>BKCH01000028.1:0-1391144 GCA_008635985.1 Ficus erecta | reverse complement strand
TCATCTTCCGCTTGGGGATGTCGGGCTCGGAGAGGCGGCGCTTGAGGGTTTCGATCTCGCGGAGGACGATGCGGTCCTCCTCCGCCTTCGATCGGGCCTCACCGATCGACTTCACCAGCTCCAGAAACTCCTTCGATTGCCCGAACCCGCCCTGCGATCCCATCGCCAGCTCTCGCCCAATCGTCTTCAGTTGCTCCATTTTCAATTTGTTGATGGTCGAAGAGCTCTCTCTCGAATTCGACTGGTTCTTTTAGGGTTTTGAGGATTGGAATTGGGGATTTCGATTTTCCCAAAGCATTAAGGTTTGCAGATCACCCCAAAGTGGGAAACTGGGAATTGGCGTTGCTTTGCTGAAGAAATTGATGATAGAGAAAGGGAGGAGAGAGAGAGATTGAGAAGGAAGGCACACGGCGTACGACGAAGAGTGGAGGGTATCGGAGAAGAAAACAGGAGGACAGTCTCAATTTGAGTTTCTTTATTTTTCTTCAACTGCACTCTACAACTGCTAAAACTCAGACGGTCGAAAATAAAGGGCACTAGACCATTGATTGGAACTAAAATTATTTGATTGAATTATGAATTGAAAATTATATCATATATAAAATTTTTAAATATATTAAAAAATTTATGTAAACTAGTATTTTGTCTTATTTATTTTTTTTCTTATTTTATTCAATTTAAAAAAAAAAATAATCCCAACTTAAAATTAATAATTTGTGAATTTTTAATGTTTAATTTTTTAAAAAAATAATTAATTATATTAGTTCATAAATTTTTTTGGCTGATTTGGTTAATCTATCCATAATCACCCAAATCATGTCATTCCCACTTGCGGTCCTGGGTAATCCAACTATGAAATTCATAGTAGTTTGTTCCCATTTCCACTCTGGGAGCTCAATTTTCTAAAGATCTCCGTCAGGTTGCCGGTGTTTAGCCTTAACTTTCTGACAAGTTAGGCATTTTGACACAAAGTCAGCAATTTCATTCTTCATATTTGGCCACCAATAGTTTTCTCTGAGGTCCTTGTACATCTTGGAAGCTCCAGGATGTACCGAGTATGGCGTCTCATGCGCTTCAGACATGATCTGTTTCTTAAGAAATTCAAAGTTAGGGACACAAATCCTTCCTTTGAAATAAATTATCCCATCCGTTGAGGCTTTGAATTCTTTATTTGTTCTACCAAAAAGTTACGCCTTTAGCAGAAAGGAATCCTTCCCTTGATGAAGCTTAATGGATTCTAGGAGATTGGACTGGAGAGTCAGAACAGCCAATTTCCCAGTTACCATTTCTATATTGAAATCAGAAATTTCCTTTTGAAGTGGCTTAGGCAACGTTCCAAGAGACATCAGCATACTAGATGACTTCCTGCTTAGAGCATCTGCTACTTTGTTTGCTTTTCTAGGGTGGTAAAGAATTTCACAATCGTAGTCCTTCACGAGTTCTAGCCATCTACATTGCCTCATATTGAGCTCCTTTTGGGTGAAGATGTATTTGAGACTTTGATGGTCTGTATAAATCTCACATCTATTCCCATACAAATAGTGTCTCCAGATTTTTAGTGCGAAAACCACCGTCGCGAGCTCTAAATCATGCGTTGGATAATTCCTTTCGTGATCCTTCAGCTGTCGTGAGGCATAGGCGACCACCTTTCCTTTTTGCATTAGGACAGCCCCTAATCTGGTTTTAGAAGCGTCACCATAAATTATGAAATTTCCTGCGTCCACGTCAAGAATTATTAACACCGGTTCACTAGTAAGCTTCCTCTTGAGCTCTTGAAATTTTTCTTCACACTTCTATGTCCACTCGAATTTCTTTCCTTTTCGATTAAGGGCTGTAAGTGGTGCTGCAATTTTGGAGAATCCTTCAACGAAATATATCAGTAGTATCCGGCCAAACCAAGAAAGCTCCGTATCTCCGTAACGTTTTTGGGTACTAGCCATGTACTGACTGTCTCTACTTTAGCAGGATCAACGGAAATCCCTTCCTTTAAAACCACATGACCCAAGAAATGAACTTTTTCTAACCAAAATTCACATTTTGTGAACTTGGCATAAAGCTGATTCCATCTTAACGTCTCCAAAACCATCCTGAGGTGCTGCTCGTGTTCCTTCCTGGACTTTGAGTAGATCAAAATATCATCGATGAAAACAATAACAACTTATCTAGGTACTCTTTGAACACCCGGTTCATAAGATCCATAAAAGCAGCTGGTGCATTGGTTAATCCAAATGGCATGACAAGAAACTCATAATGCCCATAGCGTGTTCGAAAAGCCGTCTTAGAACTATCCACCTCCTTAATTCTGAGTTGATGGTATCCCGATCGTAAGTCAACCTTCGAGAATACCACTGCTCCCCTGAGTTGATCAAAAATATCATCAATTCTAGGGAGAGGATACTTATTCTCAATCGTAATCTTATTCAGTTCACGATAGTTGATGCACATACTACTACAAAAGGTAGATTACACGACGGAGATTACACAACGGTTCATTGGAACCGTCGTGTAAACCTCACTTTACACGACGGTTCCATGGAATCGTCGTGTAAAGTAGGTCTTCGCACTCACTTTACATGACGGTTCCATGGAACCGTCGTGTAAAGTGTGAAACTTTACACGACGGTTCCACTGAACCGTCGTGTAATCTCTAGATTGTACGACGGGTTTTTCAAATCCGTCGTGTATTCCTATTTTTTTTCCCTACCAATAGCCCTTATTTTATCTCACCGAACTGTCGCGCAGCCGCGAAAAACATCACAGAGATCTGCGAAACCACGTCTCCTCCACTGCGAAACCAACACTCGCGTATACTGAATATTTGTAAGTATAGTGATTATTACTTACTCTTCTTTTTAGTTATTTGATTTTTATTGACGATTTATTGTAGATGTCAAAAATGGTATATATTCTCGTTTTTTTCTTCTTCTTTTAAGTATGATTATTTGTTGACTTTTTTCAATAGCTTAATATATATATATATATATATGTTGTGTTTTTAAATGCAAAAACTTGATTATTGAATAATTTGTATGATATATTTAATATCGATTTAGGTCGAGTTCTTGAAAATGGATCGAAAATGGATGTGGGCTAATAGATTGACTAGAAAATATCGAGATGGTGTTGAAGAATTTTTGTCATTTGCGGAAACTCACATGAAGAATGATAAGATTCGATGTCCTTGTGTGGATTGTGGAACTCATAGATCTCATTCAGTTGATGAAGTTAGAAGACACTTGCTTGCCCGTGGGATTATTTGTTCGTACCAAACATGGTATTTACACGGTGAAATGTGTTTTAATCCATCATCGAAGAACAAAGCGAAAGAACCTATTGTTGAGGAAGATGTAGGAGATAATTTGTTTGATATGGTTAATGATTTGGAAGAACAGTTTGTGCATCGTCCGGAGTTATTTGAAGCAATGATGAATGATGTCGAGATGCCCTTGTATGACGGGTGTAGTAAATATACGAAATTGTCCGCATTGGTCAAATTATGGAACATGAAGGCATCGGGAGGGTGGACAAATTCTAGTTTCACGGCTCTTTTAGAATTTCTAAGAGAGGTTCTACCGGTTGATAATAAAATACCCGCTAGTATGTACGAAGCTAAGAAGACGTTGAGCACTTTGGGAATGGAATATGAAAAAATTCATGCATGTCCAAATGATTGCGCCCTTTACCGAAATGCGTACGAGGATTTGGATGAATGTCTGGTTTGTAAGGAGTCAAGATGGAAGAAGGGCAAGAATCCAACGAATTGCAGCAAAGGTGTGCCGGTAAAGGTGTTATGGTACATTTCTCCGGCACCGAATCTGCGGCGTTTATTCCGTAATGCCGAGCATGCCAAGAATTTGACTTGGCACCATAATAAACGTGTTGAAGATGGCATGCTTAGACATCTAGCCGATGCACCACAATGGAAGACCTTTGATGCCGATCATCCTGAATTTTGTGCATACTTACGTGTTGTAGGGCCGTGACTTCCGTACATACTTACTTACTTAACTTAGTTCTTGATTCAAATACTTTAAACTTACTAAAAATTCCAAAGTAAATTTTTTCTTTTTAAACTTTATTTTAAACTTAAACTTAAACTTGACTTATCTTATTCTTATACCCATACTTATACTCATACTTATTTATAGGTACTTACTCGAGTACCGGGCTTTCACACCTTATGAAAGCTGTCATATTTAAATCGTGGACCAAACCGGACCTAGTGCGGATTGGTACTACACGAGACAACTGGTTGCCATCATACTTGAAACTTTTTCATAACCATATCATTACTTCTTTATAACGTAACATAAACACATTTTACAAATATATTTTACAAAATATATTTTCCAAAACCCGTGGCGGTGTCCATCCCACATTTCACAGTCCGCAGCGCCATCTCTCCACAGTCTTGCATCAAGTATTGCGGGTAGGTTGCTTACCTTTAGCATGAACGTAAGTAATGAGCTTATGCCCAGTAAATACAATATTCAATCCACAAAACATTTTGTCAAATGAATGCATGAACCAATTATGCTTTCTTATGTTGATTTAGTTTCTGGGTTCTTTACATAATATGAGTGCACGTACCTTGGCATGTAACCATGGAATGATTGGGACGGCCAGTCCAATCCAACTAAAACCATGAACCATACCGTTTATACCCGCCCTCGTGGCAAGTCGGTACGACACAATAACATTATCTTGTCTTATCTTATCTTATGACTTAAAAACATATTCTTACCATGTGGCTTAATATTAGTGAACATGCCTCATGATGTTACTATATCAAAACATAACATAATAACAAACTATAACATAAAACATCGTAACATAAAACATCATAACATAAAACATCATTACATAAACATCCTAACATAAAACATCATTCATAAAGCATCATTATATCACTTCATGATTTCTTAAAAAAAAACATGCCATGCAACAAAAATATTTTGTTCATGCTGTAGGCGGAGTTGTACGTACCTGTCGTCCTACGCTCTTGGTTTATCGTCCAAACATTGCACGACAACAATTCATACTCTTGTTTCCAAACAGGGTGTAAGATAAGAGTCATACATATTCTATCTTACTATAAATCATAATCATTAAATGTTGGTATCCCAACCAACATCTATGAGTAACCCTAGTTATATGTCCCCCATATCTACTAATGATAACTCGTTCGGTTACTTATTGTAACCCTAGGACACCTTGCCTAATAACAATCAAACAGTATCTTGTTTGATTACTTAATACAAAACTTGGTTAGTTATACTTAAATAGTATCCTTTTAGGTTACTAATAGTAACCCTGGGTATAAGCCCAATCGTAATTAGGTTAATGTCCTATTGGGTTACTAAGACCCAATAGTGGTATCCCATTTGATTATCATAATTAACCTTGGGTCCAAAACCTAGCATATAAAGTTAGTAACCTATTTGGTTACTATAAGTATCCATCCGATTATCTTGGTTCAATAATCATTTTTTTAGTATCATAACCGATTACTAAGTGTCTTACTATGGTTACCATATACTTAGCCTAATTTTAACCCCTTTTTATAAACTGCTTAAAACAGTCCCATAAAACTTTGGTTATCAGTGCATGTGCAGGAATTTCCTGTTTTTGCACAGTTTTCTGAAAATCCTGTGCATGAATTTCTTGCTTCCTGCACAGTTTTGGAAAATCAGGTTTTACTTTAAAATCTGTTTTGAATTTGAAAACATATTCTTAATGAAAGTTTTGGATCTTGAAAAACCCTGAAACTTTCGTGTTTTACTCAAAACCTAATTATGTCTTTAACTTATTCATATTCCTGGTGGAAACCGGCTGGCTGTGCACAGGATTTGGGCAGACCAGGGCTCAGGTTTTCATAAAAATGAAAGCCTTCAGAGCTTATTTTTCAAAATCTGTCCGCAATTTCTCATAGGATTTTCAATTTCCTACAACTTTTTCATTTTAACTTTTCTCAAATTCGGCTTCTAAAGGCCTCAAAATTACCTTTTCAGAAAACTGTCCAGTTTTACTCGAAAACTGGCAGTTTTGCATGTGTCCTATTTTACGTAAAATTTACGTGCACACTACCTCAAACGGTCATAACCGTGAGCCTACGGCAACATGCAGTGCTTTAACGTAAGATTTGCCATTCACATGCATTAATCCAAACCCATGCAACCCGTATGCCATCATGCACCAAACTTAGGGTTTTTAGGTTGGTTTGGCTTCCATTCATCCCATACAAGCTCAATCTATTCTCATACATCATTCATGCATAACCTACACTTTCTTAAACATAAGGGGATATATAACAAACACTTACTAGGCATACATACATACTACATAATTTCTAACACATATTATCAAAAACATGCATCAAAACATAATTAGAGACCACCAAACCCTAATCAAGCACCTAACAAGCACTCTAAGCTCTTGCATGTAAAATAAAAGGGTGAGCTTATGCTCTTACAAATCTAACTTGAAATACACATAAACTCTTGAATCAAAACTTAATTGAATCGCTTAGGGGGTTTAGGAGAGTTACCTTAAATCCTTGAGATAGGATCTACAACTTGGATCACAAATTTTTCTTCTCTCATTTCTTTCTCAAAAATCTGGCCATCCCTTTTTTTTTTTTTTTTTTTTCTCTCTTTTGGTTTCGGCTCCTAGGGTGAGAGGGAAAGAGTTGAGTTGAAATTTGGGCAGAGTTTCGGGTTCAACTAAATGGTCAAAAAAAAAAATGTGAACTAACCTCACCTATTTATAGGTGGAGAATAATTTCTACAATTGCATATTAGGGTTTAATGAGCAAAATATTTGCCCAAACACCCTCCTAGGTGGCCGGCCATTAGCTTGAAGTTGTGGATGAATGTGAGCCAAGAAATGGCTTGTTCACCAAGCTAACTATATGCTTACCTCACCTTGCTTACATCACCTTGCTTACATCATCAAGCTAAATGCTTGCTCTCCAAGGCACTCTTGACAACCGGCCATACAAGTGTGTGAGCCAAGAAATGGCTTGTTCACCAAGTTACTTGCTCAACAAGCTAACTACTTGCTTACCTCATCAAGCTTACATCACCATGCTTACATCATCAAACTAAAAGCTTGCTCTTCGAGGCACCCCTTAACACCATTGACAACCGGCCATTAGCTTGCTTTGGAGGCCAAGGAAAAATCTTTTCACTTATCTCTACTTTGTTGCCTTGTTCTACAAGCCACCTAATATAACCGATCAATGTAACTGGCCATTGGCCAAGTTCTACTCTAATTGGGGGCTTGGTTAGGAATATCCATAAATTCTTTAAATCAATAATTACATACTTATTTACTTTTCTAAAATTGCACTTTGGCCCCTAAGGACAAAATATTTGCACTTTAGTCCCTGAAGGTGGACGGCTTTGGTAGAGCCACTTGGCTTCCAAAAATCCCTTAATATAATTATGCAGTCCATTTCCTTACTAACTTAGATAATATCAAAACTATTTTTAACTAAAAACAGTATTGTCATACTGGACTGCAATCCAGAATTCATTTGCGTAAAATTAGACTGCGTATAGAATTTTCTTAGGACTTAAAACTATTTAGTCCATATTGCTCTAAAAATTGTGCTTGATTTTTCTAGGGTGGTCTCATAGCTTATTTGTCTGAAATGACGATTTTTCGCAGTATAATTTCCATACTGTTGATTACACTACAGTACCGTCTCAGTCAAACCTAAAGTCAACTTGGTCAAACTTTGACCGTAATAAAAATCCTAAATTTCTATTTTGCTCTTTTTGTCAAAAGGCCTCATAGTTCACTAAGCAAACTATTATTGAGTCTCGTAGCTAATTAAACGAGAACTCAAACATATACTAACATTCAACTCAGATCATGAGCTTCATATCGACATACATGGTTCAGTCTTAGATTTTTTGTCTCTAAGGAAATCATAGGTTAATCACAAATTTCGGGTTCTTACATGAACCCACATGGTAATATGAGTAGTAGGCATAGTACTTGGCCCGTCATACTTATCAACTACAATCTCCCTCCGAAGTTGAGCATGAAGGGAAAGTTCTTGATGTTGACCTTATTGATATCTGGTCCTCAACAACTAGGGAACGACATTGATGTGTACTTAGCACCACTAATCGATGATCTAAAGAGCTTATGGGAAAAGGGGATCGAAGTTAGAGATGCTTACCGTCAAGAGACATTCACACTCCGTGCAATGTTGATGTGGACAATTAATGACTGTCCTGCTAATGGAAATCTATCTGGTTATTCAATCAAGAGTTCTATCGGTTGTCCCGTTTGTATGAAAGAAACATCTTCCATCCGATTGAAGAATGGTAAGAAAACTGTTTACCTTGGTCATAGGAGATTCTTACCACAAAATCATTGATACCGCAAACAGAAAAAGACGTTCGATGGTAACACGGAAGAAAGAACCCCTCCCCGGGTTTTGACGGGCGAAGACGTTTATGAGATGGTTAAGGATTTGAAAGTGGTGCTCGGGAAAAGAAAACGGAGCAACAATACTCCCGTGGTTGATGGACCTTAGAAAAAGCGGTCAATCTTTTACGAACTTCCATATTGGAGGACACTTTTTGTTCATCATTGCTTGGATGTGATGCATATTGAGAAAAACGTTTGTGAATCAATAGTGGGCACGTTGCTAGACATCCCTAATAAGAGCAAAAATGGTGAAAAGGCACGGTTGGATCTTAAAGAATTGAAGATTAGACTTAACTTGATCCTTACAAAAAAAGGGAATGCAACTTATTTACCTCCGGCGAAGTACACATTATCAAGACAAGAAAAAAGAAAACTATGTGAGTAGCTCACTTCTGTGGCCCAACGGGTTTTCTTCTAACTTCAAAAGGTTGGTGTCTATGAAGGATCTGAGGTTGATTGGAATGAAAACACATGATTGTCATATCTTAATGCAACAGCTTTTACCACTGGCCTTGCGAGGAGTTTTAACGAAGGATGTGAGATTCGCAATTACCAAGTTATGCTCATTTTTCAACTTGATATGCTCCAAGGTAATTGATCCATTGACACTAGAATCGCTACAATCAGAGTTGGTTCAGACTTTGTTCTAGCTTGAGAAGTACTTTCCACCCTCATTTTTTGACATAATGATTCATCTAACGGTGCACTTAGTCCGGGAAGTGAAGCTACGCAGACCGGTGTACTTGAGATGGATGTATCCTTTTGAAAAGTACATGAAGGTTTTGAAGGGTTATGTCAAGAACCGAAATAGGCTGGAAGGATGTATAGTAGAAAGCTACATTGCGGAGGAATCGATCGAATTTTGCTCCGAATATTTGTCCACCGCGGAAGCGATTGGGTTGCCAAAGACTACAAACATTGACTGGAAAGGACTATCCGTCGGCATTCCATCGTCAGTAAATCGATGTGAATGGGAGAAAGCTTGTCTCTATACTTTACATAATAGGGTTGAAGTTGAGCCTTTTATTGAGGTTCACCTACAGGAATTAAGAGATAGAAATCCAAGAAGAGGAAGAAATGAAAGGTTGCTACAAGATGAACACAATCGGACGTTTCGTCAGTGGCTACGAAGACATGTACTCTTTCAGAAGGACGGCTTTTCGCATGAGTTAATGAACCTCACTAGAGGTCCGTCGACGATTGTTACACGGTATACATCATACTTCGTCAATGGTTTTACATTCTACACTCGCGAAAGAGATGAGAAGTATCATGTTCAAAATAGTGGTGTCAGTATCCATGCTAAGGCCATGCACATTTCATCTACAAAGGACAAGAATCCAGTTTATGGAACTATGAACTACTTCGGCTTCATTGAAGATATTTGGGAACTCGATTACTGTGGTTTACATGTCGCACTATTTAAGTGCAAATGGGCCGACAATAATTACGTAAGGATTGACAGTAATGGGATAACAGTGGTGGACTTTAGATGATTGGGGTACAAAAATGATCCATTCATTATGGCATCACAAGCAATCCAAGTATTTTACACAACGGACCCCAACAATGTAGAGTTGTCCTTAGTAGTGCCGATGAAGCCAAAATTGATCCGTGGCCAAGAAGATGAGGAAGATTGTTCCGACATTCCATCTTTCACACTGGGATTGCCACCGGTAGAGGATATTGACGAATTCGATGATGATGTTTCCCACTTGGTTCGACCAGATATTGAATGGACACGTGTTGAGGAAGCAAAGCGAAAAAAGAAAAAAAACTTGAACATTATGCCATTTATTTTGTACAAGAGTTATTTTGTTTTTATTATAATTCAAGATATATAATTTATTTATTTTGTCATGTTCATTGCTATATATATTTTGAAAATTAATTTTGCATAAAGATAAATAATACAGTATCAGTAATTTTTGTAAACAACACAGGGTTATTAGGCCGTGTGTTTGTTGTGAGCAAACAGGATTACAGGGATTACACGACGGTCCAGGAAACCGTCGTTTAATCCCCCTGGTTTGGAGGATTACACGACGGTCCTAGGGACCGTCGTTTAATCTCACCCGGTTTGGGGGATTAAACGACGGTCCCCTGGACCGTCGTCGAATCCCCCAGAAATGGGAGATTCGACGACGGTCCAGGGGACCGTCATTTAATCCCCCAGAAATGGGGGATTACACGACGGGGTTCTTCCGAACCGTCGTGTAATCGTGAAAAAAATTTAAAAATTTGAAAATTTCATTTCTCGAAATCCGTGCGAAAACCCATTACTTAAAAACAATAGCCTTTTCATTTCTCTTCATATTTGAGCGCGAATTTCTTTATTCCTCTTCACACTCTCTAAATTTCTCAAGTACCCACATCCTTCACCAACCCGCCGCCACCACTCTTTTAAAATCCGATCAAGTCGCCGTTGTCGTCATTGCTGCCGCCGCCTCCCTCTTGGTGTGGCCATGTCTATTCTTCTTCAAACACAAGCAAGGTGACTTCATATATAAACCTAAACACATTTGCTTCTTTGTATTGTTATTTGTCACTAAAGATCCATTGTTGAAAGTTAGTGTTTTTGTTTTTAATATTTCTCTTTGTAGAGAAGAAAGAGGTTTGTGGATCGTTAATTTTGGCACTTTACACACATTTATGAACATGCTTTTTTTACGCACACAACATGCTTGACGGAATGCCATAATGAGTTTTTCTTTTCGAAAAACATAATAGAGTTTGATAAATATTCATAGCATAACTATAGCAAGATTACATGAAGTCTTCTAGCATGAAAATACAAAAATAATGGCTCAAAACGGCCTATGACCGTCGAGACCGCTACGGGCGCCTGGCGCCCGTGGGGGGCTCCTGGGCGCCCGAGGGTTAGGGGGCGCCTGGCGCCCATGGGGTGAGCCTAGCGCCCTCTCCATGTGCCTGGGCGCCCGTGGGGGGGCACCTAGCGCCCGTGGGTATTTTAAAAAAATCAGTTTGTGCCCGTGCTTTTTTATGGACGAAATTCCAACTAAATAAGTTTGTGCACCTTTGCGGTTGGTTAAAAAATTAATGTATTGTGTGGTTAGTAGTTAAAGTTAAATTGATTCGATTATATTGGTATGACATAATTGTTTTTTTTTTTTTTTGCCTTTTTTTGGTAATAACTATAGGTGAACGAATACAATGGAACATTCCAAAAAGGGACGAGCACGAAGGAAAAACCCGTCGGATCCCAATGTCGATGGCAAGCGAAGGGCAACTATAATGAAACGCGTCCATATGGCAAGGAAAAGGGGTGAACGAATTCCCGTCATGTTTGACGAGAAAGGACAACCGGAAGGAAAGCACGGTGACGAATTGATGAGTTGGATTGGTGTGCTCGCTCGAGAGCACATTCCAATATGGATACAAGATTGGAGATCTCGTGATTTAGACGGATTGAAAGATATTATTTGGAAAGAAACCGTTACTTCTTTCACCGTTGATGAAAGCTTTCGGAATACGTGTATAAAATCATGTGGTGAAGCTGCACGAAATTTCTGGTATGATCTGTACAAAGACGTTTGTCGAGGGATTTTTAAAAGAAGAAAGTGATTGGACACGGCCGCAAAAAGTTATTGACAACTACCCTAATATAGAAGAAGAGGATCGGGTGAAATTTGTTAAGTATAGAACATCCTCACAATTCCAACAACTATCTGATCATGGAAGCGAAATGAGGACAAACAACGAATACTCATCACGAGGAAGCCGAGACGGATATAGGAAGCTCGACCAGAAAAAGGTATGTCAATAAATTTTGTTCATATTAAATCATATGCCATTTATAGAAAATTATGTCCTCATTTATACTAACAATGTTCAATTACAGTTTAAGAAGACTGGGAAATGGGAAAAAAAGAGATTGTTTCTGACTTGAGCAACAGATAGGCCTTGATGGAGAGTTGAAAGATCTAGCATGTAAAAATGTTAGCGAGTTGATAGTAAGTTTACTAACTAAAAATGAATTTTTCATCACTAGTATATGTGCTTACAACCCTTAATCTTAAATGAGTTATGTTAATTATCTTATAGATGGAGTACAACACACAGGAGAGCCAAGGCACTTTCGAATCAGTTGGCACTAGTGATGTATTGTCGCAGGCATTATCTAGACCCGAACACAAAGGGCATGTCCGTGGGCAATCAAAGTTCGTAAAATCGTCTCAGTACTTTAACCTAAATCGAAGTTCGAGTAAAGACAATGAAGTACAATCAATGACACGTGAAATAGAAGAATTAAAGGCGTTGGTGCGTGGTCTATGTGCGAACAAAGATGTGGCACTGTCGGTTGATCCCAACAATGTGCCAACCGTGGACCAACACAACAGCTTTAAGGCTAGTTGCTCTGCCCAAGAAAAACAACATGGAGTTCCTGATCCGCCAACCATGGCGGTCGACAGTCAGGAGTGTAAGCTCTATATTTTCGATGAAGTGCAAGGTGGACAGTTGCTTGTTGCGTTTGGAAGAGCATGGCTGGAGAGCCTTCCCACCGATATGGTGCATGGGATTCCACTGGGGGAAGGAAACGTGTGAGTGTCAATCAATGTGCCAAAATTAAAAAAAGCACAATTACCTATACCGACGTACGAGGCAATAACTATGGAGGATGCTATTAATGGGTTTGTTGCTTGGCCTAAAACATTAGTCGAGCTCGACACGAGTATGAACAAGACGAGTCGAGGGCCTAGTGACGTTCCTGACCCAGCATCTGGAAAAAAAAAACACCAAAAAAAGCTTGGAAATAAAACCATCGACTCTCGGACAGAGGTACAACAAGGTGTGCAACAACAACAACCTTTGTTCGACTTTAATAACATGAACATGGCGATGAGGCCTTTGGCTTATTATGCACATAGTTCCATGCGTCAAGGTAATCAGATTGAGGTTCCAATACCATACACGATCATGACTTTCGAAATGCCTGTCTTTCTGAGCTTTGAAGATATTTATGAGTTCATTAATTTACAAGAAATCAGTGCAAATTGTATATTAGTCTACATGAGGTACGACATTCTATCTCTAAAATTTGTTTAATCTGGAAATTCTTCTATATGTCAGGTATAATAACAATTTTGATACGCTTATATGCAGATATTTGGAGGAACTATGTAGGATTAACGGGCAAGCTGAGAAGTTTGCGTTTGTGTCTCCAACCTTGATCTCACTGGTGAGAACAGATACTGAAGATGCTGGCATGAGAGACCGAGCTGACAATCTTATCAGATTTTTGTGTGATGCACCAAAAGGCCGGCTTTATCTTGTGCCACATAACAGAGGGAGACATTGGGTTTTGGGAGTCATTGACCCATGGGAGGACTTCGTACTTTATTTTGATCCTCTTCGAGAGAAGAAACGAGATGATTTTACGGAGCTAATGAACATGTAGGTCAATTTTAATATGTTAATTTTTTTTAATCTTAATTATTATATGTATCTTAATTAATTAGTTTGAATTTTACCAATTTGCTAGGGCCCTATCGGATTGGAAGATTATGGCTGGAGAAGGGATTAGAAGGAGACAAGACTATAAAACCAAAATCTCGAACCGTCTTTGTCCTCTCCAAGAGGGAAGTGTTGAATGTGGTTATTTTATTTTAGGTTTTATGAGGGACATAGTGTTGAATGGAATTGACGCACTTGAAAGTAAAGAATTTTTTACTTCTGAGGATTTAGATTTAATTAGGGGAGAATGAGCTAGCCATGTAATGCAATTCATTAATTATGATATGTGAACTTGTAATGTAAAAATTGGTATGTATTTTTAATTTGATCATTAAAGTTACTATCTTAGATAACATACAGGTTAGGCTAGCACAGGAAATCACCAAAAAACCCAATTTTTTTTTAAATAAAATATTACACGACGGATCTTGAACCGTCGTGTAATGTAAGACATTACACGACAGTTCTTGGCCGAACCGTCGTGTAAAGTTGATATTACACGATGGTTCGGCCAAGAACCGTCGTGTAATGTGCACTTTACACGACGGTTCTTGGTCGAACCGTCGTGTAAAGTCAACATTACACGACGGTTCTTGGCCGAACCGTCGTGTAATGTGCACTTTACATGACGGTTCTTGGCCGAACAGTCGTGTAATGTTATTTTGATGACAGTATACCGTGGTTGTAACATTAAGATACCAGGACGATAATGCAACCGTCGTGTTATCTACCACGACACTGGATTGCACGACGGTAAAAAACCGTCGTGTAATCCACAATTTTTACTAGTGACATCCGCAACGATCCATCTTTCTTTTTGACGAATAATACCGGTGCTCCCCATGGGGAATGGCTTTGTCGAATGAATCCCTTGTCCAACAGTTCTTGTAACTGCACTTGAAGTTCCCTAAGTATAGCTGGGGCCATACGGTAAGGCGCTTTTGATATTGGTGCAGCTCCAGGCAACAATTATATCTCAAAAGAAATTTCCCGCTCGGGAGGAAGTCTTAGTAAGTCGTTTGGAAAGACATCCACATATTCCCTGATAATGGGAACATCTTCCAACTTTATCTCCACCTCTTGCTCTTTGTCTACCATGTTAGCTAAGTATCCTTGACATCTATTAGCCAACATTTTCCATGCCTTCATTGCCGATACTAACCTGGTTGAGGAATTTCGAGACTGACCGTAGAAGTTGAATTCCTCCTCACCAAAAGGACTAAACATAACACAACATTTTCGACAATCAATCTTAGCGTTGTACTTACCTAAGAAGTCCATTCATAGGACAACATCGTAATCTTGAAGCTTAATTGCAATGAGGTCTACATAAAGTTCTCTACCACAAATGACTACTTGGACATTTTGCATCCAAAAGTCGAACAACAAAATTTCTCCTGACGGAAGGGAGGTTTTGAAGGGTTGCTTTAGATTATCAAGACCTTTTCCTAATTTCTGAGCAAACTCCATCGATACAAATAAATGGGTTGCACCGAATCAAATAGGGCAATAGCATCATATGTGGCAATAGAAATTTGACCTGTTACCCCGTGAGAAATTCCTACTTCAGCATCCCCCTTTGTGTAAGCATAAATCCTGGCTTGGGGTTCAGAAGCCTCTAGTCTTCCTTGTGCGATTGAAGGGCCTTCGAGCTTTGCTTGCACCGATGTAGCTGACTACTTGCATTTCTATTCGGTATTGAGAGTTTTGGTTCTGGCTGTTTAGGGTGCAATTTCTCGCATAATGGCCTTTCTTGCCATAAAGGTAGCAGGTGTTCGTCCCCAATCTACACACTTCCAGGTGCTTCTTTCCACATTGTGTGCACACTAAATAGTCATTGTTATTACCTTCATTCCCTCGGTTGCTCTTCTTTTGAGGGTAGTTACTCTGTTGACCCTGGCCGGTAGCATTTCCTTTCCTTTTGTTCTTCTCGAATTGCTTGGAATTTTGGACAATATTACTTGTCTGGCCCTTCAGGTACGATTCCTGGTTCTGTTTGGGCTGTAACTGTTTCACCACAGCTTTTTCCTCTTTCTTGGCTTTGAAAATCTGAGCCTTTGCCTCCTTATCCTGGTTAATCCAGTACTCAGCTCTTATTGCCCGACTGATATAGTCAGATACCAGGGTTGGAGGGCTACTTCCTGCACTAACTTGCTTGGCAATGTCCGTCTGAAACATCTTCATCATTCTTCTTACTTTCTCCGTTTCAATCGGTATAAGTTTTGGCCACAGGCGGGCTAGCTGTTCAAATTTCTTAACAGATTCCAGTACTATCATCGACCCCTATTTCAGACTATTGAACTCATCTTGTTGAGCTGCAAGGATTTCTCTGTTGTAGTACATCGTTCTAAATTCAGCTACAAAATCCTGCCAACTCATAGCCGCAACATCTCTACGTGTTTGGACTGTCATCCACTAATGTCTTGCATCCTTCTTAAGTGCAAAGGAAGCACAAAGAACCTTTTCCTGCTCCGTAAGTTCCATAAAATCCAAAATCACTTGGATGTCAATTAACCAGTTGTCGGCATCTATCGGGTCCGTAGGTCCCTCAAACTCAGGCACTTTCATTCGCCTAAACCGCTCGTACAACAAGTCTTCCCGAACTAAGGGTGGGTTCGCTTGTATCCCAGCGGGTGCCAACGGGACTTCGAAATTCCATGGAACTCGTTGACGAACCTTCGGTACTTGAGGTGCTACTGGGGGTACAGGGTTATCTTGGGGTGGAACTTCATTAGCGCAGGGTATCTGGTTTGAACGAGCTATCTGCTCACGAAGCTAATTTGTTTCCTGTTGCTGTTCCAGCAATTGTCATTGTAAAATGGCTACAACATTCGCAAGATCTGGCTCTTGCGGGTTTTGGTTTGTCGTGTGCGAGGACGTACCATCTTCTAATTCCTATTTATCATAAGAAAGGATATTGTTATACTTCGAATATCCCTTCTTCCATTCATATCTTATCATGTCACATCATTCCATATCATATCTAATCGTATCGTAAAACATCATATAAAAATCCATCGTGATTTCATCATATCATATCGTAACTTTATCATAAACTTATCATAAATAATACTCAATCATCATATCATAACATCATTATATACCTTTCATATATAAACTTGTCCTTTTGTACATTTATAAAAAGTACATCATGTTTCAGTAGTGTTATATACATGTCCTATTCACATAATACTTACTATATATACATAGTCAAAATGAGATTGAAGTGTCTACCACTTTACCATCATACATATCCTATGTACAATCCTAAGGTCAAAAAGAATAAAATAATAAAAAGTCAACTTAGATCTAAACGGTCTACTCTATCGTTACATCGGAGAAAATGTCGGAGTCCGCGTCCCAATCACCATCGTCGAATAAGATCTCCTCGGGGTCTTCCTCCGGCTCCTTGAGATCTTCTGACTCTTCTTCAATGCCTCCCTCTTGCTCCCCCATTCTTCTTGTTCTTCCTCATCATCGCTCTCGATGATGATTACTAGAGGATTTTCAGGGTTTTCCTCTAGGTCGACCGGAAAATCTGCCGGGTCCATATCATCGTCGTCTGCACCGGCCTCCGCCTCCTGTGGAGGAATCTCCTGAAATGGTATGGCTGGAATAGGGTCCTCCGTAAAACAGTGGCTCCCCAATATCGGCATCATCGACTAGAATGACATGGTCTTCCTCTGGGACAACGGCCTGCATCATGTGTGCTATTATCTCCACCTCCATAATAGCATTTATCATGCTCTCTGATAACTCTAGAAATTAGAGTTATCTTAAGTACTTTTAGACTTGGATGCAATTGGTTTAGAGAGTATTTGTGTTATTTTTAGCATATTTTTCCTTTGTTTTATGTTTGTGTGAACTTTTATCTTGGGTTAAGTATTTGGTTGTTATTCGGTAATTGTGAAGTGAAATCTGGTCAAATGAGGGCTGAGTTGTGCTTAAATTCTTGAATGAAGTGCAGAATTAAAAAGTGGAAGAAGCTAGCCGAAAATGCTGCAGCAAATTGTTCCAGCTGGCATTTTTTCTGAGAAAAGCTAAAAAAGAGATTACAGCTCATACTTGTGGGGACCATTGTTTTTGCCTCAGCTAGGAGGTCACGTGAGCTGGGGATTGTTGCCCTAAATGGGTGAGTTTATTTTGGGAACAAAAAGAGAGAAGAGGAAGCAGCCGTGGGAGAGAAAGAGGAGAGGCAGAGAAGAAAAACACACCATTTTTGGGCAAGAGAGAGACAGAGCTCAGCTGAAGCTTTTGCTTCCATTTTTACGCCCATTTTTGGAGAGCGAGCTCAGGAGGAGAAGAAGATAGGACGAGAAGGACCATCTCTAGCCATTTGGAGTTTTTCTTTCTCTTCTTAATCTTTCCTTGATTTATTTTCGGATTTTCATTTTCTGTTGAACAATGGATGACGTTTTTAAGCTTGTTTTTGTAATCCTAAACATGAGCTAAACTTCTTTAGCTGGGATTGTTGATGAACCCGAAATTGGGAGGATGATTTGAATGTTATATTGGAATGTTGAGCAATATCTTTCCTGTTTGTCCAAGTGTTTGAATGTATAATTTCTATTGTTGATTGGCCATCAATTTATAGGAAACTAGGCTTTACTTAATTCTGGAAAGGTTAATTAGAGCTGGAAATAACTTGGATGATGCAAGTTCAATATGCTTTTTCAAAGTTTATATTGATTTGTGAATGGTATAGGAATATATTATTTACCTTGTATAACCCATTGAAATTGGTGCATGAATTTGTGTTCTGAGAACTAGATTCACATAGGAATATGTTGAAAAAGGTTTAAAGAATTGTTAGTCATAATTAATTCGGAAGAATTTTGTGATAAAATTGAATTTCAGTTAACATGACGGTTTTGCTGCAGCATTTCTCTAGCATTCTTGTCAGACTTGCAATTGAGGGGGATTTGGCAATCCTGGCTTAATTCTCATTCTTGATTTACAAACTCTTGATTGAATATTGTTCTTTTTGTCTATTTTAGTGTCTTTTAATTATACCCATTTGATTTCATTAGTTTACTGCATTTTTCTCATTTCAATTTCCAAACTCAAATTGATTTGTGCTTTATTTCTTTTGTAATTTATTTTAGCAATTCAATCCCTGTGGAGACGATACTCAACTCACAATCTATATTACTTGAGCGATTACGTACACTTGCGTAGAATTATATACACTAATTAATCGCGACCACTCTCCAATGTCATCCCCATCATAGGCTCTGGAACAAAAAGCCTGACGTTGGGAGGTAACCCTTCCATAAGAAGATGTAATGCCTGTAACACCGGGCTACCTAAGTCGCGAGGAATGTAAGGCAACATCGCGTCTTGAAACCGTCGGCAATAGTGGCCCATGGATTCGTTCGGATACGCGCGCCAATCTGCAACATAACTAAGATACCGCCCAAGATACATGTCGTTGTATATCTCCAGGTCACGATAAGGCATGTTGGCGTCCTCATCCAGTAAAGGCCCGTAACGTGCGGTAATTAAGGCATAAAAATCCGATCATGATCCTCCCGGCATAACCGTTTCCCTTAGGGTCATCCACCATAATCTAGCATCCCCCGCCAGACACCGACTGGCTAACAAAACTTGCAAACATGCCTCTATATGGCATATCCTAAAAATCGTATCCATATCTTACAACCATCGTGCTAGCGATACTATCCTGCGAGTTCCATCAAAGAGCAGGGGTTGCATCCTGTAAAATACCAATGCAGCATCACAGTCCTCGTCCATTAGCCTCGAATCTATATCATACAATCTACCATATTATAATTACAAAATAAGTATACATGCACGTAAATATTTTTAACTTACAATGACTATGGCGTTGACATGCAGACTGTGAAACCTGAAGGCAGGAACTCGCTCTGATACCAACTCTGTAACGACCTGCCTTACATAGGCCGTTACCTATGAGAAATAAAGATTGATTGGTGGTTCAAATTTTAAATCAAGAATCTAGACTAGTCAAAAGATCCTAGTCCTATCTACATTCAAATTTCTTTTAAACCTTTTCGAATTTAAATAAGATTCACTTATTTGAATAAATATTTTCTACAAACATTATCCATATTAATTAATTTAAATCAATGGAATGTTTCAAATTTTCTTTCCTCATAAAAAACCGTGCACCTCTTTTAATTTGGAGAGAAAACTTCATGAAATAATCTTCATTATTTAAATCAATTAATAATTTAATGTTAGGAATATATTTGAATAATTTTGGAACAAAATTTTCTTTTCTCCACTCAATTAAAAATCGTGCACCTTTTTTAATTAGGAAGAAAAATTTTGTTTTCCAAAATTAAATAATTCAAACACAATCTTATTTCCAAAATTCAAATTAACCAATCACATGTTGACAAATCATTTGTCTACAAATTTCACATGTCCAATCCTTTCTGGATTGCATGTTAGAGAGTACTATGTCTTCATAGACATTACTAAATTCCATTTAAATTTACCGATCTCATTAGGAACAAATCCCGAGACGCTATATGGAACTATATTAGCTAATAGAGGGACCCGATGAAAATATGTAAAGAGGCTTCTGTAATTGTGAAAAATTAATCCCGGATTAATTATTCATCAATTATCAACTTCAGGACTATTCCACTAAAAGTCTGAAGCTGAACTCCCGTTTACATACTGTATTACGAAAGCTCTCTCACGTAGTGCTTCTTCCATGATTTATTCATCGATTGCTTAATCCCCATATGTTATCCATGATTGAATTAAGGACTTTTTCCGTTTTACCTTTTCAATCATTTTAACTTAAAGTTCCATTATTCTCCATTGAAAGAACCACCAATTGTAAAACCATACAATTGGTAAACCATTAGAGAACACAAAGTAAATCGATGTCCAAGATCTTGTTATAATATCTTTCAATCCCCGTATAATGCCTTTAAGTAGATAACATGTACTATCGTTAAAATAGCTATGGATTCCATATCTATGAATCTTGATTTCTCCATCCATAAGTCATGCACCTAAAACACAAGTATATTGACCATGAATTAACAGTGTCTCACCTGTAGTGCATTAAAGTACATAAGTCATGGATACGAACTCAAGTAATCATTTCAGGATTAAGATTAATACAGGATGATAATCAAAGCGTCATTGATTCTTATAAACGGAATTATTAAACCAAATCAATTCACACTTTAGGTCCAGTCCAATGTCATACCTCAATACTGGTATACATTAAAGTTTCCACTCGGAACCTATCCGGTGGTTAAGACAAACCATCCCTCCAAGGAAGTAGACAACCTTTACAATCTTATCATGAATAAGATCCCCAAATCTTATTCCATCGATTGTGGACTATTTATTTAGACTGTTATCAAATTATCACGTCTTTTATGTATACCCCGTATACATATGGTAATCCGATATATTACCAACAGCCAAGGAGTATTTTAGTTTGCTCAAAATAACCATACAATCAACAAATGAAAGTAAATAGGACACAACTTATTAAACATGAATAACCTCCTCTTATTAATATCAAAATGTCATATTTACAGAAAATCCCTAATATTGATTTTCTATCCTTAGGACACATTTAGATCCCAACAGAAATTTCCTTCAAGATCGAGCTATTGCCCGGATCAGCACCAATATCCAAGGCGCCTTACCATATGGCGCTGGCTGAACTTAGGGAGCTTCAAGTGCAGTTGCAAGAGTTGTTGAATAAAGGATTTATTCGACAAAGTGATTCTCCTTGGGGAGCACCAGTTTTATTTGTCAAAAAGAAAGATCGGTCGTTGCGAATGTGCATCGATTATCGGGAACTAAACAAGATCACCATCAAGAATAAGTATCCTCTCCCTAGAATTGATGATCTTTTTGATCAACTTAGGGAAACATCGGTATTCTCGAAGGTTGATTTACGATCGGATACCACCAGCTTAAAATCAAGGAGGTGGATGTTTCTAAGATGACTTTTCGTACGCGCTATGGGAACTACAAGTTTTTCGTTATGCCATTTGGATTAACCAACGCACCAGTTGCTTTTATGGATCTTATGAATGGGTATTTAAGGAGTAATTAGATAAGTTTGTTATCGTCTTTATTGACGATATTCTAATCTACTCAAGGTCCACGGAGGAGCATGAGCCGTATCTTAGGATTGTTTTGGAGACACTAAGACATAATCAACTCTATGTCAAGTTCATGAAGTGTGAATTTGGCTGGAAAGAGTTCATTTCTTAGACCACGTGGTTTTGAAGGAAGGAATTTCCGTCGATCCTATCAAAGTTGAAGCAGTCAGCAAGTGGCCGACACCGAAAAGCGTTACTGAGATAAGAAGCTTTCTTGGTTTAGCTGGATACTATCGACGTTTGGTTGAAGAATTCTCTAAGATAGTTGCACCTCTTACGTCTCTTACTCGAAAAGGAAAGAAGTTTGAGTGGATGTAGAAGTGTGAAGAAAACTTTCAAGAGCTTAAGAGGAGACTTACTAGCACACCAGTGTTAGTAATTCCTGACGTGGAAGCAGGAAATTTCGTGATCTACAGTGACGCTTCTAAAACCGGCCTAGGAGCTATCTTAATGCAAGAAGGAAAAGTAGTCGCCTACGCCTCATGAGAGTTGAAAGACCATGAGCGGAACTATCTGACGCACGATCTAGAACTTGCGACGGTAGTTTTCGCATTATCTTTATGGGAATAGATGTGGGATCTTTACGGATCACCAAAGTCTCAAATACATCTTTACCCAAAAGGAGCTCAATATGAGGCAACGTAGGTGGCTAGAAGTTGTAAAGGACTACGACTGCGAGATTCTTTATCATCCTGGGAAAGTGAATAGAGTCGCCGATGCTTTGAGCTGGAAATCATCCGGTACATTGATGTCCATTGGTATGTTGTCAAAGTCACTTCAAAAGGAGATTAGTGATTTTGGTATGGAGATTATAACTGGGAAGTTATCCGTTCTAACTCTCTAATCCAATCTCCTAGAATCCATTAAGCTCCATCAAGGGAAGGACCCCTGTTTGCTTAAGACACAACTCTTCCTTGGAGAAAAGAATAAGGAATTCAAGGTTTCAACGGACGAGATACTCTATTTCAAAGGAAGGATCCGTGTTCCTAACTTTGAGTTTCTTAAGAAACAGATCTTGTCAGAGGCACATGAGATGCCATAGTCGGTACACCCCGGAGCTTCCAAGATGTACAAGGACCTCAGAGAAAACTATTGGTGGCCAAATAAGAAGAATAAGATTGCCAAATTTGTGTCAAATTATTTAACATGCTAGAAAGTTAAGGCTGAACATCGGCAACCTAGAGGAGAACTTCAGAAAATCGAGCTTTCAGAATGGAAATGGAAACAAACTACGATGGATTTTGTAGTTGGATTGCCCAAGACCGCAAGTGGGAATGATACAATTTGGGTTATTGTTGACAGATTAACCAAATCAGCCCACTTTATTGCTATCAAGGCTACCTTTTCGGTAGAAAAACTCATGGAGATTTATGTATCCCAGATTGTTAGGCTACATGGGGTACCAAAATCTATCATTTCTGACCATAATGGACATTTTACCTCTCGATTTTGGATGAGTGTTCATAACGCTATGGGGTCGAAATTGAAGTTTAGCACAGCTTTTCACTCCCAAACCAATGGACAATCGGAAAGAACCATCCAAACACTGGAAGATATGTTGAGGTCATGTGTTCTGGATTTTAAAGGAAGCTGGGATCAGAAGCTACCTTTATCGAATTTTCCTACAACAACAGTTATCATGCCTCAATTGGTATGGCTCCATTTGAAGCGTTATACGGAAGGAAATGCCGATTTCCCATTCATTGGCAAGAAGTTGGGCTGAAGCAGCTTCAATCACGGATTTCATTAGAAAAACCTCCGAAGATATTAAGTTGATAAAACAGAGACTCGACATAGCTATGTCAATAAACGTCGGAGACCGTTGGACTTTCAAATTGGAGACTCTGTTTTCTTAAAAGTTGCTCCTATAAAGGGAGTACTGAGGTATGGTAAGAAAGGAAAGCTTAGTCCGAGGCACATAGGACCATTTGAAATCCTTGAAAGGATTGAAAAAGTAGCATACAAGCTTGTCTTGCCGTCATAATTAGCTTATGTGCATAACGTTTTTCATGTCTCAATGGTGAAGAAGCATGTATTTGATCCTTCCCATGTTCTAAGACAGGAACCAGTTGAAGTTCAAATAGATTTAAAGTGCGAAGAGAAGCCAATTCGGATTTTGGATCGAGAAGAAAAGGCATTGAGGAACAGAACAATTCCCATGGTCAAAATTTTGTGACGGAAACACAACATCAAAGAAGCAACATGGGAACGAGAAAATGAGATGAGGAAAAGCTTGTAACGACCCGCCTAACGTAGGCCGTTACCGTACATAACATACATAATTACTTAACTTATTTTACTTAACGGAAATACGGAATATTTTTATTTTTATTTTTATTTTTTTTAAAAAAAGCAACTTGAAAGTAAAATCTATCCCATTACTTACTTACATATATATATATATATATATATACATACATACATACTTATATACTTCAATACTGAAGTGACAATTTACATACAACATAGTTCATAATTAAAAACATAATATGACGAAAGTCGTAGCGGTCTCCATCCCACGTTTCACAACTCGCCGTGCCAATCTCCACCGCCTTGTATCAAGGATTGCTGATAGGTTGCTTACCTACAGCATAGACGTAAGTCGTGAGCTTTCGCTCAGCAAGTACAACTTTAAATCCGCAAAACATAACTTAATAAAGCAATGCATGAGCCAATTATGCTTCATTATGCTTTCTTACGTCAGCATATCTTTGGGCCCCTTACTTAACATAAGTGTACGTACCGGGCGCGCAGACATGGAGTGGTTGGGATGGCCAGTCTATGTCCAACGCAAACCATGGACCAAACCCGACCTACGAGCGGGTCGGTACAACACAAGGCAACTCGCTTGTCAACATACTTAAAACTTATCTTCAAAATTTGTTCTTATCTTAAAACATATTTCATAAACCGTTTCATACTTGAAACTTGGTCTTAGTCTTATCATATGAATTAGTGAACATGCTTCGTGATGTCACAACATAAATCATAAGTCATATGCATCACATAACTGCATAAGATTTAAATAAATCATACAAGTAGAAAAACAAGAGCCTATACTGTAGGCGGAATTGTACGTACTTGTTGTGCTACGTCCTATATTTTGTTGCTCCAATTTAGGTCACAACTGCAGGTTACTTCCTGCTTTTCAGAAAGGACGTAGGGTAAGGATCTTCCTAGCTTATCATAAATCATAATCATAGAATGTTGGTATCCTAACCAACATTTATGAGTAATCCTAGTAATATGTCCCCTCACACACACACTTATAACTTACTTGGTTACTAAATGTAACTCTAGGGTTTATGTCTCAACCAACATAAATAGTATCTTACTAGGTTACCTCGGGTAACCATTGGGGTAAGCCCAAGTTAATTTTGGATCAAATCCTATTGGGCTACTAAGGCCTAACTTTTAAAATTATTTCCTATTAGGTTACTATTAGTAACCTTAGGCTTTAGGCCCAACTCAATAACTTGGTAACCTATTGGGTTACTAATGGTTACCGTCTTGTTACAATGTCTTAAAATAATTTTGGCCCAATAATATTAGTAACCAATTCAAAGACCATATGTCTTACTTATGGTTACCCTATTACTTGGCCCAATTCAATTATCTTATTTCTTTACTAAACTTGGTTTAATTAACCATTAAATAAGCTGATTTTATAAAATTGTCTAAGTCTGGGGAAGTTTACTGAAAACAGTCCCATTAATTTAACTATCTTTGTATGTACAGGAATTGCCTGTTCCTGCACTGTTTTACAAATCCTGTGCAGGAATTTTCACGTTTCCTGCACAGTTTTCAAACTCCAATCATATCTTCAAATCCGTTTTGAATTTGAAAAACTTTTCTTCACCAAAGTTTTAGATCTTGAAAAATCCTACAACTTTCAATCTTGACTCAGAACCCATTTTTGTCTCTAACCTTCTCTTTTTCCCGGTTGAACCTTCCTGGCCGTGCACAGGGTCTGGGCATGACCAGGTTCAGATTTTTGTAAAACACAGAGGCCTTTCGAACCTTATTTTTGAAAAATTTCCATGCTAGTCCCTAGAATTTTTTATTTTCTACAACTTTTCAGTTTTAACTTTCCTCAAATTCGGCCTCTAAAGGTCTCAAAATACTGTTCCCAGATTGCTGCCCAGTCTTGACCCGAGACTGGCAGTTTCCAATTTAATTGTTTCTGTCGTAAAATTACGCGCACACTACCTCAAACGGTTAAAACCATGAGCTTAATTCAAGTCATGCAGAACATTACTTACTATTTTCATTGTCATATATTCATTCTCATTCTTAAAATCATACATACAAACCCATATGGCAAATTATTACCAATTAGGGTTTTTAGGGTTTTTCATAACCCTTCTAGCATCATACATAAATTACAACATGATCAATCACACTCTACATCTTCTTGAGTGTGTGGGGACATATTACAAACATTTGCTAGGCATTCTTACACACCATATATACTCTAGCAATTGAAATCATAAACATACACATAACCATAAATCAAGACCATTAACCTAATCAAGCACAAATCTAAGCTAATACAATGAGCTTATGCTCTTACATACCCACATAAAATACACATAATTCTTGAACCAATCTCTCAATTGAATAGCTTAAAGGTTTTAAAAAAAAATACCTTCAAGCTTGGAGATTTGGTTCTAGGCCTTAAGTTAAGTTTCTCTCCCACTTGGTTCCTCCACCAAATCCGAACCTTGGCTCCTCTCTCTCTCTCTCTCTCTCTTTTTTCTCTCTCTTGAGTTTCGGCTGCTAAGGGTGAGAAGAAAATTTGCAAGGGTTTTGGTAAGGTGACACAAAATGAGCCAAAAAGTCCCCCCCCCCCCACATATTTATAGGTGAAAATTAATTTCTTTTTGGGATTTACTTTTATTCTCAAAATTGCATATTAGCCCTTTTGAGCAAAATATTTGCCCAAAGGACCATGAGGTGGCCGGCCATGCTAGTGCCTTGGAGGCCAAGTCACCTTATTTCTTTCCTAATTTCCATAATTCCATAAATTAGGTAATTATCCAAAGGGTGAGGTGTCCCCCTTCTTGGACCTTGTTTGGCTTTCCTCTCAAAATGCAGTCCATTTTTATACTAACACAGATGTTTCAAATACTGCTTTCTCTAAAAACAGTATTGTCATTATGGACTGCAGTCAAAAATTCATCTGCATATTAATGGACTGCGTGTAAATTTTTCTTACGACTTAAAGCTACTTAGCCCTTATTGTTCTATATAATATGCTTGATTTTTCTATAGTGGTCTTGAACCTTATTCTTACTATTTTATCTGTGATGATGGTTTTTCGCAGTATAATTCCTATACTGCTTGCTTTACTGCAGTACCGTCATATTCATACTTTTGACTTTTCTTGGTCAAACTTTGACCAACATCGAATCATAAATTTCATTCTACCTTTTTACTCAAAAGGTCTTATGCTTGACTAAGTAATCTATTATTGAGTCTTATAAAGCTATAAAGACTCACATAAAATCTGATGAAAATCAGATCAGGCATTTCATAAGTACTTACATAGTACATCGTAAATTCCTTAAAAAGGAAATCGTAATTTCATAAAACATTGGGTATTACATTCTTCCCCCCTTAAAAATTTTTGTCCTCGAAAATTAAAACAAGTTGGGGTAGTTCTTTCTCATATCTTCTTCTAATTCCCAGGTTGCTTCTTCAAACTTATGATTTCGCCATAACACTTTAAACATGGGAATGGTTTTATTTCTTAAAACTTGCTCTTCCCAGTTCAGAATTTGGACTGGCTTTTCTTCATATGTCAAGTCAGTTTGGACTTCAACTGGTTCTTGACTTAGCACATGGGAAGGGTCAGGTACGTATTTCTTTAACATCGAAACGTGAAAAATGTCATGTACCGAAGCCAATTCTGGTGGCAAGGCAAGCTTATAAGCTACTTTTCTAATCCTTTCAAAGATTTCAAATGGTCCAGTATATCTTGGGCTAAGCTTCCCGTTTTTACCAAACCTCATTATTTCCTTCATAGGAGCAATCTTAATGAAAACTGAATCTCCAACTTGGAACTCCAAAGATCTTCGACGTTTGTCGGCATAACTTTTCTGTCGACTAAAAGCCACGTCGAGTCTCTGTTTGATCATCTTGATGTCCTCAGAGGTTTTCTTAATGAAATCCGTGGTTTGAAGTTGTTTCTGCCCAACTTCCTGCCAATGAATAGGAGATCGATGTTTCCTTCCATACAACGCTTCAAATGGAGCCATACCAATTGAGGCGTGATAACTATTATTATAGGAAAATTCGATCAAAGGTAGCTTCTGATCCCAGCTTCCTTTAAAATCCAAAACACATGATCTTAGCATATCTTCTAGTGTTTGAATTGTTCGTTCCGACTGGCCATCAGTTTGGGGGTGAAAAGCTGTACTAAACTTTAATTTTGGCCCCATTGCGGTGTGAACACTTGTCCAAAATCGAGAGGTGAAACATCCATCACGATCCGAAATGATCGATTTTGACACTCCATGTAGCTTAACGATCTGAGCTACATAAATTTCGACAAGCTTTCTACCGAAAAAGTGGCTTTTATGGCAATAAAGTGGGCTGATTTGGTTAATCTATCAACAATAACCCAAATCGTATCATTCCCACTTGCAGTCCTAGGTAATCCTACTACGAAATCCATCATAATTTGCTCCTATTTCCATTCAGGAAACTCAATTTTCTGAAGATCTCCGCCTGGATGGCGGTGTTCTGCCTTAACTTTCTGACAAGTTGGGCATTTTGACACGTATTCTGCGATCTCGTTCTTCATCTTTGGCCACCAATAATTCTCCTTAAGATCCTTGTACATCTTGGAAGCTCCAGGATGTACTGAGTATGGCGTCATATGCGCTTCTATCATAATCTATTTCTTAAGAAATTCAAAATCAGGAACGCAAATCCTGTCTTTGAAATAAATTACCCCATCCACAGAGGTCTTGAATTCCTTACTCTTTCCATCAAAAAGTTACACTTTCAGCAAAAAGGAATCTTTCCCTTGATGAATCTTGATGGATTCTAGGAGATCAGACTGAAGAGTCAAAACAGACAACTTTCCAGTTATCATCTCCATGTTGAAGTCAGAAATTTCCTTTTGAAGGGACTTGGACAGCGTTCCAATAGACATCAGCATACCGGCTGATTTTCTACTTAAAGCATCTGCTACCCTGTTTGCCTTTTCAGGGTGGTAAAGGATCTCACAATCGTAGTCCTTTATGAGTTCTAACCATCTTTGTTGCCTCATGTTGAGCTCTTTCTGAGTAAAGATATACTTGAGACTTTGATGGTCGGTATAGATTTCGCATCTATTCCCGTACAAATAGTGTCTCCAGATCTTTAATGCGAAAATTACCGCTGCGAGCTCTAAATCATGCGTTGGATAATTCCTTTCATGATCCTTCAATTGTCATGAGGCATAGGCAACCACCTTTCCTTTTTGCATCAAGACAGCCCCAAGTTCAATTTTGGAGGCGTCACTATAAATTACAAAATTCCCTTCATCCACATCGGGAATTATTAACACTGGTGCACTTGTAAGTCTCTTCTTAAGCTCTTGGAATCCCTCTTCGCACTTCTGCGACCATTCAAATTTCTTCCCCTTTTGAGTAAGGGCTGTAAAAGGGGTAGCTATCTTGGAAAAACCTTCCACAAAATGTCGATAGTATCCAGCTAACCCAAGGAAACTTCGTATCTCCGTGAAATTCCTTGGTACGGCCCACTGACTAACCGTCTCTACCTTAGCTGGATCGACAAAAACTCCTTCTTTTGAAACCACAGGACCTAAGAAATGAACTTTATCTAACCAAAATTCACACTTTGTGAATTTGGCATAAAGTTGATTCCTTCTTAACGTCTCCAACATCGACCTAAGGTGCTGCTCGTGTTCCTCCCTAGATCTTGAGTAAATTAGTATATCGTCAATGAAGACAATAACAAACTTATCAAGATACTCCTTGAACACCCGGTTCATAAGGTCCATAAAAGCGGCTGGGGCATTGGTTAATCCAAACGGCATAACCAAAAACTCATAATGCCCATATCGTGTTCTAAAAGCCGTCTTAAAAATATCTGTCTCCTTAATCCTGAGCTGATGGTATCCCGATCGCAGATCGACTTTCGAAAATACTACAGCTCTCCTGAGTTGATCAAAAAGATCATCAATTCTTGGGAGAGGATACTTGTTCTTGATCGTAACTTTATTCAGCTCACGATAATCGATTCACATTCGCAACGATCCATCTTTTTTCTTGACGAACAAAACTGGCGCTCCCCACGGAGAGTGACTTTGCCAGATGAATCCTTTGTCAAGCAGTTCTTGTAACTGCACTTGAAGTTCTCTAAGCTCGGCTGGTGCCATACGGTAAGGCACTTTCGATACGGGTACAGTTCCCGGCAACAATTCTATCTCGAAGGAAATTTCCCGCTCCGGCGGAAGTCCGGGTAAATCTTTTGGAAAGACGTCCATGTATTCCCTTATAATGGGGACATTTTCTGGTGTTAGCTCCACCTCTTGATCTTTGTCCACCATGTTAGCTAAATATCCTTGGCATCCATTAGCTAACATCTTCCAAGCTTTGATTGCCGAGACTAGCTTAGTCGCTGAGCTCCGAGACTGGCCGTAAAAACTAAACTCTTCCTCGCCATAAGGACTAAATATAACACAACGCTTTTGACAATCAATCTTAGCATTGTACTTGCTTAGGAAATCCATTCCTAAGATAACATCAAAATCTTGAAGCTTGATCACACCAAGATCCACATACAATTCTCTGCCACAAATGACTATTGGAGTGCCTCGTATTCAGTAGTCAGACAGAAAATTCTCTCCCGACGAAAGAGATATTCTAATGGGTTGCTCTAGACTACTAACTCCTCGTCCTAATTTCTGGGCAAACTCCATCGATACAAATGAATGGGTAGCACCAGAATCAAATAGGACAATAGCATCATAAGTGGCGACAGAAATCTGACCTGTTACCACATGCGAAGTTCTAGCTTCAGCATCTCCCTTGGTGTAAGCATAAATCATCGCTTGGGGTTCAGGAGCCTCTAGCCTTCCTTGTGTGATCGAAGGCCCTTCTATCTTTACTTGGGCAGCATGTAGCTGACTACCTGGATTCCTGCTTGGAAACTGTGGGTTCTGATTCTGACTATTCAGTGTGTAATTCCTTGCATAATGGCCTTCTTTGCCACAAAGGTTGCAAGCGTTCGATCCCAATCTACACACTCCCAAGTGCTTCTTTCCACATTGAGCACATACGAGATAGTCATTAATATTACTCTCATTTCTTCTGTTGCTTTTCTTTTGAGGGTAATTTCTTTGTTGACCCTGACCAGTACTATTCCCTTTTCGTTTGTTCCTCCCAAACTGTTTGGAACCTTGAGCAGAGTTACTGGTCTGCCCCTTTGAATACGACTCCGAATTCTGTCGGGGCTGCAGTTGCTTCACCACGACCTTTTCTTCCTTCTTAGTCTTAAAAAATTGAGCCCTTGCTTCCTTGTCCTGGTTAATCCAATATTCAGCTCTTATGGCCCGACTTATACAGTCGGATACCTTAGTTGGAGGGCTACTGCTAGCACTGACTTGCTTGGAAATATCTGTCCGGAACATCTTCATCATCCTCCTTACCTTCTCGATTTCATATGGTACCAGTTCCGGACATAAACGGGCTAACTGTTCAAATTTCTTAACAGCCTCTAATATCGTCATCGTTCCCTGTTTCAGACTGGTGAACTCATCTTGTTGAGCCGCAAGTATTTCTCTATTGTAGGACATCGTGCTGAATTCGGCTACAAAATCTTGCCAGCTCATTGCCATAACATCTCTGCACATCTGCACAGTCATCCACCAGTGCCTTGCATCCTTCTTAAGTGCGAAGGAAGCATAGAGAACTTTTTCTTGCTCCGAAAGCCTCATGAAATCCAAAATCACTTGGATATCAATCAACCAATTATTGGCTGTTATAGGGTCCGTAGGTCCCTCAAATTCAGGCGCCTTCATCTGCCTAAACCTTTCATACAACAAGTCTTCCCGAACTAAAGGCGGGTTCACTCGTATCTCAGCAGGTGCTAACAGGACTTCAGCATCCCGTGGAACCTCTTGGTGAACTTCTGGTACCGGGGCCGCTACAGGGGGTACCTGAGGCGCTACTGGGGGTACTTGATTCATACGAGCTATCTACTCATGAAGCTGGTTCGTTTCTTGTTGCTGTTCTAGCAATTGTCGTTATAGAGTAGCTACAACGTTCGCAAGATCTGGTTCTTGTGGATTTTAATTAGCTCTAGTACGTGGACGTACCATCTTCTAATTCCTATTTAAGAAAAGATACTATCATACTTCTAATATCTTTTCTTTCATTCATAACTTATCATATCACAGTTTAATATATCATACCATAATACTGTCATACTTATCATATCATAATACCATCATACTTATCATGTCATAACATAACATCATCATATCATATCATATCATATCTTTGTCATAAATTTATCATACTTATCATGTCATAACATAGCATAATCATATACATCTCATAATTGAACTTGTCTTTTTGTATATTTACAAAAAGTACATCATACTTACATAGTAATAGGTACATATCTATTACATTGTACTTACTATACATACATGGTCAAGATTAAGATGGAAGTGCCTACCACTTTACCATCATACATATGTACAACCTTAAGGTCAAAAAGAATAATAAAATTCTATCCTATGCCTAATCTATCTACTCGATCGTAACCACGGAGGAAGTGTCGGAGTCTACGTCCCAATCTCCATCATCGAATACAATATCCTCCGGGTCGTCCTCGAAATCCTCTATCTCTTCCTCCCATACTCCTTGTTCTTGCTCTTCCCATACTTCTTCAATTTCCTCCTCGACGTCTTCTTCATCATCATCACTATCGATGATGATCACTGGAGGGTGCTCGGGTTGATCCTCGGGTGCAGCCATGAAATCTGCAGGATCCACCTCGTTCCCTTCCTCGTCGGCTTCCGCCTCCCGTGGCGGGATCACCTGCAGTGGAATAACGGGAATAGGGTCCTCGGGTATAAATGGACCTCCCTCGAATAGTGGCTCAGGAATACCCGCATCATCGACAGGCACCTGTATGATATCGTCCATCAAGGCATCTACTTGTAGCATATGGGCTATTATTTCAACCTCCATGATATCATTTATCATGTTCTCCACTGTCATCCTTGCCATAGGTGTCGAAACAAAACTCCTGATCTCGTAAGGTAACCCTTCCCTAAGAAGGTACAGTGCCTATAGCTCCGGATCACCTAAATCTCGCTGCATGCGAGGTAACATCGCCTCCTGGAATCTCCTACAATAATGCCCCATAGACTCGTTTGGGTAGGCACGCCAATCCACGGCATAGCCAAGATATCACCCGAGGTACATATCGTTGTAAATCTCAGGATCACGGTAAGTTACGTCGGCGTCCTCATCGGGCAAAGGCCCGTAACGAGCAATAATAGAGCACGGAACTCGGCCCATGACTCTCCTTGCATAGCTCGCTCCCCTAACGTCATCCACCATAACCTAGCATCTCTTGCCAGACATCGACTGGCTAGTGGAACCTAGAGATGGGCCTCTAGGTGGCATATCCGAAATATCATCTCCATATCATATAACCATGCCGCTAATGACACCATCAAGCGACTCCCATCAAATACTAGAGGTTGCATCTCATAAAACATATAGGCTGCATCACGATCGTCGTCTACTCGACTCGGATCCATACCATATAATCTACCATATCATAATTACATAATAAGCATACATACATAAAATTAAATTCTACTTACAATGACTGTGGCGCTGGCAAGCAGATTGTGAAACTGGAAGGCAGGAAATGTAAGAACCCGAAATTGTGATGAACTTTTGATTTCCTTAGAGTAAAGGAAAATCCAAGTCTGAATCTTGTATGTCGATAAAAAGCTCATGATCTGAGTTGAATATCAGTATATGCTTGAGTTCTTGTTTAATTAGCTACGAGACTCAATAATAGTTTGCTTAAGTCAAGCATGAAGCCTTTTGAGAAAAAGGACAAAATAGGAATTTATGATTTTATGACGGTCAAAGTTTGACCAGGTTGACTTTAGGTTTGACTGAGATGGTACTGCAGTGTGATCAACAATATGGAAATTATACTGCAGAAAACCGTCATTACGGACAAATGAGCAAGAATAAGCTATAAGACCACCCTAGAAAAATCAAGCACAATATTTAGGGCAATATGGACTAAATAGTTTCAAGTCCTAAGAAAATCCTATACGCAGTCCAATTTTACGTAGATGAATTCTGGATTGTAGTCTAGTATGACAATACTGTTTTTAGTGAAAAACAATATTGAAATTATCTAAATTAGTAAGGAAATGGACTGCATAATTATATTAATGGATTTTCAGAATCAAGTGGATAATTATGCAAGAATTGGAAGCTAAGTGGCTCCGCACTAGCCGATCACCCACAGGGACTAAAGTGTAAATATTTTGTCCTTAGGGGCCAAAGTGCGATTCTAAGAAAAGTGAGTAATGATGATGTAGGCATGATGATGTAAGTATGATGTAAGCATGATGCAAGCTTGATGATGTAAGCATGATGATGTCATGATGATGTAAGCAAGAGAATTTCCTTGCTCTCCAAGTAAATGGCCGGCCACCTAAGGGGGGTATATGGGCAAATATTTTGCTCTCAAGGACTAATGGGCAAATATTTTTCTCTTAAGGGCTATTATGCAATTTTTGGATTAAAAATAAATCCAAAAAATTAATTATTTATCACCTATAAATAGGTGATTTGGGGGGGGGGGGGGGGGGGGGGGGGGGGGGGGGGGGGGGGGGGGGGGGCTCATTTTGTTCACAAAAATGAGAAAACACTCCAAAACCATGCCAAAATCTCTCCTCACTCTCTCCCTCCCCTAGAAACCGAAAAAAAAAAAGTATAGAGAAAAAAAAAATGTGAGGGTCGGTTTTTGTAGAAGGAAGCAAGGAGGAAAATTTTCCCAACTAAAGGGTAGATCCATTTTCTTGGATCTTGAGGTAATCCTCTTCACCCTCTAGCTCTCTATTTTAGCTTGATTCAAGATTTATGCATAGTTCAAGATTTATGTGTAAAAGCTTAGATTTGTGCTTGATTAGAGGTTTGGTGGTTTTGATTTGTAGTTTAATGTATGTTAGGTGATGTATGAACGCCTAGAATATGTTTGTTTTATGTCCCCACACACTCAAGAGGTTTTATTGTGTGTTTGATTATGTGATATTGATGTATAAGGTAAGAAGGGTTAGAGAAATACCCTAAAAACCCTTGTTGGTAAAATTTACCAAATGGGTTTGCATGTATGATTTTATGGATGATAAGTGAATGTATGACAATGAAATCGTTAGTAAGACGCTGCATTCTTGATGAAGGCTCACGGTTTTAACCGTTTGAGGTAGTGTGCGCGTAATTTTACGTAAGAACCAAGTTAAACAAAAACTGCCATTGTCGGGTCAAGACTGGGCAGTAATCTGGAAATGGAAATATGAGGCCCTTAGAGGCCGAATTTGAAGAAAGTTAAAACTACAAAGTTGTAGAAAATCAAAAATCCTAGAGGAAAGTGTAGACAGATTTTGAAAATAAGGCTCCAAAGGCCTTCGTTTTTACAAAAACCCGTGGCCTGATTTGCTCAGACCTTATGCACGGCCAGTCGGCTTCAACTCAGAAATAGAACAAGTAAAAGGCAGAACTGGATCCTGAGTAAAACATGAAAGTTGTAGAATTATTCAAGAGCTAAAACTTTAGTGAAGAAAGGGTTTTCAAATTCCAAACATAATTTAAGATAAAGATTTTATCATAAAAACTATGCAGGAAACAGGAAATTCCTGCATAGGATTTTCAGAAAAACAGTGCAAAAACAAGATTTTCTATAAATGCACTAACAACCGGACTTATGAACTGTTTTTAAAGAACTTATGTTTTCGCAAAAGATTTTAAGAAAAAAACTTGACAAAGTATGTCAAGAAATGGACAAGTCAATGAACCAAAGGAGTTTTTAAAAAACATGGTAATGAAAAGACAATCCGTTAGTAAATGGATAGAATACCCGAACTATTTGGGTCGGGCCTCACCCCTGAGGTTACCAATAGTAACTTAATGGGGTACGAATCAAAAGCAATCTGGCTTGGGCCCGAAGATATGAATAGTAATTTAGTACTATTCACATATGTATGGGTTTAGCACCCATGGTTACCCTAGGTAACCTAACCAGACATTGATTAAGTATGATGGGCCATAGGCCCTAGGGTTACAGATAGTAACACAATCAGTTATCATAAGGAGATAGAGGGGACATATAACTAGGCTATCTAAGGATGTTGGTTTGGATACCAACATTTAGTATTATGATTGAAAATAAGATAGAAAGATTCTTATCTTATGTTCTTTCTGGAAACAGGGAGTTAACCTATTGTTGCATTCGATAGGAGCAACATATCCAGAACATAGTCAGCAGGTAAGTACAACTCCGCCTACAGCATGAACAAAACATTTTTTGTTGCATGACATGTTTATCAAGAAATCATGAATTGATTTACATGATTTACATGTTCACGAATATTAAATCACATAATAAGAATAACTTTTTAAGTCATAAGATAAAATAAGACAAGTTAATGTTATTGTGTCATACCAACTTGCCACGAGGGCGGGTTTAAACGGTTTAGTCTATGGTTTGAGTTGAATTGGATTGGCTGCCCCAATCATTCCATGTTAAACGGTTTCTTTCATGGTTTGAGTTGGATTAGATTGGCCGCCTCCAACCACTCCATGGCTATGTACCACGGTATGTGCACGCATGACATGTAAGGGAACAGAACCAAGTTAATATATGAAAGCATAATTGGTTCATAAGAAAGCATAATCGGTTCATGCATTCTTGCACTTAAAATGTTTTGCGGATTGAATATTGTACTTACTGGGCTTAAGCTCATTACTTACGTTCATGTTGTAGGTAATCAACCTACCGGCAATTGCGTGATGCAAGATTGTGGAGTCATGGCGCTGCGGACTGTGAAATGTGGGATGGACACCACCACGGATTTTAGAAAATATGTTTCGAAAAATATGTTTGTAAAATATGTTATATTATGTTATATGTTATGTTATGTTATAATGAAGTATGGTATGGATAAGGAAAAGTTTCAAGTATGTATGGCAAGCAAGTTGCCTCGTGTCGTACGACCCACACTAGGTCGGGTCTGGTTCACGATTTGAATATGATAGCTTTCAATGAATATGAAAGCTTGGTACTCGAGTGAGTACATATGAATATGTATGAGGATAAGTTAAGTTTTATGTTTGAATATAAGTATGAGACTAAGTCTAGTTTAAAATAAAGTTATAAAAAAAATTCTTTGTAATTTTCAGTAAGTTCAAAGTATTTGAATCAATAAGTAAGTTAAGTAAGTAAAGTAACGGCCCACATTTATGTAGTCGGCCCTACGTAGATGGCCGGGGCGTTACAGGAAACCCGCTTTGATACCAACTCTGTAATGAACCGCCTAACGTAGGCCGTTACCGTACATAACATACATAATTACTTAACTTATTTTACTTAACGGAAATACGGAATTTTTTTATTTTTTTATTTTTTATTTTTTTTTAAAAAAAGCAACTTGAAACTAAAATCTATCCCATTACTTACTTACATATATATATATATATACATACATACATACATACTTATATACTTCAATACTGAAGTGTCAATTTACATACAACATAGTTCATAATTAAAAACATAATATGACGAAAGTCGTAGCGGTCTCCATCCCACGTTTCACAACTCGCCGTGCCAATCTCCACCGCCTTGTATCAAGGATTGCTGATAGGTTGCTTACCTACAGCATAGACGTAAGTCGTGAGCTTTCGCTCAGCAAGTACAACTTTAAATCCGCAAAACATAACTTAATAAAGCAATGCATGAGCCAATTATGCTTCATTATGCTTTCTTACGTCAGCATATCTTTGGGCCCCTTACTTAACATAAGTGTACATACCGGGCGCGCAGACATGGAGTGGTTGGGATGGCCAGTCTATGTCCAACGCAAACCATGGACCAAACCCGACCTACGAGCGGGTCGGTACGACACAAGGCAACTCGCTTGCCAACATACTTAAAACTTATCTTCAAAACTTGTTCTTATCTTAAAACATATTTCATAAACCGTTTCATACTTGAAACTTGGTCTTAGTCTTATCATATGAATTAGTGAACATGCTTCGTGATGTCACAACATAAATCATAAGTCATATGCATCACATAACTGCATAAGATTTAAATAAATCATACAAGAAGAAAAACAAGAGCCTATACTGTAGGCGGAGTTGTACGTACTTGTTGTGCTACGTCCTATATTTTGTTGCTCCAATTTAGGTCACAACTGTATGTTACTTCCTGCTTTTCAGAAAGGACGTAGGGTAAGGATCTTCCTAGCTTATCATAAATCATAATCATAGAATGTTGGTATCCTAACCAACATTCATGAGTAACCCTAGTAATATGTCCCCTCACACACACACTTATAACTTACTTGGTTACTAAATGTAACCCTAGGGTTTATGTCACAACCAACATAAACAGTATCTTACTAGGTTACCTCGGGTAACCCTTGGGGTAAGCCCAAGTTATTTTTGGATAGAATCCTATTGGGTTACTAAGGCCCAACTTTTAAAATTTGACTTATTAGGTTACTATTTATAACCTTTGGCTTTAGGCCCAACCTAATAACTTGGTAACCTATCGGGTTACTAATGGTTACCGTCTTGTTACTATGTCTTAAAATAATTTTGGCCCAATAATATTAGTAACCAATTCAAAGACCATATGTCTTACTTATGGTTACCCTATTACTTGGCCCAATTCAATTATCTTATTTCCTTAGAAAACTTGGTTTAATTAACCATTAAATAAACTGATTTTATAAAATTGTCTAAGTCTAGGGAAGTTTACTAAAAATAGTCTCATTAATTTAACTATCAGTGTATGTACAGGAATTGCCTGTTCATGTACTGTTTTACAAATCCTGTGCAGGAATTTTCCTGTTTCCTGCACAATTTTCAAACTCCAGTCATATCTTCAAATTCGTTTTGAATATGAAAAACTTTTCTTCACCAAAGTTTTAGGTCTTGAAAAAGCCTACAACTTTCATTCTTTACTAAGAACCTAGTTCTATCTTTAACATTCTCTTTTTCCCTGTTGAACCTTCCTGGCCGTGCATAGGGTCTGGGCATGACCAGGTTCGGATTTTTGTAAAAACAGAGGCCTTTGGAGCCTTATTTTTAAAAACTGTTCATGCCAGTCCCTAGAATTTTCTATTTCCTACATCTTTTCAGTTTTAACTTTCCTCAAATTCGGCCTCTAAAGGCCTCAAAATACCGTTTCCAGATTGCTGCCCAGTCTTGACCCGAGACTGGCAGTTTCCAATTTAATTGTTTCTTTCGTAAATTACGCACACACTACCTCAAACGGTTAAAATCATGAGCCTACTTCAAGTCAAGCAGCACATTACTTACTGTTTTCATTGCCATACATTCATTCTCATTCATAAAATCATACATACAAACCCATATGACAAATTATTACCAATTAGGGTTTTTAGGGTTTTTCATAACCATTCTAGCATCATACATAAATTACAACATGATCAATCACACTCTACATCTTCTTGAATGTGTGGGGACATATTACAAACATTTGCTAAGCATTCTTACACACCATACATACTCTAGCAATTGAAATCATAAACATACACATAACCATAAATCAAGACCATTAACCTAATCAAGCACAAATCTAAGTTAATACAATGAGCTTATGCTCTTACATACCCACATAAAATACACATAATTCTTGAACCAATCTCTCAATTGAATAGCTTAAAGGTTTTATAAAAAAATACCTTCAAGCTTGGAGATTTGGTTCTAGGCCTTAAGTTAAGTTTCTCTCCCACTTGGTTCCTCCACCAAATCCGAACCTTGGCTCCTCTCTCTCTCTCTCTCTCTCTCTCTCTCTTTTCTCTCTCTTGAGTTTCGGCTGCTAAGGGTGAGAAGAAAATTTGCAAGGGTTTTGGTAAGGTGACACAAAATGAGCCAAAAAGTCCCCCCCCCCCCCCCACATATTTATAGGTGAAAATTATTTTCTTTTTGGGATTTACTTTTATTCTCAAAATTGCATATTAGCCCTTTTGAGCAAAATATTTGCCCAAAGGACCATGAGGTGGCCGGCCATGCTAGTGCCTTGGAGGCCAAGTCACCTTATTTCTTTCCTAATTTCCATAATTCCATAAATTAGGTAATTATCCAAAGGGTGAGGTGTCCCCCCTCTTAGACCTTGTTTGGCTTTCCTCTCAAAATGCAGTCCATTTTCATACTAACACAGATGTTTCAAATACTGCTTTCTCTAAAAATAGTATTGTCATAATGGACTGTGGTCCAAAATTCATCTGCATATTAATGGACTGCATATAAATTTTTCTTATGATTTAAAGCTACTTAGCCCTTATTGTTCTATATAATGTGCTTGATTTTTTTATAGTGATCTTGAACCTTATTCTTACTATTTTATCTGTGATGACGGTTTTTTCGCAGTATACTTTTGACTTTTCTTGGTTAAACTTTGACTAACATAGAATAATAATTTCATTCTACCTTTTTACTCAAAAGGTCTTATGCTTGACTAAGCAATCTATTATTGAGTCTTATAAAGCTATAAAGACTCACACAAAATCTGATGAAAATCAGATCATGCATTTCATAAGTACTTACATAGTACATCGTAAATTCCTTAAAAAGGAAATCGTAATTTCATAAAATGTTGGGTATTACAAAAGCTATCCCAACCTGTTTCAATTTTCGGGGACGAAAATTTTTAAGGGGATTAGATTGTAATGACCAATTTTTTGATGGACTTGTGATTTCCTTTGATATCAAGGAAATCTAAGTTCTTACATATGTACGCCTGTATAAAATGTATGATTGATTTATCAGAATATGTTTGAATTCTTATAAGTTATAAGACTCAATGTTAGCATGAGGCCTTTTGTCGAAGAGGCGGAATCATGATTTATGACTTTGTTCTAGCCTATGTATGACCTGGATAACTCATGACTTGAACAGGATGGTACTGCAGTGTATTAAGCAGTATAGGAATTATATTATGTTTAACCGTCATTATGGATACATAATGAAGAATAAGGAATGTGATCACTTTAGAAAAATCAGGAATAATATTTGAGCAAGGAGGACTAAGTAGTTTCAAGTCCTAAAAAAAATCCATACACAGTCCAGTTAAGCGTAAATGAATTATGGACTGCAGTTCAGTATTAAGTACTGTTGATAGTTAAAATAGTATTGGTATTATCTCGATTATTAAGGAAATTGACTGCATATTAGGAGGGAGTGCCAAACATGGCCCTAATTAAAGGACACCTCATCAAAGATAATTATCCAATTTCGGGAATTTTTGGTATTATCTCGATTTTAGTGAATTAAGCAACACATGGCCGGCCATTGAGGGGCATGGAAGCCAAAAACTTTGCATTAAAGGCCAATTAAGTAATTCAAGGAGAATTTTAGAAAAAAAAAATAATTGTGAAAAATAGGGGATTTTTCACCTATAAATAGGGGTGGGGTGTAGAAGAAAACCTATTTAGTTGGACCCCAAATTTTTAGTTCTCTTTCAACTTTCCTCTCTAGCCTTCAAAGAGAGAGAGAGAGAGATAGAACAAGTGGCCGGTTGTGGTTTAGTGGTGGGAGAGCAAAGTTTTTCTCATTCCAAGACCTAGAACAACCTTCCAAACTTTAGAGGTTTTCCTCATTCTTAACCATCTAAGAATTTCATTGAACTTTTTATTTAGGATTTATGCGTATTTCCAAGTTTGGGCTGTAAGAGCATAAGCTCAAGTTTTTTTTTTTTTTTATGCTATGGTTTTTATATGGTTGATTTATGCTTAGGATATCTTGAATGCTAGCCCTAAGCATGAATTTAATTTTTATGCTCTAGAATGAGTTCTAGGGTTGCATGTCCCTACCAAGTGTTTGTGAATATATTTTCACATGTGTAAGAAGGAAAAAGTTATGTATGGTGATGAATGGTGATGAATGATGAAGATGATTTTGATGATGTATATGTAGGTTAAGAAATTAACTTGATGATGTATATGTAGGTTAAGAAATTAACCTAAAAACATAACTTAGAAAGCTAATCCATAATGTGTTTTTAAGCAAGAAGATAAGTGTATGGTTAAGTGTTATGAATGAATCCGACGCGCTGCATGTTGATGTAGTCTCACGGTTTCGACCGTTTGAGGTAGTGTGTGCGAAATTTGAAGCGAAAACCAACAAGATCCAAAACTGCCAATTTTCGGATTTCACTGGACAGTTTTCTGGAAACTTGATTTTGAGCCCTTTAGAGGCCGAATATGGAAAAAGTCAGAATTGAAAAGTTGTAGAAAATGGAAACCAATAGAGGGCTTCGTGAATAGTTTTTCGAAATAAGGCTCCAAAGGCCTCTATTTTTATCAAAATCCAAGGCTAGTCAGTTCAGACTGTGTACACGGTCAGAATTTTTCAAAAGGAAAAACGAGTAAGTTAAAGGAAGATTTAGGTTTTGGACAAAACAAAAAGTTATAGGTTTCGATGAGATCTACAACATTCATGAAGAAAACTTTTTCAAATTTTAAACCAATTTAAAGATAAAACTGGATTTTCAAAACTGTACAGGATACAGGAAATTCCCGCACAGGATTTTCAAAACTGTGCAGTGTATAGGAAATTCCTGCACATGCACTTTCAACCAAATTAAAAAGCAGTTTTCAAGGTTTTACAGTTTTACAACTTCTTTTACAAAGAAACTACGGTTTTACGAAAAAACCGTTTTAAAAGGGGTTTTAATCCATCAAGAAATTTCACAAGTAATTTTTAAAAGACAATTTTAAGTAATAAATTAAGATAATACTTGATTTATGAAATCAAGATATATTTCAAAATAAAACAAGGTATTTTAAAAAGTATAAGATGGGCCAAAGTTACTTAAAAATATAAGTAACAATTCTATGACAGATAGTAACCAGTTTGGAGACCAAACTAGGATCCAAGAAAATGAAATAGTAAGCCCAAGTCACTTAGACTATGGTAAATAATTATATGACTAAAGGTAATCGGATAGAATACCAATTTATTATAAAAAGGTTTGTATCTATGATTACCAAGAGTAATCAGATTGGATACCAATTAAGTATGTTATGGTTTATGTTAACAGGAGTGTAACCTGTTGTTGTGCTTCGTTGAGCGAGAGACCAAGAACGTAGGACAACTTGTAAGTACAACTCTGCCTACAGCATAGGTAAAATGTTTCAATGCTTTGCATGTTTTTCAAAGCTCATGCATTAATGTATGTGATACATATTATTTACGTTTTATTATTGTGGTATCATGTAAGCATGCTCACTAATGATAAATCACATGGTAAGAATAAGATCAAGTTTCAAGTAAGAAACTGTTTTTAAGAAACTGTTATCAAGAAAGAAACTGTTTTCAAGTATGATGTTAAGCAAGTTTTCTCGTGTCGTACTGACCTGCCATGAAGGCGGGTTTGGTCCATGGTTTGAGTTGGATTGGACTGACCGCCCCAACCACTCCATGGTTGTGCGCCACAGTACGTACAATCATGTTATGTAAGGGGCTCAAAAATATGCTAACCTAAGAAAGCATAATGAAAACATAATTGGTGCATGCATTGTTTTATTACGAAATGCTTTGCGGAAGAAAAGTTGTACTTGCTGGGTGAAAGCTCATGACTTATGTTTATGCTGTAGGTAAGCAGCCTACTGGTAATATGTGATGCAAGACTGTGGAAGAGGGCACAATGGACTGTGAAACTCTGGGCTGGACAACGCCACGCGTTTTGAATAAAAAAATGTATATAAATGTCGGTATTATGTTATGATAATTTAATGGTACTAATATCTAGTAATTAGTATATGTTGTAAATGTGTTAAGATGGATTAAAAAAAAAACTTAGTACTTGCCTTGATCAAGTACATATATATGAGTGTGATGTTAAATTGAGATTTAAAGTAAGTTTTGAAAAAAAAAAAATTTGTATTTTTACATAAGATAAGAGTAAGTTTCTAAGTAAAGTAAGTATGTTAACGGCCTACGTAAGGTAGGTCATTACAGCGAAACCCTAAATGCACACTTTGTTGGGTTCTACTTCATCTGATATCTATTTAATACTTGGAAAGTTTCAGTTAGGTCTGCTACATGGTCTCTCTTCCTCAACTCTTGTAGTTCGCTTCGATCTAGGCATTATGATCTGCGCTATTGAATTTTCAGCTTCTTCTTCTGCTCCTGCCTTTTCTATCACAAACTCCCACAAATGACGCCAATTGTTGGGATGATTATCTTTGCTTTGAATCCTAAACAATAAAATTCTAAAGTTTGTTCTACGAAATAAATTCTCAAATGAAATTCTTCTCCTGAAGAGCTAAAATCACGGCAAAAGACTATGTCTCAAAATATGCTGTAAAACTCTCTCTATGCTCGTGCTCTACAATCCGTTTTTTAGACTATAAATAAGCAACCTCACAACCTTCACAAAATCTCGGATTAAAAAAATATTTTAAATTTCAAAGTGTTTCCTGATCTATTGCAACACTTCCAGAAATAATCTAAAACCTTCATAATAGCTCCTGATAAATCACGAAAAACCTTCAAGAAACTCCAGAAATAAAATCTTCTAACCTTCCAGATTTCAAATGCAAGATTATTCTCTTTTTGAGAAATTTTGAATTTCTAATTTAAATAGGAAAGGAAACCTACTCAAATTAAAAATCTCTTTTTAAATGAAATCCCAAAAAATCTCCAATTCAATGCACGTAATCATACTTGATTTTTATGAAAAGAGAAACTGTCAATTTGTAGATTATGTAGACCAAGTCAAATACATTCTGTCATGTCAGCTTCCAGAATAAGTAACTAACCCAATTTCGAAAACAAGCAGCTAGTCATATCTTCAAAACAAGTAAGTTACCCAACTTCCTAAAGGTTACTAACAAAATATTGTTTTTGGTTTTTTGAACAAAGTTGCCATAAAATGACAACATACAAAAAACCTAACAATCTTCCCCTTTGGCATTTTTGGCCCAAAACCCAAGTTACAATCATAAACCAAAAAATTGTTCAAAACAATCAAACTGAACAAAACCAAAAACAAATAAGAAACTCCCCCTAATACTCTCCCTCACAAACGAGCTCCTCCTAAGTCCTTGTTCTCCCCCTTTTTTCTACAACAAATGCCAAAGACAAAAATAACCTTTAAGGAAACTTTGTTGGAATTAAAGCTTTCAGATTGGATTCTCATCATGATTTCCTATTTCTTGCAAACCTGCTAGAGAGTTCAAACATAAAACAAACCACAAATTCGAATAATCTCCATGATTTTTAAGGGTTAGACTTTCCTTCGGGGAAATGAAAATCAGAGAGAAAGTGAGAGAACATGAAATATGGGACAAATCAAACACTAAAACCGAAAAATATTTTTGAAAACTCACACAAAGCTCAACCAGATTTATACATAAAAACAACATGTTTTTCTTTAAATAAAAAATAAATAAATAAAAACTTAACCAAAACACACAAAAAGCAAACTATTGCAGAATATGTTGCAACATTAGGTGCAACACCACAGACATATACCCAAGCTCGAGACACACAAGCACGTTTTTTTTTTTTTTCTTGTATTTTATTTTTCAATGAATAAAATAGAAAATGCATGGAACATAATATTAAACATGAGCAATTGACCCTAATTCAGAATATTTCACGTTCACAAGATGCAAAATTTCAAACTCAAAGTGGAGTCACATGCAATCACAATCAATTGACTAAGAACTAGAATCAAGTGTGTGTGTGAAAAGTTCAATATCCAGTACCTTTTATTTCAGAATGACCTTTGTAAAATCTTGTTGCAAATTACCCTTCCCCATTCTTTGTTTTTCAAATATTTGTGGACGACCAGTCAGTAGCTTTCACTCTATCCCTAAGGTAGCTCTTTTCTCATGGTAGATCTTTCTCTACATATTGGTGATACATAGGTCCAGATTACTCATGGATAGATTTGCACATTAGGGTAGGTAGCTTTTTCCATTAAAGGCCTTTTTTTTTTTTCTTTTGAATCCCCCTAATTTCAAATTTTTTTAAAATTTCTTTCTTTTTGGGAACCATAATAAGATCAAACAAAAATCCTCTTAACTAAAAATACCATCAACCTCACATAGTGCATAACAGGGTTGGTTCCAATTCATAATCAATATCCTGCAAAAACAATGCATTGTGATTGAGAATTAAAATTTAATAATTATGAATTAGAAACAAATCAAATTAAAGGTCAAATACTTGATACCTAAATGCAAACCTGAATATGCAATGCAGAGACAAAATGCAAATCACATCACGTAAATTCGTAGGGAATTTCTTAATAACACAAATCTAGAAAAATCAAGAGCCTTAGGGAAAATATTTGCAAGTTGCTTTTCTGTTGCATTTTCTAGCACAGTGGACTTGCTTTTAGAAGTGCTTGCCTTTAAAGAGGGATGAACTACAGAGCACTTACAATCAGATTTTCTAACCCAAATTTTTTGAAAAAATTTATTTTTCAAATCAATTTTTAACTTAGGTGCAAATCTTGACTTAGCGGAATTTGGTAGGTTAAAAATCATTCCTTTCTTTAAAGCATTCAAGTACTTGAAACATCAAGGCCTAATATGTTCCGGCAAATTGCAATAATGGCAAGTAGGAACAAACATCTTTGGCTTATGCCTAGGAGGTTTAGGTTCAGAAATCATACCTTATAGAGAACTAGGTTCATGAATAGATTTACCTCTAACAAACACGGTCTTTGATGAAAAAGATTCACCCATGTAAGCATGGCCATGATGATCCCTACTAGATTTTCCAATAGATAGGATGTGGTCAAGTTTAGCCGTGCCGGAGTTGAGCATCTTCAGGGACTTTTGTGTGTTCTCTAACTAAAGTTTGGTCTCTTGAAGTTTTCTTTCCTTCTTAGTAGCAAGAAATTCGTAATTAATCACGGCTATCTTCAAGACATCTTTCTCTTTACAATGTTCCTCAACACGGATCTCAAGAGTCTTGTTGATCTTGCATACTTGGATCCATTTGCTTTACATCTCCTTGTATGCTCTCTGGATGCCTTCATCGGTCAAATCATCATCACTACTACAATCAGATCCGGAATCATCAAATTCAGCTACTGTTGCATATGATATTGCAGGAGGTGTTGCAACAATACCTGATGTTATAACAGGTGTTGTAACAATCTTTGTAATAGTAACAACAAAACCAGTCATAATGTTGAAAGCAACGTAGTTTCTCATTCGATCTTCATCATCCTCCTAGCTCCCTTCAGATTCCTCATCACTCCAAGTGCTATTGAGTGATTTACCCTTTTTCTTGAAGGTATTTGCACACTCGAATCGAATGTGCCTGAAGCCTTCACACTCACGGCATTGAATTCATTTGCTTTTCTTCTTGGATTCAAACAAGTTTGCAGCACCTTTACACTTTTGAAAATTGTTGGATTTGTTGAAATTCTTTTTTTTCTTTCTTTTTTTTTTTTTTTTTTTTGTTCATCTTATTCAGAATCTTGTTGAAATTTTCGGTCAAGGAGGTAAATGTCTAGGTCAAATCTTACTTGTCATCAACATCATCTTCATTAATGGAATTTTGAAGCTTGGCTTGTAAGGTGATGCTTTTCTCCTTTTTGTTATGCTTCAAATTCATCTCAAACGTTTGCATAGAGCCCATTAATTCATCTAACCTCATGGAGCTCACATCTCGGGCTTCTTCAATAGCAATGACTTTGTATGCAAACCTTTTTGGAAGAGACCTTAGGACCTTTCTCACAAGTTTAGTCTTGGAATATTTTTCTCCAAGAGCAAAAGCTTCATTGGCTATGTCACACAACTTGGCATTGAAATCAACAATTGTTTCACTCTCAAGCATTCTGAAATTTTGAAACCACATTGCCAAAATTTGAAGTTTTGACATCTTTACAGCAGTTGTGCCTTTATATACTGTTTCCAGAATAGTCCAGGCTTCCATCGCGATCTCATAAGTGGAGATAAGATTAAATTGATTAGCATCCACCGCATTGAAGATTGCATTTAATGCCTTCGAGTCGTAATTTGAAAGGTGATCCTTATCTGTTGACCAACTTTCTTCAGGCTTGGGAATTGTGTTCCCAACATCATCGGTTTTGGTAGGATGTGTCCAATTGGTTAGAATTACATGCCACACCTTCTCACCGAGAGCCTTGATAAACGCCCTCATCCGAGTCTTCAAATAAGGATAGTTTGTTCCATCCAGCAGTGGTGGGCATGAAACTGACCCTCCTTCACGTATGAAATCCATGCCTGTAAAACGGATTAGTCTCAAAGATATAACTTGAAACAAAAAAGTCAGTAACCTGCTTTGATACCAATTGTTAGATCCGTTTTTATCAATTACCGAGTGTAACTAAATTTCCAATTAAATTAAATTACCGAAAGTGTAATAAAATAAAGAACACATACAATTTTTATGAGGTTCGAACACACCTACTCCTCGGGGTCACTCCCAGTGATCAAACACTTCCCTAATCTGAAAATGATTACAAGTACACTCGGATTTAAACAACTTAAAGAATCCCTCTTCCAATTGCCGCTGGTCGTCTTGAACCTATTAGCCTGATATGTTTGGCAAGCACCACGCGTCTTGACGTTCAACTCCCTTTAACTGAAAATGCCTTCTCCCGAAAGCTTCAAGTTCCTCTCCCGAATAACGACACCGTCTCTTCCTGAAGACTTCAAATTCTTCTCCCAAAGAGTGAAAATCACGTCAAAAGACTAAGTTTCAAAATATGCTATAAAACTCTCTCTGTGATCGTGCTTCACGATATTTTTTTTTTTTTTGAGACTATAAATAAGCAGTCACACAACCTTCACAAAATCTCGGATTAAAAAAAATAATTTAAATTTGAAAGTGTTTCATGATTTATTGCAACACTTCAAGAAATAATCTGAAATTCAAATATGGAAATTTCCTTCATTATCCGAATTTCCTTTCCTTCATAATATCTCCTGATAAAGCACAAAAAACCTTTAAGAAACTCCAGAAATTAAATCTGCCAACCTTCTAGATTTCAAATGCAAGATTCTTCTCTTTTTGGGAAAGTTTGAATTTCCAATTTAAATAGGAAAAATAAACCTACTCAAATAAGAAATCTCTTTTTAAATGAAATCCCAAAATAATTTCCAATTCAATGCACGCAATCATACTTGACTTTTACCAAAATAGAAACTGTCAATTTGTAGATTATGTACACCAAGTCAAATGCACTCTGTCACGTCAGCTTCCAGAACAAGTAACTTATCCAACTTCCAAAAAAAGCAGATAGTCATATCTTCAAAACAAGTAAGCTACCCATCTTCTTGAAGCTAGCTAACAAAATATTGTTTTTGGTTTTTCTAAAAAAGTTGCCATAAATGTCAACATATAAAAAATCTAACAAGACGCATCGTTTCAATTCTTCAAATACGATATCATTTTGTATAACTGAATATTTACTCTCCCACGGTAAGTAAAGACATATTAAAGATAAATTAATACGTACAGGTTTAGTATTTTTCATTTTTTTTTAACATAACGAGGAAAAATGCTTAATTAAGAATGTATTTGGGAGAAGGAAAAAAAAAACTTGTTTAATATTTAAATATTTAATTTTATTAAGATGAACCAAAATATATGTTTTAATCAAAATATGTATTTTGGTTGGAATAAATAAATGCATTAATTTTAAGGAAAAAATTATGAAATAGCGAAAGCAAATAGAAAACAAAGTAGAGATATATGGAAAGGAAATATTTTTTTTGAAGTAAAAGGAAAATAATTTTTAAAGTATGAATACATTTGAGAAAAGTTTATTTCTATAAAACTATTAAAACAAACGATACTTAAAAATATTCACATGGATAAAAATAATATTTAAGAAGAAGAAGAAGAAGAATGATATAAATTTAAATTTACAGACCTTGACATAAATTTAAATTTAAAGACCATTATGTAATAAGATATGAAAAAATTAACACTAGATTAAAAGGACACAAAAGTTAACTAAAGTTAACTAAAATTTATATTATATTGATCAATAATGAAAAAATTGTATTATGTTAGTCATTAGATTAAAAAAAAAAAGTGATTTTTTAAGTAATTTTCTAAACCAAAAAAAAAAAAAAGAGAGAGGAAAAGCAACAAAACATCAAAATAGATGTATGAAAAATTTGAACAGTATATATGTGAGAGGAGCTACAGTGAAGCAACTCGATTTTCTATAAATGTTATTATAGATTATACTTTAGTTGTGTATTCACTTTCGATGTGAATTTAATTAAATAAACTAAACTAAGTTGATAATCTCTTGACAAAAAAAAAAAATATCCCTTTTCTTGATCTCTCGTTTTCTCTCGTTCTTTTTCCTTTGTATTGTACCAACTACCAAGCTAGAAGCTACCATATGAATGAGGTTATCAGAGTAATGCCACAGGTTGGTTCTACGAAAATATATACGAATTTAGATACAAGTCACTTCGATATACGTTGTTACCATATTGACTTAAATGTTATTATATATATGTGTGTATAATTATAAGGAAAAACACTAAATAATAATAATAGTAAGAATAATAATAATATCCCTATCAAACTCATATCAGTCGACTAATATTTATTAATATACACACACGTTAATTCAAAGTTATTATTTGCTTGATGATTAAGTGAGAGAGAGGAATGGCATGTAGCTGCTAACGGATAACAATGCTATTTTGAGATAATCTTCTTGTTGTCAATTATTAATTTGGTGACTACTAGGCTAATTTTCAAAGTGAGTAACAGGGACACTTGCCACTCTAATATGTGTTTTAATTTTCTAATAATAAGAGTCGACACTATATATATATGTGTGTGTGTACATATCTATAGCCAACAGCTGTATATATAACTTTCTGCGGTCATTTCTATTAGCTAGCAAATTCCAAATTGGTATAATATTCTGTTTATTTTTTTGCACTTTTAACCATAGAGGCCAATGGTATATGTACTAATTTGTTCTTTGCGTTTTGGACCATTTGAAAATTATGCCCAGATGTCAAACATTAGAATCTTGTCACGATAAATATTCGTGTCTAATATTATATATGGCCATTATAATATCTCTGACATAATACTCAAAATAAGACGATAAGATCACTTTATTGAATTTTGATATTTTAAACGGTGTTTAATCAATTTCATGAAATACGAAATGATGTTTTAATTGTTATGCTTAAACGTGTGAGTTTAATGATGTAACATATATTGTAGTATATATATATGTGGTTGTTTACCCATCAAATGAAACTGTAAAAAATTATATAAATTACTCATTTGTTCCTTAATCTTTTTATAAAATTATAATTTGGTCTCTAACCTTTTTTTTTTTTTTGTTAAAAGGTTTCTAAACTCCTTAAAATGATGCAATTTGATCTTTTTTTAATTTAAAAAAATGTTCAAAATTAGATGGAAAAAATCATATTTATGATACATATAAATTGAATCATATATATTTTTTTAGTCTATCGTAAATCATGTGTGATTACTGTAACGTTTTTTGTTCAAATTTTAGCTTTTTTTTTTTTTTTTTTTTAGTAAAAGGACTCAATTACACCATTTTAAAGAGTTTTGGAACCTTTTAATCACAAAAAAAAAAAATTTAAAAATTAAATCACAACTTAATAAAAAGATTAGAGACCAGACAAGCAATTAACCGTAAAAAATTAGATAAGAAATATATATATATATATATATATATATATGAATCCCTTATTCAGGTCGTAGACTGATAACAGGTCATAGTTTTTAAATAATAAACAATAATTGGGTCAAGAAACTACTCGTCAAAAGTTAGAAATTAATTTGATAGGCACCATATAAATAGAAAAGATGCCTCCTAAGCTAACATTATATGATAAAAGTGTGTATCTATAACATCATACTTTAAAAGCACTTTTGGCCATCACCTCCCTGGTTATCACGTGATAGTTAAGGTCATCGTCACGTGACAACCCAGTTAACATCACATAACGGGTTTTTTTTAATTATTATTTGTTTTATTTGTCTATTAATGGCCAAGTAATAGTGGATTGAAATCTTGTGTGGGAATGACTCCATCCACGCGGTTTAATTCTTTTGCATGTTAGCAATCTTGATGATCGATGGTTTTTGAAGAAAGAATGTGATACACATAAAATGCATGAAAGCAACATAACTACCGTATATAGGATTATGATAACAGACAGTTTATAGTGATATACATCAAGAAAATAGATTTACAGTATTGTTAAAGTCAAAAATATTATATATGTCTGTTGGTGGGTTTTGAGCAACTTCAAATCTCTGGAATAATACATGGAATTAATTATTATTATTTTACAAAACAGAACCATCCCATTTTGGTGCGCCGACAATTTACATCAACACACTTTTTCTGAATGAAACAAAAGAAAAGATATCAGGTGAATAATTTAAATTGAGCAACTACTTGTGGCCATGGACGGATCCAATTTCTAATCATGATCACAAGATCATGAAGCACTATTTACACTAGTACTTAGCCCAATCTATGAAAGTAAATTGCTCACTACAAAATTCGACCTTTTCCACTCGTCGGTCACCAAACCGACGAGAAATTCACCAACAAGAAAAGTGCTAACTATATAACAACAATCGACAAGAAACGCTTCCTCGTCAGCCAATGCGCAAACCGACGAGGAAGGGGCGACGAGAAAAACACCAAGTTTTTTGTAGTGGCTATATAATATATCTAAGCAAGTACTAGAACTATATATAATTAATAAAGGTTTCCGCAACCAAGTATAGTTTTGGCATTTAGATACAATGCCCTTATGGTACATAATGAAACCAATAATTCACATGAATCTTGTAGTTAATAATTCATCTTTGGAAAGTGAAAACTCGAGAATTGAATATAGTAATCATTTATAATAGTTTTTTTTTTTCAAGTATACATAAATATAAACATATATATATATATATATATATATGCTAAACATATTATTATTTCTTAGACTCACGGACACCTTGCGTTGCATATAGTGCCCTCTTTTGAGTGCCCAACAAAAAGCTGCCGTTGACTGCAAGCTTACGCACATACACTATCTTTCTTCATCACTAAAAGGCAAATCCACACATATCTTAATTTGGTTCCAAGTGGTATTGGGTATCACCACTTCCTTATGCTTTAGATCTAGCTAGGACACCCATGCCATGAATAATATTAAACATTTATATATATATATATATATATGACGATTTTGGTGAGCTATAGCCCTTGAATTCAAATTGATCACATGTACATATATAAAAATCATCCTATGGTTATAGAAAATGTGGCTTTGACAATGATAAGACCTATGGTAAGTTAATGAGCATTTTGTGACTTGATGTACTGGATATATATATATATATATATATGTATATATATTTATATATGTGATGGCCGAAATAACCTACCAAATCTCTAATAATCTCTCTCATTTTGTGATCACAAATTAATGGAAAAGTGATCATAAAGTTTATATATAGGTGTAGCGAAGAATAAAGGGCTCTAGCTTGTAAAAATTATATGTTTATATAGCAATTAAATAAAGGAAAAAATGACCAAAAAGATCATCACATAGCATGTGACATGCATCCACTAATTATATTGATATTGTTAGAAATTCTAAAGGTGAATTGGTATCACATGATTCTGCATTTGTCCCAAACTAAGTAGCCCCAGTTGAGGAATAGGAAGTTTTCACAATAATAATTTGTATCTTTTTTTACCCTTTTTACTGTGCAATTGCAAACCCATCAAATATATAAATATATATATATATATATATCTTTGTAAAAATTTGGTGCAATTAACATAATAAGATGCCAAATCCAAAATGTTATGTGGTTCGTGTAGAAAAGTATAAAGCCGTCCCCTTTTTGCAAGACTCCCGTGATTACGTATACAAAACCTTGAGAGTTTTTGATAGACAGACATTTTTTAATTTGTAGTTTTTTTTTTATCCGCAAAAAATACACTACATATTTGTAGTTTGCTTTGTATAAGACTAGTCTTTAGAAGATAAAATACACTATATATTTGGTCAAGAATTATTTGCTGATTAGAATTTTATTTTTTAATTTTCTATAATTGGGTTTTTTTTTTTTTTGAGGAATATAATTGAGGTTTTGAAATTCTAAACCTTACAAATTATAAATTTTTTTTTTTATGGCTCAAGATAACTAAGCGTGTAGTTATATATTAAAATGATTAATATTTCTAAATTGCGTGTGCATGAAAACAGTATATCGAAATAAATTAAATAAATATTTTTTTAAGCAAAAAAAAAAAAAGTAAATATATTTTCAAGAATAATACTTGCTCCTAATTAGTACCTGAGTTGTGACGTCAAACTGCAAAACGCAATCGTCGACGAAGCATTGAAGAGATATAGACACCATGTACATGCTCGTTTTCTTCTTTCTTGACTTTGAAATTAATGTTTGTTCAAAGTTTGTGCATCCAATTTCCAATCTTCTCGTCTTATCTTATTATATATTATATATGCATTATCTACATACGTATACGTCCCTAGACGACCTACTATTCTATATGTGATGGCAATAGCATTACGTATAAATTATATGTATATGCATATATATACATATATATATATATATATGCTTCAAATTCCTATAGCGATCTATTTATACATATAAATACTAATCCTATTATACTAATATATTAAAGGAATTGACATTTTTCACTGTTTTTTCTATAGTGATAAACAGTGTTTTTTGATTTTTTTTCCTCCCTAATTTTACCTTTTATCTATAGCAAAATGACTTTTTTGCCCTTCATCACTAACTATTTTTTTTTCTCCTCTACAGTGTTATGCCGGTTTTACCCGTTATTTTTTGGTCAATTGACAATTTTGCCCTTGGCTTTTAGTTACTTTTACTATTTGATACAGTGTTGGGACAACTTTGTCCTTCTAAAATTATTAATGGACGATTTTACCATTCGTTTGTAGTTGTTTTTTTCCTTTGATACAGTGTTATTCCGGTTTTACCCTTCTTTTTTAGTTTATTTTCTTTTTCCTACAGTGTGTTGTCAGTTTTACCCCTATTTAGAGTTTGGTTTTTTCCTTAATATTATTTTTGCCATTTTTTTTTTGGACATTACATTTTAGACATTTGCTTCCGATCTATTGTTGTATTGTGTTTTTGCTCACTTTTCCTTTTTTTTTTTTTTTCAAACGATTTTTTACTTTAAATTTTTTATCTTTATTACGGATTTTTTTTTTCTGGGGTTTTTTTTTTGTGTCTTTTTTGTTTCTGTTGTTCTATTTTTCAAAGACTCCTATTTTTTAGGATTCTGCATGCATTTTTTTTTGTGTCTTTTTTGTTTGTTTTGTTTTATTTAAAAAATCCTTTTTTTTTAATGTTTTTGCATGTATATAACCTGATAAAAATTTGTTTTTTTTTTGTTTTTTTTAAACAGTAAAAAAAAGGAGAAAATTGGATATATATTTTATTTTGTTATAATTTTTTTGTTAGGGTTAATTTTTTCCAATTCTTTTGAATCTAAAGATTTTTGTTCTTTTTTTTTTTGTTTTAATTTTTTTTCTTTAAATGAGTATGACTACATAAATTTTTTTTTATTTTTTTTGTTTTGTTTTCGTTTTTATTATTGTTAGTACAATTGTTATTTTGATTTTGCATATTTACTATTGGGAGAGATTTTGAGAAGAATTATACTTATTATAATTATAATATTTATCTTAACTAACTGCTTTTATTATATAATACTCAGTTTATTTATTTATTTCTTTCTTCCTTCCCTGTGCACGGGTATTAAACTCGTAATATACTAATGGAGCAACAGTGCACCGCACACCGTTGCCTATTATTGCTCGTATGGCTCTGGGTTGATGATTGTCGACCAAATTATATATATATATATATATGCTACATAAATATATATCTGAATATTTTCAGTCAAGCAAAATAAAACAAAATGTTGTACGCAAACTTTATGTAACAGGCCACAAAAAAAAGTATATAAGAAAACGAGAAACCTAGAAAACCAAAATTAGATACTGACATTTGTACCCAATTCATCACCACCCCCGATGACAGAGCCAGGATTTATTAATAGGGGATGAAAAAAAATTTTAATCAAGATTACATTAACATATATATATTCATATATGTAACAGTTTTTGTTTATTAAATTCATAATATATTGACACATGAAAACATCAGTATTATATCTAAATACAACAATATATCACTGTCAGTTATATTCAATTAAAAATAAAAATAATGCAAGAAAGAACCTGAAATTGAAGTATTGATCTTAATATCTTCATAATATCATAACCATCCAAGTTTCACATCTTCAAACTCGAAGTCTAATATATCACCTATAAAAATGAAAAAAAAAAAAAAAAAAGTTGATGCACTTGCAAATAACATTATTTCCTCAATAAAAGAGCAGTTAAATTCATATACCTTAAACTATCATTTTCTTTTCTTAAATATAAGTTGTGTTCAACGATCTTTCATAGAGACAAACTCATCTATAATTGATTCACTTCTAAATTTTGTAACAATTTCCTTCTCAATGTAGATAATCAAATAGTCCTTTAAAAAATTATCTTCCATGTATGATATATGGCACCAACACCATTACAGCCCATGAGTCCAAAATTCTTCAACAAAAAAAAAAAAAAAGGCATGTCTAAGTTTATCACAAACTAAATTGAAAAGAAAAATAAAAATTGTATTTAAATTAGAATATTAATCACTACTATTTCTAATTTTCTCAGCTAAAATCAATAAAAAATTAAAAATCACAAATTTCGAATGAGATAATTCCAATTTTCTAATCGGAATTAGAATATTATCATAAATACATAAAAACAAATAAATAAAAATTTCAGAAAAAATAGTAGCACCATGGCCTGCCAATTTCACATTAAGACAATTAATAAAATCACAATTAAATTAAAAAGAATAAGAACAAGAACTGAGAAAAAGAAATACAAACCTAAAGCGAAAATAGGAAGTTGAAGAAGAATGAATTGATAGACCAAGATGAAGTTGTCTCAAGTTGAGAAGAATTCCAGTACAATAAACCGAAGCAAAAATAAAAATCACACCTTGAACAATAGAGCATACCAAATTTGTTTGGGAATGGTGGAATGGGAAAGTGAAGAGTTGGCTTCCTTTGGGAGCTTTTAGTTTGTGTGTAGACAAAATATTACTTAGTATAATGAACTAGTCTTTTAAAATACTAGGCTATTAGTAATAGGTCAAGCCACTAGGTCCACTAATATATATGGATTTAATAAAATTATTTTATTTTTTAAAATCTAAATTGTTTGTCCAAGAAAATATAGAAAACTCTTAATTTAAGGGGGGTTAAGACTAGTTTATACACATACTATTTTTTTTAAATAAACCCCTCCCCCCCACTACGTAAAAATTTTAAAGAAGGTTAGGGGGGGCCATGGCCCCCCAACCTCCCTTCCTCCATCATTGACCACCACCATGGGTTGAGATTTAAGTAAATATATTTATTTAATAAATAAATATGTACCATGGTTGAGATTTAAGTAGATATATATTTATTTAATCATTAAAAATTTATAAAAGTAGAAAAATAGTAATAATAATGTAATCTTATCGGAGAGACCCTCAAGAGCTCTGCAACGGAGGGGGGTGGGGGGGGGGGGGAAAGAATATCTTAGACTTTGTTTTAAAAAATAAAAATTTAGACTCGTTTTTATCTTTGTAACAAAAAATTTTAGACTTGCTGATAACAGAAGAATCAATCTTAACCACTGAAATGGCGGAGGAATCAATCTTAACCAATAATAATATTGGCGATAAAAGACTACATAATGTTACACATAGGATACATCAATATATAACGACTATATAAAAAAAAAAAAAATTTGAATCACTCTCCACCACTAAGTAGTTCAACTATATATATATATATATAGTCTGGATAACATATCATTTACTATACATGACAAGTGATAAGAAGAAGTTTTATATATTTATTTATACATATGTACTGGATAGGGTTTATTCCTTGCTCTTGTTTACCCTGTTATTTTGTGCCCTTTTCTTACATTTCAAATTTCCAGATAAAAACCATAAGAATAAACATGCAGTTCTGTTTGCATCCTTTACTCCCCCCCCCCCCCCAAAGGAATTAGGATTTGCGATGAGTGTATGTCTAAGATTGACTTCAGATTTATTGCTTTAATAACATTTTCCGTCTTAATAGATATCTTCCAATAATTTGTTTGACAAAGTTATTTAGAAGTTATTTTTTATTTTCTAGATCTAAAAACAGCTCCCAAAAATATTCAGATGATTTATTAAAACACGTTTTAATCTTCAGAAGAGCTTGATCATGTCTGTTAAAGATATTCATATATCAGAGACACTATAATTAAACAAGCAATTGAGCCATGTAATTAGATCTATCAGTAGCTTGTCCTATATATAACCGCTGAGTCGTGAGTTTTTAACTTCAACACTTATATCATTAAAAATCGTTCAAATAATTATAAAATGATAACATCTATTAATAATGTATTTTTCCTCAAAAGAAATTAGAACAAAATTATTTTACTGTTAGAAAAGTTATTAAGGAAATAATATTAGTAAGATAATAGATAATAGGTGGCAGACTAAAACACGGGAGATGGTGTATCGTTTTGACACGAATAGCGCAATTGACTCATAATATTTGTGTCCTAATTCCTAATTGCCCATTTAGCCGAAAAGAAAAAAATCCCCTAATTGCCTTACTCGTATTCTGTTACGTCCATTATTAAATTAAAAATGCTTTAAAACATCAGTGATGTTTAACAGCACACTAATAGAGAAGTTGATCTCATTGGTGAATCTCATATTATGAAACTCACCATTTATTAATAAGTGATGTTAAATATCATTGATATTTTCTAGTATTGTTCTTACTAAATAGCTACACTTTTTTTACAAAAATTTCAAAAATTCAAAAAAATAATAAAAATAAATTATTCCTATTTTACATCTATAAGTTTCCTTTTAGTATGTAAACATTAATATTCCTACTTTAATCGTGTGGAAAATATCCACTTTTATTGTAGTGGTTGTGTTGTACTGGTAAACTTTTTTATTTCCCCCCTTTTGTTTCTTACTATCTCACCAGTTTGGAAGGATTAATATAAGTTTTTGTTTTTTTGGGGGTGAGGAAAAAGATTCCAAGTTTTAACACAAGTACAGAAAGATCAAATGCAGTATAAAAATACAATACGATGACGGGTTTGTGAGAGGCGTCTTGGAATCATTTATCAGGCTTTACTATTTTCAATTGCTTGGCTAATACGAACTTTGACTTTGATTTTTCTTTTCTTTTCTTTCTTTTTTAATTTTCTACTTAAGCAAAACCATTATTAGTCAAACTTTGCTTCTTCCTCTACCTCGTGCGAAGAAGATATACTTGGAAATGTTATTCCTAAAATAACCTGAAAATTAACATCACAAACATTTTCTTTTCCTCCTTAGAAGTGGGGGATTTTTTTTTTTTTTTTCTCCAACAATATCCTTTTGCGTTAATGTGAAATAGTTCTATTTTTAGTCACACATTTGAATTCACACATGTAAGTAAATTAGTGAAAACTAAGAATCCTCACACACACTAATTATTATTTTCCTTTTTTTATTGGTAGACATACAGCGGCAATTGCCAAAATTTTCGACCATGGAATTGCATTTTGATTGGCTCGTTAATTAAAAGTAAAAACGGTGAATAAATTTGGAGGGTAGATGGTGACAATTGTGTAATTCTAGACATCACACGTATAATATTATATTTGAGTACTTCTGACAGAATTGAAACTTTACTAAAAATTAGCAATACTTATTATATTCCCATATATTTTTTTGTATGATATATTTGCATTATATTTGTAAAAGCTGTATCATTTTGGTTTAAATAAATAGTCAGGAGAATTCGTGGGCATCCGTCGAAAGTCGTTGAAGAAATAAAAGCTGTATCACTTTGACATGATCTACTTCTAGCAACGCTACCTCTCCCTATTTATCTATATATATATAAAGCATTCTTCTTCTTACACTCTCAATCTCTTCATCTTTTTCCTCTCTCTCTCTCTCTCTCTCATCACATTTTCTTATTGTCTTTTTCCAAGTCTTTAATTACCAACAACAAAATACACATCACCATGATCACTAATTCCACAGCTAATTGATCATCTATTTCACATTAATCCAGCTAAAAACAAGACATATATTATTACTAAGTAGATACAACAATTAATTAAGTGAGAGACCAAATTAAAAAAATGGGAGTGAACATAACATCCATAAAAACGTCCTCAAATGGGGCATGGCAAGGTGACAACCCCCTCGACTTTGCCTTCCCTCTCTTGATAGTCCAAACCACCCTCATCGTCGTCCTCGGCCGCTTCCTTGCCTTCCTTCTCAAGCCCCTCCGCCAACCCAAAGTCATCGCCGAGATTGTCGTAAGTACACTACTCTTACTACTAATTTCAGCTCTCTTTCTCTTATTATTATTATTATTATTTTATAACTACATAAAATTCTATACTTTAATATTGAAGGTATGACAACAAAATCAATTCCTGCTAAGAAGAAATAGTACTATATAAAAATTATTATCATTGATTGATTTCATATCTATGGCGGCAAATCCGATCGATCGAATCTCTATTCATCGAATTGATAAGAAAAAAAATCTCATTCGTTTAATAATAATTAACTAATTATAATATTTGCTTTAGTTAAATTAATAATGTGTTTTTTTTTATATGTAATTAATATTATATTATTAGGGAGGAATTGTTTTGGGACCCTCGGCGATAGGGAGGAACCACCAATACTTGAACCGGATATTCCCGAAATGGAGTACTCCCATACTGGAGTCGGTGGCCAGCATAGGACTTCTCTTCTTTCTCTTCTTGGTGGGGTTGGAGCTCGACCTCAGCTCCATCCGCCGCAGCGGCAGGCAGGCCTTCTTCATCGCCCTCGCCGGCATCTCCCTGCCTTTTGTCAGCGGCATCGGCGTCGCCTTCGTCCTCCGCAAGACCATCGAAGGAGCCGACCGTGTCGGCTACGGCCAATTCCTGGTCTTCATGGGCGTCGCCCTCTCCATCACCGCCTTCCCCGTCCTCGCCCGCATTCTCGCCGAGCTCAAGCTCCTCACCACCCGGGTCGGCGAGACCGCCATGGCCGCCGCAGCCTTCAACGACGTCGCCGCATGGATCCTTCTCGCGCTCGCCGTCGCTCTCGCAGGCGACGGTGACGGCGGCGGAGGAAAGAGCCCCCTGATATGCGTGTGGGTGCTGATATCCGGAGTCGCATTCGTCGTGTTCATGCTCATGGTGATATCGCCGGCCATGAAATGGGTGGCACGCCGGTGCTCTTCCGACAACGACGTCGTCGACGAGGCCTATATCTGCCTGACACTGGCCGGAGTGATGGTGTCGGGATTCATGACGGATCTAATCGGAATCCATTCGATATTCGGGGCGTTTGTTTTCGGGTTGACGATACCGAAAGGAGGGGATTTTGCGGACAGGCTGATAGAAAGAATAGAGGACTTCGTGTCGGGGTTGCTGCTGCCGCTCTACTTCGCGTCAAGCGGGCTGAAGACGGACGTGACGAAGATAAGAGGAGGGAGGGCGTGGGGACTGCTGGTGCTGGTGATATCGACTGCGTGTGCGGGCAAGATCATCGGAACCTTCGCGGTGGCGATGATGGTCTTGATGCCGGCGAGGGAGTCGCTGGCTCTCGGTGTGCTCATGAACACCAAAGGCCTTGTGGAGCTTATTGTTCTCAACATTGGCAAGGAGAAGAAGGTCAGTTTCTCTTTTTTTTTTTCTTTTTTTTTTCTTTCATTTTTTTTTTAAATTTTGAAATTGGTTTTAGATTTTCGTTGTTAAATAAGTTTTAAAAATATGTTGCCCCCTTAATTTGGTTTTGGTTTTTGGTCTTGTTTGATGTTCATGAAATTTTGAAATATTTGCTAAAATGACAACCTCAAAAATTGAAATTAGTAAAATAACCTTATTTTGTTTTGCTAATTGACTCTTAAAATTTTTGTTGACTTTAAAAAAAAAAACAAAACAAAAATGAATTAAAATATTTTAATTTTTAGAAAAAGAAAAATGATACTAGTTTTTTGTTTTAAAATGTCTATGGCTATCCAAATGTTGACCAACTCATCTAGTAAATTAATGATTGATCATAATCAATTATTGATTAATCAATAAAAATACATATTGATTTTTATCGTTGATTATCCACAGGTGATGATTTCTAATTTAACAAAATATGAGAGAGTTTTTAAAAAAAAATATGTTTTGAAAAAAAGTACATTTTCTCATTTATCACTCATCTATTAAATAAATAAAAAATAATCTTGCAACTTGAATGTTCTTGGCTTTGTTTTGTTCTTCTTTCTTAAAGGATAATTACCATTCAAATTAAAATTAAGTACTAACACCAATCGTAAAAGAAAAATTATAGATATACGTACGCATTTTAAAAAATAATATATACATGTATACACGTAGTCTACTTATGCAAATATGATAATGTACTAATATCCCTTTTTAACATTTATGTTTTCAACAACGAAACCATAAATTTTTTTCTTTTTTTTTTCCCCCTGAAAAAGGGTTAAAAATTTTGTCATTAATGTGAACATCTTTTCTTATGGGTTACACCTATACCTTACGTTATGACATGATAATTACCAAACACAATTGTAACCTGAAATTTTTTTTCAAATGCATCCCATCACCGATCGAATTAACTATATACCCTATATGTCAGCAATTCATGTGACTATGAGTGAGAAGTAGTAGACAAATCTAAGTGTGAGAGCTTTTTATTGGTTGATCATTCCTCCATTCTTGGTTAAATTATAAAATAATCTGAAAGCAACTTTATTTTATTTTATTTTTTCTTTGTCCTTTATACCTGGGAGTGGGAAGCTAATTAAGCAGGGAAAGGCAGACACAGAGAATATCATTATATAGTTTATGTGGTAATGGAACATATAGTTTGTGAAAACTAAGTTGACAAACTTTTCTCTCCATGTTTTCCATGATTTTGTATATTTATCAAGATGTTGACATAAATAGACGAAATAATGAGATTAATATGGTCTCATTTTTTGCATATTGCTAGCACTTTATATGGCACACATCCTGTGGATCCACTACATTAGTGTGATTTATTTTGCATTTTGAAATTGTCTTCACTCTAAAATATTGTCAAATCATGAAAATATATGTAGCCAATTAGCTTTTCTACCCCCCCACACAAAAAAAAAAAAAAAAAAAAAATGGAAAGAAAGAAAGATATTGGCCAAATCGTTTTCATGTTTGGTGGGTTCCTGAAATCTGTTTTACCACATAATTGCAAGACACGTTGTATCAAATAAAGGATTAAATATATGATTAGCTATTTTCTATTATTTTAGTATTGCTATTAGTTTTTATTATCACCTATATTAGTGGGTGCTGATTGCACTAGGAATCTTGGCATGAAATTGGTGCTTCTCTTTCCAGATCATACTTTAAAATATTGGATGTAGGAGTATTTTTCCAAAGTCTAATCCAACTCCCAGGTTTCAGGACCTAAAAAAAAAACCACCCTAAATTTTTTTTTGATAAAAAAAAAAATAGGAGTAGAGGTTGAAATGCCCAGATAACTCTAGAGAGATAGATATCCCCCGTGTGATATATGGATTCCTCACGAAATGGATTGTTCATATATCCCGGCCAACGTGGTGGTGACGACTCAAACCCTAATATTCAACGAGGAAAACGAGTGCCCTGCCAACCTACCTAAGAGATGTTGGGGCAAAAAAAAAAAAACCACCACTAAATTATGACCTCATGCCAACCACTTTTCAAACCCCAATATTCATCGAGGAAAACGAACGCCCTACCAACTTACCTAAGAAATGTATGTTGGGGCCAAAAAAAAAAAAAAAAAAAAAAACCACCACTAAATTATGACCTCATGCCAATCACTTTTGAATTTCTCCTCCTTTATTCCATGATTAGGTGTCCAGGTTTTTTTTTTTTTTTTTTTTAATTTGCTTGTTTAAAGTTTTATAACAAATTTACATAAAAATGAGGGTCTTTCAAATGTTCACTCCTTTTAATGAATTTGTCCATTTTACCCAAGGCCCTTAGATTTAACAGTAAAAAAACATGTGTGATTTGATGGTTAGTCCTTCGAAAAGGACACTTTTAGATTTTTACTGTATTCAGATTAGTTTCAATTTTTTACTTTCAATAACATAAGTATAGAATGCGAAAAATTCTATTAAGAGGATATATATATATATATATATATATATTTTATATATATATTTGAATGGTTGTTTTCACATTTTTTTTTTATAAAAAGTGAGGCTTTAGGAGAGTGTGTGTCACATATGTGATAATTGCTAGCATGTTTCTTAATTTTAATGTGTAGTTAATTAATCAAAATTAAACAGGTGCTAAACGATGAGATATTTGCCATACTGGTGCTGATGGCTCTCTTTACGACCTTCATCACTACCCCAACAGTGATGGCCATCTACAAGCCAGCCCGCAGCATGTCGGTCCGCACACACCGGAAGCTCCGTGGCCTCTCCGCCTCCGATGACTCCCCCGACGAGCTCCGAATACTCGCATGTGTCCACGGACCAGGCAACGCTCCGTCACTAATCAGCCTGATTGAATCCACTCGTAGCACCAAGAAATCTTCCATCCTTAAGCTCTTCATAATGCACTTGGTGGAGCTCACCGAGCGGTCCTCCTCCATCATCATGGTCCAGCGTGTCCGCAAGAATGGCCTCCCTATCTTCAACCGCTTCCGCCGCGGTCAGTGGCACGACCGCGTTGTCGGGGCCTTTCAGGCATACGGGCAGCTAGGCCGGGTCTCCGTCCGCCCCTCCACCGCCATCTCACCGCTCTCCACTATGCACGATGACATCTGTCACGCGGCCGAGGAGAAGCGCGTTGCCATGATCATCCTCCCCTTCCACAAACAATGGACCCGCCGTGGCGGCGACGGCGAGGGTGACGAGGAAGTGGAGAATGTTGGCCATGGCTGGAGAGGGGGTGAACCAGAGGGTGCTCAAACACGCGCCATGCTCCGTTGCGGTGCTCATTGACCGCGGTCTCGGTACTGCCGGGGATAAAACTCCTGGACCAAATACTAATGCAATCACACAACAGGTATGTATAGTGACGGTATAAAAGAAAGACACGTGACTCCGCTTAAATTTTTTATTATTTATTACGATTTGTCCTGTTCGGCCCCTCATATTTCTTCAATATCATCATTCTTTTTTTTTGTCAATGAAAAATTTTTCAATGTGCCCCCAACTTTATCAGTAATTTGTTTTTTGGATTTTAGTCACCATTTGATTCCGTTTCTCTCTTCCCACCATTTTTTCTTTTTTTACTTTTATATGTAACATATAATATTGAAGTATCTAAGATTATATTTACTGCTAAGATATTTATTTTCTATGTTAAAAATACTTGTTTTATGATGATTAATTTTTTCCTTGGGAGATCAATTTCATGTCTTTTATTTGCATTTTACTTCTTTTATATAATTTATAAGAGGTTGCTATAATATCATAAAATCCTAGTATTTAATATGAAGAATTACATAACTGAGTAATTTTAGCGTAATAAGTAAGTAAAATGATTTAAATTAGAGAGAGAGAGAGAGAGAGAAAAAAGTCTTTATTTGTGCATTTAGTTGAATAAAATTCTGAATCCGTCATTATAGGTGATCATTGTGTTCTTTGGCGGACCGGATGATCGGGAGGCGTTGGAATTGTGTGGCAGGATGGTGGAGCACCCGGCGGTGAAGGTCACAGTCGTAAGGTTCGTTGAGAAGGAAGGAATGGAGAAGGAGGGGATTTTGTTGCGACCATCGCCCAACAAAAGCATCGAGGTTAGCTATAGCTTTTCCACTGCAAAAATGAACCGAGAAAAGGAAAAGGTTAGTTTGTGGTTGGCTCTCTATATCACAACTCAAGTGCTAAATTTTAGACCATTTCTTTCTTAAACAAGTAATTTTACTCCAAGTTCATTGTATTGTGGACAGGAACTAGATGAGACAGCAGTGGCAGAATTTAGAAGTAGATGGGATGGGATGGCGGAGTACACAGAAAAAGTGGCCAACAACATTGTACAAGGAGTATTGGCAATAGGTTGTAGTAGAGAATATGACCTAATCGTGGTAGGAAAGGGTCGTTTCCCGTCTAAAATGGTGGCGGAATTGGCAGAACGACAAGCGGAGCACCCTGAATTGGGTCCAATTGGAGACATATTGGCATCGTCCGGGCACAATGTGGTTTCGTCGGTGCTAGTGATTCAACAACACGACGTGGCCCATGCCGAGGAGGTGCCGGTGTCGAAAATTGTGCTCACTGATCAACATGACAAGTTAGAGGGCCCAAGCGATCTTGAATCCTCCACCAGTATGGGGACAAAGATTTCAAAAGACGTTTTGTAGACCAAACATACCAACTAAGCTGGTATAAAATAACGAATTGTACATGTATTTGATGCCAGTTTGAAGATAGTTTGGTCTCTAATTCCAAAACTACCGAGGGATGTATGAGTTATTATAAATAAATAAAATGTATGCTCCTTGTATCATCCTATTTTCAATTTAATGTGTGTCATACACCTTTGATCATATTAGTAATTAGGTTGATAATTCTTGACCAATAAAGATCATCGTAAGGTCAACTACCTCCTAGATTGTCAACGTCGCGCCAAGATTTGAGAGAAGGAAATCAACAGAGAGAGAAAGAGACTTGAGATCGAGAGGGAGCGAGTGATTTATTTATTTTTTTTTTAATTTCTGACATGTTCTTTTTAAAGCTTTTTTTATTTTGTTTATTTTCTTAAGCCTACGTTTGATAGGGTGCAATGGGGAGAGGAAGGTTGAGGAGTGATTTTAGAGAAGACAATATGTTGCTTGTTTGGTATGGTGGAAAAAAAGGAAGAAAAGGAAATTGTAAATCCATAAGATCTACTATATTATAATCCTTCTAACATTGGAAAGAAGAATATGACAAAATAGTTTGACAAAAATTATAAGTAAAATAACTATTTTGTCCTTACTCTCATTGTCTTCTAATCTATATGAAGGTATAATGTTAAGACATTTTCTTCTCTCTTTTCTTTCAATTCTACTGAATAACATGAAAGAATATTTCCTTTCCTTTTTATTTTATTTTACTTTTTCTTCCTCTCTATTTTCAATCTCTCCTACCAAACATACCATAAGATTAGTTTAGTGAGTTCAACCAAAAAACAAAGAACAAAATATGATGTTTCAGCTACCAAAAAAAAAAGGGGGGAATCAAAACATCATAAACATAATTGATTAAGAACCAACTGAACAATTAAGTCAATATGTTAACAACAGACAACGTCTTCCATTTAAAAAGGACATTTTTAAAAAGTTTAGGGTAAGTTCAGCTATGTAAAAAATTAGACAAAAATGTCAAAGATGTAACAGTTGGACCAACCAAGCAATTAACTCTTTTTTAAGGTTCCACACATTAAAGAAAATTAAAAGGTTAATTAAAATACTTATACTAATCCATCCACCCCACTCTTTTCTTCCACTTTTCTTTACTACCAAACACACTCTAAACTTGTCAGTTGGTGGGCATAATGATGATATCAAATGAAAGCGAATGAATAAGAAACCAAGCGCATTCTTCTAACCATCTCACCACACGTCTTGAACGGTCTTCACTTCCCTCTTTTGTACAAGTGAACAAAAGTCTCCACTCGCCTTTTTCTCTAAACCAAATTAAACTTCTACGTCTTTCACAATATAAAACAATAGGCCAAATATAAACCCGTACTGATTAAACAAAAATCTGTAAGAACTGGGTAAAGGTAATAATATGCAGCAAATAAATCCAAACTTAATGTATCATAGACTCTAATAGAGCAGAGGAGACAAAATTGGCTAGTTTACGGTATTATACGGCAGTAAAACAAAAACTACCATTTCAAGCAGAATATAACATAATTTCCAATCTGATTTGCTTCTACTTTTTACCGAAGAGGGCGGGAATTGGGAAAGATCATTCCTTCCACATATCTGCAAACTCATTGGGCTCCAATGGATTTGATAACTCGTGCATCTTTCTTCTTGTCTTCGCTTTTACTTTCTTAGCATACTTTCCAGCCTTCTTCTTTTTCTCTAATGCCCGAATCTAAGCGCAACAAAACAGCAAATAGTGTTGATATACAACCCATGAAATATTAGAGAGACAGCAAGTAGATAACCACACAAGTAGGTTCTCCAGAACTTTTTTTTCCCAAAAAAAAAAAGAGACCTAACCTGATTTGGTGATATGTAAAATGGATTCTCATATAGCGTTGGGCCTCCAAAGCTGCCACCAAATATCTTTATAGGATTCAAACAAAATCGAGGACCAACCTACAGACACCAGCTCCCCAAGTCAAATTTTACCAGAACTACGAGATGAGATGCATAGACAAAGAAAGCTTTAAGCACAAACCTCAATAAATGTCATGTTCTCCAAGCCCCCCGCGAGCTATTTTGTCTGATTCATTATGAGGAACAGATATCTATAGTAAAAAAGAGAAGGTATGAATCCAAGAGCAACGGGTTTTAAACGAAAAATAACGATCCACTACAAGACACCGAATATGCATCATGTCATATAAATATCCAATGCCAACTTATTGTATAATCTCACAGCTCAAGAACAGAGGAGGCTTGACAAATTGTTTTATGACCCACTAGAATGAGAGATAGCTTCTCCAACTTTTTGAGACGCCATCATCCAAGAACAAAGATGGCTCTCAACATTACCTCTCTAAACTTATTATGATACTTCTCCATATTAAAATATTACTATACTATCATAAATGCTCACCAGTCACCTCATCAACGTTCTCACACAATCATTTGGCACAAGTCAAGAAGAAATGTTAAAATGTTAACAAGCCTCTTACTGTCATATATCTAGGAACACACCATATGTCAAAGCATAGAATTTAGCATGCATTTGGTGCACGGATTGGAATTGAGTTTTTTGGGTTGGTGAATTGAATTGAGTTGTGCGTTTGGTGAGGCGTTTGAATTGCTAGAGTAAAAAGTGTAAAACTTAAAATATTTTTGGGAAAAAAATATTAATATGAGTTACAAAGTTGTAATAGTAACTATGAATAGTGAAACTACGGTTGATTTTTTCAGAAAAAGACGAACAAATTGTGATTCAAATTGGATTGAAGAGGTGCACCAAACAAGCTATTAATTACAAATAAATACTACATAACCGACCTGATAATTCCGGAACCAAATGTGGTCATCAACAATGGAGAAAACAAACACATGATCATGGTATGGCTTAGATTTCCTGTGCTCCTTTGGAACTCCAAATATCTGGGGAAAATAAGCGAGGAAAGAAACGAAAATAATAACTTAACTCGTGCCAGCATTATCCAAAAAATTGATCAGATGCAACCAAGCTAGAATTTACTCCTATAGAACTTTAACTGCCAGGTTCAAATTCAACAATCTATTTCATTCCACAGTTAAACAAGCAAGGTCCATATAAAAGGCTCAACTTAATTTTACAACCAAAAACAACACGATAAAGGAGAACATCGAAGTTTTCCTTAAACTCCGTGGATGAATACATGCCGAAGTTCATGCTGACTGTTTCATATGCACATGTAAAGCATACAACATTAGAGAAACTATCAAAAAAACATGTCAGAACCATCGATCATAAGAAAACATGTGACTCGTATGATTTTCCCAATGTTTCAAATATTGTCGAATGAAATAGGTAAAGCAGTAAGTTGTACTGACTGAGAAAGCGAAGGTGGGCCTTGTCAAGGAGAAAAAACTGAACATGTAGGGAAAAAAAAAACTGTGCAAGTACCTGCGTAATCATCTCTTTCAAAAGTTTCCAGTGAGCATTGTAATCAAAATTGGATGAAAATGTCAAAATGGGGCGTGACCCTTGTAGATGATTCCCAGTAAGTTTCAACTCCTCCATAGTGTGCACTGGAAAGAGCAAAAAACAGTTTTACCAACAGTTTTTCTGACCTTTTACAAGAATGAATTTAACGCATACATACACACAATATATAAATGGATCAATCTGCAATCATACGAGAAACTATACGAAAAGGGCAAGCATTGTACTTCTAAATAGAAACCAAGAAGAAGCTTGTAATAACAATTATCAACAATCAGATAACCGAAATTGAAATTACCGGCATTAACTAAAAATTTCACAGAGGGCCCATTGGGGCACTTTGCCATCCATAAATATAGATCTTTTTGTTTCCTGCACTGAAATTGAAAAAAGAAAAGGTACAACATCAATAAAAAAATAATAATAATAATAATTAAAAAAAAAACTAACTAACTAACTAACTAAAAGCAACCGAAACTTCATTTGTTGAAAAAACAATCTCAAACACCTAATCTTGCTATAAAGAAAATGCACAAAAAGAAGTTAAAAAAATTTACCTCAAAAAACAGACAGGAAGAACAACTCTTAAGCTCAACAAGCTCATTAAGAGTGGCGCCCTTACTTTCCTTGGACTCGACCTTGTTATCCTTCTTACAGTGTGGCATTAGAGACACCACATTCAACATCAAATGCCGGTATCTACATTCCATAAACTCAAAATTTCTTATCACACTTATAGCTTGAAGAAAATTATATATATATATATATATGAGTGCGTCAGTGTATATTCTTTAGAAAACCATATACTTTCAGAAAACCAGACTTAAAAATCAGAAACAAAATTATTTCTGGTTTCATCACCACCAGACACCAACAAGAAAAGACAGAGAAAAAAAAATTAATAATTTCCGAACCTGAAATTAATTCGACGAGAACAAGTGACCAGAACCTTCTCCTTGTTCCTAAAACCAACTGTCGATTCAGTCACTTGCGCTTCGTTGTTGTTTGTGTTGTTCTTGTCCTTCCAACCGAAAATCGTCCTCTGAGGTCTCTCCGGGGCGTCCTTCTTTGCCGGTGCCGATGCCACGGTCTCGCTGTGCTTCCTCTTCTTCCCCATCTCCGGAAAACCTAAAACCCTAATTGAGAAACAACCGCACTATTAAACATTTATCTCAATGCTGCCAAAACTAAATACCATCGTTTAACACAAACATACGTTAGTTTCTAGCTGATTTTGTTTGGTTTCCGAGAAAATAAATGACGAAAGATGGGAAAATTAAGCAGAGAATGAGGGGAAAAACCTGAACTTTACAAAGCGAAGCGAGGAGAGGAAGATTTAGGAGGAAGGGCGGAGGGGTTTGGTTTTGGGAGTTTTTGGCCGCCAGGCGTCAACAGGGGTTTTTAGTAGGGCTTTTCATTTCACAGATGAAAACCGTGCAATGTTAAATGTGAATTTTTTTTTTTTTTTTTTTGGTTAAAGTTGTTAAATGTGATTAGAAACAAGGTCGTTTTATTTTGGAAAAAAAAAATAAAAATAAAAAGTTGTCATTGAGAAAATTAAGTAAAGCCTGATGTTATTTTTTATTTTTTTTTTTTGAAAAGAAAAGATTAATCATTAAAGAAACTCAAATAGCAAGATCGGCTTTAACAAACGGACCAAGCCATCTTGGGACAAAATCAACTCCAAAACAATAAACAGACTTGGAAATAGTAAATTTTGTCAAAAAGTGGGCAACCCTATTCCCATCACGGGAGATATGACAGACCATACCACTTCTAGCAGCCAAAAGAGAGTCTCTAATATCTTCAACAATATTTGCTTCTGGAGCCTCTGCAGCTGGGTTCTGAATAGCACGAACAGAATTCAACGCATCCGATTCCACCACCCAATTATCCAATCTCAGAAATTTGGCTAAAAACACACCTTCCCTCACAGCTAGACACTCTCCTAAATGGGGAGAAAACTTACCAAAAATACGTCGAGACAAAAAGCTCATAACAGCACCATCTTGATCTCTAGCAACCACTCCAATACCAATAAACTCCAGAGAGCTATCCACAGCTGCATCTACATTAATTTTGATCTGATCATGACTAGGAGCGTGCCACAAAGCCTTCGGCAACAACGTTTTCTTCTCAGGAGGACTATCCAACCCATTACAAGTTAGAAAATCGCCTAGGAATCTTCCTGCCCAAGCAACAATATCAGTAGCATTCATCATTTTGTTCTCGAAAATCCACTTGTTGCGTCGCTGCCAAAGACACCAAATGATAACCAAAAACACTCCAAGTTCATCACTATTCCAGTGAGCAGACACAAAAAGGCAAAGGGCATAAAAAGGTCCTCCCGAAAACTTCTTCAGAACTGGCCAAAGCGCACTATTCCTCCAAACCTCCTGAGCTTCAAGGCAATACCAAAAGGCATGGATGGTATCCTCCAGTTCATCTCGACATATCGGGCAAAGCTTGTCCACCTCAATTCCACGTTTAGAAAGAGAAAGCCTTGCTGGGAGAGCTTCGTGGAAAGCTCGCCAAACATGGATTTTGACTTTGTTTGGGACTTGCGATTTCCATAATTTCCCCCACCAGCCTGTATCTGAACCTCCCCCTGATGTAGAACCAGAACGCCGCCTAACCATTTCAACTCTATAAGCGGACCTAACAGAAAACGCTCCTTTGTCGTCATAATGCCATACCCATCTATCAGATCTCCTTTTCGAGCTCAAAGGAATACTCCACACCAAATCCCGATCTGGCGGTAAAAAAATGGATTCTAGTTTCTCCTTATCCCAGCCAAAAGGTGACATTAGATCAGATACTTTTAGATTCTCCGAGGTAGATGAAAACCTTGAAATAGGTCGGAAGAGAGTTGGACGAGGAATCCACGGATCCTTAAAAACCCGAACACTTTTACCATCCCCAATCCGCCATCTTAAACCCTCCTTTAGGAGCTCCCGACCCCAAACAATGCTCCGCCACACATAAGAGGCATTATAACCAATATCAGCATCCAGAAAATTTGAATTGGAAAAGTACTTAGCTTTAAGAACACGAGCCATAAGGGAAGAAGGAGCTGTAAGAATGCGCCAACCTTGTTTTGCAACCAAAGCCTTATTGAAAGCTGACAAATCTCGGAACCCCATTCCACCCTCGAACTTAGCTTTCGTAAGTTTTTTCCCATCTCAACCAATGGATCTTCCGTTCATTGCTGCTTCCATTCCACCAAAACCGAGCAATAAGAGAATGAAGAGTGTTACAAAGAGAGATGGGTATCATAAACACACTCATAGCATAAGTGGAAGTGGCTTGAGCAACTGCCTTAATAAGAATCTCTCTCCCACCCACTGAGAACAATCTACCCCTCCACAATTGCAACTTCGTCCAAACTTTCTCTCGAATCCGATCAAAAATTCTCTTCTTGTTCCGACCCACAAAAGACGGCAAACCAAGATACGTATCATATGTTCCTCCTGACAACAATCCCAAACAACCCGTAATCATACATTTCCTCTCATCTGGCAAATTTGGGCTAAAACTGATAACGGATTTTTGAAGATTAATCACCTGTCCGGAAGCCCGTTCATACTTTGCCAAAATATCTTTAATCAACTGACAACATTCCAAATCAGCTCTACCAAAAATAATACTATCATCCGCGAAAAAAAGGTGACTAATCCGTGGAGCTCCTCTTGCACACGCAACACCCAACATGGAACTGTCACTTTGAGCCTTCCGGAACAAACTTGAGAGACCTTCGGCACAAAGGAGGAATAGATATGGGGATAAAGGACATCCCTGTCTAAGCCCTCGGGTGGGGACGATATTTCCAACTGGCTCACCATTTAGCAGAAAGGCAAAGTGTGCAGTTGAAATGCAATCCATAACACGCATAATCCAATGACTGGAAAAACCAAGTCGAACCATAATAGCTTCTAGAAAAGACCACTCAACTCTATCATACGCCTTGCTCATGTCTAACTTCAACGCCATCAAACCATTCCTCCCACCTGTTTTTCTTCTAATGGTATGCACAGTCTCAAAAGCCACAATAATATTGTCAGTAATCAAACGGCCTGGGACAAAAGCACTTTGCTCATCCGAAATGATATCCGGCAAAAAGGCTTTCAAACGATTAGCAATGGTCTTCGTAATAATCTTGTACACTACATTACAAAGACTAATGGGTCGAAAATCTGATACCTTCTTCGGAGATTTGATCTTTGGAATCAGAACAATATACGTAGCATTTAAGTCCCGAATGGAGCAAAGGCCGTTAAGCACCTTAAGACATGTGCGGGTAACATCGACACCAACTAGATCCCAATTATCTTGGAAAAAAAACCGGCATGAAAGCCATCCGGGCCCGGCGATTTCCAAGCTCCCATGCTAAAAACTGCCCGCTTAATGTCTTCTGCTGAGTAAGGGGCATCAAGAGAATTAGACATAGTTGGTGTTACTCTCCTCTCGATCCCCTCCAGCACCGCTCCCATAGACTCCTCATTCGGACATATAGTTGCAAAAATGTCCGTAAAGTAACTATTAAGCACACCCACAATATCCTCCTTCTTAGAAACCCATGTACCCCTATCGTCTTCCAGCCCTGTAATACGATTCTTATTCCGCCTTTGCGAAGCCTTGTTATGGAAAAATTTGGTATTTCGATCACCCCCCGCGAAGCCAATCTACTCGCGACCGTTGCTTCCAATAATATTCCTCTAATTCCAAGAGATGATTAAATTCGGTCTCCACCTCCTTGCACTTATCCCTTAACTCCTTGCTCCACGCACACTGATTAAGTTCCATCAACTCCTTTTGTAAGGAAGCAGCCCTCCTTGGAATACTACCGAACGTTTGTTTACTCCAACTCCGAAGTGTCCCTGCACAACGCGTCAAAGCCTCAATTAGAGCCTTACCATCATCTCCAATGCTCGAACAAAGCCACGCCTCCCTCAACACCACTTTAAAATCGTCCTTGGTCTTCCATAAAGGCTCGAACACAAAACGTCGATCCCGGCGCCATGAATCTCCACTAGCTGGCGGAGCGAATTCTAAGAGAAGTTGAATGGCCCGATGATCCGACCCAAAAAAATCCCGATGAAAAACTCTACAATCTTTATACATCTCCTTCCACTCCGAATCTGCAAAGCATCTATCAAGCCTTTCTTGTATATTTCCTGGCGGATCTTGACGATTATTCCAAGTGAAAGGGTATCCGTGAAAGCCCAGATCCTCAAGTTCACAATCAGCCACAGCATCTTGAAAACCAAACATGCTAGTATCAACTCTATCAACTCCCCCTTTCTTCTCTGAGAGGTGCAAAACCTCATTGAAATCTCCTGCAATCAGCCAAGGTAATGTGAATTGTCGGCGAAGTCGCCGAAGAAGATCCCACGATAGGTGACGCTGCGCTTTCTCAGGGTGGCCATAGAAACCAGTGAAACGCCAAAGCTTTCCACCGGGAGAGTTTACTAAGCAATCAATGAATCCTCGAGAATAGCCCTTAACAGCCACGTCCCATTCTTTCTTCCAAAGAAGAATAAGGCCTCCACTTCTACCAACGCTATCAAAATAATCAACTTTAATTTCACAGTGAGTATAAATATAAGTAGATGTCTAATTTTTAGTATTTTTGCATATAACCCAAAGTTATTTATATTTTTGTATTTTGTATTTTGTTTTTATTTTAAAAAATATATTCTCTATTTTGAATATTTTTTTTTATTTTTGTACAATCAAATTACGGTTAATAACTACTACACAAAATGAAAAATGCCATTTCTCAGTGGCACTTAATTTTAATAGGTTGATCCCTAAACTTTTAAGTTTGTGTAATTTTGGTCCTTGTTCTTTTTTCGAAATTGTAATGATCTAAACTATTAAAAACGTTCTACAGTTGTTCTTTCTGTTAATTTTTGGACGAAATATTTTAATTAGCATCATTTTCTGATCAAATTACTATCTGATTCCGTATAAAAAATAACGGAAATAACTATTTTAGCAATATTTTAATAGTTTAGAGACATTTCAGCTAAAAAAAAAAAGAAGATCAAGTATCAAAGTTACACAAACTTAAAAGTTTAGGAACTGAATGAGCAATTACCCTAACTAAAATCAAGTATTGTTTATATTTTTATACAACACTACTACAAAATGTGGATTCCACGACGGAGTTTCTACGACCGTTCTTAAAAAATAGTCATGGAAAGTACGACAAAAACACGACGCGAAACTGTCCGAAAACGGTCGTGGAAGCTCCACGACCATTTTTAAAAATCGTCGTGGAAACAGGAATTTTCAAATTTTAAAATTTAATTTTTTTTTAGATTTGCGGCCGCGGGTTTAAGAGCATAAATTAAAAAAAAAAAAAAAAAACCATCATTCCCTTCCGAAACCCATTCTCTCTCACGTCTCTTTCACTCTCGCCTCCAATCTCTCTCTCGAAACCCATCTCCTCATCTGTGACTCATCCCTCCATTATCTCTCGCGTCTCTCCCTCTCTACCTCGCCTCAAATCTCTGCCGCCTTCCCTTCATTCTCTCTCGCCCCTCACCCTCTAGCTCTTGCCTCCAATCTCCGCCAGCCGCGACTCCACCATTCATTCTCCCTCGCGCCTCTCCCTCTCAGTCTCGCCTCCAATCTCTTCCACGACTCCTCCCTCCAATCTCTTCCTCAAAACCCATCCTCCGCCGCCTACCCTGCTACCGCTCCGCTCGCACCCACGCCCATGGAATTGGTAAGTCTCTCTCTCTCTCTCTTGCACCGAACATATTATGATTTTCAAAACCAGTTGGTTGATTGTGTTTGTGATTTTGGGTGATTGTTTTTCCCGAAAAAAAAAAAAAAGTTTTGCTAACTTGATTATAATTTTGCATTTTACATGTTTGACAAAATGCCCGATTGTATGATATTTACGTGTTTGAGTGAGAATTAGTTTTAGATTGATTTAAAATATTTGGGTGAGGATTTGGTTTAGATTGTTTTCTAGAAAAAAGTGTTGATTTTGTGATTTATGCTTTTACATATTACATGTTCGGCCTAATTAAGTTGTAAGTTATTTTTATATTTCAAATTGTAATTTGACATTACATTATTCTTATTTTAATTGTTTTGAACTTTGTTAAATTGTTAGGGCACTTAATGACTAGAAGATTTTGGTGGGCAAAGGAGTAAGAAAGCGACGCAACTATGAAACATTGATTGATATTGTTCGATGTCCTCTACAAGAAGGTTATGTTGAATGCGAATATTTTGTTTTAGTCTTTATGCGAGAAATAACCTTGACTCTCGATGGATTATTCTTACTTCAAGCTAAGGATTTTTATACCAACGTTGAGATGAGTTTAGTAAGGCAAGAGTGTGCTAATTTTATAATGCGTTCATCCAATATAGTTGGAAGATAATCTATAAGTTTTGTAATGTAGTGTTTGTTTTTGTAATAATTGTTGTACATTGTGACACAAAATCAATTGAAGATTAGCTATTATTTTAATCTGGGATGTGCAATGGAAAACATACAGTATTTGTCACTCGTGGGAAATCGCATGAATTGTGTTTTTTTTTAATGGTCACCTACCACGACTATTTTCTGAAAAAACGGTCGTGGAATGGTCACCTACCACGATGGTTTTTTGTCGTGGTAGGTTAACTATCCACGACCGTTTTTTCAGAAAACCATCATGGAAAGTTTGTTGGGATCTATATGTGCCATAATGATAGAAAATCAATTCTAGGGATTTTCTGTAAATATGACACTTTGATATTAATAAAAAGAGGTTATTCATGTTTAATAAGTTGTGTCCTATTTACTTTCATTTGTTGATTGTATGATTATTTTGAGCAAACATAAAATACTCCTTAGCTGTTAGAAATATATCAGATTACCATATGTATACAGGGTATACATAAAAGACGTGGTAATTTGATAACAGTCTAAATAAATGGTCCGCAATCAATAGAATAAGATTTGGGGATCTTATTCATGATAAGATTGTAAAGTTTGTCTACTTCCTTGGAGGGATGGTTTGTCTTGACCATCGGATAGGTTCCGAGTAGAAACTTTAATGTATACCAGTATTGAGGTATGACATTGGACTGGACCTAAGGTGTTAATAAATTCGGTTTAATAATTCTGTTTAAAAGAATCAATGACGCTTTGATTATCATCATGTATTAATCTTAATCCTGAAATGAATACTTGAGTTCGCATCCATAATTTATTCACTTTGATCCACTATACGTGAGACACTGATAATTGATGGTCAATATACTTATGTTTTGGGTGTATAACTTATGGATGGAGAAATCAAGATTCATAGATACGGAATCCATAGCTATCTTAACGATAGTACATGTTATCTACTTAAAGGCATTATTCGGGAATTGAAAGATAAAATATAACAAGATCTTGGCTATCGGTTTACTTTGTGTTCTCTGATGGTTTACTGATTGTATGGCTTTACAATTGGTGGTTCTTTCAATGGAGAATAATGGAACTTTAAGTTAAAATGATTGAAAAGGTAAAACAGAAAAAATCCTTAATTCAATCATGGATAACATATGGGGATGAAGCAAGCGGTGAATAAATCATGAAAGAAAAACTGCGTTAGAGAGCTTTCATAATACGGTATGTAAACGGGAGTTCAGCTTCAGATTTTTAGTGTAAAAGTCCTGATGTTGATAATTGATGAATAATTAATCCGGGATTAATTTTTCATAATTATAGGAGCCTATTTACATATTTCCATTTTGTCCCTCTACTAGCTCGTATAGTTCCACGAAGCGTCTCGGGATTTGTTCCTAATGAGATCGGTAAATAAAATAGGAATTTAAAATTGTCTATTAAGACATGGTACTCTCTTACATGCATTCCCGGAAAAGGATTGGACATGTCAAATTAATGTAGACAAATAATGTGATTTGTCAACTTATGATTGGTTGTAAATAAAATATTTATTTGTTAATTATTTTGGTTAATTGAATTTTGGAAATAAAATTGTGATTGAATGATTTAATTTTTGAAAACAAAAATTTTCTCTCCTAATTAATAATGCACGGTTTTTTTAATGGATGGAGGGAAGAAGATTTTGTTTCAAAATTGTTTAAATATATTACAAACATTAAATTATTAATTGATTTAAATAATGAAGTTTATTTGATATATTTTCTTTTTGTAAAGAATGGTGCACGTTTTTTTGGTAGAAATGAAATCTAAAATATTCTATTTATTTAAATAAATTAAAAATGGAAAATGTTTGTGGAAAATATTTATTTAAATTCAAATTAGAAAATCTTATTTAAATTCAAATGGTTTAAAAGGAGTTTGAATCTAGATAGGATTAGGTCTTTTTGACTAGTATAGATTCTTGATTTAAATTTGAACCACCAATCAATCTCCACATAAGGTGGAGTACGAATTTTTTGAGCCTTCTCTAAACAAAAAACCGTCCATAACGTTTAAAGAACCTAGACTGAAATTTGAATGATCCTTTGGTTCAAAAGATTATCCAGAAAAATAATTATTAATTATTTTTCAAGTAGGAGATATTTTTGAAAAAGGATTGAAGTATTATATAAAGGCTAGGGGTTCTTGAAAAAAGCCAACTATCATTATACACTCAAATAGGTGGATGGTTTTTGGGAGAGAGAAAAACACCAAAAACTAGTTTTTTGTGCTTAAGAAAATTCGTCCTTCTTGAGTGTGAGAAAAAGAGAGAAATTTCCATTAAATCAAAACTGTGAGGAAGGTTAAGCCGAGTGATATTTTACATAGAAGGTTAACCGGTTCTTGTTTTGTAGTTTTGAAGAACAAACCCGGATCGAATTCTAAACGAGGTACATCGGGATTGAGAAAGTGGGATCTAGACTTCGGAAGAATTACCGGTCGCTTGGATTCCTAGCATGTGTGCCCATACACACTCTGAGACGTGGGGACTCGAGAATAGTAGAGAAGACATGTTGGTCGACGCTATAGCAATTCCGGAATCCGAGAAACAAGGTACGGTTGATCATGTCTTTAATTTATTATTATATACATCATGAGCTTCTTTTCTGAATCGGCATAAATATTTTAAAACTTTCGCTGTGCCGTAACTCTAATATCGGATCCGTTTTTTCAACAATTGGTATTAGAGCCAACTCATGATCATGTATATAACATAAATTATTTGATCAAATGAATTTCTCTCGATACATTAATAAAATATTTTAGAGAGTTGACACTCTAGGTTTTATTTTGTGTATGTTAAATTTATTGTGAATGGATGTATGAATAAATGAATGCTTTATATTATTATTATTTTTTTATAGTATATGATGCTTGTTCAATTTTACCGGTCATGATTCCATAGAGGTTAGAATTTGTATCTAAGTTTTTCAAGTGTAATAGATGCGGTCTATTATCACCGTTAGGTTGTTTTTTCAATTCCTAGAATTCTTGTAAACCGGAAACGGCGTAGGAATTTTTTGTAAATTTGGACTACAATGGATTCAAGGAGATTGAAGATGAACGAAGGTATGGAAATTTTCAAAGGATGTGATTTTTTTTTTTTAAATTTGGAAATTTTAATTAATTCAAATTTCATAATATTGACGTTTTTTTTTTTGGGGAAGAAAAATCACATTTAATTCTTTTGAAAATTTTAATTTTCCAATGATATGTGATCTTGATAATTTGGAAAATCAAAATTTAAAATTAAAATTAAAATTTAATGGACGTTTTTATTTATTGAGAATTTTAAAATTTTGCGATTTTAATTAAAATTGGAAAATCACATTTTTTTCGAAAATTTAAAATTTGAATTTTAAATTTAAAAACGTTTTTTTATTTAAATTTTTGATATTTTGTAATTTTGATTAAAATTAAAAATCACATGTAAACTTTTTAGAAATTTAAATTTAATTTAAATTTAAAAGGATGTGACATTGGAGAAGGACGCTACATTGAAGAAGGATACAAGGCATGGACCTACAAAAGAAGGCCGATATATGTTTCGGTTAATTTTTTTAAATTTTGCAATTTTCTTTTCTCTAGGATGGAATCATGATCCACGGCTATTTACATATTTTGCAAACTATGGATGATGCGATGCTAGATAAATATGTTATACTATTTCGCGATGTATTGATAACATGCCATATAGACTGAGGAGTGCCACTCAAAAAATATTGTTTATGCATGAAAAACAAAAACCCTAATTCAAAAGATTGAGTGGGAGAAGGTTTTACACACAAAGACCTACGGCCTCTATCGTTGGTCTAATAGTTACGCATGGTAGTGCCTACTACTCGGTTTCGACCCGGGAATTCCCTTCGGATAAGTATCTTACCTAGAGCGCACATTGATTTGGATTTTCGAAAGGATAACAATTTGGGCATATTTTATGTTTAGATCACCCCTCGGTGGCGGATGTAAAATATGGATTCAAAATTGGAAACGATGGTTACACACTCATGCTACTTTATTTATTAACCCTCCCTCGAGGCTCTGTTATTTAAAGTAGTGGCCAAATAAGCGATAGTTAATATATATTTAATGGGGTTATGCTCCATGGACGAATATGTATTAATCGGAGGGGATCCGTGTTCTTGGCTAGTTCTTCCATGACTACCCCTCGGTAGCTTGGAAAACAGAAGCTAGGAATTATCGTTGTAAGGTGTATGTTTTTTAAGGGCTTTACACATAAACATTTAGATTGCATATAGATCTTTTTGTTTCATTACAAAACCAAATTTTTTAAAAAAAAATAAAAGGATGTTTGCTCGTACTTATTACATGTTTTCTTATTATAGATCAAATGTCGAGCTCATTATCTGTGATACTTACGCAAAACAAGTTAACCGGCGAGAATTTTAATGACTGCAAAAGGAACTTGCTTATCGTCCTAAACTTTGAGAAACACAGTTTCGCCATACCCTACCTCGACCGCCCACGCCTGCGATCGATGCTCCTGATAGGGAATTTGTAGCGCTTACGCGATGGGACAATTCCAATCTTAGTGCTATGTGCTATATTCGAGCGATCATGTCTAACGTGCTCCATAAACAGCATGAAGAGTATGAAACGCCTAGGTAGATCATGGATAACCTGGAGGAGATGTTTGGTGAAAAAACTATCCAGGCTAAGACTGATGCTATCAAAGGTCTCACAAACTGCAAGCAAAAGGTTGGAACTCCCATCAAGGAGCACATGATGAAAATCATGGCTTATTTGTCTGATACTCAGGAAAATGTGGTTGAGATCGATGCTGTAAAGGCAGATCATGGATAACCTGGAGGAGATGTTTGATGAAAAAAACTATCCAGGCTAAGACTGATGCTATCAAAGGTCTCATGAACTGCAAGCAAAAGGTTGGAACTCCCAACAAGGAGCACATGATGAAAATCATGGCTTATTTGTCTGATGCTCAGGCAAATGTGGTTGAGATCGATGCTGCAACTTAATTGGTCATGGTTTTTCAAACCTTGTCCAAGGATTTCGATTTGTTTCAGGCATCCTACAACCTTAACCGGAAGGAGATGTCTCTAACAGAATTGATGAAAGAGTTGCAAGCCTTTGAGAACATTTTCAAGGGTTCTGGATCTAAGGCTGAGGCAAATGTGGCTGAACCTGGTTCACCTGCGCCTAATCCCAAAAGGAAGAATGCAAAGGGGAAGAACAAGGGGAACAAGCTTGCGGCGAAGGCAACTGCTCCTAAGAAGTCTACCAAGACTAAGAAGCGGAAGGTGGATCCTAAGAAGGCTAAGTACTTTTTCTGTGGGAAGAAAGGACAGTTCAAGAAGGATTGCAGAGACTACCTGACTATGCAGAAGCAAAGAGATAATTTCGATATCCTGTATCTTGAGGCTTGTTTAGTGGAAGAATCTAAGGATACTTGGTTTATAGATTCTGGAGCCACTAACCATGTTTGTATTTCTCTGCAGGGGTTCAAGGTAATGAGAAGTCTGCGTGAGGAGAACTTCACATTAAGAACTGGTGATGGGACGTTGGTGCAAGCTGAAGTAGTGGGAGAAGTGCATCTTTATTTTGATGAATTTAGATTTATTATTTTGAGATATTGTTTTTATGTTTCTAGTTTTAAGAGGAACCTAATTTTGGTAGCTTGTTTGATTAAAGACTCTTATTCGGTTTATTTTAATAATAAAGTTGTTATTAGAAAAAATAATTCTCTTATCTGTAATGGATGGATGCATGAAAATCTTTATTTTATCAAACCTAAGATGCACTCACTACTTAATACAAAATTGGAAAGGAACTCTAAAAAACATAAGTCTTCTCACTCAACAAATCATATCTTTGGCATTTACAATTAGGTCACATAGGCCTTAACAGAATTCAAAGGATGGTAAAGGAGGAATGCCTTGACTTGTACGAGGTTGAACCTTGGCCACAATGCGAATCATGTTTGGAGGGCGAGATGACCAAACGGCAGTTTGCTGCCAAGAATAGTCATGTCGAGGAATTTTTAGAACTTGTGCATGCAGATATTTGTGGTCCCATGAACATAGAAGCATGTGGTGGGTATGAGTATTATGTCACCTTTACTGACGATTACTCGAGGTATGGATATGTCTATTTGATGACCCACAAAAGTGAATCCTTTGACAAGTTCAAAGAATTTCGTTCTTAAGTGGAGAAACAATTAGGCAAGTCTATTAAGTCACTTCGATCGGATCGAGGTGGGGAATACCTATCGGATGAGTTCTTAGGACATTTGATAGAGAACGGGATACAATCCCAATTGACTACACCTGGTACTCCTCAACAGAATGGTGTAGCTGAGAGAAGAAATAGGACCTTATTGGATATGGTCTGATCTATGTTGAGTTACTCCACATTACCTTTATCGTTTTGGGGGCACGCCATACAAACTGCATGCTATCTTCTGAATACCGTTCCCTCTAAATCGGTTCGTAAATTTCCTTTTGATTTATGGATGCGTAGGAAACCTAATTTGAATCATATTCAAATTTGGGGTTATCCGGCACACGTCCTAGATAAGGAAGCGAAGAAGTTAGAGTCACGATCAGAAGTGTGCTTGTTTGTTGGCTATCCAAAAGGGACAAAAGGTGGCATGTTTTATAATCCGAAGCAAAATAAAGTCTTCGTCTCCACACATGCAACATTCCTTGAGGAAAGTTACATGGAAGACTTTAAACCTCGTATCAAAGTGGTGCCTGAGGAGATGACTTTGGGTTTGGATATTCTTAAAGTCACTGAAAACCCTGTGGAAAAACCGCTAAAGAATCAACAACCACGGGAGCTTCGTCGTAGTGGGAGGATTGTCAAGGAACCTGAAAAGTATATGTTTAATGGTGAAGTCTTTGAGGCAGAATCCATAGAACATGTTGACGATCCGACTACATACAAGGAAGCTATAGAGGATGTTGATTCTAGTCTTTGACAATAGGCTATGAACATCGAGATGGAGTCTATGGATTCTAACGTGTATGGAAACTTGTAGACTTACCATAAGGCATAAAACCGATTGGGTGTAAGTGGATATACAAGAGGAAGAAAGGTGTGGATGGGAAAGTGGAAACTTTCAAGGCAAGACTTGTAGCAAAGGGCTATACGCATAAAGAAGGAATCGACTATGAAGAAACCTTCTCGCCTGTAGCAATGCTTAAGTCAATCCGTATTCTTTTATCCATTGCGGCTGCTCTTGATTATGAGATATGGCAAATGGATGTCAAGACAGCTTTCTTGAATGGCTCTCTTTAGGAAGATACCTATATGATACAACCAGATGGGTTCAAGGCAAAGGGCCAAGAAGACAAGGTATGCAAGTTGCTCAAATCCATCTATGGATTAAAGCAAGCATCACGTTCTTGGAATATTAGGTTTGATCAAGCGATCAAAACCTATGGATTCGAACAAAACGTTGATGAACCATATGTTTATAAACGTAACAAGAACGAGAAGGTAGTTTTCCTTGTACTTTATGTGGATGATATATTGCTTATTGGAAACGATGTGGCAACACTATCATCTGTCAAAGTTTGGTTGGCCAAACAGTTTGACATGAAAGACTTAGGAGAAGTTAGTTATGTTTTTGGAATTCAACTCTTTAGAAATTGAAAGAACAAAATGATAGCACTCTCCTAAGCTTTATACATTGATAAAGTACATGAGAAGTTTCCTATGAAAGATTCCAAGAAAGGTATCCAACCTTTCAGAATGGGAATTAAGCTTTCTAGAGATTACTGTCCCAAGACATTGGAGGAAAGGGATCGTATGAAAGATGTACCTTATGCATCTGCAGTAGGTAGTCTTATGTATGCTATGTTATGCACTAGGCTTGACATTTGTTTTGCAGTTGATATGGTAAGTCGATATCAGTCAAATCCGTAACCGAACCATTGGGCTGCGGTCAAGCATATACTCAAGTATCTATGGAGAACGAGGGATTATATGCTAGTGTATTCCAGTCAGGACCTTGTTCCTATAGGGTACACAGATTCTGATTTTCAATCAGATTAGGATTCGAGGAAATCGACTTCAGGATCTGTCTTTACCCTTTGAGGTGGTGCCGTTGTGTGGAGGAGTGTTAAGCAATCTTGCATTGCTGACTCGACCATGGAAGCCGAGTATGTGGCTGCCAGTGAGGCATCCAAGGAAGCGGTATGGTTCCGCAGGTTCCTTGGTGACTTTGAGGTTGTTCCTGGTATGGATAAAGCAATGGTGCTCTACTGTGACAACAGTGCAGCAGTAGCTAATACCAAGGATCCTAGGCATCATAAGAGGAGTAAGCACGTTGATAGAAAATATCACATTATCAAAGGCTTTGTTGAAAGTGGATATGTGACGGTTTGTAAAATCGCATCAGAGGACAATATTGCCGACCCGTCCACGAAGACTTTGGTGGCCAGAAGATTCGAGGAACACGTCGAAGGCATGGGGATGTGCAATATGTCACATTTACTTGCTTAGGGCAAGTGGGAGATTGTTGGGATCTATATGTGCCCTAAGGATAGAAAATCAACTCTAGGGATTTTCTGTATATATGACATTTTGCTATTAATAAAAAGAGGTTATTCATGTTTAATAAGTTGTGTCCTATTTACTTTCATTGGTTGATTGTATGATTATTTTGAGCAAACATAAAATACTTCTTAGCTGTTGGAAATATATCGGATTAGTATATGTATACAGGGTATACATATAAGACCTGGTATTTTGATAACAGTCTAAATAAATGGTCCGTAATCGATGGAATAAGATTTGGGGATCTTATTCATGATAAGATTGTAAAGGTTGTCTACTTCCTTGGAGGGATGGTTTGTCTTGACCATCGGATAGGTTCCGAGTAGAAACTTTAATGTATACCAGTGTTGAGGTATGACATTGGACTGGACCTAAGGTGTTAATTGATTCGGTTTAATAATTCCATTTATAAGAATCAATGACGCTTTGATTATCATGCTGCATTAATCTTACTCCTGAAATGAATACTTGAGTTCGCATCCATAACTTATGCACTTTGATCCACTATAGGTGAGACACTGATAATTGATGATCAATATACTTATGTTTTGGGTGTATGACTTATGGATGGAGAAATCAAGATTCATAGATACGGAATCCATAACTATCTTAATGATAGTACATGTTATCTACTTAAAGGCATTATTCGGGAATTGAAAGATAAAATATAACAAGATCTTGGCCATCATTTTACTTTGTGTTCTCTGATGGTTTACCGATTGTATGGCTTTACAATTGGTGATTCTTTCAATGTAGAATAATGGAATTTTAAGTTAAAATAATTGAAAAGGTAAAACGGAAAAAGTCCTTAATTCAATCATGGATAACATATAGGGATTAAGCGAGCGATAAATAAATCATGGAAGAAGCACTGCGTTAGAGAGCTTTCATAATACGGTATGTAAACGGGAGTTTAGCTTCAGACTTTTAGTGGAATAGTCCTGAAGTTGATAATTGATGAATAATTAATCCGGGATTAATTTTTTACAATTATAAGAACCTCTTTACATATTTCCATCGGATCCCTCTACTAGCTCATATAGTTCCACGAAGCGTCTCGGGATTTGTTCCTAATCTGATCGGTAAATAAAATTGTAATTTAAAATTGTCTATTGAGACATGTTACTCTCTTACATGCATTCCCGGAAAAGGATTGGACATGTGAAATTAATGTAGACAAATAATGTGATTTGTCAACATGTGATTGGTTGTAAATAAAATATTTATTTGTTAATTATTTTGGTTAATTGAATTTTGGAAACAAGATTGTGTTTGAATTATTTAATTTTTGAAAACAAAATTTTTCTCTCCTAATTAATAGTGCCTGGTTTTTTTAATGGATGGAGAGAAGAAGATTTTGTTTCAAAATTGTTTAAATATATTACAAACATTAAATTATTAATTGATTTAAATAATGGAGCTTATTTGATATATTTTCTTTTCGTAAAGAATGGTGCACGTTTTTTGGTAGAAATGAATCTAAAATATTTCATTTATTTAAATAAATTAAATATGGATAATGTTTGTGGAAAATATTTATTTAAATTCAAATAAGAAAATCTTATTTAAATTCAAAGGGTTTAAAAGGAGTTTGAATCTAAATAGGATTAGGACTTTTTGACTAGTTTAGATTCTTGATTTAAATTTGAACCACCAATCAATCTCCACATAAGATGGAGCACGAATTTTTTAAGCCTTCTCTAAGCAAAAAACCATCCATAAGGTTTAAAGAATCTAGACCAAAATTTGAATGATCCTTTGGTTCAAAAGATTATCCAGAAAAATAATTATTAATTATTTTTCAAGTAGGAGATATTTTTGAAAAAGCATGGAAGTATTATATAAAGGGTAGAGGTTCTTGAAAAAAGCCAACTATCATTATACACTCAAATAGGTGGATGGTTTTTGGGAGAGAGAAAAACACCAAAAACTAGTTTTTTGTGCTTAAGAAAATTCGTTCTTCTTGGGTGTGAGAAAAAGAGAGAAATTTCCATTAAATCAAAATTGTGAGGAAGGTTAAGCCGAGTGATATTTTTCATATAAGGTTAACAGGTTCCTGTTTTGTAGTTTTGAAAAACGAACCCGGATCGAATTCTAAACGAGGTACATCGGGATTGAGAAAGTGGGATCTAGACTTCGGAAGAATTACCGGTCGCTTGGATTCATAGCACATGTGCCCATACACACTCTGAGGCGTGGGGACTCGAGAATAGTAGAGAAGACACGTTGGTCGACGCTATATCAATTCCGGAATCCGAGAAGCAAGGTACGTTTGATCATGTATTTAATTTATTGTTATATACATCATAAGCTTCTTTTCTGAATCGGCATAAATATTTTAAAACTTCTGCTGCGCAGTAACTCTGATATCGGATCCGTTTTTCCAACAAAGTTAACCTACCATGACCGTTTTCTGAAAAAATCGTCGTGGTAGGTTAACTTTCCACGACAGTTTTTTCAGAAAACGATTGTGGAAAGTTACTATCTACCCTCTATTTGACACCACTTTTATTTATTTCACGACGGTTAAAAAACCATCGTGTAATCTAAATAGGTTTGACGCGCATGTCCAGTCACAAACCATGTCACGGTTGCCATTGTCTCGTCATCTCAAACTATAGTTTATTAATTACCGTTAGTAAACATAAAGGTAAAAATAGAAGGTACAACATATTATGAAAACACCAAACAAAGTAATTCACATACGAGTTTTTGATCAAGTTCCTTATATCCGTCTCGGCCTCACGTTGATCCGTATTTACTTTTCTTTCTTATCTCACGTCCTTGTTCTAGTAGTTTTTTGAATTCCGGTGAATGTCGATACGTAATGAATCTCTCCCAATCATCCTGACTTATAGAGGGGTAATTATTCACCACTTTAGGTGGCCATTCCCAAACACTTTCTTCATCAATATGATCCTTGACAAAAGCCTAGTAAATATGATATCTAAATTTTTTTAAGAACTCTGTGCATGACTTTAGAGCTGATTTTTTAAATGAAAGTTTCACAGTGAAATAAGTTATGACTTCCACCCACTCTTTCTTTCCTTGGGGCTAAGTCGATACTTCTAAAGTCAGCTATCTATATGGGAATATGCTCTCGAGCAAGCACTCCAATCCAACTCTGTAGTTCATCCCCCTCCTTCCTTATTGGTTGCCTTTTAGCATCGAATGAAACCTAAATTCTTTCTATCCTTTTCCTAACAAGATGGACTCCTCTCATAAGAATCGCTTTTCATTTACCATCTTCGTCGAGATTAAATCTTGGTGTATTTGCTCGTGATTTTCCAATTCAAGAAGTCGTTGACACATCCTCCTTAACTTGTGACATTTTCTATCAATCTAAAACAACTCCATACCCAAACACGTAACAAACGGTCAAAATGCGACAATAAATCATTCTACAATCATGATACCCAAACGGTCAAAAAAAATCACGCAAAATCCTACTTGTTGTTGGGGTTGGACTTCGTCTTCCCATTACGTCGTTAGCCTTAGACTGTTTATCAAACGAACAATGGACTCCTGAGTTCAATCTGCAATAGTTTCATATATTTGGGCCAGACCCAACTTATGATATGACTTCGTTTCATCATGAACAATGATCGTTCGTATGTTTGGGCCAGACCCAACTTACGTTATTACTTCATTCAATCGTGAACGACGATCGTTTGTATAATTGGGCAGGACTCAATTTATGATCTTAATTCGTTCCATTACGATTTTATGATCGTTCACATTCGAACGCTGAATCGATCAGTTCAAACCTGATTTGGTGTACATCGAATCTAACATAAGCCACGAACGGTGTGTTTCCAAGGCCCAGGCCTTGTTTTTCTATCATCGTTCGTCGTTCGTGCCTAACGAAAATACAAGGGATATCCCACATACCCGTCAAGCCCACTGTCGACAATGACGTGTCAGATCTTTTATGATAACTGACAAGCCCATGATTGACAATGACAGCATATCCTAATAACTACTAATCCCACGATCTATGATAAGGTTCACTCCAATAACGTCAAATCTGGATCATAATTGGCATTCTAATACGTGTCTAAAAGGACAACAAGCAAAAACCGCTCACCACCAATTACGGGTTCAGACCTACTATCCTTCTTCTATAAATAGAGGAAGATGCCCCTTCAGACAGGGGACCTTTTGTCTGATTCTTACTTACACTTACGCTGTCAAAATTCCCTCAGAAAGCGATAATCCATTGTATTAAAAAATACTAATATACAGTGAAAAACTACACTCACAGAGGATGTAGCACAATTGGCGAACCTCTCTAATATTGGTGTTGTTGATTCTCTTTTCATTTCATTTACTTGATTATTTCGATATCATAATGCTTTGTGAATTTAACTAACGATTTTCAAGGGCCCAATCGAATATTTGTTTTATTCATTTTACTAACTTCTGTTAAAAATTTTGACGGTAGATTCCTAGCATTTACAGTTTGGCGCCCACCGTGGGGCCCTTGGCCATCCTACATCGGAGATTCATAGAGCATTCATGGCAGACGAACATGAACATCAGGTGGAACTTTCACAGGGAAGCCCTGTCAATCACCCAGAAGCCTTTACATCAGGAGCAAATACTCAAGTCACCAATCTAACATGATTGGTAGAAGAGCTTACCCGGAAGCATAACAGCCAGCAGAGCCAGATGGAAAGCATCAGCGCGGAGAACCAAGTTCTCAAAAACCAGTTGATGGCAATCAACACATAGGCCGCCTACTCCTACTACTACAACCCGTACGTTGGGTATTTAGCAGGAGCGAGCACTGTGGTCTGGCAGCAAGCCACGCCCTACTATCCTCAAGGGGCGAGAAACATTGCTCACAGCCCCGTGGCTCCCATGCAACCCCTATCCACACCGGGAAACCCAACGAGAGGCGAGTACAGCAGAGACAACCATCACAAGGATCCAATTCCAGAAGACGCACCACTCCAACACGACGTTCGATGCCTGATTTACCACCACCAGAAGGTCCCGTAGCACCAGGGATGATGAACGTTGAAGAAATGATGAGAAGCTTTATGTCTCAGGAAATGAGGACATTTGAAGCACAGATGGAGCAACGCTTTTCATCGCAGATACTCAGAGCTACTACATCGACACCGGGGTTCAATGATCTCGCTCGTGGTGTTCGAGAGACGCCGCTTACAAAGCGGATTACCAACACCATCACCCCAAAGTTTGACAGCATTTCCTTTCCAAGGTTTGATGGAATGTCAGACCCCCATGATCATCTACTGCAGTACAAACATGTCGTACAGTCGACGAACATTTTGACTGACATGCTCGATGACATGATGTGCAAACTTTTCCCTCAGAGCTTGAAAGGAACAGCCCTGAGATGGTTTTGCAATCTCCCTCCCGAATCCATTGATTCATTTGAATAGCTTTCGCTCGAGTTCATGAGAAGTTATTCTATCCATATTCAGTCCGGAAAAACCACAAAGGATCTGTGGGGTGTGGTTCAAGGACCGCACGAATTGCTTCGCGCTTACATCAAGCGTTTCAGCAAAGCAATTTCAGATATCTCTGGATTGGACGACGGAATAGCGAGAGAAGCACTGAAGAAAGGCTTGAGGCATAAGTCTTTGTTCAAGAATGAGATCTGCGCTAGATATCCACCAACGATCCAAGACGCCATGCATCGGGCGAAAGGATTTATCGAATTGGAAGAAGAAAACGAGCGAGTAGAGCGTGATCTGGCTCGAACGAGGGAAGAAGTGGCGAAAGTTTGCGAGGAGCGAGAGAAAACATTTAGACGCAAACGCACATGCCCAGCACGATGAACGGAGCACCAAGAAGAGCGAACGACTAGGCGTGATCACAAGCGTCCATTTTCACCACCTAAATATGCGCTCGGCATCAGCCCATCCGAGTTGATCGCTCATCTTAAGCGTCAAGACTTCATCACACGGCCAAAGAAGTTGCTAGAAAATCTGGCCAGAGACACATTGAAGTACTGCGAGTTTCACAAGGATCATGGTCATCAGACCATCGATTGTAGGGTGCTAAGAGCTGAAGTCGCCGAGCTGCTGAAGAAAGGTCACCTTCGTGAGTTCCTTACAGAGAAGGGACGAGAGACATATGGACTTGGCAACGAGTCCAAAGAGCGAAGGATAGTGCAGCAAATCAAAGACATACCATCACCACCGCCAGTTCGAAAGACGATAGGCATCATTTGTGGGGGTTCGATTTACAGTGGAGAGCCTGTGACAGCCATCAAGTCTCACAGAAGGAAAGCCTTACAGCTGATTGCGTCGATCCTCCCTGACGATCCTACCGAACATTCGATCTCTTTCCATGGTAGAAAGGCAACAAACCTCAGCCGACCACACGACGATGCTTTAGTTCTAACATTGAACGTTTCCAATTGCGAAGTCGGTCGAATTCTTGTTGATAATGGGAGTTCCACTGACGTTCTTTTCTCTCAACACTAAGAGAGATGGAGTTGTCAGAATCTGACATTGAGAGATCGACGACAGTTTTCACCGGTTTCAATGGTGAATCAACCGTAGCTGTCGGCAAAATTAAGCTTCTTGTTTTTGCAGCAAGAGAGAACAAGTTAATAAGTTTTTTAGTTTTGGACTGCCCATCTGCCTACAACATCATACTTGGTAGGCCATGGATTCATGCCATGAAGGCAGTACCGTCTACTTACCATCAGAGAATCCGATTTCCTACGAAGAGGGGAATAAGAGAGATAAAGGGTAGCCAGGAAGTCGCATGAACGTGCTACCTTCACTCAATGAAGATGAAGAAAAGCGAGAGCTTATAGCAACTAGCTGAGAAGGAATCGAATGATAAGGCACAGCCGGACGTCGAGCAGCTCGATGAAATCCAGATTGATCCAGTGAAGCCAGATCGGGTTATCAATGTTGGTTCATTGCTTGATGATTCAATTCGCGGTGAGCTGGTAAGCTTTCTTCGTGACAGTCAGGATTGCTTCGCATGGTCATACAATGACATGCCAAGTATTGACTCGGAAGTGACAACACATCGACTCAACGTCGATCCTAGTCATAAACCTGTCAAGCAAAAAAGGCGGAAGCTCGGCATCGAACGCAATCGTATAGTCAATGACGAGGTGCGCAAGCTGATCGAAGCTGGATTCATTAAGGAGGTACAGTACCCGAATTGGTTAGCAAACGACGTCATCGTGAGAAAGAAGAATGGAAACTGGAGAGTCTGCATTGACTTCACTAACCTGAATAAAGCTTGTCCAAAAGATAGCTTTCCACTGCCACACATCGATCGTTTAGTCGATGCGACTGCTGGACATGAATTGCTCTCGTTCATGGATGCTTTTTCTGGATACAGCCAGATTCTCATGCATCCAGACGACCAGGAGAAGACGGCGTTCATCACAGAAAGGGGGATTTATTGCTATAAGATAATGCCATTTGGGCTGAAGAACGCTGGATCGACATATCAAAGGCTCGTAAACACAATGTTCACTGATCAACTCGGAAGAACGATGGTGGTATACATAGATGACATGCTTGTCAAATCGCTGAAGGTTGAAGATCACATTGGGCACCTAACAGAATGCTTCTCAGTACTACGGCAGCACAACATGCGCCTGAACCCAGCCAAGTGCTCCTTCGGCGTTTCATTCGGAAAATTCCTGGGATATATAGTCACGCAGTGATGAATCGAAGCCAATCTAGACCAGATAAGGGCAATCATGAACATGCCATCTCCGAGAAACAAATGAGAAATTCAGAAGCTGACTGGCCAAATCGCAGCCTTGAACAGATTCATTTCTCGATCAACTGACAAGTGCCAACCCTTTTTCAAATTGCTGAAGGGGAATAAAAATTTCGAATGGAACGAGCAATGTCAGCAGGCGTTCGATGAGCTTAAAAGGTATCTTTCGACCCCTCCTATTTTGGCCAAACCTTTGACTGGCGAGAGTTTGTTTCTATACTTGGCTGTCATAGAGGAAGCAGTCAGCGCTGTTTTGGTTAGAGATGTGAACGGTGAACAACCTGTTTATTATGTCAGCAAGTCGCTACTTGATGCGGAGACGAGATACCCAGTTGTTGAAAAGTTGGACCTTGCCCTTGTCACTGCTGCACGAAAACTAAGGCCATACTTCCAGTCTCATTCGATTGTTATGATGACAACCTACCTCCTGCGAGCCATTCCTCGTAGTCCAAACTTGTCTGGACGCTTAACAAAGTGGACGGTTGAGTTGAGTGAATTCGATATCGAACGTCGGGTTCGAACCAGCTTGAAATCACAGGTCCTTGCCAACTTCGTAGTCGAATTGACTCCTAATCCTTCAATGACGAGTACTCAAGAAGAACTCTGGTGGACACTTATGGTGGACGAGGCATCCAACGTCAAAGGATCTGGCGTAGGAGTATACTGCACGACCCCTGATGGCGAGATTATCGAACAATTGTTCCGCCTTGGATTTAATGCCTCTAATAACGAAGCTGAATACGAAGCTTTGATCGCTGGGCTAAGGTTGGCAAAGACATTGGGGGCTTGACATTTGAAAATTCATAGCGACTAACAGCTCGTTGTGAACCAAATACTTGGAGAGTACACAGCAAAGGATGCAAGAATGAAGGCTTATCTAAGCGTTGTTCGCTCGCTGTTAAAGAATTTTGAGGAGCATACAATCCAATAGATCTCGAGAGACTTGAATACTCAAGTGGATGCTTTGGCTACATTTGGTTCAATATCTGAGCCAAGCTTACATCGAAGCATTCCTATTGATTTTATTGAAGAACCGAGTATCAAAGTCGAAGCCACGATCGTGGCGAACGAAGTTGGAGAAGACTGGAGAAAGCCCATTGTAGCTTATTTAAAGGAGGGACTGCTACCATATGACAAGCAAGAGGCGTGAAAGGTCAGAACGAAAGCTGTAAGATTTTCATTGATCAACAATGTCCTTTTTCGTCATTCGTTTAATGGCCCCTATGTTCGATGTCTGGACGAGAAAGAAGCTATGTACGTGCTGAAGGAAATCCATGAAGGCGAATGTGGGAATCATTCTGGGGGAAGGTCTCTTTGTAACAAAGTCAAGCGAGAGGGCTATTACCGGCCCACCATGCTCAAAGACAGTGAAGACTTTGTCAGACAGTGTGACAAATTCCAAAGACATTCTCCAGTATTCCATCAACCAGCTGAACGATTATCGAGCATCGGATCTCCTTATCATTTCATGAAATACTCGATGGACATTGTCCGGCCATTACCAAGAGCGAGCGGTCAACGTAAATACCTACTTATACTCACTGATTACTTTACAAAGTGGGTTGAAGTAGAGACGTTTGCGGATATAAAGGATTCGGACGTTGAAAGCTTCATTTGGAAGAATATAATTTGCATATTCGGCTTGCCCCAGAAGATAGTCACTGACAATGGATCCCAATTCATTTCGGGTAACTTCAGAAAATTCTGTCAAGGGTGGAAGATCGAGCTTAGCTTCTCTACCCCGAGGTACCCTCAAGGGAACGGACAAGCTGAGGCAACTAACAAGACAATAGTGCAGAATTTGAAGAAGAAACTCGAAGCTCGAAAGGGATGATGGGCGGATGAACTTCATGGAGTACTTTGGGCGTACAGAACTGTAATAACCAACCTTTTTACAAATTTACGATTTCTTTTTTTTAGGAATCGAAAGTTTGTACTATGTATGTTTATATGAAATGCCTGATCTGATTTATCAGAATTAGGGTTTATGTATGATTTTATTCCAATCAACGTTTGATCAAAATAATCTAAGGTATGATTGAGACTGTACTGCAGTATTATAAGCAGTATGAATTTATACTATGAAAAACTGTCATTATGGATAACGAAGCGAAAATTACGTTTGGGACCACTGTAGAAAAATTAAGCACAATATTTAGAGTAATAAGAACTAAGTGGCTTTAAGTTTTAAGAAAAAATTTTACGCAGTCCGGTTAAGTACAGAAAAATTCTGGATTGCAGTCCAGTATAACAGTATTGTTATTAGTTGAAAACAGTATGTGTAATATCTGTATTAATATGAAAATGGACTGCATTTGATGAGGAAAACCAAATGGAGCCTTAATGGAGGACACCTCACCTTGTGATAATTACTTGAATTTATGGATTTTTCTAGAAAATTAAGAAAGTATTTAACATGCATGAACATGGAAAGGTTACTTGGCCAACAAGCCACCCCAATAGCCGGCCACCTCATGGAGTCTAGGAGCAAATATTTTTGCTTTTGAGGACTAATGTGCAATTTTAGCAATAAAAATAATTCTAGAAATTAAATTAAATTTCACCTATAAATAGGTGGGGTGGGGCTAAGTTTGGACCACTTAGTAAAACCCTAACCTTTTTAGTTCACTCTCTAGTCCTTCTCCCTCCCCCTAAAAACCGAACCCAGAGAGAGAAAAAAAATTAGAGTGTGGTCGGATTTGTGAGGAAGAAAATCAAGGAGGAAAGTTTGATTCAAAGTCTAGATCCACTTCAAGGTGTTAAGGTAAACCTTCTAAACCTCCTAAGCCTTTCAATTAAGTTTTGATTCAATTATTTAAGTGTATTTTAAGTTGGTTATGTAAGAGCATAAGCTCACTTATTTTTCATGCAATAGTTTAGTATGATTAGTATGTGCTTGATTAGGGTTTTAGTGATCTAGATCTATGTTTTGGTTCATGTTTTTGATGTTATGCTTTAAAAATTATATGCTTTGTGTGAATGTCTAGTAGGTGCTTGTTATATGTCCCCACATACTTTAGAAGTGATATGGTATGCTTGAATGATGGAGATATGATTGTATGATGAATTAAAATGAAAAAACCAACTTAAAACCCTAATTTAGTAAAAGTTTACTACACGGGTTATTTGAACGAGAAACAAGTGTATGTTGATGGAAACCTACGTATTACGCTGAATGTTTGATGTAGGCTCACGGTTGTTACCGTTTGAGGTATGGTGTGCGTAATTTTACGTAACAAACAACCAAAAGTAAAACTGCCAGTTTTCGGATAAAACTAGGCAGCAATCTGGAAATGAAATTTTGAAGCCCTTAGAAGCAGAATTTGGAAAAAGTTAAAACTACAAAGTTGTAGAAAATTGAAAACCCTAGGGGTTATCGCAGACAGATTTTGAAAAATAAGCTCCAAAGGCTTCCGTTTTTGTGAAAACCCGACCTTGGCCAGCCCAGACCCTGTGCATGGCCAGGACGTTTCAACAAGGAATATGAGTAGGTTAATGACAGAATTAGGTTTTGATTAAAACATGAAAGTTTTAGGACTTTTTGAGGTCTACAACTTTCATTAGAAAACGTTTTCAAATTCAAAACATATTTAAAAATAAAACTGAATCTTAAAAACTGAGTAGGAAATAGGAAATTCCTGCATAGGATTTTCAAAACAGTGCATGAGCAGGCAATTCCTGCACATGCACTGATAACCGAAATTATGGGACTGTTTTCAAAAACGATTTTCAAAATTTCACAGTTTTACTATCTTTATAAAATAAATCAATTGCAGTTTTATAAAAATGGTTTAAAAAGAATTAAATAAGATTTTTGTGAAGAAAAGAAATAAATAAATTATGCTAAGTAATATGGTAACCATCGTAAGACACATAGTAATCGGTTATGTTACTAAAAATTATTATTGAGCCAAGTTAATTGATAGGATACTTATAGTAACCAAATAGGTTACTAACTGTATATGCTAGGTTTTGGACCCAAAGTTACTTATGATAACTAAATGTGATACCACTATTGGGTCTTAGTAACCCAATAGAACATTAACCTAATTATGATTGGGCTTATACCCAGGGTTACTAATAGTAACCTAAAATGATACTATTTTAGTATAACTAACCTAGATTTGTATTAAGTAATCAAACAACATACTGTTTGATTTTTATTAGGTCAGGTGCTCTAAGGTTTCATTTAGTAACCGAATAGGATACCATGATAGTATGTGGGGGACATATAATTAGGGATAATGGTGAATGTTGGTTAGGATACCAACATTTAATGTAATGATTTATGGTAAGATATGATGATTTTTATCTTACGTCCTTTTTGAAAACAGGAAAGTAACCTGTTGTTGCAATCCGTTGGAGCAACAAACCCCATATCTAGTATAACCAATAAGTACAACTGTAACGACCCGCCTAACGTAGGCCGTTATCGTACATAACATACATAATTACTTAACTTATTTTACTTAACGGAAATACGGAATTTTTTTTTTAACAACTTGAAACTAAAATCTATCCCATTACTTACTTACATATATATACATACATACATACTTATATATTTCAATACTGAAGTGTCAATTTTACATACAACATAGTTCATAATTAAAAACATAATATGACGAAAGACGTAGCGGTCTCCATCCCACGTTTCACAACTCGCCGTGCCAAGCTCCACCGCCTTGTATCAAGGATTGCTGACAGGTTGCTTACCTACAGCATAGACGTAAGTCGTGAGCTTTCGCTCAGCAAGTACAACTATGAATCCGCAAAACATAACTTAATAAAGCAATGCATGAGCCAATTATGCTTCATTATGCTTTCTTAGTTAGCATATCTTTTTGGGCCCCTTACTTAACATAAGTGTACGTACCGTGGCACGCTGCCATGGAGTGGTTGGGATGGACAGTCTATGTCCAACGCAAACCAAGGACCAAACCCGACCTACGAGCGGGTCGGTACGACACAAGGCAACTTGCTTGGCAACATACTTAAAACTTATCTTCAAAACTTGTTCTTATCTTAAAACATATTTCATAAACCGTTTCATACTTGAAACTTGGTCTTAGTCTTATCATATGAATTAGTGAACATGATTCATGATGTCACATCATAAATCATAAGTCATATGCATCACATAACAGCATAAGATTTAAACAAATCATACAAGTAGCAAAACAAGAGCCTATGCTGTAGGCGGAGTTGTACTTACTTATTGTGCTACGTCCTATATTTTGTTGCTTCAATTTAGGTCACAACTAAAGGTTACTCCCTGCTTTTCAGAAAGGACGTAGGGTAAGGATCTTCCTAGTTTATCATAAATCATAATCATAGAATGTTGGTATCCTAACCAACATTCATGAGTAACCCTAGTAATATGTCCCCTCACATACACACTTATAACTTACTTGGTTACTAAATGTAACCCTAGGGTTTATGTCTCAACCAACATAAACAGTATCTTATTAGGTTACCTCGGGTAACCCTTGGGGTAAGCCCAAGTTATCTTGAATAGAATCCTATTGGGTTACTAAAGCCCAACTTTTTAAAATTTGACTTATTAGGTTACTATTTGTAACCTTGGGCTTTAGGCCCAACCCAATAAATTGGTAACCTATCGGGTTACTAATGGTTACCGTCTTGTTACTATGTCTTAAAATTATTTTGGCCCAATAATATTAGTAACCAATTCAAAGACCATATGTCTTGGTTATGGTTACTCTATTACTTATTTCCTTACTAAACTTGGTTTAATTAACCGTTAAATAAACTTATTTTATAAAATTGTCTAAGTCTGGGGAAGTTTACTGAAAACAGTCCCATTACTTTAACTATCAGTGTATGTACAGGAATTGCCTGTTCCTGCACTATTTTACAAATCCTGTGCAGGAATTTCCTGTTTCCTGCATAGTTTCCAGAATCCAGTTATACTTTCAAATCCGTTTTGAATTTGGGAAACTTTTCTTCACAAAAGTTTTAGATCTTGAAAAATTCTACAATTTTCATTTTTAACTCATAACCTAGTTCTATCTATAACCTTCTCTTTTTCCCTGTTCAACCTTCCTGGCTGTGCACCGGGTCTGGGCATGACCAGGTTCGGATTTTTGTAAAAACAGAGGCCTTTAGTGCTTTATTTTTAACAACTGTCCATGCTGACCCCTAGTATTTTCCATTTCCTACAACTTTTCTATTTTAACTTTCCTCAAATTCGGCTTCTAAAGGCCTCAAAATACCGTTTCCAGATTGCTGCCCAGTCTTGACCCGAGACTGGCAGTTTCCAATTTAATTGTTTCTTTCATAAAATTAGGCGCACACTACCTCAAACGGTGAAAACCGTGAGCCTAATTCAAGTCATGCAGCGCATTACTTACTGTTTTCATTGCCATACATTCATTCTCATTCATAAAATCATACATACAAACCCATATGGTAAATTATTACCAATTAGGGTTTTTAGGGTTTTCATAACCCTTCTAGCATCATACATATATTACAACATGATCAATCACACTCTACATCTTCTTGAGTGTATGGGGACATATTACAAACATTTGCTAGGCATTCATACATACCATACATACTCTAGCAATTGAAATTATAAACATACACATAACCATAAATCAAAACCACCACCCTAATCAAGCACAAATCTAAACTATTACACAAGAATTACAATGAGCTTATGCTGTTACATACCCACATAAAATACACATAATTCTTGAACCAATCACTCAATTGAATAGCTTAAAGGTTTTAAAAAAAAATACCTTCAAGCTTGGAGATTTGGTTCTAGGCCTTAATGTTAAGTTTCTCTCCCACTTGGTTCCTCCACCAAATCCGAACCTTGGCTCCTCTCTCTCTCTCTCTCTCTTTTTCTTTTTCTCTTGAGTTTCGGCTACTAAGGGTGAGGAGAAAATTTGCAAGAGTTTTGGTAAGGTGACACAAAATGAGCCAAAAAGTCCCCCCCCCCCCCACCCCCCATCACCTATTTATAGGTGAAAATTAATTTCTTTTTGGGATTTACTTTTATTCTCAAAATTGCATATTAGCCCTTATGAGCAAAATATTTGCCCAAAGGACCATGAGGTGGCCGGCCATGCTAGTGCCTTGGAGGCCAAGTCACCTTATTTCTTTCCTAATTTCCATAATTCCATAAATTAGGTAATTATCCAAAGGGTGAGGTGTCCCCCCTCTTGGACCTTGTTTGGCTTTCCTCCCAAAATGCAGTCCATTTTTATACTAACACAGATATTTCAAATACTGCTTTCTATAAAAACAATATTGTCATTATGGACTACAGTCCAAAATTCATTTGCATATTAATGGACTGCGTATAAGTTTTTCTTATGACTTAAAGCTACTTAGCCCTTATTGTTCTATATAATGTGCTTGATTTTTCTATAGCAGTCTTGAACCTTATTCTTACTATTTTATCTCTGATGACAGTTTTTCGCAGTATAATTCCTATACTGCTTGTTATACTGCAGTACCGTCATATTCATACTTTTGACTTTTCTTGGTCAAACTTTGACCAACATAAAATCATTAATTTCATTCTACCTTTTTATTCAAAGGTCTTATGCTTGACTAAGCAATCTATTATTGAGTCTTATAAAGATATAAAGACTCACACAAAATCTGATGAAAATCAGATCAGGCATTTCATAAGTACTTACATAGTACATCATAAATTCCTTAAAAAAGGAAATCATAATTTCATAAAACGTTGGGTATTACAACAAATCCGCCTGCAGCATAAGCTAATTGTTTTACTGATTGCATGTTTTTAAAACTCATGCACTTATGTATGTGATGCATATGATTATGTTTTATTATTGTGATATCATGAAGCATGTTCACAAATGATAATTACATGGTAAGAGTAAGATTAAGTTTCAAGTAAAAGACTGTTTTTAAGAAAACTATTTTCAAGAAAATGTTTTCAAGTAAGATGTTAAGCAAGTTTAATCGTGTCGTACCGACCTGCACTAGGTCAGGTTTGGTTCATGGTTTGAGTTGGATTGGGTTGGCCGCCCCAACCACTCCATGACTGCGCACCACGGTACGTACACTAATGTTAAGTAAGGGCCCAAAAATATGCTAACTTAAGAAAGCATAATGAAGCCTAATTGGTTCATGCATTGTTTAATTTCATATTGTTTTTGCGGGTCAATAGTTGTACTTGCTGAGCGAAAGCTCACAACTTACGTTTATTTTGTAGGTAAGCTCCCTATTGACAATACCTGATACAAGACGGTGGGGCATGGCAGGGCTAACTGTGAAACTACGGGATGGAGACCGCTACGCGTTTTGTGTTCAAATATATGTAATTATTATTTAGTTTAATTAGTTGTATGTTAAATTAAGTTTAATACTTAAATACTCAAATAAGTACGTATATATGGTTATATGTATGCATATGGTCGGGTTACCTTTCATATTGTTAAAAAAAAATATATTTCTTATTTTCCGCTAGTTAAGTATGTGTAAGTAATTATGTACGATAAGTACGGTAACGGCCTATGTAAGGCAGGTCGTTACAAGAACAACCCCACGAAGAGCGAACGGTGAGTCCCCATTCTCGCTAACATTCGGTGTGGAAGCTGTTGTCCCAGCAAAGATTGGTGTCCCTACACTCCGGCGACAACTATGTTTTGAAAATGAGAGTCAAAATCAAGTGATGATCAACGACAGTCTGGATATTCTTGACGAAAAGCAAGATAGAGCCCTAGTTCGTATGGAAAACTATCAGCAATCTGTGGCAAAGTACTACAATTCCAAAGTTCATCCATGAACTTTTAACGAAGGAGATCTCGTGCTTCGCAAGGTATTCCAGAACACTGCTGAACCAGGGGCTGGAAAGTTGGGAGCAAACTGGGAAGGTCCTTACAGGATCTCGAAAATAATCTGCCCGGGTGTTTACCGTCTAGAAACGATCAATGGAGTTGAAGTGCTTCGTAGCTGGAACTCGCACCACCTTCGAAAGTATTACTTGTAATTTTTGCAGTTTTTATCAAGACTTGTAATTTTTTGTAAACTTTGTTTTGTAAAGGCTTGATCCATTACAGCATACGTTCGATGCGATATCGAACCTGTAGGTTTAAGCCTAAGACTACTTCTGCCATTTGAACTACGTTCGACTTGATCCCTAAACATTGGGTACATAGGCAGCTCGTATACGTTTGTACGAGTCCAGTCACAAAAATCAGACAATTTCATTGTTCGATCGAACTACGAATGGCTTGATCTGGGTACGTAGGCAGCTCATCACATATGAATGAGTGCAGCTACTTTTCCTAATAAAAAACGTGTTCTTCATACACTTTATACGAGTTTGATTATGAACATACATTTCCAATTCCTTCGTGTCCAATCTAAATGGCACACAACCGTCACGACCATTAACATTATGGTTCAAGGTTCAACTTTCGTCCTTACGAACTGCACGATTCGTCATCATACAACTTTTCATTACAAGTTGCAGCATGATCAATGCTCGATTCATCATACAATATTTGACATTTTGCATCATCATTACACAAAGATAGATGTGATTAAAAATTCCAAGTTTGAATTAATCGATAAATCATCATTATATACAAACTTGATGTCCAAATGAAAATAAAAATAAAAACACTACAAAATACATCATGTAATCTACTTCCGCATCACGCGGTTTTCTGAAAGATCAGCGTCGACAGGGGGCTCGACTTCACTGGGCCCTTGCTCGTTTGATGCTGGTACGGTTACATCAGCAGGGGCGGACGATGAAGCTCTAACCTCAGTGAGGGAATCCTTGTATAGCTCGATCTCTTCATCGACATCAGCATCGACAAGAAGTCCTTGTTTATACTCCTTCAACAAATCGTAGTGAGCCTTGAGGGTTGCCCTCTCGTACGCGTCTTCAATTCCAGCAACGAGCGCGGAATTATCAGCTTCAAGAGATTTGATTTTGGCCTGCGCCTTATCAAACCTATCAACCATGAGTTTCATCATGTCGGTCCCCTCTTTTTCTTATTCCATAACCCTTTTTAATTCCCCTGTCAAATCAGCAGCGCTTGCCTTGACGTTTTTAAAATTTTGCTCTATGACGAGCAACTTTTCCCTAAGCACTTTATCCTTTTCCTCAAACTCACTATTTTAATCCTTGAGCTCCTTGATATAATCCCTTTGCTCCTTGACCGTGCTCGTAGTACGGTACATCAAGCCTAAAGCTCGCAGATTACTCTGTAAATGTAAAGGCATTGTTAAACAGCTTTACAAAGACAAGCATATTAGTGCAAAAATTTGAATTTATATGATAAGGAAACATACCTTCAAACCATTCCATAATAAATCGTCAACATGGTTGGGAATCCGACCACTACTTATGGCATCGAGATCAGTGTTAGACAACAGCTGACGCATGATCTCAATGCTCAGCTTCCTATCCTAAAGGAGGCTCGTCCCTGGTGGCAAGTTCACCCCTATCGTCTGATTATCCTGCTCAGACTTCCCCAGTTAAATGTTCATTTCTGGGGAAGCAGTCTTTGAAGCCTGCTTCCGCTTTGCCATAATCTTTCTCTTAGATTTCCCATCTGCCTTCCTTTTCTTAGCAGGGGACTGCAAAGGCATAAACGGAGGTTCTGGAGAAGACTCAATAGCCGGCAAGGGAGGAGGTTCACTGTAATAACCAACCTTTTTACAAATTTATGATTTCCTTTTTAGGGAATCAAAGTTTGTAATATGTATGTTTATGTGAAATGCTTGATTTGATTTATCATAGCATTATTGAGTTCTTGTAAGGTTTTAAGACTCGATAATAGGTTATGTATATGAATATGAAGCCTTTGTTAAACAAGGTGAAATTAGGGTTTATGATTCTATGTCGATCGACGTTCGACTAGAATGACTTAAGATATGATTAAGATAGTTCTACAGTATAACTATCAGTATGGAAATTATACTGTGAAAAAAACTGTCATTATGTATGAATAAGCAATAATAAGGTACGAGACCACTATAGAAAAATCAAGCACAATAGTTAGAGTAATAAGAACTAAGTAGATTCAAGTTCTAAGAAAAATCGAAACACAGTCCAATTAAGTGCAGATAAATTATGGACAGTAGTCTAGTATGAATATACTGTTTTTAGTTGAAAACAATATTTGTAATATATGTGTTAGAATGAAATGGACTGTTTTTCGAAGAAAAGTCAAACGGTGCCTAATGGGAGGACACCTCGTCCTTGAACAAAAATGGATGATCATTGGAGGAATTTTTGGCTACTAAGCACTTCTAAGGACCGGCCACCTCACAAGGACCTAAGTGCAAATATTTTTGTTTTTAGGGGCCAATGTGTAATTTTAAGAAAAATAAAATATTTGCAAATAAGTATGTAAAATTTTATGAAGATTTTCCCAACTAAGTCTTCAAATCCAACTAGGTCAATGATTGGTTACAAGTTTAGTTACCTTGTTGCTTTGAAAACCAAGGAAATAAGTTAGGGTTTGATGACCTAGTTGGCTTAACCATGGCCAGCCACTTTATGGGTTCTTTGGGCAAATATTTTTCTCTTAAGGACCAATATACAAAGTGTAAAGAATTTGAGTTTCTCTAAAATTTGACACATCATGCTTCTAGGTTGGTGACTAAGCATACTAGCTTTGCTTGTTTGGCTAAGCTATAAACTTAAGCATGTGTGATCACCCCATGGCTGGCCACCTCATGTGGTATGTGAGCAAAGATTGTGTTCTTAAGGACTCATGTGCAAATATGGAAACAAGGGTTTCAATTAGAGCTTGACACCTAATGTTACTAGCTTTGCTAAGTAAGCATTGTAGCCTTGCTTACTTGACTATGTGTTGTGCTTCAACAAGCAAGATCCTCCACATGGTATCAAGCATGACCGGCCACCACAAGGAGAAGACACCTCATGCTTCTAGCTTTGATGAGTAAGCCTCTAGCATTGCTTACTTGGCTAGCTAGAGCAAGCAAGACTCTCCACATGGACTCAAGCATGACCGGCCATCATAAGGGAAAGACACCTCATGCTTCTAGCCTTGATGAGTAAGCCACTAGCCTTGCTTACTTGGCTAGCTAGAGCAAGCATAACTCTCCACTTGGACTCTTCATGGCCGGCCACTACAAGCAATGGACATGTCATGCTTCTAGCATTAATGAGCAAGCCCCCTAGCCTTGCTTACTTGGCTATCTAGAGAAAGCATGGCCGGCCACCACATAGGAGTTATGAGCAAATATTTCACTCTTGGGCACTATTAAGCAATCATAGAATGAGTTTGATTTCACCTATAAATAGGTGAAAGTTAGATCACTTCAAGAACTTTTAGTGAAGCCTAAAGTGCTAAGCAACTCATTCTCTAGTCCATCTTTGCCTTAAGAGCCGAACCAAAGGAAAGAAAAGTGAGAGAGAGGAAGTTCGGATTTGGTGATTATAAAGTGAAAAGAAAGCTTTCAACCGAGGGTAGATTCATTTTCTTGAATCTTGAGGTAATCCTCTCCACCCTCTAATTCATCAATTAAGTTTTGATTTAAGATTTAAGTGTATAATCATGTTGGAAATATAAGAGCGTAAACTCACTTTTTGAGTTCATGCACTAAGGTTTATGGTAAGTGCTTGATTATGCTTGATTAGGGTTTAGTGGTCTCTAGTTATGATTTGATGCAAGTTAATGATTATATAAGTTAGAAATTAGTTAGCTGTGTATATGCAAACTACATGTTTGCTATATGTTCCTATATGCTCAAGAAATGATGTTTTATGAAGGAATAAGGAAAAGGGTATGATATGTTGCAATTAGGGTTTAAGAAAAAAAAAACCCTAAAAACCCTAATTTTGGTATAGATTATCATTTGGGTTTACACAAAGATTATATGAATAAGAAATGAAAGTATGATTATGAAAACATTATGAAATGCCCTGCATGCCTGACATAGGCTCACGGTTTTAACCGTTGAGGTAGTATGCATGTAATTTTACGTAAGAACTCACCGAAACGAAAACTGTCATTTTCGGGTTTTGCTGGACAATTTTCTGGAAACAAGATTTTGAGGCTCTTAGAGGCCGTATTTGGAAAAAGTCAAAACTAAAAAGTTGTAGGAAATAGAAAATCCTAGGGGCTTGCATGGACTGTTTTAAAAATAAGACTCCTAAGGCCTCTTTTTCTTTTTATCAAAATCCGAGACCAAATTTTATGGTTAGTAAATATGGTCAAAATAGTTTCAAAGGATGAAACAAGCAAGTTAGAAATAGATTCAGGGTTTTGACCAAAAACAAAAGTTATGGATTTTGATGTAATCTACAACTTTCACAAAGGAAACTTTATCAAATTCAAAGTAGATTTTTAAAATAAAGCTCAATTTCCAAAATCGTGCAGGGAATAAGCAATTCCTGCACATGCAAACAAATTATTGGATCAAGTTATTTAAGAATACAAATGTTATATGTCGAGTTTTGGATCCAAGGTTACTTATAGTAACCGAATGGGATACCATGTAATATAAGCATGTAACTAGGGTTTTAATGGATGTTAGTTTGAATACTAACATTAAATGATATGATTCATAGCAAGATAAGGATGATTCTTATCTTAAGATTTTTCTGGAAACAGGAAGGTAACCTGTTACTGTGATTTGGCAGAACACAGGATTCAGGATTTAGCATAAGGTAAATACAGCTCCGCCTACAGTATAAACGAGAAATGTTTTCACTGCTTGTATGTTTTCAAGCTCATGTATACATGTTGAGGTGTATATGATTTATGTTATATTATTGTGGTATCATGAAACATGCTCACTAATGATAAGTTATATGGTAAGAATAAGAACCCAGTTTCAAGTAAGAAACTGTTTATAAGTATGAAATGTTTTCAAGTATGAAATAGTTTTTCAGATATGTTTTAAAGTAAGAACAAGTTTTAAGTATGATGGCAAGCAAGTTGCCTCGTGTCGTACCAACCTGCACTAGGACAGGTTTGGTCCATGGTTTAAGATGGACAGGGCTGGTTGCCCTACCATTCCATGGCTACGCGCCAAGATACGTACACTTATGTTATGTTATGTAAGGGCCCTAAAAGTATGTTAACATAAGAAAGCATAATGAAAAAATAAGTGCTTCATGCATTTTTATGATATGTTTTGCGGGTTAATAGTTGTACTTGCTGAGCGAAAGCTCACAACTTACGTTTATGCTGCAGGTAAGCAACCTATGAGCTATATGTGATACAAGACAGTGGAGCGTGGCAGTGCGAAACTGTGAAACTATGGGCTGGGAACTACTACGCGTTTAGTTTTGTTATATTGTTAGTTACTTAAATATGTTGTATTTAAGTTTAATTTTTCAGTACTGAAGTAAACAAGTAAGTAAGTATATGTATATACAGGTGTGAGTATATGCTAAGATGGATTTCAGTTTCAAGTTATGTATTAAAGAAAAAAAATTAGTCCCAAATTTCATATGTTATGTTATAAGTAAGTAAGTATGGCAGCGGCCTACGTAAGGTGAGTCGTTACAGAGTTGGTATCAGAGCAAGGGTTCCTACCTTCCAGTTTCACAGTATGCCTGCCAGCGCCACAGTCATTGTAAGTTTAAAATATTTTGTATATGAATATTTATGTCGTTAGATTGTATTATATAGATCCAAAGAAAATGGATACGGATCGTGCCGCTGCTTATGTGTTTCACAGGATGTTACCTTTGATTTTTGACGGAACTAGACAAACTGTGTCGCTAGCAGCTTGGCTTCATGATATGGAAGCTATATTCCGAATATGTCATACTGAAGCACATCTTCAAGTACCATTAGCTAGCCGATGTTTAGCGAGAGATGCTAGATTTTGGTGGAGGACCATAGGAGAGCCAACATTACCAAGTTGGTCGTGGGAAGAGTTTCGTACTCAAATTATTGGACGTTTTGGGCCTTTACCAGATGGGGACGCCGCTATACCTTACCGAAATCCGGAGATCTATAACGATATGAATTTTGCACGATATATTAGTTATGTCGCTGACTAGCATGCTTATCCGAATGAATCCATGGGTCATTATTGTAGAAGATTTCAGGAGGTCATGTTGCCTCACATTCCAAATGTAGGTAACCCAGAGTTGCGGGCATTGCAACTGCTTAGGGAAGGATTACCTCCCGAAGTCAGGGAAATTGTTCAGGCACCAATGTTGGGGATGACATTGGAAAATATGATAGATGACATTATGGAGGCCGAGTTAAGAGCCCATATAATTCAAGCAGATGCCCTAGTGGATGACAACAGACAAGAGCCAGTCGACAATATCGGTATGGAGGAACCACCTTTTCATTGGGGTTCGTTATTGCCTGAGGATCCTATTCCGGCTGTGCCACTTAAAGAGATTCCTCCGTAAGAGGCGAAAGTTGGTGTAGACGCTGAAAATATGAACCTTGAAGATCCTCTCATAATCAACATTGAGAGCGATGGTGAGGAAGCTCCTCCCGTAATCAACATCGAGAGCGATGACGAGGAAGGAGGCATTGAGGAAAATATGGATGATGACCCGGAAGAGATCCTTTTCGGTGACGAGGAATGGGATGTATTTTCCGGAGTAACAACAGAATAGATAGCTTAGATATAGGACCGTATATATGTAGGATGGAAAGTCGTAGCCACTTCCATCCTAGTTTTTGACTATGTATGTATAGTAAGTATAAGATATATGAGATGTGTACATAATAGTACCAAATTGATGTACTTTTGTATGATATACAAAAGAACAAAGTTTAAGTATGAATGTATAAGATGAAATTATGATGTAATGATATGATACGACAAGTTTATGAAAAGTTAAGATATGATATGATATGATGAGATCACGATAGATCTCTAATATGATGTTTTATGATATGATAAGATAATCCTAAGTTATGATATGATAAGATGATGTTAAGATATGATATGATAAATTTATGATAAAGCTAAGATATGGTATGATATAATAAGATATGAATGGATGGAGAGATATTTGTAGTATAACAATATCTTTCTTGTGACTAGATAAGAATTATAAGATGTCATGTCCGCGTACGCAAGCGAACTGAAATCCGCAAGAGCCTGATCTTGCAAATTTAGTAGCTGCCTTGCAACGACAATTGCAGGAACAACATCAAGAGACAAACCAACTTCGGGAACAGTTAGCCCAATTTAACCAGATACACCAAGTTAACGAAGTTCCACCCCAAAATAACCCCGTACCCCCAGTAGCGCCTCAGGTATCGGAGGTTCATCAAGAAGTTCCGCTAGCACCCACGGGGCTACAAAGGAATCCAGCCTTAGTTAGGGAGGATCTGTAGTATGAACGGTTTAGGCGAATGAAGGAGCCTAAGTTTGAGGGACCTACGGACCCGATAAAAGCCGATAATTGGCTGATTGACATCCAAGTGATCTTGGATTTTATGGGACTTACGAAGCACGAAAAAGTTCTATGTGCTTCCTTTGCACTTAAAAAGGATGCACGACATTGGTGGATGACTGTACAAATGCGCAGAGATGTTGCGAATTTGAGTTGGCAAGAATTTGTAGCCGAGTTTAGAACAATGTACTACAATAGGGAAATTCTTGCAGCTCAACAAGATGAGTGTACTAGTTTTAAGCAGGGGTCGATGTCGGTGCTGGAAGCGGTCAAGAAGTTTAAACAACTTGGCCGCCTATGTCCAGAACTTGTGCCGAACGAAATGGAGAAAGTAAGAAGAATAATGAAGATGTTCCAGACGGACATTGCTAAGCAAGTTAGTGCTGGAAGTAGCTCTCCAACCCTTATAGCTGATTGTATAAGTCGGGCTTTGAGAGCCGAATACTGGATTAATCAGGATAAGGAGGCAAGGGCTCAGATATTTAAAGCCAAGAAAGAAGATCGAGCGATTGTGAAACAATCCCAGCCCAAACAGAACCAAGAATCATACTCAAAGGGCCAGACTAGTAATTCTGGCCAAAATTCCAAACAGTCTGGGAAGAATAAAAGGAAAGGGAATGCTGCTGGTCAGGGACAACAGCGGAACTACCCTCAAAAGAAGAGCAACTGAGGGAATAAGGGTAATGTCAATGAGTATCCAGTGTGTGCTCAATGTGGGAAAAAGCACCAGGTAGTGTGTAGATTGGGGACGAATGCCTGCTACCTTTGTGGCAAGGAAGGGCATTATGCAAGAAATTGCACCTCCAACAGCCAGAATTAGAACCCTCAGTACCAGAATAGAATTACAAACCAACAGTTGCATGCGGTGCAAGTGAAGATCGAAGGCCCTTTGATTGCACAAGGAAGATTAGAGGCTCTTGAACCCCAAGCCAAGATTTATGCCTACACAAAGGGGGATGCTGAAGCTGGAACCTCTCACGTGGTAACAGGTCAGATTTCTATAGCCGCATTTGATGCAATTGCCTTATTTGATTCTGGTGCCACCCATTCATTTGTATCAATGGAGTTTGCCCATAAATTAGAAAGAGGTATAGATAACCTAGAACAACCTTTCAGAACCTCCCTTCCGTCAGGGGAAATTTTGTTGTCCAATTTTTGGATGCAGAATGTACCTGTAGTCATTTGCGGTAGAGAATTATATGTAGACCTAATTGCGATTAAGCTTCAAGATTATGATGTTATCCTAGGAATGGATTTCCTAGGTAAGTACAACGCTAAGATTGATTGTCGAAAGCGTTGTGTTATGTTTAGTCCATCCTACGAAGAGGAATTTAGTTTTCACGACCAGTCCAAGAGTTCATCAACCCGGTTGGTTTCGGCAATGAAGGCTTGGAAAATGTTGGCTAATGGATGTCAAGGATATTTAGCTAACATGATGGATAAAGAGCAAGAAATAGAGTTAAAGCCGGAAGATGTTCCCATTATCAGGGAATATGTGGATGTCTTTCCAAAAGACTTACCAGGACTTCCTCCCGACCGGAAAATTTCTTTTGAGATAAAATAATTGCCTGGCGCAGCACCAATATCAAAAGCACCCTATCATATGTAACGCCCCGACCTACGTAGGGCTGTTACATACATACTTAAACTACATTTTGGTTTCAATAGTATAAACTTGAAAATTTCAGGGTAAAAATTTTAATTTTTTATTTATTTTTGAAACATATACAAATACACTAGTCCGTATAAGTAAACTTCCCGGACATACACACTGGAATAAAAGACATACAAATCCCTTACAATTCACTCAAGTCTTTAAACCCACATATTTTCCGTATAACATAATTTATTTTGAAATATATATACACATATCAACTCAAAAAAAAACTTGCAGAAGACTTGCGTAGTGGTATCCCACACCGCCCTTCACTCGCCACATCGTCCACATGGCCCACCAATTAAGCTGCAGGCTTTTTACCTACAGTATGAAATATACTGATGAGCTTTCGCCCAACAAGTACAAACATAATCTCACAAAACGTAACAAGTATCGTACAACTTATGCATGAACCAATTATGTTCATTTATGAATATTTTATGATCAATTATTGACTTGAACTTATTATCTTGCTTAACATGTGGGCCCCTTGTGTACATACCAAAAGCACGCAATCCACAGAAAGTTAAGGTTTACAAGGTCCCTAACAATTCTAGGAATCATAAACATAACCCTTCACGATCTGGCGGAAGGTTGATTATACCCTCCCGCATCAACGGGAGGTTGATAATCATAAACTTGAACTTGAAACATGTATCCTCCACGATCTGGTGGGAGGTTGGTACGACACCTTACTTATCTTAGTTTAGTCTTAGCCTTGTATCTTTCAAGTCTAAGAATCTTTAGTTGTGATCTTATTAGTCATGATGCATGTGATACATAGACATGGCATGACTTAAAGATGAATAGCATAAAATAACTTGTGGCATGTTTATTTATTACAACATGGCATAACCATACATCATGGCATAGCTTGGCATATCATGGCTTAATATGACTTAACATATCATAACATGGCATAACATGACTTGACATGGCATAACCTAACTTGACATGGCATAAAATGACTTCACATAGCATAACATGACTTGACATAGCATAACATGGCATACATGAAAACATGTCATATACTTGAAAATAGTTTACTATTTCCATACTGTAGGTGAGGTTTGTACTTACTTGGTATGTTATGTCTTAAGTTTTGTTGCTCCAAATCAAATTGTCACAGCAGGTTACTTCCTGCTATACAAAAGGACATAGGGTAAGGATCCTATAAATCATAATCATAAAATGTTGGTAACCTAACCAACATCCCTGAGAAATCTTAGTTATATGTCCCTCACACATGCCTATGACAACTTACTGGGTTACTAAAACCTAAATTCCTAAGTTATATCCTATCGGGTTACTATAGGTAACCTTGGGCTCTGGGCCTAATCCAGTAACTTGGGTGTCCTATCCGGTTACCGTTGGTCATCATTATATTATCAAGTTATTAAAACAACTTGTGGTCCATGTACTTATTTTTCTTTGCTTTGGAAAAACTTAGTATTCCTTGCCCATTTTCTTTATACAAAAATCCTTGTTCAACTTTATCCTTTTTACCAAAAGTTGTAACTCTTTGAGTAGGTCTTGTAAAATTGTTAACTATTGGAAACTACCTTTGGAACAGTTTCTCTCTACCAATTTATCAGTGTATGTGTAGGAATGTCCTTTTCCTGCACCGTTTTAGAAAATCCTGTGCAGGAATTTCCTGTTTCCTACACAGTTTTTAGGAATCCAATTTTATTTAAAAAATCTGTGTTGAATCTGAAAAACTTTTCTTCCTGAAAGTTTTAGACCTTGAAAATCCCTGAAACTTTTGTGTTTTTCTCAAAACCCATTTCGGCCTCTAACTTACTCATTTCCCTTGTTGAACCTGCCTAGCCGTGCATAAAGTCTGGGCATGACCAGGTTCGGATTTTTGTAAAAAAAAAAAAGGGCATCGTGGACTTATTTTTGAAAACTGTTTTAGCTATCCCCTAGGAATTTCCCTTTTCTACAACTTTCATGTTTTAAGTTTTTCCAAATTCGGCCTCTAAAGGCCTCAAAATCACATTTCCAGTAAACTGTCCAGTTTTACCCGAAACTGGCAGTTTTTTTCTTAAATCCGTTTTTACGAAATTTCTACACTCACACTACCTCAAACGGTCACAACCGTGAGCCTATAATAAACATGCTGCACTTTCCAACGTAAATTCTCATTGACATACATTCATGCTTGCACATATAACCCTTGTGGTGTTCTTACACCAAGCTAGGGTTTGTAACTTGGTTTGCATATCCATACAACTTCTTAGGCACATGGGGACATACAACTAACATCATAAAAACGTTCATGCAAACCCTAAGATCATTCAACCATAACAACAAAATCATGCATAACATCATAAATCAAAACCACCTAATACCTAATCAAGCACAAATCTAAAAATCTAAATTAGGGCATAAGGAAATAAATTGAGCTTATGCTCTTACAATCCAACATTGGAAATACAATTAAATCTCCAATCAATGCTTAATTTGAAAAGCTTAGGGAACCAAGGAGGATTACCTTAATCAATAAAGGTTGGTGCTAGGTCTGAATCCAATCTTTTTCCCCCTTACTTTCTACTAAATTTGGTTTCCCTCTAGCTTTGTGTTCTCCAAATTTCCGACCACCACTTCTCTTTCTCTTTCTCTCTTCTTTTTTTTTTCTCTTCTCTAGGGCTCGGCTTCTAAGGGGAGGAAAGGGTGAGGAGAAATTTTGACATAGTTTTGGGGCATTTTCACATAAAGTGAACCAAAATGCACCCCCCCCCCCCATTCACCTATTTATAGGTGATAATTATTTTATTTTTTGGATTTATTTTTTATCCAAAAATTGCATAATAGCCCTTAAGAGAAAAATATTTGCTCACACCCCCCTTGATGTGGCCGGCCATGGTGATTCCTTGGAGGCCAAGTCACTTGTTTACATCATGCTTACGTCATCATGCTTACATCATGCTTACCTCATCATGCTTACATCATGCTTACCTCAATATTTCTTAAAATTACACTTTGACCCCTAAGGGCAAAATATTTGCACCTTAGTCCCTGTGAGGTGGCCGGCTGGGGTAGAGCCACTTGGCTTCCCATTCATGTATAATTATCCACTTAAATCCCTTATTGCCCTAAATAATGTGCTTGATTTTTCTATAATGGTCTTGACCCTTATTTCTACTGTTAAATCTGTGATGACGGTTTTTCACTGTACAATTCCTGTACTGCTTGTTATAATGCAATATCGTCATATTCATACCCTTGACTTTTCTTGGTCAAACTTTGACCAACATGAAATTATAAATTTATCATGCCTTTTTCCCTTAAAAGGCTTCTTGCATGACTAAGCGTATTACTATTGAGTCTCGTAGCTAATTAATCGAGAACTCAAACACATACTGATAAAATTATGAATTTCACATTGATGTCCATAATTTTCATGAAATATCACATAAACATATAGCACAGACTTAATTTCTTTATACACAGGGAAATCATGTGTCTGTATAAATTTCGGTTATTGCAATCCACCATCCTTAGAAAATTTTCGTCCTCGAAAATTAAAATAATTCTGGGTAGCTTTTCTTCATATCCTCTTCACGTTCCCATGTTGCTTCCTTAATCTTACGATTTCGCCATAAAACCTTAACTAAAGGTATAACCTTGTTTCTTAGCACCTTTTCTTCTCATGCCAAGATTCGAACCGGTTTTTCCTCATAAGTCAGATCCTCGTGAACTTCAATTGGTTCATGGTTCAATACATGTGATGGATTCGATATTTATTTCTTTAGCATTGACACATGAAATACATTGTGCACATATGTTAATTCTTGGGGCAAAGCCAATTTATAAGCCACATTACCTATTATTTCAAGTACTTCGAATGGCCCTATATATCTTGGACTTAATTTCCCTTTCTTCCCAAATCTCATAACTCCCTTAAATGGAGCAACCTTGAGGAATACCGAGTCCCCTACTTGGAATTCCAGAGGCCTTCTGCGCCTGTCGGCATAACTCTTTTGTCAACTAAATGCAGTTTCCATCCGTTGTCGTATAAGTTTTACGGCCTCAGTGGTTCTCTGAATAAAGTCCGTAGACACAAGTTCTTTCTCTCTTGTCTCGTACCAATGGACTGGAGATCTACACCTTCTCCCATAAAGAGCTTCATAAGGAGCCATTCCAATCGAAGCTTGGAAACTATTGTTGTACGAGAACTCAATCAAAGGAAGCTTCTTATCCCACGTTCCCTTGGAGTCCATCACGCATGCTCGTAACATATCTTCTAGAGTCTGAATGGTCCTTTCCGATTGTCCATCTGTCTGAGGGTGAAAAGCTGTACTAAATGTAAGCTTTGTACCCATTGCTTGATGTACACTTCTCCAAAACTTAGAAGTGAAACGACCATCACGATCCGAGATAATCATTTTTGGAATCCCGTGATAGCGAACGATCTGCGCCACATACAATTCCGCTTGCTGGTCTACTGAAAAACTCAGTTTGATAGCTAAGAAGTGTGCGGATTTCGTCAATCAATCAACAATCACCCAAATAGCATCATTGCCGCTGGGAGTTCGGGGTAGACCAACCACAAAATCCATCGTCACTTGGTCCCATTTCCATTACGGGATGGAAATTTTCTGCAATTCTCCTCCTGGACGTTGATGTTCAGCCTTCACTTTTTGACACGTAAGGCATTTACTGACAAGTGTGGCAACGTCATTCTTCATTTTGGGCCACCAAAAGCTTTCCATCAAGTATTTGTACATCTTTGTGGCTCCAGGATGAAGGGAATATGGAGTCTCATGAGCTTCTTTCATGATCTGTTTCTTCAATTCGTCCTCATTAGGAATGCATAATCTATCTTTTCGGTAGAGTATGACATCATCAGTGATGTTAAAATCCGACTCCTTTCCTTCTAAAACTTCATTTCTTGTTCTAATTAACAAGGCGTCTGCTCCTTGACGCTCCTTCATGCCATCCAAAATGGTAGGTTGGAAGGTTAGGGCAGCTAAACTTCCCGTAATAAGCTCGATCCCAGCTTCCACTAACTCTTTCTGGAGAGGCCCAATTAAGGACTGAATTGACATCAACGAGGAGGATGACTTCCGACTAAGGGCATCGGCTACTTTGTTAGCCTTCCCGGGGTGGTAACGGATGTCTATATCATAATCTTTCACCAGTTCAAGCCATCTTCTTTGCCTCATGTTGAGCTCTTTTTATGTGAAGATATACTTCAAACTCTGATGATTTGTGTAAACTTCACACTTAGTACCGTAAAGATAGTGTCTCCAAATTTTGAGCGCAAACACTACCGCCGCAAGTTCCAAATCATGCGTCGGATAGTTCTTCTCATGATCCTTGAGCTGTCGTGAAGCATAAGCGATCACTCTTCCTTTCTGCATAAGTACGGCTCCTAATCCTATCTTGGAAGCATCACTGTATATCATGAAGTTCCCTTCCTCTACAATTGGTATTGTAAGGATTGGAGCACTAGTCAATTTGCTTTTTAGCTCTTGGAAGTGTTCTTCACACTTTGCAGTCCATTCATACTTCTTTCCCTTCCGTGTAAGTGCGGTGAGTGGCGCTGCGATCTTAGCGAATCCCTCAACGAAACGTCGGTAATAACCTACTAAGCCATGGAAACTACGTACGTCGGTGACATTTGTCGGAGCTGGCCATTTACTTACTGCTTTAATCTTGGCCGGATCAACAGATATGCCTTCTTTAGAGACCACATGTCCTAAGAAATGAACCTTCTCCAACCAAAATTCACACTTTGTGAACTTAGCATAAAGTTGGTTTTGCTTTAAAATCTGTAGAGCAATCCTTAGATGCTCCTCGTGCTTCTCCTTCGACCTTGAATAAATCAAGATATCGTCTATAAAGACAATAACGAACTTGTTCAAGTAAGCTTTGAACACTAGATTCATCAAGTCCATAAAGGCAGCTGGAACATTTGTTAATCCAAATGGCATAACGAGGAACTCGTAGTGTCCATATCGCGTACGAAAAGCTGTCTTCGGAATATCTCCTTCCTTAATTCGGAGCTGATGATATCCTGACCACAGATCAATTTTTGAAAAAATTGAAGCTCCTTTTAATTGATCGAACAAATTGTCGATCCTAGGTAAGGGATACCTATTCTTGATGGTAATCTTATTCAATTCTCGATAGTCAATGAACATCCTAAGAGTGCCAACCTTCTTCTTTACAAACAAAACTGGGGCTCCCCATGGTTAATAGCTCTGACGGATGAATCCTCGATCCAGAAGCTCTTGCAGCTGAATTTGTAGTTCCTTAAGTTCAGCAGGCGCCATCCTATAAGGTGCCTTGGATACTGGTGCTGATCCAAGAAGTAATTCAATCTCAAAAGAGATCTCTCGCTCCGGTGCCAATCCTGGAAAATCTTCAGGAAAAACTTCCATAAAATCCTTGACTATCGGTACTTCTTCCGGTCTACTCTTGGTTTCTTGCATCTTATCCACCATGTTGGCCAAAAATCCAATATATCCTTTTGCCAACAACTTTCTAGCCTTTAACACAGAAATGAACATTTTTGGTTGTTTTGGAGTCGATCCTCTAAAAATGAACTCCTCACCTCCAATTGGCTTGAATGTGACAATACGACGTTGACAGTCTATAACTGCGTTGTAATTCCCCAAGAAATCCATACCCAGAATGACATCGTAGTCATATAGGTCAATGATAATCAAATTGACATACATTTCCCTACCACATATAATTATTGGAACATGACGTATCCAATAATCAGACAACAAAATTTCCCTGGAGGGTAATGCAGTTCTGAAAGTTCTTCCGATCCTATCGCTTCCTCTACCTAGTTTCTTAGCAAACTTAGGTGATGTGAATGAATGCGTAGCTCCAAAATCAATTAACACATAGGCATCTTATTGGGCAAAAGGAAGCTGATCTGTCACAACAGTGGATGGTCAGCTTGAACATCTTCCCTAGTGTAGGCATAAATGCGTCCTTGAGATTCTGGAGCTTCGAGTCTGGCTTGAGAGATTTCAGGTCCTTCGAGCTTCATCTGTGCAGCGTGAAGTTGATATCCTTGACCTCTCTGATGGTTCTGTGAATTCTGAAAATTAGCGTCGCAGTTCCTAGCATAGTGGCCTTCCTTGCCGCACAAATAGCAGCGATTGGTTCCAGCTCAGCAATCTCCTAGGTGCTTCCTCCCACATTTTTGGCAAGTGGGATAACTGTTGTTATCAAGAGCATTCTTCTTTTAGGGAGAATTTTGTTGATTCCCCTGTCTTCCTAAATTACATTTCCTTTTCTGTTGATTATTGCCGTATGCTTATTCTTGCTGTGTTAACCAAAATATCCTCCTTGACCTTTCTGCTGCGGAGCTTGGCTTGATCTTGCTTGATTTTGCCTAGCTTGGGCCTTCTCTTCTTTCTTATCCTTAAAGAACTTAGCCCGTTGTTCTCTGTTTTGTCCTACCCAATACTCAGCTCAAATTGCCCGACTGACACATTCAGCAAAGGTGATTGGTGGATGCGGGCCACTGCTAATTACTACTGCTAAATCTGAGCGGAACATCCTCATCGTTCTTCTTACTTTGTCCCTCTTAGAACTGATAAGGTGAGGACAGAGACGTGCTAGCTGTTCAAACTTTTTGACAGCTTCAGCTACAGACAGATTACCCTGACGAAAATTATTGAACTCATCTTGTTGAGCTTCCATAACCTCTGTGTTGAAGTATTTCTCTTTAAATTCATCAACAAATTCCCCCCAAGTCATTTGAGTAACATCTCGTCGGATCTGGACTGTTTCCCACCAGAGACGAGCATCTTTTCTTAGCATAAAAGATGCACAGAGAACCTTCTCTTGATCATTGAGCCTGAGGAAGTTCAAGAAAACCTGGAGGTCGATCAACCAGTTGTCGGCCTCAATCGGGTTTGTAGACCCTTCAAATTCCGGTGCTTTCATGCGCCGAAATTTGTCATATAATTCTTCCGGAGTTCGAACTAGGGGTGCTGTTGGAACAGCTATAGGCACAATGGGCACTTCAGGGGCTATAGGGTTTTCTGGAATCACCGGGTCAGCATCAGGAATTTCCGGTTGCAGCAGGCTGATTCACAGGTGCTGGTGGTACCCTGGCATCAGAAGGTTCTTGATTCTGCTGAGCCAATTGAGTTCTAAGCCCACTTATGTCTTGTTGTTGGGCTAACATCATTTGTCTCAATTCATTCATCTGGGCTGCAAGATCAACGTCTTGGGTTTGTGCCATTCTACGTCTTGGTGGCATGGTTCTATATAGAAAACTTATGAAGTAAACTTCTTGTTTTAATAAATTAATGAAATCATGTTTCTTATATAGAACCATAATCTTAAATCCATATCATAGCATAACATAGAACGTATCTGAATCCATCATAACCTTGTTCATATCTTCTTCATAACATGGGTACATAATCATATCATTTAGGAAGGTATAAAACTTTCACATCATGCTCGCACATTATATAATTGCCACCACCAAACTAAGGGACCACCCCACGTCATTCCCGTATCTATCATTATTCTTATGTGGACAAGAGTTCCACAAATACAACATATAACTTTCGTCATGTTGATCCAAACCCTTAGCATGAAAAGTTTCCGGCTATCACCGTATCAGGGTCGAGTAATCCCACACCAGGAGTATCATTTTCCAGCGTGGCCATTGATGAAATACGCTTACTACGTACGCAAGATCCTAACTAATTCTAGTTATAAAAAAAATAACTTTACTTACTTGGGCCGTTGCAGAAATGATGTGAAGCAAAGTGATGTAGGCTGGCAGGATACCGCTCTGATACCAACTTTGTAATGCCTCGATCTACGTAGGGCCGTTACCATACATACTTAAACTACATCTTGGTTTCAATAGTATAAACTTGAAAATTTCAGGGTAAAAGTCTTTTTTTTTTTTTTTTAAACATATACAAATACACTAGTCCGTATAAGTAAACTTCCCGGACATACACACTGGAATAAAAGACATACAAATCCCTTACAATTCACTCAAGTCTTTAAACCCACATATTTTCCGTATAACATAATTTATTTTGAAATATATATACACATATCAACTCAAAAAAAAACTTGCAGAAGACTTGCGTAGTGGTATCCCACACCGCCCTTCACTCGCCACATCGTCCACATGGCCCACCAATTAAGCTGCAGGCTTTTTACCTACAGTATGAAATATACTGATGAGCTTTCGCCCAAAAAGTACAAACATAATCTCACAAAACGTAACAAGTATCGTACAACTTATGCATGAACCAATTATGTTCATTTATGAATATTTTATGATCAATTATTGACTTGAACTTATTATCTTGCTTAACATGTGGGCCCCTTGTGTACATACCAAAAGCGCGCAATCTACAGAAAGTTAAGGTTTACAAGGTCCCTAACAATTCTAGGAATCATAAACATAACCCTTCACGATCTGGCGGAAGGTTGATTATACCCTCCCGCATCAACGGGAGGTTGATAATCATAAACTTGAACTTGAAACATGTATCCTCCACGATCTGGTGGGAGGTTGGTACGACACCTTACTTGTCTTGGTTTAGTCTTAGATTTGTATCTTTCAAGACTAAGAATCTTTAGTTGCGATCTTATTAGTCATGATGCATGTGATACATAGACATGGCATGACTTAAAGATGAATAGCATAAAATAACTTGTGGCATGTTTATTTATTACAACATGGCATAACCATACATCATGGCATAGCTTGGCATATCATGGCTTAATATGACTTAACATATCATAACATGGCATAACATGACTTGACATGGCATAACCTAACTTGACATGGCATAAAATGACTTCACATAGCATAACATGACTTGACATAGCATAACATGACATACATGAAAACATGTCATATACTTGAAAATAGTTTACTATTTCCATACTGTAGGTGAGGTTTGTACTTACCTGGTATGCTATGTCTTAAGTTTTTTTGCTCCAAATCAAGTTGTCACAGCAGGTTACTTCCTGTTATACAAAAGGACATAGGATAAGGATCCTATAAATCATAATCATAAAATGTTGGTAACCTAACCAACATCCCTGAGAAATCTTAGTTATATGTCCCTCACACATGCCTATGACAACTTATTGGGTTACTAAAACCCAAATTCCTAAGTTATATCTTATCGGGTTACTATAGGTAACCTTGGGCTCTAGGCCCAATCCAGTAACTTGGGTGTTCTATCCGGTTACCGTTGGTCATCATTTTGTTACCAAGTTATTAAAACAACTTGTGGTCCATGTACTTATTTTTCTTTGCTTTGGAAAAACTTAGTATTCCTTGCCCATTTTCTTTATACAAAAATCCTTGTTCAACTTTATCCTTTTTACCAAAAGTGGTAACTCTTTGAGTAGGTCTTGTAAAATTGTTAACTATTGGAAACTGCCTTTGGAATAGTTTCTCTGTACCAATTTATCAGTGTATGTGCAGGAACGTCCTTTTCCTGCACCGTTTTAGAAAATCCTGTGCAGGAATTTCCTGTTTCTTGCACAGTTTTTAGGAATCCAATTTTATTTAAAAAATCTGTGTTGAATCTGAAAAAATTTTCTTCCTGAAAGTTTTAGACCTTGAAAACCCCTGAAACTTTTGTGTTTTTCTCAAAACCCATTTCGGCCTCTAACTTACTCATTTCCCTTGTTGAACCTGCCTAGCCGTGCATAAAGTCTGGGCATGACCAGGTTCGGATTTTTGTAAAAAAAAAAAAAGGGCATCGTGGACTTATTTTTGAAAACTGTTTGAGCTATCCCCTAGGAATTTCCCTTTTCTACAACTTTCATGTTTTAAGTTTTTCCAAATTCGGCCTCTTAAGGCCTAAAAATCACCTTTCCAGTAAACTGTCCAGTTTTACCCGAAACTGGCAGTTTTTTTCTTAAATCCGTTTTTACGAAATTTCTACGCTCACACTACCTCAAACGGTCACAACCGTGAGCCTATAATAAACATGCTGCACTTTCCAACGTAAATTCTCATTGACATACATTCATGCTTGCACATATAACCCTTGTGGTGTTCTTACACCAAGCTAGGGTTTGTAACTTGGTTTGCATATCCATACAACTTCTTAGGAACATGGGGACATACAACTAACATCATAAAAACGTTCATGCAAACCCTAAGATCATTCAACCATAACAACAAAATCATGCATAACATCATAAATCAAAACCACCTAATACCTAATCAAGCACAAATCTAAAAATCTAAACTAGGGCATAAGGATATAAATTGAGCTTATGCTCTTACAATCCAACATTAGAAATACAATTAAATCTCCAATCAAAGCTTAATTTGAAGAGCTTAGGGAACCAAGGAGGATTACCTTAATCAACAAAGGTTGGTGCTACGTTTGAATCCAATCTTTTTCCCCCTTACTTTCTACTAAATCCGGTTTCCCTCTAGCTTTGTATTCTCCAAATTTTCGACCACCACTTCTCTTTCTCTTTCTCTCTTCTTCTTTTTTTTTTTTTTTCTCTTCTCTAGGGCTCGGCTTCTTAGGGGAGGAGAGGGTGAGGAGAAATTTTGGCATAGTTTTGGGGCATTTTCACATAAAGTGAACCAAAATGCACCCCCCCCCCCCCCCCCCATTCACCTATTTATAGGTGATAATTATTTTAATTTTGGATTTATTTTTTATCCAAAAATTGCATAATATCCCTTAAGAGAAAAATATTTGCTCACACCCCCCTTGATGTGGCCGGCCATGGTGATTCCTTGGAGACCAAGTCACTTGCTTACATCATGCTTACGTCATCATGCTTACATCATCATGCTTACCTCATCATACTTACATCATGCTTACCTCAATATTTCTTTGTCCTACACTTTGACCCCTAAGGGCAAAATATTTGCACCTTAGTACCTGTGAGGTGGCCGGCTAGGGTAGAGCCACTTGGCTTCACATTCATGTATAATTATCCACTTATATCCCTTATTGTCCTAAATAATGTGCTTGATTTTTTTTTTGTAGTCTTGACCCTTGTTTTTACTGTTAAATCTGTGATTACGGTTTTACACAGTACAATTCCTATACTGCTTATTATACTGCAATATCGTCATATTCATACATTTGACTTTTCTTGGTCAAACTTTGACCAACATGAAATCATAAATTTGTCATGCATTTTTCCCTTAAAAGGATTCCTGCATGACTAAGCGTATTACTATTGAGTCTCGTAGCTAATTAATCGAGAACTCAAACACATACTGATAAAATTATGAATTTCACATTGATGTCCATAATTTTCATGAATGTGAAATTATGGATATCATGCTTACCTCATCAAACACATACTGATGAGATAAGCATGCTTACCTCATCATGCTTACCTCAATATTTCTACCTCAATATTTCTTTATCCTACACTTTGACCCCTAAGGGCAAAATATTTGCACCTTAGTCCCTGTGAGGTGACCGGCTGGGGTAAAACCACTTGGCTTCCCATTCATGTATAATTATCCACTTAAATCCCCTATTGCCCTAAATAATGTGCTTGATTTTCTTATAGTGGTCTTGACACTTATTTCTACTGTTAAATCTGTGATGACGATTTTTTCACAGTACAATTCCTATACTGCTTGTTATACTGCAATATCGTCATATTCATACCTTTGACTTTTCTTGGTCAAACTTTGACCAATATGAAATCATAAATTTGTCATGCCTTTTTCCCTTAAAAGGATTCCTGCATGACTAAGCGTATTACTATTGAGTCTCGTAGCTAATTAATCGAGAACTCAAACACATACTGATAAAATTATGAATTTCACATTGATGTGCATAATTTTCATGAATGTGAAATTATGGACATCATGCTTACCTCATCAAACACATACTGATGAGGTAAGCATGCTTACCTCATCATGCTTACCTCAATATTTCTACCTCAATATTTCTTTGTTCTACACTTTGACCCCTAAGGGCAAAATATTTGCACCTTAATCCCTGTAAGGTGGCCGGCTGGGGTAGAGCCACTTGGCTTCCCATTCATGTATAATTATCCACTTAAATCCCCTATTGCCCTAAATAATGTGCTTGTTTTTTTTATAGTAGTTTTGACCCTTATTTCTACTGTTAAATCTGTGATGACGGTTTTTTTCACAGTACAATTCCTATACTGCTTGTTATACTGCAATATCGTCATATTCATACCTTTGACTTTTCTTGGTCAAACTTTGACCAACATGAAATCATAAATTTGTCATGCCTTTTTCCCTTAAAAAGATTCCTGCATGACTAAGCTTATTGCTATTGAGTCTCGTAGCTAATTAATCGAGAACTCAAACACATACTGATAAAATTATGAATTTCACATTGATGTCCATAATTTTCATGAATGTGAAATTATGGACACCATGCTTACCTCATCAAACACATACTGATGAGGTAAGCATGCTTAACTCTTCATGCTTACCTCAATATTTCTACCTCAATATTTCTTTGTCCTACACTTTGACCCCTAAGGGAAAAATATTTACACCTTAGTCTCTGTGAGGTGGCCGGCTGGGGTAGAGCAACTTGGCTTCCCATTCATGTATAATTATCCACTTAAATCCCCTATTACCCTAAATAATGTGCTTGATTTTTTTTTATAATGGTCTTAACCCTTATTTCTACTGTTAAATCTGTGATGACGGTTTTTCACGGTACAAATCCTATACTGCTTGTTATACTGCAATATCGTCATATTCATACATTTGACTTTTCTTGGTCAAACTTTGACCAACATGAAATCATAAATTTGTCATGCCTTTTTCCCTTAAAAGGCTTCCTGCATGACTAAGCGTATTGCTATTTAGTCTCGTAGCTAATTAATCGAGAACTCAAACACATACTGATAAAATTATGAATTTCACATTTATATCCATAATTTTCATGAATGTGAAATTATGGACATCATGCTTACCTCATCAAACACATACTGATGAGGTAAGCACGCTTACCTTATCATGCTTACCTCAATATTTCTTCCTCAATATTTCTTTGTCCTAAACTTTGACCCCTAAGGGCAAAATTTATGCACCTTAGTCCCTGTGAGGTGACCGGCTGGGGTAGAGCCACTTGGCTTCCCAATCATGTATAATTATCCACTTAAATTCCCTATTTCCCTAAATAGTGTGCTTGATTTTTTTAATAGTTGTCTTAACCCTTATTTCTACTGTTAAATCTGTGATGACGGTTTTTCACAGTACAATTCTTATATTGCTTGTTATACTGCAATATCGTCATATTCATACCTTTGACTTTTTTTGGTCAAACTATGACCAACATGAAATCATAAATTTGTCATGCCTTTTTCCCTTAAAAAGCTTCCTGCATGACTAAGCGTATTGCTATCGAGTCTCGTAGCTAATTAATCGAGAACTCAAACACATACTGATAAAATTATGAATTTCACATTAATATCCATAATTTTAATGAATGTGGAATTATGGACATCATGCTTACCTCATCAAACACATACTGATGAGGTAAGCATGTTTACCTTATCATGCCTACCTTATTATGCTTACCTCAATATTTCTACCTCAATATTTTTTTTTCCTACACTTTGACCCCTAAGGGCAAAATATTTGCACCTTAATCCCTGTGAGGTGGCCGGCTGGGGTAGAGCCACTTGACTTCCCATTCATGTATAATTATCCACTTAAATCCCCTATTGTCCTAAATAATGCGCTTGATTTTTTTTATAGTGGTCTTGACCCTAATTTCTACTGTTAAATCTGTGATGACGGTTTTTCACAGTACAATTCATATACTGCTTGTTAAACTGCAATATCGTCATATTCATACCTTTGACTTTTCTTGGTAAAATTTTGACCAACATGAAATCATAAATTTGTCATGCCTTTTTCCCTTAAAAGGCTTCATGCATGACTAAGCGTATTGCTATTGAGTCTCGTAACTAATTAATCGAGAACTCAAACACATACTGATAAAATTATGAATTTCACATTGATGTCCATAATTTTCATTAATGTGAAATTATGGACATCATGCTTACCACATCAAACACATACTGATGAGGTAAGCATGCTTACCTCATCATACTTACCTCAATATTTCTTTGTCCTACACTTTGACCCCTAAGGGCAAAATATTTACACCTTAGTCTCTGTGAGGTGGCCGGCTGGGGAGAGCCACTTCGCTTCCCATTCATGTATAATTATCCACTTAAATCCCCTATTGCCCTAAATAATGCGCTTGATTTTTTTTATAGTTGTCTTGACCCTTATTTCTACTGTTAAATCTGTGATGACGGTTTTTTCACGGTACAATTCCTATACTGCTTGTTATACAGCAATATCGCATATTCATGCCTTTGACTTTTCCTGGTCAAACTATGACCAACATGAAATCATAAATTTGTCATGCCTTTTTCCCTTAAAAAGCTTCCTGCATGACTAAGCGTATTGCTATTGAGTCTCGTAGCTAATTAATCGAGAACTCAAACACATACTGATAAAATTATGAATTTCACATTGATGTCCAAATTTTCATAATTGTGAAATTATGGACATCATGCTTACCTCATCAAACACATACTGATGAGGTAAGCATGCTTACCTTATCATGCTTACCTCATTATGCTTACCTCAACATTTCTACATCAATATTTTTTTGTCCTACAATTTGACCTCTAAGGGCAAAATATTTGCACCTTAATCCCTGTGAGGTGACCGGCGGGGGTAGATCAACTTGGCTTCCCATTCATGTATAATTATCCACTTAAATTGCTTATTGCCCTAAATAATGTGCTTGGTTTTTTTTATAGTGGTCTTGACCCTAATTTCTACTGTTAACTCTGTGATGACGGTTTTTCACAGTACAATTCCTACACAGCTTGTTAAACTGCAATATCGTCATATTCATACCTTTGACTTTTCTTGGTCAAAATTTAACCAACATGAAATCATAAATTTGTCATGCCTTTTTCCCTTAAAAGGCTTCCTGCATGACTAAACGTGTTGTTATTGAGTCTCGTAACTAATTAATCGAGAACTCAAACACATACTGATAAAATTATGAATTTCACATTGATGTCTATAATTTTCATTAATGTGAAATTATGGACATCATGCTTACCTCATCAAACACATACTGATGAGGTAAGCATGCTTACCTTATCATGCTTACCTAAATATTTCTTTGCCCTACACTTTGACCCATAAGGGCAAAATATTTACACCTTAGTCTCTGTGAGGTGGCCGGCTGGAGTAGAGCCACTTGGCTTCCCATTCATGTATAATTATCCACTTAAATCCCCTATTGCCCTAAATAATGTGCTTGATTTTTTTTATAGTAGTTTTGACCCTTATTTCTACTGTTAAATCTGTGATGACGGTTTTTTCACAGTACAATTCCTATACTGCTTGTTATACTGCAACATCGTCATATTCATACCTTTGACTTTTCTTGGTCAAACTTTGACCAACATGAAATCATAAATTTGTCATGCCTTTTTCCCTTAAAAGGCATCCTGCATGACTAAGCGTATTGCTATTGAGTCTCGTTGCTAATTAATCGAGAACTCAAACACATACTGATAAAATTATTAATTTGACATTTATGTCCATAATTTTAAACAATGTGAAATTATGGACATCATGCTTACCTCATCAAACATATACCGATGAGGTAAGCATGCATACCTTATCATGCTTAGCTCAATATTTCTACATCAATATTTATTTGTCCTACAATTTGACCCCTAAGGGCAAATATTTGCACCCTAATCCCTGTGAGATGACCGGCGGGGGTAGAGCCACTTAGCTTTCCATTCGTGTATAATTATCCACTTAAATCCCCTATTGCCCTAAATAATGCGCTTGATTTTTTTTATAGTGGTCTTGACCCTTATTTCTACTGTTAAATCTGTGATGAAGGTTTTTCACAGTACAATTCCTATACTTCTTGTTAAACTGCACTATCGTCATATTCATACCTTTGACTTTTCTTGGTCAAACTTTGAACAACAAGAAATCATAAATTTGTCATGCCTTTTTCCCTTAAAAGGCTTCTTGCATGACTAAGCGTATTGCTATTGAGTCTCGTAACTAATTAATCGAGAACTCAAACACATACTGATAAAATTATGAATTTCACATTGATGTCCATAATTTTCATGAATTTGAAATAATGGACATCATGCTTACCTCATCAAACACATACTGATTAGGTAAGCATGCTTACCTAATTATGCTTACCTCAATATTTCTACCTCAATATTTCTTTGTCCTACACTTTGACTCCTAAGGGCAAAATATTTGCACCTTAGTCCCTGTGAGGTGACCGGCTGGGGTAGAGCAACTTGGCTTCCCATTCATGTATAATTATCCACTTAAATCCCCTATTGCCCTAAATAATGTGCTTGATTTTTTTTATAGTGGTCTTAACCCTTATTTCTACTGTTAAATCTGTAATGAAGGTTTTTCACGGTACAATTCCTATACTGCTTGTTATACTGCAACATCGTCATATCCGTACCTTTGACTTTTCTTGGTCAAACTTTGACTAACATGAAATCATAAATTTGTCATGCCTTTTTCCCTTAAAAGGCTTCCTGCATGGCTAAGCGTATTACTATTGAGTCTCGTAGCTAATTAATCGAGAACTCAAACACATACTGATAAAATTATGAATTTCACATTAATGTCCATAATTTTCATGAATGTGAAATTATGGACATCATGCTTACCTCATCAAACACATACAGATGAGGTAAGCATGCTTACCACATCATGCTTACCTCAATATTTCTACCTCAATATTTCTTTGTCCTACACTTTGACCCCTAAGGGTAAAATATTTGCACCCTAATCCCTGTGAGATGAACGGCGGGGGTAGAGCCACTTAGCTTTCCATTCGTGTATAATTATCCACTTAAATCCCATATTGCCGTAAATAATGTGCTTGATTTTTTTTATAGTGGTTTTGACCTTTATTTCTACTGTTAAATATATGATGATGGTTTTTCACAGTACAATTCCTCTATTGCTTGTTATACTGCAATATCGTCATAATCATACCTTTGACTTTTCTTGGTCTAACTTTGACCAACATGAAATCATAAATTTATCATGTCTTTTTCCCTTAAAAGGCTTCATGCATGACTAAGCGTATTATTATTAAGTCTCGTAGCTAATTAATCGAGAACTCAAACATATACTGATAAAATTATGAATTTCACATTGATGTCCATAATTTTCATGAATGTGAATTTATGGAAATCATGCTTACCTCATCAAACACATACTGATGAGGTAAGCATGCTTACCTAATCATGCTTACCTCAATATTTCTACCTAAATATTTCTTTGTCCTACACTTTGACCCCTAAGGGCAAAATATTTGCACCTTAGTCCCTGTGCGGTGACCGGCTGGGGTAGAGCCACTTGGCTTCCCATTCATGTATAATTATCCACTTAAATCCCCTATTGTCTTAAATAATGTGCTTGATTTTTTTTATAGTGGTCTTGACCCTTATTTCTACTGTTAAATCTGTGATTACGGTTTTTCACAGTACAATTCCTATACTGCTTGTTATACTGCAATAGCGTCATATTCATACCTTTGACTTTTCTTGGTCAGACTTTAACTAACATGAAATCATAAATTTGTCATGCCTTTTTCCCTTAAAAGGCTTCCTGAATGACTAAGCGTATTACTATTGAGTCTCGTAGCTAATTAATCAAGAACTCCAACACATACTGATAAAATCATGAATATCACATTGATGTCCACAATTTTCATGAATGTGAAATTATGGACATCATGCTTACCTCATCAAACACATACTGATGAGGTAAGCATGCTTACCTAAATATTTCTACCTCAATATTTATTTGTCCTACACTTTGACCTCTAAGGGCAAAATATTTGCACCTTAGTCCCTGTGAGGTGGTTGGCTGGGGTAGAGCCACTTGGCTTCCAATTCATGTATAATTATCCACTTAAATCCCCTTTTGCCCTAAATAATGTGCTTGATTTTTTTTATAGTGGTCTTGACCTTTATTTCTACTGTTAAATCTGTGATGACGGTTTTTTCACAGTACAATTCCTATACTGCTTGTTATACTGTAATATCGTCATATTCATACATTTGACTTTTCTTGGTCTAACTTTGACCAACATGAAATCATAAATTTGTCATGTCTTTTTCCCTTAAAAGGCTTCCTGCATGACTAAGCGTATTACTATTAAGTCTCGTAGCTAATTAATCGAGAACTCAAACACATACTGATAAAATTATGAATTTCACATTGATGTCCATAATTTTCATGAATGTGAATTTATGGACATCATGCTTACCTCATCAAACACATACTGATGAGGTAAGCATGCTTACCTAATCATGCTTACCTAATATTTCTACATCAATATTTCTTTGTCCTACACTTTGACCCCTAAGGGCAAATATTTGCACCTTAGTCCCTGTGAGGTGGTCGGCTGAGGTAGAGCCACTTGGCTTCCCATTCATGTATAATTATCCACTTAAATCCCCTATTACCCTAAATAATGTGCTTGATTTTTTTTATAGTGGTCTTAACCTTTATTTCTACTGTTAAATCTGTAATGACGGTTTTTCACAGTACAATTCCTATATATCCTGTTATACTGCAATATCGTTATATTCATACTTTTGACTTTTCTTCGTCAAACTTTAACCAACATGAAATCATAAATTTCTCATTCATTTTTCCCTTAAAGGCTTCCTGCATGACTAAGCGTATTACTATTGAGTCTCGTAGCTAATTAATCGAGAACTCAAACACATACTAATAAAATTATGAATTTCACATTGATGTCCATAATTTTCATGAATGTGAAATTATGGACATCATGCTTACCTCATCAAACACATACTTATGTGGTAAGTATGCTTACCTCATCATGCTTATATCATGCTTACCTAATCATGTTTACCTCAATATTTCTACCTTAATATTTCTTTGTCCTACACTTTGACCCCTAAGGGCAAAATATTTGCACCGTAGTCCCTGTGAGGTGGCCGGCTAGGGTAGAGCCACTTGGTTTCCCATTCATGTATAATTATCAACTTAAATCCCCTATTGCCCTAAATAATGTGCTTGATTTTTTTAATGTGGTCTTGACCCTTATTTCTATTGTTAAATCTGTGATGACGGTTTTTCACAGTACAATTCCTATACTGCTTGTTATACTGCAATATCGTCATATTCATACATTTCACTTTTCTTGGTCAAACATTGACCAACATGAAATCATAAATTTGTCATGCCTTTTTCCCTTAAAAGGCTTCCTGCATGACTAAGCGTATTACTATTTAGTCTCGTAGCTAATTAATCGAGAACTCAAACATATACTGATAAAATTATGAATATCACATTGATGTCCATAATTTCCAAGAATGTGAATTTATGGAAATCATGCTTACCTCATCAAACACATACTGATGAGGTAAGCATGCTTACCTAAATATTTCTACCTCAATATTTATATGTCCTACACTTTGACCTCTAAGGGCAAAATATTTCACCTTAGTCCCTGTGAGGTGGTCGGCTGGGGTAGAGCAACTTGGCTTCCCATTCATGTATAATTATCCACTTAAATCCCCTATTGCCGTAAATAATGTGCTTGATTTTTTTTATAGTGGTTTTGACCTTTATTTCTACTGTTAAATATATGATGACGGTTTTTCACAGTACAATTCCTATACTGCTTGTTATACTGCAATATCGTCATAATCATACCTTTGACTTTTCTTGGTCTAACTTTGACCAAAATGAAATCATAAATTTATCATGTCTTTTTCCCTTAAAGGCTTCATGCATGACTAAGCGTATTATTATTAAGTCTCGTAGCTAATTAATCGAGAACTCAAACACATACTGATAAAATTATGAATTTCACATTGATGTCCATAATTTTCATGAATGTGAATTTATGGAAATCATGCTTACCTCATCAAACACATACTGATGAGGTAAGCATGCTTACCTAATCATGCTTACCTCAATATTTCTACCTAAATATTTCTTTGTCATACACTTTGACCCCTAAGGGCAAAATATTTGCACCTTAGTCCCTGTGAGGTGACCGGCTGGGGTAGAGCCACTTGGCTTCCCATTCATGTATAATTATCCACTTAAATCCCCTATTGTCTTAAATAATGTGCTTGATTTTTTTTATAGTGGTCTTGACCCTTATTTCTACTGTTAAATCTGTGATTACGGTTTTTCACAGTACAATTCCTATACTGCTTGTTATACTGCAATATCGTCATATTCATACCTTTGACTTTTCTTGGTCAGACTTTAACTAACATGAAATCATAAATTTGTCATGCCTTTTTCCCTTAAAAGGCTTACTGAATGACTAAGCGTATTACTATTGAGTCTCGTAGCTAATTAATCAAGAACTCCAACACATACTGATAAAATCATGAATATCACATTGATGTCCACAATTTTCATGAATGTGAAATTATGGACATCATGCTTACCTCATCAAACACATACTGATGAGGTAAGCATGCTTACCTAAATATTTCTACCTCAATATTTATTTGTCCTACACTTTGACCTCTAAGGGCAAAATATTTGCACCTTAGTCCCTGTGAGGTGGTTGGCTGGGGTAGAGCCACTTGGCTTCCAATTCATGTATAATTATCCACTTAAATCCCCTTTTGCCCTAAATAATGTGCTTGATTTTTTTTATAGTGGTCTTGACCTTTATTTCTACTGTTAAATCTGTGATGACGGTTTTTTCACAGTACAATTCCTATACTGCTTGTTATACTGTAATATCGTCATATTCATACATTTGACTTTTCTTGGTCTAACTTTTGACCAACATGAAATCATAAATTTGTCATGTCTTTTTCCCTTAAAGGCTTCCTGCATGACTAAGCGTATTACTATTAAGTCTCGTAGCTAATTAATCGAGAACTCAAACACATACTGATAAAATTATGAATTTCACATTGATGTCCATAATTTTCATGAATGTGAATTTATGGACATCATGCTTACCTCATCAAACACATACTGATGAGGTAAGCATGCTTACCTAATCATGCTTACCTAATATTTCTACATCAATATTTCTTTGTCCTACACTTTGACCCCTAAGGGCAAAATATTTGCACCTTAGTCCCTGTGAGGTGGTCGGCTGGGGTAGAGCCACTTGGCTTCCCATTCATGTATAATTATCCCCTTAAATCCCCTATTACCCTAAATAATGTGCTTGATTTTTTTTTATAGTGGTCTTAACCTTTATTTCTACTGTTAAATCTGTAATGACGGTTTTTCACAGTACAATTCCTATATAGCCTGTTATACTGCAATATCGTTATATTCATACTTTTGACTTTTCTTCGTCAAACTTTAACCAACATGAAATCATAAATTTCTCATGCATTTTTCCCTTAAAAGGCTTCCTGCATGACTAAGCGTATTACTATTGAGTCTCGTAGCTAATTAATCGAGAACTCAAACACATACTAATAAAATTATGAATTTCACATTGATGTCCATAATTTTCATGAATGTGAAATTATGGACATCATGCTTACCTCATCAAACACATACTTATGTGGTAAGTATGCTTACCTCATCATGCTTATATCATGCTTACCTAATCATGCTTACCTCAATATTTCTACTTTAATATGTCTTTGTCCTACACTTTGACCCCTAAGGGCAAATATTTGCACCTTAGTCCCTGTAAGGTGACCGGCTGGGGTAGAGCCACTTGGCTTCCCATTCATGTATAATTATCCACTTAAATCCCCTATTGCCTTAAATAATGTGCTTGATTTTTTTTATAGTGGTCTTGACCCTTATTTCTACTGTTAAATCTGTGATGACGGTTTTTCACAGTAAAATTCCTATACTGCTTGTTATACTGCAATATCGTCATATTCATACTTTTGACTTTTCTTGGTCAAACTTTGACCAACATGAAATCATAAATTTGTCATGCCTTTTTCCCCTTAAAAGGCTTCCTGCATGACTAAGCGTATTACTATTGAGTCTCGTAGCTAATTAATCGAGAACTCAAACACATACTGATAAAATTATGAATTTCACATTGATGTCCATAATTTTCATGAATGTGAAATTATGGACATCATGCTTACCTCATCAAACACATTAGCATCGACACATGAAATACATTGTGTACATATGCTAATTCTTGGGGCAAAGCCAATTTATAGGCCACATTACCAATTCTTTCCTATATTTCGAATGGCCCTACGTATCTTGGACTTAATTTCCCCTTCTTTCCGAATCTCATAACTCCTTTGAATGGAGCAACTTTGAGGAAAACCAAGTCTCCTACTTGGAATTCTAGAGGCCTTCTGCATTTATCGGCATAGCTCTTTTGTCGGCTAAATGCAGTTTTCATTCGTTGACGTATCAGTTTCACGGCCCTCAGTGGTTCTCCGAATAAAATCTGTGGACACAAGTTCCTTCTCTCTTGTCTCGTACTAGTGGACTGGAGATCTACACCTTCTCCCGTACAGGGCTTCATAAGGAGCCATTCCAATTGAAGCTTGGAAACCGTTGTTGTATGAGTATTCAATCAAAGGAAGCTTCTTATCCCAAGTTCCTTTGAAGTCCATCACGCATGCTCGTAACATATCTTCTTGGGTCTGAATGGTCCTCTCTGATTGTCCATCCGTTTGAGGGTGAAAGGCCGTACTAAAAGTAAGCTTTTGTACCCATTGCTTGATGTACACTTCTCCAAAACTTAGAAGTGAAACGACCATCACGATCGGAGATGATCGCCTTTGGAATCCCATGATAGCGAACGATCTGCGCAATATATAATTCCGCTAGCTGGTTCACTGAAAAGCTAAGCTTAATAGCAATAAAGTGCGTAGACTTCGTCAAACGATCAACAATCACCCAAATAGCATCGTTGCCACTAGGAGTTCGGGGTAGACCAACCACAAAATCCATGGTCGCTTGGTCCCATTTCCATTTTGGGATGGAAATTTTCTGCAATTCTCCCCCTGGACGTTGGTGTTCTGCCTTCACCTTTTGACACGTAAGGCATTTACTGACAAATGTAGCAACGTCATTCTTCATTCTGGGCCACCAAAAAACTTTCCTTCAAGTCTTTGTACATCTTTGTGGCTCCAGGATGAACGGAATATGGAGTCTCATGAGCCTCTTTCATATTTGTTCCTTCAACTCGTCCTCGTTAGGAATGCATAATCCTTTTTTTCCGATAGAGTATGCCCTAATCCGATATGTTGAAGTCCGACTCCTTTCCTTCCAAGACCTCGTTTCTTGTCCTAAGCAGCGAGGCATCTCCTTCTTGTCGCTCCTTTATGCTATCCAAAATGGTAGGTTGGAAGGTTATGGCAGCTAAACTTCTCGTGATAAGCTCTATTCCAGCATCCACTAGCTCCTTCTGAAGAGGCTCGATCAACGACTGAATTGACATCAACGAGGAAGATGACTTCCGACTAAGGGCATCGGCTACTTTGTTAGCCTTCCCAGGATGGTAAATGATGTCTATGTCATAATCTTTCACCAATTCGAGCCATCTTCTTTGTCTCATGTTAAGCTCCTTTTGTGTGAAGATATATTTCAAACTCTGATGATCCGTATAAACTTCACAGTTAGTACCGTAAAGGTAGCGTCTCCAGATTTTTGAGCGCAAATATTACCGCCGCAAGTTCCAAATCATGCGTCGGATAATTCTTCTCATGATCCTTAACCTGTCGGAAGCATAAGCGATCACCTTTCCATTCTGCATGAGAACGGCTCCCAATCCTATCTTGGAAGCATCGCTATATATTACGAAGTTCCCTTCTCCACATCTGGAATTGTGAGGATTGGAGCACTAGTCAGCTTACTTTTCAGCTCTTGGAAGTGTTCTTCACACTTTGCAGTCCATTCATACTTCTTTCCTTTCCGTTGTAAGTGCGGTGAGCGGCACTGCAATCCTAGCAAATCCTTCGACGAAACGTCGGTAGTAGCCTGCTAAGCCCAGGAAACTACGTACTTCGGTGACGTTTGTCAGAGCTGGCCATTTACTTACTGCTTCAATCTTGACCGGATCTACAGATATACCTTCCTTGGAGACCACATGTCCTAAGAAATGGACCTTTTCCAACCAGAATTCACACTTTGTGAATTTAGCATAGAGCTGGTTTTGCTTTAAAATTTGTAAAGCAATCCTTAAATGCTCCTCATGCTCCTCCTTTGATCTTGAATAAATCAAGATATCATCTATAAAGACGATAACAAAGTCCAAGTAATCCTTGAATACTCGATTCGTTAGGTCCATAAAGGCTGCTGGAGCATTTGTCAATCCAAATGACATAACGAGGAACTCGTTAGTGTTCATATCGCGTACGAAAGGCCGTCTTGGGAATATCTCCTTTCCTAATTCGGAGCTGATGATATCCTGATCGTAGGTCAATTTTTGAAAAATTTGAAGCTCCTCTCAATTGATCAAACAAATCGTCGATCCTAGGCAAGGGATACTTGTTCTTGATGGTAATCTTATTCAATTCCCGATAGTCAATGCACATCCTAAGAGTGCCGTCCTTCTTTTAACAAACAAAACTGGGGCTCCTCATGGTGAGTAGCTTTGACGAATGAATCCTCGATCCAGAAGCTCCTGTAACTGAATCTGCAGTTCCTTAAGTTCGGCAGGCGCCATCCTAAAGGTGCCTTGGATACTGGTGCCGATCCAGGAAGTAATTCAATCTCAAAAGAGATCCCTCCTTCTGGTGGCAATCCTGGCAACTCTTCAGGAAAAACCTCTATAAACTCCTTGATTATCGGTACTTCTTCCGGCCTACTCTTGGTTTCTTGCATCTTATCCACTATGTTGGCTAGAAATCCATTACATCCTTCTGCCAACAACTTTCTGGCCTTTTAGCGCAGAAATAAACATTTTCGACTATTTTGGAGTCGATCCTCTAAAAATAAACTCCTCGCCTCCAATTGGCTTGAACATGACAGTACGTCGTGGACAGTCGATAACTGCGTGGTACTTCCCCAGGAAATCCATACCCAAGATGACATCGTAGTCGTATAGGTTAATGATGATCAAGTTGACATACATTTTCCTACCACATATAATTATTGGAACGTGACGTATCCAATAATTAGACAACAGAATCTCCCCGTAGGGTAATGCAGTCCTAAATGTTCTTCCAATCCTATCACTTGCTCTTCCTAGTTTCTTAGAGAACCTAGGTGATGTGAATGAATACGTAGCTCCAGAATCAATTAACACGTAGGCATCTTGTTGGGCAAAAGGAAGCTGACCTGTCACCATAGTGGAAGGTCCAGCTTGAGCATCCTCCTTAGTGTAGGCATAAATGCGTCCTTGAGGTTCTGGAGCTTCCAGTCTGCCTTGAGAGATTGCAGGTCCTTCGAGCTTCATCTATGCTGCAAGAAGTTGAGATCCCTGTCCTTCTCTGTTGGTTCTGCGGATTCTGGAGATTGAGATAGCAAGTTCTAGCATAGTGGCCTTCCTTGCCACATAGAAAGCAGCGACTGGTTTCAGCACGGCAATCTCCCGGGTGCCTCCTCCCACATTTTTGACAAGTGGGATAACTGTTGCTATCAGAAGCATTCTTCTTTTGGGGAAAATTCTGTTGATTCCCCTGTCCTCCCTGCATTCCATTTCCTCTTCTGTGGTTGTTGCCGTACTCTTGTTATTATTGTTTTGACCCAAAGGTCCTCCTTGACCTTTCTGTTGTGGAGTTTGGCCTAGCCTGGCCTGATTCTGCTTGGCTTGGGTCTTTTCTTCCCTTTTTTCCTTGAAGAACTTAGCCCGTTGTTCCTTGTTTTGTCCTACTCAATACTCAGTTCGAATTGCCCGACTGACACATTTGGCAATAGTGAGTGGTGGATGGGGGCCACTACTAATTACTACTGCCAAATCTGAGCGGAACATCCTCATCATCCTTCTTACTTTGTCCCTCTCGAAACTAATAAGGTGAGGACAGAGACGTGCTAGCTGCTCAAACTTTTTGACAGCTTCAGCTACAGACAGATTTCCTTGGCGGAACTTATCGAACTCGTCTTGTTGAGCTTCCATTACCTCCGTGTTGAAGTACTTCTCCTTAAATTCCTCCATAAAGTCCTCCCAAGTCATCTGAGTAACATCTTGCCGGATCTGAACTGTTTCCCACCAGAGGCGAGCATCTTTCCGTAGCATAAAGATGCACAGAGGACTTTCTCTTGATCATTGAGCCTGAGGAAGTTTAGGACAACCTGGAGGTCGATTAACCAATTATCGGCCTCAATCGGGTTTGTTGACCCCTCAAATTCTGGTGCCTTCATGCGCTGAAATTTGTCATATAGTTCTTTCGAAGTTCGGGCCCATGGGTGCTGGTGGAACAGCTACAGGCACGACAGGTACTTCAGGGGCTATAGGGTTCTCTGAAATCACCGGGTCAACATCAAGAATTTCCGGTTTGCAGTAGGCTGATTCACAGGTGCTGGTGGCACCCCAGCATCAGGAGGGTCCCTGATTCTGCTGAGCTAACTGAGCTCTAAGCCCTCCTATCTCTTGTTGTTGGGCTAACATCATTTGCCTCAGTTCATTCATCTGGACCGCAAGATCAACGTCTTGGGTCTGTGCCTTTCTACGCTTTGGTGGCATGGTTTTATACGGAAAACAATGAAATAAGCTTAGCTTCTTGTGTTACAAAATTAATGAAATCATATCTTTTATATAGAACCATAATCTTCATTTCATATTATAGCATAACATGGAACATATCTGAATTCATCATGACCTTGTTCATATCTCCTTCACAACAGGAGTACATAATCATAACATTTGGGAAGGTATAAAACTTTCTCATCATTTCCGTACGTCACCTAGTTGCCACCACCAAGCTAAGGCACCGCCGACGTTATGCCCGTATCCAACATTTTCCTTATGTGGCAAAAGTTCCACAATTACCACATATAACTTTCATAATGGCCATTGAAGAAGAGTGCTGATTATGCATATAAGGTCTTAACTAATTCTAATCGTAAGAAAATAACTTAACTTACTTAGGCCGTTGCAGAAATGATGTGAAGCGATGTGAAGTAGGCTGGCAGGATACCGCTCTGATACCAACTCTGTGACGCCTCGACTTCCCAAGCCGGGTCGATACCATGCAAACTTGTACTTATCTTACTTGAAAATTTGAGAATAAATTTAAAAAAAAAAAAAAAAAAAAAAAAAAAAAACATATATACATAGATTTTCTTGTAGAGAAAACATGTCATGCATACATTACTATACTGAAAATACATTTCTCAAGTCTCAAACTTCATACATACTGCATACTTAATTTACTTTTGAGATATATACATATTAACTTAAAAGTGGTTGTGGAAATTTTGCGTAGTGGTATCCCACACCGCCCTTCACCTGCCGCATCGTCCACATGGCCCACCACTTAAGCTGCAGGCTTCTTACCTACAGTATGAAATATACAAATAAGCTTTCGCCCAGCAAGTACAAACATATCTCACAAAACATTTTAAACCTCTTAAAAACATGCCAATCATCATGTAATTTATGCATGATCCATTTATGATCGATTTGAATGTCTTATGCTTCATTATGGGACTTCATCTTGAACTTATTATCTTGTCCTTAACATGTGGGCCCATAGTGTACGTACCAAAAGCCGCGCAGCCTCCAGACAAAGTTAGGGTTTGCAAGGCCCTAAACAGTTCTGGGAATCATAAACTTGACCCTCAGGCATCAACGACGAGGTTAATAATCATAACTTAACTTGAACATGTATCCTCCTCGATCACGGGAGGTTGGTACGACACCTTGCTTAACTTGGTTTAGTCTTAGTCTTGTATATTCCAAGACTACGAATAATTTAGTTGTGCTCTTATTAGTCATGGTGCACATGTGACATAGACATGACATGACTTATCATGACCTTAGCATGATATGACATAACATACTTAACATCACATGACTTAGCATAACTTCTCATGGTATAACATGTCATAGCATAACTTAGCACATCATAGCATGTCATCACATATCATAGCATGACTTAGCATAGCATGTATACTTGAAAATAGTATTTACTATTTTCCATACTGTAGGTGAGGTTGGTACTTGTCTGTTATGCTATATCTTGGGTTTCGTTGCTCCGGCTCAGGTTGCAACTGCAGGTTACTTCCTGCTATTAAAATAATATAGGATAAGGATCCTATAAATGTGGTCACCTATCCAACATTCTAGTTATATGTCCCCTATACATGTCGTGACCCTTTACTAGGTTACTAATTGTAACCTAGGGTTTATGGTCGACCATACTTGATTTATTACTTGCTAGGTTACTAGAAGTAACCTTGGGTACTACCCCAGGCATACATGAATAGTATTAGGTTACTATTTCTATTATTGGGCCTAAGCATAGTATCTGGGTATTCTACCCGGTTACTTTTGGTCATTATCTTATTACCAAATTTAAAGATGACTTTAGAGTCTAAAACTTGTCTTTCTCTTTGCTCTGGAAAAAACTAGGTTTTATTTCTTTATAAAAGCCCTTGTTCAACTTTGAAAAATTGTAATTCTTTGAGAAAGGTTTGTAAAAATTATTAACTATTGGAAACTGTCTTTGGAACAGTTCCTTGCTGCAATTATCTTTGTATGTGCAGGAATGTCCTTTTCCTGCACTGTTTTAGAAATCCTGTGCAGGGAATTTCCTGTTTCCTGCACAATTTTGGAAATCAGGTTTTAACTTTAAAATCTGTTTGGAATTTGAAAAATTTTCTCTTCGTGAAGTTTTTAAATCTTGAAAAATACTACAACTTTGGTTCTAGAACCATCTAAACCATAAATTCAAGCACCAACGTAAAAATTCTAAACTAGGGCATAAAAAGTAAATGAGCTTATGCTCTTACATCCAATGCTTGAAATACACTTAAATGTCCCAAATTGAAGCTCAATTTAAAAGCTTAGGCTCAAAGGGTTTACCTCTAGGGTTTGGAATTTGGTTCTGAAGCTTGGATCCAAAATTTTTCCCTTTTCCTTGGCTGCCACCCCACACCGGTTTTTCCCTTCCAATGGGTGTTCCAAAATTCAGCCACCCTTGCTTGTTTTTTTCACCAAAAAATCCTGTCACCCCTACACTTGGTCCTCTAGGGTTTCTATTTATATATATATATATAATATTTTTTCTTTTTTTTTATTTTTTTTTCTCTCCCTAGGGTTCGATTTGTGAGGGAGAGTGTGAGAAGAAAATTGACAAGAGTTTGGCTAGATTCTCTATTTTTCCACTAAAAATCAGCCCCCCCCCCCCCCCACCTCTATTTATAGGCTTTTTGAACTTTTCAAAATTTCTAAAAAGTCCTTGAACTACGATTTAATTATTTTTCTAAAATTGCTTATTGGTCATTGAAGCAAAACTATTTGCTAATTAGTCCCTACATGTCGTGGCCGGCCATTTGCTCCCTGGTGCCAAGTTTTGCTTACCTCATCATGATGACATCTCATCTTGATGACATCATGTGCTTACCTCATGCTTAACTCATCATATTTTTCAAAATTGCACTTTTTGCCCCTAAAAACAAAATATTTGCAATTTGACCCTCCAAGTGGCCGGCCATGTTGGGTGAAAGGTGGCAAAAATTTTGATTTCTTTCCGCCATTTTTTTTCTTTTAATTCAAAAATGATGTCATAAATCTAAGATATGGTTGATGTCATCATAAGGCCTCGTTTGGCTTGTTTCTTAATATGCAGTCCACTTTTAAGCTAACACAGATATTTCCAATAATGTTCTCACTAATACGCAGTATAGTTCAGTACTGTTATACTGAACTGCAGTCCAAATTTATCTGTGTATAGTCGACTGTATAAAATTTTTTCTTTTATTCAAAGCCATTTGGCCCTTAATACCCTAATTATGCTATCTTGCCCGTAAAGATGGTTTTCGTAGTATATTTCCCATACCGCTTATCATATCAACAGTACCGTCTTATATTTGACCTCTTTGGTCAACCTTTGACTTTTCTGGTCAACTTTGACTTTTTCGGTCAAATTTTGACCACATGAATTCATGAAATTTCGTCATGCCTTTTTCTTAAAGGCCAATTATGGAGTCTTGTGGCTAATTTATCGAGAACTCAACCTATACGATAAAATTATGAATTTGTATTGATATTCATAAATTTCATAAAATATCACATAAACACATGGTACGAACTTAGATTTCTTATGTACAGGAAAAATCATGAGTCCGTAAAATTTTGGGTCATTACAGATACTATCATGGAGGCCGAGATTATAGCTTATATGCTACAGGATGCTGCACCGAGGATGATCACCCGTTATACCGATCGACTACACAGGCATCGAGGAGCCAGTCTTTCACGACGGTCCATTTATGCTAGAGGAACCCATTCCACTCTGTATCAGTTCAGGTATTCCTCCATAAGAGGAGGATGTAGATGTGGATGCCGATGTAGAGATGGACCCGGCTTAACCCAGGGGAGACCCGGAAGACCTTCCAGTGATCATCATCGCTAGTGATGATGAGGAAGAGATCGAGGAGGAGCAGGAAGAGCTGGAGGAGGATCCTAAAGAATCCTATTTGACGACGACGACTGGGATGCAGGCTCTGAAATCTTTTCTGATGTTAAGACGGAGTAGTTAGTTTAGATCTTAGTTTTGATTCTTTTATTCTTTTTGACCCCTAGGATTGTACATATGTATGATGGTTAAGTGGTAGACACTTCCATATTGACTTCCCATATATATTAGGCCTGACAAGTACCGGACAAGTGTTAGACACTGCCGGAAGACTATACTCTTTTTGTACGATGTACCAAAAGACAAAGTGTACATATGAAATGTATATGATGTTACGATCAGGTATTATTCATGACAAGTTTTATGATATGATATGATGTTTCTATGACATGATATGATGACGTTATGATGTTCCTATAATATGACATGATAAGTTACAATGATTCCATGATATGATGTTTTAAGATATGAATGAAAGGAATGAGTATTAGAAGTATAACAATATCCTTCCTCGTGATGAATAGGAACTAGAAGATGGTTCGCCCACGTACACGATTAAACCCAGCTCCACAAGAGCCTCAATCTTGCAACGGTGGTAGCAGACTTGTAACGACAATTGTTAGAACAGCAACAAGAAACAAATAGGCTTTGGGAACAACTAGCTCGAATGAATCAAATGCCTCGTGTTAATGAAGTTCCACCGTAGAATAACCCGAGCCCCCATTAGTTCCTCAGATCCCAGAGGTGAATCAAGGGATTCCACAGAATCCAGGAGTTTCGTTAGCACTAGCCGCACCAGTAGGGTTGCAAGCGAACCCACTATGGTTCGGGAAGACTTGCTGTATGAACGGTTTAGGCATATGAAGGTGCCTGAATTTGAGGGACTTACGGACCCGATAGAAGCGATAATTGGCTTATTGACATCCAAGTAATTTTGGATTTTATGGGACTCACGGAACAGGAAAGGTCATTGTGCTTTTTTGCACTTAAGACGGATGCCCGACATTGGTGGATGGACGTCCAATTGCATAGAAACATTGCAAACCATGAGCTGGCAAGATTTTGTGACTGAATTCAGAAGCGATGTACTACAATAAAGAAATTCTTGCAGCTCAACAAGATGAGTTTAAACAGTGTGAGGCAAGGATCGATGACAGTGCTGGAAGCTATAAGAAATGTGAACAACTAGCTCACCTATGTCCGAAAACTTGTACAAATGAAATGGAGAAAGTAAGATGAATGATGAAGATGTTTCGGACAGACATTGCCAAACAAGTAAGTGCAGGAAGCAGCCCTCCAACCCTTGTAGCTGACAGTATAAGTCAAGTTATAAGAGCCGAGTATTAGATCAATCAGGATAAGGAGGTGAGGGCTCAAATCATTAAAGTTAAGAAGGAAGAAAAGGATGTGTTGAAGCAGTCACAGCCTAAGAAAACTCAGGAATTGTATTCAAAGGGCCGGACCAATCTCTGCTCAGAATTCCAAGCAATTCGGGAGGAACAAAAGAAAGGGGAATGCTTCCAACCAGGGTCAACAGAAGAATTACCCTCAGAAGAAGAACAACCAAGGTATTGGGGTAATAATTATCCCGTACGCACGAAATGTGGAAAAAAGCATTTTGGAGTTTGTAGAATTGGGACAAATGCCTGCTATCTTTGTGGCAAGGAAGGCCACTATGCCAGGAATTGTACCTCAAATAATTAGAATCAGAATCAGCTGTACCCGAATAGGAATTCAAGCAATCAGGCTCCATGCAGTGCAAGCCCAGATCGGAGGTCCATCGATTGCACAAGGAAGATTAGAAGCTCCTGAACCGCAAGCTAAGATCTATGCTTACACTAAAGGAGATGTTAAAGCTGGAACTTCTCATGTGGTAACAAGTCATAGTTCTATCACCACCTTTGATGCAATTGCATTGTTTGATTTTGGTGCACTCATTCGTTTGTATCGAAGGAGTTTGCCCAGAAATTAGGAAGAGGAGCTGTTAAACTAGATCAGCCCTTCAGAACCTCCCTTTCGTCAGAAGAAATTCTTCTGTTTGACTATTGGGTACAAAATGTTCCAGTAGTCATTTGTGGCAGAGAATTGTACGTGGATCTTGTTGGTGATCAAGCTTCAAGATTATGATGTTATCCTAGGAATGGGCTTCTTAGGAAAGTACAACACTACGATTGATTGTTGAAAGCATCGTGTTGCGTTCAATCCCATTGGTGAGGAGGAATTCAACTTTTATGGTTAGTCATGAAATTCATCATCAAGACTAGTATCGGCAATGAAGGCATGTAAGATGTTGGATAATGGATGTAAAGGATATTTACCTAACATGGTGGACAAAGTATAAGAGATTGAGTTAAAGCTGGAAGATGTCCCAATTATCAAAGAATATGTGGATGTCTTTCCTAAAGAATTACTAGGACTTCCTCTAGAGCGGGAGATTTCCTTCGAGATCGAGCTATTGCCCAGATCAGCACCAATGTAATATCCAAAATTTTTACGAACTCGTGATTTTCTTGTATATAAGAAATCTAAAGCTCGTATTATGTGTTTATGTGTAATTGTATATAATTATGAATACCAATACAAAATTCATAATTTTATCAGTATAGAGTTGAGTTCTCGGTAAATTAATTACGAGACTCCATAAGAGGCCTTTTAAGGAAAAACGCGTGATGGAATTTCATAAATTATGATGGTCAAAGTTTGATCGAAAAAGTCAAAATTGACCAGAATAGTCAAAGGTTGACCGAAGAAGTCAAACATAAGAAGGTACAGTGATACGATAAGCAGTATGAGAAATATACTGTGAAAACCGTCTTTACAGACAAGATAGTATAATTAAGTTTTAAAACCACCATAAAAAAAAATCAAGCACCTAAAATAGGATTAAAAGGGCCAAAAAGTTTTTAGAGAAGAAAAAAAAAAAAAAAATTTTCGGTACAGAAAATTTTATAATTTTTTAATACAGATAAATTTTGGACTGTGTTGGAGCACAGCAGTATTGTGTGTAGTAAGCACAGTACTGGAAATATCTGTATTAACACTTAATTGGACTGTTTTAAGGAAAAAGGAGGCAAACAAGCCCTAAACTCTTGCTTACCTCACCAAAAAGCCTAATTATGACATCATTAGGTAATTAAGAAAAATTAGAAAATTTGGGACTTATCTTCCCTTGTGGTGGCCGGCTGTCATGGGGCTAAAAAGAGTTTAAAATTTCCTCAAGGACTTGTGTGCAAAAGGAGAATCAAAAATAATTGCAAAAAGACCCCAAATTTCACCTATAAATAGGCCAAGGGGGGGGGGCTGTTTTTGGCTGAAAAAAATAGAGAAAATCAGCAAAATTCTGGCCATTTTCTTCCTCGAACAGATCTGATAATTTAGGAGAGTGAGAATTAGGTGGAGATTTGGGAAATTAAATAGGAAGAGAGAGAGTTTTGGTTCTTGGAGCACCCATTGCCTAGTGGAAGTTTTTTTTGGCAAATCTTGGTGTCTTCTCTAGTTGGTGGCCGACGGTTTCTAAGGAGGAAAGGTAAGGAATTGTGTTTTGGTTTGTGGTTAGCTTTGGTTCAAGAGAATACCAAAGGATCAACTAAAATTTTGGTGCAAAACTAGGTGAAAGAACCGGTTATTGGAGCCTAGGTGGGAGGAATTTTTGAAAGCCAAACCCTAACCCTAGAATTTGGGGTTAATCAAGGTAATCATCCCTAAACCCTAAACTCTTTCCTTTGAGCATTCAATTTGAAATTTAGTTGTATTTCAAGTTGAAATTGTAGAGCTTAAGCTCATATTTATTTGGTGCCCTAGTTTAGGTTTTAGATTGTGCTTGATTTAGCTTTAAGGGTGGTTTGATTTTATTTGTGCTTGCATGATGTAATTTCCGTGGATTGTGCATGCAAATATCTGAATTTGGAATGTCCCCAAAGCTGCCCTAAGATTGTGGTTTGATCATAATATGTTAGGGTGCTAGAAGTGTATGAATAGATGCACATGTGAGCTTTAATTGATCCAAAGTCAATTAAGGTTTGCATGGAAGTTATAGAAACTGTAATTGGGAAAATTTTACGTTAGAAAATGCTGCATGCTTGTAATCTAGGCTCCCGCGTGTTCGGTTGAGTTAGATTATGCGAATAGGACGTAAATAAAACCAAAATGAGGAAACTGTCCAATTCGGGTGATTTCTGCCCAGTTTTATTGAAAATGAATTTTGAGGCCTTTAGAGGCCGAATTGGGAAAACGTAAAACACGAAAGTTGTTCGGAAGAGGTTTTCCTAGGGGGCAACATGAACCGTTTCCCAAAATGAGACCCCAATGGCCTCCGTTTACCCCAAAACCCGTGGCTGATCCCCAGACCCAGTTTTCACTCAGTTTTTCGGGGTCAGCCAGTTTCAAACAAAAAACTGGGACGAATCTAGGCCGAATTGGAATTTCTGTAAAACACAAAGTTTTAGAATTTTCCGAGAGCCACAACTCTCGTGAAGAAAAATTTTTTCAGATTATGAACCAATTTTTAAACTGGGATCATTTTTCGAAGGGTGTGCAGGGAATCCGAAAATTTCTGCACCACTAGCCTTACAAATGTTTTTAGAAACTGTTTTCTACTACAAACTATTGTTGTGATTATAGAAAACTGTTCCAAGGCAGTTTTCAACCTCAAATGATTTTATAAAGAACTAATCTAAGAGTTTGGATTTTTACGATTTAAGTAAAGGATTTTATAAGTTAAAAATGAAGTTTTGGGATTAATTTCCCTAAATTTTCCAAGTAATGGAAATTAATTTTTCAAGTTAAGCGACTATTTACGAAGGGTAACCGGGTGATATACCCGAGTAACTGGGATTAGCCTCAAAGCCCAAGGTTGACCATAGTTGACCAAGGGTTTGACCATTAGTTGATCAAATATCAACTTTAACCCAACATTTAATTAAGGGTTATCCAAGTAATCCTATAGGATACCAAAACATGTGTGGGGGGACATATACTAGAGTGTTGGAAAGGTCACCAACATTTTATAGGATTCTAATCCTATACTCTTTTTAATAGCAGGAAGGAACCTGCCGTTGCAATCCGAGTTAAAGCAACAAAACCCGGAACCTAGCAAATCAGGCAAGTATCGAACCTCACCTACAGTATGAAATAGTAAAGACTATTTTCAAGTATACTATTTTCAAATATACATGCTATGCTATGCTGTGAGATGTGATGCCATGATGTGTGATGCTATGCTATAATGTGCTAAGTTATGTTATAACATGTTATGCCATGTTTACAAAAGTGCCATGTTTGTAAAAGTGCCATGTTTACAAAAGTGCCATGTTTGCAAAAGTGCCATGTTTACAAAAGTGCCATGTTTGTAAAAGTGCCATGTTTACAAAAGTGCCATGTTTGCAAAAGTGCCATGTTTACAAAAGTGCCATGTTTACAAAAGTGCCATGGTTTTCAGAAATGCCATGTTTTCAGAAATGCCATATTTTCAGAAATGCCATATTATCAGAGATGCCATGATTACAAAATGTCATGTTTACAAAAATGCCATGGTTTCGAAAAAGGCCATGTTTTCAGGAAAGCTATGCTATGGCCAATGCTGAGTATGATATGACGTAGTGACATCATGAAGTATGTTCACTAATGTTAAATCACATGGTAAGATAAATCAGTTAGGGTGTCGTACCAACCTCCCTTGATCGGGGAGGCTACATATTTCAGTTGTGACATTTACCTTCCGCCAGATCGTGAAGGGTTCAGTTTAATTCCCAGAACTGTTAGGGCCTTGCAAACCCTAGCTTTGTCTGGAGGCTGCGCGTTTTGGTACGTACACTATGGGCCCACAGATTAAGATAAGATAACAAAGATTGAGTCTATAATTGAACATAAGACATTCAATCAACCATAAATGGTTCATGCATGAGTTTCGTGATGATTGGCATGTTATTTTAATAGAGGTTTGAAATATTTCGTGAGATTATGTTTGAACTTGCTGGGCGAAAGCTCACTATTATATTTCATACTGTAGGTAAGAAGCCTGCAGTTTAATTGGTGGGCTATGCGGACGATGCGGCGGGTGAAGGGCGGTGTGGGATACCACTACGCATAAATTTTCCGCATTTGATTTTCAGTAGTATGTTAATATTCAGAAATAAATTATGTTTTGTTATTTGTAAGTAGTTTGAAGACACAAAAAGTTACTATCAGTATAGTCTGTTATATAACAAGCTTTTCTTTATAAGATAACTTTTGTGTATATGTTTTAAAAAAAAAAAAAAAAAAAAAAATTTATCTCAAATTTTCAAGTAAAGAACAAGTATGTATGGTGTCGACCTGGCTTGGGAAGTCGGGGCGTCACAGTTTGGTATCAGAGCGGTATCCTGCCAGCCTACTTCACATCGCCTCACATCGCTTCTGCAACGGTCCAAGTAAGTTAGGTTGTTTTCTTACTATTAGAATTAGTTAAGATCTTATGGGTATAGTAAGTATCTTCCTTCAACGATCATGCTGGAAAATGTTGGACACGGGGATAACGTTGGGTGGTGCCTTAGCTTGGTGATGGCAATTAGATGACATACGGAAATAATCGAAAGTTTTATATCTTTCCAACAGTTATGGTTATGTACTCCTGATGTGAAGGGATATGAAACAAGATCGTGATTAATTCAGATATGTTCATGTTATGCTTTTATATGGAAAGAAGATTATGGTTCTATATAAAAAAAATGATTTTATTAATTTTAAAATAAAAGAAGCTAAGTTTATTTCCTTATTTTCCGTATAGAGCCATGCCACCAAAGCGTAGAAGAGCACCGATCCAAGACGTTGATCTTGCGGCCCAGCTGAATGAGCTAAGGCAAATGATGCTAGCCCAACAACAAGAGATAGGGGGGCTTAGAGCTCAGTTAGCTCAGCGGAATCAGGGACCTCCTGATGTCGAGGTACCACCAGCACCTGTGAATCAGCCTGCTGCACCGGAAATTCCTGATGTTGACCCGGTGATCCCAGAGAACCCCATAGCTCCCGAAGTACCTGTTGTACCTATAGCTGTTCCACCAGCACCCCGAGTTCGCACTCCGGAGGAACTATATGACAGTTTTCGGCGCATGAAGGCACCAGAATTCGAGGGGTCTACAAACCCAATTGACGCCGACAACTGGTTGATTGACCTCCAGGTTATCCTGAACTTCCTCAGACTCAGTGATCAAGAGAAAATCCTCTGTGCATCCTTTGTGCTAAAGAAAGATGCTCGCCTTTGGTGGGAAGCAGTCCAGATCCGGTGGGATATTAACCAAATGACTTGGGAAGACTTTGTGGAGGAATTTAAAGAAAAATACTTCAACACCGAGGTTATGGAAGCTCAACAGGACGAACTCAGTAATTTTCGCCAGGGAAATCTGTCGGTAGCTGAGGCAGTGCAAAAGTTTGAGCAGCTAGCACGTCTCTGTCCTCACCTCTTCAGTTCCGAAAGGGACAAAGTGCGAAAGATGATGAAGATGTTCCGCTCGGATTTAGCAGTAGTGATCAACAGTGGACCCTATCCACCAACCACCGTTGCAGATTGTGTCAGCCGAGCAGTTCGAGCTGAATATTGGGTAGGGCAGAACAGAGAACAACGGGCTAAGTTTTACCAGGAGAAGAGGGAAGAAAAGGCCCAAGTTAAGCAGAACCAAGCCAAGCAAGGCCAGACCTCACAACAAAAAGGTCAAGGAGGACCTTCGGGTCAAAACAACAACAGGCAGTATGGCAGCAACCAACAGAAAAGGAAGTGGAACGCAGGAAGACAGGGGAATCAACAGAATTTTCCCCAGAAAAAGAATACTCCTGATAGCAACAGTTATCCCACTTGCCAGAAATGTGGAAAGAAGCACCCGGGGAGAGTGCCGTGCTGGAAATGGTCGCTGTTTTCTATGTGGCAAGGAAGGCCACTATGCTAGAAGCTGCAATCTCAATCCCCAGAGCCCGCAGAATCAACAGAAAGGACAGAGATCTCAACTTCACGCTGCACAGATGAAGCTCGAGGGACCTGCAATCTCTCAAGGCAGGCTGGAAGCTCCGGAACCTCAAGGACGCATCTACGCCTATACAAAAGAGGATGTTCAAGCTGGACCTTCCACCGTGGTGACAGGTCAGCTTCCTTTTGCCCAACAAGATGCTTACGTGTTAATTGATTCTGGAGCTACGCATTCATTCACATCACCTAGGTTCGCTAAGAAACTAGGTAGAGCAAGTGATAGAATCGGAAGAACATTTAGGACTGCATTACCCTCCGGGGAGATTCTGTTGTCTGAATATTGGATACGTCACGTTCCAATAATTATATGTGGTAGGGAAATGTATGTCAACCTGATCATCATTGACCTATACGACTACGACGTCATCCTGGGTATGGATTTTTTGGGAAAGTACAATGCTATTATCGACTGTCCGCGACGTACTGTCACATTCAAGCCAATCGGAGGCGAGGAGTTTATTTTTAGAGGATCAACTCCAAAACAGCCGAAAATGTTCATTTCTGCGTTGAAAGCTAGAAAATTGTTGGCAGAAGGATGTATGGGGTTCATAGCCAACATGGTGGATAAGACGCAAGAGACTGAGAGCAGACCGGAAGAAGTACCGATAATCAAGGAGTTTATAGAGGTCTTTCCTGAAGAATTGCCAGGGTTGCCACCAGAACGAGAGATCTCTTTTGAGATTGAATTACTTCCTGGATCAGCACCAGTATCAAAAGCACCTTATAGGATGGCGCCTGCCGAACTTAAGGAACTGCAGATTCAACTGCAGGAGCTCCTGGATCGAGGATTCATTCGTCAAAGCTATTCGCCATGGGGAGCCCCAGTTCTGTTCGTTAAAAAGAAAGATGGCACTCTTAGGATGTGCATTGACTATCGGGAGTTAAACAAGATAACCATCAAGAACAAGTATCCGTTGCCTCGGATCGATGATTTGTTTGATCAGCTAAGAGGAGCATCAATTTTCTCGAAGATTGACTTACGATCCGGATATCATCAGCTCCGAATTAGGAAAGGAGATGTCCCCAAGACGGCTTTTCGTACGCGATATGGACATTACGAGTTCCTCGTTATGCCATTTGGACTGACAAATGCTCCAGCAGCCTTTATGGACCTGATGAATCGAGTGTTCAAGGATTACTTGGATAAATTTGTTATCGTCTTTATAGATGATATTTTGATTTATTCAAGGTCAAAGGGGGAGCACGAAGAGCATCTAAGGATCACTCTGCAAATTTTGAAGCAAAAACCAGCTCTATGCCAAATTCACTAAGTGTGAATTCTGGTTGGAAAAGGTCCATTTCTTAGGACATGTGGTCTCCAAGGATGGTATATCTGTGGATCCGGTTAAGATCGAAGCAGTAAGTGAATGGCCAGCTCCAAAAAACGTCACCGAAATACGTAGTTTCCTTGGCTTGGCGGGCTACTACCGACGTTTTGTTGAAGGATTTGCCAAGATTGCAGCACCGCTCACCGCACTTACACGGAAAGGAAAGAAGTACGAATGGACTGCAAAATGCGAAGAGCACTTCCAAGAGCTGAAAAATAGACTAACTCGCGCTCCGATCCTCACAATTCCGAATGTGGAGGAAGGAAACTTTGTAATATACAGCGATGCTTCCAAGATAGGATTGGGAGCCGTTCTCATGCAGAATGGAAAGGTGATCGCTTATGCTTCACGACAGCTTAAGGATCATGAGAAAAACTATCCGACGCATGATTTGGAACTTGCGGGCGGTAGTATTTGCGCTCAAAATCTGGAGACACTACCTTTATGGTATTAAGTGCGAAGTTTACACGGATCATCAGAGTTTGAAGTATATCTTCACGCAAAAGGAGCTTAACATGAGGCAAAGAAGATGGCTCGAACTGGTGAAGGATTATGACATAGACATCCGTTACCATCCGGGGAAGGCTAACAAAGTAGCAGATGCCCTTAGTCGGAAGTCATCTTCCACGTTAATGTCCCTACAACCGTTGATCGAACCTCTTCAGAAGGAGCTAGTGGAAGCTGGAATAGAGCTTATCACGGAAAGTTTAGCTGCCCTAACCTTCCAACCTACCATTTTAGATGGCATGAAGGAGCGACAAGAAGGAGATGCCTCGCTGCTCAGAACAAAGAATGAGATCTTGGAAGGAAAGGAGTCGGATTTCAACATATCTGATGAGGGCATACTCTATCGGAAAAATAGATTATGCGTTCCTAACGAGGACGAATTGAAGGAGCAAATCATGAAGGAGGCTCATGAGACCCCGTATTCCGTTCATCCTGGAGCTACAAAGATGTACCAAGACTTGAAGGAAAGCTTTTGGTGGCCCAAAATGAAGAATGATGTTGCAACTTTCGTCAGTAAATGCCTCACGTGTCAAAGGGTCAAGGCAGAACACCAACGTCCAGGGGGAGAATTGCAGAAAATTTCCATCCCAGAATGGAAATGGGACCAAGTGACCATGGATTTTTGTAGTTAGTCTACCCCGAACTCCCAGTGGCAACGACGCTGTTTGGGTAGTTGTTGATCGTTTGACGAAGTCTGCACACTTTATTGCCATCAAGCTTAGCTTTTCAGTAGAGCAGCTGGCAGAATTATACGTCGCGCAGATCATTCGCTACCATGGGATTCCGAAATCGATTATCTCAGATCGTGATGGACGGTTCACTTCTAAATTTTGGAAGAGTGTACATCAAGCCATGGGTACAAAGCTCACTTTTAGTACGGCTTTTCATCCTCAAACGGATGGACAATCAGAGAGGACCATTCAGACCCTAGAAGACATGTTGCGAGCATGCGTGATGGATTTCAAAGGAACTTGGGATAAGAAGCTTCCTTTGATTGAGTTCTCGTACAACAACAGTTTTCAAGCTTCAATTGGAATGGCTCCTTATGAAGCTCTCTATGGGAGAAGGTGCAGATCTCCAGTCCATTGGTACGAAACAAGAGAAAAGGAACTTGTGTCTACGGACTTTATTCGGAGAACTACGGAAGCCGTAAAACTTATACGCCAACGGATGGAAACTGCATTTAGTCGACAAAAGAGCTACGCCGACAAGCGCAGAAGGCCTCTGGAATTCCAAGTAGGGGACTTGGTTTTTCTCAAAGTTGCTCCATTCAAAGGAGTTATGAGATTCGGGAAGAAGGGGAAATTGAGTCCAAGATACATAGGGCCATTCGAAATACTGGAAAGAGTTGGTAATGTGGCCTATAAGTTGGCTTTGCCTCAAGAGTTAGCATATGTACACAACGTATTTCATGTGTCGATGCTAAAGAAATATATCTCGGATCCATCCCATGTATTGGACCACGAACCAATTGAGGTTCACGAGGATATGACATATGTGGAGAAACCGGTTCAAATTTTGGCACGAGAGGAAAAGGTGCTAAGGAACAAGGTTATACCTTTAGTTAAAGTCCTATGGCGAAATCATGAGATTGAGGAGGCAACATGGGAACGCGAGGAGGATATGAAGAAAAACTACCCCGAATTGTTCTGATTTTCGAGGACGAAAATTCTTTAAGGAGGGTAGATTGTAATATCCAAATTTTTACGAACTCGTGATTTTCTTGTATATAAGAAATCTAAAGCTCGTATTATGTGTTTATGTGTAATTGTATAATAATTATGAATACCAATACAAAATTCATAATTTTATCAGTATAGAGTTGAGTTCTCGGTAAATTAATTACGAGACTCCATAAGAGGCCTTTTAAGGAAAAACGCGTGATGGAATTTCATAAATTTATGATGGTCAAAGTTTGATCGAAAAAGTCAAAATTGACCAGAATAGTCAAAGGTTGACCGAAGAAGTCAAACATAAGAAGGTACAGTGATACGATAAGCAGTATGAGAAATATACTGTGAAAACGTCTTTACAGACAAGATAGTATAATTAAGTTTTAAAACCACCATAAAAAAAAATCAAGCACCTAAAATAGGATTAAAAGGGCCAAAAAGTTTTTAGAGAAGAAAAAAAAAAAAAAAAAAATTTCGGTACAGAAAATTTTATAATTTTTTAATACAGATAAATTTTGGACTGTGTTGGAGCACAGCAGTATTGTGTGTAGTAAGCACAGTACTGAAATATCTGTATTAACACTTAATTGGACTGTTTTAAGGAAAAAGGAGGCAAACAAGCCCTAAACTCTTGCTTACCTCACCAAAAAGCCTAATTATGACATCATTAGGTAATTAAGAAAAATTAGAAAATTTGGGACTTATCTTCCCTTGTGGTGGCCGGCTGTCATGGGGCTAAAAAGAGTTTAAAATTTCCTCAAGGACTTGTGTGCAAAAGGAGAATCAAAAATAATTGCAAAAGACCCCAAATTTCACCTATAAATAGGCCAAGGGGGGGGGGCTGTTTTTGGCTGAAAAAAAATAGAGAAAATCAGCAAAATTCTGGCCATTTTCTTCCTCGAACAGATCTGATAATTTAGGAGAGTGAGAATTAGGTGGAGATTTGGGAAATTAAATAGGAAGAGAGAGAGTTTTGGTTCTTGGAGCACCCATTGCCTAGTGGAAGTTTTTTTTGGCAAATCTTGGTGTCTTCTCTAGTTGGTGGCCGACGTTTCTAAGGAGGAAAGGTAAGGAATTGTGTTTTGGTTTGTGGTTAGCTTTGGTTCAAGAGAATACCAAAGGATCACTAAAATTTTGGTGCAAAACTAGGTGAAAGAACCGGTTATTGGAGCCTAGGTGGGAGGAATTTTTGAAAGCCAAACCCTAACCCTAGAATTTGGGGTTAATCAAGGTAATCATCCCTAAACCCTAAACTCTTTCCTTTGAGCATTCAATTGAAATTTAGTTGTATTTCAAGTTGAAATTGTAGAGCTTAAGCTCATATTTATTTGGTGCCCTAGTTTAGGTTTTAGATTGTGCTTGATTTAGCTTTAAGGGTGGTTTGATTTTATTTGTGCTTGCATGATGTAATTTCCGTGGATTGTGCATGCAAATATCTGAATTTGGAATGTCCCCAAAGCTGCCCTAAGATTGTGGTTTGATCATAATATGTTAGGGTGCTAGAAGTGTATGAATAGATGCACATGTGAGCTTTAATTGATCCAAAGTCAATTAAGGTTTGCATGGAAGTTATAGAAACTGTAATTGGGAAAATTTTACGTTAGAAAAATGCTGCATGCTTGTAATCTAGGCTCCCGCGTGTTCGGTTGAGTTAGATTATGCGAATAGGACGTAAATAAAACCAAAAATGAGGAAACTGTCCAATTCGGGTGATTTCTGCCCAGTTTTATTGAAAATGAATTTTGAGGCCTTTAGAGGCCGAATTGGGAAAAAACGTAAAACACGAAAGTTGTTCGGAAGAGGTTTTCCTAGGGGGCAACATGAACCGTTTCCCAAAATGAGACCCCAATGGCCTCCGTTTACCCCAAAACCCGTGGCTGATCCCCAGACCCAGTTTTCACTCAGTTTTTCGGGGTCAGCCAGTTTTCAAACAAAAAAACTGGGACGAATCTAGGCCGAATTGGAATTTCTGTAAAACACAAAAGTTTTTAGAATTTTCCGAGAGCCACAACTCTCGTGAAGAAAAATTTTTCAGATTATGAACCAATTTTTAAACTGGGATCATTTTTCGAAGGGTGTGCAGGGAATCCGAAAATTTCTGCACCACTAGCCTTACAAATGTTTTTAGAAAACTGTTTTTCTACTACAAACTATTGTTGTGATTATAGAAAACTGTTCCAAAGGCAGTTTTCAACCTCAAATGATTTTATAAAGAACTAATCTAAGAGTTTGGATTTTTACGATTAAGTAAAGGATTTTATAAGTTAAAAATGAAGTTTTGGGATTAATTTCCCTAAATTTTCCAAGTAATGGAAATTAATTTTTCAAGTTAAGCGACTATTTACGAAGGGTAACCGGGTGATATACCCGAGTAACTGGGATTAGCCTCAAAGCCCAAGGTTGACCATAGTTGACCAAGGGTTGACCATTAGTTGATCAAATATCAACTTTAACCCAACATTTAATTAAGGGTTATCCAAGTAATCCTATAGGATACCAAAACATGTGTGGGGGGACATATAACTAGAGTGTTGGAAAGGTCACCAACATTTTATAGGATTCTAATCCTATACTCTTTTTAATAGCAGGAAGGAACCTGCCGTTGCAATCCGAGTAAAGCAACAAAACCCGGAACCTAGCAAATCAGGCAAGTATCGAACCTCACCTACAGTATGAAAATAGTAAAGACTATTTTCAAGTATACTATTTTCAAGTATACATGCTATGCTATGCTGTGAGATGTGATGCCATGATGTGTGATGCTATGCTATAATGTGCTAAGTTATGTTATAACATGTTATGCCATGTTTACAAAAGTGCCATGTTTGTAAAAGTGCCATGTTTACAAAAGTGCCATGTTTGCAAAAGTGCCATGTTTGTAAAAGTGCCATGTTTACAAAAGTGCCATGTTTGCAAAAGTGCCATGTTTACAAAAGTGCCATGTTTACAAAAGTGCCATGGTTTTCAGAAATGCCATGTTTTCAGAAATGCCATATTTTCAGAAATGCCATATTATCAGAGATGCCATGATTACAAAAATGTCATGTTTACAAAAATGCCATGGTTTCGAAAAAGGCCATGTTTTCAGGAAAGCTATGCTATGGCCAATGCTGAGTATGATATGACGTAGTGACATCATGAAGTATGTTCACTAATGTTAAATCACATGGTAAGATAAATCAGTTAGGGTGTCGTACCAACCTCCCTTGATCGGGGAGGCTACATATTTCAGTTGTGACATTTACCTTCCGCCAGATCGTGAAGGGTTCAGTTTAATTCCCAGAACTGTTAGGGCCTTGCAAACCCTAGCTTTGTCTGGAGGCTGCGCGTTTTGGTACGTACACTATGGGCCCACAGATTAAGATAAGATAACAAAGATTGAGTCTATAATTGAACATAAGACATTCAATCAACCATAAATGGTTCATGCATGAGTTTCGTGATGATTGGCATGTTATTTTAATAGAGGTTTGAAATATTTCGTGAGATTATGTTTGAACTTGCTGGGCGAAAGCTCACTATTATATTTCATACTGTAGGTAAGAAGCCTGCAGTTTAATTGGTGGGCTATGCGGACGATGCGGCGGGTGAAGGGCGGTGTGGGATACCACTACGCATAAATTTTCCGCATTTGATTTTCAGTAGTATGTTAATATTTCAGAAATAAATTATGTTTTGTTATTTGTAAGTAGTTTGAAGACACAAAAAGTTACTATCAGTATAGTCTGTTATATAACAAGCTTTTCTTTATAAGATAACTTTTGTGTATATGTTTTAAAAAAAAAAAAAAAAAAAAAAAATTTATCTCAAATTTTCAAGTAAAGAACAAGTATGTATGGTGTCGACCTGGCTTGGGAAGTCGGGGCGTCACAACCAATATCCAAGGCACCTTACCGTATGGCACTAGCTGAACTTAGGGAGCTTCAGGTGTAGTTGCAAGAGTTGTTGAATAAAGGATTTATTCGACAAAGCCATTTTCCTTGGGGAGCACCAGTTTTATTTGTCAAAAAAAAAAAGATGGATCGTTGCGGATGTGCATCGATTATCGGGAACTAAACAAGATCACCATAAAAGAATAAGTATCCTTTTGCTATAATCGATGATATTTTTGATCAACTTAGGGGAGCAGCGATATTCTTGAAGGTTGATTTGCGATCAGGATTCCATCAGCTCAAAATCAAGGAGGTGGATGTTCCTAAGACGGCCTTTCAAACGTGCTACGGACACTATGAGTTTCTCGTTATGCCATTTGGATCAACCAACACACCAGCTACTTTTATGGACCTTATGAACCGGGTATTCAAGGAGTACTTAGATAAGTTTGTTATCATCTTTATTGGTGATATTCTAATCTACTCAAGGTCCACAAAGGAGCATGAGTAGCATTTCAAGATTGTGTTGGAGACACTAAGACATAATCAACTCTATGCCAAGTTCACGAAGTGTGAATTTTGGGTGGAAAGAGTTCATTTCTTAGGCCACGTGGTTTCAAATGAAGGAATTTATGTCGATCCTGCCAAAGTTGAAGCAGTCAGCAAGTGGCCTGTTGGGATCTATATGTGCCCTAAGGATAGAAAATCAATTATAGGGAATTTTTGTAAATATGAAATTTTGATATTAATAAAAAGAGGTTATTCATGTTTAATAAGTTGTGTCCTATTTACTTTCATTTGTTGATTGTATGATTATTTTGAGCAAACATAAAATACTCCTAGGCTGTTGGTAGTATATCGGATTACCATATGTATACGGGGTATACATAGAAGACGTGGTAATTTAATAACAGTCTAAATAAATGGTCCGCAATCGATGGAATAAGATTTGAGGATCTTAATTATGATAAGATTGTAAAGGTTGTCTACTTCCTTAGAGGGATGGTTTGTTTTGACCATCAGATTAGTTCCGAGTAGAAACTTTAATGTATACCAGTATTGAGGTATGACATTGGACTGGACCTAAGGTGTTAATTGATTCGGTTTAATAATTCCGTTTATAAGAATCAATGACACTTTGATTATCATCCTGCATTAATCTTAATCCTGAAATGAATACTTGAGTTCGCATCCATGACTTATGCACTTTGATCCACTATAGGTGAGACACTGATAATTGATGGTCAATATACTTGTGTTTTGGGTGTATGACTTATGGATGGAGAGATCAAGATTCATAGATACGGAATCCATAGCTATCTTAACGATAGTACATGTTATCTACTTAAAGGCATTATTTGGCAATTGAAAGATAATATAACAAGATCTTGGCCATCGGTTTACTTTGTATTCTCTGATAGTTTACCGATTGTATGGCTTTACAATTGGTGGTTCTTCATTAGAGAATAATGGAATTTTAAGTTAAAATGATTGAAAAGGTAAAACGGAAAAGTCCTTAATTCAATCATGGATAACATGTGGGGATTAAGCAAGCGATGAATAAATCATGAAAGAAGCACTGCATTAGAGAGCTTTCATTATACGGTATGTAAACGGGAGTTCAGCTTCATACTTTTAGTGGAATAGTCCTGAAGTTGATAATTGATGAATAATTAATCCGGGATTAATTTTTCCCAATTATAGGAGCTTCTTTACATATTTCCATCGGATCCCTCTACTAGCTCATATAGTTCCATGAAGCGTCTTGGGATTTGTTCTTAATGAGATCGGTAAATTAAATGGGAATTTAATAATATCTATTTAGACATGGTACTCTCTAACATGCAATCCCGAAAGGATTGGACATGTTAAATTAATGTAGACAAATAATGTGATTTGTCAACATATGATTGGTTGTAAATAAAATAATTATTTGTTAATTATTTTGGTTAATTGAATTTTGGAAATAAGGTTGTGTTTGAATTATTTAATTTTTGAAAACAAAATTTTTCTCTCCTAATTGTAGGGCACGGTTTTTTAATGGATGGAGGGAAGAAGATTTTGTTTCAAAATTGTTTAAATATATTACAAACATTAAATTATTAATTTCTTTAAATAATGGAGCTTATTTGATAGATTTTCTTTTCTTAAAGAATGGTGCACGTTTTTTTGGTGGAAACGAAATTTAAAATATTCCATTTATTTAAATTAATTAAATATGGATAATGTTTGTGGAAAATATTTATTTAAATTCAAATAAGAAAATTTTATTTAAATTCAAAGGTTTAAAAGGAGTTTGAATTAAGATAGGATTATGATTTTTTGACTTGTCTAGATTCTTGATTTAAATTTGAACCACCAATCAATATCCACATGAAGGGGAGCACGAATTTTTTGAGTGTCTCTTAGCAAAAAACCGTTCATAAGGTTTAAAGAACCTAGCCCGAAATTTGAATGATCCTGCAATAACCAACCTTTTTATAAGTTTATGATTTCTTTTGTTAAGAATCAAAGTTTGTGTTATGTATGTTTATGTGATATGTTTGACTTGTTTTATAAGAAAATTTGTTGAATCTTTTATTAAAAAGATTCGATAATTTACTTATGCAAGTTTAAGACCTTTTGTTAAAAAGGCAAATTTATGATTTATGTTTCTATGTTGGTAGTTTCTAGTTTTAAGAAAATCCTATATGCAATTCAGATAAATTCTGGGTAATGGTCCAGAACAATTATACTGTTAACAGTTAAAAACAGTATATGTATATTTATGTCAGTGTGAAAATGGACTGCATTTAGGAGGTAAGCCAAACGAGGCCTTATAGGATGACACCTCGTCTTTGATAGTATGACAAGTGTCACCACCACAGTCGGTCACCTCATAGGGACCAAAATGTAAATATTTTATGTTTAGGGGTCAATATGCAAATTTAAGAAAAGTTCATGATTATTAATTTTTAGAAATTAAGAAAATCTTTTAAGGGATGACTAAGCTAGAATTGGATGTTTAGTAGCTACACCTTAGTTGGCCACCTCATAAGGACTAAAGTGCAAAAATTTTTCCTTTAGGGGCCAATGTGCAATTTTGAGAAAATTGTGGATTTATAAGTAAATTTATAAATATGTAAATTTTTGGAACTATGGACTTTTCTAGTTAAAGTTTCCTAGTTCAACTAAGTTAATGATCAATTACAAGTTTGGTTAACCTAGTTGGAAAACCAAGAAAATAAGTTAGGATTGAATGACTCCATTTGGACCAATCATATCCTCCCACATGGACACCCTAGGGACCGGCCACCTCATGATCTTATGAGCAAGCATTTTGCTCTTAAGGAGTATTATGCAAATTGTGAAAATTTGAGTGTCACTAAAATTTGACACATCATGCCCTAGGCTTAGTGATTAAGCACTTTAGTTTTGCTTGGTTGGCTATGTTTTGTGATTCAACTAACAAGTTGCTTCACTTGGCACACTGTGGCTGGCCACTTCATGGTTCTAGGGGCAAATATTTTGCTTTCAAGGACCAATAGGTAAGTTATGAAAAATTTGAAAGTCATTAGGACTTGACACCTCATAATCTAGCTTTGCTTAGTAAGCAATGTAGCTTTGCTTACTTGGCTATGTGTGATGTATCATCAAGTAAAAAAGGTTGCCATTTGTATCACCTATGGCCGGCCACCATGAGGGTGAGACACCTCATGGACTAGCTTTGGTGAGCAACCCTCCTAGCCTTGCTCACTTGGCTAGCTTAAGCATTGCCAAATCACCACCCATGACCGGCCACCATGAGGGTGAGACACCTCATGGACTAGCTTTGGTGAGCAACCCTCCTAGCCTTGCTCATTTGGCTAGCAAGAGCATTCACCACTCACTACCTACGGTCGGCCATCACTAGAAGAAGACACCTCATGCTTCTAGCTTAGATGAGTAAGCCCCCTTAGCTTTGCTTACTTGGCTAATTGGGACAATCATGGCCGGCCACCACATAGGGATCATGGGCAAATATTTTGCTCTTGGGGACTATTAGGCAATTTTAAGAAGTAAGTTGGTTCACCCATAAATAGGTGAAGGTGGATTCATTGCATTTTGTTAGTAAACTCAAACAAGCAGCTCATTATCTAGTTCTCCCCTGTAAGGCCGAATTTAAGAAGAGAGAAAAAAGTGAGAGAGAGATTTCAGTTTTGGTCTTGGATTAGTGTGAAGAAAATTTCAAAACCCTAGTCTAGATCTACATCCGTGGAACTTGAGGTAAATCTTTTTATCCTTTAGTTCTTCATTCAAGTTTTAGTTAAGATTTAAGTGTATGTTCAATATGTATGAGCATGAGTTCATGTTGTTAAGTTTCATGCACTAGGGTTTTGGTATGCTTGATTAGGGTTTGTAACTGGACAGTTTTCTGGAAACAAGATTTTGAGGCCTTTAGAAGCCGAATTTGAAAAAAAATCAAAACTGTAAAGTTGTAGAGAAGGGAAAATCCTAGGGGTATGTGTGTACTGTTTTTGAAAATAAGGCCTCTAAGACCTTCATTTCTATCAAAACCCAAGACCAATCTTATGGATAGTATTTATGGTCGAAAAATTTTCAAAGGAAGAAACAAGCAGGTTAAGGACATAATTGAGTTTTGAGTTAAAACTTTCATGAACCTTCAAGGTCTACAACTTTCATGAAGAAAAATTTTTCAAATTTAAAACAGATTTGTAAGAAAAAGACCAAATTTATGAATTGGTTCCAAACACAGTTTTCAGGATTCTAGGGTTTTACTATAATTCAAAAAGGGAGTTTAGTTTTAGGGTTTGTGTTTTGTAATGCAATTAGTTAGTAACTAGAATTATTTATGATGCCATGATAGGATGATTCTTATCCTATGATTTTCTTGAAAACAGGAAAGCAACCTGTTTAAGTGGAGCATTTAAATTCAAGGTTTAGTGTAACTGGTAAGTACGACTCCGCCTACGGCATAAACGAAAATGTTTATTGTTGTATGTCTTCAAGTTCATGTTGTTATGTGTATATAAATATTTATGGCTTGTATGTTTTCCAGTTAATGTTGTTATATGTATGATAAATATTTATGACTTGTATGTTTTCAAGTTCATGTTGATATGTAGATAGCTTGTATGTTATTATGATGAATATTTTGATATTATGGCATCACGAAGTATGCTCATTAATAATAAGTCACTCGGTAATGAGTAAGAATCCAGTTTCAAGTTAGAAACTATTACAAGTATGAAATGTTTTCAAATACAAATAGAATTTTCTCTATACTTAAAGGCAAGAATAAGTTAAAGAAAAATTTTCAAGTATGATGATAAGCAGGATGCTATATGTCGTATCGACCCGCACTAGGTCGGGTTTGGTCCATGGTTTGAGTTGGACAGGGCTGGCCACCCCAACCACTCCATGGCTGCGTGCCACGGTACGTACATTTATGTTATGTAAGGGCCCAAAAAGTATGCTAACCTAAGAAAACAATAAGGAAGCATAAATGGTTCATGCATTATATTATTATAAAATATTTTGCGGATTAGTAGTTGTGCTTGCTGAGCAAAAGCTCATAACTTACGTTTATGCTGTGGGTAAGCAAACTTATGGTAGTACATGATACAAGACGGTGGAGCGTGGCAATGTAAAACTGTGAAACTGTGGGTCGGGAACTGCTACGTTTCTTTTTGTTAAACTATGTTATGATTATCTTAAATATGTTGTATTTAAGTACAAGACCTCAGTGTTATGATAAGCAAATAAGTAAATATGTATATATATATATATATATATATATGTAAGTAAGTAATAAGAGGATTTCCGAATTCAAGTTATATATCGTTTGTGTAAAAAAAAAACAAAATTTAGCCCAAATTTTCGCATGTTATAAAGTAAGTATGTATGGTAACGGCCTACGTCAGGCGGGTCGTGACAGATCCTTTGGTTCAAAAGATTATCCAGAAAATAATTATTAATTATTTTTCAAGGAGGAGATATTTTTGAAAAAGGATTGGAGTATTATATAAAGGCTAGGGGTTCTTGAAAAACCAACTATCATATCATACTCATAGGTGGACGGTTTTTGGGAGAGAGGAAAATGCAAAAATCTAGGTTTTTGTGCTTGAGAAAAATTCGTCCTTCTTAGGTGTGAGAAAAAGAGAGAAATTTTCATGGAATCAAAACTGTGAAGATGGTTAAGCCACGTGATATTTTTCATACAAGGTTAGTCGGTTCCTGTTTTGTAGTTTTGAAGAACGAACCCGGATCGAATTCTCAACGAGGTACATCGAAATTGAGAAGGTGGAATCTAGACTTCGGAAGAATTGCCGGTCGCTTGGATTCATAGCACGTGTGCCCACACACACTCTGAGACGTGAGGACTCAAGAATAGTAGAGAAGACACGTTGGTCGACGCTCTAGCAATTCCGGAATCTGAGAAACAAGGTACGTTTGATCATGTATTTAATTTATTGTTATATACATCATGAGCTTCCTTTCTGAATTGGCACAAAAATTTTAAAACTTTCGCTGCGCCGTAACTCTGATATCAGAACCGTTTTTCCAACATGGCCGCCATCAAAAAGCATTATTGAGATAAGGAACTTTCTCGACTTAGGTGGATACTATCGACATTTCATTGAAGGATTCTCTAAGATAGCTTCACCTCTTACAGCTCTTACTCGAAAAGGGAAGAAGTTTGAGAGGACGTAGAAGTGTGAAGAAAACTTTCAAGAGCTTAAGAGGAGGCTTACCTGCGACCCGTATTGATAATTCCTGATGTGGAAGCAGGAAATTTCATGATTTACAGTGACGCCTCTAAAATCGGATTAGGAGCTACCATAATGCAAGAAGGAAAAGTAGTCGCCTATGCCTCACAATAGTTGAAAGACCATGAACGGAACTATCCAACGCACGATCTAGAACTTACGACGGTAGTGTTCGCATTAAAAATTTGGAGACATTATCTTTATGGAAATAGATTTGAGATCTTTACAGATGACCAAAGTCTCAAATACATCTTTACCTAAAAGGAGCTCAATATGAGGCAACGTAGGTGGCTAGAACTTGTAAAAGACTACGACTGCAAGATTGTTTATCATCCTGGGAAAGCGAATAGAGTTGCCGTTGCTTTGAGCTGGAAATCATCCGGTACATTGATGTCCATTGGTATGCTGTCAAAGTCACTTCAAAAGGAGATTAGTGACTTTGGTATGGAGATAATAACTGGGAAGTTATCCGTTCTAACTCTCCAATCCAATCTCCTAGAATCCATTAAGTCCTATCAAGGGAAGGACCCCTGTTTGCTCAAGGCGCAACTCTTCCTTGGAGAAAAGGATAAGGAATTCAAGGTCTCTATGGACGGGATACTCTATTTCAAGGGAAGGATCTATGTTCCTAACTTTGAGTTTCTTAAGAAGCAGATCTTGTCAGAAGCACATGAGACGCCATATTCAGTACACCCCGGAGCTTCCAAGATGTTCAAGGACCTCAGAGAAAAATATTGGTGGCCAAACATGAAGAATAAGATTGCCAAATTTGTGTCAAAGTGTTTAACATGCCAGAATGTTAAGGCTGAACATCGGCAAGCTAGAGGAGAACTTCAGAAAATTGAACTTCCATAATGGAAATGGGAACAAACTACGATGGATTTTGTAGTTGGATTTCCCAAGACCGCAAGTGGGAATGATACAATTTGGGTTATTTTTGACAGATTAACCAAATCAGCCCACTTTATATCTATCAAGGATACCTTTTCGGTAGAAAAGCTCGTGGAGATTTACGTATCCCATATTGTTAGGCTACATGGGGTACCAAAATCTATCACTTTTGACCGTGATGGATGTTTTACCTGTAACGACCCATCTTGCGTAGGCCGTTACCTTACTTATCTTACATACTAATTTAACATAATTACTTACTTACTTACTTATGCGGAAATAAAGTACATTTTTTTTAAACAACTTGAATCCATACATTACTACTTACATATCAAATAATATACGTACGTACTAAATTAACATTAACTTTTCAAAATTGTTGTAAAGTAAAATAACTCATAATAAGTAAACAATACATATATTTATTTCAAAACACGTAGCAGTCACCATCCCACGTTTCACAGATAGCCCTGCCAAGCCTCACCGCCTTGCATCAAGTACTGCCAGTATGAAGCTTACCTACAGCATAAACGTAAGTTATGAGCTTTTGCCCAGCAAGTACAACTATTATCCCGCAAAAACATTTCATAAGAAAGCCATGCATGAACCAATTATGCTTTATTATGCTTTCTTATGTTAACATAGTTTGGGGCCCCTATCTAACATAAGTGTTCGTACCGTGGCGCGCAGTCATGGAGTGGTTGGGGCGGCCATCCCAGTCCAACTCAATCCATGAACCAAACCTGACCTAGAGCAGGTCGGTACGACACAAGAAAACTTACTTAACATCATACTAGAAAACATTTTCTTAAAACAGTTCTTACTTAAAACGTAATATTCTTCTTACCATATAAATTATTATTAGTGAACATGCTTCATGATGTCACAATAATAAACATACATCATACATACAACATAAATGCATGAACTTTAAAACCAAACATGCAAAGTCATAAAATAATTTGCCTATGCTATAGGCGGAGTTGTACTTACAGTTTATACTAGGTCTTGGGTTTTGTCGTTCCGACAGGTTACCTCAATTAGGTTACCTTCCTGTTTCAAAAAGGAAGTAAGATAAGAATCATCCTATCTTACCATAAGTTATTTCATTTAATGTTGGTACCTTAACCAACATTATGTGTAACCCTAGTTATATGTCCCCCTCCTATACTCGAATGATAGCCTTATTGGTTACTAAGTGTAACCCTAGGGCACATGTCCCAATAATAATTAAACAGTATCCTATTTAATTACTTAACGAACTTTGGGATCAAAGCCCAATAGTACTTAGTATCTTATTAGGTTACTATTTGTAACCTAAGGTATAGGCCCAAATTAGGTTCGTATTTTACAAAGCCTGTTGGGCTACTGTGGCCCAACAATAATCTTGGACCTAAGGCCCAACATACAATATTTGTTCTTAAATAACTAGGCCCAATAACATTTGGTAACCTATCCGATTACTAAATGTCTTACGTTAGGTTATCAATTATCTTAACTTAATTTGCTTAATTATTTCTTGTCTTACTAAACTGAGTTTGATTAACCATTTAAAACTGTCTAAGTTTTAAAGGTATTTGCTGAAAATAGTCAAATCGTCAGTGTATGTGCAGGAATTTCCTGTGCATGCACTGTTTTGAAATTCCTGAACCAAAGCTTACTATTATGATTCAGTTTCACTTTGAAATCTGTTTGGATTTTGAAAAAGTTTTCTTCACAAAAGTTTTAGATATTGAAAAACCCTACAACTTTTGTGTTTTGCTTAAAGTCCAGTTCTATCTTTAACTTATACTTTTTCCTTGTTGAATCTGCCTGGCCGTGTACATTGGTCTGGGTGGTCCAGGCTCGGGTTTTTGTAAAAAGGAAGGCCTTTAGAGCTTTATTTTCAAAAACTGTCTGCGATACCTCCTATAATTTTCAATTTCCTACAACTTTTCAGTTTTGAGTTTTCTCAAATTCGGCATCTAAAGGTCTCAAAATACCGTTTCCAGATCACAGCCCAGTTTTCACCTGAACTAGCAGTTTTGGTTTTGGTTCGTTCTTACGTACAATTACGCACACCCTACCTCAAACGGTCGCAACCGTGAGCCTATATCAAGCATGCAGCGTATAATCTAACGTTCTCATGATCATTCATTCATTCACAAACATTCAATCATTTATTCAAAACCCGTTTGGTGATTTTCACCAAACTTGGTTTTCTAGGGTTTTCTTGAACCCTAATTCATCAATCAAGCATTCAACACCGTAATCATTCATTCAACATCATTCATAAGCCTATGGGGACATATAACAAACACCTAATGGTCACACACATAAACAACATGATTTCTAGGTCATACAATTTAGAACATACACCAAGCCATAACATAAACTTACCAAAACCTAAATCAAGCACATTCAAAGCAAACCAACTAAAATAAGGACATAATTGGTGAGCTTAAGCTCTTACAACCAAACTAAAAATACACTTAAAATGGCTCATAACTTTAATGAAAAAGGCTTGGGAAGTTGAGAGAATTACCTCTAAACCGTGGAGATAATCTCTAGCTTGGCTTCCGAAATTTTTTTCTAGCTTTCCCTCACTAAAAATCCGACCACACACTCTTGGGTTTTGCTGTCTATAGGGTTCGGCTGAGAGAGAGAAAATGAGTAGAAAAATGGCCAAAAAGTCACCCCCCATCACACCTATTTATACGTGTTATTTTAATTTCTTTCTTGAATTATTTTTATTCTCTAAATTGCACTCCAAGCCTTACAAAAACAATATTTGCTGAAAATTACTCAAGAGGTGGCCGGCCACTAGATGGTTCCATGAGCCAAAGTTATCTCTTTGTAATACTTTCCAATTTTTCAAAAAAAAAAAATCAAAAAATTACATAATTATCATGTGATGAGGTGTCCTCCACCTAGGGCTTTGTTTGGCTTTCTTTCTTAAAAATAGTCTATTTTCATACTAATGTAATTATAACAAATACTATTTTTAACTAAAACAGTACTGTCATACTAAATTACAGTCCAGAATTCATCTGCGTTTTACTGGACTGCATATAGGTTTTTCTTAGGACTTAAAGCTAATAAGTCCTTATTGTCCTAAATATTGTGCTTGATTTTTCTAACATGATTCCGTGCCTTACTCTTACTTATCTATCCGTAATGACGGTTTTTCACAGTATAATTTTCATACTGATTATTATACTGCAGTACCGCCTCAATCATATCTTAGATCATTCTGGTCAAACTTTGACCGAAATAAAATCATACATAAATCCTAATTCTGATAAGTCAGATCAGGCAATTCATATACTTATACATAATACAAACTTTGATTCCTTGAGAAACAAGAAATCATAAGTTGTAACAAAGTCGGTTATTACAATCTACCCCCCTTAAAAATTTTCGTCCTCGAAAATTAGAACAATTGGGGATAGTTCTTTCTCATATCCTCTTCTAGTTCCCAGGTTGCCTCTTCAACATTGTGGTTTCGCCATACCACTTTAACCATGTGAATTGTCCTATTTCGTAGGACCTTTTCTTCCCGATCCAGAATCCGAATTGGCTTCTCTTCGTACGTCAAATCGGTTTGAACTTCAATCGGTTCTTGACTTAACACATGGGAAGGGTCCGGTACATACTTCTTTAACATCGAGACATGGAAAACATTATGCACAGAAGCTAATTCTGGCGGCAAGGCAAGCTTATAAGCTACTTTTCCAATCCTTTCCAGTATTTAGAACTGCCCTGTGTATCTAGGACTAAGTTTTCCCTTCTTACCAAACCTCATAATTCCCTTCATAGGAGCAATCTTAAGGAAAACATAATCCTCAACTTGGAATTCTAAGGGCCTTCGACGTTTATCAGCGTAGCTTTTCTGGCGACTGAAAGCTATGTCGAGCCTTTGCTTGATCTTCTTAATATCCTTTGAAGTTTTCTGGATGAAATCCGTGATTTAAATCTGCTTCTGTCGAACTTCCTGCCAATGAATAGGGGATCGACATTTCCTTCCATATAACGCTTCGAATGGAGCCATACCAATTGAAGCGTGATAACTATTATTGTAAGAAAATTCGATCAAAGGTAGCTTCTGATCCCGGCTTCCTTTGAAATCCAAAACACATGACCTTAGCATATCCTCCAGCGTTTGGATAGTTCGTTCCGATTGTCCATCCGTCTGAGGGTGAAATGCTGTACTGAATTTCAATTTCGATCCCATAGCCGTATGAACACTTTTCCAGAATCGAGAAGTAAAGCGCCCATCCCGATCTGAAATGATGGATCTTGGCACTCCGTGCAACCTAACAATCTGGGATACGAAAATTTCAGCCAATTTCTCGACTGAAAAGGTAGCTTTGATAGCAATGAAGTGGGCTGATTTGGTTAATCTATCCACAATCATCCAAATCATATCATTCCCACTTGCGGTCCTGGGTAAACCTAATATTAAATCCATAGTAATTTGTTCCCATTTCCACTCTGGGAGCTCGATATTTTGAAGATCTCCTCCTGGTTGCCGATGTTTAGCCTTAAATTTTGACAAGTTAGGCATTTTGACACAAATTTAACGATTTTGTTCTTCATATTTGGCCACCAATAGTTCTCTCTAACGTCCTTGTACATCTTGGATGCTCCGAGATGAACCGAATATGGCGTCTCATGTGCTTCGGACATGATTTGTTTCTTAAGGATTTCAAAGTTAGGAACGCAAACCCTTTCTTTGAAATAAACTACTCCATCCTCAGAGGTCTTAAATTCCATATTCTTTCCGCCATAGATTTGCGCCTGTAGCAGAAAAGAATCTTTCTCCTGATGGCCCTTAATGGACTCTAAGAGGTTAGACTGGAGAGTCAAAGCAGACAACTTTCCAGTTATCATTTCCATGTGGAAATCAGAAATTTCCTTCTGAAGTGGCTTAGGCAACGTTCCTAAAGATATCAGCATACCGGATGACTTCCTACTTAGAGCATCTGCTACTTTGTTCGCTTTACCAGGATGATAAAGGATCTCGCAATCGTAGTCCTTCACGAGTTCAAGCCATCTTCGTTGCCTCATATTGAGCTCTTTTTGGGTAAAGATGTATTTAAGACTTTGATGATCGGTGAAAATCTCACATCTATTCCCATACAAGTAGTGTCTCCATATTTTTAACGCGAAGACCACCGCCGCGAGCTCTAAATCGTGCGTAAGGTAATTCCTTTCGTGATCCTTTAGTTGTCGTGAGGCATAGGCGACCACCTTTCCTTGCTACATTAGGACCGCTCCTAGTCCAGTTTTAGAAGCGTCGCTGTAAATCACGAAATTTCCTGCCTCTACATCAGGAATTACTAACACTGGGGCGCTAGTAAGCTTCCTTTTGAGCTATTGGAAGTTTTCCTCACATTTCTGTGTCCACTCGAACTTCTTCCCTTTTCAAGCAAGGGCGGTAAGGGGTGTAGCAATCTTGGAGAATCCTTCAACAAACTGTTGATAGTATCCAGCCAATCCAAGAAAGCTCCGTATTTCTGTAACGTTTTTGGGTCTAGGCCACGTACTGACTGCCTCTACTTTAGCAGGATCAACGGAAATCCCTTCATTTAACACTACATGGCCCAAGAAGTGAACTTTCTCCAACCAAAATTCACATTTTGTGAACTTGGCATACAACTGGTTTCGTCATAACGTCTCCAAAACCATTCTGAGATGCTGTTCGTGTTCCTTCATGAACCTCGAGTATATCAGAATATCATCGATGAAAACAATGACAAACTTATCTAGATACTCCTTGAATACCCGGTTCATCAGGTCCATAAAAGCGGCTGGAGCGTTGGTCAAACCAAACGGCATAACAAGGAACTCTTAATGCCCATAGCGTGTTCGAAAAGCCGTCTTAGAAATGTCTCCCTCCTTAATTCTGAGTTGATGGTATCCCGACCGCAAGTCGACCTTCGAGAACACCACTGCTCCCCTAAGTTGATCAAAAAGATCATTTATTCTAGGGAGAGGATACTTATTCTTAATCGTAATCTTATTTAGCTCACGATAGTCGATGCACATTCGCAACGACCCATCCTTCTTCTTGACGAACAACACTGGTGCTCCCCATGGGAAATGACTTTGACGGATGAATCCCTTGTCGAGCAGTTCTTGTAACTGCACTTGGAGTTCCCTAAGTTCGGCTGGAGCCATACGATAAGACGCTTTGGATACCGGTGTAACTCCGGGCAATAATTCTATCTCAAAAGAAATTTCCCGCTCAGGAGGAAGTCCGGGCAATTCTTTTGGAAAGACATCCACATATTCCCTGATAATGGGAACATCTTGCGGCTTTAACTCCACCTCTTTCTCCTTGTCCACCATGTTGGCTAAGTATCCTTGACATCCATTAGCCAACATTTTCCATGCTTTCAATGCCGATACTAACCTAGTTGAGGAGTTTCGAGACTGACCATAGAAGTTGAATTCCTCCTCACCATGCAGACCAAACATAACACAACGCTTTTGACAATCGATCTTAGCGTTGTACTTACCTAAGAAGTCCATTCCTAAAATAACATCGTAATCCTGAAGTTTAATCGCGATGAGATCAACATAAAGTTCTCTACCGCAAATAACTACAGGAACATTTGGCATCCAAAAGTCGGATAACAGAACTTCTCCTGATGGAAGGAACGTTCTAAATGGTTGCTTAAACCTATCGACACATCTTCCTAATTTATGGGCAAACTCCATTGATATAAATGAATGTGTGACACGAGAATCAAACAGAGCAAAAGCATCACATGTGGCAATAGAAATCTGACCTGTCACCATGTGAGAAGTTCCAGCCTCGGCATCCCCCTTGGTGTAAGCATAAATCCTGGCTTGGGGTCCAGGAGCCTCTAGCCTCCCTTGTGCATTTGAAGTGTCCTCGATTTTAGCTTGCACAGCATGCAGCTGACTGCTGGCACTCCTATTCGGGTATTGAGGGTTCTGGTTTTGGTTGTTGAACGTGCAATTCCTAGCGTAATGACCTTCCTTGCCACAAAGGCAGCAAGCATTTGTTCCCAGTCTACATACTCCTATGTGCTTCTTCCCGCATTGCGCGCACACTGGATAATCATTATTATTACCCTCATTCCCTTGGTTACTTTTCTTTTGAGGGTAATTCCTCTGTTGACCCTGGCCGGTAGCATTTCCCTTCCTTTTGTTCTTTCCGAACTGTTTAGAATGCTGAGCCACATTACTAGTCTGGCCCGTCGCATATGCGTCCTGGTTTTGCCTGGGCTGTAGCTGTCTCTCCGCAGCCTTCTCCTCTTTCTTAGCCTTAAAAATCTACGCCCTCGCCTCCTTATCTTGGTTAATCCAATACTTAGCCCTAATTGCCCGACTAATGCAGTCAGACACTAGGGTTGGAGGGCTACTTCCTGCACTCACTTGCTTAGCAATGTCCGTCCGAAACATCTTCATCATTCGTCTTACTTTCTCTGTTTCGTTTGGTATGAGTTCGGGGCATAGGCGGCCTAGCTGTTCAAATTTCTTAACAGCTTCCAGGACTGACATCGATCCCTATTTCAAACTATTGAACTCATCCTGTTGAGCGGCAAGGATCTCCCTGTTGTAGTACATCGTCTTAAACTCAGCTACAAAATCCTGCCAACTCATGGCCATAACATTTCTACGCATTTGCACTGTTATCCACCAATGCCTAGCATCCTTTTTCAGTGCAAAAGAAGCACAGAGAACCCTTTCTTGCTCTGTGAGTCCCATAAAATCCAAAATTACTTGGATGTCCATTAGCCAGTTATCGGCTTCTATCGGGTTCGTAAAACCCTCAAACTCAGGCACCTTCATCCGCCTAAATCGTTCGTATAGTAAATCTTCCCGAACTACAGGTGGGTTCGCTTGCATCCCTGCAGGTGCTAACGGAACTCCAAAATTTTGTGGAACCCCTGGACGAACCTCAGGTACCTGGGGCACTACAGGGGGTGCAGGGTTATCCTGTGGTGGAATTTCGTTTGCACCCAGCAAGTACAACTATTATCCCGCAAAAACATTTCATAAGAAAACCATGCATGAACCAATTATGCTTTATTATGCTTTCTTATGTTAACATAGTTTGGGGCCCCTATATAACATAAGTGTTCGTACCGTGGCGTGCAGTCATGGAGTGGTTGGGGCGGCCATCCCAGTCCAACTCAATCCATGAACCAAACCTGACCTAGAGCAGGTCGGTACGACACAAGAAAAATTACTTAACATCATACTTGAAAACATTTTCTTAAAACAGTTCTTACTTAAAACGTAATCTTCTTCTTACCATATAAATTATTATTAGTGAACATGCTTCATGATGTCACAATAACAAACATACATCATACATACAACATAAATGCATGAACTTTAAAAACAAACATGCAAAGTCATAAAACAATTTGCCTATGCTGTAGGCGGAGTTGTACTTACAGTTTATACTAGGTCTTGGGTTTTGTCGTTCCGACAGGTTACCTCAATTAGGTTACCTTCCTGTTTCAAAAAGGAAGTAAGATAAGAATCATCCTATCTTACCATAAGTTATTTCATTTAATGTTGGTACCTTAACCAACATTATGTGTAACCCTAGTTATATGTCCCCCTCATATACTCGAATGTTAACCTTATTGGTTACTAAGTGTAACCCTAGGGCACATGTCTCAATAATAATTCAACAGTATCCTGTTTAATTACTTAACGAACTTTGGGATCAAAGCCCAATAGTACTTGGTATCTTATTAGGTTCCTATTAGTAACCTAAGGTATAGGCCCAAATTAGGTTTGTAATTTAAAAAGCCTGTTGGGCTACTGAGGCCCAATAATAATCTTGGACCCAAGGTCCAACATACAATATTTGTTCTTAAATAACTAGGCCCAATAACATTTGGTAACCTATCCGATTACTATGTGTCTTACGTTTGGTTACCAATTATCTTAGCTTAATTTGCTTAATTATTTCTTTTCTTACTAAACTGAGTTTGATTAACCATTTAAAACTGTCTAAGTTTTAAAGGTATTTGCTGAAAACAGTCAAATCATCAGTGTATGTGTAGGAATTTCCCGTGCATGTACTGTTTTGAAATTCCTGAACCAAAGCTTACTATTATGATTCAGTTTCACTTTGAAATCTGTTTGGATTTTGAAAAAGTTTTCTTCACAAAAGTTTTAGATATTGAAAACCCTACAACTTTTGTGTTTTGCTCAAAGTCCAGTTCTGTCTTTAACTTATACTTTTTCCTTGTTGAATCTGCCTGGCCGTGTACATTGGTCTGGGTGGTCCAGGCTCGGGTTTTTGTAAAAATGAAGGCCTTTAGAGCTTTATTTTCAAAAACTGTCTGCGATACCTCCTATAATTTTCAATTTCCTACAACTTTTCAGTTTTGAGTTTTCTCAAATTCGGCATCTAAAGGTCTCAAAATACCGTTTCCAGATCACAGCCCAGTTTTCACCTGAACTAGCAGTTTTGGTTTTGGTTCGTTCTTACGTACAATTACGCACACCCTACCTCAAACGGTCGCAACCGTGAGCCTATATCAAGCATGCAGCGTATAATCTAACGTTCTCATGATCATTCATTCATTCACAAACATTCAATCATTTATTCAAAACCCGTTTGGTGATTTTCACCAAACTTGGTTTTCTAGGGTTTTCTTGAACCCTAATTCATCAATCAAGCATTCAATACCATAATCATTCATTCAACATCATTCATAAGCCTATGGGGACATAAAACGAACACCTAATGGTCACACACATAAACAACATGATTTCTAGGGCATACAACTCAAAACATACACCAAACCATAACATAAACTTACCAAAACCTAAATCAAGCACATTCTAAGCAAACCAACTAAAATAAGGACATAATTGGTGAGCTTAAGCTCTTACAACCAAATTGAAAATACACTTAAAATGGCTCATTACTTTAATGAAAAAGGCTTAGGAAGTTGAGAGAATTACCTCTAAACCGTGGAGATAATCTCTAGCTTGGCTTCCGAAATTTTTTTCTAGCTTTCCCTCACTAAAAATCCGGCCACACACTCTTGGGTTTTGCTGTCTATAGGGTTCGGCTGAGAAAGAGAAAAGGAGAAGAAAAATGGCCAAAGTTTGGGGGAATTTTTGAATAAAATGAGCCAAAAAGTCACCCCCCATCACACCTATTTATAGGTGTTATTTTAATTTCTTTCTTGAATTATTTTTATTCTCTAAATTGCACTCCAAGCCTTACAAAAACAATATTTGCTGAAAAGCCCTCAAGAGGTGGCCGGCCACTAGATGGTTCCATGAGCCAAAGTTATCTCTTTGTAATACTTTCCAATTTTTCAAAAAAAAAAAAAAAAATCAAAAATTACATAATTATCATGTGATGAGGTGTCCTCCACCTAGGGCTTTGTTTGGCTTTCTTTCTTACAAACAGTCTATTTTCATACTAATGTAAATATAACAAATACTGTTTTTAACTAAAACAGTATTGTCATACTAAACTACAATCCAGAATTTGTCTGCGTTTTACTGGACTGCGTTTAGGTTTTTGTTAGGACTTAAAGCTAATTAATCCTTATTGTCCTAAATATTGTGCATCATTTTTCTAACATGATTCCGTACCTTACTCTTACGTAGCTATTCGTAATGATGATTTTTCACAGTATAATTTCTATACTGATTATTATACTGCAGTACCGCCTCAATCATATCTTAGATCATTCTGGTCAAACTTTGACCGAAATAAAATCATACATAAATCCTAATTCTGATAAGTCAGATCAGGCAATTCATATACTTATACATAATACAAACTTTGATTCCTTGAGAAACAAGAAATCATAATTTGTAACAAAGTCGGTTATTACATTACCTCTCGATTTTGGATGACTGTTCATAACGCTATGGGGTCAAAATTGAAGTTTAGCACCGCTTTTCACCGCCAAACCGATGGACAATTGGAAAGAACCATCTAAACACTGGAAGATATGCTGAGGTCATGTGTTCTAGATTTTAAAGGAAGTTGGATCAGAAGCTACCTTTGATCAAATTTTCTTACAATAACAGTTATCACGCCTCTATTGGTATGGCTCCATTTGAAGCGTTATACAGAAGGAAATGCCGATCTCCCATTTATTGGCAAGAAGTTGGGCAGAAGCAACTCCGAACCACGGATTTCATTAGAAAAACCTCCGAAGATATTATGTCGATAAAACAGAGACTCGACATAACTTTTAGTTGATAGGAAAGCTATGCCGATAAACATCGGAGACCATTGGAATTTCAAGTTGGAGACTCTGTTTTCATAAAAATTGCGCCTATGAAGGGAGTGATGAGGTTTGGTAAGAAAGGAAAGCTTAGTCCGAGATACATAGGACATTTGAAATCCTTGAAAGGATTGGAAAAGTAGCCTACAAGCTTGCCTTGCAACCAGAATTAGCTTATGTGCATAACGTTTTTCACATCTCAATGCTAAAGAAGTATGTACCTGATCCTTCCCATGTTCTAAGACAGGAACCAGTTGAAGTTCAAACAGATTTGACATACAAAGAGAAGCCAGTCCAGATTTTGGATCGAGAAGAAAAGGTCTTGAGGAACAGAACAATTCCCTGGGTCAAAATTTTGTGGCAAAATCACAACGTTGAATAAGCAACATGGGAACGAGAAGATGAGATGAGGAAAAGCTATCCCGACCTGTTTTAATTTTTGGGGACGAAAATTTTTAAGGGGGGTAGATTGTAATGACCAAATTTTTGACGGACTCGTGATTTCCTTTGATACCAAGGAAATCTAAGTTTGTACTATGTATGCCTGTATGAAATGTATGATCTGATTTATCAGAATGTGTTTGAGTTCTTATAAGTTATAAGACTCAATGTTAGTATGAGGCCTTTTGTCAAGGAGGCGAAATCATGATTTATGACTTTGTTCTAGCCTATGTATGACGAGGATAACTCATGACTTGAATAGGACGGTACTGCAGTGTAATAAGCAGTATAGGAATTATACTATGTCTGACCGTCATTGCGGATACAGAATGAAGAATAAGGAATGGAATCACTTTAAAAAAATCAGGAACAATATATAGAGCAAGGAGGACTAAGTAGTTTCAAGTCCTAAGAAAAATCCATACGCGGGCCAGTTAAGTGCAGATGAATTCTGGACTGCGTCCAGTATTACAGTACTGTTGATAGTTAAAACAGTATTGGTATTATCTGGGTTATTAAGGAAATGGACTGCATATTAGGAGGGAGTGCCAAACTTGGCCCTAATTAGAGGACACCTCACCAAAGATAATTATTTAATTTTGGAAATTTTTGGTAATTATGGAAAATTAGTGGATAAGCATGAAAAGATTTTTTGTTGCTTAAGCCTCCACATGGCCGGCCATTGAGGGGTATAGAAGGGAAAAACTTTGTATTTAAGGCCAATTAAGTAATTCAAGAAGAGTTTTAGAAAAAAAAAATTTCATTGTGAAAAATTAAGGATTTTTCACCTATAAATAGGGGGGGTGGTAGAAGTAAAACCATTTAGTTGGACCCCCAAAGTTTTGGTTTTCTTTCAACTTTCCTCTCTAGCCTTAGAAAAAAAAAGAGAGAGAAGAAAAAGGTGGCCGGTTGTGGGTATAGTGGTGGTAGAGTAAAATTGTTCTCATTCCAAGATTTAGAACAACCTCCCAAGCTTTAGAGGTATTCCTCTTAATCCCCTAAGAATTTCATTAAGCTTTTGATCAAGGATTTATGTGTATTTCCAAGTTTGGGTTGTAAGAGTATAAGCTCATGTCTCTTATTTTTTTTATATGTTATGGTTTTTATATGGTTGGTGATGATAAATTTATGCTTAGGATATCATGAATGCTTGCCCTAAGCATGAATTTAATTTTTATACTCTAGAATGAGTTTTAAGGTTGCATGTGCTCACCAGGTGTTTGTGGAAATGTTTTCACATGTTTGAATATGAATGATTTATGAATGATGGATATGTAAATGTCATAAGTGTGTTGGTTAAGGAATTAACTTAAAAACACAATTTGGTAAGCTTGGAAAGTTATCAAATATTGTGTTTTTCATGAAGATGAACAAGTGAATGATTGACTGATAAATATGAATCCGACACACTGCATGATGATGTAGGCTCATGATTTCAACCATTTGAGGTAGTGTGTTTGAAATTTTAAACTAAAACCCAACAAAATACAAAACTGTCAATTTTCGGATTTAACTGGACAGTTTTTCGGGAAACCTGATTTTGAGCCCCTTAGAGGCCCAATATGAATAAAGTCTAAACTCTAAAGTTGTAGAAAATGGAAAACCACAGGGGGAAACATGAACAGTTTTTGAGAAAGATGATGCGAACCCCGCCAACTTGTGACGAGACCCGTCAACGAAAAGGAACCCAAGAACGTTCTACCATCAGGTTTGGATGGGAAACCGCGACCCGTTGCTCGAATTCGACTTGAACCTTGGTATAGAAGACCGCGATCTAATGCCAACCCACAAACAAGAACCTTGGTATTGTCGTAGACGCCACAAACGGTGGTGGAGAACCGTTTAATAAGTCGATAGTGAATGACACGGAAAATTCCGATAAGTTCAAATGGTTTGTCAAAGAACCAAAGAGAAAATTCTCTCACATTTTTTAATTCCAAAACTTGTGTTTTCACTATTACAAAAATGCCTATTTATAGGTTGAATGTTACAAAAAAGTTCCTAAAATAACTACACTAATTAAGGCCAAAATCTGGTAATTAAAATTTCTTACTTGCCTAAAAAAGAAAAAGGAAACAATATGAGATTTAATTGGCTGATCTCACATCTCACTAGAAAGGAAAGTTCGACGTTTTTTAAATGTCTTTATTATCAGCCATAAACATCCATGAAAAGCCAAAATGCGTATTTTTCTAGCACTAAAATAGGATCTGCATTCCATGCTCTTGTGCTAGCCATGTCCTCATCATTCTCCTCCTCTTGAAAAGGATTTGTCCTCAAATCAAGTTCATCAGCTGCGAGAAAGCGCATTTGCGATGATATTTTCTTCTTCTACCCTTTTTTTTGTTTTTTTTGCTTTTAAAATGCCACGAATATGAATTACAACTAGAACAAGAAATGACTAATTAGAAACAAATTCGGAAACACTTTTGTTTTTTTTTTTTTTGCAGACTCCTTTCTGTTTTCTTTTCTTTTCTTTTTTGTTTAACTTTTTGACGTTTTTTTTTTTTTTGCGGACTTCTTTTTGGTTTCTTTTCTTTTCTTTTCTTTTCTGTTTTTTTTTTTACGTTTTTTTTTTTTGAATTCGACTTTTTTTTTTTGAACTATCAAGAATTGAAATAAACTAGAATTCAAACAAAAAGAAAATTTAAAGGATAGGCAAACCTGAGACTAGAACTTGGTTCTGATACCAAATGATGCGAACACCACCAACTTGTGACGAGACCCGTCAACGAAAAGGAACCCAATAACGTTCTACCATCAGGTTTGGATGGGAAACCGCGACCTGTTGCTTGAATCGTGACATGAACCTTGGTATAGAAGACCGCGACCCAATGCCAACCCGCAAACAAGAACCTTGGTATTGTCGTAGATGCCACAAAAGGTGGTGGAGAACCGTTTGATAAGTCGATAGTGAACGCCACGGAAAATTCCGATAAGTTCAAATGGTTCGTCAAAGAACCAAAGAGAAAATTCTTTCACAATTTTGAATTCCAAAACTTGTGTTTTCACTATTACAAAGACACCTATTTATAGGCTGAATGTTACAAAAAAGTTCCTAAAATAACTACACTAATTAAGGCCAAAATCTGGTAATTAAAATTTCTTACTTGCCTAAAAAAGAAAAAAGAAACAATATGCAATTTAATTGGCTGATCTCACATCTTCACTAGAAAGAAAAGTTTGACGTTTTTTAAATGTCTTTATTATCAGCCATAAACGTCCATGAAAAGTCAAAATGCGTATTTTTCTAGCACTGAAATAGGATCCGCATTCCATACTCTTGTGCTAGCCATGTCCTCATCAAAAGATGAGTTTTCAAACCTGGCCGGTCCCAGTTGTATACATGGCCAGTAACTTTTAAATGGAAAAATGGATGAGTTAAAGAGAGAATTAAGTTTTGGATAAAGCACAAAAGTTGTAGGTTTCATTGAGGTCTACAACTTTCATGACGAAATTTTTTTCAAATTCGGAACCAATTTAAAGATAAAACTGGAGTTTTAAAACTGTGCAATATACAGGAAATTGTTGCACACGTACTTTCAATCAAATTAAAAAACAGTTTTCAAAGTTTTACAATTTCACAACTTATTTTACAAAGAAACTATGGTTTTACGAAAAACAGTTTTAAAGGGTTTTAAATCCATTGGAAATTTCACAAGTAATTTGTAAAAGGTAATTTTAAGTAATAAATCAAGATAATACTTGATTTATGAAGTCAATATATTTTTCAAGAAAACAAGGTATTTTAAGCAAAATGGATAAGTTGGGCCAAAGTTACTTAAAAATGTAAGTAACAATTCTATGACAGATAGTAATCAGTTTGGAGACCAAACTAGGATCCAAGGAAATAAAATAGTAAGCCCAAGTCACTTAGAATATGGTAACAATTACATGACTAAAGGTAATCCATTAGAATACCAATTTATTATAATAAGGTTTGTATCTATGATTACCAAGAGTAACCATATTGGATACCAATTAAGTATGTCATGGTTTATGTTAACAGGAGTGTAATATGTTTTTGTGCTTCGTTGAACGATAGACCAAGAACGTAGGACAACTTGTAAGTACCACTCCGTCTACAGCACAAGCAAAATGTTTTACTGCTATGCATATTTTTCAAAACTCATGCATTAATGTATGTGATGCATATGATTTATACTTTATTATTGTGGCATCATATAAGCATGCTCACTAATGATAAATCACATGGTAAGAATAAAATCAAGTTTCAAGTAAGAAACTGTTTTTAAGAAACTGTTTTCAAGTAAGAAATTGTTTACAAGAAAGACACTATTTTAAAGTCAGAAACTGTTTTCAAGTATGATGATAAGAAAGTTTTCTCGTGTCGTACCAACTTGTCACGAGGGCGGGTTTGGTCCATGGTTTGAGTTGGACTGGGCTGGCCGCCTCAACAACTTCATGGCTGTGCGCCACGGTACGTACTGTAATAACCCAAAGTTTTATGGACTCATGATTTCCTTATATGAAAAGGAATTTAAGTCCGTACTATGTGATTATGTGATGTTTCATGAAAAATTATGAATATCAATGTGAAATTCATAATCTGTTTGAGTTTTGTTTAATTAGCTACGAGACTCAATAGTAGTTTGCTTAGTCTACATAAGGCCTTTTGAGGAAAAAGGCAGAACATAAATTTATGATTTTTAATCCGGTCAAAGTTTGACCAGGTTGACTTTAGGTTTGACTAAGACGGTACTGCAATGTGATCAATAGTATGGAAATTATACTGCGTCAAACCGTCATTACAGACAAATGAGCAAGAATAAGCTATGAGACCAACCTAGAAAAATCAAGCACAATATTTAGAGCAATAAGGACTAAGTGGCGCCAAGTTCTAAGAAAAACCTACACGCAACCCAGTTAAATACAGATGAATTATGGACTGTAGTCCAGTACAATTATACTGTTATTAGTTGAAAACAGTATTTGTAATATCCGTATAAGTAAGAAAATGGACTGCATATTAAGAGGGAATGCCAAACAAGGCATTACTTGGAGGCCAAGTAAGTAAGTATAAATATTTGAATTTTGGGATTTTTGGAAATTAGAAAGAAATGTGTGGAAGATTTTGATTGGATGATTTAATGAATAACTTTGATGAGAATTTTGGTCCCAAATTCAGCCACATGGCCGGCAAATATTTAGGCAAATATTTTGCTTTTAAACCCTAATATGCAATTTTAAGAATAAAAATAATTGGTGAAAAATCAAGAATTTTCACCTATAAATAGGTGTTGGTGGCGGGATGTTGGATCATTTTATTTAGTTCCACCCCAAAACTCTGGCTCATTTTCAACTCACTCTTTCCCTCCCCTAGGAACCGAAACCAAAAGAAGAAAAAAAAAAGGTGGGTCAGATTTTTGAGAAAGAAATGCAAGAAGAAAAATTTGTGATCCAAGTCGTAGATCCAATCTCAAGGAGTTAAGGTAACTCTCCTAAACCCCCTAAGCAATTCAATTAAGTTTTGATTCAAGGGTTTATGTGTATTTCAAGATTGGTTTTGTGAGAGCATAAGCTCACCCATTATTTTTCATGCAAAAGCTTAGAGTGCTTGATATGTGTTTGATTAGGGTTTAATGATCCTGATTTATGGTTTGATGCATGTTTTTGATGATATGGTTAAGAGAAATTATGGTATGTGTGTATGCAAAGTAGGTGTTTGTTGTAATAACCGACTTTGTTACAAATTATGATTTCTTGTTTCTCAAGGAATCAAAGTTTGTATTATGTATAAGTATATGAATTGCCTGATCTGAGTTATTAGAATTAGGATTTATGTATGATTTTATTTCGGTCAAAGTTTGACTAGAATGATCTAAGATATGATTGAGGCGGTATTACAGTAATCAGTATGGAAATTATACTGTGAAAAACCGTCAATACGGATAGATAAGTAAGAGTAAGGTACTGAATCATGTTAGAAAAATCAAGCACAATATTTAGGACAATAAGAACTAATTAGCTTTAAGTCCTAAGAAAAACCTATACGCAGTCTAGTAAAACGCAGATGAATTCTGGACTGCAGTTTAGTATGACAGTACTGTTTTAGTTAAAAAAAAGTATTTGTTACAATTACATTAGTATGAAAATAGACAGTTTTTAAGAAAGAAAGCCAAACAAAGCCCTAGGTGGAGGACACCTCATCACATGATAATTATGTAGTTTTTTGAATTTTTTTGAAAAATTGGAAGGTATTACAAAGAGATAACTTTGGCTCATGAAACCATCTAGTGGCCGGCCACCTCTTGAGGGCTTTTAAGCAAATATTGTTTTTGTAAGGCTTGGAGTGCAATTTAGAGAATAAAAATAATTCAAGAAATAAATTAAAATAACACCTATAAATAGGTGTGATGGGGGGTGACTTTTTGGCTCATTTTATTGAAAAATTCCCCCAAACTTTGGCCGTTTTTCTTCTCCTTTTCTCTCTCTCAGCCGAACCCTATAAACAGCAAAACCCAAGAGTGTGTGGTCGGATTTTTAGGGAGGGAAAGCTAAAAAAAAAATTTCGGAAGCCAAGCTAGAGATTATCTTCACGGTTTAGAGGTAATTCTCTCTACTTCCTAAGCCTTTTTCATCGAAGTTATGAGCCATTTTAAGTGTATTTTCAGTTTGGTTGTAAGAGCTTAAGCTCACCAATTATGTTCTTATTTTAGTTGGTTTGCTTAGAATGTGCTTGATTTAGGTTTTGATAAGCTTATGTTATGGTTTGGTGTATGTTTTGAATTGTATGCCCTAGAAATCATGTTGTTTATGTGTGTGACCATTAGGTGTTTGTTATATGTCCCCATAGGCTTATGAATGATTTTAAATGAATGATTATGGTATTGAATGCTTGTATGATGAATTAGGGTTCAAGAAAACCCTAAAAAACCAAGTTTGGTGAAAATCACCAAACGGGTTTTGAATAAATGATTAAATGTTTGTGAATGAATGAATGATCATGAGAACGTTAGATTATACGCTGCATGCTTGATATAGGCTCACGGTTGTGACCGTTTGAGGTAGGGTGTGCGTAATTGTACGTAAGAACAAACCGAAACCAAAATGGCCAGTTCGGGTGAAAACTGGGCAGTGATCTGGAAACGGTATTTTGAGGCCTTTAGAGGCCGAATTTGAGAAAACTCAAAACTAAAAAGTTGTAGAAAATTGAAAATTATAGGAGGCAGCTTAGACAGTTTTTGAAAATAAGGCTCCAAAGGCCTTGGTTTTTACAAAAACCCAAGCCTGGGCCACCCAGACCTATGTACACGACCAGGCAGATTCAACAAGGAAAAAGTATAAGTTAAAGATAGAACTGGACTTTGAGCAAAACACAAAAGTTGTAGGGTTTTTCAATATCTAAAACTTTTGTAAAGAAAACTTTTTCAAAATCCAAACTGATTTCAAAGTGAAACTGAATCATAATAGTCAGCTTTGGTGGTTCAGGAATTTTAAAACAGTGCATGCACAGGAAATTCCTGCACATACACTGACGATTTGACTGTTTCAGCAAATACCTTTAAAACTTAAACAGTTTTATTTAAAAACAGTTTTAAGCGGTTAATCAAACTCAGTTTAGTAAGAAAAGAAATAATTAAGCAAATTAAGCTAAGATAATTGGTAACCTAACGTAAGACACATAGTAATCGGATAAGTTACCAAATGTTATTGGGTCTAGTTATTTAAGAACAAATATTGTATGTTGGACCTTGGGTCCAAGATTATTTAGGGTAACCATAAGGGATACCACTTTAATTATTGGGCCTCAGTAGCCCAACAGGTTTTTTAAAATACAATCCTAATTTGGGCCTATACCTTAGGTTACTAATAGTAACCTAATAAGATACCAAGTACTATTGGGCTTTGAGCCCAAAGTTCGTTAAGTAATAAACAGGATACTGTTTAATTATTATTGGGACATGTGGCCTAGGGTTACACTTAGTAACCCATAAAGGTATCATTCGAGTATATGAGGGGGACATATAGCTAGGGTTACACATAATGTTGGTTAAGGTACTAACATTAAATGAAATAACTTATGGTAAGATAGGATGATTCTTATCTTACTTCCTTTTTGAAACAGGAAGGTAACCTAATTGAGGTAACCTGTCGGAACGACAAAACCCAAGACCTAGTATAAACTGTAAGTACAACTCCGCCTACAGCATAGGCAAATTGTTTTATGACTTTGCATGTTTAATTTTAAAGTTCATGCATTTATGTGGTATGTATGATGTATGTTTATTATTGTGACATCATGAAGCATGTTCACTAATAATAATTTATATGGTAAGAAGAAGATTACGTTTTAAGCATGTTTCTTGTGTCGTACCGACCTGCTCTAGGTCAGGTTTGGTTCATGGTTTGAGTTGGACTGAGCTGGCTGCCCCAACCACTCCATGACTACGCGCTATGGTACGAACACTTATGTTATATAGGGGCCCCAAACTATGTTAACATAAGAAAGCATAATAAAGCATAATTGGTTCATGCATGGTTTTCTTATGAAATGTTTTTGTGGGATAATAGTTGTACTTGCTGGGCGAAAGCTCACAACTTACGTTTATGTTGTAGGTAAGCTTCCTACTGGCAGTACTTGATGCAAGGCGGTGAGGCTTGGAAGGGCTATCTGTGAAACGTGGGATGGAGACTGCTATGCATTTTGAAATAAACATATGTTTTGTTTACTTATTACGAGTTATTTTACTTTACAACAATTTTGAAAAGTAAATGTTAATTTAGTACGTACGTATATTATTTGATATGTAAGTAGTAATGTATGGATTCAAGTTGTTAAAAAATTGTACTTTATTTCCGCATAAGTAAGTAAGTAAGTAATTATGTTAAATTAGTATGTAAGATAAGTAAGGTAACGGCCTACGTAAGACGAGTCGTTACAGAGTTGGTATCAGAGCGGGATCCTGCCTTCCAGTTTCACAGTCTGCCTGCCAGCGCCACTGTCATTGTAAGTAGAAGTTATTGTAGTACATATATATTTATTATGTACTTGTAATTTGGTAGATTCGTTATCTGGGTTTGAGATATAGACGAGGATCGAGATGCTGCTATGGCATTTTTCGAGCTGCGACCCTTATTATATGATGGGACTCGGGGAACAGTATCGTTAGCAGGATGGTTGTTCGATATGGAGACGATTTTCAGAATAGGCCATATCGAAGCCCATCTCCAGGTTTTATTAGCAAGTAGATGTTTAGCAGGAGACGTTAGATTGTGGTGGATGGCGCAGGGGGACCAGGCTATCCACGGAGGACCATGGGCGGATTTTCGTGCTCGGATTATAGCCCGATATGGACCTCTACCTAACGAAGGGGCCAACGCGCCATACCGCGACCCGAATATTTACGGCGACATGTACAGGAGGCGATATCTCGACTTCGCCGTGGAGTGGCACACTTACCCGAATGAGTCCATGGGCCACTATTGCCGTAGGTTCCGAGAGGCAATGTTGCCCTATATTCCTCAGGAGCTTGTCGATCCGGAGTGGCAGGCGATGCACATTCTCAGGGATGGGCTACCTCCGGAAGTTAAGAATTTTGTCCCAGCTCCAGAGGTGGGAGTAACGTTGGAGGACATGATTGATGCTATTATGGAGGCCGAGATAATAGCACACATGGTACAGGTGGCCGACCCGGAGGATGTTTATCATGTGGATCCAGGCGATGACGTTGGTATGCCAGAGCCGTTATTCGAAGGAGTTCCGGCTGTACCCGAGGATCCTATTCCAGCGATCCCACTTCAGGAGATTCCTTCACATGAGGCAGGGATCGGACCGGACAATGACGATATGGATCCTGCTGATGCTCCGGTCAACCCAGGGGAAAACCCTGAAGATCCTCCGGTAATCCTCATCGAGAGTGATGGTGAAGAACCTAAAGAGTGGGAAGAGTTAGAGGATATGGAGGAGGAGGAGCTAGAGGATCTTGAGGAGCAGGAGGAAGATCCTGAGGAGATTCTGTTCGATGATGAGGATTGGGACGTATTTTCAGACATGACGACTGAGTAGATAGTTTAGACCTAAGTTGGACTTTTGTTATTTTATTCTTTTGACGTTAAGGTTGTATATAGGATAGGAACGATGGTAAAGTGGTAGACAATTCCAACCCATTTTGACCATATATATATATATATCGTAAATATGATGTATTTTTTAAAATGTATAAAACGATAAGTTTATATATGAAATGAATATCATGATGATTACGACATCATGATAAAAAGTATTTATGACAAGTCTATGATAAGTTTATGATATGATATGCTATGAAGAAATCACGAAGGATTTTTGTATAATGCTTTACAATATAATTAAGTACGGTATGCTATGATGTGAATAATAGGATATGAATGGAAGAAAGGATATTCGGAATAATGATATCTTTTCTTGAAACTTACTAGGAGTGATAAGATGGTGCGTCCACACACACGAGCCAATCAGAATCCGTAAGAGCCAGATCTTGCGAATATTGTAGCCATGTTGCAACAGCAATTGCTACAACAACAATAAGAAGTGAATCGGCTGCGTGAGCAGATAGCCCGATTGAACCAGATGCCACGCGCAAACGAAATTCCACCACAGGATAACCTTACACCCCCGGTAGAGTTTTCGATAGCTTTAAGCAACCGTTTAGAACGTTCCTTCCATCAGGAGAAATTTTGTTGTCAGACTTTTGGATGCCATATGTTCCTGTAGTTATTTGCGGTAGAGAACTTTATGTTGATCTCATCGCGATTAAACTTCAGGATTATGACGTTATTTTAGGAATGGACTTCTTATGTTTGGTCTGCATGGTGAGGAGGAATTCAACTTCTATGGTCAGTCTCGAAACTCCTCAACTAGGTTAGTATTGGCATTGAAAGCCTGGAAAATGTTGGTTAATGGATGTCAATGATACTTAGCCAACATGGTGGACAAAGAGAAAGAGGTAGAGCTAAAGCCGGAAGATGTTCTCATTATCAGGGAATATGTGGATGTCTTTCCAAAAGAATTGCCCGGACTTCCTCCCGAGCAGGAAATTTCCTTTGAGATAGAATTATTGCCAGGAATTACACCGGTATCCAAAGTGCCTTATCGTATGGCCCCAGCCGAACTTAGGGAACTCCAAGTGCAGTTACAAGAACTGCTCGACAAGGGATTCATCCATCAAAGTCATTCCCCATGGGGAGCACCAGTGTTGTTCGTCAAGAAGAAGGATGGGTCGTTGCGAATGTGCATCGACTATCGTGAGCTAAATAAGATTACGATTAAGAATAAGTATCATCTCCCTAGAATAGATATTCTTTTTGATCAACTTAGGGGAGCAGTGGTGTTCTCGAAGGTCGACTTGCGGTCGGGATACCATCAACTCAGAATTAAGGAGGGAGACATTTCGAAGACGGCTTTTCGAACACGCTATGGGCATTACGAGTTCCTTGTTATGCCGTTTGGTTTGACCAACGCTACAGCCGCTTTTATGGACCTGATGAACCGGGTATTCAAGGAGTATCTAGATAAGTTTGTCATCGTTTTCATCGATGATATTCTGATATACTCAAGGTCCATGAAGGAACACGAACAACATCTCAGAATGGTTTTGGAGACGTTAAGACGAAACCAGTTGTATGCCAAGTTCACGAAATGTGAATTTTGGTTGGAAAAAGTTCACTTCTTGGGCCATGTAGTGTTAAATGAAGGGATTGCCATTGATCCTGCTAAAGTAGAGGCGGTCAGTACGTGGCCTAGACCCAAAAACGTTACGAAAACACAGAGCTTTCTTGGATTGGCCGGATACTACCGACGGTTCGTTGAAGGATTCTCCAAGTTTGCTACACCCCTTACCGCCCTTACTCGAAAAGGGAAGAAGTTTGAGTGGACACAGAAATGTGAGGAAAACTTCCAAAAGCTCAAAAGGAAGCTTACTAGCGTCTCAGTGTTAGTAATTCCTGACGTAGAGGCAGGAAATTTCGTGATTTACAGCGACGCTTCTAAAACTGGACTAGAAGCGGTCTTAATGCAGCAAGGAAAGGTGGTCGCCTATGCCTCACGACAACTAAAGGATCACGAAAGGAATTACCCTACGCACGATTTAGAGCTCGCGGCGGTGGTCTTCGCATTAAAAATCTGGAGACACTACTTGTATGGGAATAGATGTGAGATTTTCACCGATCATCAAAGTCTTAAATACATCTTTACCCAAAAAGAGCTCAATATGAGGCAACGAAGATGGCTTGAACTCGTGAAGTACTACAATTGCGAGATCCTTTACCATCCTGGTAAAGCGAACAAAGTAGCAGATGCTCTAAGTAGGAAGTCAGCCGGTATGCTAATGTCTTTAGGAACGTTGCCCAAGCCACTTCAGAAGGAAATTTCTGATTTCCACATGGAGATAATAACTGGAAAGTTGTCTGCTTTGACTCTCCAGTCTAACCTTTTAGAATCCATTAAGGACCATCAGGAGAAAGATTCTTTTCTGCTAAAGGCGCAAATCTTTGGCGGAAAGAATAAGGAATTTAAGACATCTGAGGAAGGAGTAGTTTATTTCAAAGAAAGGATTTGCGTTCTTGACTTTGAATTCCTTAAGAAACAAATCATGTCCGAAGCACATGAAACGCCATATTCGGTACATCCTGGAGCTTCCAAGATGTACAAGGACCTTAGAGAGAACTATTGGTGGTCGAATATGAAGAACGAAATTGCTGACTTTTTGTCAAAATGCTTAACTTGTCAAAAAGTTAAGGCTGAGCATCGACAACCAAGCGGAGATCTTCAGAAGATCGAACTCCCAGAGTCGAAATGGGAACAAATTACTATGGATTTCATAGTAGGTTTACCCAGGACCGCAAGTGGGAATGATATGATTTGGGTGATCGTGGATAGATTAACCAAATCAGCCCACTTCATTGCTATCAAAGCTACCTTTTCACTCGAGAAATTGGCTGAAATTTTCGTATTCCAGATTGTTAGGTTGCACGGAGTGCCAAGATCCATTATTTCAGATCGGGATAGGTGCTTTACCTCTTGATTCTGGAAAAGTGTTCATACGGCTATGGGATTGAAATTGAAATTCAGTACAGCATTTCACCCCCAGACGGATGGACAATCAGGACGAACAATCCAAATGCTGGAGGATATGCTAAGGTCATGTGTTTTGGATTTCAGAGGAAGCTGGGATCAAAAGCTACCTTTGATCTAATTTTCTTACAATAATAGTTATCACGCTTCCATTGGTATGGCTCTATTCGAAGCGTTATACGGAAGGAAATGTCGATCCCCTATTCATTGGCAGGAAGTTGGACAGAAGTAGCTTCAAACCACGGATTTCATCCAGAAAACTTCAGAGGATATTAAGAAAATCAAGCAAAGGCTCGACGTAGCTTTTATTCGCCAGAAAAAGCTACGCTGATAAACGTCGAAGGCCCTTAGAATTCCAAGTTGGGAATTATGTTTTCCTTAAGATTGCTCCTATGAAGGGAATTATGAGGTTTGGTAAGAAGGGAAAACTTAGTCCTAGATACACAGGGCAGTTCTAAATACTGGAAAGGATTGGAAAAGTAGCTTATAAGCTTGCCTTGCCGCCAGAATTAGCTTCTGTGCATAATGTTTTCCATGTCTCGATGTTAAAGAAGTATGTACCGGACCCTTCCCATGTGTTAAGTCAAGAACCGATTGAAGTTCAAACCGATTTGACGTACGAAGAGAAGCCAATTCGGATTCTGAATCGGGAAGAAAAGGTCCTACGAAATAGGACAATTCCCATGGTTAAAGTGGTATGGCGAAACCACAATGTTGAAGAAGCAACCTGGGAACTAGAAGAGGATATGAGAAAGAACTATCCCCAATTGTTCAAATTTTCGAGGACGAAAATTTTTAAGGGGGGTAGATTGTAATAACCGACTTTGTGACAAATTATGATTTCTTGTTTATCAAGGAATCAAAGTTTGTATTATGTATAACTATATGAATTGCCTGATCTAAGTTATCAGAATTAGGATTTATGTATGATTTTATTTCGGTCAAAGTTTGACCAGAATGATCTAAGATATGATTGAGGCGGTATTGCAGTATAATAATCAGTATGGAAATTATACTGTGAAAAACCATCATTACGGATAGATAAGTAAGAGTAAGGTACGGAATCATGTTAGAAAAATCAAGCACAATATTTAGGACAATAAGGACTAATTAGCTTTAAGTCCTAAGAAAAACCTATACGCAGTCCAGTAAAACACAGATGAATTCTGGACTGCGGTTTAGTATGACAGTATTGTTTTAGTTAAAAACAATATTTGTTATAATTACATTAGTATGAAAAAGATTGTTTTTAAGAAAGAAAGCCAAACAAAACCCTAGGTGGAGGACACCTCATCACATGATAATTATGTAATTTTTTGATTTTTTTTGAAAAATTGGAAAGTATTACAAAGAGATAACTTTGGCTCATGGAACCATCTAGTGGCCGGCCACCTCTTGAGGGCTTTTCAGCAAATATTGTTTTTGTAAGGCTTGGAGTGCAATTTAGAGAATAAAAATAATTCAAGAAAGAAATTAAAATAACACCTATAAATAGGTGTGATGGGGGGTGACTTTTAGGCTCATTTTATTGAAACATTCCCCCAAACTTTGGCCATTTTTCTTCTCCTTTTCTCTCTCTCAGCCGAACCCTATAGACAGTAAAACCCAAGAGTGTGTAGTCGGATTTTTAGTGAGGGAAAGCTTGAAAAAAAATTTCCGAAGCCAAGCTAGAGATTATCTCCACGGTTTAGAGGTAATTCTCTCAACTTCCTAAGCCTTTTTCATTGAAGTTATGAGCCATTTTAAGTGTATTTTCAGTTTGGTTGTAAGAGCTTAAGCTCACTAATTATGTCCTTATTTTAGTTGGTTTGCTTAGAATGTGCTTGATTTAGGTTTTGATAAGCTTATGTTATGGTTTGGTGTATGTTTTGAATTGTATGCCCTAGAAATCATGTTGTTTATGTGTGTGACCATTAGGTGTTTGTTATATGTCCCCATAGGCTTATGAATGATGTTGAATGAATGATTATGGTATTGAATCCTTGTATGATGAATTAGGGTTGAATGAAACTAGAAAACCAAGTTTGGTGAAAATCACCAAACGGGTTTTGAATAAATGATTAAATGTTTGTGAATGAATGAATGATCATGAGAACATTAGATTATATGCTACATGCTTGATATAGGCTCACGGTTGTGACCGTTTGAGGTAGGGTGTGCGTAATTGTACGTAAGAACGAACCGAAACCAAAACTTCCAGTTCGGGTGAAAACTGGGCAATGATTTGGAAATGGTATTTTGAGGCCTTTAGAGGCCGAATTTGAGAAAACTCAAAACTGTAAAGTTGTAGGAAATTGAAAATTATAGGAGGCATCTAGGACAGTTTTTGAAAATAAGGCTCCAAAGGCCTTGGTTTTTACAAAAACCCGAGCCTGGACCACCCAGACCTATGTACACGGCCAGGCAGATTCAACAAGGAAAAAGTATAAGTTAAAGACAGAAATGGACTTTGAGAAAAACACAAAAGTTGTAGGTTTTTTCAATATCTAAAATGTTTATGAAGAAAACTTTTTCAAAAATCCAAACAGATTTCAAAGTGAAACTGAATCATAATAGTAAGCTTTAGTTCAGGAATTTCAAAACAGTGCATGCACAGGAAATTCCTGCACATACACTGACGATTTGACAGTTTTCAGCAAATACCTTTAAAACATAGACAGTTTTAAATGGTTAATCAAACTCAGTTTAGTAAGAAGAGAAATAATTAAGCAAATTAAGCTAAGATATTTGGTAACCTAACGTAAGACACATAGTAATCGGATAGGTTACCAAATGTTATTGGGCGTAGTTATTTAAGAACAAATATTGTATGTTGGGCCTTGGGTCCAAGATTATTTAGGGTAACCATAAGGGATACCACTTTAATTATTGGGCCTCAGTAGCCCAACAGGCTTTTTAAAATGCAAACCTAATTTGGGCCTATACCTTAGGTTACTAATAGTAACCTAATAAGACACCAAGTACTATTGGGCTTTGAGCCCAAAGTTTGTTAAGTAATTAAACAGGATACTGTTTAATTATTATTGGGACTTGTGCCCTAGGGTTACACTTAGTAACCAATAAGGTTATCATTCGAGTATATGAGGGGGACATATAACTAGGGTTACACATAATGTATGTTAAGGTACTAACATTAAATGAAATAACTTATGGTAAGATAGGATGATTCTTATCTTACTTCCTTTTTGGAACAGGAAGGTAACCTAATTCAGGTAACCTGTCGGAACGAAAAAACCCAAGACCTTGTATAAACTGTAAGTACAACTCCGCCTACAGTATAAGCAAATTGTTTTATGACTTTGCATGTTTGTTTTTAAAGTTCATGCATTTATGTGGTATGTATGATGTATGTTTATTATTGTGACATCATGAAGCATGTTCACTAATAATAATTTATATGGTAAGAAGAAGATTACGTTTTAAGTAAGAACTGTTTTAAGAAAATGTTTTCAAGTATGATGTTAAGTAAGTTTTCTTGTGTCGTACCGACCTGCTCTAGGTCAGGTTTGGTTCATGGTTTGAGTTGGACTGGGCTGGCCGCCCCAACCACTCCATGACTGCGTGCCATGGTACGAACACTTGTGTTATATAGGGGCCCCAAACTATGTTAACATAAGAAAGCATAATAAAGCATAATTGGTTCGTGCATGGTTTTCTTATGAAATTTTTTTGCGGGATAATAGTTGTACTTGCTAGGCAAAAGCTCACAACTTACGTTTATGCTGTAGGTAAGCTTCCTATTGGCAGTACTTGATGCAAGGCGGTGAGGCTTGGCAAGGCTATATGTGAAACGTGGGGTGGAGACTGCTACGTGTTTTGAAATAAATATATGTATTGTTTACTTATTACGAGTTATTTTACTTTACAACAATTTTGAAAAGTAAATGTTAATTTAGTACGTATGTATATTATTTGATATGTAAGTAGTAATGTATGGATTCAAGTTGTTTAAAAAAAATGTACTTTATTTCCGCATAAGTAAGTAAGTAATTATGTTAAATTAGTATGTAAGATAAGTAAGGTAACGGCCTACGTAAGACGGGTCGTTACATTTGTTATATGTCCCCACATGCTTAAGAAGAAGCATGTTATGCATGAATGATGGAAATGAGATTGGTAAGTGAATCTAGGGCGAAAACTAACCCTAAAACCCTAGTTTGGTACAAGATTACCACACGGGTTGCATGGGTATGAACCAATGCATGATTGTTGAAAACTTATGTAATATACTGCAGGTTTGTCATAGGCTCATGGTTGTGACCATTTGAGGTAGTGTGCTCATAATTTTATGTAAAATTTGACCTAAAATGAAATTGCCAGTTTTCGGGTAAAACTGGGCAGTTTTCTGGAAACAGGATTTTGAGGCCTTTAGAGGCTGAATTTGGGAAAACTTAAAACTACAAAGTTGTAGGAAATTGAAAATACTAAGGCGAAAAGTAGATAGATTTTAAAAAATAAGTTCCAAAGGCTTCCGTTATTGTGAAAACCCGAGCCCTGGTCTGCCCAAACCCTGTGCACGGCCAGTCGGTTTCAACCAGAGATATGAATAAGTTAAAGGCAGAATTAGATTTTGAGTAAAACATAAAAGTCGTAGTATTATTTGAGCTCTACAACTTTCATGAAGAAAGATTTCTCAAATTCTAAGTATATTTTAAGATAAAATTTAATCTTAAAAATTGTGTAGGAAACAAGAAATTCCTGCACAGGATTTTCAGAAAATAGTGCAAAAGCAGGAAATTCCTGCACATGCACTGATAACTGAAATTGAGAAACTGTTGTCAAAGATTGTTTTCAAATTTTGACAATTTTTAACTGTTTTTGGTTAAAAGTTACGATTTTATAAAAATACGGTTTTTATAAAAAATTTAAAGTTTTACAAAAGATTTTTAAAGAAAACTTGACAAGGTTTTGTCAACAAAAGAGAAAAATAAATACTTGGGCCAAAAAGTATTTCGAAGGTATAATAACAAAATGATGACCGATAGTAACCGGTTAGGATACCCAAGTTATTGGGTTGGGCCTTACCCTATGGTTACCGATAGTAACCTAATGGGGTAGTACTTTGAAAGTAATTGGGTCCTAGTAACCCAATAGGGTATCATTCAAATATGATAGGGCCTTACCCTAGGGTTACCAATGGCAACCTAATAAGGGTATTACTTTAAAAGTAATTGGACCTTAGTAACCTAATGAGGTATGTGTCTAAGATCTAGATATGATTGGGCTTACACCCAGGGTTACTAATAGTAACCTAATAAGATGCTAATTACTATTTATGTATGATTGGGCCTTGAACCCAAGGTTCCATTAAGTAATCAAACAAATATTGTTTGATTAGACCAGGTGCCTTAGGGTTACATTTAGTAATCAAATAAGAGATCATTGTAGTATGTTGGAGACATGTAACTAAGTTTACTGATAAATGCTGGTTAAGGATACCAGTATTGAATGTAATGATTTACGGTAATATAAGATGATCCTTATCTTACGTCTTTTGGGAAAACATGAATTAAACCTGTTGATGTGCCTTGTTGGAACATTAGACCAAGAGCGTAGGACATCAGGTAAGTACAAACCTCACCTACAGTATGAAAAATAGTAAATACTATTTTCAAGTATGACATGTTTTCATGTATGCCATGATATGCCATGTTATGCCAAGATGTGCCATGTTATGCCATGATATGCCATGTGTATGTATATGTTATGGTTAATATTATGTTATGTTATATGTTTTGATATAGTGACATCATGAGGCATGTTCACTAATATTAAACCACATGGTAAGAACATGTTTTTAAGTCATAAGATAAGATAAACACAATGTCGTACCAACCTCCTGTTGATGCAGGAGGATTATGTATGTTCAAGAAAATTCTCAGACCTTCCGTTGATGCGTGAAGGGTTAAGTATATGATTATCAACCTCCCGTTGATGCGTGAGGGTATAATCAACATCAACCTTCCGTTGATGCGTAAAGTATTATGTATGGTCAAAAAAATTCTCAGACCTTCCGTTAATGCGTGAAGGGTTATGTATATGATTATCAACCTCCCGTTGATGCGTGAGGGTATAATCAACATCAACCTTCCTTTGATGCGTAAAGGATTATGTATGAAAATTCTCAGACCTTCTGTTGATGCGGAAGGGTTATGTTTCATGATTCCCAGAATTGTTAGGGACCTTGCAAACCTTAACTTTCTGAGGAATGAGTGCATTTGGTACGTACACAAGGGCCCCATATGTTAAGCAAGATAATAAGTTCATAATTAAGTCCATAATGGAGCATAAGACATTCATAATCGATCATAAATGGATCATGCATAAGTTATATGTTACTTGACGTGTTTTGTGAGATTATGTTTGTACTTGCTGCACGAAAGCTCATCAGTATATTTCATACTGTAGGTAAGATGCCTGCAGCTTTACTTGGTGGGCCATGGAGACGATGCGGCAAGTGAAGGGAGGTGTGGGATATCACTATGCAGATTTTTCCGCAAACTCTTTAAATTATGAACTAGTACATGTATGGTTAAGTAATATGTACCATGTTACGTATGAGATGTTTCAAAACCCCGGTTTAAAAGGTTTAGGTGTGACCTTTTAATCGGTTTAACAAGTAATGGGTAGGCATGGTGAAGTTTACCCATATGGATAAGTTTATTTAAGTTGTGTTAAAAAAATTATTTTGAAATTTTCTGAAAGTTCAAGAATTAGAAACTAAGAAGTAAGTTAAGTAAGTAAAGTAAAGGCTCATGTTTACATAGTCGGTCCTACGTAGATGGCCGGGGCATTACACGTACACTCATGTTATGTAAGGGCCCAAAAATGTGCTAACCTAAGAAAGCATAAAGAAAGCATAATTGGTTCATGCATTCTTTTATTGGAAATGTTTTCCAAAGAAAAGTTGTACTTACTGGGCGAAAGCTCATAACTTATGTTTATGCTGTAGGTAAGCAGCCTACTAGTAATGTGTGATGCAAGACTGTGGAAGAGGGCACAATGGACTGTGAAACTCTGAGCTGGACACCGCCACGCATTTTGAAAAAAAAAATGTTTATAAATGTTGGTATTATGTTATGATAGTTTGATGGTACTAATATCTAGTAATTAGTATATTTTGTAAATGTGTTAAGATGGTTTAAAAACTTAGTACTTGCCTTGATTAAGTACATATATATGAGTGTGAAATTTAAATTGGGATTTAAAGTAAGTTTCGAAAAAAAAATATTTCCGTATTTTACATAAGATAAGAGTAAGTTTCTAAGTAATGTAAGTATGGTAACAGCCTACGTAAGGCGGGTCGTTACATTTACATTCCTATTTATAGTATTGTTTACAGTTAATTTCATAAATGACCAATATGTCATGTTTATAGTGACCATCCCCGGACTTTGTTTCATTTATGGATGTAAAAGAATTTTTACACAAAGAGTTTTGAAGCACATAAATGGGAGTCAGCCTAACATATTTTTAACAACAATACTATTGTTGCAAAAAACGTGACTTTCGACGGAAATTTAATTTTAGGGTTAGTAGTAACCATATGCAATTATATAAATGACCAATGAGTCATTTCCATAACGACCATCCCTATAGTTAGTTTCATTTATTGACATAAAAAAGAGAGTTTTTAAAACGAGAGTTTTGAAATGCATAAATGGGAGTCAATCTAACTTATTTTTTACAACAATATTATTATTACAAAAGGCTTGACATTGGACGGAAACACAGTTTTAAGGATAGTAGTAAGCATGTGTAATTATATAAATGATCAATGGGTCATTTTCATAATGACCATCATTGTATTAGTTTCACAACATAAGATGAACAAGAAATACAATTACTTACGAACATAATGACTATCTACTGTAGTAATACATTCCTAACATTTTCTTTACTCAAAATATAAACAGACCACAAGGATAAAGGCTAACGTTGGTAGTCACCTACACAATCCTACCAATTACTTACATCATGATAGGGTTAATTAATGTATGGCTTTACATATCAACTTCTTGTATTGATCGTCAAACAACTACTTGTTGAGATTTTTCATTGTCCCCTCAATATTGACAAATGTATTTATCTTCGGGCGAAGTATTTCAGCACCGAAGACACGCCTCATAAACTAAACTTGCAGTAATAATATCACAAAATAAAGTAATTATATTTATGACCTGCAAGTCATCACAAAAGTGACCAATGGGTAAAATACAAATGACCTTAGATAAATATACATATAACCACATAACAAAACCATAACTGTCACGCCTCTGACCTACGCTATGTAGGGCCGTGACTTTCGTGCTTCTTAACTTAAACTTACTTCTTGAACATATGCCTTAAACTTACTGAAACTTCCAGAGTAAAAAAACATTTCATTTCTTTTATTACTTTACTTTAAACTTTAAAAGACTTTATTTTAAACTCAAACTTAACTTGACTTATCCTCATACATATTTATATGTACTCACTTGAGTACCGAGCTTTCATAACCACATTGAAAGCTATCATATTCAAACCGTGGACCAAACCTAACCTAGTGTGGGTCTGTACGACACGAGGCAACTTGTTGCCATCATACTTGAAAACTTTTCTTTAACTTGTTCTTGAAGATAATTTCTTAAAAATAGTTTTCTTCATGAAAACAATTCCTTGCCCATACTATCACATAAATACATTTTACAAATATATTTTACATAACATATTTTACAAAACATATTTGTCAAAACTCGTGGCGGTGTCCATCCCACATTTCACAGTCTGTAGCGTCATCACTCCACAATCTTGCATCACGCAATTGCCGGTAGGTTGCTTACCTACAACATGAACGTAAGTAATGAGCTTATGCCCAGTAAGTACAACATTCAATCCACAAAACATTTTTAGTGCAATGAACCGATTATGCTTTTTTATGAATCAATTATGCTTTCATATATTAACTTGGTTCTGTTCCCTTACATATCATGTGTGCACGTACCGTGGTACATAGCCATGGAGTGGTTGGAGGCGGCCAATCCAATCCAACTTAAACCATGAAACAAACCGTTTAACATGGAGTGATTGGGGCAGCCAGTCCAATTCAACTCAAACCATAGACTAAACCGTTTAAACCCGCCCTCGTGGCAAGTCGGTACGACACAATAACATTAACTTATCTTATCTTATCTTATGACTTAAAAACTTATTCTTACTATGTGATTTAATATTCGTGAACATGCTTCATGATGTCATGATAACAAAACATATAACATAACATAATAACAAACCGTAACATAAAACATCATAACATAAAACACCATGACATAAGCATCATAACATAAACATCATAGCATAAACCATCATAACATAAAGCACCATAACATAAGCATCATAGCATAAACATCATAGCATAAACCATCATAACATAAAGCACCATAACATATAACATATGTAAATCATGTAAATTAATTCATGATTTCTTAAAAACATGTCATGCAACAAAAATAATTTGTCCATGCTGTAGGCGGAGTTGTACTTACCTACTGACTATGTTCTGGATAAGTTGCTCCTATCGAACGCAACAACAAGTTAACTCCTTGTTTCTAGAAAGAACGTAAAATAAGAATCTTTCTATCTTATTCTCAATCATAATACTAAATGTTGGTATCCAAACCAACATCCTTAGATATCCTAGTTATATGTCCCCTCTAACACCTTATGATAACTGATTGTCTTTTCATTACCATGTTTTTTTTAAAACTCCTTTGGTTCATTTACTTGTCCATTTCTTGACATACTTTGTCAAGTTTTTCTTAAAATCTTTTGCGAAAACCTAAGTTTTTTAAAAACAGTTCATAAGTCCGGTTGTTAGTGCATTTATAGGAAATCCTGTTTGCACTATTTTTCTGAAAGTCCTGTGCAGGAATTTCTTGTTTCCTACACAGTTTTTGTGATAAAATCTTTATCTTAAATTATGTTTAGAATTTGAAAAACCTTTCTTCATAAAAGTTTTAGCTCTTGAATAATTCTACAACTTTCATGTTTTACTAAGGACCCAGTTCTGCCTTTTACTTGTTCATATTCTGAGTTGAAGCCGACTGGCCGTGCATAAGGTCTGAGCAAATTAGGCCACGGGTTTTTGTAAAAATGAAGGCCTTTGGAGCCTTATTTTCAAAATATGTCCATGCTACCCCCAAGGATTTTCCATTTTCTACAATTTTTCAGTTTTAACTTTCTTCAAATTCGGCCTCTAAGGGCCTCAAAATCACCTTTTCAGAAAACTGTCCAGTTTTACCCGAAAACTGGCAGTTTTGCATGTGTCCGATTTTACGTAAAATTTACGTGCACACTACCTCAAACGGTCGTAACCGTGAGCCTATGACAACATGCTGCGCTTTAACATAAGATTTGCCATTCACATGCATTAATCCAAACCCATGCAACCCGTGTGCCATCATGCACCAAACTTAGGGTTTTTGGGTTGGTTTGGCTTCCATTCATCCCATACAAGCTCAATTTATTTTCATACATCATTCATGCATAACCTACACTTTCTTATACATAAGGGGACATACAACAAGCATCTTAAGGACATACATGTAAACCATACTATCTCACAAGTATAGCATCAAAAGCATGAACCAAAACCTAAATCAAGACCATAGAACCCTAATCAAGCACATAATCAAGCATCTAACTTATTGCATGATCATAAATCAATGAGCTTATGCTCTTACAAACCCATATGGAAAATACACATAAACTTGAATCAAAACTTATTTGAAAGATTTAGGGGATTTAGGAGGGTTACCTTAACACCTAGAGGTTGGATCTAAACTTTGGATCCAAAATTTTCCTCCTTGCTTCACTCTCTAAAAATCCGACCCTTACATTTTTTTTTCTCTTTGGTTTCGGTTTTCTAAGGGGGAGAGAGTGAGGTGAGATTTTGGCATGGTTTTGGGGTGTTTTCTCATTTTTGAGAACAAAATGAGCCCCCCCCCCCCCCCCCCCCCAATCAACTATTTATAGGTGATAAATAATTAAATTTTTGGATTTATTTTTGATCCAAAAATTGCATAATAGCTCTTAAGAAAAAAATATTTGCCAATTAGTCCTTGAGAGCAAAATATTTGCCAATATACCCCACCTTAGGTGGCCGGCCATTTACTTGGAGAGTAAGGAAATTCTCTTGCTTACATCATCATGACATCATCATACTTACATCATCAAGCTTACATCATGCTTACATCATCATTACTCACTTTTCTTTGAATTCACTTTGGCCCCTAAGGACAAAATATTTACACTTTAGTCCCTGTGGGTGATCGGCTAGTGTGGAGCTACTTAGCTTCCGATTCTTGCATAATTATCCACTTGATTCTAAAAATCCATTAATATACTCATGCAGTCCATTTCCTTACTAATTTAGATAATTTAAATACTGTTTTTTTACTAAAAACAGTACTATTATACTGGACTACAGTTCAGAATTTTATCTACGTAAAATTGGACTGCGTATAGGATTTTCTTAGGACTTGAAACTATTAAGTCCATATTGCTCTAAATTTTGTGCTTGATTTTTGTAGAGTGGTCTCATAGCTTATTCTTGCTCATTTATCTGTAATGACGGTTTTTCACAGTATAATTTTCATACTGTTGATTATACTGTAGTACCGTCTCAGTCAAACCTATAGTCAACTTGGTCAAACTTTGACCGGAATAAAAACCATAAATTCCTATTCTGCCTTTTTCTCAAAAGGCCTCATGCTTGACTTAAGCAAACTATTATTGAGTCTCGTAGCTAATTAAGCGAGAACTCAAACATATACTGATATTCAACTCAGATCATGAGCTTCATATCAACATACAAGATTCAGACTTGGATTTTCCTTTTATCTAAGGAAATCGCAAGTTCATTAAAATTTCGGGTTCTTACAATAACTCCCTTAATTTTCTGGTTTTCTTAGAAGCAAAATCCAAAACCGGAACAACAACCATACTGGACAATATCAACTACAACACGTCCACATTTTGTGAAATATATAAATTTAAAAATAACCACCAGCCAAAATCAAAACAAAACATCATCATGTTCGGAACTATACAAAACCTGCAATCAATTTTTAATTTATATTGCAAAATCAATTAAATATGTGAACCTTTTTAAAAACTCAATAAAAAAACGCAACTATTTTTCTATAAGTCAATCACAAATGCAAACATTATTAAAAAATCATTTAAAAATGCAAATTATTTTTCAAAAATCCAAATATGCAAACGTTTTTCAAAAAATCAATTAAAAATGCAAACTCTTTAAAAAAAAAAAAAGAAAGAAAGAAAGAAATAAGCTCTTTTAATGTAGAAAGTGCACCAGATTCGCTAATCGTTCTAATATTAAAAAAAGAGAGAGAGAAGATATGATAAACATCGTACATACCTGGGAGAGAGAAGGTCGTTTGGTTTCTAACCTGCGGCGGCTGCAAATAAAGACCACGTCTCCTCTAATGCTCATCTGCGTTTCTTCCTCTGTTGCCGAGTTGTATGCAAGCTGGAATAGCAAAGACGATTTTCCACTGCAATTGTGTATGTGTGTGTGTGTGAAAGAAGTCTTAAATCTGGTGCCGTTTCTCAAACGGCACTGACATGGTGTAGGCTGTGCGTCAGCCAGTGGACAGGTGGTGTGCGAATTGGTGAGTGTGGCTGACAAAAACAGAAAGGAAGCTGATATCTGCAGGCATCAAGTCAGAATAGTAAAACGTTTTTTTAATAGAAAAGGGGGTAGACTGGTAATAGTAGGTGAATAAAAAGATATTAAAAAGTAAATAAATATAATATTGGAGGTGGATGAACCTTGCTGATATACTAGAGATATATATTTGTGGGAAAGGGAAAGTAACATACATGTAGATGGAATGTGAATGGATGAAAATGCCGCAGGTTTGTTGCAAGTTTTTCATTCAATTTTTTTTTTAAAATTTATTCGATAGGTAAGAACTAAGAAGTAAAAAGCCAAGAAACGGCCACAAATTGACAGGGGCAGGGCACCAAAAGGAAAAACGCCAAACTACAGAAAAGCCAAAAAACCAGAGGAGGAAACATGGAAGACCTGCCCATTAGGACTAGCAGAGGCAGATTGCATGCTTCGGTCATTATCGTGTTACATGACTTGGTTTTGGTTTTTTTTTTTTTACTTGTCTTTGCCTTTTGTTTCCATGAAATCTCATTTATCAAAAAAAAAAAAAAAAAAAAAAAGCACACAAACAAGCAAACAAACTCTGTGAACTACATCACCTCCAAAATACTCATCCGATAATTCCATACTAGTAAACCCCACAACCGCTCTCCTCGCTTTTTTGAAAAATATACAAGAAACTGCACTAACCACCTTTAGAAAATCCGACTACGACCCAAAACTCTACATCGACTTGTATCTGAAGCTCGATTTTTCCACCACCGAGAGCGCTTTTCACGAGCTCCATAGGCACTCAAATGGATCGATCTCTGCTAAGGATTTGAGGGAGTTTTTAAGGCACTACTTTGAGTGTGCAGGGGAGGATTTTGTGTATGACAAGTCAGAGGATTTTTTTCCCCGGGCCAGAGGGTTTCTTCCAAAGGTGAAAAACACAGAAGTAAGGACTTGGGTTTTGTGGGTTCATTTGCTTTGGACGAATCTGAACATAAAAGTTTTTGATGAGGTTTTTGTAGAGGATAAAATCTACAGCCAAATTAGATCGAGTCGGGTTAGGACTTATGGCTGTATCGTTGAGCCGACTAAGCATGCGCTGAGTTAACTATTAGAGTTAGCTGCAAAATAGTAGTAAAGCAAAGTAAATAAGACAGAGAACACAAGAAATTTACAAAGGTTCACTCTCAATGTGAGAGCTAGTTCTTTGTGGTGGCTCCGAGGGTTTCACTATAGTTGATAAAATTGTACAGTGAATGCCATAACAATAAAAATGGGAAGAAAAGAGAAGGGAATTGAATGAAATAGAGAGAGATTGCAGGGAGTATAAAGAATCAGGGGAAGATGTGGGAATCGCGGGTAATCTAGGATGTTGTGAGGTGAGAGTTAGGGATCCTTTGGGCATATGATGATGCCCTATATTTATATATGATGATTGCTGTCTATTTTGATGCTGAACATTTCATATTTGGTGAAGGAAAGTTGCCTCTTCTTGATCTAGGTTGACTTTCCTTATTTGGAGAGCTTTTCCGGAAAGGGAAAGTAACATTTTTGGCTTATTCAGGGCTAATCTTGGCATGATACTTGTGCAGGGATGAATAAGGAAGGTTTCCTGATATTTCTATGCTATGAATTCAGGCAAGTGCCTAAATCGACTCTCGGGCTGATTTCTTCGGTCGTTGGGCCTCGGCTCGACTTGACAGGGTCTCAGGAAGATCAGGCACTTGAGTCTACCCAACTGGTTGTTGGTTTGATTCTTGAGTTGATCTCTTTGATTTGCATTGCCATGTGGACGGTGATAGATGAGGTACGAAATATGACCTCAACAGTAAGCCCCCCACTTCTTAGTTGATGAAAATCAACTCAAGAAGTGTCTTGTAGTTGAGCGCGTTGATCCAACTAAAGAGCTGATAACTTAATTTGACATTTCCTCGGGTTGTCCAAGGTGGCGGCTCAGCAGCTGATTCCTCATGGGGCATCGCTGCGAGTCAAGCGGTTGTAGTCCACGATGAGGAATTGTGTTGTGCAAGTTGCGAGGGCCAAGGCACGTTTTCCGGAGGTTCAAATGATGTTTGCGCACAGAAGAATTTTGGGCCATTGAGATTAAGCGTTCATGTCTGTCCGATTGATGAGGGGTGATTAATAGGTTTTAAGATGATAAAAACCCAAAATTTTCCTTCTTTCTTCATTTCTTCTTCATTAGAAAATTTGAAAACTTCTCTCGTACTCTCTCTCTTTCTCCTCTATTACTGAGTCTTCAAGCTTCATTGCTCAAGGTAATTTTTCATTCCTTGCTTCTTCTTTTTTGAATTTTTGCTTCCATTTGCTGCGGGTAGACTCGAAACTCCTTTATTGTTGTGATTTGAGTAGAAATTTTGCGAAACTCATAGGGTTTGGGTTTGGTGTTCTTCGTTTGAGGAGAATGAGAGTTCGTTCCAAAAATTGATTTTGGATCTTTGATTTTCCTAGAACAAAAGAACAAACGGTGAAGAAGAAAAATAAATCCAAAAGTTTTGAAACATACCTGAAATGGACTAAATCATGGCGATGTTGAGCGGCTTGGCTCCGGTGGGCGAGTTGAGCAAGGCTTGCTTGAGTGAATGCCGCTACCATAAGCCGTCGGTGACTCTATCTGAAGAATTGGTCGGGGAATGTGAGGAGGAGACCGGCAGAGCCAACACAAAGTTCATCAGCTTCAGCTACCTTGAAGAGAATCCGGCTTCGAAGTTGAAGGTTGAAGAGGTCGAGTCAGGGTAGGAGAAGTTTGGGATCCCATATAGGATCGAGATTCAAGTTCCCAACTCGATCGAGAGGGTGGATAGCCCCCGAGAAGGTTGGTTCGTTCTCTATGAGCTTTCTTTGCTTTCGGGGATGAGGTTTGCCTTGCCGAAGTTGACCTCTGAAGTTCTTCAATACTATGGCATTGTGTTCAGACAGTTGATGCCAAACACTGGGAGAGTGTTGTATAGGATTTCAATATTAGGGGCTTGAGCTGAGATAGAGCGTCGGTGGCGGATCTTCACTGCCTTTATTCACCAAAGAAAACTTCTTTGTCCAAGGGATGGTTCATCTTGGCACAGAGGAAGAGAAACAAAATATCTTTTGTGGAGGTCCGATCTGCGGATCATGATTAGAAGAACCATTATGCTATGATTCAAGATTCAGTTGATGCTCCTGGATGTGCTTGGGTCACTCCATCAGTTTATGGTAGACTCAGTGAGTGCTTACCTTTCTCAAGTTGATTTGGTTATCTTTTGCTATCATTAACCTTGTTTTATGCTTTGTTTGCAAAGCGTGTGCTAAAATAGCCCCCAAAGTTGACTCCTCAGGTTCGCAGTCGACTTGCCAAGCTTCAGGCTGCCAGTTTTGTTGCTGCTAGTCTTCTAGTTACTGCAAGGACTCGTTCTGCTTCTACTGCTATCATCATGTCTGGTATATCTTATTGTCCTTCATTATTGAGTTTGGTGAAGAATGGCTGGTGAATCGATTGGACTTGCTATTTTTTTTTAGCTTTTTGTAGCTCCCAAAGTGAAGAAAGAAAACATGTCCCATGCTAAGGTGATGGAGAAGATGGGAAGTGCCATGTCCCTAGTTTTCAGAGGCAAAGGCAAGGCTGGGGATTTAGGGAAGTCAGTTGTTAAGCCGATTGACCTTGATTTTGGTTCTCCTAAGTCGTCCTCCACTTCTAGGTCACAGAAAAGGAAACAGAGTGAGCCTATGACTTGCGAGTTGGTGCTTCCTGACTTAGTGTCCCTTCAAAATGATTTGAGGGCTATTGCTGCGATTGGCTCGGAATTGCGTACTTGGGCTGACATGGACCACTTTCTGGTATTGCATCCACGCGAGCTAGTTGACTCGTTTTCTAGCGGTTTGATCCAGGTTGGTGATTCAATCCTGGACTTATTGTTGCTTTGGTTGGTCTTGAAATTGGTTTGACATTTGTTATGTTGTTGTTGCAGAAAATGCATCGTGGGCTCATTATTACCTACCGCTATGCTCAATTCTAGGAAAGTCTAGAGGAGAGGGATCATGAGATTGCAAAACTGCGGGATAAGCTATTAACCGATGAGAAGGCCGTGAAAGAGTTGAAAAAGAAGGTTGTGGACAGCAAAGCGTCCTCGATGGTGTAGGGGAAGCAGATCAAGTAGCTTGAGGAAGAGGCGGAGAGCCAATATGTTGTTGGTTACTCGCGGGCTTGTCTCAACTTGCTCCGGGCATTTTCCGATGGTCAAATCACGCTTGCTGACTTGGAAGTTGAGATCACCAAGCTTGCTAAGTATATGTCCGAGTCGAAGGAGGAGGTAGAACCCAATGATGTGGCCAATGAGACTACTGGAGCCTTGGGTCGATAGGAGGAGGAAATTGTCAAGTCAACTCCTGTAGTCGAGCGAAGGATGATCAGGCCGAGGAGTTGTCCATGTTTGCTGAGTGATCCCTTCTTTTTGTACCTACATTTACTTTTTTTTCTGCTAGTGGAGCAAAGACAACATTTTGCATGCAAGTCATGGTTGACTCGAGTTGTGGGTTGTATTTTTGGTGCATTTTGGACACCTTTGACTTGATTCCTACATTTATGACTTTTGCAATAGGATAATAGATGAATACATGCTATATATATGCTTTTTTACCTGGTGTGTGCGTGAATAGGTTGAATGGCGAGTCATGATTAACTGTATGGCCATGATTACAGTGACTCATGATTGACAGTTTAGCCGTTGTGTTGACTATTCGTTCGATCGATAAGAATTTTTAGGGTGATTGGAACCTCAACTATCATGTAACTTCTCCTCCCCCTAGTTTTTGTCCGACTTTTTTGGGAATCGGACAAGAACTTGAAGATAGAGGGATGCTTGTGTAGTCATCGAACTCGACTGTTCCCATCGTTTTCCCTAGGCCCCCACCCTACAATTTAAAATTAGGAGGAACTCAAAGAATCAGGGCTCGCAAGAGAGATAGGATGTTTGAATGGTTCGGCCAGAGTGACGACATCAGTCGCTGTTCAACTCTCGGGTCAGCATCAACTCAGGGTTGGCATTAGCATGGTGCCGGCATCGACCTGCCAGATCGGGAAACCTCATTAGGTGAGGGGTCTGCCCGACATAAGGCCCTCAACCTGAGCCGGGACTTCTATGATAGGAAGTAGGTGTTCCTTTGACTATGACGTGTCACATAGATACTTCATGCGAGAACATGAGACACGAATGGTATGGCCGCCGTTAAGACAGCTCACGGGTCATGGAACTTGGCTTAGACTCCATACCAGTGAGGTTGATCATTCCCCACACTATTACGCAGTGTGTTGTGGGTGGTCCCATGGGTGAAGGGAGACCCATGAGAGAACGGTCTTGCGGTAGTTTTTTGGGCTCCAGTGATTTGGGCACCCGTCATCAAAACTTCATGTACAGTGGTGTGATACGTCTTACTTCTCTTTCTTGCTCATCTCCATGGTCGGAGGGTATTGCTTCGTGATTGAAGGCTTTTGGTGTAATAATCAACCTTTTTATAGATGCGTAATTTCATAAGATACAAAGGAAATCTATGTCTGTACTATGTATGTCAACGTGAAATGCATGATCTGGTATATCAAAATATGTTTGAGTTCTTATAGTATTATAAGACTCAATGATAGTTTATTAAGTTGAGTACAATGCCTTATGATGAAAAATGCAGAATCATGATTTATGATTTTGTTCTGGCTTATGTATGACCAGGATAACTCATGACTTGAATAAGACGGTACTGTAGTATAATAAGCAGTATGGTGGAAGAACAGATAATCACTATTTATACCGGAACGAATGGTTATCTTGATTCATTAGAAATTGGACAGGTAAGGAAATTTCTCGTTGAATTACGGACTTACTTAAAAACGAATAAACCTCAGCTCCAAGAAATCATATATTCTACCAAGACATTTACTGAGGAAGCAGAATCGCACACACTCCCTTTCCAAAAAAAATCAATACACCAAGTACTACACTTAGATTTATTGGATTTGTTGCTAAAATATCGGTATTAAACCCGAAACTTCCAGTGAATGGCCAATAACCCAAGGAAAGGAAATGATCGGTTACATTTTTCATTAAATCTCCTCTTTCTGATTCTTATAGATAGACTAATTATCTATATTTTTTATATTTATTCTAGACCAATGAATTATGACTTACTTATTCCACATCGATAAAATTTATTTAGTCAAAGTAACTAAAAACCCATAATTGAAATAATAATATTTGTGAATTATCAGAACTACTTCGATATACCATCATTACGGATGCAGAGTTAAGAATAAGGTATGTGATCACTCTAGAATAATTAGGAATAATATTTGGAGCAAGGAGGATTAAGTAGTTTCAAGTCCTAAGAAAAACCTATACGTGGTCCAGTTAAGTGCAAATAAATTCGGGACTGCAGTTCAGTATGACTGTACTGTGGATAGTTAAAACAGTATTGGTACTACCTAAAATATTCAGAAAATGGACTACATATTAGGAGGGAGTGCCAAACATGGCCCTACTTAGTCGACAACTCACCATAGATAATTATGTAATTTTGGAAATTTTTGAAATTATGGAAAGAATTAAGTGGATAATTATGAAAGGATTTTTAGCCAAAACCCTTCACATGGCCGGCCAACATGGGGATATGGAAGGCAAAATTCTGCATTTTAGGGCCAAATGTGTAATTTAAGGAGAATTTTAGAAAAAAAAAATTATTGTGGGAAATTATGAAATTTTCACCTATAAATAGGGGTTGTGTGGTAGAACTTGAACCATTTAGTTAAACTCATCAAACTTTTAGTTCTCTTCAAACTTTTTCCTCTCTAGCCTTTAGAAAAAAAAAAAGAACGAGAGAGAGAGAGAGAGCAAGAGTGGCCGGTTGTGTGGTGAAGGAGATAGAGCAAAATTTCATTCAACCAAGGTCTAGAAGCAACCTTTCCAAGCTTTAGAGGTGTTACTCTTGATCCTCTAACTAAGATTTTCATTAGGTTTTGGTTTGAGGATTTATGTGTATTTCAAGCTATGGGTTGTAAGAACATAAGCTCATGCTTCTTATTTTTCCTATATTATGGTTTTTATATGGTTGGTTATGCTAGATCTATGCTTAGGTTATCTTGTTTGCTAGCCCTAAACATGAATTTGATTTTTTGCTCTAGAATGAGTTTTAAAGTTACGTGTGCTCACCATGTGTTTGTGATTATGCTCTCACATGTTTGAATATGGACATTTTATGTGTGATGGTTATGTGGATACTATGTGTATGTTGGTTAAGAAATTAATCTAAAAACACAACTTCGAAAGCTGGTAAGGTTATCCATATTGTGTTTTTCAAGTAAATAGACAAGTGAGTGATTCAATGTTAAGAATGAACTCGACGCGCTGCATGTTGATGTAGGCTCATGGCTTTTAAAAATAATGCAAACTGCCGGTTTGAGGTAGTATGTACGAATTTTTAAACGAAAATCAACAAAATGCAAACTGCCGATTTTTAAAAATAAACTAGACAGTTTTCTGAAAACCTAGTTTTGAGCCCCATAGAGGCCGAATTTGGAAAAAAGTTATTTGTAGAAAATAGAAAACCCTAGGGGGAATCATGTATAATTTCTCGAAAAAAGGCTCGAAAGGCCTCTGTTTTTATGAGTTTTCAAAACTGGTTGGTTCCGGTAACTGTACACGGCCCGAATTTTTCAAGGAGAAAAACGGGCAAGTTGAAGACATATTTAAGTTTTGGACAAGAATAAAAGTTGTAGGTTTCAATGAGATCTACAACTTTTGTGAAGAAATAGTTTTTAAAATCTGAACCAATTTAAAGATAAAACTAGATTTTTAAAACTGTGCATAGTACAAGAAATTTCTGCACACGTACTTTCAACCAAATTAAAAAGGTTGTTTTCAAGATTTTACAATTTTATGACCCCTATTAAAAAGGAATTACGGTTTTACAAAAAACAGTTTTAAAAGATTTTGAATCCATTTGAAATTTCTTAAGTGATTTTTAAATGGCAATTTCAAGTATTAAATCAAGATAATACTTGATTTATGAAGTCAAGGTATTTTCCAAGTAAATAAGGTATTTTCTAAGTAAACAAGGTATTTTCTAAGAAAACAAGGTATTTTTGAGAAAAAGGGAAATAAAAATAATAGTCTCAAGTTACTTAAAAATATGGTAACAAATATATGACGGATGGTAGTCAGGTTGGAGACCGACTTATTGATCAATGAATATGTTATGATTTATTAGGTAATGTGGTAGAAGGATTTTTATGCATGGTTTGAAAACATGAGTATAACCTATTGACGTACCTTGTTGGGACGATAGACCAAGAGCGTAGGACAATTTCTAAGTACAACTCCACCTGCAACACAGGCAAAAATGTTTTTACTGCTTTGTATGTATTTCAAAGCTCATGCATTAATGCATGTGATGCATATGTTTTATGTTTTATTATTGTGGCATCATGAAAGCATGCTCATCAATAATAAATCACATGACAACAATGTGACGCCCCGACTTCCCAAGCCAGGTCGACACCATACATACTTGTTCTTTACTTGAAAATTTGAGATAAATTTTTTTTTTTTTTTTTTTAAAACATATACACAAAAGTTATCTTATAAAGAAAAGCTTGTTATATAACAGACTATACTGATAATATCTTCTTGTGTCTTTAAACTTCTTACAAATAACAAAACATAATTTATTTTTGAAATATTAACATATTACTGAAAATTGGATGCGGAAAACTATGCGTAGTGGTATCCCACACCGCCCTTCACCCGCCGCATCGTCCGCATAGCCCACCACTTAAGCTGCAGGCTTCTTACCTACAGTATGAAATATAAGAGTGAGCTTTCGCCCAGCAAGTTCAAACATAATCTCACAAAATATTTCAAACTTCTTAAAACATGTCAATCATCATGTAACTTATGCATGAACCATTTATGATTGATTGAATGTCTTATGCTTCATTATAAACTCAATCTTGAACTTATTATCTTGTCTTAACATGTGGGCCCATAGTGTCCGTACCAAAAGCGCGCAGCCTCCAGACAAAGCTAGGGTTTGCAAGGCCCTAACAGTTCTGGGAATTATAACTTGACCCTTCACTATCACGGAAGGTAAATATCACCACTGAAACATGTAACCTCCTCGATCACGGGAGGTTGGTACGACACCTTACTTGATTATCTTACCATGTGATTTAACATTAGTGAACATGCTTCATGATGTCACTATGTCATATCTTACTCAACATTTACCATAACATGGCATTCTTGTAAACATGTCATTTCTGAAACCATGGCATTTTTGAAAACATGGCATTTCTAGAAACATGGCATTTTTGTAAACATGACACTTTTGTAAACATGGCACTTTTGTAAATATGGCACTTTTGTAAACATGGCATTTTTGTAACCATGGCATTTTTGTAAACATGGTATAACATGTCATAATATAATTTAGCACATCATAGACATAGCATAGTATCACATGTCATGACATCGCATATCACAGCACAACATAGTATGTATATTTGAAAATATATAGTACACTTGAAAATAGTTTTTACTATTTTCATACTGTAGGTGAGGTTTGATACTTGCCTGATTTGCTAGGTTCCGGGTTTTGTTGCTTTAACTCGGATTGCAACGGCAGGTTCCTTCCTGCTATTAAAAAGAGTATAGGATTAGAATCCTATAAAATGTTGGTGACCTTTCCAACACTCTAGTTATATGTCCCCCCACACATGTTTTGGTATCCTATAGGATTACTTGGATAACCCTTAATTAAATGTTGGGTTAAAGTTGATATTTGATCAACTAATGGTCAACCCTTGGTCAACTATGGTCAACCTTGGGCTTTGAGGCTAAGCCCAGTTACTCGGGTATATCACCCGGTTACCCTTCGTAAATAGTCGCTTAACTTGAAAAATTAATTTCCATTACTTAGAAAATTTAGGGAAATTAATCCCAAAACTTCATTTTTAACTTATAAAATCCTTTACTTAAATCGTAAAAATCCAAACTCTTAGATTAGTTCTTTATAAAATCATTTGAGGTTAAAAACTGCCTTTGGAACAGTTTTCTATAATCACAACAATAGTTTGTAGTAGAAAAACAGTTTTCTAAAAACATTTGTAATGCTAGTGGTGCAGAAATTTTCGGATTCCCTGCACACCCTTCGAAAAATGATCCCAGTTTAAAAATTGGTTCATAATCTGAAAAATTTTTCTTCACGAGAGTTGTGGCTCTCGGAAAATTCTAAAACTTTTGTGTTTTACAGAAATTCCAATTCGGCCTAGATTCGTCCCAGTTTTTTGTTTGAAACTGGCTGACCCCGAAAAACTGAGTGAAAACTGGGTCTGGGGATCAGCCACGGGTTTTGGGGTAAACGGAGGCCATTGGGGCCTTATTTTGCAAATCCGTTCACGTATCCCCCTAGGAAAAACTGTTCGGAGCAACTTTTGTGTTTTACGTTTTTCCCAATTCGGCCTCTAAAGGCCTCAAAATTCATTTTCAATAAAACTGGGCAGAAATCACCCGAATTGGACAGTTTCCTCATTTTTGGTTTTATTTACGTCCTATTCGCATAATCTAACTCAACCGAACACGCGGGAGCCTAGATTACAAGCATGCAGCATTTTTCTAACGTAAAATTTTCCCAATTACAGTTTCTATAACTTCCATGCAAACCCTAATTGACTTTGGATCAATTAAAGCTCACATGTGCATCTATTCATACACTTCTAGCACCCTAACATATTATGATCAAACCACAATCTTAGGGCAGCTTTGGGGACATTCCAAATTCAGATATTTGCATGCACAATCCACGGAAATTACATCATGCAAGCACAAATAAAATCAAACCACCCTTAAAGCTAAATCAAGCACAATCTAAAACCTAAACTAGGGCACCAAATAAATATGAGCTTAAGCTCTACAATTTCAACTTGAAATACAACTAAATTTCAAATTGAATGCTCAAAGGAAAGAGTTTAGGGTTTAGGGATGATTACCTTGATTAACCCCAAATTCTAGGGTTAGGGTTTGGCTTTCAAAAATTCCTCCCACCTAGGCTCCAATAACCGGTTCTTTCACCTAGTTTTGCACCAAAATTTTAGTTGATCCTTTGGTATTCTCTTGAACCAAAGCTAACCACAAACCAAAACACAATTCCTTACCTTTCCTCCTTAGAAACCGTCGGCCACCAACTAGAGAAGACACCAAGATTTGCCAAAAAAACTTCCACTAGGCAATGGGTGCTCCAAGAACCAAAACTCTCTCTCTCTTCCTATTTAATTTCCCAAATCTCCACCTAATTCTCACTCTCCTAAATTATCAGATCTGTTCGAGGAAGAAAATGGCCAGAATTTTGCTGATTTTCTCTATTTTTTTCAGTCAAAAACAGCCCCCCCCCCTTGGCCTATTTATAGGTGAAATTTGGGGTCTTTTTGCAATTATTTTTTATTCTCCTTTTGCACACAAGTCCTTGAGGAAATTTTAAACTCTTTTTAGCCCCATGACAGCCGGCCACCACAAGGGAAGATAAGTCCCAAATTTTCTAATTTTTCTTAATTACCTAATGATGTCATAATTAGGCTTTTTGGTGAGGTAAGCAAGAGTTTAGGGCTTGTTTGCCTCCTTTTTCCTTAAAACAGTCCAATTAAGTGTTAATACAGATATTTCTAGTACTGTGCTTACTACACACAATACTGCTGTGCTCCAACACAGTCCAAAATTTATCTGTATTAAAAAATTATAAAATTTTCTGTACCGAAAATTTTTTTTCTTCTCTAAAAACTTTTTGGCCCTTTTAATCCTATTTTAGGTGCTTGATTTTTTTATGGTGGTTTTAAAACTTAATTATACTATCTTGTCTGTAAAGACGGTTTTCACAGTATATTTCTCATACTGCTTATCGTATCACTGTACCTTCTTATGTTTGACTTCTTCGGTCAACCTTTGACTATTCTGGTCAATTTTGACTTTTTCGATCAAACTTTGACCATCATAAATTTATGAAATTCCATCACGCGTTTTTCCTTAAAAGGCCTCTTATGGAGTCTCGTAATTAATTTACCGAGAACTCAACTCTATACTGATAAAATTATGAATTTTGTATTGGTATTCATAATTTTTATACAATTACACATAAACACATAATACGAGCTTTAGATTTCTTATATACAAGAAAATCACGAGTTCGTAAAAATTTTGGATATTACAATCTACCCTCCTTAAAGAATTTTCGTCCTCGAAAATCAGAACAATTCGGGGTAGTTTTTCTTCATATCCTCCTCGCGTTCCCATGTTGCCTCCTCAATCTCATGATTTCGCCATAGGACTTTAACTAAAGGTATAACCTTGTTCCTTAGCACCTTTTCCTCTCGTGCCAAAATTTGAACCGGTTTCTCCACATATGTCATATCCTCGTGAACCTCAATTGGTTCGTGGTCCAATACATGGGATGGATCCGAGATATATTTCTTTAGCATCGACACATGAAATACGTTGTGTACATATGCTAACTCTTGAGGCAAAGCCAACTTATAGGCCACATTACCAACTCTTTCCAGTATTTCGAATGGCCCTATGTATCTTGGACTCAATTTCCCCTTCTTCCCGAATCTCATAACTCCTTTGAATGGAGCAACTTTGAGAAAAACCAAGTCCCCTACTTGGAATTCCAGAGGCCTTCTGCGCTTGTCGGCGTAGCTCTTTTGTCGACTAAATGCAGTTTCCATCCGTTGGCGTATAAGTTTTACGGCTTCCGTAGTTCTCCGAATAAAGTCCGTAGACACAAGTTCCTTTTCTCTTGTTTCGTACCAATGGACTGGAGATCTGCACCTTCTCCCATAGAGAGCTTCATAAGGAGCCATTCCAATTGAAGCTTGAAAACTGTTGTTGTACGAGAACTCAATCAAAGGAAGCTTCTTATCCCAAGTTCCTTTGAAATCCATCACGCATGCTCGCAACATGTCTTCTAGGGTCTGAATGGTCCTCTCTGATTGTCCATCCGTTTGAGGATGAAAAGCCGTACTAAAAGTGAGCTTTGTACCCATGGCTTGATGTACACTCTTCCAAAATTTAGAAGTGAACCGTCCATCACGATCTGAGATAATCGATTTCGGAATCCCATGGTAGCGAATGATCTGCGCGACGTATAATTCTGCCAGCTGCTCTACTGAAAAGCTAAGCTTGATGGCAATAAAGTGTGCAGACTTCGTCAAACGATCAACAACTACCCAAACAGCGTCGTTGCCACTGGGAGTTCGGGGTAGACTAACTACAAAATCCATGGTCACTTGGTCCCATTTCCATTCTGGGATGGAAATTTTCTGCAATTCTCCCCCTGGACGTTGGTGTTCTGCCTTGACCCTTTGACACGTGAGGCATTTACTGACGAAAGTTGCAACATCATTCTTCATTTTGGGCCACCAAAAGCTTTCCTTCAAGTCTTGGTACATCTTTGTAGCTCCAGGATGAACGGAATACGGGGTCTCATGAGCCTCCTTCATGATTTGCTCCTTCAATTCGTCCTCGTTAGGAACGCATAATCTATTTTTCCAATAGAGTATGCCCTCATCAGATATGTTGAAATCCGACTCCTTTCCTTCCAAGATCTCATTCTTTGTTCTGAGCAGCGAGGCATCTCCTTCTTGTCGCTCCTTCATGCCATCCAAAATAGTAGGTTGGAAGGTTAGGGCAGCTAAACTTCCAATGATAAGCTCTATTCCAGCTTCCACTAGCTCCTTCTGAAGAGGTTCGATCAACGGTTGTAGGGACATTAACGTGGAAGATGACTTCCGACTAAGGGCATCTGCTACTTTGTTAGCCTTCCCCGGATGGTAACGGATGTCTATGTCATAATCCTTCACCAATTCGAGCCATCTTCTTTGCCTCATGTTAAGCTCCTTCTGTGTGAAGATATACTTCAAACTCTGATGATCCGTGTAAACTTCACACTTAATACCGTAAAGGTAGTGTCTCCAGATTTTGAGCGCAAATACTACCGCCGCAAGTTCCAAATCATGCGTCGGATAGTTCTTTTCATGATCCTTAAGCTGTCGTGAAGCATAAGCGATCACCTTTCCATTCTGCATGAGTACAGCTCCTAATCCTATCTTGGAAGCATCACTGTATATCACGAAGTTTCCTTCCTCCACATTTGGAATTGTGAGGATCGGAGCGCGAGTCAGCCTATTTTTCAGCTCTTGGAAGTGCTCTTCACACTTTGCAGTCCATTCATACTTCTTTCCTTTCCGTGTAAGTGCGGTGAGCGGCGCTGCAATCTTAGCAAACCCTTCAACAAAACGTCGGTAGTAGCCCGCCAGGCCGAGGAAACTACGTATTTCGGTGACGTTTTTCGGAGCTGGCCATTCACTTACTGCTTCAATCTTAGCCGGATCCACAGATATGCCGTCCTTGGAGACCACATGTCCTAAGAAATGGACCTTTTCCAACCAGAATTCACACTTAGTGAATTTAGCATAGAGCTGGTTTTGCTTCAAAATCTGCAGAGTGATCCTTAGGTGTTCCTCATGCTCCCCCTTTGATCTTGAATAAATCAAGATATCATCTATAAAGACGATAATAAACTTATCCAAGTAATCCTTGAATACACGATTCATCAGGTCCATAAAGGCTGCTGGAGCATTTGTCAATCCGAATGGCATAACAAGGAACTCATAATGTCCATATCGCGTACGAAAAGCCGTCTTGGGGACATCTCCTTTCCTAATTCGGAGCTGATGATATCCGGATCGTAAGTCAATCTTTGAGAAAATTGATGCTCCTCTTAGCTGATCAAACAAATCATCGATCCGAGGCAACGGATACTTGTTCTTGATGGTTATCTTATTCAATTCCCGATAGTCAATGCACATCCTAAGAGTGCCATCCTTCTTTTTGACGAACAAAACTGGGGCTCCCCATGGTGAGTAGCTTTGACGAATGAATCCCCGATCCAGAAGCTCCTGTAACTGAATCTGCAGTTCCTTAAGTTCGGCAGGCGCCATCCTGTAGGGTGCCTTGGATACTGGTGCCGATCCAGGAAGTAACTCGATCTCAAAAGAGATTTCTCGTTCTGGTGGCAATCCTGGCAATTCTTCGGGAAAAACTTCTATAAATTCTTTGACTATCGGTACTTCTTCTGGTCCGCTCTCAGTCTCTTGCATCTTATCCACCACGTTGGCTAGAAATCCCATACATCCTTCTGCCAACAATTTTCTAGCCTTTAGCGCCGAAATAAACATCTTTGGTTGTTTTGGAGTAGATCCTCTGAAAATAAACTCCTCGCCTCCCATAGGCTTGAATGTGACCGTACGTCGTGGACAGTCGATAACGGCGTTGTACTTTCCTAAGAAGTCCATTCCCAAGATGACATCGTAGTCGTATAGGTCGATGATGATCAAGTTGACATACATTTCCCTACCACATATAATTATTGGAACGTGACGTATCCAATAATCAGACAACAGAATCTCCCCGGAGGGTAATGCAGTCCTAAATGTTCTTCCGATTCTATCACTTGCGCTACCTAGTTTCATAGCGAACCTAGATGATGTGAATGAATGCGTGGCTCCAGAATCAATTAACACGTAAGCATCTTGTTGGGCAAAAGGAAGCTGACCTGTCACCACGGTGGAAGGTCCAGCTTGAACATCCTCTTTTGTATAGGCGTAGATGCGTCCTTGAGGTTCTGGAGCTTCCAGCCTGCCTTGAGAGATTGCAGGTCCCTCGAGCTTCATCTGTGTAGCATGAAGTTGAGATCCCTGTCCTCTCTGTTGGTTCTGCGGACTCTGGGGATTGAGATTGCAGCTTCTAGCATAGTGGCCTTCCTTGCCACATAGAAAACAGCAACCATTTCCAGCACGGCACTCTCCCGGGTGCTTCTTTCCACATTTCTGGCAAGTGGGATAACTGTTGCTATCAGGAGTATTCTTTTTCTGGGGAAAATTCTGTTGATTCCCCTGTCTTCCTGCGTTCCACTTCCTTTTCTGTTGGTTGCTGCCATACTGCCTGTTGTTGTTTTGACCCGAAGGTCCTCCTTGACCTTTTTGTTGTGAGGTCTGGCCTTGCTTGGCTTGGTTCTGCTTAACTTGGGCCTTTTCTTCCCTCTTCTCCTGGTAAAACTTAGCCCGTTGTTCTCTGTTCTGCCCTACCCAATATTCAGCTCGAACTGCTCGGCTGACACAATCTGCAACGGTGGTTGGTGGATAGGGTCCACTGTTGATCACTACTGCTAAATCCGAGCGGAACATCTTCATCATCTTTCGCACTTTGTCCCTTTCGGAACTGAAGAGGTGAGGACAAAGACGTGCTAGCTGCTCAAACTTTTGCACTGCCTCAGCTACCGACAGATTACCCTGACGAAAATTACTAAGTTCGTCTTGTTGAGCTTCCATAACCTCGGTATTGAAGTATTTTTCTTTAAATTCGTCCACGAAGTTCTCCCAAGTCATTTGGGTAACATCCCACCGGATCTGGACTGTTTCCCACCAAAGGCGAGCATCTTTCTTTAGCACAAAGGATGCACAGAGGATTTTCTCTTGATCATTGAGCCTGAGGAAGTTCAGGATAACCTGGAGGTCAATTAACCAATTGTCGGCATCAATTGGGTTTGTTGAACCTTCAAATTCTGGTGCCTTCATGCGCCGAAAACTGTCATATAGTTCTTCCGGAGTTCGAACTCGGGGTGCTGGTGGAACAGCCACAGGCACAACAGGTACTTCGGGGGCTATGGGATTCTCTGGGATCACCGGGTCAACATCAGGAATTTCCGGTGCAGCAGGCTGATTTACAGGTGCTGGTGGTACCTGAGCATCAGGAGGTCCCTGATTTTGCTGAGCCAACTGAGCTCTAAGCCCCCCTATCTCTTGCTGTTGGGCTAACATCATTTGTCTTAGCTCATTCAGCTGGGCCGCAAGATCAACGTCTTGGATCGGTGCTCTTCTACGCTTTGGTGGCATGGCTCTAAACGGAAAATAAGGAAATAAACTTAGCTTCTTTTATTATAAGATTAATAAAATCATTTCTTTTATATAGAACCATAATCTTCTTTCCATATAAAAGCATAACATGAACATATCTGAATTTATCATGATCTTGTTCATATCTCCTTCACAACAGGAGTACATAACCATAACATTTGGGAAGATATAAAACTTTCCCATTATTTCCGTATGTCACCTGGTTGCCACCACCAAGCTAAGGCACCACTCAACGTTATCCCCGTGTCCAACATCTTCTAGCATGGCCGTTGAAGAAAGATACTTACTATACCCATAAGGTCCTAACTAATTCTAATAGTAAGAAAATAACATAACTTACTTGGGCCGTTGCAGAAGCGATGTGAGGCGAAGTGAAGTAGGCTGGCAGGATACCGCTCTGATACCAAACTGTGACGCCCCGACTTCCCAAGCCAGGTCGACACCATACATACTTGTTCTTTACTTGAAAATTTGAGATAAATTTTTTTTTTTTTTTTTTTAAAACATATACACAAAAGTTATCTTATAAAGAAAAGCTTGTTATATAACAGACTATACTGATAATATCTTCTTGTGTCTTTAAACTTCTTACAAATAACAAAACATAATTTATTTTTGAAATATTAACATATTACTGAAAATTGGATGCGGAAAACTATGCGTAGTGGTATCCCACACCGCCCTTCACCCGCCGCATCGTCCGCATAGCCCACCACTTAAGCTGCAGGCTTCTTACCTACAGTATGAAATATAAGAGTGAGCTTTCGCCCAGCAAGTTCAAACATAATCTCATAAAATATTTCAAACTTCTTAAAACATGTCAATCATCATGTAACTTATGCATGAACCATTTATGATTGATTGAATGTCTTATGCTTCATTATAAACTCAATCTTGAACTTATTATCTTGTCTTAACATGTGGGCCCATAGTGTCCGTACCAAAAGCGCGCAGCCTCCAGACAAAGCTAGGGTTTGCAAGGCCCTAACAGTTCTGGGAATTATAACTTGACCCTTCACTATCACGGAAGGTAAATATCACCACTGAAACATGTAACCTCCTCGATCACGGGAGGTTGGTACGACACCTTACTTGATTATCTTACCATGTGATTTAACATTAGTGAACATGCTTCATGATGTCACTATGTCATATCTTACTCAACATTTACCATAACATGGCATTCTTGTAAACATGTCATTTCTGAAACCATGGCATTTTTGAAAACATGGCATTTCTAGAAACATGGCATTTTTGTAAACATGACACTTTTGTAAACATGGCACTTTTGTAAATATGGCACTTTTGTAAACATGGCATTTTTGTAACCATGGCATTTTTGTAAACATGGTATAACATGTCATAATATAATTTAGCACATCATAGACATAGCATAGTATCACATGTCATGACATCGCATATCACAGCACAACATAGTATGTATATTTGAAAATATATAGTACACTTGAAAATAGTTTTTACTATTTTCATACTGTAGGTGAGGTTTGATACTTGCCTGATTTGCTAGGTTCCGGGTTTTGTTGCTTTAACTCGGATTGCAACGGCAGGTTCCTTCCTGCTATTAAAAAGAGTATAGGATTAGAATCCTATAAAATGTTGGTGACCTTTCCAACACTCTAGTTATATGTCCCCCCACACATGTTTTGGTATCCTATAGGATTACTTGGATAACCCTTAATTAAATGTTGGGTTAAAGTTGATATTTGATCAACTAATGGTCAACCCTTGGTCAACTATGGTCAACCTTGGGCTTTGAGGCTAAGCCCAGTTACTCGGGTATATCACCCGGTTACCCTTCGTAAATAGTCGCTTAACTTGAAAAATTAATTTCCATTACTTAGAAAATTTAGGGAAATTAATCCCAAAACTTCATTTTTAACTTATAAAATCCTTTACTTAAATCGTAAAAATCCAAACTCTTAGATTAGTTCTTTATAAAATCATTTGAGGTTAAAAACTGCCTTTGGAACAGTTTTCTATAATCACAACAATAGTTTGTAGTAGAAAAACAGTTTTCTAAAAACATTTGTAATGCTAGTGGTGCAGAAATTTTCGGATTCCCTGCACACCCTTCGAAAAATGATCCCAGTTTAAAAATTGGTTCATAATCTGAAAAATTTTTCTTCACGAGAGTTGTGGCTCTCGGAAAATTCTAAAACTTTTGTGTTTTACAGAAATTCCAATTCGGCCTAGATTCGTCCCAGTTTTTTGTTTGAAACTGGCTGACCCCGAAAAACTGAGTGAAAACTGGGTCTGGGGATCAGCCACGGGTTTTGGGGTAAACGGAGGCCATTGGGGCCTTATTTTGCAAATCCGTTCACGTATCCCCCTAGGAAAAACTGTTCGGAGCAACTTTTGTGTTTTACGTTTTTCCCAATTCGGCCTCTAAAGGCCTCAAAATTCATTTTCAATAAAACTGGGCAGAAATCACCCGAATTGGACAGTTTCCTCATTTTTGGTTTTATTTACGTCCTATTCGCATAATCTAACTCAACCGAACACGCGGGAGCCTAGATTACAAGCATGCAGCATTTTTCTAACGTAAAATTTTCCCAATTACAGTTTCTATAACTTCCATGCAAACCCTAATTGACTTTGGATCAATTAAAGCTCACATGTGCATCTATTCATACACTTCTAGCACCCTAACATATTATGATCAAACCACAATCTTAGGGCAGCTTTGGGGACATTCCAAATTCAGATATTTGCATGCACAATCCACGGAAATTACATCATGCAAGCACAAATAAAATCAAACCACCCTTAAAGCTAAATCAAGCACAATCTAAAACCTAAACTAGGGCACCAAATAAATATGAGCTTAAGCTCTACAATTTCAACTTGAAATACAACTAAATTTCAAATTGAATGCTCAAAGGAAAGAGTTTAGGGTTTAGGGATGATTACCTTGATTAACCCCAAATTCTAGGGTTAGGGTTTGGCTTTCAAAAATTCCTCCCACCTAGGCTCCAATAACCGGTTCTTTCACCTAGTTTTGCACCAAAATTTTAGTTGATCCTTTGGTATTCTCTTGAACCAAAGCTAACCACAAACCAAAACACAATTCCTTACCTTTCCTCCTTAGAAACCGTCGGCCACCAACTAGAGAAGACACCAAGATTTGCCAAAAAAACTTCCACTAGGCAATGGGTGCTCCAAGAACCAAAACTCTCTCTCTCTTCCTATTTAATTTCCCAAATCTCCACCTAATTCTCACTCTCCTAAATTATCAGATCTGTTCGAGGAAGAAAATGGCCAGAATTTTGCTGATTTTCTCTATTTTTTTCAGTCAAAAACAGCCCCCCCCCTTGGCCTATTCATAGGTGAAATTTGGGGTCTTTTTGCAATTATTTTTTATTCTCCTTTTGCACACAAGTCCTTGAGGAAATTTTAAACTCTTTTTAGCCCCATGACAGCCGGCCACCACAAGGGAAGATAAGTCCCAAATTTTCTAATTTTTCTTAATTACCTAATGATGTCATAATTAGGCTTTTTGGTGAGGTAAGCAAGAGTTTAGGGCTTGTTTGCCTCCTTTTTCCTTAAAACAGTCCAATTAAGTGTTAATACAGATATTTCTAGTACTGTGCTTACTACACACAATACTGCTGTGCTCCAACACAGTCCAAAATTTATCTGTATTAAAAAATTATAAAATTTTCTGTACCGAAAATTTTTTTTCTTCTCTAAAAACTTTTTGGCCCTTTTAATCCTATTTTAGGTGCTTGATTTTTTTATGGTGGTTTTAAAACTTAATTATACTATCTTGTCTGTAAAGACGGTTTTCACAGTATATTTCTCATACTGCTTATCGTATCACTGTACCTTCTTATGTTTGACTTCTTCGGTCAACCTTTGACTATTCTGGTCAATTTTGACTTTTTCGATCAAACTTTGACCATCATAAATTTATGAAATTCCATCATGCGTTTTTCCTTAAAAGGCCTCTTATGGAGTCTCGTAATTAATTTACCGAGAACTCAACTCTATACTGATAAAATTATGAATTTTGTATTGGTATTCATAATTTTTATACAATTACACATAAACACATAATACGAGCTTTAGATTTCTTATATACAAGAAAATCACGAGTTCGTAAAAATTTTGGATATTACAAACAACAAGACCAAGATTTCAAGTATGAAACGATAAAGATTTAAGTTTTCAAGTATGAAATAGTTATGATTCCATATTTCAAGTATGTTCAAAACATGAAAAAGTTTTTAAGAATTAAAACAAGTTTTCAAGTATAATGGTAAGCAAGTTTTCTGTGTCGTATCGACTTGCCACGAGGGCAGGTTTGGTCCATGGTTTGAGTTGGATTGGACTAGCCGCCCCAACCACTCCATGGCTACGCACCACGGTACATACACTCATGTTATGTAAGGGGCCCAAAAATATGCTAACATAAGAAAACATAATTGATTTCTAAGAAAGCATAATTGATTCATGCATTCTTTATTAAGATTGTTTTGCGGAAAAAAAAAAGTTGTACTTGCTGAGCGAAAGCTCATAACATATGTTTATGTTGTAGGTAAGCAACCTATCGGCAATGTATGATACAAGACTGTGGAGGATGACACGACAGACTGTGAAAACTTTGGGTCGGACACCGCCACGTATTTTAAAAACGTTTGTATTATGTTATGTCAATTTGATGATACTGTTATCTAGTAATTAGTTTGACTTGTAAGATGTGTTAAAAGAGTTTGAAAACTCAATATTTTAATTAAGTACGTATATATATAAGTATAAGGTTAAGATAGGTTTTAAATTTAAGTTTAAAAAAAATTCAGTACTTTTGCAAGGTTAAGTAAGTTATTTATTTAAGTAAAATAAGTGTAACGATCCGTCTAACGTAGGCCGTTACCTTACTTACCTTACATAATTACTTAACTTATTTATCTTAGCGGAAATACTGAATATTTTTTTTTAAACACGTGAGACTCTAACGTATTACATACTTACATATTTATATATGCACAAATTCTTAATGAAGTACTTGAGTATCAAACTTATAGCATAATAATTACAAATATCATAATTTGGAACACGTAGTGGTCTCCATCCCAAGTATCACAACTCGCCGTGCCAAGCCCCACCGTCTTGTATCAAGGATTGCCGATAGGTTGCTTACCTACAATATAAACATAAGTCGAGAGCTTTCGCTCAACAAGTACAACTATAAACCCGCAAAACAAAACTTAATAAAGCAATGCATGAACCAATTATGCTTCATTATGCTTTCTTACGTTATCATATCTTTTGGGCCCCTTACATAACATAACATAAGTGTCCGTACCGTGGCGCGCTGCCATGGAGTGGTTCGGGCGGCCAACCAAATCCAACTCAAACCATGGACCAAACTCGCCCTTGTGGCAGGCCGGTACGACACGAGGCAACTTGCTTGGCATCATACGTGAAATCTTTGCTTAACTTGCTCTTGAAATCAATTTCTTAAAAAAATAGTTTTCTTCTTGAAAACATTTTTTTTTTAAACAGTTTCATACTTGAAACAGGGTTCTCATTCTTACCAAGTGACTTATCATTGGTGAGCATGCTTCATGATGCCATAATAAAACATAAATCATATACATCACATAACTGCATAAGTTTTACACAAAACATGCAAGTAGCAAACAAATAGCCTATGATGTAGGCGGAGTTGTACTTACTGGTTTCGTCTTGGATTTTGTTGCTCCAAATCAGGTTGCAACAACAGGTTACTTCCCTGTTTTCAGAAAAGATGTAAGATAAGGGTCATCTTATCTTACCATAAATCATAATCATAAAATGTTGGTATCCTAACCAACATTCATGAGTAACCCTAGTCATATGTCCCCTCACACACACACTTACGATAACTTATTTGGTTACTAAATGTAACCCTAAAGCTTATGGCTCAACCAGACCTAACCAGTATCATATTAGGTTACTTCGGGTATCCTTTGGTGTAAGCCCAAGTTATATTTGGATAAACACCTATTGGGTTACTAAGGCCCAATTTTTAAAATCATGTTCTACTAGGTTACTATGGGCTTTAGGCCCAACCCAATAACTTGGTAACCTATCCAGTTACTAATGGTCATCATCTTGTTACTATGTCTTAAAATAATTTGGGCCCGAATAAATTTAGTAACCTATCCGATGACCATAAATCTTACTATGGTTACCCTATTACTTGGCCCAATTCATTTATTTCTTTTTCCTTGGATTAACTAACCATTTTATAAGTTGTTTTTATAAAACTGTCTAAGTCTGGATTAATATGCTGAAAACAATCCCATTATTCCAACTATCAGTGTCTGTACAAGAATTACCTGTTCCTGTACTGTTTTACAAATCCTGTGCAGGAATTTCCTGTTTTTTGCACAGTTTTCAGACAACAGTCATACCCTTAAATCCGTTTTGAATTTGAAAAACTTTTCTTCCCAAAAGTTTTAGATCTTGAAAATCTTACAAATTTCATTCTTTACTCAATACCAAGTTCTATCTCTAACCTTCTCTTTTTCCTTGTTGAAACTGCCTGGCCATGCATAGGATCTGGGCATGACCAGGTTCGGATTTTTATAAAAATAGGGGGTCTTTGGAGCCTTATTTTTAAAAATTGTATGCGCTTCCCCCTAGGATTTTCCATTTCCTACAACTTTTAAGTTTTAACTTTCCTCAAATTCGGCCTCTAAGGACCTTAAAATCCTATTTCTTGATTACTGCCCAGTCTTGATCTGAGACTGGCAGTTTCTGTTTTAATTGTTTCTTACGTAAAATTACGCGCACATTACCTCAAACGGTTAAAACCGTGAGCCTACATCAAGCATGTAGCACATTACGTACTGTTTTTATTGTCATGCATTCATTTTTATTCATAAAATCATTCATACAAACCCACATGGTAAATCATTACCAACTAGGGTTTTTAGGGTTTTCCTTAACCTTTCTTGCATCATACATCAATATCACATAATCAATCACACTATACATCTTCTTGAGTATGTGGGGACATATTACAAACATTTACTAGGCATTCATACATACCATACATACTCTAGCAATTGAAATCATAACCATACACAAAACCACTAACCCTAATCAAGCACAAATCTAAGCTATTACATAAAAATTACAATGACCTTATGCTCTTACATACCCACATAAAATACACATAAATCTTGAATCAAAGCTTAATTGGATACCTTAAAGGTTTTAGAAGGATACCTTTAAGCTTGGAGATTGGTTCTAGGCCTTGAATCAAACTTTCCTTCCTACTTTGGTTCCTCCCTAATACTGCTTTTACCAATAACAAATACTGCTTTTACCAATAACAGTACTATCATACTGGGCTGCAGTCCAAAATTCATCTGCGTATTATTGGGCTGTGTAAAAAATTTTCTTATGACTTAAAGCTACTTAGCCCTTATTGTCCTAAATAATGTTCTTGATTTTTCTATAGTGGTCTTGAACCTTATTCTTACTATTTTATCTGTGATGACGGTTTTTTACAGTATAATTCCTATACTGCTTGCTATAATGCAGTACCGTCATATTCATACCTTGGACTTTTCTTGATCAAACTTTGACCAACATAAAATCATAAAATTTTATTCTACCTTTTTGCTCAAAAGGCCTTATGCTTGGCTAAGCAATCTATTATTGGCTAAGCAATATATTATTAAGTCTTATAAGGCCATAAGAACTCAAATACATTCTGATAAAATCAGATCAGACATTTCACATAACATTCATATTCCTTATAAAGGAAATCATGAATCAGTCAAAATAGCGGTTATTACAATCTACCCCCCTTAAAAATTTTTGTCCCCGAAAATTAGAACAAGTTGGGGTAGATTCTTCTCATATCCTTTTCTAATTTCCACGTTGCTTCTTCAACCTTATGATTTCGCCATAACCCTTTAATCATAGGAATGGTTTTGTTTCTTAAAACTTTTTCTTCCCCGTCCAGAATCCGAACTGGCTTTTCTTCATATGTCAAGTCAGTTTGGACTTCAACTTGTTCTTGACTTAGCACATGGGAAGGGTCGGGTACGTATTTTTTTAACATCGAGACATGAAAAACGTCATGCACAGAAGTCAATTCTGGCGGTAAAGCAAGCTTATAGGCTACTTTTCCCATCCCTTCAAGGATCTTAAACGGTCCTATGTACCTAGGACTGAGTTTTCCTTTCTTTCCAATCCTCATTACTCCCTTCATAGGAGCAATCTTAAATAAAACAGAATCTCCAACTTGAAATTCCAAAGGTCTTCGACGCTTGTCAGCATAAATTTTCTATCGACTAAAAGCTATGTCGAGTCTCTTGTTTAATCAACTTGATATCTTCTGAGGTTTTTCGGATAAAATCTGTAGTTTGAAGTTGCTTTTGTCCAACTTCTTTCCAATTAATGGGAAATCTACATTTCCTTCCATACAACGCTTCAAATGGAGCCATACCAATTGATGCGTGATAACTGTTATTATAAAAAAAATTGATCAAAGACAGCTTCTGATCCTAGCTTCTTTTGAATCCAAAACACATGATCTTAACATATCTTCCAGTGTTTGGATTGTTCGATCTGACTAGCCATCAGTTTGGGGGTGAAAAGCTGTACTAAGCTTCAATTTCAACCCGATAACAGTGTAAACACTTGTCCAAAATCGAGAGGTGAAACGTCCATCATGATCCGAAATGATCGATTTTGGCACTCCATGCAGCTTAACGATCTGAAATACATAAATTTCGTCAAAGCCTTTCTACCGAAAAAGTAGCCTTAATGGCAATAAAGTGGGCTGACTTGGTTAATCTGTCAACAATAACCCAAATCATATCGTTCCCACTTGCAGTCTGGGTACTCCTACTACAAAATCCATTGTTATCTACTCCCATTTCCATTCAGGAAGCTCAATTTTCTAGAGATCTCCTCCAAAAATTTTCCTTAAGATCTTTGTACATCCTGAAAGCTCCAGGATGTACCGAATATGGCGTTTCATGAGCTTCTGACATGATCTGTTTCTTGAGGAACTCAAAGTTAGGAACACAAATCCTTTCCTTGAAATAAATTACCCCATCTGAAAAGGTCTTAAATTCTTTATTCTTGCCACCAAAAAGTTGCGACTTAAGCAAAAAGGGAGTCCTTCCCTTAATGAAGCTTGATGGATTCTAGGAGATTGGACTGGAGATTCAAAACGGACAACTTCCCAGTTATCATCTCCATAATGAAATCAGCAATTTCCCTTTGAAGCGGCTTGGGCAACATTCCAATAAACATTAACATATCGGATGATTTCCTACTCACAGCATTCACTACCCTGTTTGCCTTTCCAGGGTGATAAAGGATCTCGCAATCATTCTCCTTTACGAGTTCCAACCATCTACGCTGCCTCACATTGAACTCCTTTTGGGTGAAGATATACTTGAGACTTTGATGGTCGGTATAGATTTCGCATCTATTCCCATACAAATCATGTCTCCAAATCTTTAATGCGAAAACTACTGCCGGGAGCACCAAATCATGCGTTGGATAATTTCGTTCATGATCCTTTAGCTAACGCGAGGCATAGGCAACTACCTTTCCATTTTGCATTAAGACAGCCCCTAGTCTGGTTTTAGAGACGCCATTAAAAATTACAAAATTCCCTGCGTCCACGTCAGGAATTATTAATACCGGTGTGCTAGTGAGTCTCTTCTTAAGCTCTTGGAAGCTTTCTTCGTACTTCTGTGTCCATACAAATTGCTTCCCTTTTTACACCACATAGCCTAAGAAATGAACTTTTTCTATCCAAAATTCACACTTTGTGAATTTGGCGTAAAGTTGAATCCTTCTTAATGTCTCCAATACCGACCTAAGGTACTGCTCGTGCTCCTCTCTGGATCTTGAGTAAATTAATATATTGTCAATGAAGACAATAATAAATTTATCAAGATACTCCTTGAACACCCGGTTCATAAGGTCCATAAAAGCGGCTGGGGCATTGGTTAATCCAAACGGCATGACCAGAAACTCATAATGCCCATATCGTGTTCTAAAAGCCGTCTTAAAAATATCCGTCTCCTTAATCCTAAGCTGATGGTATCCCGATCGCAGATCTACCTTCGAAAATACCACCGCTCCCCTAAGTTGATCAAAAAGATCATCTATTCTAGGGAGAGGATATTTGTTCTTAATCGTGATCTTGTTCAGCTCCCGGTAACAATTCTATCTTAAATGAAATTTCCAGCTCTGGCGGAAGTCCAGGTAAATCTTTTGGAAAGATACCCACGTATTCCCTAATACTGGGGACATCTTCCAGTCTTAGCTCCACCTCTTGATCTTTGTCCATCATGTTAGCTAAGTATCCTTGACCTCCATTAGCTAACATTTTCCAAGCCTTCATTGCCGAAACTAGCCGAGTTGATGAGCTCATAGACTGGCCGTTGAAGTTAAATTCTTCTTCGCCAAGCGGATTAAACATAACACAACACTTTCTACAATCGATCTTAGCATTGTACTTTCCTAAGAAATTCATTCCTAGGATCACATCATAATCTTGAAGTTTAATCACAACAAGATCCACATACAATTCTCTGCCACAAATGACTATTGGAATGCCTCGTATCCAGTAGTCAAACAAAAGAATTTCTCCCGACGGAAGGGATATTCTAAAAGGTTGCTCTAAACTATTAACTTTTCTTCCTAATTTCTGGGCAAACTCTCTCGATACAAACGAGTGGTTAGCCTCAGAATCAAATAGAGCAATTGCATTATGAGTGTAAGAACCCGAAATTTTGATGAACTTGCGATTTCCTTAGATAAAAGGAAAATCCAAGTCTGAATCTTGTATGTCGATATGAAGCTCATGATCTGAGTTGAATATCAGTATATGTTTGAGTTCTCGCTTAATTAGCTACGAGATTCAATAATAGTTTGCTTAAGTCAAGCATGAGGCCTTTTGAGAAAAAGGCAAAATAGGAATTTATGATTTTTATTCCGGTCAAAGTTTGACCAGGCTGATTTTAGGTTTGACTGAGACGGTACTACAGTATAATCAACAGTATGGAAATTATACTATGGAAAACCGTCATTACAGATAAATGAGCAAGAATAAGCTATGAGACCACCCTAGAAAAATCAAGCACAAAATTTAGAGCAATATGGACTTAATAGTTTCAAGTCCTAAGAAAATCCTATACGCAGTCCAATTTTACGTAGATGAATTCTGGACTGTAGTTCAGTATGACAGTAATGTTTTTAGTTAAAAACAGTATCGAAATTATCTAAATTAGTAAGGAAATGGATTGCATGAGTATATTAATGGATTTTTAGAATCAAGTGGATAATTATGCAAGAATTGGAAGCTAAGTGGCTCCACACTAGCCGATCACCCACATGGACTAAAGTGTAAATATTTTGTCCTTAGGGGCCAAAGTGCGATTCTAAGAAAAGTGAGTAATGATGATGTAAGCATGATGCAAGCTTGATGATGTAAGCATGATGATGTCATGATGATGTAAGCAAGAGAATTTCCTTGCTATCCAAGTAAATGGCCGGCCACCTAAGGGGGGTATATGGGCAAATATTTTGCTCTCAAGGACTAATGGGCAAATATTTTTCTCTTAAGGGCTATTACGTAATTTTTGGATTAAAAATAAATCCAAAAATAGGTGAATTGGGGGGGGGGGGGGGGGGGGGGGGCGCTCATTTTGTTCACAAAAATGAGAAAACATCCCAAAACCATGCCAAAATCTCACCTCACTCTCTCCCCCTTAGAAAATTGAAACCAAAGAGAGAAAAAAAAATGTAAGGGTCGGATTTTTGGAGAGTGAAGCAAGGAGGAAAATTATGGATCCAAAGTTTAGATCCAACCTCTAGGTGTTAAGGTAACCCTCCTAAATCCCCTAAATCTTTCAAATAAGTTTTGATTCAAGTTTATGTGTATTTTTCATATGGGTTTGTAAGAGCATAATCTCATTGATTTATGATCATGCAATAAGTTAGATGCTTGATTATGTGCTTGATTAGGGTTCTATGGTCTTGATTCAGGTTTTGGTTCATGCTTTTGATGCTATACTTGTGAGATAGTATGTGTGACGCCCCGACTTTCCAAGCCAGGTCGACACCATACGTACTTGTTCTTTTTAAAACATATTCATATAAGTTATCTTATAGATAAAGACTTGTCATACATACAGACTATACTGACAGTATCTTCTTGTGTCTTTAAACTTCTTACAAATAACAAAACATAATTTATTTTTGAAATATTAACATATTACTGAAAATTGGATGCGGAAAATTATGCGTAGTGGTATCCCACACCGCCCTTCACCCGCCGCATCGTCCGCATAGCCCACCACTTAAGCTGCAGGCTTCTTACCTACAATATGAAATATAAGAGTGAGCTTTCGCCCAGCAAGTTCAAACATAATCTCACAAAATATTTCAAACCTCTTAAAACATGTCAATCATCATGTAACTTATGCATGAACCATTTATGATTGATTGAATGTCTTATGCTTCATTATACACTCAAGCTTGTACTTATTATCTTGTCTTAACATGTGGGCCCATAGTGTACGTACCAAAAGCGCGCAGCCTCCAGACAAAGCTAGGGTTTGCAAGGCCCTAACAGTTCTGGAAATTATAACTTGACCCTTCACGATCACGGAAGGTAAATATCACCACTGAAACATGTAACCTCCTCGATCACGGGAGGTTGGTACGACACCTTACTTTATTATCTTACCATGTGATTTAACATTAGTGAACATGCTTCATGATGTCACTATGTCATATCTTACTTAACATTTGCCATAACATGGCCTTCTTGTAAACATGTCATTTCTGAAACCATGGCATTTTTGAAAACATGGCATTTCTAAAAACATGGCATTTTTGTAAACATGGCACTTTTGTAAACATGGCACTTTTGTAAATATGACACTTTTGTAAACATGGCACTTTTGTAAACATGGTATATCATGTCATAATTTAATTTAGCACATCATAGACATAGCATAGCATCACATGTCATGGCATCGCATATCATAGCACAACATAGCATGTATATCTGAAAATATATAGTATACTTGAAAATAGACTTTACTATTTTCATACTGTAGGTGAGGTTTGATACTTGCCTGATATGCTAGATTCCGGTTTTCGTTGTCTTAACTCGGATTGCAACTGCAGGTTCCTTCCTGCTATTAAAAGAACATAGGATAAGAATCCTATAAAAAGTTGGTAACCTTTCCAACATTTTAGTTATATGTCCCCCCACACATGTCTTGGTATCCTATAGGATTACTTTGGGTAACCCTTAATTAAATGTTGGGTTAAAGTCGATATCTGATCAACTAATGGTCAACCTTGGGCTTTGAGGCTAAGCCCAGTAACTCGGGTATAACTCCCGGTTACCTTTCGTAAACTAGTCGCTTGCTATATTCTAACTTGAAAAATTCATTTCCCTTACTTGGAAAATTTAGGGAAATTAATCCCAAAACTTCATTCTTAACTTATAAAAATCCTTTACTTAAATCGTAAAAATCCAAACTCTTGGATTAGTGCTTTATAAAATCATTTGAGGTTGAAAACTGCCCTTGGAACAGTTTTTCATAATCAAAACAATAGTTTGTAGTAGAAAACAGTTTTCTAGAAACATTTGTAAAACTAGTGGTGCAGGAATTTTCGGATTCCCTGCGCACCCTTCGAAAAACGATTCTAATTTAAAATCGGTTCATAATCTGAAAAAGTTTTCTTCATAAAAGTTGTAGCTCTCAAAAAATACTAAAACTTTCATGTTTTTCAAAAATTCCAATTCGGCCTAGATTCGTCCCAGTTTTTGTTTGAAACTGGCTGACCCGAAAAACTGAGTGAAAACTGGGTCTGGGGATCAGCCACAGGTTTTGGGGTAAACGGAGGCCATTGGGGCCTTATTTTGCAAATCTGTCTGCTAAGACCCCTAGGAAAAACTGTTCCGAGCAACTTTTGTGTTTTAAGTTTTACCAAATTCGGCCTCTAAAGGCCTCAAAATTGGCTTGCCGTAAAACTGGTCAGGATCCACCCGAACCTGGCAGTTTTTCGGTTTAGAGTTCGTTTTACGTCCTAGACGTGGAACCTAGCTCAACCAGCCACCACGGGAGCTCTAATACACACATGCAGCGGTTTTCTAGCGTAAATTTTCTTTAATCACAATTTCTAACATCACCATGCAAACCTAATTGATATTGGATCAACTAAGTTGCATGATTTCGGTTGCACAAAACCTAGCAAGCATACTAATGTTTTTCTAGCAACCTAGCACAAAATTATCATTCACCAACACTAGGGCAGATTGGGGACATATAATAAACTAATATTTAGCATGCAAATTAAGAAAATTAAAGCAAGCATGCACATAAAAAAATCAACTCAAACCACCCTTAGTTCTAGATCAAGCACAAAACTCTAAATCCTAAACTTGGGCACAAAATAAAATTGAGCTTATGCTCTTACAATTTCAACTTGAAATACATGTAAATTTCAAATTGAATGCTCAAAGGAAAGAGTTTGGGGTTTAGGGACGATTACCTTGATTAACCCCAAATTTTAGGGTTAGGGTTTGGTTTTCAAAATCCCCTCCCACTTTGGCTTCACCAACCGGTTCTACACCAAATTTTTGCACCAAAAATTTTAGTTGATCTCTTGGTAAAATCTTGAACCAAAACTAACCATTAACCAATCAAAATTTTTCCTTACCTTCCCCCCTTAAAACCGTCGGCCTCTAGGCTAGGAAAACACCAAGAAATTTCAAAAACCTTTACTTGATGAGGTAGAGGAAAATTAACCACTAACCAACTCTTTTTTTTTCCTTGGATTTCAAGATTTTTCTCTTGGTTCTTGCTCACCCTAAAATTTCAGATTTGGTGAGGGAAAAATTGGGCATAATCTAGCTAAGGTTTCTAATTTTTTTGTGAACAAGAGCTCACCTATTTATAGAGGTTGGAGAATTCTTCAAAATTGTAAATTGACCCCAAAAGAAGCAAAAATTTGCACAATGGGGGGGGCATAGGTGGCCGGCCATGAACCTTGGAGAACAAGGAGGAATGTTCTAGAACAAGACACTTGTCTTCAAAGGCTTGGTTCATGGAATTATGATGTCATAAATCCAAATAAGATGATGTCATAATTAAAAAGTTAGGTGATGTCATCCTCTTAAGGCCTCGTTTGGCTTTTTCCTTCAAATGCAGTCCATTTTTGAGCTAACACAGATATTTCCAATACTGTGCTTACTAATACACAGTATTGTTATTCTATACTGCAGTCTAAAATTCATATGTGTAAAGATGGACTGTATAAATTTTTTCTTAATTCCTTAAGCCCTTATGCCCTTTATTTCTAACTTGGTGTGCTTGATTTTTCTATGGTGGTTTTAAATCCTAATTATACTGTCTGGTCCGTAAAGACGGTTTTCGCAGTATATTTCTTGTACTACTTATCGTATCACAGTATCGTCTTTTGTTTGACCACTCTGGTCAACCTTTGACTTTTTGGTCAAACTTTGACCAACATGATTTCATGAAATCTCGTCATGCCTTTTTCCTTAAAAGGCCTATCATGGAGTCTCGTGGCTAATTTACCGAGAACTCAACCTTATACTGATAAAATTATGAATTTTTTGTATTGGTATTCATAATTTTCATACAATTGCACATAAACACATAGTACAAACTTTAGATTTCTTATATACAAGAAAATCATGAGTTCGTGAAAATTTTTGGATATTACAGTATGGTTTACATGTATGTCCTTAAGATGCTTGTTGTATGTCCCCTTATGTATAAGAAAGTGTAGGTTATGGATAAATGATGTATGAAAAAAAATTGAGCTTGTATGGGATGAATGGAAGCCAAACCAACCCAAAAACCCTAAGTTTGGTGCATGATGGCACACGGGTTGCATGGGTTTGGATTAATACATGTGAATGGAAAATCTTATGTTAAAGCGTAGCATGTTGTCGTAGGCTCACGGTTATGACGGTTTGAGGTAGTGTGCACGTAAATTTTACTTAAAATCGGACACATGCAAAACTGCCAGTTTTCGGGTAAAACTGGACAGTTTTCTGAAAAGGTGATTTTGAAGGCCTTTGAGGCCGAATTTGAAGAAAGTTAAAACTGTAAAGTTGTAGAAAATGGAAAATCCTAGGGGGCTACATGAACAGATTTTAAAATAAGGCTCTAAAGGCCTTCGTTTTTAAAAAACCCATGGCCTGATTTGCTTAGACCTTATGCTCGGCCAGTCGGCTTCAACTCAGAATATGAATAAGTAAAAGGCAGAACTGGGTCCTTAGTAAAACATGAAAGTTGTAGAATTATTCAAGAGCTAAAACTTTAATGGAGAAAGGTTTTTCAAATTCTAAACATAATTTAAGATAAAGATTTTATCACAAAAACTGTGCAGGAAACAGGAAATTCCTGCACAGGACTTTCAGAAAAATAGTGCAATTAGGATTTCCTATAAATGCACTAACAACCGGACTTATGAACTATTTTTAAAGAACTTAGGTTTTAGCAAAAGATTTTATGAAAAACTTGACAAAGTAGGTCAAGAAATGGACAAGTAAATGAACCAAAGGAGTTTTAAAAAAAACATGGTAATGAAAAGACAATCAGTTATCATAAAGTGATAGAGGGGACATATAACTAGGCTATCTAAGGATGTTGGTTTGGATACCAACATTTAGTATTATGATTGAGAATAAGATAGAAAGATTCTTATTTTACGTTCTTTCTAGAAACAGGGAGTTAACCTGTTGTTGCGTTCGATAGGAGCAACTTATCCAGAACATAGTCAGCAGGTAAGTGCAACTCCGTCTACAGCATGGACAAATTGTTTTTGTTGCATGACATGTTTTTAAGAAATCATGAATTGATTTACATGATTTACATATGTTATATGTTATGGTGCTTTATGTTATGATGGTTTATGCTATGATGTTTATGCTATGATGCTTATGTTATGGTGCTTTATGTTATGATGGTTTATGCTATGATGTTTATGTTATGATGCTTATGTCATGGTGTTTTATGTTATGATGTTTTATGTTACGGTTTGTTATTATGTTTTGTTATCGTGACATCATTAAGTATGTTCACGAATATTAAATCACATAGTAAGAATAAGTTTTTAAGTCATAAGATAAGATAAGATAAGTTAATGTTATTGTGTCGTACCGACTTGCCACGAGGGCGGGTTTAAACGGTTTAGTCTATGGTTTGAGTTGAATTGGACTGGCTGCCCCAATCACTCCATGTTAAACGGTTTGTTTCATGATTTGAGTTGGATTGGATTGGCCGCCTCCAACCACTCCATGGCTATGTATCACGGTACGTGCACGCATGACATGTAAGGGAACAGAACCAATTTAATATATGAAAGCATAATTGATTCATAAGAAAGCATAATCGGTTCATTGCACTAAAAATGTTTTGCGGATTGAATGTTGTACTTATTGGGCATAAGCTCATTACTTACGTTCATGCTGTAGGTAAGTAACCTACCGGCAATTGCGTGATGCAAGATTGTGGAGTGATGGCGCTACAGACTGTGAAATATGGGATGGACACCGCCATGAGTTTTGACAAATATGTTTTGTAAAATATGTTATGTAAAATATGTTATGTAAAATGTATTTATGTTATGTTATAATAAAGTGATAGTATGGGCAAGGAATTGTTTTTATGAACAAAACTATTTTTAAGAAATTATCTTCAAGAACATGTTAAAGAAAAGTTTTCAAGTATGATGGCAATAAGTTACCTCGTGTCGTACCGACCCACACTAGGTTGGGTTTGGTCCACGGTTTGAATATGATAGCTTTCAATGTGGTTATGAAAGCTCAGTACTCAAGTGAGTACATATGAATATGTATGAGGATAAGTCAAGTTAAGTTTGAGTTTAAAATAAAGTCTTTTAAAGTTTAAAGTAAAGTAATAAAAGAAATGAAATTTTTTTTTTTTACTCTGGAAGTTTCAGTAAGTTTAAGGCATGTGTTCAAGAAGTAAGTTAAGTGAAGAAGCACGGAAGTCACGGCCCTACATAGCGTAGGTCGGGGGCGTGACAATGAGTGGCGACAGAAATCTGACCTGTTACCACGTGAGAAGTTCCTGCTTCGGCATCCCCCTATGTGTAGGCATAAATCCTCGCTTCGGGTTCAGGAGCCTCTAATCTTTCTTGTGCGATTGAAGGGCCTTCGATCTTCACTTGGGCTGCATGCAACTGACTGCCCGAATTCCTATTTGGAAACTGGGGGTTCTGGTTCTGACTGTTCAGGGTACAATTCGTCGCATAGTGGCCTTCTTTGCCACAAAGGTAGCAGGCATTTGTTCTTGATCTACATACCCCAAAATGTTTCTTCCCACACTGGGCGCACACAAAATAATAATAATAATTATTATTACCCTCATTTCCTTGATTGGTCTTCTTTTAAGGGTAATTCTTCTGTTGGCCCTGACTCATAGCATTCCCTTTCCTCTTCTTCTTCCCGAACTGTCTAGGATTCTGGCCAACATTACTGGACTGACCCTTCAAAAGAGAGTCCTGGTTTTGTCGAGGCTGTGACTGCTTCACCACGGCCTTCTCTTCCTTCTTAGCCTTAATTGTTTGAGCCCTTGCCTCCCTATCCTGGTTAATCCAGTACTCGGCTTTTATTGTTCGACTGATACAGTCGGATACCAAGGTTGGAGGGCTACTGCCAGCACTGACTTGCTTGACAATATTTGTTCGGAACATCTTCATCATCCTTCTTACCATCTCGGTTTCATTTGGTACCAGTTCCGGACATAAACGGGCTAGCTGTTCAAAATTCTTGACAGTTTCTATTACTGTCATTGACTCTTGTCTAAAACTATTGAACTCATCTTGTTGAGCTACAAGGATTTCCCTATTGTAATACATCCTAAACTCGGTCACGAAATCCTGCCAACTTATGGTTACCACGTTCCTGCGTATTTGCACGGTCATCCACCAATGCCGTGCGTCCTTTTTAAGTGCAAAGGAAGCACACAAAACCTTCTCCTGTTCTGTCAGTCCCATGAAATCCAAAATTACTTGGATATCTATCAACCAATTGTCGGCCTCTACTGGGTCCGTAGGTCTTTCAAACTTAGGCACCTTCATTCACCTGAAGCGCTCATACAACAAATCCTCCCTAATCAAGGGTGGGTTTGCTTGTACCCCTACAGGTGGTAACGGAACTTCAGCATTCTGTGGAATCTCATGGTGAACCTCCGGTACTTGTGGAACTATTGGAGGTACGGGGTTTTCCTAGGCGGAACTATAATAGCTTAGGGTATCTGGTCTAATCGGGCTATCTGTTCCCGAAGCTGATCAGTTTCTCGTTACTGTTCCATTAATTGTCGTTGCAACGTTGCTACCACGTTTGCAAGATCAGGCTCTTGTGGGTTTTGATTAGCTCGAGTTCGTGGTCGTACCATCTTCTAATTTTCTACTTAAGAAAAGATATTATCATACTTCTAATTTCCTTTCTTTCATTCATAACTTATCACATCATATCATAGAACATCTTATTATAAAATCGTCATAACTTATCATAACTTAATATATCATATCATAGTGTCATCGTATCATATCATAAAAGCATCATATTAGAGATCCATCGTGGTCTCAGTTTATCGTATCATGAATTCATCATAAATCAAGCATAAACTTTTCAGAACTGTTACTTAATCATGACATTGTAATTTCCTTATGTACTTTTCATACTTAAACTTGTCCTTTCATACATCATACGAAAGTACATCATCTTGGTACTATTATGTATATATCACATACACCCTATACTTACTATACATACATGGTCAAAACAATGAGATGGAAGTGTCTACCACTTTACCATCATACTTATCCTATATACAACCCTAAAGTCAAAAAGAATAAACTAATAAATTCAGACTTAGATCTAAACGATCTACTAGGTCGTTACGTCGGAGAATACGTCCCAATCATCGTCACCGACTAAGATCTCTTCCGGATCTTCCTTGACATCTTCTATCTCTTCCTCAACGTCTCCTTCATCATCATCATTGGCGATGATGATTATTGGAGGATCCTCGGGTTGATCCTCGGGAGCAGCCAAGATATCGACAAGGTCCACTTCATTATTGTCGGCGTTGGCCTCTGCCTCCTGTGCCGGAATCTCCTACAGTAGGATGGCTGGGATAGGGTCTTCTGGCAAAACTGGGCATCCCTCGAACAGTGGCTCGGGAATGCCAACATCATCAACAGGCACCAATAGATAGTCATCTTCCGGTTCTGCTACTTGTACCATGTATGCTATTATTTCTGCCTCCATAATAACATCTATCATATGCTCCAATGATATTACTAAAATCGGAACCGAAATGAACTGCTTAACTTCTGGAGGTAACCCATCCCTAATAATATGCATTGCCCGCCATTCTAGGTCATCCATGTAACGACCCGCCTAACGTAGGCCGTTACCGTGCTTATCTTACATAATTACTTAATTTATTTTACTTAGCGGAAATTCAGAATATTTTTTTTTAACAACTTGAAACTAAAATCTAACCCATTACATATTTACATGTATATACATACATACGTACTTCAGTACTGAATTGTCAACTTACATACAACATAATTCATAACTAATAAAATAATATAGCAAAAGACGTAGCGGTTTCCATCCCACGTTTTACAACTCGCCGTGCCAAGCCCCACCATCTTGTATAAAGGATTGCTGATAGGTTGCTTACCTACAACATAGACGTAAGTCATGAGCTTTCGCTCAGCAAGTACAACTATGAATCCGCAAAATAAAAATAAACCAATGCATGAGCCAATTATGCTTCATTATGCTTTCTTAGGTTAGCATACCTTTGGGCACCTTACTTACATAAGTGTACGTACCGTGGCACGTAGCCATGAAATGGTTGGGGCGGCCAGTCCAATCCAACTCAATCCATGTACCAAACCCGACCTACGAGCGGGTCGGTACGATACGAGGTAACTTGCTTGCCATCATACTTAAAACTTATCTCATGACTTGTTCTTATCTTAAAACATATTTCATAAACCATTTCATACTTGAAATTTGGTCTTAGTCTTACCATATGAATTAGTGAACATGCTTCGTGATATCACATCATAAATCATAAATCATATATGTCACATAACTGCATAAGTTATAAACAAATCATACAAGTAACAACACAAGAGCTTATGTTGTAGACGCAGTTGTACTTACTTGTTGTGCTACGTCCTGAGTTTTGTTGCTCCAATTCAGGTCACAATAGCAGGTTACTGCCTGCTTTTCAAAAAGGACGTATGGTAAGGATCGCCCTAACTTATCATAAATCATTATCATAAAATGTTGGTATCCTAACCAACATTCATGAGTAACCCTAGTAATATGTCCCCTCACACACACACTTATAATAACTTAATTACTAAATGTAACCCTAGGGCTTATGTCTTAATAGTAACTTATTAGGTTACTTTGGGTAACCCTTGGTGTAAGCCCAAGTTATCTTTGAATAAAATCCTAGTGGGTTACTAAGGTCCAAATTTGACTTATTAGGTTACTATTAGTAACCTTGGGCTTTAGGCCCAACCCAATAACTTGGTAACCTATCAGTTTACTAATGGTCATCGTCTTGCTACTATGTCTTAGAATAATTTGGCCCAAATAAAATTAGTAACCAATTCAAAGACCATATGTCTTACTTATGGTAACCTTATTATGTAATTCTTGTGCAGGAATTTTCTGTTTCTGCACAGTTTTCAGACTCCAGTTATACCCATAAATCCGTTTTGAATTTGAAAAACTTTTCTCACCTAAGTTTTAGATCTTGAAAAACCCTACAACTTTCATTCTTTACTCACAACCCAGTTCTGTCTCTAACCTTCTTTTTTTCCTTGTTGAACCTGCCTGGCCGTGCACAGGGTCTGGGCATGACCAGGTTTAGATTTTTGTGAAAACAGAGTCCTTTGGAGCCTTATTTTTAAAAACCGTTCATGTTGTCCCCTAGTATTTTCTATTTCCTACAACTTTTTAGTTTTAACTTTCCTCAAATTCGGCCTCTAAAGGCCTCAATATCCTGTTTTTAGATTACTGTCCAGTCTTGACCCGAGACTGGCAGTTTCTGTTTTAATTGTTTCTTACGTGAAATTACACGCACACTACCACGAACGGTTAAAACTGCGAGCCTAAATCAAGTTATGCAGTGCATTACTTACTGTTTTCATTGCCATACATTCATTCTCATTCATAAAATCATTCATACAAACCCATATGGTAATTATTTACCAATTAGGGTTTTTAGAGTTTCCATAACCCTTCTATCATCATACATAAATTACAACATGATCAGTCACACTCTACATCATCTTGAGTGTGTGGGGACATATTTAAAGCATTTACTAGGCACTCATACATACCATACATACTCTAGCAATTGAAATCATAAACATACACAAAACCATAAATCAAGACCATTAACCCTAATCAAGCACAAATCTAAGCTAATACAATGAGCTTATGCTCTTACATACCCACATAAAATACACATAAAGCTTGAACCAAAAACTTAATTGGGTAACTTAAAGGTTTGTAGAAGGATACCTTTAAGCTTGGAATTTGGTTCTAGACCTTGAATCAAGCTTTTCCTTCTTGCTTGGTTTCTCCCTAAAATCCGACCACTACTTCCTCTCTCTCTCTCTCTTAATTTTATTTTTCTCTTCTCTTTGGGGTTTTGGCTGCTAAGGGGAAGAGGATGAGCTGAAAGTTTGCAAGAGTTTTAGTATGGTCACATAAAAATGCTCTAAAATCCACCCCCCCATCACCTATTTATTGGTGAAAAATAAATTTCTTTTTGGATTTATTTTTATCTTCAAAATTGCATATGAGTCCTTATGAGCAAAATATTTGCCCAAAAACCCTTGAAGTGGCCGGCCATTGGGAGCCTTGGGGGTCAAGTTTCCTAATTCTTTCCCAATTTTCTAAAAATTCAATAATTCAAGTAATTATCCAATGGTGAGGTGTCCCCCCTTTTGAGTCTTGTTTGGCTTTCCTCCTTGAATGCAGTCCATTTTCATACTAACACAGATATTACAAATACTGTTTTTACTAATAACAGTACTGTCTTACTGAACTGCAGTCCAGAATTTATCTGCGTTTTATTGGACTGTATAAAAATTTTTCTTATAACTTAAAACTACTTAGCCCTTATTGTTCTAAATAATGTGCTTGATTTTTCTATAGTAGTCTTGAACCTTATTCTTACTATTTTATCTGTGATGATGGTTTTTCGCAATATAATTCCTATACCGCTTGCTATATTGCAGTACCGTCATATTCATACTTTTGACTTTTCTTGGTCAAACTTTGACCAATATAAAGTCATAAAATTTATCCTACCTTTTTACTCAAAACGTCTTATACTTGGCTAAGCAATCTATTATTGAGTCTTATAAAGCTATAAAGACTCAAACAAAATCTGATGAAAATCAGATCAGGCATTTCATAAGTACTTACATAGTGCATCGTAAATTCCTTTAAAAGGAAATCGTAATTTCATAAAATGTTGGTTATTACAATCCAACTCTCGAGGAATGTAGGGCAACATTGCATCTCGGAACCTCCGGCAGTAATGGCCCATGGACTCATTTGGGTAGGCTTGCCACTTCGCGACGTAGTTAAGGTATCGCCTCATATACATATTGTTATATATGTCCGGGTTGCGATATGACATATTGGCCTCCTCATCTGGTAAAGGCCCATAATGTGCAATAATCAGCCCATGATCCCCCCTGAATAGCTAATTCCCCCTGCGTTAGCCACCATAACCTAGCATCTCCTGCTAGACACCTATTGGCCAACAAAACGTGAAGGCGTAACTCTATATGGCATATCCTGAAAATCGTCTCCATATCATATAACCATCCTACTAACGATACTGACCTTCAGGTTCCGTCAAATAGCAGGGGTTGCATCCCATAAAACGCATAAATAGCGTCACGATCCTCGTCTACTCGCCTCGGATCCATATAAACTAATCTACCATATTACATGTACATAATAAATATACATGCATAAAAAAAAATTAACTCTTACTTACAATGACTATGCCGCTGGCAGGTAGACTGTGAAACCGGAAGGCAGGAAACCCGCTCTGACACCAACTCTATAACGACCCGCCTAAAGTAGGCCGTTACCTTACTTATTTACATAATTATTTAACTTATTTATCTTGGCGGAAATACAGAATATATATATTTTTAAACACGTGAGACTCTAACGTCTTACATACTTACATATTTATATATGCACAAATTCTTAATGAAGTACTTGAGTATCAAACTTATAGCATAATAATTACAAATATCATAATTTGGAACACGTAGTGGTCTCCGTCCCAAGTTTCACAACTCATCCTGCCAAGCCCCACCGTCTTGTATCAAGGATTACCGATAGGTTGCTTACTTACAACATAGACGTAAGTCGTGAGCTTTCACTTAGCAAGTACAACTATAAACCTGCAAAACAAAACTTCATAAAGCAATGCATGAACCAATAATGTTTCATTATGCTTTCTTATGTTACAATATCTTTTGGGCCCCTTACATAACATAACATAAGTGTCTGTATCGTGGCGCGCTGCCATTGAGTGGTTGGGGCAGCCAACCCAATCCAACTTAAACCATGGACCAAACCCGCCCTTGTGGCAGGCCGGTACGACACAAGGCAATTTGCTTGCCATCATACTTGAAATCTTTCCTTAACTTGCTCTTGAAATCAATTTTTTTTAAAAATAGTTTTCTTCTTGGAAACAAATTTTTTTATTTTTTTAACAGTTTCATACTTGAAACTGGGTTCTCATTCTTAACAAGTGACTTATCATTGGTGAGCATGCTTCATGATGCCATAATAAAACATAAATCATATAAATCACATAACTGCATAAGTTTCACACAAAACATGAAAGTAGAAAAAAATAGTCTATACTGTAGGCGGAGTTGTACTTACTGGTTTCGTCTTGGATTTTGTTGCTCCAAATCAGGTTGCAACAACAGGTTACTTCCCTGTTTTCAGAAAGGATGTAAGATAAGGGTCATCTTATCTTATCATAAATCATAATCATAAAATGTTTGTATCCTAACCAACATTCATGAGTAACCGTAGTCATATGTTCCCTCACACACACACTTATGATAACTTATTTGGTTACTAAATGTAACCCTAAAGCTTATGGCTTAACCAGACCTAACCAGTATCTTATTAGGTTACTTCGGGTAACCTTTGGTGTAAGCCCAAGTTATATTTGGATAAAGACCTATTGGGTTACTAAGGCCCAATTTTTAAAATCATGTCCTACTAGGTTACTATGGGCTTTAGGCCGAACCCAATAACTTGGTAACCTATCCGGTTACTAATGGTCATCATCTTATTACTATGTCTTAAAATAATTTGGGCACGAATAAATTTAGTAACCTATCCGATGACCATAAATCTTACTATGGTTACCCTATTACTTAGCCCAATTCATTTATATCTTTTTACTTGGTTTAACTAACCATTTTATAAACTGTTTTAAAAAACTATCTAAGTCTGGAGTAATTTGCTGAAAACAGTCCCATTAATCCAACTATCAGTGTATGTACAGGAATTGCCTGTTCCTGTACTGTTTCGTAAATCCTGTGCAGGAATTTCCTGTTTTCTACACAGTTTTCAGACTCTAGTTATACCCTCAAATCCGTTTTGAATTTGAAAAACTTTTTTTCACAAAATTTTTAGATCTTGAAAAATCCTACAACTTTTATGTTTTTACTCAAAACCCAGTTCTGTCTGTAACTTTCTCTTTTTCCTTGTTGAACCTGCCTGGCCGTGCACAGGGTCTGGGCATGACCATGTTCGGATTTTTGTAAAAACAGGGGCCTTTGGTGCCATATTTTTAAAAACTGTCCACACTGCCCCCTAGGATTTTTCATTTCCTACAACTTTTCAATTATAACTTTCCTCAAATTCGGTCTCTAAAGGCCTTAAAATCCTATTTTATGATTACTGCCCAGTCTTGATCCGAGACTGGCAGCTTCTGTTTTAATTGTTTCTTACGTAAAATTACGTGCACACTACCTCGAACAGTTAAAACCATGAGCCTACATCAAGCATGCAGCGCATTATGTACTGTTTTTGTAACGGCCCGACAATCCACGTAGGGCCGACTACGTAGACGTGGGCCGTCACCATACTTGCTTGAAATACTAAGACTAAATTTTTAAATTTAGTTTTTAAACATATACAAATACACTAGTCCATTGAAGTAAACTTGTCGTGTATACATACTAAAATAAGAAGGCGTACATAATCCTTACAATTCACTCAAGTCTTTAAACCCTCATTTTATTTTCTGTATAATATAATTTATTTTGAAATATATATACACATATCAACTCAAAAGAGCTTGCGGAAAAACTGCGTAGTGGTATCCCACACCGCCCTTCACTTGCTGCATCGTCTCCATGGCCCACCAAGTAAAGCTGCAGGCATCTTACCTATAGTATGGAATATACAAATGAGCTTTCGCCCAGCAAGTACAAACATATCTCACAAAACATTTTAAATCTCTTAAAAACATGCCAATCATCATGTAATTTATGCATGATCCATTTATGATCGATTTGAATGTCTTATGCTTCATTATGGACTTAATCTTGAACTTGAACTTATTATCTTGCTTAACATGTGGGCCCATAGTGTACGTACCAAAAGCGCGCAGCCTCCAGACAAAGTTAGGGTTTGCAAGGCCCTAAACAGTTCTGGGAATCATAAACATAACCCTTCACGATCTGGCGGAAGGTTGATTATCATTATACCCTCACGCATCAACGAGAGGTTGATAATCATAAACTTGAACTTAAAACATGTATCCTCCACCTGGCGGGAGGTTGGTACGACACCTTGCTTGACTTGGTTTAGTCTTAGTCTTGTATATTTCAAGGCTAAGAATCTTTAATTGTGATCTTATTAATCAAGATGCATATGAGACATAAACATGGCATAACCATAAATCATGGTATAACTTGATACATCATGCCTTATCATGACTTATCATGTCTTAACATAGCTTAATATGTCATAACATAGCTTAACATAGCTTTACATGACATGGCATAGCATAACATGGCATAACATAGCATAGCATGGCATAACAAAGCATAACATGACATAACACGGCATATATGGAACATGTTATATATTTGAAAATAGCTTACTATTTTCCATACTGTAGGTGAGGTTTGTACTTACCTCGTATATTATGTCCTTTGTTGTATTGTTCCAAGTCTGGTTGCAATGACAAACCTCTTTCTGCTATTATAAAGGACATAGGGTAAGGATCTCTAGTCATAACCGTAAAATGTTGGTGACCTAACCAACATGCATACATAGTCTTAGTTGTATGTCCCATATAAAATATCTTATTTGGTTACAATAAGTAACCTTTGCTGTGATAATCTTGGTCAAACTTGGTCAACCAAAGTCAACATTTTGGTCAACTATGGTCAACCCTCTATGGGTCAAACTTGGGCTTTGGGGGTCAAGCCCAATAACTCGAGTATTCTTCCCGGTTACCATCCGTTACTAGCTTGCTACTTATCTTTGGCTTTAAAAAAAATCCATTTTTCCTTTGTCTTGAAAAATTTGGTGAATTCAGTTCAAAAATCATTTACTTAACTTATAAAAATTCATGGTTCTTAAAGTGGGGTCTTATAAAAATTGATGAGAGCTGGAAACTGTCATTGGAATAGTTTTCACAGTCAAAGCATTGGGGTTGGTGAAAAATACAGTTTTTCTGCATTGTTTTAAAAAAATCTTGTGCAGGAATTTTCTGTTTCCTGTACAGTTCTTAGAAATCCATTTCTATTTAAAAATCTGGATTGAATTTGAAAAATTTGTCTTCATGAAAGTTTTAGATCTTGAAAAATCCTATAACTTTTGTGTTTTGAGGAGAACCCAGTTCGGACTCTAACGTGCCCTTATTCCTTGTTGAACTCACCTGGCAGTGCATGAATCCTGGGCACGGTCAGGCTCGGATTTTCATAAAAACTGAGGCCGTTGGAGCCTTATTTTGGAAAACTGTTCATGAGTACCCCCTAGGAAAAACCCTTCTCTACAACTTTTATGTTTTACGTTTTTCCCAATTCGGCCTCTAAAGGTCTCAAATTTCACTTTCCAAAAAACTGGCCAGTTTGCACCCGAACTGGCAGTTTTTTTTTTTTTTTTTTTTGTTCTTAAATTCATTTTATGTCCTATTTCATGCAATCTAACTCAACCGAATGCGTGGGAGCCTAGAAAGCAGACATGTAGCATTTTCTAACGTCCCACTTCAACATTCATGTGAACCGATCATGTCCATGCAAACCACCGACGAAAATGCACCACCTAGGGTTTGCATGGTTCTAGATTCATTCAAACCATTCCATTCATGTCTTATTCTAGCAACCTAACATACCATTCTTAATCATGCTTGAACATATTTGGGGGACATACAACTCATCAAACATCTAGCATGCAACCCTATTGATCAAGCATCCAATCATATAGGCATGTATATCATAAAAATCGTACTAGCATAAGAACCTAACCATGCATAATTGAAATTTAAACCACCTTAAGCACCTATATCAAGCACTATCTAACAAATCCAAATTAGGGCATGAAATTAAATGAGCTTATGCTCTTACATCTCTTGCTTGGAAATACACTTAAATTTCCAAATTTAAAGCTCAATTTAAAAGGTTAGAGTCAAGGATGATTGCCTTGATTCCACTCAAGGATTTGGTTGGGTTTGATCCAAAATTTCTCCTCCTTGGCTCCACCAAGAACCGGCCTCCCTAGGCTAGTTTGGTCCCAAATTTTTCAGCCACCCTTGCACCAAACTCCGGCCACCACTAGACTCAAAATCCGGCCAAATCTTATCTTTCCTCTTCCTTTCTTCTTCCTTCCCCATAACCGGCCTCTTGGCCAAAATGGGTCTCCAAAATTTTTTCAAACTTTTGTTTGGTGTTTTAGCTAAAAATCCGACCAACCCTAATCTTTTTCCTCTTAGTTTTGCTAAATTTTCTTTCTTCCTTTCCTTCCTAGAGTTCGGATTTTAGGGGAAAATGGTGAGGGAATATTTTGCCATAATTTTGGGGCATTTCCACATTTTTGTGAACAAAAACAGCCCCCCCCCCCCCCCCCTCACCTTTATTTATAGGCTTTTTGAACTTTTCAAAATTGCTAAAAAGTCCTTGAACTAGGATTTAATTATTTTTCTAAAATTGCATATTGGTCCTTGAAGCAAAAATATTTTCTAATTAGTCCCTACATGTGGTGGCCGGCCATTTGCTCCCTTGGTGCCCAAGTTTTGCTTACCTCATCATGATGACATCATGTGCTTACCTCATGCTTACATCATCTTATTTTCCAAAATTGCACTTTTTGCCCCTAAAGACAAAATATTTACAATTTGACTCTCCAAGTGGCCGGCCATGTTGGGTGGTTCTAGAGCCATCCATAATATTTTTTTCATCATTTTCCTTTATCCAAAAATGATGTCATAATTCCAAGGTGAGGTGATGTCATCATAAGGCCTTGTTTGGCTTGTTCCTTAATATGCAGTCCATTTTTAAGCTAACACAGATATTTCCAATACTGCTATTAACTAATAACAGTATTTTACACTGTACTGCAGTCCAAAATTTATCTGTGTAAAAATGGACTGCATAAAAATTTTCTTGTAGCTTGAAGTCATTTGGCCCTTGATACCTTAATTAGTGTGCTTGATTTTTATATGGTGGTTTTAAATCTTATTCTTGCTATCTTGTCCGTAAAAATGATTTTCGCAGTATATTTTCTATACTGCTTATCATATCACAATACCGTCTTATATTTGACCTTTTTGGTCAACCTTTGACTTTTTCGGTCAAATTTTGACCAACATGAATTCATGAAATTTCGTCATGCCTTTTTCCTTAAAAGGCCTTATGCTTGGCTAAGTAATCTACTATTGAGTCTCGTAGCTAGTTAATCGAGAACTCAAACTATACTATTATTCAACTCTGATCATGATTCAGACTTAGGTTTTCATTGTTCCTACGGAACTCTCAAGTCATCAAAATTTCGGGTATTACAGTTTTCATTACCATGCATTCATTTTTATTCATAAAATCATTCATACAAACCCACATGGTAAATCATTACCAACTAGGATTTTTAGGGTTTTCCTGAACCCTTCTTGCATCATACATCAATATCACATAATCTATCACACCATACATCTTCTTGAGTGTATGGGGACATATTACAAACATTTACTAGGCATTCATACATACCATGCATACTCTAGCAATTGAAATCATAACCATATATCAAAACCACTAACCCTAATCAAGCACAAATCTAAGCTATTACATTAAAATTACAATAAGCTTATTGTAACGACACGCCTAACATAGGCCGTTACCTTACTTATCTTACATAACATATCATAATTACTTAACTTATTTAACTTAGCGGAAATACGAAATTTTTTTTTTTAAACAACTTGAAACTAAATCTATCCCATTACATACTTACATATATATACCTACATACTTACTTACTTCAATACTGAAATGTCACTTCCATACAACATAATTCATAATTATAATAACATAATATAATATAGCAAAAAAAGTAGCGGTCTCTATCCCACGTTTCACAACTCGCCGTGCCAAGCCCCACCGTCTTGTATCAAGAATTGCTGATAGGTTGCTTACCTACCGCATAGACATAAGTCGTGAGCTTTCGCTCAGCAAGTACAATTATATACCCGCAAAACAAAACTTAATAAAGCAATGCATGAACCAATTATGCTTCATTATGCTTTCTTATGTTAGCATAGCTTTTGGGCCCCTTACATAACATAACATAAGTGTCCGTACCGTGGCGCGCTGCCATGGAGTGGTTGGGGCGGCCAACCAAGTCCAACTCAAACCATAGACCAAACTCAACCTATGAACGGGTCGGTATGACACGAGGCAACTTGCTTGCCAACATACTTGAAATCTTGTTCTTAACTTATTCTTGAACATAACTTTTTATGAATAGTTTTCATTCTTGAAAACGATTCCTTAAACATAGTTTTCTTCTTCAAAACAGTTTCATACTTGAAACTAGATTCTCATTCTTACCAAGTGACTTATCATTGGTGAGCATGCTTCATGATGCCATAATAATAAAACATAAATCATATGTATCACAACATGTATGCATGAGCTTGAAAACAAACAAGCAATAAAACAATTTACCTATGCTGTAGGTGGAGTTGTGCTTACTACTTTCATCCTGGATTTTGTTGCTCCAAATCAGGTTGCAACAATAGGTTACTTCCCTGTTTTCAGAAAGGATGTAAGATAAGGGTCATCTTATCTTACCATAAATCTTAATCATAAAATGTTGGTATCCTAACCAACATTCATGAGTAACCCTAGTCATATGTCCCCTCACACACACACTAATGATAACTTATTTGGTTACTAAATGTAACCCTAAAGCTTATGGCTCAACCAGACCTAACCAGTATCTTATTAGGTTACTTCAGGTAACCTTTGGTGTAAGTCCAAGTTATATTTGGATAAAGACCTATTGGGTTACTAAGGCCCAATTTTTAAAATCATGTCCTACTAGGTTACTATGGGCTTTAGGCCCAACCCAATAACTTGGTAACTTATCCAGTTACTAATGGTCATCATCTTGTTACTATGTCTTAAAATAATTTGGGCACGAATAAATTTAGTAACCTATCCGATGACCATAAATCTTACTATGGTTACCCTGTTACTTGGCCCAATTCATTTATTTCTTTTTCCTCGGTTTAACTAACCATTTTATAAACTGTTTTTATAAAACTATCTAAGTCTGGAGTAATTTTCTGAAAACAGTCCCATTAATCCAACTATCAGTGTATGTACAGGAATTGCATGTTCCTGTACTGTTTTACAAATCCTGTGCCGGAATTTCCTGTTTTCTACACAGTTTTCAGATTCCAGTTATACCCTTAAATCCGTTTTGAATTTGAAAAACTTTTCTTCACAAAATTTTTAGATCTTGAAAAATTCTACAACTTTCATTCTTTACTTAAAACCCAGTTTTATCTCTAACCTTCTCTTTTCCCTTGTTGAACCTGCCTGGCCGTAAACAGGGTCTGGGCATGACCAAGTTCGGATTTTTGTAAAAACAGGAGCATTTGGAGCCTTATTTTTAAAAAATGTCCACACTACCCCCTAGGATTTTTCATTTCCTATAACTTTTCAGTTTTAACTTTCCTCAAATTCGGCCTCTAGAGGTCTTAAAATCCTATTTCCTGATTACTGCCCAGTCTTGATCCGAGACTGGCAATTTCTGTTTTAATTGTTCTTTACGTATAATTACGCGTACACTACCTCGAACGGTTAAAACCGTGAGCCTACATCAAGCATGCAGTGCATTATGTACTATTTTCATTGCCATGCATTCATTTTTATTCATTAAATCATTCATACAAACCCACATGGTAAATCTTTACCAGCTAGGGCTTTTAGGGTTTTCCTTAACCCTTCTTGCATCATACATCAATATCACATAATCAATCACACCATATATCTTCTTGAGTTTGTGGGGACATATTACATACATTTACTAGGCATTCATACATACCATGCATACTCTAGCAATTGAAATCATAACCATAAACAAAACCATATATCAAAACCTCTAACCCTAATCAAGCACAAATCTAAGCTATTACATTAAAATTACAATGAGCTTATTGTAACAACCCGTCTAACGTAGGCCGTTACCTTACTTATCTTACATAACATATCATAATTACTTAACTTATTTATCTTAGCAGAAATACGGAATTTTTTTTTAAAAACAACTTGAAACTAAATCTATTCCATTACATACTTACATATATATACCTACATACTTACTTACTTCAATACTGAAATGTCACTTACATACAACATAAATCATAATTATAATAACATAATATAATATAGCAGAAGACGTAGCGGTCTCCATCCCACGTTTCACAACTCGCCGTGCCAAGCCCCACCGTCTTGTATCAAGGATTGCCGATAGGTTGATTACCTACAGCATAGACGTAAGTCATGAGCTTTTGCTCAGCAAGTACAACTATGAATCCGCAAAACAAAAATAAACCAATGCATGAGCCAATTATGCTTCATTATGCTTTCTTAGGTTAGCATATCTTTTGGGCCCCTTACATAACATAACATAAGTGTCCATACCGTGGCGCGCTGCCATGGAGTGGTTGGGGCGGCCAACCAAGTCCAACTCAAACCATGGACCAAACCCGACCTACGAGCGGGTCGGTACGACACGAGGCAACTTGCTTGCCAACCTACTTGAAATCTTGTTCTTAACTTATTCTTGAACATAACTTTTTATGAATAGTTTTCATTCTTGAAAACGATTCCTTAAATATAGTTTTCTTTTTGAAAACAGTCTTTTAAAACAGTTTCATACTTGAAACTGGATTCTCATTCTTACCAAGTGACTTATCATTGGTGAGCATACTTCATGATGCCATAATAATAAAACATAAATCATATGCATCACAACATGTATGCATGAGCTTGAAAACAAACAAGCAATAAAACAATTTACCTATGCTGTAGGCGGAGTTGTACTTACTGGTTTCATCCTGGATTTTGTTGCTCCAAATCAGGTTGCAACAACAGGTTACTTCCCTGTTTTCAGAAAGGATGTAATATAGGGGTCATCTTATCTTACCATAAATCATAATCATAAAATTTTGGTATCCTAACCAACATTCATGAGTAACCCTAGTCATATGTCCCCTCACACACACACTTATGATAACCTATTTGGTTACTAAATGTAACCCTAGGACTGATTTCCCAACCAACATAAACAGTATCTTAATAGGTTACCTCGGGTAACCCTTGGTGTAAGCCCAAGTTATATGTGGATCAAAATCCTATTGGGTTACTAAGGCCCAATCATGTCCTACTAGGTTACTATGGGCTTTAGGCCCAACCCAATAACTTGGTAACCTATCCGGTTACTAATGGTCATCATCTTGTTACTATGCCTTCAAATAATTTGGGCCCGAATAAATTTAGTAACCTATCTGTAATAACCAACCTTTTTACAAATTTACAATTTCCTTTTTAAGGAATCAAAAGTTTGTATTATGTATGTTTATATGAAATGCCTGATTTGATTTATTAGAATTAGGGTTTATGTATGATTTTATTCCGGTCAAAGTTTGATCAGAATAATCTAAGGTATGTTTGAGACGGTACTGCAGTTTTATAAACAGTATAAAATTATACTGTGAAAAATTGTCATTACGGATAGCGAAGTGAAAATTAGGTTTGGGATCACTGTAGAAAAATCAAGCACAATATTTAGAGTAATAAGAACTAAGTGGCTTTTAGTTCTAAGAAATTTTTTTACGCTGTTCGGTTAAGTGCGGATAAATTCTGGACTGCAGTCCAGTATAACAGTACTGTTATTACTGAAAACAGTATTCATAGAATCTGTTTTAGTATGAAAATGGACTGCATTGGTGGAGGAAAACCAAATGGAACCTTAATTAAGGACACCTCGTATAGTGATGATTAATTGAATTATTTGATTTTTAGAAAATTTGGAAAGTAATTTAAATGCATGAACTTCGAAGATAGCTTGGTCAACAAGACACCCCAAGTGGCCGGCCACCTCATGGACTCTAGGGGGCAAATATTTTTGCTTTTGAGGACTTATGTGCAATTTAAGCAATAAAAATACTTCTAGAAATTAAATTAAATTTTGCCTATAAATAGATGTGGTGGGGTTTGCCTTGGACCACCTTTTGAAACCCTAACCTTTTTAGTTCACTCTCTAGTCCCTTTCCCTTCCCCAAAAAACCAAACTCAAGAGAGAAAAAAAATGGAAGAGTGTGGTCGGATTTTTGAGTAGGAAATCAAGAAGGAAAGTGTGATTCAAGTCTAGATCTACTACAAGGTGATAAGGTAAACCTCTTAAACCCCCTAAGTTTTTCATTTGAGTTTTTGGTTCAATTATTTTAAATGTATTTTAAATTGGTTATATAAGAGCATAAGCTCACTTATTTTTCATGCAATAGCTTAGTAAGATTAGTATGTGCTTGATTAGGGTTTTGGTAAGCTAGATCTATGTTTTGGTTTATGTTTTTGAAGTTATGCTTTAAAATTATATGCTTTGTGTGAATGTCTATTAGGTGTTTGTTATATGTCCCCATATGCTTAGGAAGTTATATGGTATGCTTGTATGATGGTGAGATGATTGTATGATGAATTAACATGAAAAACCTACTTAAAACCCTAACTTGGTAAAAGTTTACTACAGAGGAATTGCCTGTTCCTGCACTGTTTTACAAATCCTGTGCAGGAATTTTCCTGTTTCCTAAAGAGTTTTCAAACTCCAGTTATATCTTCAAATCCGTTTTGAATTTGAAAAACTTTTCTTCACCAAAATTTTAGATCTTGAAAAATCCTACAACTTTATTCTTTATTTAAAACTCATTTCTATCTCTAACCTTCTCTTTTTCCTTGTTGAACCTGCCTGGCCGTGCACAGGGTCTGGGCATGACCAGGTTCGGATTTTTGCAAAAACAGAGGCCTTTGGAGCCTTATTTTTAAAAACTGTCCATGCTGCTCCCTTGGATTTTCCATTTCCTACAACTTTCATGTTTTACGTTTCTCCAAATTTGGCCTCTAAGGATCTCAAAATTGCTTCTCCAGTGAGCTGCCCAGTTTTACCCGAAACTGGCAGTTTTGGCTTAAGTCCATTTTTTCGTACAATTTACGCGCACACTACCTCAAACAGTCGCAACCGTGAGCCTATGACAAACATGCAGTGTTTATAATGTAAATTTTCCATTAACATACATTCATTCTTATTCATAAAATCATTCATACAAACATATATGGTAAATTATTACCAATTAGGGTTTTTAGGGTTTTCATAACCCTTCTAGCATCATACATCAATATCACATAGTCAAACACACCATACATCATCTTAAGTGTGTGGGGACATATTACAAACATTTACTAGGCACTCATACATACCATACATACTCTAGCAATTGAAATCATAAACATACACATAACCATAAATCAAGACCATTAACCCTAATCAAGCACAAATCTAAGCTAATACAATGAGCTTATGCTCTTACATACCCACATAAATACACATAAAGCTTGAACCAAAAACTTTATTGGATAGCTTAAAGGTTTGTAGAAGGATACCTTTAAGCTTGGAATTTGGTTCTAGACCTTGAATCAAGCTTTTCCTTTTTGCTTGGTTTCTCCCTAAAATCCGACCACCACTTCCTCTCTCTCTCTCTCTTATTTTTTTTTCTTTTCTTTCTCTCTTTGGGGTTTCAGCTGCTAAAGGGGAAGAGGGTATGCTGAAACTTTGCAAGAGTTTTGGTAAGGTCAGACAAAAATGCTCTAAAATCCACCCCCCATCACCTATTTATAGGTGAAAAATAATTTTCTTTTTGGATTTATTTTTATCTTCAAAATTGCATATGAGTCCTTATGAGCAAAATATTTACCCAAAAACCCTTAAAGTGGCCAGCCATTGGAGTGCCTTGGAGGCCAAGTAACTTATTTCTTTCCTAATTTTCACAAAATCCATAAATCTTGTAATTATCCAATGGATGAGGTGTCCTCTCCTTTGGGCCTTGTTTGGCCTTCCTCTTAAAATACAGTCCATTTTCATACTCATGCAGATATTATAAATACTACTTTTACTAATAACAGTACTGTCATACTGGACTGCAGTCCAAAATTCATTTGCGTTTTATTGGACTGTGTAAAATTTTTTCTTATGACTTAAAGCTACTTAGCCTATATTGTCCTAAATAATGTGCTTGATTTTTCTATAGTGGTCTTGAACCTTATTCTTACTATTTCATCTATGATGACGGTTTTTCGTAATATAATTCACATACTGCTTGCTCTATTGCAGTACCGTCATATTCATACCTTTGACTTTTCTTCGTCAAACTTTGACCAACATAAAATCATAAAAATTATTGTACCTTTTTACTCAAAAGATCTTATGCTTGGCTAAGCAATCTATTATTGAGTCTTATAATGCTATAAGAACTCAAATATATTCTGATAAAATCAAGTCAGACATTTCACATAACATTCATATTCCTTATCAAGGAAATCATGAATAAGTCAAAATAGCGACTATTACACTTATGCTCTTACATACCCGCATAAAATACACATAAATGTTGAATCAACTTAATTAGATAGCTTAAAGCTTTTAGAAGGATACCTTTAAGCTTGGAGATTGGTTCTAGGCCTTGAATTAAACTTTCCTTCCTACTTTGGTTCCTCCCTAAAATCCGACCACTTGCTTCTTCTCTCTCTCTCTCTCTTTCTTTTTTTTTTTTCTTCTGTTTCTCTCTTTGGGGTTTCGGCTGCTAAGGGGAAGAGAGGTTGGGGAAGAATTTTGCAAGAGTTTTGGTATAGGATCACATAAAATGATCCAAACCCCCCCATTACCTATTTATAGGTGAAAAATAATTTCTTTTTGGATTTATTTTTATTTCTAAAATTGCATATTAGTCCTTATGAGCAAAATATTTGCTCCATACCCCTAGGAGGTGGCCGGCCATTAAAGTGATTTGGAGGTGGCCGGCCATTCAAGTTTCAAATTCTTTCCCTAATTTTCACAAAATCCATAAATTATGTAATTATCCAATGGATGAAGTGCCCTCCCCTTTGGGCCTTGTTTGGCCTTCCTCTTAAAATGCAGTCCATTTTCATACTAATGCAGATATTACAAATACTACTTTTACCAATAACAATACTGTCACACTGGACTACAGTCCAGAATTCATATGCGTATTATTGGACTGTGTAAAAATTTTTCTTATGGCTTAAAGCTACTTAGCCCTTATTGTCCTAAATAATGTGCTTGATTTTTCTATAGTGGTCATGAACCTTATTCTTACTATTTTATCTATGATGATGGTTTTTCACAGTATAGTTCCCATACTGCTTGCTATAATGCAGTACCGTCATATTCATACCTTTGACTTTTCTTGGTCAAACTTTGACCAACATAAAATCATAAATTTTAATTCTACCTTTTTGCTCAAAAGGCCTTGTACTTGGCTAAGCAAACTATTATTGAGTCTTATAAGGCCATAAGAACTCAAATACATTCTGATAAAATCAGATCAAACATTTCACATAGCATTCATATTCCTTATCAAGGATATCATGAATCAGTCAAAAGAGTGGCTATTACAGTAAGTATGGTAACGGCCTACGTAGTCGGGTTGTTACATTTGGCTCCATAGTTGGAGACTTTTTACTCTGTGATTTGAGGGTTTTGCTATGTGATTGGAGGCTTTTGAGTGATTTCTTGTTATGAGAATAAATTACTGTTAGAAGAATGAATCAAATCGGTCACATACCTGATTGTTGAGTTGATTTCACAGGCTTAGGCTGCGTGGAAATCGACTCGTCCTTGCTGCAAAATAGAGTTGGATGGGGGAACATTGGATTTTTGTTAGGTCGAGCTGCACTCATTTATAGTACACGAGTTGCCTATGTACCCTTGTTTAGGGATCAACCCCGAGCATAGTTTGATTATTACAATCCTATGACCGTTTACACCGATTACTAAGTAAAAGCTGAAAAGGTTGAATTACTTGAAATTTAAATGACATAAATAAAGACTAAAAACAGAAAAATAAAACTAAAGATAGATGATCGACTTGAGAGGTGGTAGGCTCCGTTGGGTCGATCTTAGGTGTAGTACTTCCGCAAGTGCAGTGCGTTCCATGGTCACTGGACTGGGACACCATCATGGTCTTCTAATTTGTAAGCTCCTGGTCTAATCACCTCGGTGACTCGGTAGGGTCCTTCCTTGTTCGGAGTAAGTTTTCCAGCCCTCTTTTGCTTCGTGTTCTAAAAAACCTTGCGTAAAACTAGGTCTCCTTCTTTGAATTACCTCCATCTGACCATGGAATTGTAATGTCGGGTCGTAGCTTGTTGGTAGCACACCAATCGAACCAATGCTTTGTCTCGCTTCTCTTCAAGTAGTTCAAGGTTATTGGCTAGCATCTGATTTTTGACTTCTTCGTTTGGCCATGTGATGCGAACCTCGCCAAGAACAACAAGACTTGACAACGAAAAAGAACCAAGAACATTCTACGACCAGGTTTGGATGGGAGACCTCGACCCGTTGCTTCAACAAAAACAAGAACCGTGGTACATTTGACCTCAACCTGTTGTTTAATGAGAAACAAGAACCTCGGTATAAAGAAGACGCCACAAACAGTGGTGGAAATCCATTTGATAAGTCGATGGTGAATGCCATGGAAAATTCCGATAAGTTCAAATAGTTCGTCAAAGAACCAAAGAGAAAATACTCCCACATTTCTAAATAATTCCTTGTATTCTTTCTTCTCAATAGGCGCCTATTTATATGCTGAATTATTACAAAGAAAGTTCCTAAAATAACTTAATTACATGCCATCTTAATTATGGCTAAAATCTATTAATAATAGCTCTTACTTGCCTAAAATAGAAAAAAGGAAACAATCTAAAAATTAAATGGTTGTACATGCCAAAAAATAGAAAAGGAAAGCCAACTAATGAGCTAACAAAATAAAAGATGAATGATGGCTGAATATTCAACAATAATAAAAAAGGAAACTGAATATTTTTGAGTTTCTCTTTCTTGATTCACATGCCTATTGTATGGATTTGCATGGCTGATCTTCTTGATCTGAATTGACCTTGATGATATCGACCAATCTTTGTCGTCCCTTATTAATGAGCACACCAAATCCTCTTGCTGAAACTTCCGGATTAAATTGTTGAGTTTGATTTGCATCATTGCCATGCAAGCAAAATTCTGATGTTGGGCATTATGAAGTCGGCTGGAATGACAGTGTCGACTCCATAAACGAGTGAAAAAAGGGGATTCTCCAGTTGCAGTGCATGGAGTCGTTCGATAGGCCTAAAGTACACTAGTAGTTCGTCTGGCCACGTAGAAGTTTGAGTGTAATCTTTCACATGTCACAGAAGTCTTGAAAAACTTAGTGTGATCTTCCACCTGTCGCAGAAGTCTTGAAAAAAGAAAATGGAGGTGAATTGAGTTCCGTAGTCTGTGACGATCTCTTTGGGGAGTCCAAACCAACAAATAACTTTTTTCCAAGCAAACCTTTTAACCTTGAGTTCCTTGACATAAGTGAAAGCTCCGGCCTCGACCCACTTGGAGTAGTAATCTGTGATAGCCAAAACAAATTTCCTTTGCCCGGCGGCGAGGGGAAGTGGTCCAACAACATCCATAGCTAATTTCATGAAGGGGTACAAACTACTTACGAATGATAACAGCTCGGTGAGAGAGTGTATGACCTGGGCGAAGCGTGCCAATTGTCACATCACTTGGTGAATGGTTCCGCATCGGCCTTCATGGTGGGCCAATAGAATCCTTGCCTTAATGCTTTATGGACTAGTGTTCTCGGGTCGAAGTGACTACCGCAGTCACCTTCATGGATCTCCCGGATGATGTAGTGAGCTTCTTCGAGTCCAAGGCAGTGCAAGTAAGGTCCAGAGAAGGAGTGCTTGTAGAGCTTGTCACCGATGAGAAAGTATCGAGCGGATTGAATCCTCAATTTTTGAGCTTGCTGTTTGTCGACAGGGAGTTCTCTATGCTATATGTAGCAGATGGTTGGAGTTATCCATATGTTATCGAAGTCAATGTTGAGCAGGTTGACTGAAGTGGACTCGTCGATGCAAGGCGACACAAGGAAATTGATGGTGATTATTTTCTCTAGGCACAACTCGGTTGAAGAACCAGGGTTGGCTAACGCGTCGGCGTGTGTGTTTGACTCTTTCAAGACTTGGGTTACCTTACACTTCTCGAATTCAAACCAGAGCTGATTGACCAGTTCCAAGTAGGCTACCATCTTTGTGTCACGTGCAGTGTAGTCTCTGCTGATTTAATTGACGATGAGTTGCGAGTCGCTCATCACTTTCAGCCAGGTCATGCCGAAGGGTTTGAGGCTTCGTATTCTGCTTCGTTGTTTGAGGCTTTGAATTTGAGACGAAATGATTGCTCGATGATTTCTCTAGTAGGGGTCAAATAAATGCCAATGTCGTTGCCTTTCATGTTGGACGAACCATTGACTTGAAGAGTCCATTTTGCGGGTGGAGTCTCGGTTGTAACGAGAGCAAGTGCAAGTTTTTCCATCATTGGGTAACACGTTTTGACATCTTTGAGCATGTGGCTGATGTAGTAGATCGGCTGTTGCTTTTTCCCTTCTTCTCGGACCATTGCAGTGCTGATGGCGGTGTCGGATACGGCCAAGTACAGTAGGAGTGGCTCACAGTTGATCAGCTTGGCGAGGAGTTATGGAATTGACAGGAACCGTTTGAGGTCCTGGAATGCTGCCTCACATTTTTTGTCCCATATAAAGGTCTTGTTACCTTTGAGCAGCATGAAGAAAGGAAGGCATGGGTCAGAAGACTTTGGTATGAATCAATTGAGTACGGCAACTCGTTCGGCTAGCTTTTGGATGTCCTGTTTGTTCTTCAGCGATGGCATGTTCAAGACTGCTCATATTTGTTCCGTATTAGCTTCAATTCCCCGCTGGGTCACAAGGTAGCTGAGGAATTTTTCGAATGTGACACCGAACGAGCACTTCACCGGGTTGAGCTGTATGTTGTATTCTCGAAGCAGTTGGAAGCATTCTTGTAGGTGAGAGATGTGATCACTTGCTTGAAGCGACTTGATGAGCATGTCGTTGATGTAAACCTCGATGGTCCTGCCAATTAAATTATCAAACATCTTATTGACTAACCTTCAATAGGTGGCACCGACGTTCTTCAACCCGAAGGGCATGACTTTGTGGCAATAGATCCCACACAAGGTGACGAAGGCGGTCTTCTTTTGATCGTCTATGTAATAACCAACGTTTCATGAAGTTATGATATATTTTTTAAGGAATTTAAGTTGTGCTATGTAAGTATTTACGAAATGCCTGATCTAATTTTTATCATATTTTATGTAAGTCCCTATAGCTTTATAAGACTCAATAATAGATTGCTTAGCCAAGCATAAGGCCTTTTAAGCAAAAAGGTAGAATAAATTTTTATGATTTTATGTTGGTCAAAGTTTGACCAAGAAAAGTCAAAGGTATGAATATGACGGTACTGCAGTATAGCAAGTAGTATAGGAATTATACTGCGAAAAACCCTTATCACAGATAAAATAGTAAGAATAAGGTTCAAGACCACTATAGAAAAATCAAGCACATTATTTAGGACAATAAGGGCTAAGTAGCTTTAAGTCATAAGAAAATTTTTTACACAGTCCAATAATACGCAGATGAATTCTGGACTGCAGTCTAGTATGACAGTACTGTTATTAGTAAAAGCAGTATTTTTAATATCTGCATTAGTATGAAAATAAATTACATTTTAAGAGGAAAGCCAAATAAGGCCCAAAGGGGAGGACACCTCATCCATTGGATAATTACATGATTTATGGATTTTGAGAAAATTAGGAAAGAATTAGAAACTTGGCCTCCAAGGCACCTCAATGGCCGGCCACCTCATAGGGGTATTGAGCAAATATTTTGCTCTTAAGGACTAATATGCAATTTTGAAAATAAAAATAAATCCAAAAAGAAAATATTTTCCAGCTATAAATGGTGATTCGGGGGGGGGGGGGGGGGGGGGGGGAGGTTTTGGATCATTTTATGTGATTCTACCCTAAAAGTATGGCTCATTTTCACCTCACCCTCTCTTCCCCATAAGAGCCGAACCCTAAAGAGAAGAGAAGAAAAAAAAAGAGAGAAAGAAAGAGAAGAAGGGTGGTCGAATTTGTGGTGGAACCAAAGTAGGAAGGAAGGTTTGATTCAAAGCTTAGAACCAATCTCCAAGCTTAAAGGTATCTTCTAAAACCTTTAAGCTATCCAATTAAGTTTTGATTCAAGATTTATGTGTATTTCATGTGGGTATGTAAGAGCATAAGCTCATTCTATTTTTCATGTAATAGCTTAGAGTAGTTTAGATTCGTGCTTGATTTGGGTTAGTGGTTTTAATTTATGGTTTGATGTATGCTTATAATGTTATGTGTTAGAGTATGTATGGTATGTATGAATGCTTAGTAGATGTTGTAGTATGTCCCCACACACTCAAAAAGATGTATGGTGTGATTGGTTATGTGGATGTTGATGTATGATGCAAGTAGGGTTAGAGAAAACCCTAAAAACCCTAGTTGGTGAAGATTCACCATAAGGGTTGCTTGAATGATTGTATGAAGGAAAATGAATGCATGACAATGAAAATGTTAGGTAACGCGCTGCATGCTTGATGTAGGCTCATGGTTTTAACCGTTCGAGGTAGTGTGTACGTAATTTTACGTAAGAAACAATTAAAATGAAAACTGTCAGTCTCGGATCAAGACTGGGCAGCAATCTGGAAACCAGATTTTGAGGCCCATAGAGGCCGAATTTGAGAAAAGTTAAAACTGTAAAGTTGTAGAAAATGGAAACATCTAGGGGAAAATGTGAACGGTTTTTAAAAATAAGGCTCCAATGGCCTTTTTTTATAACTAAAATCCGAACCTGGTCATGCCAAGACCCTGTGCACTGCTAGGCAGGTTCAACAAAGAAAATGAGTAGGATAGAGGCAGAACTAGGTTTAGAACAAAGAACAAAAGTTGTAGGATTTTTCAAGATCTAGAACTTTTATGGAGAAAGGTTTGTAAAATTCAAAACGGATTTTAAAATAAAACTGGATTCTAAAAACTGTGCAGAAAACAGGAAATTCCTGCACAGAATTTTCATAACAGTGCAGGAAAATGCCATTCCTGCACATGCACTGATAATTGGATTAATGGGACTGTTTTCAGCAAATTCCTCTAGACTTGGACAGTTTTATAAAATTAAAAAAAAACATAGTAACAAGATGATGACCATTAGTAACCGGATAAGTTACCAAGTTATCGGGTTGGGCCTAGATCCCGTGATTACCAATAGTAACCTAGTAGGACCTAACTTTAAAAATTGGACCTTAGTAACCCAATAGGGTTTTGATCCAAATATGACTTGGGCTTACACCTACGGTTACTAATAGTAACCTAATAAGATACTAGGTATACTGGGGCCTTAAACCCAAAGTTCATCAAATAATCAAACAAGATATTGTTTGATTTAAAGTAGGTCACGTGCCCTAGGGTTACACTTAGTAACCCAATGAGTTAACATAGTAGTGTGTGGGGGACATACAACTAGGATTACTAATTAATGCTGGTTAAGGATACCAGCATTTAATGTAATGATTTATGATAAGATAAGATGACCCTTATCTTACATCCTTTCTGAAAACAGGGAAGTAACCTGTTGTTGTAACCTGATTTGGAGCAACAAAATCCAAGACGAAACCTGTAAGTACAACTCTGCCTACAGCATATGCAAAGTGTTTTACTGCTTGTACGTTTTCAAGCTCATGCATACATGTTGAGGCTCATTTGATCTATGCTTTATCATTATGGCATCATGAAGCATGCTCACTAGAGATAAATCACTTGGTAAGAATGAGAACCCAGTTTCAAGTAAGAAACTGTTTTAAAAGACTGTTTTCAAGAAGAAAACTATTTTTAAGAAATTGATTTCAAGAACAAGTTAAGGAAAGATTTCAAGTATGATAGCAAGCAAGTTGCCTCGTGTTATACTGACCTGCCACAAGGGCGGGTTTGGTCCATGGTTTAAGTTGGATTGGACTGGCCGCCCCAAGAACTCCATGGCTGCGCGCCACGGTACGTACACTTATGTTATATAAGGGCCCAAAGATATGTAAACATAAGAAAGCATAATGATGCATAATTGGTTCATGCGTTGTTAAGTTTTGTTTTGCGGATTAATAGTTGTACTTGCTGAGCGAAAGCTCATAACTTACATCTATGCTGTAGGTAAGCAACCTATCGGCAGTCCTTGATACAAGACAGTGGGGCTTGGCACGGCAAGATGTGAAACGTGGGATGGAGACCGCTACGCGTTCTGTTATATTATATTAATATTTATAAAATATGTTGTATGTAAGTTTGATAATTCAATACTAAAGTAAGTAAGTTAGTGTATATATATGCAAGTATGTAATGAGATAGATTTTAGTTTCAAAGTGGATAAAAAAAAAAAATATTCCATATTTCCGCTAAGTTAAATAAGTTAAGTAATTATGTAAGATATGTATAGTAACGGCCTACGTAAGACGAGTCGTTACAGAGCTGGTATCAGAGCAGGTTTCCTGCCTTCCAGTTTCACAGTCTGCTTGCCAGCACCATAGTCATTGTAAGTAGAATTTAATTATGTGCAGGTATACTTATTATGTAATTAGGACATGGTAGATTAAATGGTATGGATCCGAGGCGAGTTGACGAGGATCGTGATGCTGCTCTTGCGTTTTATGGGATGCAAACCTTGATATTCGACGGGATTCGACAAACCGTATCGTTAGTAGGATGGCTCCATGATATGGAGTCAATATTTAGAATATGTCATATAGAACCTCAAAGTTCCGTTAGCCAGTCGATGTCCAGTGGTGATTGGCCGATTATGGTGGATGACCTTAGGAGAGTCAGCTATTCAAGGAGGATCATGGGCTGGATTCCATGCCCTGATTATTGCATGTTGTGGGCCTTTACCCGATGAGGAGGCTAATATGCCGTATCACGACCCGGACATATATAATGATATGTATATGAGGCGACACCTCAACTACGCCACGGAGTGGCAAGCCTACTTAAATGAATCCATGGGCCACTACTGCCGAAGCTTTCAGGATGCGATGTTACCCTATATTCCCCAGGACATAGGTAGCCCAGAGTTACAGGCGTTATTTCTTATCAAGGACGGGTTACCTCCGGAAGTTAAGCATTTTGTTCCAGCTCCGATTATGGGAATATCATTGGAGGATATGATAGATGCTATTATGGAGGCAGAAATAATAGCATACATAGTATAAGTAGCGGCCCCGGAGGACGATTATCTACTGGTACCTATCGATGATGCTGGCATTCCCGAGTCACAATTTGAGGGAGGCCCGTTTTTGCCCGAGTATCCTATCCCAGCCATTTCACTGCAGGAGATCTCGCCACAGGAGGCGGAGGCCGACGCGGATAAAAATGAAGTGGACCCTGTCGATCTCTTGGTTGCTTCCGAGGACCAACCCGAGGATCCTCCAGTTGTAACGACCCGTCTAACGTAGGTCGTTACCTTACTTATCTTACATAAATAATTAACTTATTCATCTTAGCAGAAATACGGAATATTTTTTATTTTAAAACAACTTAAAACTAAAATCTATCTCATTACATACTTACATGTATATACATACATACTTACATACTTCAGTACTGAAATGTCAACTTACATACAACATTGTTCATAAATAATAACATAATATCACAAAAGACGTAGCGATCTCCATCCCACGTTTCACATCTCTCCTTGCCAAGCCCCACCGTTTTGTATCAAGGATTGCTGATAGGTTGCTTACCTACAGCATAGACGTAAGTCGTGAGCTTTCGCTCAGCAAGTACAACTATCAATCCGCAAAACAAAACTTAATAAAGCAATGCATGAACCAATTATGCTTCATTATGCTTTCTTATGTTTACATATCTTTGGGCCCTTACATAACATAAGTGTACGTACCGTGGCGTGCTGCCATGGAGTGGTTGGGGCAGCCAGTCCATTTCCAACTCAAACCATGGACCAAACCCGCCCTTGTGGCAAGTCGGTACGACACGAGGCAACTAGCTTGCCATCATACTTGAAATCTTTCCTTAACTTGTTCTTGAACATAATTTCTTATGAATAGTTTTCATTCTTGAAAATGATTCCTTGAACATAGTTTTCTTCTTGAAAACAGTCCTTTAAAACAGTTTCATACTTGAAACTGGATTCTCATTCTTACCAAGTGACTTATCATTGGTGAGCATGCTTTATGATGCCATAATAATAAAACATAACTCATATACATCACAACATGTATGCATGAGCTTGAAAACAAACAAGCAATAAAACAATCTACATATGTTGTAGGCGGAGTTGTGCTTACTGGTTTCGTCCTGGATTTTGTTGCTCCAAATCAGGTTACAACAACAGGTTACTTCCTTGTTTTCAGAAAGGATGTAAGATAAGGGTCATCTTATCTTACTATAAATCATAATCATAAAATGTTGGTATCTTAACCAACATTCATGAGTAACCCTAGTCATATGTCCCCTCACACACACACTAATGATAACTTATTTGGTTACTAAATGTAACCCTAAAGCTTATGACCCAATCAGACATAACCAGTATCTTATTAGGTTACTTCGGGTAACCCTTGGTGCAAGCCCAAGTTATATTTGGATAAAGACCTATTGGGTTACTAAGGCCCAATTTTTTAAATCATGTCCTACTAGGTTACTATGGGCTTTAGGCCCAACCCAATAACTTGGTAACCTATCCGGTTACAAATGGGCATCATCTTGTTACTATATCTTAAAATAATTTGGGCCTGAATAAATTTAGTAACCTATCCGATGACCATAAATCTTACTATGGTTACCCTATTACTTGGCCCAATTCATTTATTTCTTTTTCCTTACTAAACTTGGTTTAACTAACCATTTTATAAACCGTTTTTATAAAACTGTCTAAGTCTGGAGTAATTTGCTGAAAATAGTCCCATTAATCCAACTATTAATGTATGTACAGGAATTGCCTGTTCTTGTACTGTTTTACAAATCCTGTGCAGGAATTTCCTGTTTTCTGCACAGTTTTCAGACTCCAGTTATACCCTTAAATCCGTTTTGAATTTGAAAAAATTTTCTTCACAAAATTTTAGATGTTGAAAAATTCTACAACTTTTATTCTTACTCAAAACTTATTTCTGTCTCTAACCTTCTCTTTTTCCTTGTTGAACCTTTCTGGCCGTGCACAGGTCTGGGCATGACCAGGTTCGGGTTTGTGTAAAAACAGGGGCCTTTGGAGCATTATTTTTAAAAACTGTCCACGGTGCCCCCTAGGATTTTTCATTTCCTACAACTTTACAGTTTTAACTTTCCTCAAATTTGGCCTCTAAAGGCCTTAAAATCCTATTTCCTGATTACTTGCCCAGTCTTGATCCGAGACTGGCAGTTTCTGTTTTAATTGTTTCTTACGTAAAATTACGCACACTACCTCAAACGGTTAAAATCGTGAGCCTACATCAAGCATGATGCACATTACGTATTGTTTTCATTGCCATGCATTCATTTTTATTCATAAAATCATTCATACAAACCCACATGGTAAATCATTACCAACTAGGGTTTTTAGGGTTTTCCTTAACCCTTCTTGCATCATACATCAATATCACATAATCAATCACACCATACATCTTCTTGAATGTGTGGGGACATATTACAAACATTACTAGGCATTCATACATACAATACATACTCTAGCAATTGAAATCATAACCATACACAAAACCATAAATCAAAACCACTAACCCTAATCAAGCACAAATCTAAGCTATTACATAAAAATTACAATGAGCTTATGCTCTTACATACCCATATAAAATACACATAAATCTTGAATCAAAGCTTAATTGGATAGCTTAAAGGTTTTAGAAGGATTCCTTTAAGCTTGGAGATTGGTTCTAGGCCTTGAATCAAACTTTCCTTCCTACTTTGGTTCCTCCACAAATCCGGCCACCTTGCTTCCTTTCTCTCTCTATATATTTTTTTTCTTCTCTTCTCTTGGGGGTTCGGTTTTTATGAGGGAAAGAGGGTGAGATGAAATTTTGTCATAGTTTTGGTAGAATAACACAAAAGTGACCCAAAACCACCCCCCATCACCTATTTATAGGTGAATAATAATTTTTTTTATTTTTATTTTCAAAATTGCATATTACTCCTAAAGAGCAAAATATTTGCTCAATACCTCTATGAGGTGGCCGGCCATTGAAGCACCTTGGAGGCCAAGTTTCTAATTCTTTCCTAATTTTCACAAAATCCATAAATTATGTAATTATCCAATGGATGAGGTGTCCTCCCCTTTGGATCTTGTTTGGCCTTCCTCTTAAAATACAGTCCATTTTCAAACTAGTGCAGATTTTACAAATACTATTTTTACAAATAACAGTGCTGTCATACTAGACTGCAGTCTAGAATTCATCTGCGTATTATTGGACTGTGTAAAAATTTTTCTTATGACTTAAAGCTACTTAGCCCTTATTGTACTAAATAATGTGCTTGATTTTTCTATAGTGGTCTTAAACCTTATTCTTACTATTTTATCTATGATGACGGTTTTTCGCAGTATAATTCCTATACAGCTTGCTATAATGCAGTACCGTCATATTCATATCTTTGACTTTTCTTGGTCAAAGTTTGACCAACATAAAATCATAAATTTTTATTCTACCTTTCTGCTCAAAAGGCCTTATGCTCGGCTAAGCAATCTATTATTGAGTCTTATAAGGCCATAAGAACTCAAATACATTCTGATAAAATCATATCAGAAATTTCACATAACATTCATATTTCTTATCAAGGAAATCATGAATTAGTCAAAAGAGCGGCTATTACAATCTACCCCCCTTAAAAAATTTCATCCCCGAAAATTAGAACAAGTTGGGGTAGTTCCTTCTCATATCCTTTTCTAATTTCCATGTTTCTTCTTCGACCTTATGATTTCGCCATAACCCTTTAACCGTAGGAATGGTTTAGCTTTTTATAACTTTTTTCTTCCCAGTCCAGAATCCGAACTGGCTTTTCTTCATATGTCAAGTCAATTTGGACTTCAACTGGATCTTGACTTAGCACATGTTAAGGGTCGGGTACGTATTTCTTTAACATCGAGATGTGAAAAACATCATGCACAGAAGTTAATTCTGGCGGTAAAGCAAGCTTATAGGCTACTTTTCCCATCCCTTCAAGGATCTTAAATGGTCCTATGTACCTAGGACTGAGTTTTCCTTTCTTTCCAATCCTCATTACTCCCTTCATAGGAGCAATCTTAAATGAAACAGAATCTCCAACTTGAAATTGCAAAGGTCTTCGATGCTTGTCGGCATAACTTTTCTGTCGACTAAAAGCTATGTCGAGTCTCTGTTTAATCAACTTGATATCTTCTGAGGTTTTTTGGATAAAATCCGTAGTTTGAAGTTGCTTTTGTCCAACTTCTTTCCAATTAATGGGAAATCTACATTTCCTTCCATACAACGCTTCAAATGGAGCCATACCAATTGATGCGTGATAACTGTTATTATAACAAAATTCGATCAAAGACAGCTTCTGATCCTAGCTTATTTTGAATCCAAAACACATGATCTTAACATATCTTCCAATGTTTGGATTGTTCGATCTGACTAGCTATCAGTTTGGGGGTGAAAAGCTGTACTAAGCTTCAATTTCGACCCCATAACGGTGTGAACACTTGTCCAAAATCGAGAGGTGAAACGTCCATCATGATCCGAAATGATTGATTTTGGCACTCCATGCAGCTTAATGATCTGAGATACATAAATTTCGGCAAGCCTTTCTACCGAAAAAGTAGCCTTAATGGCAATAAAGTGGGCTGATTTGGTTAATCTGTCAACAATAACCCAAATCACATCGTTCCCACTTGCAGTCCTGGGTAATCCTACTACGAAATCCATTGTTCTCTGCTCCCATTTCCATTCAGGAAGCTCAATTTTCTGGAGATCTCCTCCAAAAATTTTCCTTAAGATCTTTGTACATCTTGGAAGCTCCAGGATGTACCGAATATGGCGTTTCATGAGCTTCTGACATGATCTGTTTCTTGAGGAACTCAAAGTTAGGAACACAAATCCTTTCCTTGAAATAAATTACCCCATCTGAAGAGGTCTTAAATTCTTTATTGTTTCCACCAAAAAGTTGCGACTTAAGCAAAAAGGGAGTTCTTCCCTTGATGAAACTTGATGGATTCTAGGAGATTGGACTGGAGAGTCAAAACGGACAACTTCCCAGTTATCATCTCCAAAATGAAATCAGCAATTTCCCTTTGAAGCGGCTTGGGCAACATTCCAATAAACATTAACATACCGGATGATTTCCTACTGAAAGCATCCGCTACCCTATTTGCCTTTCCAGGGTGATAAAGGATCTCGCAATCGTACTCCTTTACGAGTTCCAACCATCTACTCTGCCTCATATTGCTCTCCTTTTGAGTGAAGCTATACATGAGACTTTGATGGTCGGTATAGATTTCGCATCTATTCCCATACAAATCATGTCTCCAAATCTTTAATGCGAAAACTACCACCGCGAGCTCCAAATCGTGCGTCGGATAGTTTCATTCGTGATCCTTTAGCTGACGTGAGGCATAGGCAACTAACTTTCCATTTTGCGTTAAGACAGCCCCTAGTCTGGTTTTAGAGGCGTCATTATAAATTACAAAATTCCCTGCGTCCACGTCGGGAATTATTAATACCGATGCGCTAGTGAGTCTCTTCTTAAGCTCTTGGAAGCTTTCTTCGCACTTCTGTGTCCATACAAATTGCTTCCCTTTTTACACCACATGGCCTAAGAAATTGTAATAACCCGAAATTTTGATGACTTGTGATTTCTTTAAATACAAAGAGAATCCAAGTCTGAACCATGTATGTCGATATGAAGCTTATGATCTGAATTGAATATCAATATATATTTGAGTTCTCGGTTAATTAACTACGAGACTCAGTAATAGTTTGCTTAGTCAAACATGAGACCTTTTGATGAAAAGGAAAGAATAGAAATTTATGATTTTTATTTCGAACAAAGTTTAACCAGGTTGACCTTAGGTTTGACTGAGACGGTACTGCAGTGTAATCAACAGTATGGAAATTATACTGCGGGAAATCGTCATTACAGACAAATGAGCAAGAATAAGCTATGAGACCACCCTAGAAAAATCAAGCATAATATTTAGAGTAAGATGGACTAAATAGTTTCAAGTCCTAAGATAATTCTATATGCAGTCTAATTTTTACGCAGAAGAATTCTGGACTGCAGTCCAGTACATTAATATTGTTTTAGCTGAAAACATTATTGGTAATATCTGCATTAGTGTGAAGATGGACTGCATATGTATATTAAGAGATTTTTTGGAATTAAGTGGATAATTAGACATGCATTGGAAGCCAAGTGGCTCCCCCAAAGCCGTCCACCTTCAGGGACTAAAGTGCAATTTTAAGAAAAGTAAGTATGTAAGTATTGATTTAAGGAATTTATGGATATTCGTAACCAAGCCTCCAACTAGAGTTGAACTAGACCAATGGCCGGTTACATTGACCGGTTACATTGGGTGGCTTGGAGAACAAGGAAACAAAGTAGAGATAAGTTGAAAAGATTTTTTCTTAGCTCCCACGCATAATGGCCGGTTGTCTTTGGATGCATGATGATGTAAGCATGATGATGTAAGCTTGATGATGTAAGCATGATGATGTAAGCTTGATGATGTAAGCTTGGTGAGGTAAGCAAATACTTGCTTGGTGAGCAAGTAACTTGGCCTCCAAGGCAAGCAAATGGCCGGCCACCTCACAAGGGCATGGAGTAAATATTTTTGTTTCAAGGGCTAATAAGCAATTTTTGGATTAAAAATAAATCCAAAAATAAATTAATTATCACCTATAAATAGGTGATGGGGGGGCTCATTTTAATTCACTTTATGTGAAAATACCCCAAAAATATGGCAAAATTTCTCCTCACCCTCTCTTCCCCTTAGAAGCCGAGCCCTAGAGAAGAGAAAAAGAAAAGAAGAGAGAAAGAGAAGTGGTGGTCGGAAATTTTGGAGAACACCAAAGCTAGAGGGAAGCCGGATTTAGTAGAAAGCAAGGGGGAAAAATATTGGATCCAAACCTAGAACCAACTCCAAGTTGAGTAAGGTAATCCTCCTTGGTTCCCTAAGCTTTTCAATTTAAGATTTAATTGGAAATTTAAGAGTATTTCCAAAGTTGGCTTGTAAGAGCATAGTCTCATTTTATTTCTTATGCCCTAGTTTAGATTTTTAGATTTGTGCTTGATTAGGTTGTTGGGTGGTTTTGATTTATGTGTTATGCATGATTATGTGATTATGGTTGCATGATTTTAGGGTTTGCATGTATGCTTTATGATGTTAGTTGTATGTCCCCATGTGCCTAAGAAGTTGTAGGGTATGCATGTTGATGAATAAGTTAGGGTATAAGCTTAAATGATGTATGGATATGCAAACCAATTTACAAACCCTAGCTTGGTGCAAGAACATCCAAGGGTTTGCATGTGAATGCATGGATTATGTGTAACGACCCACCCTACGTAGGCCGTTACCATACTTAACTTACTACAAAATAGCTGAACCTGCGGAATTAAGGACTACTTTTTTTTTTTTCATTAAAACAACTTGTATCTGAATCGACAGTATACTTACTTATAATCATACATACTTGCACTTTAAATGTGTTTTAACATCCAATTTAAGTCTTAAAAACTTACTCATACTAAACTTACTTATATATGTATGTATACATATACACATATATATATTAACTGTCAAACATGACAAAACGCATAGCGGTTCCTATCCCAAGATTTCACAGTTTGCCCTGCCATGCTCCACTGTCTTGCATAACATATTGCTGTAAGAGTTCTTACCTACAGCATAAATGTAAGTTGTGAGCTTTCGCTCAGCAAGCAAAACTATTAACCCGTAAAACATTTCATAATAACACAATGTATGAATCACTTATTCTTTGATTATGCTTTCTTAGGTTAGCATACTTTTTTGGGCCCTCACATAACATAACATAAGTGTACGTACCCTGGCGCGCAACCATGGAATGGTAGGGCAACCAGCCATGTCCATCTTAAACCATGGACCAAACCTGTCCTAGTGCAGGTCGGTACGACACGAGGCAACTTGCTTGCCATCATACTTAAAAACTTGTTCTTACTTTAAAACATATCTGAAAAATCATTTCATACTTGAAAACATTTCATACTTATAAACAGTTTCTTACTTGAAACTGGGTTCTTATTCTTACCATATAACTTATCATTAGTGAGCATGCTTCATGATGCCACAATAATATAACATAAATCATATGCACTTCAACATGTATGCATGAACTTGAAAACTTACATGCAGTAAAACATTTTTCACTTATACTGTAGGCGGAGTTGTACTTACTGATTATGCTAAATCCTGAATTCTGTGTTCAGCCAAGTAACAGGTTACCTTCCAGTTTTCAGAAAAATCGTAAGATAAGAATCATCCTATCTTGCTATGAATCATATCATTTAATGTTAGTATTCAAACCAACATTCATAAAAACCCTAGTTACATGCTTATGTTACATGGTATCCTATTCGGTTACTTTAAGTAACCTTGGATCCAAAACTTGACATATAACCTTTGTATTCTAAATAACTTGATCCCATAATTTGTTTGTATGTGCAGGAATTGCTTATTCCCTGCACTATTTTGGAAATCTAGCTTTACTTTAAAAATATGCTTTGAATTTGATAAAGTTTCCTTCATGAAAGTTGTAAATTTCATCAAAATCCATAACTTTTGTTTTTGGTCAAAACTTTGAATCTGTCTCTAACTTGCTTGTTTCTTCCTTTGAACATGTTTTGACCATATTTACTAACCATAAAATTTGGTCTCGGATTTTGATAAAAACAGAGGCCTTAGGAGCCCTATTTTTAAAAATAGTCCACATTGGCCCCTCGGATTTTCCATTTCCTACAACTTTTCAGTTTTGACTTTTTCCAAATTCGGCCTCTAAGGGCCTCAAAATCTTGTTCCCAGAAAACTGTCCAGTTAAACCCGAAAATGGCAGTTTTCGTTTAGGTGAGTTCTTACGTAAAATTACGCGCATACTACCTCAACGGTTGAAACCGTGAGCCTATGTCAAGCATGCAGGGCGTTTCATAATCATACTTTCATTTCTTATTCATATAATCTTTGTGCAAACCCAAATGGTAGTCTATACCAAAATAGGGTTTTTAGGGTTTTTCTTAAACCCTAATTGCAACATATCATACCCTTTTCCTTATTCATTCATAAAACATCATTCCTTGAGCATATAGGAACATGTAATAGGCATATACACAGCCAACTAACCATTAACTCAACTAATCATAAACTTGCATCAAATCATAACTAGAGACCACCAAACCCTAATCAAGTATAATCAAGCACTTACCATAAACCTTAGTGCGTGAAACTAAAAAGTGAGCTTATACTCTTACATTTCCAACATGGACATACACTTAAATCTTAAACCAAAATTTAATTGATAAACTAGAGGGTGGAGAGGATTACCTCAAGATTCAAGAAAATGAATCTACCCTCGGTTGAAAGCTTTCTTTTTACTCTACAAACACCAAATCCGAACTTCCTCTCTCTCACTTTCCTTTCCTTTGGCTCGGCTCTTAAGGGAAAGATGGACTAGAGAATGAGTTGCTAGCACTTTAGATTTCACTAAAAGTTCTTGAAGTGATCTAACTTTCACCTATTTATAGGTGAAATCAAACTTATTTCTAGGATTGCTTACTAGTTCTCAAGAGTGAAATATTTGCTCATAACTCCTATGTGGTGGCCGGCCAAGCTTGATCTAGATAGCCAAGTAAGCAAGGCTAGGGGGCTTGCTCATCAAGACTAGAAGCATGACATGTCCATTCCTTGTAGTGGCCGGCCATGAAGAGTCCAAGTGGAGAGTTATGCTTACTCTAGCTAGCCAAGTAAGCAAGGCTAGAGGCTTACTCATCAAGGCTAGAAGCATGAGGTGTCTTTTCCTTATGGTGGCCGGTCATGCTTGAGTCCATGTGGAGGATCTTGCTTGTTGAAGCACAACACATAGCAAAGTAAGCAAGGCTACAATGCTTACTTAACAAAGCTAGTATGCTTAGTCACCAACCTAGAAGCATGATGTGTCAAGTTCTAGAGACACCCTAATTTTTACAATTTGCATATTGGTCCTTAAGAGAAAAATATTTACCCAAAGAACCCATAAGGTGGCCGGCCATGGAGTGTCCATGTGGAAGAAAATGGTTAAGCCAACTAGGTCATTAAACCCTAACTTATTTCCTTGGTTTTCAAAGCAACTAAGGTAGCTAAACTTGTAACCAATCATTGACCTAGTTGGATTTGAAGGCTTAGTTGGGAAAATCCTTCATAAAATTTTACATACTTATCTGCAAATATTTTATTTTTCTTAAAATTGCACATTAGTCCCTAAAGACAAAAATATTTGCACATAGGTCCTTGTGAGGTGACCGGCTATGGTGGAGACATTTGGCATGAAATCCTTGCTTTGTCATCCACTTAATACTACTTAATTTTTCTAAAAATCCATACTTATTTGCTTTTCTTAAAATTACATATTGGCCCCTAAAGACTAAAATATTTTCATTTTAGTCCTTATGAGGTGGCCGGTCATAAGGAGTGCTTTGTGGCCAAAAATTCCTCCAATGATCATCCATTTTTTTATTCAAGGACGAGGTGTCCTCCCATTAGGCACCGTTTGGCCTTTCTTCGAAAAACAGTCCATTTATTCTAACACAGATATTACCAATACTGTTTTCAACTAATAACATTATATTCGTACTAGATTTCTGTCCAGAATTTATCTGTACTTGACTGGACTATGTTTCAATTTTTCTTAGAACTTAAAGCTACTTAGCTCTTATTTCTCTAAATATTGTGCTTGATTTTTCTACAGTGGTCTCGTACCTTATTCTTGCTTATTCATACGTAATGATAGTTTTTTTTTTCACAGTATAATTTCCATACTGTTAATTAAACTGTAGAACTGTCTTAATCATACCTTAGGTCATTCTAGTCGAACGTTGATCGACATAGAATCGTAAACCCTAATTTCGCCTTTTTCAACAAAAGGCTTCATATTCATATAACTAACCTATTATCGAGTCTTAAAACATTACAAGAACTCAATAATGCTATGATAAATCAAATCAAGCATTTCACATAAACATACATTTTACAAACTTTGATTCCCTAAAAAGGAAATCATAAATTTGTAAACAGGTTGGTTATTACAATCTACCCCCCTTAAAAATTTTCGTCTCCGAAAATTACAACAAGTTGGGATAGTTCTTTCTCATTTCATCTTCAAGTTCCCACGTTGCTTCTTCAACGTTATGATTCTGCCATTACACTTTAACCATCGGAATGGTTTTGTTTCTAAGGACCTTTCCTTCCCAATCTAAAATTTGGATTGGCTTTTCTTTATAAGTCAAATCCGTTTGTACTTCAATTGGTTCTTGACTTAGCACATGGGAAGGGTCAGGTCATACTTTTTCAACATGGAGACATGAAAAATGTGACGTACAGAAGCTAATGCTGGCGGCAAGGCCAGCTTATAAGCTACTTTTCCAATCCTTTCGAGGATTTCAAATGGACCAGTGTATCTTGGACTAAGCTTTACTTTCTTACAAAACCTCATAATTCCTTTCATAGGAGCAATCTTAAGGAAAACAGAATTTCCAACTTGGAATTCTAAAGGCCTTCGACGTTTATCAACATAACTTTTCTGTCGACTGAAAGCTACATCGAGTTGTTGTTTAATCATCTTGATATCCTCTGAGGTTTTTCTAATGAAATCCGTAGTTTGAAGCTGTTTCTGTCCAACTTTATGCCAGTGAATGGGAGATCGACATGTCCTTCCATATTACGCTTCAAATGGAGCCATACCAATTGAGGCGTGATAACTATTATTGTAAGAAAATTCAATCAAAGGTAGCTTTTATGGCACTGAAGTGGGCTGATTTGGTTAGTTTATCCACAATCACCCAAATCATGTCATTCCCACTTGTGGTCCTGGGCAATCCAACTATAAAATCTATGGTAGTTTGTTCCCATTTCCACTCTGGGAGCTCGATCTTTTAAAGATCTCCGCCAGGTTGCCGATGTTCTGCCTTAACTTTCTGACAAGTAAGGCATTTTGACACAAAGTCAGCAATTTCATTCTTCATGTTTGGCCACCAATAATTTTCTCTAAGGTCTTTGTACATCTTAGAAGCTCCAGGATGTACCGAGTATGGCGTCTCTTGTGCTTCAGACATGATCTGCTTCTTAAGAAATTCAAAATTAGGAACACAAATCCTTCCTTTGAAAGAAATTAGCCCATCCGTAGAGATCTTAAATTCATTATTCTTTCCACCAAAAAGTTGCGCCTTTAGCAGAAAAGAATCCTTTCCTTGATGAAGCTTATTGGATTCTAGGAGATTGGACTGGAGAGTCAGAACATCCAATTTCCCAGTTATCATTTCCATTTTGAAATCAAAAATTTTCTTTTGAAGTGGCTTGGACAACGTTCCAAGAGACATAAGCATACCAGATGACTTTCTGCTTAAAGCATCTGCTACTTTGTTCGCTTTTCCAGGATGGTAAAGGATTTCACAATCATAATTCTTGATGAGTTCAAGCCATCTACACTACCTCATATTGAGCTCCTTTTGGGTAAAGATGTATTTGAGACTTTGATGATTGGTAAAAATCTCACATCTATTCCCATACAAGTAGTGTCTCCAAATCTTTAAAGTGAAAACTACCGCCGCAAGCTCCAAATCATGCGTCGGATAATTCCGTTCATGATTCTTAAGTTGATGTGAAGCATAGGCAACCACATTTCCTTTTTGCATTAGGATAGCCCCTAGTTCGGTTTTAGAAGCGTCGCTATAAATGACGAAATTTCTTGCGTCTACGTCAGGAATCATTAATACCGGTGCACTAGTAAGCTGTCACGACCCGCCTAACGTAGGCCGTTACCATACATACTTACTTTATAACATGCGAAAATTTGGGCTAATTTTTTTTTTTTTACACATACGATATATAACTTGAATTCGGAAATCCTCTTATTACTCACTTACATAAATATATATATATATATTTACTTATTCGCTTATCATAACACTGAGGTCTTGTACTTAAATACAACATATTTAAGATAATCATAACATAGTTTAACAAAAAGAAATGTAGCAGTTCCCGACCCACAGTTTCACAGTTTTACATTGCCACGCTCCACCGTCTTGTATCATGTACTACCCTAAGTTTGCTTACCTACATCATAAACATAAGTTATGAGCTTCCGCTCAGCAAGCACAACTACTAATCTGCAAAATATTTTATAATAACATAATGCATGAACCATTTATGCTTCCTTATTGTTTTCTTAGGTTATCATACTTTTTGGGCCCTTACATAACATAAATGCACGTACCGTGGCACGCAACCATGGAGTGGTTGGGGCGGCCAGCCCTGTCCAACTCAAACCAAGAACCAAACCCGACCTAGTGCGGGTCGATACGACATTTAGCATCCTGCTTATCATCATACTTAAAAATATTTCTTTAACTTATTCTTGCCTTTAAGTATAGAGAAAATCCTATTTGTATTTGAAAACATTTCATACTTGTAACTGTTTCTAACTTGAAACTGGATTCTTACTCATTACCGAGTGACTTATTATTAATGAGCATACTTCGTGATGCCATAATATCAAAATATTCATCATAAAAACATACAAGCTATCTACATATCAACATGAACTTGAAAACATACAAGTCATAACTATTTATTATACATATAACAACATGAACTTGAAAACATACAAGCCATAAATATTTATCATACACATAACAACAGGAACTTGAAGACATACAACAATAAACATTTTCGTTTATGCCGTAGGCGGAGTCGTACTTATCAGTTACACTAAACCTTGAATTTAAATGCTCCACTTAAACAGGTTGCTTTCCTGTTTTCAAGAAAATCATAGGATAAGAATCATCCTATCATGGCATCATAAATAATTCTAGTTACTAACTAATTGCATTTCAAAACACAAACCCTAAAACTAAACTTCCTTTTTGAATTATAGTAAAACCCTAGAATCCTGAAAACTGTGTTTGGAACCAATTCATAAATTTGGTCTTTTTCTTACAAGTCTGTTTTAAATTTGAAAAAGTTTTCTCCATGAAAGTTGTAGACCTTGAAGGTTCCTACAACTTTTGTTTTTAACTCAGAACTCAATTCTGTCCCTAACCTGCTTGTTTCTTCCTTTGAACATTTTTCGACCATAAATACTATTCATAAGATTGGTCTCTGGTTTTGATAGAAATGAAGGTCTTAGAGGCCTTATTTTCAAAAACAGTCTACGTTGGCCCCTAGGATTTTCCCTTCTCTACAACTTTAAAGTTTTGATTGTTTTCAAATTCGACCTCTAAAGGCCTCAAAATCATATTTCCAGAACATTGTCCAGTTACAAACCCTAATCAAGCATACCAAAACCCTAGTGCATGAAACTTAACAACATGAACTCATGCTCATACATATTGAACATACACTTACATCTTAACTAAAAATTGAATGAAGAACTAGAGGATAAAAAGATTTACCTCAAGTTCCACGGATGTAGATCTAGACTAGGGTTTTGAAATTTTCTTCAAACTAATCCAACACCAAAACTGAAATCTCTCTCTCTCTTTTTTCTCTCTTCTTAAATTTGGCCCTACAGTGGAGAACTAGAGAATGAGCTGCTTGTTTGAGTTTACTAACAAAATGCAATGAATCCACCTTCACCTATTTATAGGTGAACCAACTTACTTCCTAAAATTGCCTAATAGTCCCCAAGAGCAAAATATTTGCCCATGATCCCTATGTGGTGGCCGGCCATGATTGTCCCAATTAGCCAAGTAAGCAAAGCTAAGGGGGCTTACTCATCTAAGCTAGAAGCATGAGGTGTCTTCTTCCAGTGATGGCCGGCCTTAGGTGGTGAGTGATGCAAAGCCTTAGCTAGCCAAGTGAGGAAGGCTAGGAGGGTAGCTCACCAAAGCTAGTCCGTGAGGTGTCTCACCCTCATGGTGGCCGGTCATGGGTGGTGATTTGGCAATGCTTAAGCTAGCCAAGTGAGCAAGGCTAGGAGGGTTGCTCACCAAAGCTAGTCCATGAGGTGTTTTCTCCTTGTGATGGCCAGTCATGGTTGATGAGTTGTGCAAGCCTTAGCTAGCCAAGTGAGCAAGGCTAGGGGGGTTGCTCACCAAAGCTAGTCCATGAGGTGTCTCACCCTCATGGTGGCCGGCCATAGGTGATACAAATGGCAACCTTTTACTTGATGATACATCACACATAGCCAAGTAAGCACTACATTGCTTACTAAGCAAAGCTAGATTATGAGGTGTCAAGTCCTAATGACTTTCAAATTTTTCATACCCTACCTATTGGTCTTTGAAAGCAAAATATTTTCCCCTAGAACCATGAAGTGGCCGGCCATAGTGTGCCAAGTGAAGCAACTTGTTAGTCGAATCACAAAGCATAGCCAACGAAGCAAAACTAAAGTGCTTAATCACTAAGCCTAGGGCATGATGTGTCAAATTTTAGTGACACTCAAATTTTCACAATTTGCATAATACTCCTTAAGAGCAAAAATGCTTGCTCATAAGACCATGAGGTGGCCGGTCCCTAGGGTGTCCATGTGGGAGTATATGATTGGTCCAAATGGAGTCATTCAATCCTAACTTATTTCCTTGGTTTTCCAACTAGGTTAACCAAACTTGTAATTGATCATTAACTTAGTTGAACTAGGAAACTTAACTAGAAAAGTCCATAGTTCCAAAAATTTACATATTTATAAATTTACTTATAAATCCATAATTTTCTCAAAATTGCACATTGGCCCCTAAAGGCAAAATTTTTGCACTTTAGTCCTTATGAGGTGGCGAACTAAGGTGAAGCTACTAAACATCCAATTCTAGCTTAGCCATCCCTTAAAAGATTTTCTTAATTTCTAAAAATTAATAATCATGAACTTTTCTTGAATTTACATATTGACCCCTAAACATAAAATATTTACATTTTGGTCCCTATAAGGTGACCGACTGTGGTGGTGACACTTGTCCTACTATCAAAGACGAGGTGTCATCCTATAAGGCCTCATTTGGCTTACCTTTTAAATGCAGTCCATTTTCATACTGACATAAATATTCATATACTGTTTTCAACTGTTAACAGTATAATTGTACTGGACCATTATCCAGAATTTATCTGAACTGCATATAGGATTTTCCTAAAACTAGAAACTACCAACATAGAATCATAAATCATAAGTTTTCCTTTTTAACAAAAGGTCTTAAACTTGCATTAGTAAATTATCGAATCTTTTTTTAACAAAAGATTCAACAAATTTTCTTATAAAACAAGTCAAACATATCACATAAACATAAATAACACAAACTTTGATTCTTAACAAAAGAAATCATAAACTTATAAAAGGTTGGTTATTACAATCTACCCCCCTTAAAAATTTTCGTCGCTGAAAATCACAACAAGTAGGGATAGTCCCTTCTCATTTCTTCTTCAAGTTCCCACGTTGCTTCTTCAACGTTATGATTCTGCCATAACACCTTAACCATCGGAATGAATTTTTTTCTCAGGACCTTTCTTCCCAATCTAGAATCCGGATTGGCTTTTCTTCATAAGTCAAATCCGTCTGCACTTCAATCGGTTCTTGACTTAGCACATGGGAAGTATCAGATACATACTTTTTTAACATTGAAACATGAAAAATGTCATGTACAGAAGCCAATGCTGGCGGCAAAGCAATCTTATAAGCTACTTTCCCAATCCTTTCAAGGATTTCAAATGGACCTGTGTATCTTGGACTGAGCTATCCCTTCTTACCAAATCTCATAATTCCCTTCATTGGAGCAATCTTAAGGAAAACTGAATCTCCAAATTGAAATTCTAAGGGTCTTCGACGTTTATCAGCATAACTTTTCTGCCAACTGAAAGCTATGTCGAGCCGTTGCTTAATCACCTTAATGTCTTCTAAGGTTTTTCTGATGAAATCTGTAGGTTGAAGTTGCTTCTGTCCAACTTCTGATCAATGGATGGGAGATCGACATTTCCTTCCATATAACGCTTCAAATGGAGCCATACCAATTGGAGCGTGATAACTGTTATTATAAGAAAATTCGATCAAGGGTAGCTTCTGATCCCAGCTTCCTTTGAAATTCAAAACACATGACCTCAACATATCTTCTAGTGTTTGGATAGTGCGTTTTGATTGTCCATCCATCTGAGGGTGAAAAACCTTTTAAGCACTTTGATCCCATAGCTGAATGAATACTTTTCCAAAATCGAGAGGTAAAACGCCCATCTCGATCTGAAATGATAGATTTAAGCACTCCATGAAGCCTAACGACCTGAGATATATAAATTTCAGTCAATTTCTCGATTGAAAAGGTGGCTTTAATGGCAATGAAATGGGCTGATTTGGTTAATCTATCCACAATTACCCAAATCATGTCATTCCCACTCGTGGTCCTGGGTAATCCAACTACAAAATTCATAGTAGTTTGTTCCTATTTCCACTCCGGGAGTTCGATTTTCTGAAGATCTCTGCCAGGTTGATGGTGTTCAGCCTTAACTTTCTGAAAAGTTAGGCATTTTGACACACAATCAGCAATTTCATTCTTCATATTTGGCCATCAAAAATTTTCCTTGAGGTTTTTGTACATCTTAGTAGCTCCAGGATGAACTGAGTATGGCGTTTCATGCCCTTCAGACATGATATGTTTTCTAAGAAATTCAAAGTTAGGAACACCAATCCTTCCTTTGAAAAGAATTAGCCCATTCATAGACGTCTTAAATTCTCCGTCTTTTGCACCAAGAAGTTGCGTTTTTAGCAAAAAGGAATCCTTCCCCTGATGAAACTTAATGGATTCTAGGAGATTGGACTGAAGAGTCAAAACAGCTAATTTCCCAGTTATCATTTCCAATTTGAAATCAGAAATTTCCTTTTGGAGTGGTTTGGACATCGTTCCAAGAGACATAAGCATGCCTGATGACTTCCTGCTTAGCGCATCCGCCACTTTGTTTGCTTTTCCATGATGGTAGAGGATTTCACAATCATAATCCTTTACAAGTTCAAGCCATCTTCGTTGCCTCATATTGAGCTCCTTTTGGGTAAAGATGTATTTGAGACTTTGATGATCGGTAAAAATCTCACATCTATTCCCATACAAGTAGTGCCTCTAGATCTTTAAGGCGAAAACCACCGCTGCAAGCTCCAAGTCATGTGTTGGCTAATTTCGTTCGTGGTTCTTTAGTTGACGTGAGGCATAGGCAACCACATTTCCTCCTTGCATAAGGACAGCCCCTAGTCCGGTCCTTGACGCATCGCTATAAATGATGAAATTTCCTGCATCGACGTCAGGAATTATTAATACCGGTGCACTTGTAAGCTTCCTCTTAAGCTCTTGAAAGTTTTCTTCACACTTCTGTGTCCAATCAAACTTTCTTTCTTTTTTAGTAAGGGCCGTTAATGGCGCCGCTATCTTGGAGAATCCTTCAACGAAACATCGGTAGTATCCGTCCAAACCAAGAAAGCTTCTTATTTCTGTAACTTTTTTGGGTGCTGACCATGCACTGACCGCCTCCATTTTAGCAGGATCAACATAAATTCCTTCCTTTGAAACTACGTGGCCCAAGAAATGTACTTTTTCCAACCAAAATTCACATTTTGTGAATTTGACATAGAGCTGATTCTGTCTTAATGTCTCCAAAACTATTCTGAGATGCTACTCATGTTCCTTTATGGACCTTGAGTAAATTAAAATATCGTCAATAAAGACAATAACAAACTTATCTAAATATTCTTTAAACACCCGATTCATGAGGTCCATAAAAGCAGCTGGGGCATTAGTCAATCCAAATGGCATGATAAGAAACTCATAATGCCCATAGCGTGTTCGGAAAGCTGTCTTAGAAATATCTCCTTCCTTGATTCTAAGTTGATTATATCCCGATCGAAAGTCAATTTTCGAGAATACCAATGCTCCTCTGAGTTGATCAAAAAGATCATCGATTCTCGGAAGAGGATACTTGTTCTTAATCGTGATCTTGTTCAACTCACGATAGTCGATGCACATTCGCAATGATCCATCCTTCTTTTTGACGAACAACACTGGTGCTCCCCATGGGCTATGACTTTGTCGAATGAATCCCTTGTCCAACAGTTCTTGTAACTGTACTTGGAGTTCCCTAAGCTCAGCTGGGGCCATACGATAGGGTGCTTTCGATATTGGAGCTGCTCCTGGCAATAATTCTATTTCGAAAGAGATTTCTCGCTCTGGCGGAAGTCTGGTTAAATCTTTTGGAAATACATCTACATATTCCCTAATAATGGGAACATTTTCATGTTGTCTTTGTCTACCATGTTAGCTAAGTATCCTTGACATCCATTAGCCAACATTTTCCAAGCCTTCATTGCCGAAACTAGCCGGGTTGATGAGCTCTTAGACTGGCCGTGAAAATTAAATTCTTCTTCACCGATAAAACTAAACGTAACACAACGCTTTCGACAATCAATCTTAGCGTTGTACTTACCTAAGAAATCCATTCCCAAGATGACATCGAAATCCTGAAGCTTAATCGCAATCAGGTCAACATATAATTATTTACCGCACATGACTACCGGAACGTTCGCATCCAGGAGTCAGACAACAAAATCTCTCCTGAAGGAAGAGAGGTTCTAAAAGGTTGCCCTAGATTTTCTACATTTCTTTCTAACTTCTGGGCATACTCTATTGATACAAACGAATGGGTAGTACCAGAATCAAGTAGGGCAATAGCATCATTAGCGGCTATAGAGATCTGACCTGTTAGCACATTAGAGGTTCTAACCTCAGCATCTTCCTTTATGTAGGCATAAATCCTGGCTTGTGGTTCGGGAGCCTCAAGTCTTCCTTGTACAATCGAAGGACCTTCGATCTTTGCTTGCACCACATGCAGCTGTCGGTTTGCATTTCTATTCTGGTACTGAGGGTTCTGGTTCTGGCTATTGGAGGTGCAACTTCTCGCATTATGGCCTTCCTTGCCACAAAGGTAGCAAGTGTTCGTTCCCAACCTACATACTCCTAGGTGTTTCTTTCCGCATTGAAGACACACAGGATAGTTGTTGTTATTACCCTCATTCCCACAGTTGTTCTTCTTTTAAGGGTAATTCCTCTGTTGACCCTGGCCCATAGCATTCCCTTTCCTCTTATTCTTCCCAAACTGCTTGGAATTTTGGCCAGAATTACTAGTCTGGCCTTTCGGGTTCGATTCCTGATTTTGTTTGGGCTGCGACTGTTTCTCCCCAGTATTTTTTTCTCTTTTAGCCTTAAATATCTGAGCCCTTGCTTCCTTATCTTGGTTAATCCAGTACTCGGCTCTCAAAGCCCAACTTATGCAATCTGCTACAAGGGTAGGAGGGTTACTTCCAGCACTAACTTGCTTAGAAATTTCCGTCAGGAACATTTTCATCATTCTTCTTACTTTCTCCGATTCGTTCGTCACAAGTTCCGGACATAAATGGGCAAGCTGTTCAAACTTCTTGACTGCTTCCAGTACCGACATCGATCCTTGCTTAAAACTATTGAACTCGTCTTGTTGAGCCGCAAGAGTTTCCCGATTATAATACATTGATCTAAACTCGGTTACGAAATCTTGTCAACTCATGTTCATAACATTTCTGCGCATCTGAACCGTCATCCACCAGTGACGCGCATCCTTTTTTAATGCAAAAGAGGCACAAAGGACTTTCTCTTGCTCTGTAAGTCCCATGAAATCCAAAATTACTTGGATGTCAATTAGCCAATTATCCGCTACTATTGGGTCAGTAGTTCCCTCAAATTCAGGCGCCTTCATGCGCCTAAATCTTTCATACAACAGGTCCTTCCTTACTAAGGGTGGATTTGCTTGTATCCCTCCAGGTACTAGTGGAACCCTTTGAGGAACTGCGGGTACTTGAGGTGCTTCTGGAGGTATGGGGTTATTTTACGGTGGAACTTCGTTAGCTTGAGGTGCTTGATTTAGTTGGGCTACTTGTTCCCGAAGCTGGTTCGTCTCCTGCTGTTGTTTCCGCAATTGTCGTTGCAAGGTAGCTACCATGTTCGCAAGATCAGGTTCTTGCGGAATTGGGTTCGCTCTTGTACGCGGGCGTGACATCTTCTAATTCTTATCTAGTCATGATAAAGATATTGTTATACTTCAAATATCTTTCCGTTCATTCATATCTTATCATAAAATTTTATAATGATTAAAGCTTATTCATAACATCATCATATCATCATACTATATCTGATCATAACATAAATCTTATCATAGATCGTATCATCATAAACATATCTTATTCATATTATTTCATACATATTTTACATATTCTGCCCTTATTCTATATACAAAGTCAAAACATTAGATGGAAGTGTCTATCACTTATCCATCATACATATATATTATCCTATGCCTAAATTATCTACTCTGACGTTACATCAGAGAATACATCCCATTCTTCGTCACCGAAAAGGATCTCTTCTGGGTCATCATCCATATCTTCTTCAATGCCTCCTTCCTCGACATCGCTCTCGATGTTGATTACGGGAGGATCTTCCTCATCATCGCTCTCGATGTTGATTATGAGAGGATCTTCAAGGTCCATATTGTTAGCGTCTGCACCAACTTCCGCCTCCTGCGGGGGAATCTCTTGGAGTGGCACGGCTGGAATAGGATCCTCTGGCAATACTGGACCCCATTGGAAGGGCGGCTCTTCCACACCGTTATCATTGACTGGCACCTGAATGTTGTTCTCTACCAGAGCATCTGCCTGAACCATATGAGCTATTAATTCAGCTTCCATGATGTCATTAATCATGTGTTCCAAGGTCATTCCTATCACTGGTGGCTGAACATGTTCCCTGACTTCGGGAGGTAAACTTTCCCTGCATAATTGCAGCGCTCGCATCTCAGGATTACCTAAATCCGGAATATGAGGCAACATAGCCTCCTGAAATCGTCTGCAGTAATGGCCCATGGATTTGCCCGGATAAGCATGCCAGTCATATACATAGCTTAGGTATCATACAAGATTCATATCACGGTAAATTTTCGGATCTCGATTGTGTAAGGCAGCGTCCTCCTCCAATGGAGGTCCAAATCGAGTAATGATTAAGTTCCGGAAATTTTCCCACGATCCTCCTTATAATTCAAGTTCTCCTAGAGTCCTCCACCATAATCTCGCATCTATCGCTAAACATCTACTGGCTAATGGTACTTGTAGGTGGGGCTGAATGTGACATATCCGAAATATAGCTTCCATGTCATGAAGCCAAGCTACTAATGACACGGTTCGTCTAGTTCCATCGAATATCAGCGGGGACATCATAAAAAATGCATGAGCAGCACTACGATCTTCATCCATTGTCCTTGAATCTATATTATACAAATTCTTAATTATACAAATACAAAATATTGTTAACTTACAATGACTGTGGCCAGGCAAACATACTGTGAAACCGGAAAGCAGGACCTCAGCTCTGATACCAACTCTGTCACGAGCCACCTACCATAGGCCGTTACCATACATACTTACTTTACAACATGCGAAAATTTGGGCTAAATTTTTTTTTTTTACACAAACGATATATAACTTGAATTCGGAAATCCTCTTATTACTTACTTACATATATATATATATATACATATTTACTTATTTGCTTATCATAACACTGAGGACTTGTACTTAAATACAACATATTTAAGATAATCATAACATAGTTTAACAAAAAGAAGCGTAGTAGTTCCTGACCCACAATTTCACAGTTTTACATTGCCACGCTCCACCGTCTTGTATCATGTACTACCATAAGTTTGCTTACCTACATCATAAACGTAAGTTATGAGCTTTCGCTCAGCAAGCACAACTACTAATCCGCAAAATATTTTATAATAACATAATGCATGAACCATTTATGCTTCCTTATTGTTTTCTTAGGTTATCATACTTTTTGGGCCCTTACATAACATAAATGCACGTACCGTGACGCGCAGTCATGGAGTGGTTGGGGCGGCCAGCCCTGTCCAACTCAAACCATAGACCAAACCCGACCTAGTGCGGGTCGATACGACATATAGCATCCTGCTTATCATTATACTTGAAAATATTTCTTTAACTTATTCTTGCCTTTAAGTATAGAGAAAATCCTATTTGTATCTGAAAAACATTTCATACTTGTAACAGTTTCTAACTTGAAATAGGATTCTTACTCATTACCGAGTGACTTATTATTAATGAGCATACTTCGTGATGCCATAATATCAAAATATTCATTATAATAACATACAAGCTATCTACATATCAACATGAACTTGAAAACATACAAGTCATAAATATTTATCATACATATAACAAAATGAACTTGAAAACATACAAGCCATAAATATTTATCATACACATAACAACGTGAACTTGAAGACATACAACAATAAACATTTTCGTTTATGCCGTAGGCGGAGTCGTACTTACCAGTTACACTAAACCTTGAATTTAAATGCTCCACTTAAACAGGTTGCTTTCCTGTTTTCAAGAAAATCATAGGATAAGAATCATCCTATCATGGCATCATAAATAATTCTAGTTACTAACTAATTGCATTTCAAAACACAAACCCTAAAACTAAACTCCCTTTTTGAATTATAGTAAAACCCTAGAATCCTGAAAACTGTGTTTGGAACCAATTCATAAATTTGGTCTTTTTCTTACAAGTCTGTTTTAAATTTAAAAAAGTTTTCTTCATGAAAGTTGTAGACCTTGAAGGTTCCTACAACTTTTGTTTTTAACTCAAAACTCAATTCTGTCCCTAACCTACTTGTTTCTTCCTTTGAACATTTTTTGACCATAAATACTATCCATAAGATTGGTCTCTGGTTTTGATAGAAATGAAGGTCTTAGAGGCCTTCTTTTCAAAAACAGTCCACGTTGACCCCTAGGATTTTCCCTTCTCTACAACTTTACATTTTTGATTGTTTTCAAATTCGGCCTCTAAAGGCCTCAAAATCGTGTTTCTAGAAAATTGTCCAGTTACAAACCCTAATCAAGCATACCAAAACCCTAGTGCATGAAACTTAACAACAAGAACTCATGCACATACATATTGAACATACACTTAAATCTTAACTAAAACTTGAATGAAGAACTAGAGGATAAAAAGATTTACCTCAAGTTCCACGGATGTAGATCTAGACTAGGGTTTTGAAATTTTCTTCACACTAATCCAACACCAAAACTGAAATCTCTCTCTCTCTTTTTTCTCTCTTCTTAAAGTCGGCCCTACAGGGGAGAACTAGAGAATGAGCTGCTTGTTTGAGTTTACTAACAAAATGCAATGAATCCACCTTCACCTATTTATAGGTGAACCAACTTACTTCCTAAAATTGCCTAATAGTCCCCAAGAGCAAAATATTTGTCCATGATCCCTATGTGGTGGCCGGCCATGATTGTCCCAATTAGCCAAGTAAGCAAAGCTAAGGAGGCTTGCTCATCTAAGCTAGAAGCATGAGGTGTCTTCTTGCAGTGATGGCCGACCTTAGGTGGTGAGTGGTGCAAAGCCTTAGCTAGCCAAGTGAGCAAGGCAAGGAGGGTTGCTCACCAAAGCTAGTCCACGAGGTGTCTCACCCTCATGGTGGCCGGTCATGGGTGGTGATTTGGCAATACTTAAGCTAGCCAAGTGAGCAAGGCTAGGAGGGTTGCTCACCAAAGCTAGTCCATGAGGTGTTTTCTCCTTATGATGGCCAGTCATGGTTGATGAGTTGTGCAAGCCTTAGCTAGCCAAGTGAGCAAGGCTAGGAGGGTTGCTCACCAAAGCTAGTCCATGAGGTGTCTCACCCTCATGGTGGCCGGCCATAGGTGATACAAATGGCAACCTTTTACTTGATGATACATCACACATAGCCAAGTAAGCAAAGCTACATTGCTTACTAAGCAAAGCTAGATTATGAGGTGTCAAGTCCTAATGACTTTCAAATTTTTCATACCTTACCTATTGGTCCTTGAAAGCAAAATATTTGCTCCTAGAACCATGAAGTGGCCGGCCATTGTGTGCCAAGTGAAGCAACTTGTTAGTTGAATCACAAAACATAGCCAACGAAGCAAAACTAAAGTGCTTAATCACTAAGCCTAGGGCATGATGTGTCAAATTTTAGTGACACTCAAATTTTCACAATTTGCATAATACTCCTTAAGACCAAAAATGCTTGCTCATAAGACCATGAGGTGGCCGGTCCTGTGACGCCCCGACTTCCCAAGCCAGGTCGACACCATACGTACTTGTTCTTTACTCGAAAATTTGAGATAAATTTTTTTTAAAACATATTCATATAAGTTATCTTGTAGAGAAAAACTTGTCATACATACAGACTATACTGAAAGTATCTTCTTGTGTCTTCAACTTCGTACATATAACAAAATATAATTTACTATTGAAATATTAACATATTTTCTGAAAATTGGATGCGGAAAATTATGCGTAGTGGTATCCCACACCGCCCTTCACCCGCCGCATCGTCCGCATAGCCCACCAATTAAATTGCAGGCTTCTTACCTACAGTATGAAATATAAGGGTGAGCTTTCGCCCAGCAAGTTCAAACATAATCTCACAAAAACATTTCAAACATTTAGAAATATGCCAATCATACTGTAACTTATGCATGAACCATTTATGATTGATTGAATGTCTTATGCTTCATTATAGACTCAATCTTTAATTATCTTGTCTCAACATGTGGGCCCATAGTGTCCGTACCAAAAGCGCGCAGCCTCCAGATAAAGCTAGGGTTTGCAAGGCCCTAACAGTTCTGGGAATTTTAACTTGACCCTTCACGATCACGGATTTCGATCACGGAAGGTAATTATCACCACTAAACATGTAGCCTCCTTGATTAGGGGAGGTTGGTACGACACCTTACTTGATTATCTTACCATGTGATTTAACATTAGTGTACATATTTCATGATGTCACTATGTCATATCATACACAACATTTGCCATAATATGGCCTTCTTGAAAACATATCACTTCTGAAACCATGACATTTTTGTAAACATGGCACTTTTGTAAATATAGCACTTTTATAAACATAGTACTTTTATAAACATAGCACTTTTATAAACATAACACTTTTGTAAACATAGCACTTTTATAAACATAGCACTTTTAGCTATAGCATGGCATCACACATCATGGCATAACATAGCATGTATACTTGAAAATAGTCTTTACTATTTTCATACCGTAGGTGAGGTTTGATACTTGCCTGATTTGCTAGATTCCGGTTTTTGTTGTCTTAACTCGGATTGCAATTGCAGGTTCCTTCCTGCTATTAAAAGAACATAGGATAAGAATCCTATAAAAAGTTGGTAATCTTTCCAACATTTTAGTTATATGTCCCCCCACACATGTCTTGGTATCCTATAGGATTACTTTGGGTAACCCTTAATTAAACGTTGGGTTAAAGTCAATATCTGATCAACTAATGGTCAACCTTGGGCTTTGAGGCTAAGCCCAGTAACTCGGGTATAACTCCCGGTTACCTTTCGTAAACTAGTCGCTTGCTATATTCTAACTTGAAAAATTCATTTCCCTTACTTGGAAAATTTAGGGAAATTAATCCCAAAACTTCATTCTTAACTTATAAAATCCTTTACTTAAATCGTAAAAATCCAAACTCTTGGATTAGTGCTTTATAAAATCATTTGAGGTTGAAAACTGCCTTTGGAACAGTTTTTCATAATCAAAACAATAGTTTGTAGTAGAAAACAGTTTTCTAGAAACATTTGTAAAACTAGTGGTGCAGGAATTTTCGGATTCCCTGCGCACCTTTCAAAAAACGATTCTAATTTTAAAATTGGTTCATAATCTGAAAACGTTTTCTTCATAAAAGTTGTAGCTCTCGAAAAATACTAAAACTTTCGTGTTTTGTAAAAATTCCAATTCGGCCTAGATTCGTCCCAGTTTTTGTTTGAAACTGGCTGACCCGAAAAACTGAGTGAAAACTGGGTCTGGGGATCAGCCACAGGTTTTGGGGTAAAAGGAGGCCATTGGGGCCTTATTTTGCAAATCCGTTCACGTAGCCCCCTAGGAAAAACTGTTCCGAGCAACTTTTGTGTTTTAAGTTTTACCAAATTCGGCCTCTAAAGGCCTCAAAATCGGCTTGCCGTAAAACTGGTCAGGATCCACCCGAACCTGGCAGTTTTTCGGTTTAGAGTTCGTTTTACGTCCTAGACGTGGAACCTAGCTCAACCAGCCACCGCGGGAGCTCTAATACACACATGCAGTGGTTTTCTAGTATAAATTTTCTTTAATCACAATTTCTAACATCACCATGCAAACCTAATTGATATTGGATCAACTAAGTTGCATGATTTTTGGTTGCACAAAACCTAGCAAGCATACTAATGTTTTTCTAGCAACCTAGCACAAAATTATCATTCACCAACACTAGGACAGATTGGGGACATATAATAAACTAATATTTAGCATGCAAATTAAGAAAATTAAAGCAAGCATGCACATAAAAATCAACCACCCCTAATTCTAGATCAAGCACAAAATAAAATTGAGCTTATGCTCTTACAATTTCAACTTGAAATACATGTAAATTTCAAATTGAATGCTCAAAGGAAGGAGTTTGGGGTTTAGGGACGATTACCTTGATTAACCCCAAATTTTAGGGTTAAGGTTTGGTTTTCAAAATTCCCTCCCACTTTGGCTTCACCAACCGGTTCTACACCAAATTTTTGCACCAAAATTTTAGTTGATCTCTTGGTATAATCTTGAACCAAAGCTAACCAAAATTTTTTTTCCTCATTCCCTTCCTTGAAAACAGTCGGCCTCTAGACTATAAAAGCACAAAGAAGTAAAAAAAAACTTACTTGATGAGGTAGAAGAGAATCAACCACTAGCCCACTCTTTTTCCCTTGAATCACAAAATTTTTTTTCACTCTCTTGCTCTCTCTTTGGTGTCTGGATTTGTTGAGAGGAGAAATGGGCAGAGTTTAGCTACTTTTCTGAATTTTTTGGAGCCAAAACCGTCCCCCTTGGCAGCCTATTTATAGGTGAAATTTTGGACCCTTTTGCAATTATTTTGGTTCACCTTTTGCTCATAAATCCTTGGAGCAAAATTTTTGCACAAAAGCCCTCCATGTGGCCGGCCATTAGGGGTGAACTTGGTGGCCAAGTTTTGATTTTTTTAAGCTTATCTTAAGTTAATCATGATGTCATAATTAAGGATAAGGTGATGTCATTCACCTTATGCCTTGTTTGGCTACTTCCTCCAATGAGCAATCCATTTTAAGCCAATACAGATATTTCTAATACTGTGTTTACTCAATCACAGTATTTATTTAACTAAAATTTATTTGTTGAAAAGAAAACAGACAGTACGTTCTGGTGGCAATCCTGGCAATTCTTCGGGAAAAACTTCTATAAATTCTTTGACTATCGGTACTTCTTCTGGTCCGCTTTCAGTCTCTTGCGTCTTATCCACCACGTTGGCTAGAAATCCCCTACATCCTTCTGCCAACAATTTTCTAGCCTTTAGCGCCGAAATAAACATCTTTGGCTGTTTTGGAGTAGATCCTCTGAAAATAAACTCCTCGCCTCCCATAGGCTTGAATGTGACAGTACGTCGTAGACAGTCGATAACTGCGTTGTACTTCCCCAGGAAATCCATGCCCAGAATGACGTCGTAGTCGTATAGGTCAATGATGATCAAGTTGACATACATTTCCCTACCACATATAATTATTGGAACGTGACGTACCCAATAATCAGACAACAGAATCTCCCCGGAGGGTAATGCAGTCCTAAATGTTCTTTCGATCCTATCACTTGCTCTACCTAGTTTCTTAGCGAACCTAGGTGATGTGAATGAATGCGTGGCTCCAGAATCAATTAACACGTAAGCATCTTGTTGGGCAAAAGGAAGCTGACCTGTCACCACGGTGGAAGGTCCAGTTTGAACATCCTCTTTTGTATAGGCGTAAATGCGTCCTTGAGGTTCCGGAGCTTCTAGCCTGCCTTGAGAGATTGCAGGTCCCTCGAGCTTCATCTGTGCAGCGTGAAGTTGAGATCCCTGTCCTCTCTGTTGGTTATGCAGACTCTGGGAATTGAAATTGCAGCTTTTAGCATAGTGGCCTTCCTTGCCACATAGAAAACAGCGACCATCTCCAACACGGCACTCTCCCGGGTGTTTCTTCCCACATTTTTGGCAAGTGGGGTAACTATTGCTATTAGGAGTATTCTTCTTCTGGGGAAAATTCTGTTGATTCCCCTGTCCTCCTGCATTCCACTTCCTCTTCTGCTGGTTGTTGCCGTACTGTCTGTTGTTGTTTTGACCCGAAGGTCCTCCTTGACCTTTTTGTTGAGAGGTCTGGCCTTGCTTGACTTGGTTCTGCTTAACTTGGGCCTTTTCTTCCCTCTTCTCCTGGAAAAACTTCGCCCGTTGTTCTCTGTTCTGCCCTACCCAGTATTCAGCTCGAACTGCTCGGCTGATACAATCGGCAACGGTGGTTGGTGGATAGGGTCCACTGTTGATCACCACTGCCAAATCCGAGCGGAACATCTTCATCATCTTTCGCACTTTGTCCCTTTCGGAACTGAAAACGTGAGGACAGAGACGTGCTAGCTGCTCAAACTTTTGCACTGCCTCAGCTACCGACAGAGTTCCCTGGTGAAAATTACTGAGTTCGTCCTGTTGAGCTTCCATATCTTCAGTATTGAAGTATTTTTCTTTAAATTCGTCCACGAAGTCCTCCCAAGTCATTTGGGTAACATCCCACCGGATCTGGACTGTTTCCCACCAAAGGCGAGCATCTTTCTTCAGGACAAAGGATGCACAGAGGATTTTCTCTTGATCATTGAGCCTGAGGAAGTTCAGGATAACCTGGAGGTCAATTAACCAATTGTCGGCATCAATTGGGTTTGTTGAACCTTCAAATTCTGGTGCCTTCATGTGACGCCCCGACTTCCCAAGCCAGGTCGACACCATTCGTACTTGTTCTTTACTTGAAAATTTGAGATAATTTTTTTTTTTTTTTAAATCATATACACATAAGTTATCTTATAGATAAAGACTTGTCATACATACAGACTATACTGACAGTATCTTCTTGTGTCTTTAAACTTCTTACAAATAACAAAACATAATTTATTTTTGAAATATTATCATATTACTGAAAATTGGATGCGGAAAATTATGCGTAGTGGTATCCCACACCGCCCTTCACCCGCCGCATCGTCCGCATAGCCCACCACTTAAGCTGCAGGCTTCTTACCTACAGTATGAAATATAAGAGTGAGCTTTCGCCCAGCAAGTTCAAACATAATCTCACAAAATATTTCAAACTTCTTAAAACATGTCAATCATCATGTAACTTATGCATGAACCATTTATGATTGATTGAATGTCTTATGCTTCATTATAAACGCAATCTTGACTTATTATCTTGTCTTAACATGTGGGCCCATAGTGTCTGTACCAAAAGCGCGCAGCCTCCAGACAAAGCTAGGGTTTGCAAGGCCCTAACAGTTCTGGGAATTATAACTTGACCCTTCACGATCACGGAAGGTAAATATCACCACTGAAACATGTAACCTCCTCGATCACGGGAGGTTGGTACGACACCTTACTTGATTATCTTACCATGTGATTTAACATTAGTGAACATGCTTCATGATGTCACTATGTCATATCTTACTCAACATTTGTCATAACATGACCTTCTTGTAAACATGTCATTTCTGAAACCATGGTATTTTTGAAAACATGGCATTTCTAGAAACATGGCATTTTTGTAAACATGGTGCTTTTGTAAACATGACACTTTTGTAAATATGGCACTTTTGTAAACATGACACTTTTATAAATATGGCACTTTTATAAATATGGCACTATTATAAATATGACACTTTTGTAAATATGACACTTTTGTAAACATGGCATTTTTGTAACCATAGTATAACATGTCATAATATAATTTAGCACATCATAGACATAGCATAGCATCACATGTCATGGCATTGCATATCACAGCACAACATAGCATGTATATTTGAAAATATATAGTACACTTGAAAATAGTCTTTACTATTTTCATACTGTAGGTGAGGTTTGATACTTGCCTGATATGCTAGATTCCGGTTTTTGTTGTCTTAACTCGGATTGCAACTGCAGGTTCCTTCCTGCTATTAAAAGAACATAGGATAAGAATCCTATAAAAAGTTGGTAACCTTTCCAACATTTTAGTTATATGTCCCCCCACACATGTCTTGGTATCCTATAGGATTACTTTGGGTAACCCTTAATTAAATGTTGGGTTAAAGTCGATATCTGATCAACTAATGGTCAACCTTGGGCTTTGAGGCTAAGCCCAGTAACTCGGGTATAACTCCCGGTTACCTTTCGTAAACTAGTCGCTTGCTATATTCTAACTTGAAAAATTCATTTCCCTTACTTGGAAAATTTAGGGAAATTAATCCCAAAACTTCATTCTTAACTTATAAAAATCCTTTACTTAAATCGTAAAAATCCAAACTCTTGGATTAGTGCTTTATAAAATCATTTGAGGTTGAAAACTTCCCTTGGAACAGTTTTTCATAATCAAAACAATAGTTTGTAGTAGAAAACAGTTTTCTAGAAACATTTGTAAAACTAGTGGTGCAGGAATTTTCGGATTCCCTGCGCACCCTTCGAAAAACGATTCTAATTTAAAATCGGTTCATAATCTGAAAAAGTTTTCTTCATAAAATTTGTAGCTCTCGAAAAATAATAAAACTTTCGTGTTTTGCAAAAATTCCAATTCGGCCTAGATTCGTCCCAATTTTTGTTTGAAACTGGCTGACCCGAAAAACTGAGTGAAAACTGGGTCTGGGGATCAGCCACAGGTTTTGGGGTAAACGGAGGCCATTGGGGCCTTATTTTGCAAATCCGTTCGCGAAGCCCCCTAGGAAAAACTGTTCGGAGCAACTTTTGTGTTTTAAGTTTTACCAAATTCAGCCTTTAAAGGCCTCAAAATCTACTTGCCGTAAAACTGGTCAAGATCCACCCGAACCTGGCAGTTTTTCGGTTTAGAGTTCGTTTTACGTCCTAGACGTGGAACCTAGCTCAACCAGCCACCGCGGGAGCTCTAATACACACATGCAGCGGTTTTCTAGCGTAAATTTTCTTTAATCACAATTTCTAACATCACCATGCAAACCTAATTGATATTGGATCAACTAAGTTGCATGATTTCGGTTGCACAAAACCTAGCAAGCATACTTATGTTTTTCTAGCAACCTAGCACCAAAATTATCATTCACCAACACTAGGGCAGATTGGGGACATATAATAAACTAATATTTAGCATGCAAATTAAGAAAATTAAAGCAAGCATGCACAAAAAAAAAAAATCAAACTCAAACCACCCTTAGTTCTAGATCAAGCACAAAACTCTAAATCCTAAACTTGGGCACATAATAAAATTGAGCTTATGCTCTTACAATTTCAACTTGAAATACATGTAAATTTCAAATTGAATGCTCAAAGGAAAGAGTTTGGGGTTTAGGGACGATTACCTTGATTAACCCCAAATTTTAGGGTTAGGGTTTGGTTTTCAAAATCCCCTCCCACTTTGGCTTCACCAACCGGTTCTACACCAAAATTTTGCACCAAAAATTTTAGTCGATCTCTTGGTAAAATCTTGAACCAAAGCTAACCATTAACCAATCAAAATTTTTCCTTACCTTCCCTCCTTAAAACCGTCGGCCTCTAGGCTAGGAAAACACCAAGAAATTTCAAAAACCTTTACTTGATGAGGTAGAGGAAAATCAACCACTAACCAACTCTTTTTTTCCTTGGATTTCAAGATTTTTCTCTTGGTTCTTGCTCACCCTAAAATTTCGGATTTGGTGAGGGAAAAATTGGGCATAATCTAGCTAAGGTTTCTAATTTTTTTGTGAACAAGAGCTCACCTATTTATAGAGGTTGGAGAATTCCTCAAAATTGTAAATTGACCCCAAAAGAAGCAAAAATTTGCACAATGGGGGGGCATAGGTGGCCGGCCATGATCCTTGGAGAACAAGGAGGAATGTTCTAGAAGAAGACACTTGTCTTCAAAGGCTTGGTTCATGGAATTATGATGTCATAAATCCAAATAAGATGATGTCATAATTAAAAGTTAGGTGATGTCATCCTCTTAAGGCCTCGTTTGGCTTTTTCCTTCAAATGCAGTCCATTTTTGAGCTAACACAGATATTTCCAATACTGTGCTTACTAATACACAGTATTGTTATTCTATACTGCAGTCTAAAATTCATCTGTGTAAAAATGGACTGTATAAATTTTTTCTTAATTCCTTAAGCCCTTATGCCCTTTATTTCTAACTTGGTGTGCTTGATTTTTCTATGGTGATTTTAAATCCTAATTATACTGTCTGGTCCGTAAAGACGGTTTTTGCAGTATATTTCTTGTACTGCTTATCGTATCACAGTATCGTCTTTTGTTTGACCACTCTGGTCAACCTTTGACTTTTTGGTCAAACTTTGACCAACATGATTTCATGAAATTTCGTCATGCATTTTTCCTTAAAAGGCCTATTATGGAGTCTCGTGGCTAATTTACCGAGAACTTAACCCTATACAGATAAAATTATGAATTTTTGTACTGGTATTCATAATTTTCATACAATTGCACATAAACACATAGTACAAACTTTAGATTTCTTATATACAAGAAAATCATGAGTTCGTGAAAATTTTTGGATATTACACTTCATGCGCCGAAAACTGTCATATAGTTCTTCTGGGGTTCGAACTCGGGGTGCTGGTGGAACAACTATAGGTGCAGCAGGCACTTCAGGAGCTATGGGGTTCTCGGGGATCACCGGGTCAACATTAGGAATTTCCGGTGCAGCAGGCTGATTCACAGGTACTGGTGGTACCTCAACATCAGGAGGTCCCTGATTCCGCTGAGCCAACTGAGCTCTAAGCCCCCCTATTTCTTGCTGTTGGGCTAACATCATCTGTCTCAGTTCATTCAGCTGGGCCGCAAGATCAACGTCTTGGATCGGTGCTCTTCTACGCTTTGGTGGCATGGCTCTATACGGAAATAAGAAAATAATCTTAGCTTCTTTTATTATAAAATTAATAAAAATCATTTCTTTTATATAGAACCATAATCTTCTTTCCATATAAAAGCATAATATGAACATATCTGAATTAATCATGATCTTGTTCATATCTCCTTCACATCAGGAGTACATAACCATAACAATTGGAAAGATATAAAACTTTCGATTATTTCCATATGTCACCTAATTGCCGTCACCAAGCTAAGGCACCACCCAGCGTTATCCCCGTTTCCAACATTTACCAGCATGATCGTTGAAGGAAGATACTTACTGTACCCATAAGATCTTAACTAATTCTAATAGTAAGAACATAACATAACTTACTTGGACCGTTGCGGAACGATGTGAGGCGAAGTGAAGTAGGCTGGCAGGATACCGCTCTGATACCAAACTGTGACGCCCCGACTTCCCAAGCCAGGTCGACACCATACGTACTTGTTCTTTACTCGAAAATTTGAGATAAATTTTTTTTAAAACATATTCATATAAGTTATCTTGTAGAGAAAAACTTGTCATACATACAGACTATACTGAAAGTATCTTCTTGTGTCTTCAACTTCGTACATATAACAAAATATAATTTACTATTGAAATATTAACATATTTTCTGAAAATTGGATGCGGAAAATTATGCGTAGTGGTATCCCACACCGCCCTTCACCCGCCGCATCGTCCGCATAGCCCACCAATTAAATTGCAGGCTTCTTACCTACAGTATGAAATATAAGGGTGAGCTTTCGCCCAGCAAGTTCAAACATAATCTCACAAAAACATTTCAAACATTTAGAAATATGCCAATCATACTGTAACTTATGCATGAACCATTTATGATTGATTGAATGTCTTATGCTTCATTATAGACTCAATCTTTAATTATCTTGTCTCAACATGTGGGCCCATAGTGTCCGTACCAAAAGCGCGCAGCCTCCAGATAAAGCTAGGGTTTGCAAGGCCCTAACAGTTCTGGGAATTTTAACTTGACCCTTCACGATCACGGATTTCGATCACGGAAGGTAATTATCACCACTAAACATGTAGCCTCCTCGATTAGGGGAGGTTGGTACGACACCTTACTTGATTATCTTACCATATGATTTAACATTAGTGTACATATTTCATGATGTCACTATGTCATATCATACACAACATTTGTCATAATATGGCCTTCTTGAAAACATATCACTTCTGAAACCATGACATTTTTGTAAACATGGCACTTTTGTAAATATAGCACTTTTATAAACATAGTATTTTTATAAACATAGCACTTTTATAAACATAACACTTTTGTAAACATAGCACTTTTATAAACATAGCACTTTTAGCTATAGCATGGCATCACACATCATGGCATAACATAGCATGTATACTTGAAAATAGTCTTTACTATTTTCATACCGTAGGTGAGGTTTGATACTTGCCTGATTTGCTAGATTCCGGTTTTTGTTGTCTTAACTCGGATTGCAATTGCAGGTTCCTTCCTGCTATTAAAAGAACATAGGATAAGAATCCTATAAAAAGTTGGTAACCTTTCCAACATTTTAGTTATATGTCCCCCCACACATGTCTTGGTATCCTATAGGATTACTTTGGGTAACACTTAATTAAACGTTGGGTTAAAGTCAATATCTGATCAACTAATGGTCAACCTTGGGCTTTGAGGCTAAGCCCAGTAACTCGGGTATAACTCCCGGTTACCTTTCGTAAACTAGTCGCTTGCTATATTCTAACTTGAAAAATTCATTTCCCTTACTTGGAAAATTTAGGGAAATTAATCCCAAAACTTCATTCTTAACTTATAAAATCCTTTACTTAAATCGTAAAAATCCAAACTCTTGGATTAGTGCTTTATAAAATCATTTGAGGTTGAAAACTGCCTTTGGAACAGTTTTTCATAATCAAAACAATAGTTTGTAGTAGAAAACAGTTTTCTAGAAACATTTGTAAAACTAGTGGTGCAGGAATTTTCGGATTCCCTGCGCACCTTTCGAAAAACGATTCTAATTTTAAAATTGGTTCATAATCTGAAAACGTTTTCTTCATAAAAGTTGTAGCTCTCGAAAAATACTAAAACTTTCGTGTTTTGAAAAAATTCCAATTCGGCCTAGATTCGTCCCAGTTTTTGTTTGAAACTGGCTGACCCGAAAAACTGAGTGAAAACTGGGTCTGGGGATCAGCCACAGGTTTTGGGGTAAACGGAGGCCATTGGGGCCTTATTTTGCAAATCCGTTTACGTAACCCCCTAGGAAAAACTGTTCCGAGCAACTTTTGTGTTTTAAGTTTTACCAAATTCGGCCTCTAAAGGCCTCAAAATCGGCTTGCCGTAAAACTGGTCAGGATCCACCCGAACCTGGCAGTTTTTCGGTTTAGAGTTCGTTTTACGTCCTAGACGTGGAACCTAGCTCAATCAGCCACCGCGGGAGCTCTAATACACACATGCAGTGGTTTTCTAGCATAAATTTTCTTTAATCACAATTTCTAACATCACCATGCAAACCTAATTGATATTGGATCAACTAAGTTGCATGATTTTTGGTTGCACAAAACCTAGCAAGCATACTAATGTTTTTCTAGCAACCTAGCACAAAATTATCATTCACCAACACTAGGACAGATTGGGGACATATAATAAACTAATATTTAGCATGCAAATTAAGAAAATTAAAGCAAGCATGCACATAAAAATCAACCACCCCTAATTCTAGATCAAGCACAAAATAAAATTGAGCTTATGCTCTTACAATTTCAACTTGAAATACATGTAAATTTCAAATTGAATGCTCAAAGGAAGGAGTTTGGGGTTTAGGGACGATTACCTTGATTAACCCCAAATTTTAGGGTTAGGGTTTGGTTTTCAAAATTCCCTCCCACTTTGGCTTCACCAACCGGTTCTACACCAAATTTTTGCACCAAAATTTTAGTTGATCTCTTGGTATAATCTTGAACCAAAGCTAACCAAAATTTTTTTTCCTCATTCCCTTCCTTGAAAACAGTCGGCCTCTAGACTATAAAAGCACAAAGAAGTAAAAAAAAACTTACTTGATGAGGTAGAAGAGAATCAACCACTAGCCCACTCTTTTTCCCTTGAATCACAAAATTTTTTTTCACTCTCTTGCTCTCTCTTTGGTGTCCGGATTTGTTGAGAGGAGAAATGGGCAGAGTTTAGCTACTTTTCTGAATTTTTTGGAGCCAAAACCGTCCCCCTTGGCAGCCTATTTATAGGTGAAATTTTGGACCCTTTTGCAATTATTTTGGTTCACCTTTTGCTCATAAATCCTTGGAGCAAAATTTTTGCACAAAAGCCCTCCATGTGGCCGGCCATTAGGGGTGAACTTGGTGGCCAAGTTTTGATTTTTTTAAGCTTATCTTAAGTTAATCATGATGTCATAATTAAGGATAAGGTGATGTCATTCACCTTATGCCTTGTTTGGCTACTTCCTCCAATGAGCAATCCATTTTAAGCCAATACAGATATTTCTAATACTGTGTTTACTCAATCACAGTATTTATTTAACTAAAATTTATTTGTTGAAAAGAAAACGGACAGTACAAAATTTTTCTTATTTTCCTGAGTCCTTTTTCCCTAAAAAGCCTGTTATGGAGTCTCATAGTTAATTTATCGAGAATTCAACCTCATACTGATAAAATCATGAATCTTGTATTAATATTCATAATTTTCATAAAATTACACATAATACGAGCTTTAGATTTCTTATATACAAGAAAATCATGAGTTCGTAGAAATTTTGGATATTACAGGTCCCTAGGGTGTCCATGTGGGAGGATATGATTGGTCCAAATGGAGTCATTCAATCCTAACTTATTTCCTTGGTTTTCCAACTAGGTTAACCAAACTTGTAATTGATCATTAACTTAGTTGAACTAGGAAACTTAACTAGAAAAGTCCATAGTTCCAAAATTTTACATATTTATAAATTTACTTATAAATCCATAATTTTCTCAAAATTGCACATTGGCCCCTAAAGGAAAAATATTTACACTTTAGTCCTTATGAGGTGGCCGACTAAGGTGAAGCTACTAAACATCCAATTCTAGCTTAGTCATCCCTTAAAATATTTTCTTAATTTCTAAAAATTAATAATCTTGAACTTTTCTTAAATTTGCATATTGACCCCTAAACATAAAATATTTACATTTTGATCCCTAAAAGGTGACCGACTGTGGTGGTGACACTTGTCATACTATCAAATACGAGGTGTCATCCTATAAGGCCTCGTTTGGCTTACCTCCTAAATGCAGTCCATTTTCATACTGACATAAATATTCATATACTGTTTTCAACTGTTAACAGTATAATTGTACTGGACCATTATCCAGAATTTATCTGAACTGCATATAGGATTTTCCTAAAACTAGAAACTACCAACATAGAATCATAAATCATAAATTTGCCTTTTTAACAAAAGGTCTTAAACTTGCATAAGTAAATTATCGAATCTTTTTAACAAAAGATTCAAAAAATTTTCCTATAAAACAAGTCAAACATATCACATAAACATACATAACACAAACTTTGATTCTTAACAAAAGAAATCATAAACTTATAAAAAGGTTGGTTATTACATAAGCTTCTTCTTGAGCTCTTGAAAGTTTTCTTCACACTTCTGTGTCCATTCATATTTTCTCCCTTTTTTAGTAAGGGTTGTAAGTGGTGCTGCAGTCTTGGAGAATCCTTGAACGAAACGTTGGTAGTATCCAGCTAAACCAAGAAAGCTTCGTATCTCCGTAACATTTTTGGGCACTGGCCATGTACTGGCCACCTCTACTTTAGCAGGATTAACGGAAATTCCTTCCGTTGAAACCACGTGACCCAAGAAATGCACTTTTTCAAACCAGAATTCACATTTTGTGAAATTGGCGTAGAGCTGATTCCGTCTTAACGTCTCCATAACCATCATGAGGTGCTGCTCATATTCCTTTATGGACTTTGAGTAGATCAAAATATCATCGATGAAAATGATAAGAAACTTATCTAGGTATTCTTTGAACAACCGGTTCATAAGATCCATAAAAGCAGCTGATGCATTGGTTAATCTAAATGGCATGACAAGAAACTCATAATGTCTATAACGTGTTTGGAAAGCCGTCTTAGAAATATCCCCCTCCTTAAGTCTGAGTTGATGGTATCCCGATCACAAGTCGACCTTCGAGAATATTACTGCTCTCCTAAGTTGATCAAAAAGATCATCAATTCTAGAGAGATGGTACTTATTCTTAATCGTAATCTTATTTAGCTCACGATAGTCGATGCACATCCGCAACGATCCATCTTTCTTCTTAACAAATAATACTGGTGCTCCCCACAGGGAATGGCTTTGTCGAATGAATCCCTTGTCCAACATTTCTTGCAACTGTACTTGGAGTTCTCTATGCTCGGCTGGAGCCATCTAATAAGGTGCTTTTGATATTGGTGCAGCTCCAGGCAATAATTCTATTTCGAAAGAAATTCCCCGCTCGGGAGGAAGTTCTGGTAAGTCTTTTGGAAAGACCTCCACATATTCCCTAATAATGGGAACATCTTCTGGCTTTAACTCCATTTCTTGCTCTTTGTCCACCATGTTAGTTAAGTATTCTTGACATCCGTTAGCTAACATTTTCCAAGCCTTCAATGCCGATATTAACCTAGTTGAGGAGTTTCGGGACTGACTGTAAAAGTTGAATTCCTCCTCCTCACCATGAAGACTAAACATAACACAACGCTTGCGACAATCAATCTTAGCATTGTACTTACCTAGGAAGTCCATTCCTAGGATAACATCGAAATCTTGAAGCTTAATCGCAATCAAGTCTACATATAATTCTCTACCGCAAATGACTATTAGAACATTTCGCATCCAGAAATCGGACAACAAAATTTCCCCTGATGGAAGAGAGGTTCTGAAAGGTTGTCTAAACTATCAATACCTCTTCCTAATTTCTGGGCAAACTCCGTTAATACAAATGAATGGGTGGCACCATAATTAAATAAGACAATAGCATCATATGCGGCTACAGAAATCTGACCTATTACTACATGAGAGGTTCCAGCTTCGGCATCCCCCTTTGTGTAAGCATAAATTCTGCCTTGGGGTTCAGGAGCCTCTAGTCTTTCTTGTGTGATCGAAAGGCCTTCGATTTTTGCTTGGACTGCAAGCAACTGATTGTCTGAATTTCTGTTTGGAAACTGGGGGTTTGGATTCTGGTTGTTCAGGGTGCAATTCCTTGCATAGTGGCCTTCCTTGCCACAAAGGTAGCAATCATTCGTCCCTAATCTACACATTCCCAGGTGCTTCTTCCCACAATGGGCGCATATAGGATAACTATTACTATTATTATTATTACCCCCCACTACCTCGGTTGGTTTTCTTTGAGGGTAATTTCCCTATTGGCCTTGGCTCGTAGCATTCCCTTTTCTCTTGTTCTTTCCTAATTGTTTGAAATTTTGGGCCGAATTATTGGTCTGGCCCTTCGTGTACAACTTCGGATTCTGTCGGGGCTGCAACTGCTTCGCCACGTCCTTATTCTCCTTCTTAGCCTTAAGAATTTGAATCTTTGCCTCCTTATCTTGGTTGATCCAGTACTCGGCTCTTATTGCCTGACCGATACAGTCGGCTACAAGGGTTAGAGGGCTACTGCCAGCACTGACTCGCTTGGCAATATCTGTTCGGAACATCTTCATCATCCTCCTTACCTTGTCGGTTTCATTCGGTACTAGTTCCGGACATAAGTGGGCTGACTATTCAAACTTCTAGACAGCTTCCAATACTGTCATCGACCCTTGTTTAAAACTGTTAAACTTATCTTGTTGAGCTACAAGAATTTCCCTATTGTAATACATTGTCCTAAACTTGGTCACGAAATCCTGCCAACTCATAGTTGCCACGTTCCGGCACATTTGCACGGTCATCCACCAATGTCGTGCATCTTTCTTAAGTACAAAGGAAGCACACAAAACCTTCTCCTGTTCTGTCAGTCCCATGAAATCTAAAATTACTTGGATATCTAGCAACCAATTGTCAGCCTCTATTGGGTTCGTGGGTCCTTCAAATTCAGGCACCTTCATTCGCCTGAAGTACTTATACAATGAATCCTCCCTAATCAGGGGTGGGTTTGCTTGTACCTCTATGGGTGCTAATGGAACTTCAGCATTCCGTGGAACCTCTTGGTGAACCTCCGGTACTTGAGACACTACTAGAGGTACATAGTTTTCTTGAGGCGGAATTACATATCTTGAAGTATCTTATTGAATCGGGCTATCTGTTCCCGAAGCTTATTAGTTTCTCGTTGCTGTTCTATCAACTGACGTTGCAACATTGTTACTACGTTTGCAAGATCAAGTTCTTGTGAGTTTTGATTAGCTCAAGTTCGTGGTCGTACCATCTTCTAATTTCTTATCTAGTCACAAGAAAGATATTGTTATTCTTCAATATCACTCCGTTCATTCATATCTTATCATTTCATACCATATCTTAACTTTAACATAAACTTATCATATCATAACATAGCATCACCATATCATATCGTAAAATATCATATTAGAGATCTATCATGATCTCATCATATCATATTATATCTTTATCATGAATCATTCATAAACTTTCCATAACATCGTAACTTCCTCATAAACATTCATACTTAAACTTTGTACTTTTGTACATCATACAAAAGTACATCATTTTGGTACTATTATATACATATCTCATATAACCTATACTTATTATACATTCACGATCAAAATTATGATGGAAGTGGCTACCACTTTACCATCATACATATGTACGATCTTATATTTAAGCCATCTATTCTATCGTTACATCGAAAAATACGTCCCAATCCTCGTCACCAAATAAAATTTCCTCCGGGTCATCCTCAACATCTTCTATATCTTCCTCGTCATCGCTCTCGATGTTGATTACGGGAGGATCTTCCTTGTCATCGCTCTCAATGTTGATTACGGGAGGATCTTCAGGGTCCATATTGTCAGCATCTGCACCAACCTCTTCCTCCTGTGGAGGAATCACCTGAAGTGGCACCGCCGGAATGGGATCCTCTATACCGACATCGTCGTTTGGCACCTGTCCATAGTCATTCACTAGGGCATCTGCTTGCAACATATGGGCTGTTAACTCGGCGTCCATGATATCATTTATCATGTTTTCCAATGTCATTCCCCCCATTGGTGCCTGAACAAATGCTCTAACTTTGGGAGGTAATCCATTCCTAACCAATTGCAATGCCCGCATCTCTGGGCTACCTAAATTAGGAATATGAGGCAACATGGCATCCTGAAATCTTCTACAATAGTGACTCATGGATTCGTTTGGATAAGCATGCCAGTCAGCAACATAGTCAAGGTATAGCCTCATATTCATATTGTTGTAAACCTCTGGATCGCGGTTGGGCATAGCGGCGTCTCCCTCTGGGAAAGGCCCGTAACGTGTAATAATTAGATTATGAAAATCTTCCCACGATCCTCCTAGAATTTCTGGCTCTCCTATAGTCCTCCACCATAATCGAGCATCTACCGCTAGACATCGACTGGATAACGGTACTTGGAGATGTGCTTCAATATGACATATCCGGAATACAGATTCCATATCATGAAGCCAAGCTGCTAGCGATATTGTTCGTCTAGTCCCGTCAAAAATCAGAGGTAGCATCCCATGAAACGCATATGCAGCAGCACGATCCTCATCCATTATCCTTGGATCTATATCATACAATCTTACATAATAAAATACATACACACAATATTTTTAACTTACAATGACTGTGGCGCAGGCAGGCATACTGTAAAACTGGAAGGCAGGAACCCTTTGCTCTGATACCAACTTTGTAATGACCCACCCTACGTAGGCCGTTACCATACTTAACTTACTACATAATAGCTGAACCTGCGGAATTGAGGACTACTTTTTTTTTTCATTAAAACAACTTGTATCTGAATTGACAGTATACTTACTTATAATCATACATACTTGCACTTTAAATGTGTTTTAACATCCAACTTAAGTCTTAAAAGCTTACTCATACTCAACATACTTATATATGTATGTATACATATACACATATATATATATATATATTAACTGTCAAACATAACAAAATGCATAGCGGTTCCTATCCCAAGATTTCACAGTTCGCCCTGCCATGCTCCACTGTCTTGCATCACATATTGCTGTAAGATTTCTTACCTACAGCATAAACGTAAGTTGTGAGCTTTCGCTCAGCAAGCACAACTATTAACCTGCAAAATATTTCACAATAACACAATGCATGAATCACTTATTCTTTGATTATGCTTTCTTAGGTTAGCATACTTTTTTGGGCCCTTACATAACATAACATAAGTGTACGTACCTTGGCGCGCAGCCATGGAATGGTAGGGCAACCAGCCCTCTCCATCTTAAACCATGGACTAAACCTGTCCTAGTTCAGGTCGGTACAACACGAGGCAACTTGCTTGCCATCATACTTAAAAACTTGTTCTTAATTTAAAACATATCTGAAAAACCATTTCATACTTGAAAACATTTCATACTTATAAACAGTTTCTTACTTGAAACTCGGTTCTTATTCTTACCATATAACTTATCATTAGTGAGTATGCTTCATGATGCCACAATAATATAACATAAATCATACGCAGTTCAACATGTATGCATAAACTTGAAAACTTACAAGCAATAAAACATTTTTCACTTACGCTGTAGGCGGAGCTGTACTTACTGATTATGCTAAATCCTGAATCCTATGTTCCGCCAAGTAACAGGTTACCTTCCTGTTTTCAGAAAAATCGTAAGATAAGAATCTTCCTATCTTGCTATGAATCATATCATTTAATGTTAGTATTCAAACCAACATTCATACCCTAGTTACATGCTTATGTTACATGGTATCCTATTCGGTTACTATAAGTAATCTTGGATCCAAAACTTGACATATAACCTTTGTATTATAAATAACTTTATCCCATAATTTGTTTGTATGTGCAGGAATTGCTTATTCCCTGCACTATTTTGGAAATCCAGCTTTGCTTTAAAAATATGCTTTGAATTTGACAAAGTTTCCTTCATGAAAATTGTAGATTTCATCCAAAACCAAAACTTTTTTTTTTTGGTCAAAACTTTGAATTTGTCTCTAACTTGCTTGTTTCTTCCTTTGAAACTGTTTTGACCATATTTACTAACCATAAAATTTGGTCTCGGATTTTGATAAAAACAGAGGCCTTATGGGCCTTAGTTTTAAAAACAGTCTACATTGGCCCCAAGGATTTTTCATTTCCTACAACTTTTCAGTTATGACTTTTTCCAAATTCGGCCTCTAAGGGCCTCAAAATCTTATTCCCAAAAAACTGTCCAGTTAAACCCGAAAATGGCAGTTTTCGTTTAGGTGAGTTCTTACGTAAAATTACGCGCATACTACCTCAACGATTGAAACCGTGAGCCTATGTCAAGCATGCAGCGCATTTCATAATCATACTTTCATTTCTTATTCATATAATCTTTGTGCAAACCTAAATGGTAGTCTATACCAAATTAGGGTTTTTAGGGTTTTTCTTAAACCCTAATTGCAACATATCATACCCTTTTCCTTATTCATTCATAAAACATCATTCCTTGAGCATATAGGAACATGTAATAGGCATATACACAGCCAACTAACCATTAACTCAACTAATCATAAACTTGCATCAAATCATAACTAGAGACCACTAAACCCTAATCAAGCATAATCAAGCACTTACCATAAACCTTAGTGCATGAAACTAAAAAGTGAGCTTATGCTATTACATTTCCAACATGGACATACACTTAAATCTTAAACCAAAACTTAATTGATAAACTAGAGGGTGGAGAGGATTACCTCAAGATTGAAGAAAATGAATCTACCCTCGGTTGAAAGCTTTCTTTTCACTCTACAAACACCAAATCCGAACTTCCTCTCTCTCACTTCCTTTTCTTTGGCTCGGCTCTTAAGGGAAAGATGGACTAGAGAATGAGTTGCTAGCACTTTAGGTTTCACTAAAAGTTCTTAAAGTGATCTAACTTTCACCTATTTATAGGTGAAATCAAACTTATTTCTAAGATTGCTTGCTAGTTCTCAAGAGTGAAATATTTGCTCATAACTCCGATGTAGTGGCCGGCCAAGCTTGATCTAGATAGCCAAGTAAGCAAGGCTAGGGGGCTTGCTCATCAAGGCTAGAAGCATGACATGTCCTTTCTTTGTAGTGGCCGGCCATGAAGAGTCCAAGTGGAGAGTTATGCTTACTCTAGCTAGCCAAGTAAGCAAGGCTAGAGGCTTACTCATCAAGGCTAGAAGCATGAGGTGTCTTTCCCTTATGGTGGCCGGTCATGCTTGAGTCCATGTGGAGGATCTTGCTTGTTGAAGCACAACACATAGCCAAGTAAGCAAGGCTACAATGCTTACTTAACAAAGCTAGTATGCTTAGTCACCAACCTAGAAGCATGATGTGTCAAGTTCTAGAGACACCCTAATTTTTACAATTTGCATATTGGTCCTTAAGAGAAAAATATTTGCCCAAAGAACCCATAAGGTGGCTGGCCACGGAGTGCCGATGTGGAAGAAAATGGTTAAGCCAACTAGGTCATTAAACCCTAACTTATTTCCTTGGTTTTCAAAGCAACTAAGGTAACTAAACTTGTAACCAATCATTGACCTAGTTGGATTTGAAGACTTAGTTGGGAAAATCCTTCATAAAATTTTACATACTTATTTGCAAATATTTTATTTTTCTTAAAATTACACATTAGTCCCTAAAGACAAAAATATTTGCACTTAGGTCCTTGTGAGGTGGCCGGCTATGGTGGAGACATTTGGCATGAAATCCTTGCTTAGTCATCCACTTAATACTTCTTAATTTTTCTAACAATCCATACTTAATTGCTTTTCTTAAAATTACATATTGGCCCCTAAAGACTAAAATATTTTCATTTTAGTCCCTATGAGGTGGCCGTTCATAAGGAGTGCTTTGTGGCAAAAAATTCCTCCAATGATCATCCATTTTTTTTTCAAGGACGAGGTGTCCTCCCATTAGGCACCGTTTGGTCTTTCTTCGAAAAACAATCCATTTATTCTAACACAGATATTACCAATACTGTTTTTAACTAATAACAGTATATTCGTACTAGACTACTGTCCAAAATTTATATGTACTTGACTGGACTGTGTTTCAATTTTTCTTAGAACTTAAAGCTGCCTAGCTCTTATTTCTCTAAATATTGTGCTTGATTTTTCTACATGGTCTCGTACCTTATTCTTGCTTATTCATACGTAATGACAGTTTTTTTTTTCACAGTATAATTTCCATACTGTTAATTATATTGTAGAACTGTCTTAATCATACCTTAGGTCATTCTAGTCGAACGTTGATCGACATGGAATCGTAAACCCTAATTTCATCTTTTTCAACAAAAGGCTTCATATTCATATAAATAACCTATTATCGAGTCTTAAAACATTACAAGAACTCAATAATGCTATGATAAATCAAATCAAGCATTTCACATAAACATACATATTACAAACTTTGATTCCCTAAAAAGGAAATCATAAATTTGTAAAAAGGTTGGTTATTACATCATGATGATGAGATTTTACGTTAGAAAGCGCTGCATGATTGTTGTAGGCTCACGGTTATGACCGTTTGAGGTAGGGTGCCCGTAATTTGACCGTAAAAATGGATTTAAGAAAGAAACTACTAGTTCGGGTAAAACTGGACAGTTTTCTGGTAAGTGGAATTTGAGACCCTTAGAGGCCGAATTTGGGAAAACTCAAAACTACAAAGTTGTAGGAAATGGAAAATCCTATGGGGCTACAAAAATAGTTTTTAAAAATAAGACTCCAAAGACCTCTTTTTGTTTTTGTGAAAACCCGTGCCCTAGTCTACCAGACCCTGTGCACGGCCAGCCGGTTTCAACCAGAGATAAGAATAAGTTAAAGGCATAATTAGGTTTTGAACAAAACACAAAATTTGTAGTATTATTTGAGGTCTAAAACTTTCATGAAGAAAAATTTTTCTAATTCCATACAGATTTTAAAGTAAAGCCAGATTCCCAAAATTGTGCAGGGTATAGGAAATTCCTGCACAGGATTTCCTAAAAACAGTGCATAAGCAGGAAATTCCTGCACATGCACAGATAATCAAAGCTTGTGGGACTATTTTAAGCAGTTTATAAAAAGGGGTTAAAATTTATCACAAAGGGATTGAAATAAATAAAATAAGCCAAGTCATATGGTAAACAACTATAGGACAAATAGTAACCATATGAGATACCCAAGCTATTGGGTTGGGCCTTAGTAAGATTAGTAACCTAATACTATTCAAGTATTATTGGGCTTAGTATTCAAGGTTACCCTAAGTAACCTAACAAGATATTGTTTAAGTATGTTGGGCCATGAGCCCTAGGGTTACCGCAAATAACCGAACGAGTTATCATAAGAAGATATGGGGGACATATAACTAGGACTACTCATAGATGATGGTTAGGATACCAATATTTAATGATTATGATTTATTTTAAGATAGAATGTGAATTACTCTTATCTTACACCCTGTTTGGAAACAGGAGTATGAATTGTTGTCGTGCCATGTTTGGATGATAAACCAAGAGTGTAGGACATCGGGTAAGTACAAACCTCACCTACAGTATGGAAAATAGTAAATACTATTCTCAACTATGACGTGTTTTCATGTATGCCGTGATACGCCATGTTATGCCATGTATGCCAAGATATGCCATGTTATGCCAAGATGTGCCATGATATGTCATGATATGTCATGTGTATGTATATGTTAATGTTATGGTTGATATTATGTTATGTTATATATTTTAATATAGTGACATCATGAGGTATGTTCACTAATATTAAACCACATGGTAAGAACATACTTTAAGTCATAAGATAAGACAAGCAAGGTGTCGTACCAATCTCCTGTTGATGCGGGAGGATTATGTATGTTTCAAGTTCAAGTTCAAGTTCAAGTCCAAGATAAGGGTTATGTATATGATTATCAACCTCCCGTTGATGCGTGAGGGTATAATCAACATCAACCTCCTGTTGATGCGGGAGGATTATATATGTTTAAGAAAATTCTCAGACCTTCTGTTGATGCGGAAGGGTTATGTTTCAAGATTCCCAGAATTGTTAGGGACCTTGCAAACCTTAACTTTCTGTGGAATGCGCGCATTTGGTACGTACACAAGGAGTCCACATGTTAAGCAAGATAATAAGTTCATAATGGAGCATAAGACATTCATAATCGATCATAAATGGATTATGCATAAGTTATATGATGTTTGTTATGTTTTTGTGAGTTTATGTTTGTACTTGCTGGGAGAAAGCTCATCAGTACATTTCATACATCTTGTTTAGCTCCCGATAACAATTCTATCTTAAATGAAATTTCCCGCTCCGGTGGAAGTCCAGGTAAATCTTTTGGAAAGATACCCACGTATTCCCTATTACTGGGGACATCTTCCGGTCTTAGCTCCACCTCTTAATCTTTGTCCACCATGTTAGCTAAGTATCCTTGACCTCCATTAGCTAACATTTTCCAAGCCTTCGTTGCCGAAACTAGCCGAGTTGATGAGCTCTTAGACTGGCCGTAGAAGTTAAATTCTTCTTCGCCAAGCGGATTAAACATAACACAATGTTTCTACAATCGACATAACACAATGCTTTCTACAATCGATCTTAGCGTTGTACTTTCCCAAGAAATCCATTCCTAGGATCACATCATAATCTTGAAGTTTAATCACAACAAGATCCACATACAATTCTCTACCACAAATGACTATTGGAACGCCTCGTATCCAGTAGTCAGACAGAAGAATTTCTCTCGACAGAAAGAATATTATAAAAGGTTGCTCCAAAGTATTAACTTCGCTTCTTAATTTCTAAGCAAACTCCCTCGATACAAACGAGTGGTTAGCTTCAGAATCAAATAGAGCAATTGCATTATGAGTGGCGACAGAAATCTGACCTGTTACCACGTGAGAAGTTCCTGCTTCGGCATCCCCCTTTGTGTAGGCATAAATCATCGCTTGGGGTTCTGGAGCCTCTAGCCTTCCTTGTGTGATCGAAGAGCCTTCGATCTTTGCTTGAGCTGCATGCAACTGACAGCCCGAATTCCTGTTTGGAAACTGGGGGTTCTGGTTCTGACTGTTCAGGGTACAATTCCTCGCATAGTGGCCTTCTTTGCCACAAAGGTAGCAGGCATTTGTTCCTGATCTACATACCCCAAAATGTTTCTTCCCACACTGGGCACACACAAGATAATTATTATTATTATTATTATTATTACCCTCATTTCCTTGATTGGTCTTCTTTTGAGGGTAATTCCTCTGTTGGCCCTGACTCATAGCATTCCCTTTCCTCTTGTTCTTCCCGAACTGTCTAGGATTCTGGCCAGCATTACTGGACTGACCCTTCAAAAGAGAGTCCTGGTTCTATCGAGGCTGTGACTGCTTCACCACGTCCTTCTCTTCCTTCTTAGCCTTAAAAATTTGAGCCCTTGCCTCCCTATCCTGATTAATCCAGTACTCGGCTCTTATTGCTCGACTGATACAGTCGGATACCAAGGCTAGAAGGCTACTGCCAGCACTGACTTGCTTGGCAATATCTGTTCAGAACATCTTCATCATCCTTCTTACCATCTCGGTTTCATTCGGTACCAGTTCCGGACATAAACGGGCTAGCTGTTCAAACTTTTTGATATCTTATAATACTGTCATTGACCCTTGTCTAAAACTATTGAACTCATCTTGTTGAGCTGCAAGGATTTCCTTGTTGTAATACATGGTCCTAAACTCGGTCACGAAATCCTCATGGTTATCACGTTCCTGCGCATTTGCACGGTCATCCACCAATGCCGTGCGTCCTTTTTAAGTGAAAAGGAAGCACACAAAACCTTCTCCTGTTCTGTCAGTCCCATGAAATCTAAAATTACTTGGATATCTAAGAACCAATTGTCGGCCTCTACTAGGTCCGTAGGTCCTTCAAACTCAGCCGCCTTTATTCGCTTGAAGCGCTCATACAACAAATCCTACCTAATCAAGGGTGGGTTTGCTTGTACCCCTACGGGTGGTAACGGAACTTCAGCATTCCGTGGAATCTCATGGTGAACCTCCGGTACCTGAGGAACTACTGGAGGTACGGGGTTTTCCTGAGGCGGAACTACATTAGCTTGGTGTATCTGGTCTAATCGGGCTATCCGTTCCCAAAGCCGATCAGTTTCTCGTTGCTGTTCCATTAACTATCGTTGCAATGTTGCTACCACGTTTGCAAGATCAGGCTCTTGTGTGTTTTGATTAGCCCGAGTTCGTGGTCGTACCATCTTCTAATTTTCTACTTAAGAAAAGATATTATCATACTTCTAATATCCTTTCTTTCATTCATAACTTATCACATCATATCATAGAACATCTTATCATAAAATTGTCATAACTTATCATATCATATCATAGTGTCATCGTATCATATCAAAAAAGCATCATATTAGAGATCCATCGTGGTCTCAGCTTATCGTATCATGACTTCATCATGAATCATGCATAAAATTTTCGTAACTAATACTTAATCATAACATCGTAACTTCCTTATGTACTTTTCATACTTAAACTTGTCCTTTCGTACATCATATGAAAGTACATCATCTTGGTACTATTATGTACATATCACATACACCCTATACTTGCTATACATACATGGTCAAAAAAATGAGATGGAAGTATCTACCACTTTACCATCATACTTATCCTATATACAGCCCTAAAGTCAAAAAGAATAAAATAATAAAAGTCAGACTTAGATCTAAATTATCTACTCGGTCGTTACGTCAGAGAACATGTCCCAATCATCGTCACCGAATAGGATCTCCTCCGGATCATCCTCGACGTCTTCTATCTATTCCTCCATTCCCTCAAATTCTTCCCATTCTTCTTCAAACTCTTCCTCAACGTCTTCTTCATCATCATCACTGGATAGGATGATTATTGGAGGATCTTCGGGTTGATCCTCGGGAGCAGCCAAGAAATCAACAAGGTCCACTTCGTTATTGTCAGCGTTGGTCGCTGCCTCCTATGGCGAAATCTTTTGCAGTGGGATGGCCGGGATAGGGTCTTCTGGCAAAACCGGGCCTCCCTCAAACAGTGGCTCGGAAATTCCAGCATCATCAACAGGCACCAATAGATAGTCATCTTCTGGTTCCACTACTTGTACCATGTATGCTATTATTTCTGCCTCCATAATAGCATCTATCATATGCTCCAATGATATTACTAAAATCGGAACCGGAATGAACTGCTTAACTTCCGGAGGTAACCCGTCCCTAATAATATCAATTGCCCGCCATTCTAGGTCATCCAACTCTCGAGGAATGTAGGGCAACATTACATCTCCGAACCTCCGGCGGTAATGGCCCATGGACTCATTTGGGTAGGCTTGCCACTTCGCGATGTAGTTAAGGTATCGCCTCATATACATATCGTTATATATGTCCGGGTCGCGATACGACATATTGGCCTCCTCATTTGGTAAAGGCCCATAATGTGCAATAATCAGGGCACGAAAATCAGCCCTTGATCCTCCCTGAATAGCTAGTTCCCCCAGCGTTAGCCACCATAACCTAGCATCTCCTGCTAGACACCTACTGGCCAACAAAACCTGAAGGCGTACCTCTATATGGCATATCCTAAAAATCGTCTCCGTATCATATAACCATCCTGCTAACGATTCTGACCTTCGGGTCCCGTCAAATAGCAGGGGTTGCATCCCTTAAACGCATAAGTAGCGTCACGATCCTTGTTTACTCGCCTCGGATCCATATAAACTAATCTACCACATTACATGTACATAATAAGTAAAAAAAATTAACTCTTACTTACAATGACTATGGCGCTGGCAGGCAGACTGTGAAACTGGAAGGCAGGAAACCCGCTCTGATACCAACTCTGTAATGACCCGCCTAACGTAGGTCGTTACCTTACTTATCTTACATAAATACTTAAATTATTCATCTTAGCGGAAATACGGAATTTTTTTTAAAACAACTTGAAACTAAAATCTATCCCATTACATACTTACATGTATATACAAACATACTTACGTACTTCAGTACTGAAATGTCAACTTACATACAACATAGTTCATAAATAATAACATAATATAACAACAGACGTAGCGGTCTCCATCCCACGTTTCACATCTCGTCGTGCCAAGCCCGACCGTCTTGTATCAAGGATTGCTGATAGGTTGCTTACCTACAACATAGACATAAGTCGTGAGCTTTCGCTCAGCAAGTACAACTATCAATCCGCAAAACAAAACTTAATAAAGCAATGCATGAACCAATTATGCTTCATTATGCTTTCTTATGTTTACATATCTTTGGGCCCTTACATAACATAAGTGTACGTACCGTGGCACGCAGCCATGGAGTGGTTAGGGCGGCCAGTCCATTTCCAACTCAAACCATGGACCAAACCCGCCCTTGTGGCAGGTTGGTACGACACGAGGCAACTTGCTTGCCATCATACTTGAAATCTTCCCGTAACTTGTTCTTGAATATAATTTCTTATGAATAGTTTTCATTCTTGAAAATGATTCCTTGAACATAGTTTTCTTCTTGAAAACAGTCTTTTAAAACAGTTTCATACTTGAAACTGGGTTCTCATTCTTACCAAGTGACTTATCATTGGTGAGCATGCTTCATCATATGCATCACAACATGTATGCATGAGCTTGAAAACAAACAAGCAATAAAACAATCTGTATATGCTGTAGGCGGAGTTGTACTTACTTGTTTCGTCCTGGATTTTGTTGCTCCAAATCAGGTTGCAACAACAGGTTACTTCCCTGTTTTCAGAAAGGATGTAAAAAAAGGGTCATCTTATCTTACCATAAATCATAATCATAAAATGTTGGTATCCTAACCAACATTCATGAGTAACCCTAGTCATATGTCCCCCTCACACACACACTTATGATGACTTATTTGGTTACTAAATGTAACCCTAAAGCTTATGGCCTAACCAGACATAACCAATATCTTATTAGGTTACTTCGGGTAACCCTTGGTGTAAGCCCAAGTTATATTTGGATAAAGACCTATTGGGTTACTAAGGCCCAATTTTTAAAATCATGTCCTACTAGGTTACTATGGGCTTTAGGCCCAACCCAATAACTTGGTAACCTATCCGGTTACTAATGGTCATCATCTTGTTACTATGTCTTAAAATAATTTGGGCCCGAATAAATTTAGTAACCTATCCGATGACCATAAATCTTACTATAGTTATCCTATTACTTGGCCCAATTCATTTATTTCTTTTTCCTTACTAAACTTGGTTTAACTAACCATTTTATAAACTGTTTTTATAAAACTATCTAAGTCTGGAGTAATTTGCTGAAAATAGTCCCATTAATCCAACTATCAGTGTATGTACAGGAATTGCCTGTTCCTGTACTGTTTTACAAATCATGTGCAAGAATTTCCTGTTTTCTGCACAGTTTTCAAACTCCAGTTATACCCATAAATCTGTTTTGAATTTGAAAAACTTTTCTTCACAAAAGTTTTAGATCTTAAAAAATCCTACAACTTTCATTCTTTACTCAAAACCCAGTTCTATCTCTAACCTTCTCTTTTTCCTTGTTGAACCTGCCTGGCCGTGCACAGGGTCTGGGCATGACCAGGTTTGGATTTTTGTAAAAACAGAGGCCTTTGAAGCCTTATTTTTAAAAACCGTCCACTTTGACCCCTAGGATTTTTCATTTCCTACAACTTTACAGTTTTAACTATTCTTAAATTCAGCCTCTAGAGGCCTTAAAATCCTGTTTCCAGATTACTGCCCAGTCTTGATCCGAGATTAGCAGTTTCCATTTTAATTGTTTCTCACGTAAAATTACGCACACACTACCTCGAACGGTTAAAACCATGAACCTACATCAAGCATGCAGTGAATTACATACTGTTTTCATTGCCATGCATTCATTTTTATTCATAAAATCATTCATACAAACCCACATGGTAAATCATTACCAACTAGGGTTTTTAGGGTTTTCCTTGACCCTTCTTGCATCATACATCAATATCACATAATCAATCACACCATACATCTTCTTGAGTGTGTGGGGACATGTTACAAACATTTACTAGGCATTCATACATACCATACATACTCTAGCAATTGAAATCATAACCATACACAAAACCATAAATCAAAACCACTAACCCTAATCAAGCACAAATCTAAGCTATTACATAAAAATTACAATGAGCTTATGCTCTTACATACCCACATAAAATACACATAAATCTTGAATCAAAGCTTAATTGGATAGCTTAAAGGTTTTAGAAGGATACCTTTAAGCTTGGAGATTGGTTCTAGGCCTTGAATCAAACTTTCCTTCCTACTTTGGTTCCTCCACAAATTCGGCCACCATGCTTCTTCTCTCTCTCTATCTTTTTGTTTTCTTCTCTTCTCTATGGGGTTCGGTTTTTATGAAGGAAAGAGGGTGAGATGAAATTTTTCCATAGTTTTGGTAGAATAACACAAAAGTGACCCAAAACCACCCCCATCACCTATTTATAGGTGAAAAATATTTTCTTTTTGGATTTATTTTTATTTTTAAAATTACATATTAGTCCTTAAGAGTAAAATATTTGCTCAATACCCCTATGAGGTGGCCGGCCATTGAAGCGCCTTGGAGGTCAAGTTTCTAATTCTTTCCTAATATTCACAAAATCCATAAATTATGTAATTATCCAATGGATGAGGTGTCCTTCCCTTTGGACCTTGTTTGGCCTTCCTCTTAAAATGCAATCCATTTTCATACTAATGCAAATATTACAAATACTGCTTTTACTAATAACAGTACTGTCATACTGGACTGCAGTCTAGAATTCATCTGCGTATTATTAGATTGTGTAAAATATTTTCTTATGACTTAAAGCTACTTAGCCCTTATTGTCCTAAATAATGTGTTTGATTTTTTTTATAGTGGTCTTGAAGCTTATTATTACCATTTTATCTGTGATGATGTTTTTTCGCATTATAATTCCTACACTGCTTGCTATAATGCAACACCGTCATATTCATACATTTGACTTTTCTTGGTCAAACTTTGACCAACATAAAATCATAAAATTTTAATTTACCTTTTTGCTCAAAATTCCTTATGCTTGGCTGAGCAATCTATTATTGAGTCTTATAAGGCCATAAGAACTCAAATACATTCTGATAAAATCAGATCAGACATTTCACATAACATTCATATTCCTTATCAAGGGAATCATGAATCAATCAAAAGAGCGGCTATTACACCAGTAATCATCATCGCCATTGATGATGATGAAGAAGAATGGGAAGAATTTGAGGGAATGGAGGAAGACATAGAAGATGTCGAGAATGACCCGGAGGTGATTTTGTTTGGTGACAATGATTGGGACGTGTTCTCCGACGTGACGACTGAGCAGATCGTTTAGACCTAAGTTTGACTTTTATAGTTATATTCTTTTTGACCCTAGGGTTGTAAATAAGATAAGTACAATGGTAAAGTGGTAGACACTTCCATCTCATTCTTGACCGTGTATATAGAGCAAGTATAGGGTGTATGAGATATGTACATAATAGTACCAAAATGATGTACTTTTGTATAATATACAAAAGGACATAGTTAAGCAAGAATGTATACGATGAAATTATGATGTTATGAATAAGTATCAATATGAAAGGTTCATGACAAAGTCATGAAACGATAAGATGAGATCACGATGGATCTCTAATATGATGCTTTTATGATATGATACGATGGCACTATGATATGATATGATAAGTTATGACGATATTATGATAAGATGTTATATGATATGATGTGATAAGTTATGAATGAAAAAAAGGATGTTAGAAGTATGATAATATCTTTTCTTAATAGGAAATTAGAAGATGGTACGACCACGAACTCGAGCTAATCAAAACTCACAAGAACTTGATCTTGCAAACGTGGTAACAATGTTGCAACGTCAGTTAATAGAACAGCAACGAGAAACTAATAGGCTTTGGGAACAGATAGCCCGATTCAATCAGATACTTCAAGATAATGTAGTCCCGCCTCAAGAAAACTCTATACCTCCAGTAGTGCCTCAAGTACCGGAGGTTCACCAGGAGATTCCACGGAATGCTGAAGTTCCATTAGCACCCATAGGGGTACAAGCAAACCCACCCTTGATTAGGGAGGATTTGTTGTATAAGCGCTTCAGGCGAATAAAGGCGCCTGAATTTGAAGGACCCACGAACCCAATAGAGGCCGACAATTGGTTGTTAGATATCCAAGTAATTTTGGATTTCATGGGACTGACAGAACAGGAGAAGGTTCTATGTGCTTCCTTTGTAATTAAGAAAGATGCACGACATTGGTGGATGACCATGCAAATGCGTCCGAACGTGGCAACTATGAGTTGGTAGGATTTCGTGACCGAGTTTAGGACAATGTATTACAACAGGGAAATCCTTGCAGCACAACAAGATAAGTTTAACAGTTTTAAACAAGGGTCGAGACAGTATTGGAAGCTGTCAAGAAGTTTGAACAATTAGCCCACTTATGTCCGGAACTAGTACCGAATGAAACCGAGAAGGTAAGGAGGATGATGAAGATGTTCCGAACAGATATCACCAAGTGAGTCAATGCTAGCAGTAGCCCACCAACCCCGGTAGCCGACTGTATCGGTCAGGCAATAAGAGCCGAGTATTGGATCAACCATGATAAGGAGGAAAAGATTCAAATTCTTAAGGCTAAAAGGGAGAATAAGGACGCGGCGAAGCAATTGTAGCCCCGACAGAATCCGAAGTTGTACTCGAAGGGCCAGACCAGTAATTTGGCCCAAAATTTCAAACAGTTAGGAAAGAACAAGAGGAAAGGGAATGCTACGAGCCAGGGCCAACGGGGAAATTACCCTCAAAAGAAGACCAATCGAGGTAGTAGGGGTAATAATAATAATAGTAATAGTTATCCTGTGTGCACCCAGTGTGGGAAGAAGCACCTGGGAGTGTGTAGATTGGGGACAAACGCTTGCTACCTTTGTGGCAAGGAAGGCCACTATGCAAGGAATTGCACCCTGAACAAGAATCCAAACCCCTAGTTTCCAAACAGAAATTCGGACAATCAGTTGCTTGCAGTCCAAGCAAAGATCGAAGGCCTTTCAATCGTACAAGAAAGACTAGAGGCTCCTGAACCCCAAGCCAAGATTTATGCCTACACAAAGGGGGATGCCAAAGCTGGAACTTCTCACGTGGTAACAGATCAGATTCCTGTCGCCACTCATAATGCAATTGCTCTATTTGATTCTGGGGCTACCCACTCATTTGTATCGATGAATTTCAACCGGAAATTAGGAAGAAAAGTTGATAGGTTAGAGCAAATTTTTTGAATATCCTTTCCATCAATAGAAATTCTTCTATTGGACTACTGGATACGAGGTGTTCCAATAGTCATCTGTGGCAGATAATTATATGTGGATCTTGTTGGGATCAAACTTCAAGATTATGTTATGATCCTAGGAATGGATTTCCTTGGAAAATACAATGCTAGGATCGAATGTAGAAAACATTGTGTTATATTTACTCCGTATGACGAAGAAGAATTTAACTTCTATGGCCAGTCTAAGAGCTCATCAACTCGTCTAGTCTCGGCAATGAAGGCTTGGAAAATGTTAGCTAATGGAGGTCAATGATACTTAGCTAACATGGTGGAAAAAGATCAAGAGGTGGAGCTAAGACCGGAAGATGTTCCCAGTATTAGGGAATATGTAGATGTCTTTCCAAAAGACTTACCAGGACTTCTGTCGGAGCAGGAAACTTCTTTTGAGATAAAACTGCTGCCTGAAGTTGCACTAATATCAAAGGCGCCTAACTAAGAGAACTCCAAGTACAGTTATAGGAACTACTTGACAAGGGATTCATCCGGCAAAGTCACTCTCTATGGGGAGCGCCAATTTTGCTCGTCAAGAAAAAGGATGGATCGTTGTGAATGTGCATCAATTATCGTGAGTTGAACAAGATTACGATAAAAAATAAGTATCCCCTCCCAAAAATGGATGATCTTTTTGGATCAACTCAGGAGAGTAGTAGTATTTTCTAAAATCAAATTACGACTACGATACCATCAGCTCGGGATTAAAGAGTCAGATATTTCTAAGACGGCTTTCCGGACACGGTATAGGCATTATGAGTTTTAAGTCATACCATTTGGATCAGCAAATGCCCCAGCTGCCTTTATGGACCTTATGAACCAGGTATTCAAGAAGTACTTAGATAAGTTTGTTATTGTCTTTATTGAAGATATTTCAATTTACTCAAGGTCCAAGAAAGAGCATGAACAACACCTTAGGTTGGTGTTGGAGACATTAGGAACAAATCAACTTTAGGCCAAGTTCACAAAGTGTGAATTTTGGTTAGAAAAAGTTCATTTCTTACGTCATGTGTATAATGACCAAAATTTTTTTTACGGGCTGACGATTTCCTTGTACATAAGAAATCTAAGTTCGTACCATGTATTTATGTGATATTTTATGAAAATTATGAATATCAATACAAAATTCATAATTTCATTAGTATAGGAATGAGTTCTCAATAAATTAGCTACGTGACTCCATAATAGGCCTTTTAAGGAAAAAGGTATGACGAAATTTCATGAATTCATGTTGGTCAAAGTTTGACCGAAAAAGTCTAAGTTGACCAGAAAAGTCAAAGGTTGACCAAAGAAGTCAAATATAAGACGGTACTGTGATACGATAAGCAGTATGGGGAAATATACTGTAAAAACCGTCTTTACGGACAAGATAGTATAATTAAGATTTAAAAGCACCATAGAAAAATCAAGCACCTAAAATCGGGTATTAAGGGCCAAATTGCTTTAAATAAAAAGAAATTTTTTTTATACAATCCAACTATACACAGATAAATTTTGGACTGCAGTTCAGTATAACAGTACTGAATTATACTGTGTATTAGTGAGCACAGTACTAGAAATATCTGTGTTGGCATTAAAGTGGACTGCTTTTTAAGTAAAAAGGCAAACAAGCCTTAATTATGCTTACATCACCTAAGCTCCCATTTATGACATCATTATTGGAATTAAGCAAACTTAGAAAATTAATGGAGTGTTCTAGATGGTGAGGTGGCCGGCCATTGAAGGGTCATTTGGTAATTATTCTTGCTCCAAGGGTTTTTAAGCAAAAGTTGAACTAAAAATAATTCAAAAATAAATCTTTTTTTTCACCTATAAATAGCCCAAAGGGGGAGGGGGCGGTTTTGGCTTCAAAAATTGGGAATAATCAGCCAAAATTTGCCACTTTTCTCTCTCAAAAATCCGGACATCCAAGTGCGAGCAAGAACAAAGAAAAATTTGTAAACCAAAGGGAAAAAGTGTTGGGTGGTGGTTGGTTTTTCTCTACAACAACAAGCAAGGGTTTTGAAAAATTTTTGTGCCCTTTTCTAGGCCTAGTGGCCGGTTGTGATAAAGAGAGAAAGTGAGGAGAATTGAGAATGGTTAGTGGCCGGTTTTGGTTCAAGCAAACACCAAGAGATCAACACAAATCTTGGTGCAAATTGGTGGAGAGAAACCGGTTTGGTGGAGTCTAGGAGGGGGAAGAATTTGAAAGCCAAACCCTAGCCCAAAATCTTGAATTAATCAAGGTAATTTTCCCTAGACCTCAAACTCTTTAAATTGAGCTTCAATTTGGGAAATTTAAGTGTATTTCAAGCATTGGATGTAAGAGCATAAGCTCAATTTAATTTTTATGCCCTAGTTTTGAATTTTTAGGTTGGTGCTTGAATTTATGGTTTAGGTGGTTTTATTTACTAAGTCATGCATGATTTTATGCTTTGGCTGCACGAAATTAAGGTTTATATGTTTGATGCATGCTAAGGTTATATGTCCCCAAGTATGTGAATGAAGTTATATGAGTATGTTAGGTTGCTAGAAGAGAAATATGATGAATGGAATGGATTGTACAGATGCAATCGGGTTACATGCATGTTAAAGTGGGACATTAGAAAATGTTGTATGTCTGCTTTCTAGGCTCCCACATGTTCGGTTGAGTTAGATTGCACGAAATAGGACGTAAAATGAATTTAAGAACAAAAACTGACAGTTCGGGTACAAACTGGCCAGTATTCTGGAAAGTGAAATTTGAGGCCTTTAGAGGCCGAATTGGGAAAAATGTAAAACATAAAAGTTGTAGAGAAGGGTTTTTACTAGGGGCTAACACAAACAGTTTTCCAAAATAAGGCTCTAACGGCCTCGGTTTTTATGAAATTCCGAGCCTGACCGTGCCCAGGATTCATGCACGGCCAGGTGAGTTCAACAAGGAATAAGGGCATGTTAGAGTCCGAACTGGATTTTCCTCAAAACACGAAAGTTATAGAATTTTTTGAGATCTAAAACTTTTGTGAAGATAAATTTTTCAAATTGAATCCAGATTTTTAAATAAAAACGGATTTCTAAGAACTATGCAGGAAATAAGAAATTCTTGCACAGGATTTTCTAAAACAATGCAGGAAAACTGTATTTTTGCACCAACACCAATGTTTTGACTGTGGAAACTGTTCCAATGGCAGTTTTCAGCCCTTAATGATTTTTATAAAGTCCCACTTTGAAAACCACGAATTTTTAAGTTAAATAAAAGATTTTTGACCAAATTTTCCAAATTGGATTTTAAAAAGCCAAAGTTTAGTAACAAGACAATGACGGATAGTAACCGGGAAGGATACCCGAGTTACTAGGCTTGGCCCAAAAGCCCAAGTTTGACCCATAGAATGTTGACATTGGTTGACTAAGTTTGACCACCTCAAGGGTTACCCTATGTAAACCAATAAGTTATCATGTGTATAATTGGGGGACATATAACTAAGATTGTGTATGAATGTTGGATAGGTCACCAACATTTTATAGGATCCTTATCCTATGTGCTTTTTAATAGCAGGAAGTAATCTGCAGTTGCAACCTGAGTCGGAGCAACGAAACCCAAGATATAGCGTAACAGGCAAGTACGGACCTCACCTACAGTATGGAAAATAGTAAATACTATTTTCAAGTATACATGCTATGTTATGCTATGGCATGTTATACCATGAGAAGTTATTCCAAGTATACAAGAATGCCATGTTTTCAAGAATGCCATGTTTTCAAAAATGTCATGTTTTCAAAAATGCTGTGTTTACAAAAATGTCATGTTTTCAAGAATGCCATGTTATGGCAAATGTTAAGTATGATATGATATAGTGACATCATGAAGCATGTTCACTAATGTTAAACCACATGGTAAGACAAGACAAGCAAGGTGTCGTACCAACCTCCCGTGATCATGGAGGATACATGTTCAAGTCAAGTTATAATTATTAACCTCTCGTTGATGCGTGGGGGTCAAGTTTATGATTCCCAGAACTGTTAGGACCTTGCAAACCCTAGCTTTGTCTGGAGGCTCCGCGCTTTTGGTACGTACACTATGAGCCCACATGTTAAGACAAGATAATAAGTTCAAGATTGAGTCTATAATGAAGCATAAGACATTCGAATCAATCATAAATGGTTCATGCATAAGTTACATGATGATTGGCATGTTTTTAAGATGTTTGAAATGTTTTGTGAGATATATTTGTACTTGCTGGGCGAAAGCTCATTTGTATATTTCATACTGTAGGTAAGAAACCTGCAGCTTAAGTAGTGGGCCATGCGGACGATGCGGCGGGTGAAGGGCGGTGTGGGATACCACTACGTAAAAATTTTCCGCAACCACTTTTGAGTTAATATGTATATATCTCAAAAGTAAATTATGTTACACAGTATGTATGAAGTTTGAAGACTTGAGAATGAAATTTTCAGTATAGTATGTATGCATGACAAGTTTTTCTCTACAAGATAATCTATGTATTTATGTTTTAAAAAAAACAATTAGTCTCAAATTTTCAAGTAAGTTAAGTACAAGTATGTATGGTGTCGACCCAGCTTGGGAAGTCGGGGCGTCACAGAGTTGGTATCAGAGCGGTATCCTGCCAGCCTACTTCACATCGCTTCACATCGTTTCTGCAACTGCCCAAGTTAGTTAAGTTATTTTTTTCTTACAATTAGAGTTAGTTAGATCTTATGCTTATAGTAAGCATCTTTCTTCATTGGCCATGATGGAAAATGATACTCCTGACGCTTTCAAGGGACTACTTCACCCTGGTATGGTGATAGCTGAGAATTTCTCGTACGAAGGAATTAGATCAACATTATGGAAGTTATATGTGATAATTATGGAATTTTTGCCACATAAGGAAAATGTTGGATACGAGGATGACGTTGAGTGGTGCCTTAGCTTGGTGGTGGCATCTAGGTGACGTACGGAAATGATGGGAAAGTTTTATACCTTCCCAGATGTTATGATTATGTACTTCTGTTGTGAAGGAGATATGAACAAGGTCATGATGAATTTAGATATGTTCCATGTTATGCTATTATATGGAATAAAGATTATGGTTCTATATAAATGGCATGATTTCATTAATGTTGTAAAACAAGAAGCTAAGTTTATTCCATTGTTTTTCCGTATAGAACCATGCCACCAAAGCGTAGAAGAGCACCGACCCGAGACGTTGATCTTGCGGCCCAGATGAATGAACTGAGACAGATGATGTTAGCCCAACAACAAGAGATAGGTGGGCTTGGAGCACAGTTAGCTCAGCAGAATCAAGGACCTCCTGATGTCAGGGTACCACCAGCACCTATGAATCAACCTGCTGCACCGGAAATTCCTGATTGACCTGGTGATTCCAGAGAACCCCATAGCCCCTGAAGTACTTGTTGCGCCTGTAGCTGTTCCACCAGCACCCCTGATTCGAACTCTGGAAGAACTATATGACAAATTTCAGCGCATGAAGGCACCAGAATTTGAAGGGTCAACAAACCCGATTGAGGCCGACAACTGGTTAATCGACCTCCAGGTTGCCCTAAATTTCCTCAGGCTCAATGATCAAGAGAAAGTCCTCTGTGCATCCTTTATGCTACGAAAAGATGCTCGCCTCTGGTGGGAAACAGTCCAGATCTGGCGAGATGTTACTCAGATGACTTGGGAGGACTTTGTGGAGGAATTTAAGGAGAAGTACTTCAACACGGAGGTCATGGAAGCTCAACAAGATGAATTCGATAAGTTCTGCCAAGGAAATTTGTCAATAGCTGAAGCTGTCAAAAAGTTTGAGCAGCTAGTACTTCTCTGCCCTCACCTCATCAGTTCTGAAAGGGACAAAATCAGAAGGATGATGAGAATGTTCCGCTCGGACCTGGCAGTAGTAATTAGCAGTGGCCCCCATCCACCACTCACTGTTGCCGAATATGTCAGTCGGGCAATTCGAGCTGAGTATTGGGTAGGACAAAACAAGGAACAATGGGCTAAGTTCTTTAAGAAAAAGAGGGAAGAAAAGGCCCAAGCTAAGCAAAAACCAGGCCAGACCAGGCCAAACATCACAATAGAAAGGTCAAGGAGGACCTTCGGGTCAAAACAACAACAACAAGCAGTACGGCAACAACCAACAGAAGAGGAAGTGGAATGCAGGAGGACAGGGGAATCAACAGAATTTTCCCCAGAAGAAGAATGTTCCTGATAACAACAGTTATCCCACTTGTCAGAAATGTGGGAGGAAGCACCCGGGAGATTGCCGTGCTGGAACCAGTCGCTGCTTTCTATGTGGCAAGAAAGGCCACTATGCTAAAACTTGCAATATCAATCCCCAGAATCCGCAGAATCAACAGAGAGGACAGGGATCTCAACTTCACGCTGCACAGATGAAGCTTGAGGGACCTGCAATCTCTCAAGGCAAACTGGAAGCTCCAGAACCTCAAGGATGCATTTATGCCTACACTAAGGAGGATGTTCAAGCTGGACCTTCCACCGTGGTGACAAGTCAGCTTCCTTTTGCCCAACAAGATGCCTACGTGTTAATTGATTCTGGAGCTACGCATTCATTTACATCACCTAAGTTCGCTAAGAAACTAGGTAGAGCAAGTGATAGGATCGGAAGAACATTTAGGACTGCATTACCCTCCGGGGAGATTCTGTTGTCTGATTATTGGGTACGTCACGTTCCAATAATTATATGTGGTAGGGAAATATATGTCAACTTGATCATCATTGACCTGTACGACTACGATGTCATCTTGGGTATGGATTTCTTGGGAAAGTACAATGCAGTTATCAACTGCCCACATCGTATTGTCACGTTCAAGGCAATTGGAGGTGAGGAATTTATTTTTAGAGGATCGACTCCAAAACAGCCGAAAATGTTCATTTCTGCGCTGAAGGCTAGAAAGTTGTTGGCAGAAGGATGTATTGGATTTCTAGCCAACATGGTGGATAAGACGCAAGAGACCAAGAATAGGCCGGAAGAAGTACCGAAAGTCAAGGAGTTTATAGAGGTTTTTCCTGAGAAATTGCCAGGATTGCCACCAGAACGAGAAATCTCTTTTGAGATTGAGTTACTTCCTGAATCAGCACCAGTATCCAAGGCACCTTATAGGATGGCCCCCGCCGAACTTAAGGAATTGCAAATTCAGTTGCAAGAGCTCCTGGATCAAGGATTCATTCGTCAGAGCTATTCACCATGGGGAGCCCTAGTTTTGTTTGTTAAAAAGAAGGATGGCACCCTTAGGATGTGCATTCACTATCGGGAACTAAATAAAATAACCATCAAGAATAAGTATCCCTTGCCCCGGATCGACGATTTGTTTGATCAATTAAGAAGAGCTTCAATTTTTTCGAAAATTGATATACGATCAGGATATCATCAGCTCCGAATTAGGAAAGGAGACGTTCCCAAGACGGCCTTTCGTACGCGATATGGACACAACGAGTTCCTCGTTATGCCATTTGGGTTGACAAATGCTCCAGCACCCTTTATGGACCTGATGAATCGAGTATACAAGGATTACTTGGACAAGTTTGTTATTGTCTTTATAGATGATATCTTGATTTATTCAAGATCAAAGGAGGAGCATGAGGAACATTTAAGGATTGCTTTACGGATTTTAAAGCAAAACCAGCTCTACTCTAAATTCACAAAGTGTGAATTCTGGTTGGAAAAGGTCCATTTCTTAGGGCATGTGGTCTCCAAGGAAGGAATATCTATAGATCCGGCCAAGATTGAAGCAGTGAGTAAATGGCCAGCTCCGAAAAACGTCACCGAAGTACGTAGTTTCCTGGGCTTAGCGGGTTACTACCGACGTTTCGTCGAGGGATTTGCTAAGATTGGAGCACCGCTCATCGCACTTACACGGAAAGGAAATAAGTACGAATGGACGGCAAAGTGTGAAGAACACTTCCAAGAACTGAAAAGTAAGCTGACTAGTGCTCCGATCCTCACAATTCCAGATGTGGAGAAAGGGAACTTCGTGATATATAGTGATGCTTCCAAGATAGGATTGGGAGCCGTTCTCATGCAGAATGGAAAGGTGATCGCTTATGCTTCACGACAGCTTAAGGATTATGAGAAGAACTATCCGACGCATCATTTGGAACTTACGACGGTAGTATTTGCGCTCAAAATCTGGAGACACTACCTTTACGGTACTAAGTGTAAAGTTTACACGGATCATCAGAGTTTGAAGTACATCTTCACACAAAAGGAGCTTAACATGAGACAAAGAAGATGGCTCGAACTGATGAAAGATTATGACATAGACATCCGTTACCATCCGGGAAGGCTAACAAAGTAGCCGATGCCCTTAGTCGGAAGTCGTCTTCCTCGTTGATGTCAATACAGTCGTTGATCGAACCTCTTCAGAAGGAGCTAGTGGAAGCTGGAATAGAGTTTATCACGGGAAGTTTAGCTGCCCTAACCTTCCAACCTACCATTTTGGATGGCATGAAGGAGCGACAAGAAGAAGATGCCTCGCTGCTTAGAACAAGGAACGAGGTCTTGGAAGGAAAGGAGTCGGACTTCAACATATCGGATGAGGGCATACTCTATCGGAAAAATAGATTATGCATTCCTAACGAGGACGAGTTGAAGGAGCAATTCATGATGGAGGCTCATGAGACTCCATATTCCGTTCATCCGGGAGCTACAAAGATGTACCAAGACTTGAAGGAAAGTTTTTGGTGGCCCAGAATGAAGAATGACGTTGCTACATTTGTTAGTAAATGCCTTACGTGTCAAAAGATGAAGGCAGAACACCAACGTCCAGGGGGAGAATTGCAGAAAATTTACATCCCAGAATGGAAATGGGACCAAGTAACCATGGATTTTGTAGTTGGTCTACCCTGAACTCCCAGTGGCAACGATGCTATTTGGGTGATTGTTGATCGTTTGATGAAGTTTGCGCACTTTATTGCCATTATGCTTAGATTTTCAGTGGACCAGCTAGCGGAATTATATGTTGCGCAGATCGTTCGCTACCATGGGATTCCAAAGGTAATCATTTCCGATCGTGATGGTCGTTTCACTTCTAAGTTTTGGAGAAGTGTACATCAAGCAATGGGTACCAATCTTACTTTTAGTACGGCTTTTCACCCTCAAACGGATGGACAATCAGAGAGGACCATACAGACCCTAGAAGATATGTTACGAGCATGCGTGATGGACTTCAAAGGAACTTGGGATAAGAAGCTTCCTTTGATTGAGTTCTCGTACAACAATAGTTTCCAAGCATCAATTGGAAAGGCTCCTTATGAAGCCCTGTATGGGAGAAGGTGTAGATCTCCAGTCCATTGGTACGAGACAAGAGAGAAGGAACTTGTGTCCACGGATTTTATTCGAAGAACCACTAAGGCCGTGAAACTTATACGTCAACGGATGGAAACTGCATTTAGTCGACAAAAGAGCTATGCCGACAAACGCAGAAGGCCTCTGGAATTCCAAGTAGAGTACTTGGTTTTCCTCAAAGTTGCTCCATTCAAAGGAGTTATGAGATTCGAAAAGAAAGGAAAATTAAGTCCAAGATACATAGGGCCATTCGAAATACTGGAAAAAGTTGGTAACGTGGCCTATAAGTTGGCTTTGCCCCAAGAGTTAGCATATGTACACAATGTATTTCATGTGTCGATGCTAAAGAAGTACATCCCGAATCCATCACATGTATTGGACTACGAACCAATTGAGGATCACGAGGATTTGACGTATGAGGAGAAACCGGTTCGAATCTTGGCACGAGAAGAAAAGGTGCTAAGAAACATGGTTATACCTTTAGTTAAAGTCCTATGGCGAAATCATGAGATTGAGGAGGCAACATGGGAACGCGAAGAAGATATGAAGAAAAGCTACCCCGAATTGTTCTAATTTTCGAGGACGAAAATTCTTTAAGGAGGGTAGGTTGTAATGACCAAAATTTTTTTTACGGACTGATGATTTCCTTGTACATAAAAAATCTAAGTTTGTACCATATATTTATTTGATATTTTATGAAAATTATGAATATCCATACAAAATTCATAATTTCATCAATATAGGGATGAGTTCTCAATAAATTAGCTACGCGACTCCATAATAGGCCTTTTAAGGAAAAAGGTATGACCAAATTTCGTGAATTCATGTTGGTCAAAGTTTGACCGAAAAAGTCTAAGTTGACCAGAAAAGTCAAAGGTTGACCAAAGAAGTCAAATATAAGACGGTACTGTGATACGATAAGCAGTATGGGAAATATACTGCAAAAACCATCTTTACGGACAATATAGTATAATTAAGATTTAAAACCACCATAGAAAAATCAAGCACCTAAAATAGGGTATTAAGGGCCAAATAGCTTTAAATAAAAAGAAAAAATTTTATACAATCCAACTATACATAGATAAATTTTAGACTGCAATTCAGTATAACAGTACTAAATTATACTGTGTATTAGTGAGCACAATACTAGAAATATCTGTGTTGGCATTAAGTGGACTGCTTTTTAAGGAAAAAGGCAAACAAGCCTTAATTATGCTTACATCACCTAAGCTCCCATTTATGACATCATTATTGGAATTAAGCAAAATTAGAAATTTAATGGAGTGCTCTAGATGGTGAGGTGGCCGGCCATTGAAGGGTCATTTGGTAATTATTCTTGCTCCAAGGGTTTTTAAGCAAAAGTTGAACTAAAAATAATTCAAAAAGAAATCTTTTTTTTCACCTATAAATAGCCCAAAGGGGGGCGGGGGCGGTTTTGGCTTCAAAAATTAGGAAAAATCAGCCAAAATTTGCCACTTTTCTCTCTCAAAAATCCGGACATCTAAGTGTGAGCAAGAACAAAGAAAAATTTGTAAACCAAAGGGAAAAAGTGTTGGGTGGTGGTCGGTTTTTCTCTACAACAACAAGCAATGGTTTTGAAAAATTTTTGTGCCCTTTTCTAGGCCTAGTGGCCGGCTGTGATAAGGAGAGAAAGTGAGGAGAATTGAGAATGGTTAGTGGCCAGTTTTGGTTCTAGCAAACACCAAGAGATCAACACAAATCTTGGTGCAAATTGGTGGAGTCTAGGAGGGGGAAGAATTTGAAAGCCAAACCCTAGCCCAAAATCTTGAGTTAATCAAGGTAATTTTCCCTAGACCTCAAACTCTTTAAATTGAGCTTCAATTTGGGAAATTTAAGTGTATTTCAAGCATTGGATATAAGAGCATAAGCTCAATTTAATTTTTATGCCCTAGTTTAGAATTTTTAGGTTGGTGCTTGAATTTATGGTTTAGTTGGTTTTATTTACTAAGTCATGCATGATTTTATGCTTTGGTTGCATGAAATTAAGGTTTATATGTTTGATGCATGCTAAGGTTATATGTCGCCAAGTATGTGAATGAAGTTGTATGAGTATGTTAGGTTGCTAGAAGAGAAATATGATGAATGGAATGGTTTGTACAGTTGCAATCGGGTTACATGCATGTTAAAGTGGGACATTAGAAAATGCTGCATGTCTGCTTTCTAGGCTCCCACATGTTCGGTTGAGTTAGATTGCGCGAAATAGGACGTAAAATGAATTTAAGAACAAAAACTGCCAGTTCGGGTACAAACTGGCCAGTATTCTGGAAAGTGAAATTTGAGGCCTTTAGAGGCCGAATTGGGAAAAATGTAAAACATAAAAGTTGTAGAAAAGGGTTTTTCTTAGGGGCTATCGTAGACAGTTTTCCAAAATAAGATTCTAACGGCCTCGGTTTTTATGAAAATCCGAGCCAGACCATGCCCAGGATTCATGCACAACCAGGTGAGTTCAACAAGGAATAAGGGCACGTTAGAGTCTGAACTGGGTTTTCCTCAAAACACAAAAGTTATAGTATTTTTTGAGATCTAAAACTTTCACGAAGACAAATTTTTCAAATTGAATCCAAATTTTTAAATAGAAATGGATTTCTAAGAACTGTGCAGGAAACAGGAAATTCCTGCACAGGATTTTCTAAAATAATGCAGGAAAACTGTATTTTTGCACCAACACCAATGTTTTGACTGTGGAAACTATTCCAATGGCAGTTTTCAGCCCTTAATGATTCTTATAAAGTCCCACTTTGAAAAGCACGAATTTTTAAGTTAAATAAAAGATTTTTGGCCAAATTTTCCAAATTGGATTTTAAAAAGCCAAAGTTTAGTAACAAGACAATGACGGATAGTAACCGGGAAGGATACCCGAGTTACTAGGCTTGGCCCAAAAGCCCAAGTTTGACCCATAGAATGTTAACTTTGGTTGACTAAGTTTGACCACCTCAAGGGTTACATATCATGTGTATAATTGGGGGACATATAACTAAGATTGTGTATGAATGTTGGATAGGTCACCAATATTTTATAGGATCCTTATCCTATGTGCTTTTTAATAGCAGGAAGTAATCTGCAGTTGCAACCTGAGTCGGGGCAACGAAACCCAAGATATAGCATAATAGGCAAGTACAAACCTCACCTACTGTATGGAAAATAGTAAATACTATTTTCAAGTATACATGCTATGTTATGCTATGGCATGTTATACCATGAGAAGTTATTCCAAGTATACAAGAATGCCATGTTTTCAAGAAATGCCATGTTTACAAAATACCATGTTTTCAAAAATGCCATGTTTTCAAAAATGCTGTGTTTACAAAAATGCCATGTTTTCAAGAATGCCATGTTATGGCAAAGGTTAAGTATGATATGATATAGTGACATCATGAAGCATGTTCACTAATGTTAAACCACATGGTAAGACAAGACAAGCAAGGTGTCGTACCAACCTCCCGTGATCGTGGAGGATACATGTTCAAGTCAAGTTATAATTATTAACCTCTCGTTGATGCGTGAGGGTCAAGTTTATGATTCCCAGAACTGTTAGGGCCTTGCAAACCCTAGCTTTGTCTGGAGGCTGCGCGCTTTTGGTACGTACACTATGAGCCCACATGTTAAGACAAGATAATAAGTTCAAGATTGAGTCTATAATGAAGCATAAGACATTCAAATCAATTATAAATGGTTCATGCATAAGTTACATGATGATTGGCATGTTTTTAAGATGTTTGAAATGTTTTGTGAGATATATTTGTACTTGCTGGGCGAAAGCTCATTTGTATATTTCATACTGTAGGTAAGAAACCTGCAGCTTAAGTAGTGGGCCATGCGGACGATGCGGCGGGTGAAGGGCGGTGTGGGATACCACTATGCAAAAATTTTCCGCAACCACTTTTGAGTTAATATGTATATATCTCAAAAGTAAATTATGTTACACAGTATGTATGAAGTTTGAAGACTTGAGAATGAAATTTTCAGTATAGTATGTATGCATGACAAGTTTTTCTCTACAAGATAATCTATGTATTTATGTTTTAAAAAAAAAACATTAGTCTCAAATTTTCAAGTAAGTTAAGTATAAGTATGTATGGTGTCGACCCGGCTTGGGAAGTCGGGGAGTCACAATATGGTTCCAAAAGAAGGAATTTCCGTCGATCCAGCTAAAGTAGAGAGGGTCAGTAAGTGGGCCATACCAAGGAATGTTACGGAGATACGAAGTTTCCTTGGGTTAGCTGGATACTATCGACGTCTTGTGGAAGGATTCTCCAAGATAACCGCCCTCTTACTGCCCTTACTCAAAAAGGGAAGCAATTTGTATGGACGTAGAAGTACGTAGAAAGTTTCCAAGAGTTTAAGTAGAAACTCACTAGTACACTGGTATTGATAATTCCTGACAAAGATGCAGGGAATTTTGTAATATGTAGTGACACCTATAAATGTAATAACCTGAAATTTTGATGACTTGAGAGTTCCTTATAGACAAGAAGAATCTAATTCTGAATCATGTATGTAGATATAAAGCTTATATTTTGAATTGAATATCAGTATATGTTTGAGTTCTCATTTAATTAGCTACGTGACTCAATAATAGTTGTTTAGTCATGCATGGGCCTTTTGAGGAAAAAGGCAGAATAGAAATTTACGATTTTTAGTTCGGTTAAAGTTTGACCCGATTGACCTAAGGTTTGATTGAGATAGTACTGCAGTGTAATCATCAGTATGGAAATTATACTGCGATAAACCGTCATTACGAATGAAGAAGTAAGAATAAGGTATGAGATTGCTCTAGAATAATCAGGAATAATATTTGGAGCAAAGAGGACTTAGTAGTTTCAAGTCTTAAGAAAAATCCATACGCAGTCCAGTTAAGTACAGATGAATTTTGGACTACAATCCAGTATGACAGTACTGTTTTTAGTGAAAAACAGTATTAATATTATCTGAGTTAGTAAGGAAATGGACTGCATATTTATATTAAGGGATTTTGGGAATCAAGTGGATAATTATGCATGAATTGGAGGCCAAGTGGCTCCACCAAAGCCGGTCACCTCACAGGGACTAAAGTGCAAATATTTTATCCTTAGGGGCCAAAGTGTAATTTTAAGAAAAGTAAGTAATTATAGATAAGTATGTAATATTTGAATTATGGAATTTATGAATATTTCTAACCAAGCCTCCAACTAGGCCAATGATTAGTTACAAGCTTGGTTACATTGGAACAAGCAATTAAGTTAGAGATAAGTATGAAATATTTTTGGTTGGTTCAAGCCAACACATGGCCGGTTGTCAAGCAAGCAATTACCCTGGTGAGGTAAGCAAGGTGAGGTAAGCAAGGTGAAGTAAGCTTGGTGAGGTAAACAAGCACTTGCCTTGGTGATCAATTAACTTGGTCTCCAAGAAATCTAATATGGCCGGCCATCTCATAGGGGGTATTGAGCAAATATTTTGTTTTTAGACCTCAATATGCAATTTTAAAAATAAAAATAATTCTAGAAAAGAAATTATTTTTCACCTATATATAGGTGATGGGGGGGTGTTCGATCATTCTATTCCACCCCAAAACTCTGCCCAAATTCCAACCCATTCTCTCTACCACAAAACTCCCCTAGGAGCCGAACCCCAAAGAGAGAAAAGAAAAAAGAAAAAAAGAAAAAGAAAGAGAGAGAGAACATGGCCGGTTGTGGTATGGAGGGTGGTGGAGCAATTTTTGCTCATGCAAGGTTTAGAACCACTCTTTCAAAGCTTAGAGGTATTATTCTTGAACCTCTAACTAAGATTTTCATTAAGTTTGATTTATGGGATTTATGTGTATTTCAAGTTATGATTTGTAAGAGCATGAGCTCAATCTTCCTATTTTTCATGTTATGATTTTTGTATGGTTAGTATATGTTAGATCTAGATTTAGGCGAGTGTGATTGCTAAGTTTATGCGTGCATGTGATGTTATGCTTTAGAGAATATGTGGTATGTGTGAATGTCTAGTAGGTATTTTTTATATGTCCCCATATGATTAAGAAGAAGTATGTTATGCATAGATGATGGAATGTGATTGGTATGTGAATCTAGGGCAAAAACTAACCCTAAAAACCCGAGTTTGGTGAAGATCACCATATGGGTTTGCATGAAGTATTGTATGAATGAGAAATGAATGCATGATATTGAAAACATTATGTAACATGCTGCATGCTTGATGTAGGCTCATGGTTTTAACCGTTCGAGGTAGTGTGTCCGTAATTTTATGTAAGAACCAACTAAAACAAAAACTGCCAGTCTCGGGTCAAGACTGGGCAAAAATCTGGAAACTGGATTTTGAGGTCTTTAAAGGCCGAATTTGAAGAAAGTTAAAACTACAAAGTTGTATAAAATGGAAAATCCTAGGGTTAACATGGATTGATTTTAAAAATAACGCTCCAAAAGCCTCTGTTTTAACAAAAATCCGAGCCTGGTTTGCCAAACCCAATATGCACGGCCAGGCAGGTTCAACAAGGAAAAATAGTAGGTTAAAGGCAGAACTGGGTTTTTCATATAGACCAAAACTTGTAGGTTTTTTCAAGGTCTACAACTTTCATGAAGAAAAAATTTTAAAATTCTAAATAGATTTTAAAGTACAAACAGATTTCCAAAAACTGTGCAGTATACAGGAAATTCCTGCACAGGATTTCTAAAAAAAATAGTGCATAAGCAGGAAATTCCTGCACATGCACTGATAACCAAAGTTTATGGGACTGTTTTAAGCAGTTTATAAAAAGGGGTTAAAATTTATCAAACAAGGAATGAAATAAATAAAATAAGCTAAATATTATGGTAAACAACTATAGGATAAATAGTAACCGAGAAGGTTACCAACTCTTAATAGGCCAAATAATTTAGGTCACTTATAGTAACTACATGACATGCCCAAGCTATTGGGTAGGGCCTAAAACCCATGGTTACCAATGGTAACCTAATAGGGTATTACTTTAAAAAGTAATTGGGCCTTAGTGTGATTAGTAACCTAATAGGGTATGGGTCTAAGTATGATTGGGATTATTCCCAGGGATTACTAATAATAACCTAATGTTATTCAAGTATGATTGGGCTTAGCACCCAAGGTTACCCTAAGTAATCTAACAAGATACTGTTTAAGTCTGGTTGGGCTATGAGCCCTAGGGTTACGGCAAGTAACCAAGCGAGTTATCATAAGAAGATGTGGGGGACATATAACTAGAGTTACTCATGGATGTTGGTTAGGATACCAACATTTAATGATTATGATTTATGATAAGATAGGATGATTCTTATATTACGTCCTTTTTGAGACAGGAATATAACCTGTTGCTTCATCTTGTCGTACGTTAGGACAAGAGCGTAGGACATCAGGTAAGTACAAATCTCACCTACAGTATGGAAATTAGTAAATACTATTTTCAAGTATGACATGTTTTCATGTTTGCCATGATATGCCATGTTATGCCAAGATATGCCATGTTATGCCATGATATGCCATGTGTGTGTATATGTTATGGTTGATATTATGTTATGTTATATGTTTTGATATAGTGACATCATGAGGCATGTTCACTAATATTAAACCACATGGTAAGAACATGTTTTTTTAAGTCATAAGATAAGATAAGCAAGGTGTCGTACCAACCTTCTGTTGATGTGGGAGGATTATGAAAATTCTCAAACTTTCTGTTGATGCGGAAGGGTTATGTTTCAAGATTCCCAGAATTGTTAGGGACCTTGCAAACATTAACTTTCTATGGAATGCGCGCATTTGGTACGTACACAAGGGGCCCACATGTTAAGCAAGATAATAAGTTCATAATAAGTCCATAATGGAGCATAAAACATTCATAATCGATCATAAATGGATCACGCATAAGTTATATGATGCTTGACGTGTTTTGTGAGATTATGTTTGTACTTACTGGGCGAAAGCTCATCAGTATATTTCATACTATAGGTAAGATGCCTGCAGCTTTATTTGGTGGGCCATGGAGACGAAGCGGCAAGTGAAGGGCGGTGTGGGATATAACTACGCAAATTTTCCGCAAACTCTTTAAATTATGAACTAGTACATGTATGATTAAGTAATATGTACCATGTTACGTTTGTGATGTTTCAAGAGTCTGATTTAAAAGGTTATGTGTGACCTTTTAATCGGTTTAACAAGTAATGGGTATGCATGGTGAAGTTTACCCATATGGATAAGTTTAATTAAGTTACGAAGAAAAAAAATTTATTCTGAAATATTCTGAAAGTTCAAGTGTTAGAAACTAAGAAGTAAGTTAAGTAAGTAAAGTAACGGCCCACGTTCACGTAGTCGGCCCTACGTAGATGGCCGGGGCGTTACACTAAAACTGGACTAGGGGCTGTCTTAATGCAGAATAGAAAGATGGTTGCCTATGCCTCATATTAGTTAAAGGATCACGAACGTAATTATCCAAAGCACGATCTGGAACTTGCGGCTATAGTGTTCACACTAAAAACCTGGAGACATTATTTGTATGGAATAGATGCGAAATCTATACCAATCATCACCTAGAAGAAGCTCAATATAAGGTAGCGTAGATGGCAAGAACTGGTAAAAGACTATGATTGTGAGATCCTTTACCACCCTGGAAAGGCAAACGGGGTAGCAGATGTTTTAAGAGCCAGTATGCTGATGTCTAATAGAACGTTGGCCAAACCACTCCAAAGGGAAATGATTTATGTTCCTAAATAAACAGATCATGTTAGAAGCACATGAAACACCATATTCGGTACATTCCGGAGCTTCCAAGATGTACAGGGACCTTAAGGAGAATTATTGGTGGCCAAACATGAAGAATAAAATTGCTGACTTTGTGTCAAAATGATTAACTTGTTAAAAAGTTAAGGCAGAAAACCAACAACCTGACAAAGATCTTCAGAAAATCGAGCTCCTAGAATGGAAATGAAAACAAACTATTATAGATTTTATAGTTGGATTACCTAGGACCGCAAGTGGGAATGACATGATTTGGGTTATTGTTGATAGATTAACCAAATCAGCTCACTTTATTGCTATTAAGGCCACCTTTTCAGTAGAAAAAATTGGCTAAAATTCATGTATCTCAGATTGTTAGGCTGCATGGAGTGCCACAATCGATCATTTCACATCGTGATGGGCGTTTTAGCTCTCGATTTTGGACACATATTTACAATGCCATGGGGTCGAAATTAAAGTTCAAAATGGCCTTTTACCCCAAACTGATGGCTAGTCAGAACGAACAATCCAAACACTGGAAGATATGTTAAGATCATGTGTTTTGGATTCAAAGGAAGCTGGGATCAGAAGCTGTCTTTGATCGAATTTTCTTATAATAATAGTTATCACGCATCAATTGGTATGGCTCCATATGAAGCGTTGTATGGAAGGAAATGTAGATCTCCCATTAATTGGAAAGAAGTTGGACAAAAGCAACTTCAAACTACGGATTCCATCCGAAAAAACCTCAGAAGATAACAAATTGATTAGACAGAGACTCAACATAGCTCTTAGTCGACAGAAAGATTATGCCAACAAACGTCGAAGACTTTTGGAATTTCAAGTTGGAGATTCTGTTTTTATTAAGATTGCTCCTATGAAGGGAGTAATGAGGATTGGAAAGAAAGGAAAACTCAGTCCTAGGTACATAGGACCATTTAAGATCCTTGAAGGGATGGGAAAAGTAGCCTATAAGCTTGCTTTACCGTCAGAATTGGCTTCTGTGCATGACGTTTTTCACGTCTCGATGCTAAAGAAATACGTAACCGACCCTTCCCATGTGCTAAGTCAAGAACCAGTTGAAGTCTAGACTGACTTGAAATATGTAGAAAAGCCAGTTCGGATTCTGGACCGGGAAGAAAAAAGTCTTAAGGAACAAAACCATTCCTATGGTTAAAGTGTTATGGTGAAATCATAAGGTTGAAGAAGCAACGTGGGAATTAGAAGAGGATATGAAAAGGAACTACCCCAACTTGTTTTAATTTTCGGGGATGAAAATTTTTAAGGGGAGTAGATTGTAATAGCCAACGTTTTATGAAGTTATGATTTCCTTTTTAAGGAATTTAAGTTTTGCTATGTAAGTATTTACGAAATGCCTGATCTGATTTTTATCAGATTTTATGTAAGTCCCTATAGCTTTATAAGACTCAATAATAGATTGCTTAGCCAAGCATAAGGCCTTTCGAGCAAAAAGGTAGAATAAAATTTTATGATTTTATGTTGGTCAAAATTTGACCAAGAAAAGTTAAATGTATGAATATGACGGTACTGCAGTATAGCAAGCAGTATAGGAAATATACAGTGAAAAACCATCATCACAGATAAAATAGTAAGAATAAGGTTTAAGACCACTATAGAAAAATCAAGCACATTATTTAGGACAATAAGGGCTAAGTAGCTTTAAGTCATAAGAAAAATTTTTACACAGCCCAATAATAAGTAGATGAATTCTGGACTGCAGTCCAGTATGACAGTATTGTTATTAGTAAAAGCAGTATTTGTAATATCTGCATTAGTATAAAAATGGACTGCATTTTAAGAGGAATGTCAAACAAGGCCCAAAGGGGAGGGCACCTCATCCATTGGATAATTACATAATTTATGGATTTTGTGAAAATTAGGGAAAGAATTTGAAACTTGGCCTCCAAGTCACTTGAATGGCCGGTGACCTCCTAGGGGTATGGAGCAAATATTTTTCTCTGAAGGACTAATATGCAATTTTGGAAATAAAAATAAGTCCAAAAAGAAAATATTTTCCACCTATAAATAGGTGATGGGGGGGGGGGGGGGAGGTTTTTGGATCATTTTATGTGATTCTACCCCCAAAACTATGGCTCATTTTCACCTCACCCTCTCTTCCCCATAAGAGCCGAACCCCAAAGAGAAGAGAAGAAAAAAAAATAAGAGAAAGAAAGAGAAGGGTGGTCGGATTTGTGGTGGAACAAAAGTAGGAAGGAATGTTTGATTCAAAGCTTAGAACCAATCTCCAAGCTTAAAGGTATCTTCTAAAACCTTTAAGCTATCCAATTAAGTTTTGATTCAAGATTTATGTGTATTTCATGTGGGTATATAAGAGCATAAGCTCATTCTATTTTTCATGTAATAGCTTAGAGTAGTTTAGATTTGTGCTTGATTAGGGTTAGTGGTTTTAATTTATGGTTTGATGTATGTTTATAATGTTATGTGTTAGAATATGTATGGTATGTATGAATGCTTAGTAGATGTTGTAGTATGTCCCCACACACTCAAAAAGATGAATGGTGTGATTGGTTATGTGGATGTTGATGTATGATGCACGAAGGGTTAGAGAAAACCCTAAAAACCCTAGTTGGTGAAGATTCACCATATGGGTTGCATGAATAATTGTATTAAGGAAAATGAATGCATGGCAATTAAAACGTTAGGTAACGCATTGCATGCTTGATGTAGGCTCAAGGTTTCAACCGTTCGAGGTAGTGTGTGCGTAATTTTATGTAAGAAACAATTAAAATGAAAACTGCCAGTCTCGGATCAAGACTGGGCAACAATCTAGAAACCAGATTTTAAGGCCCTTAGAGGCCAAATTTGAAAAAAGTTAAAACTGTAAAGTTGTAGAAAATGAAAAATCCTAGGGGACAATGCAGACTCTGTGCATGGCTCCAATGTCCTCTATTTTCACTAAAATCTGAACCTGGTCATGCCCAGACCCTATGCATGGCCAGGCAGGTTCAACAAAGCAAATGAGTAGGTTAGAGGCAGAACTGGGTTAGTGAAAAGAACAAAAGTTGTAGGATTTTTCAAGATCTAGAACTTTTATAATGAAAAGTTTTTCAAATTCAAAACGGATTTTAAAATAAAACTGGATTCTAAAAACTGTATAGAAAACAGGAAATTCCTGCACAGAATTTTCAAAAACAGTGCAGGAAAAGGCCATTCCTGCACATGCACTGATAATTGGATTAATGGGACTGTTTTCAGCAAATTCCTCTAGACTTGGACAGTTTTAAAAAAACAAAAAAAAAAAAAAAAACAAAAAAAAAAAAAAAAAACCATAGTAACAAGATGATGACCATTAGTAACCGGATAGGTTACCAAGTTATTGGGTTAGGCATAAAGCCCATGATTACCAATAGTAACCTAGTAGGACCTAACTTTAAAAATTGGGCCTTAGTAACCCAATAGGGTTTTGATCTAAATATGACTTGGACTTACACCTAGGGTTACTAATAGTAACCTAATAAGTTACTAGGCATGCTGGGGCCTTAAATCCAAAGTTCATCAAATAATCAAACAAGATATTGTTTGATTTAAAGTAGGTCACGCGCCCTAGGGTTACACTTAGTAACCCAATGAGTTATCATAGTAGTGTGTGGGGACATATAACTAAGATTACTAATGAATGCTGGTTAAGGATACTAGCATTGAATGTAATGATTTATGGTAAGATAAGATGACCCTTATCTTATATCCTTTCTGAAAACAGGGAAGTAACCTGTTGTTGTAACCTGATTTGGAGCAACAAAATCCAGGACGAAACCTGTAAGTACAACTCCGCCTACAACATAGGCAAAGTGTTTTACTGCTTGTATGTTTTCAAGCTCATGCATACATGTTGAGGTGCATATGATCTATGCTTTATCATTATGGCATCATGAAGCATGCTCACTAGAGATAAATCACTTGGTAAGAATGAGAACCTAGTTTTAAGTAAGAGACTGTTTTAAAAGACTGTTTTCAAGAAGAAAACTAGTTTTAAGAAATTGATTTCAAGAACAAGTTAAGGAAAGATTTCAAGTATGATGGCAAGCAAGTTGCCTCATATCGTACCGACCTGCCACAAGGGCGGGTTTGGTCCATGGTTTGAGTTGGATTGGACTGGCCGCCCCAAGCACTCCATGGCTGCGCGCAAAGTGTTTTACTGCTTGTATGTTTTCAAGCTCATGCATACATGTTGAGGTGCATATGATATATGCTTTATTATTATGGCATCATGAAGCATGCTCACTAGAGATAAATCACTTGGTAAGAATGAGAACCTAGTTTTAAGTAAGAGACTGTTTTAAAAGACTGTTTTCAAGAAGAAAACTAGTTTTAAGAAATTGATTTCAAGAACAAGTTAAGGAAAGATTTCAAGTATAATGGCAAGCAAGTTGCCTCATATCGTACCGACCTGCCACAAGGGCGGGTTTGGTCCATGGTTTGAGTTGGATTGGACTGGCCGCCCCAAGCACTCCATGGCTGCGCGCCATGGTATATACACTTATGTTATGTAAGGGCCCAAAGATATGTAAACATAAGAAAGCATAATGAAGCATAATTGGTTCATGTATTGTTAAGTTTTGTTTTGTAAATTAATAGTTGTACTTGCTGAGCGAAAGCTCATAACTTACGTCTATGCTATAGGTAAGCAACCTATCGGCAGTCCTTGATACAAGACGGTGGGGCTTGGCACGGCAAGATGTGAAACGTGGGATGGAGACCGCTACGTGTTCTGTTATATTATGTTATTATTTATAAAATATGTTGTATGTAAGTTTGATAATTCAATGCTGAAGTAAGTAAGCAAGTGTATATATATATGCAAGTATGTAATGAGATAGATTTTAGTTTCAAAGTGTTTAAAAAAATAAAAATTATGTATTTCCGCTAAGTTAAATAAGTAAAGTAATTATGTAAGATATGTACGGTAACGGCCTACGTAAGACAGGTCATTATAGTCTAGATGCATGAGAATTTGGTTGTAGCCTGAAAAGACATCCATGAATGAGAGGAGTTTGTGGCCGGCGACGGCATCCACGAGTTGATCGATGTGCGATAAGGGAAAGCTATCCTTTGTTCAAGTCGGTGAAATCGATGCAAACTCGCCACTTTCCATTCTTCTTCGTGACAATCACTACATTGGCTAGCCAATTGGGATATTGTACTTCTCGGATGAATCCTGCTTCTAGGATCAGCTTAACCTCCTCGTTGATGATTTGGTTTCGGTCGACTCTGAACTTAATGACTTTCTGGTCGATTTCGGGCTTGTCTGTGTGTAACCAAGCAAATCAATTTTATTACTTTCAAGGAATTCAACTAGTTGAGAGCTTACCTCGGGATCAAGTCTTGTTCCAATGTTGACGACTCGCTCAGGGTGTTTGGATCAATATGGATTTCGTCTTGTTCTTCTATCTCGGGCTCCTCTTGCTTGAGTGGTGATCCTTCACTCGAGGCATTTGCCACTTGTAATTGCTATAATTCCTTGCTTTTGTGTTTGAGCGTGTTGAGATAACACCCTCGGTGTAATGCCCCGTCCATCTACGTAGGGCCGACTACATAAATGTGGGCCGTTACTATACTTACTTGAACTACATCTTGGTTTTAATAATTTAAACTTACTTGAAATACTGAGAATAACAATTTTTTTTTTTTATCTTTCAACACCATATGAGTAGACTAGTCCGTATAGGTAAACTCTCTGGGCATACACATTTAAATAAACAGGACATACATACTCCTTACACTTAACTCAAGTCTTCAAACCTCATGTATAACACAATTTATTCTAATATATATATATATATATATATATATTATTTTCAAGAGAGGTTGCAGAAAATCTGTATAGTGGTATCCCACACCGCCCTTCACCTGCTGCATCGTCTCCATGGCCCACCAAGTAAAGCTGCAGGCATCTTACCTACAGTATGGAATATACTGGTGAGCTTTCGCCCAGCAAGTACAAACATAAACTCACAAAAACATAACAAACATGGTATAACTTATGCATGATCCATTTTATGATCGATTATGAATGTCTTATGCTCCATTATGAACTTATTATGAACCTATTATCTTGCTTAACATATGGGCCCCTTGTGTATGTACTGATTGCGCGCATTCCCCAGAAAGTTAAGGTTTGCAAGGTCCCTAACAATTCTGGGAATCATTTACATTACCTCGAACGGTTAAAATCGTAAGCCTGTATCAAGCATGCAGCATGTTACGTAACATTTTCACTATCATGCATTCATTTCTTATTCATACAATACTTCATGCTAACCCATATGGTGATCTTCACCAAACTAGGGTTTTTAGGGTTTTCTTGAACCCTACATGCAACATACATTCTCATTCTCATTTCCATACATGCTACATCATTCTTAAGCATGTGGGGACATATAACAAACACCTAATATGCATACACACATACCATAGCTTCTCTTAAGCATATTTCCACATGCATGTATAAACTTAGCAATCACACTCACCTAAATCTAGATCTAACATATACTAACCATACGAAAACCATAACATGAAAAATAGGAAAATTGAGCTTATGCTCTTACAACTATAACTTGAAATCCCATAAACCAAACTTAATGAAAATCTTAGTTAGAGGTTCAAAAATAATACCTCTAAGCTTGGAGAATGGTTCTAAGTTTTGGATCAAAGATTTCCTCCTTCCTTTTTCTTTTTCAAAATCCGACCACTTCTCTTCTCTCTTCCTCTTCTTCTTTTTTTTTTTTCTTCTCTTTTGGCTCGGCTCCTAAGGGGAAGAACTAGAGAGAATGGGTTGGAATTTGGGCACAGTTTTGGGGTGGACTAGAATGATCCAACACCCCCCCCCCCCCCAATCACCTATTTATAGGTGAAAAATAATTTATTTTTAGAATTATTCGAATTTCTAAAATTGCATATTGGGGTCTAAAAACAACATATTTGCTCAATACCCCTTATGAGGTGGCCAGCCATAGTGATTCCTTGGAGCCCAAGTTACTTGTTCACCAGGGCAAGTGCTTGCTTACCTCACCTTGCTTACCTCACCAAGACAATTGCTTGCTCACCAAGCACCCATTGACAACCGGCCAAGTGTTGGCTTGAACCAACCAAAAATATTTCCACACTTATTTCTAACTTATTTCCTTATTCAAATGTAACCAAGCTTGTAACTAATCATTGGCCTAGTTGGAGGCTTGGTTAGGAATATCTATAAATTCCATAAATCAAAAATTACATACTTATCCATAATTACTTACTTTTCTTAAAATTGCACTTTGGCTCCTAAGGACAAAATATTTACACTTTAGTCCCTATGAGGTGGCCGGCTTTAGTGGACCACTTGGCTTCCAATTAATGCATAATTATCTACTTAATTCCAAAAATCCCTTAATATAATTAAGCAGTCCATTTACTTACTAACTCAGATAATATCAATACTGTTTTTCACTAAAAACAGTACAGTCATACAGGACTACGGTCCATAATTCATCTGCACTTAACTGGGCTACGTATAAATTTTTCTTAAGATTCAAAATTGCTAAGTCCTCATTGCTCCAAATATTATTCCTGATTATTCTAGAGCAATCCCATACCTGATTCTTACTTCTTCATCCGTAATGACGGTTTATCGCAGTATAATTTCCATACTGTTAATTACCCTGCAGTACCGTCTTAATCAAACCTAAGGTCAACCTGGTCAAACTTTGACTGAAATAAAAATCATAAATTCCTATTATGTCATTTTCTCAAAAGGCCTCATGCTTGATTAAGCAAACTATTTCTGAGTCTCGTAGCTATTTAACCGAGAACTCAAATATATACTGATATTCAATTCAGATCATAAGCTTTATATCTACATACATGATTCAGACTTAGATTCTCTTTGTATATAAGGAAATCACAAGTCATCAAAATTTTGGGTTATTACATTCTACCCTCCTTAAAAAAAAATTTCGTCCTCGAAAATTTGAATAATTCTAGGTGGCTTTTCTTCAAATCCACCACAAATCCATAGTAGTTTGTTCCCATTTTAATAACTTAATGAGATCAGGTCTCTTATATAGAATCATAATCTTCTTTCATATTCTATCATATCCTCATACTTTCATACTTTTATAACTTGCATACTTTCACCATGCTTTCATATATTCATACTTTTATACTTTCATACTGCATCACAAGAACTGTCTACATAAAATATCTTAGCAAGTATATCATATAACTTGCCATAGTTGAAAAGCATATCATATAATACTTCACTTTAACTTTAATTGAGGGGCTTAGCGAATATATCATATTTAAGATATTTTTCTTTAAATTTGAAAGGCTGAGAACCCTCTAGTACAATGTTAATCTCGTGCTATTAGAACCCTTTACTTTTCATGATGGCCCCTTTCTTGGAACTCTGTTCCTCATGGATTTTGGCCCTTTACATAACATGAAGGCCCTTACATAACATGATGGCCCTTACATAAACATAACATGAGTTGGTTCTAATAAGCATAAGATTAAGCACCATTCATAAGATTAATCATGGAAAACCATAATAAATAGTATAATTGAAAACATATTACTGTTCGAGTGATGCAGTGAAAGGTATACTCATATCAACTAGCTACTTGTTAGCTAATAGAAACTTCTCTTTTTCCTTCAACATTTCCCTTATAGCACAAAGGCATAATCATAGCTCTAAGGAAGGTCTAAAACTTCCCATCATTACATAATTTCCATTACTTAAAAGGTTGTATATAGTCGACCTTAGTCAAACCATTATATGTCGACTCCAAGGTTGTTGCTATCGATCTCAACCTCATTAACTTCATCATCAGACTCATAGTCATCATCATTATCATAGCCTAATAAATTGTTGTTGGTAATATCCAACTCATATTGGCACATTGCCTATTTGCCACCACTAAACTTTCTTTTCCCCTATCTAGTATTACTCTTATGGGGCAAAAGTTTCACATACGGGAAACATAATTCCATGGCGTCGATCCAAATCCTTGGAAGGAAAAGTTCTTAGCTATCACCATACCACCATACCATGGGGAGGTAGATATTATTATATTCCTAATACCCACTCCTTTATTCATAACTTGTCTTGTCATACCTTAGAAACATCGTAACTTATCATTTCATACTAGAGATTCATCTTGATCTCATCATACCATATCATAACTTTACCATACCAAGGTGAGGTAATAGGCTATCTAATCTCGAAGCCTATTCATTTCTTATTGCTACTCTAGCAATTATCATTATAAATTAGCTATTACAGTTGCAAGATTAGGCTCTTGCAAAAATTTGGTTCGTTCGTACACACGGCGAACCATCTTCTAATTCTAGTTCCTAATTCCTCACACTTCTAGTACCCATTCTTTCCTTTCATTCGTATCTTCTCGTATCATATCATAGAAATTTCATAAGTCATCATATCATGCTAGAGACGCATCATGATCTCTTCATATCATATCGAAAGCTAAGGCGTGTTAACTTATCCACCACATACACATCACGGTAAATATCAGGATCACGGTAATGCATATGTAAAGCATATGCGGTCCCACAAAATCAAAAGTATCACGGGTATCATCCTCTGTGCGACCATTGATGAGATATGCTTATTATATAAGTAATATCTTAACTAATTCTAATTACAGAAAAATAACTTAACTTACTTGGACACTTGCAGAAACGATGTGAAGCAAAGTGAAGTAGGCTGGCAGGATACTGCTCTGATACCACCTTTGTAATGCCCCGGCCATCTACGTATGGCTGACTACGTAAACGTGGGCCGTTACTATACTTACTTGAACTACATCTTGGTTTTAATAATTTAAACTTACTTGAAATACTGAGAATAATAAATTTTTTTCTTTCAACACCATATGACGTATAGGTAAACTCTCTGGGCATACACATTAAAATAAACAGGACATACATACTCCTTACACTTAACTCAAGTCTTCAAACCTCATGTATAACACAATTTATTCTAATATATATATATATATATTTTTCAAGAGAGGTTACGAAAAATCTTCGTAGTGGTATCCCACACCGCCCTTCACTTGCTGCATCGTCTCCATGGCCCACCAAGTAAAGCTGCAGACATCTTACCTACAGTATGGAATATACTGGTGAGCTTTCGCCCAGCAAGTACAAACATAAACTCACAAAAACATAACAAACATGGTATAACTTATGCATGATCCATTTTATGATCGATTATGAATGTCTTATGCTCCATTATGAACTTATTATGAACCTATTATCTTGCTTAATATATGGGCCCCTTGTATATGTACTGATTGCGCGCATTCTCCAGAAAGTTAAGGTTTGCAAAGTCCCTAACAATTCTGGGAATCATATACATAACCCTTCACGATCTGGCAGAAGGTCTTAATATCTTGAACTTAAAACATACATAATCCTCCACGATCTGGCGGGAGATTGGTACGACACCTTGCTTGTCTTATCTTATAACTTAAAATCATGTTCTTACCATGTGGTTTAATAATTGGTGAACATGTATCATGATGTCACTATATCATAAGATAATATCAACCATAACATATACATACACATGGCATATCAAGGCATAGCATGGCATATCTTGGCATAACATAGCATATAAAAACATGTCATACTTGAAAATAGTATTTACTATTTTCCATACTATAGGTGAGGTTTGTACTTACCTGATGTCCTACGCTCTTGTCCTAACGTACGACAAGATGAAGCAACAGGTTATATTCCTGTCTCAAAAAGGACGTAATATAAGAATCATCTTATCTTATCATAAATCATAATCATTAAATGTTGGTATCCTAACCAACATCCATGAGTAACCCTAATTATATGTCTCCCACGTCTTCTTATGATAACTCGTTCGGTTACTTGCCGTAACCCTAGGGCACATGACCTAATCAAACAATACAAAGTCTTGAGTACAAGACCCAATCATACATGAATAATGATTAGCATCTTATTAGGTTACTATTAGTAACCCTGGGTATAAGCCCAATTATCTCTAGATCTTAGACCCATAAAACTAAGACCCAATTACTTTTAAAGTAATTCCCTATTAGGTTACCATTGGTAACCATGGGTTTTAGACTCAACCCAAAAACTTGGGTATCTTATGTGGTTACCTAAATTATTTGGCCTATTAAAAGTTGGTAACCTTCTCGGTTACTATTTGTCCTATAATTGTTTACCATAGGACTTAGCTTATTTCATTAAATAATTCCTTGTGTGATAAAATTTTAATCCCCTTTTTATAAACTGTTTTAAAACAGTCCCATAAACATTGGTTATTAGTGCATATGCAGGAATTCCCTGTTTATGTACTGTTTTTTTGAAATCCTGTGCAGGAATTCCCTGCTTCCTACACAGTTTTGGAAAATAAGGTTTTACTTTAAAATCTGTTTATAATTTTAAAAATTTTTCTTCATGAAAGTTGTATATCTTGCAAAACTCTACAACGTTTGATTTTTTTTTTATGCAAAACCCAGTTTTGCCTCTAACCTACTCTTGTTCCTTGTTAAACCTGCCTGGCTGTGCATACTGGGTCTAGGCAGACCAGGCTAGGATTTTCGTAAAAACAGAGGCCTACGGAGCCTAATTTTTAAAAATCGTTCGCATAGTCCCCTAGGATTTTTCATTTTCTATAACTTTTTAGTTTTGAATTTTCTTAAATTCGGCCTCTAAAGACCTTAAAATCCAGTTTCCAGATTACTGCCCAGTCTTGACTCGAGACTGGCAGTTTTTGTTTAAGTTAGTTCTTACGTAAAATTACGCGCACATTACCTCGAACGGTTAAAATCGTGAGCCTATATCAAGCATGCAGCATGTTACGTAACATTTTCACTATCATGCATTCATTTCTTATTCATACAATACTTCATGCCAACCCATATGGTGATCTTCACCAATCTAGGGTTTTTAGGGTTTTCTTGAACCCTACATGCAACATACATTCTCATTCTCATTTCCATGCATGCTACATCATTCTTAAGCATGTGGGGACATATAACAAACACCTAATATGCATACACACATACCATAGCTTCTCTTAAGCATATTTCCACATGCATGCATAAACTTAGCAATCACACTCACCTAAATCTAGATCTAACATATACTAACCCTACGAAAACCATAACATGAAAAACAGGAAAATTGAGCTTATGCTCTTACAACTATAACTTGAAATCCCATAAACCAAACTTAATGAAAATCTTAGTTAGAGATTCAAGAATAATACATCTAAGCTTGGAGAATGGTTCTAAGTTTTGGATCAAAGATTTCCTCTTTCCTTTTTCTTTTTCAAAATCCGATCACTTCTCTTCTCTCTTCCTCTTCTTCTTTTTTTTTTCTTCTCTTTGGGTTCGGCTCCTAAGGGGAAGAACTAGAGAGAATGGGTTGGAATTTGGGCACAGTTTTGGGGTGGACTAGAATGATCCAACACCCCCCCCCCCCCCAACAACATATTTTCTCAATACCCCTTATGAGGCGGCCGGCCATAGTGATTCCTTGTAGCCCAAGTTACTTGTTCACCATGGCAAGTGCTTACTTACCTCACCAAGCTTACCTCACCTTGCTGACCTCACCAAGCTTACCTCACCAAGGCAATTGCTTGCTCACCAAGGCAATTGCTTGGTCACCAAGCACCCAATGACAACCGGCCATGTGTTGGCTTGAACCAACCAAAAACATTTCCATACTTATTTCTAACTTATTTCCTTATTCCAATGTAACCATGCTTGTAACTATTCATTGACCTAGTTGGAGGCTTCGTTAGGAATATCTATAAATTCCATAAATCAAAAATTACATACTTATCCATAATTACTTACTTGTCTTAAAATTACACTTTGGCCTCTAAGGATAAAATATTTACACTTTAGTCCCTATGAGGTGGCTGCCTTTGGTGGAGCCACTTGGCTTCCAATTAATGCATAATTTTCTACTTTATTCCAAAAATCCCTTAATATAATTATGCAATCCATTTCCTTACTAACTCAGATAATATCAATACGGTTTTTCACTAAAAACAGTACTGTCATACTGGACTACGGTCTAGAATTCATTTGCACTTAACTGGGCTATGTATAAATTTTTCTTAAGACTTGAAACTGCTAAGTCCTCATTACTCCAAATATTATTCCTGATTATTCTAGAGCAATCCCATACCTTATTCTTACTTCTTCATCCGTAATGACAGTTTATCGCAGTATCATTTCCATACTGTCGATCACCCTGCAGTACCGTCTTAATCAAACCTAAGATCAACCTGGTCAAACTTTGACCGAAATAAAAATCATAAATTCCTATTATGCCATTTTCTCAAAAGACCACATGCTAGATTAAACAAACTATTTCTGAGTCTCGTAGCTAATTAACCGATAACTCAAATATATATTGATATTCAATTCAGATCATAAGCTTCATATCTACGTACCTGATTCAGACTTAGATTCTCTTTGTATCTAAGGAAATCACAAGTCATCAAAATTTCGGGTTATGACACTCGGGATGCGACTTGATCGCCTTTGATCTCCCGAATGCCTTTCTTCGTTAGGAAGCGGATGACCTAATGTTAAGTTGAGGGAACTACCTTAAACGAGTGAATCCACGGGTGGTCGAGGATGGTGTTATATGCAGATAGGCAGTCCATGGCCAAGAATGTGGTCAACTTATTCTCTCCTCCAACGAAAATGGGGAGTTGGATTTTTCCAACTACTTGAGTCGATTAGTCGTTGAAGCCAACTAGAGTCGTTGAGGCTTTCTCGTACTACGACTCACTAACATCCATCTCCTTGAGTGCGGTGAGGAACAAGATGTTAGCGGAGTTTCCATTGTCATTGAGGATCCTCCCAACTTGGAAATTTACGATCGGAAGCATGATAACTAGTGCATTTTCATGCGGTTGATACAACTCAGTGGCTTCCTTCTCATAGAACGAGAAGATGTGGTTGACCAAGGAGTCACTTGGCAGGTAATTGGGAGGTGGAGTTTAGGCCTTCTTGATGTGCTTTTGGATTGATGAACTTGAGTCGCCACTGCACACCGAGCCTTAAAGGATGACTCCGATTGTTTACTTTGTTGGTGGAGGTGATGGTGTTTCGTTTGATCTTCTCTTGTCAAGTTCAAACATGTCTTTGGGGATGTCATATGTTTAGCATCCTTTATCGCTCAAGAACTCCTTTAGGTGCCCTCGCTTTAGCAATTCCATAATCTCGTAGCGTAGCATTTTGCAGTCGATGTTCAGGTGACCGTGGTCTTTGTGGAACACACAAAACTGGTCCATAATCCTGTGATTGGGAGAAGTCATTACTTTACCAGGCCAACAAACGTAATCTTTATCTTGTAGGAACATCACGAGTCGCTCGGGTTGGAATCGAGTGCATATTTGGGTGACGAGAGGAGACGTCTCTCAATTCTCTGTTTGTCTTGTCTACGTCTGGAATCTCAACTCGATCTATTGTCATGCCTCCTGGAGTCGCTTGTCTTGGGCCGATTGTTATCTCTCTCCCTGTTGGTGAGGGAACTGCGCTGGTTGAGGTTGTGTCCCTCTGCATTGGTGTCCTGTTGAAGCCTTCACACTCGATCACGCCGTAAGCTCACGCTAACGCCTCAGCGATGTTCCTTGGCTTTCGGCTGCATATTTCATTGAGGAAGCTCGAGTTGGGTGTTAGACCCTCTTGAAAGCAAGCAAAGCGATTATGTCATTACAGTTTGGTATCTCTGCAACGACCTTGCTGACGCTTGACAAAGCTTCATAATTATTCACCAGGCTCTTGAACGATGGAGAAGAGCTCTTCATGGGTGGTTCCGGTGTAGATGTTAACGGAGTAATTTTTTAGGAAGGTCTTGGTCAACTCCTTCAATGAAGAGACTGAAGTGGGGCTAAGTTGGCAGAACCACTCGATGGCGTTGCCCTTTAGGCTTTGCGGGAAGAGCTTGCACATGACGGCATCTCTCGATTCCTTCGACATAGAGGTCTCGAGCATGACTTTTTGATATTGGCATATGTGCTTGATGAAGAGGTTGTTTACCGACAAATCAAGTACTTTTGAGTTCAAATGTTTATAAGTTCTCAAGCGCTTTTGTTAGTTTAATGTGTTTTTGTGTGATCTTGTAGGATTTATAAATGAAAAGAATATTTAGATGAAAATATGGCAAAATGGAAGTTTCTAGAAGTAATTGGAAAAAGCAGTGAATGAAGGAAGCAAAACAAAGCAAGCCGACATTGACGAAGTCCCAAAAAAACCCAAAAAGGGCCTTGGCAGCAAGCTTGGCATGCCAGGGCGTGCCTAAGGGCTACCTAGGCAGGTCTTGGCCAAGGGCATGGTGCGGCTGTGCACTTGCTTAGTCAGAGGGCACGTGGGGGCGCCCATGGGAGGTACGGCCACGCACTTATCTAGCCCAAGGGGCGAGCGGGCATGCCTAAGGGAGGCACCGCTGCGTTTTCCTCTATTTGATGGCCAATATCTGGCCATTCTCTTGATCTAATGGCCAAAAATCACCCGTTTTTTAGCTCTTTATAAATCCTCCTACGCCTCAAACCCTAGTGTGGAGATTTGAGGGAGGAAACAGAGGTTAGAGGCACAATAAATTTTCTAGAAAGAGGTGCTTGGAGTTAGAGATTCTAGAAGATTTAAAGGCTTGTAGTTCATTCCACAAAGAGTTTTCTCTTCCTTTCTCTCTACCCTAATCTTTATTGAAATTTGTATATGAGAATATTGTATGAACATGTTTTCAAATATGGATTTCTTGACAAGATTAGTTGTGGATTCCTCTATGTTGAGTTAGAAATTATTTCTTGGGCTTGATGTAACTTTGTCTGCACTATGTTTGGAATATTTTGTTAATTGTTGGTTTAAATTCCATTTCAATTTATTTATGTCTCTCTATGCGTAATGCCTCTAATTTATTTTTCCAATAAGTTAGATGATCTTAGATTGTGAATTTGACTCTCGGGAGAGATTAAGTTCATAGTCCGGATTTGGAAACGTAGTCTAGGTTGTTGTGAGACCAGAAGGAGATAAATACTTAGATAATTAAACTAGGATTTTTATTGTTGTGAAGCCGGGAGGTGATCAACATCTTGATTTCCAATTTCAAGGGTAAACTTAATGAATGTGTGGGTAACAAGTTAGATAGGGATATCAACTTGTTAGATAGGGATATCAACTTGGTGATTCATGCATATTATCTCACTCGACGCTCAGGAGAGGTAATGAGTTTAGATTAGGTCCCTTGATTAATGAATTTAGTGCAATTGGCTTGCATAGGATGAACATATGAATGATAAGGTGAAGTCAAGTCCCTAGTACATTTGTGCATAGAAGTTTCCATCTTTTATTTTCGTGTTTATCTTTGTTTTTGTTTTATTTTAATTCATTAGTTAGGTTTCCTAGAAAAAGTTAAGTTATGATAATCGCGGTACTTAGCGGCAATTTTTATTTGTTTTTGTTTATTTTAATTTCATTTAGTAAGGTTGCCTGGATAAATTTAAGTTATGATAATCGCGGTACATGATGGCAATTTTAAAACCCAATCCTCGTGGGATCGACACTCTACTTACTCTTTATTACTTGTCCACAAGTAATTACTCTTTATTACTCTTTATTACTTGTCCACAACCGTGCACTTGTGGTTACCAAATCGCACCCAGTAAATCGGGGTGCAAACAGTGCTCCTAGGGATCCATTGTTTCGTCGAATTTGGAGAAGTTCGGTGTAACACCCCGACCTATGTAGGGCCGTTACGTGCTTACATACCAAATCTTATGGCGACCCATCTTACGTGGCCGCTACTTCATACTTAACATACTTAAATATACTCTCGTATTTCGTAAAAATACGGATATGTTTTTTTTTCATATTTAAATTTCTTGTTAAAACTCATTTTAAAACTTAACTTATACCCATACTTATTTATATGTACTCACTCGAGTACCGAGCTTAAAACCACATCTTACAAAACATACTAGTTATCATACACTAGTACCATTGTCTTATCATAATATAATATAAACACATTTTACAAAACATATTTTCCAAAACCCCGTGGCGGTGTCTAACCCAAATTTCACAGTCTGCAACGCCATCTCTCCACAGTCTTGCATCAAGCATTGCTGATAGGTTGCTTACCTATAGCATGAATGTAAGTTATGAGTTTATGCTCAGTAAGTACAACTTTCTAATCCGCAAAAACATTTTTGGTAAAAGAATGTAATGCATGAACCAATTATGCTTTCTTATGAATCGATTATGCTTCCATTATGAACTTATTATCTTACATTAACATATGGGCCCCTGGTGTACATACCAAATGCGTGCAATTCACAGAAAGTTGGGGTTTACAAGATCCCTAACAATTCTGGGAATCATGTAAGCCTTCACGATCTGGCAGAAGGTCTGAGAATTTTTTTTTTAAACATACATAATCCTCCATGATCTAGCGGGAGGTTGGTACGACACTTTACTTGTCTTGGTTTAGTCTTAGCCTTGTCATGTGATTATTATTAGTGAGCATGCTTACATGATGCCACAATAACAAAACATAAATCATATTAACACATGATGCTTTTAAAAACATGCAAAGCAGTAAAAATATTTAAATCAAGAACATAAAACATAAGACATAAAACATAAGTACATCATGTAAATCAATGCATGAATTTTTGAAAAACAAGCAATTGAATAAAAACATTTTGCCCATGTTGTAAGTGGAGTTATACTTACAAGTCGTCATACGCTCTTGGTCTATCATTCCAATCAAGGCACGACAACAAGTCATATTCCTGTTTCCAAAAAGGACGTAAGATAAAGATCATCCTATCTTACCATAAATCATTACATTCAATGCTGGTATCCTAACCAACATTCACCAGTAACCCTAGTTACATGTCCCCCACATACTACAATGATATCTTATTTGGTTACTAAATGTAACCCTAGGGCACATGACCTAATTACAATCAAACAGTATCTTGCTTGATTACTTAATGCAACCTTGGGTACCTAGCCCAATTATACTTAAATAGTATCTTATTAGGTTACTATTAGTAACCCTGGGTATAAGCCCAATCATATTTAGACTAATACCCTATAAGGTTACTAAGGCCCAATTACTATCAAGGTAACACCCTATTAGGTTACTATTCGTTACCATGCGTTTTAGGCCCAACCCAATAGCTTGGGTATTTTATCCGATTACTATCCGTCATAAAACTGTTACTGTTTAAGAAATCTTGGGTCTTCACTCTTTTTCTTAAAAAATACCTTGTTTTCATAGTTTCAAGTATTATTTTGTTTTAATATTTGAAATTACCTTTTAAAACTACGTGTGAAATTTGAAAACTCTTTTAAAATTGTTTTCTTTGTAAATACATGATTTCTTTGTAATCGGGATTATAAAATCATAAAATTTTGAAAATTTCTTTTGAAAACAGTGTTGTAGTTTGACTGAAGGTGAATGTGTAGGAATTTCCTGTACCATGCACAGTTTTAAAAATCCTGTGCAGGAATTTCCTGTTTTCTGCACAGTTTTTAAGATCCAGTTTTATCTTAAAATATGCTTTGAATTTGAAAAAGTTTTTTTTCACAAAAGTTGTAGACCTCAAAGAATCCTACAACTTTCTTTTTCAACTCAAAACCTAGTTCTACCATTAACCTATCCTTTTTCCTTGTTGAAACTGCCTGGCCGTCCACAGGGTCTAGGCAAACCAGATTCGGATTTTCATAAATACGAAAGTCTTTGGAGCTTATTTTTCAAAATCTGTTTGTGTTTTCCCCTAGATTTTTCAATTTTCTACAACTTTTTAGTTTTAACATTTTCCAAATTCGACCTCTAAAGGCCTCAAAATTCCATTTCCAAATTGCTACCCAATTTGATCCAAAATTGGCAGTTTTCAACTTTGGTTGATTTTTACGTAAAATTACGCACACCCTACCTCAAATAGTTTTCAACAAACATGCAATGTGTTACATATAGTTTTCATCATCATACATTGGTTTCCCATCCTTACAAACCCAAATGGTAACCTTCACCAATATAGGGTTTTGGGTTAATTTTTAACCCTTCATTCATCATACATCAACATCATCATCATTCATTCATACCATGCTTCTTCTTAAGCATGTGGGGACTTTTCACAAACACATAGTAGGCATACACACATACCACATAATTTCTAAAGCATAAGATCAAAAACATGCACAAAATCATAGATCAAGATCACTAAAACCCTAATCAAACACATACTAAGCATACTAAACCATTGCATGAAAAATAAAAGGTGAGCTTATGCTCTTACAAACCCAACACAAAATACATTTAAAACCTTGAATCAAAACTTAATTAAATTGCTTAAGAGGTTTAGAAAGGTTACCTTTAAACCTTGAAAGTGGATCTAGACCTTGGATAAAAAATTTTCCTCCTTGCTTCACTTTCTCTAAAAATCCGAACCCCCCCCCCCCCCCTTTTTTTTCTCTCTTGGCTTCGGCTCCTAGGGTGAGAGGGAGAGAGAGTTGAGAATGAACTAGAAAGTTTGGGATTTCACTAAATGGTCCACACACAACCTTACATCACCTATTTATGGGTGAAAAATTCCTAATTTCCAACAATTATTTTTATTCTTAAAATTGCATATTAGGGTCTAAAAAAAATATTTGCCCAAAAGTCCTCTTAGGTGGCCGGCCATGTGGCTGAATTTGGGGCTAAAATTACTACATAATTATCCATTTTCCATATTTTCAAAAAATCCCAAAATTATGGATTTATCATTTCTTACTTGGCCTCCAAGTAATGCCATGTTTGGCATTCCCTCCTAATACACAGTCCATTTTCTTAATAATCCAAATAGAACCAATATTGTTTTAATTATAAATAGTACAGTCATACTGAACTGCAGTCCAAAATTCATCTGCACTTAACTGGACCGTGTATGGATTTTTCTTAAGACTTGAAACTACTTAGCCCTTATTGCTCAAAATATTATTCCTGGTATTTCTAAAGCAATCACATACCTTATTCTTAACTCTACATCCGTAATGACGGTCAAACACAATATAATTTCTATACTGCTTAATACACTGCAGTACCTTCTTGTTCAAGTCATGAATTATCCTGGTCATCTATAGCCAGAATAAAATCATAACTCATGATCGAGTCTTACAATACTATAAGAGCTCAAACATACTCTAATAATAAAATAACGAATTTCACATTGATATTCATAATTTTCATGAAACATTACATAAACACAGAGTACGAACTTAAATTTCTTTATATATAAGGAAATCACAAGTCCGTAAAAATTCTGCTTGTTACATTCGATGCGTGCAATTTTGCTAGCATGGAAGTTTCTATAATTGCTTGAGCGAAGGGTGACTGGCTCATCTAGTCCTGCAGGTCTTCATAGGTTGCAGGGTGTCTGAGTGTAACGACTCGCTTTACGTAGGCCGTTACCGTACCTATCTTACATAAATACTTACACTTACTTAACTAGCGGAAAATAAGGAATATATATATTTTTAAAACAATTATAATGGTAACTCGACCATACTTACTTATAACCATATATACGTACTTATTTGAGTATTTAAGTATTAAACTTGTTTTAACATACAACGGATTAAACTAAATAATAATTTTATACATTCGAACACAAAACGCGTAGCGGTCTCCATCCCGTAGTTTCACAGTTAGTCCTGCCATGCCCCACCATCTTGTATCAAGTATTGCCAATAGGGAGCTTACCTACAGCATAAACGTAAGTTGTGAGCTTTCACTCAGCAAGTACAACTATTAACCCACAAAAACAATACGAAATTAATCAATGCATGAACCAATTATGCTTCATTATGCTTTCTTAAGTTAGCATATTTTTGGGCCCTTACTTAATATGAGTGTACGTACCGTGGTGCGCAGTCATGGAATGGTTGGGGCGGCCAGTCCAATCCAACTCAAACCATGAACCAACCCTGACCTAGTGCAGGTCGGTACGACACGATTAAACTTGCTTAACATCTTACTTGAAAACAGTTTCTTAAAAACAGTCTCTTACTTGAAACTTAATCTTACTCTTACCATGTGCATTATCATTAGTGAACATGCTTCATGATGTCACAATAATAAAACATAATCATATGCATCACATACATAAGTGCATGAGTTTTAAAAACATGCAGTCAGCAAAACAATTAGCCTATGTTGTAGGCGGAGTTGTACTTACTAGTTATACTAGAGTTGTGGTTTGTTGCTCCAACGAATTACAACAACAGGTTACTTTCTTGTTTTCAAAAAGGACGTAAGATAAGAATCATCCTATCCTACCATAAATCATTACATCAAATGTTGGTATCCAAACCAACATTCACTATTAGCCCTAGTTATATGTCTCCCACATACTAACATGGTATTTTATTTGGTTACTAGATGTAACCTTAGGGCACCTGACCTAAGAACAATCAAACAGTATCTTGTTTGATTACTTAATACAAGTTTTGGTTAGTTATACTAAAATAGTATCCTTTTAGGTTATTATTAGTAACCCTGGGTATAAGCCCAATCATAATTAGGTTAACGTCCTGTTGGGTTACCAAGACCCAATAGTGGTATCCCATTTGGTTAACATAAATAACCTTGGGTCCAAAACCTAGCATATAAAGTTAGTAACCTATATGGTTACTATAAGTGTACCTTCAATTAACTTGGTTCAATAATAATATTTAGTATCATATCCGATTACTATGTGTCTTACTATGGTTAACATATTACTTAGCATAATTTAATTATTTCTTTTCTTCACAAAAACCTTGTTTAATTCTTTTTAAATCATTTTATAAAATTGAAATTGATTTGTTTTATAAAGATAGTAAAACTGTGATATTTTGAAAATCGTTCATTGAAAACATTCCAATAATTTCAGTTAGCAGTGCATGTGCAGGAATTGCCTGCTCATGCACTGTTTTGAAAATCTTGTGCATGAATTGCCTATTTCCTGCTCAGTTTTTAAGATTCAGTTTTATTTTAAAATCTGTTTTGAATTTGAAAAAGTTTTCTTCACGAAAGTTGTAGATCTAATAAAGTCCTGCAACTTTCAATTTTTATTCAAAACCTAATTCTGCCTTTAATCTGTTCATATTACTCGTTAAAACGTCCTGGCAGTGCACAGGGTCTTGGCTGGCCAGGCTCGGGTTTTCAATAAAATGAAAGCCTTTGGAGCTTATTTTTCAAAATCTGTCCACACCACCCCCTAGGGTTTTCAATTTTCTACAACTTTGTAGTTTTACATTTTTCCAAATTCTGCCTCTAAGGGCTTCAACATTTCATTTCCAGATTGCTACCCAGTTTTATCCGAAAACTGGCAGTTTTACTTTTGGTTGTTTGTTACATAAAATAACGCACACCCTACCTCAAACGATCGCAACCGTGAGCCTACATCAAACATGCAGCGTATTACGTAGGGTTTCCATTAACATACACTTGTTTCTCAACCAATTAACCCATATAGTAAACTTTTACCAAATTAGGGTTTTAAGTTAATTTTTCATGTTAATTCATCATACAATCATCTCACCATCATACAAGCATACCATATTACTACCTAAGCATGTGGGGTCATATAACAAACACCTAATACACATTCAAACAAAGCATATAATTTTAAAGCATAATATCAAAAACATAAACCAAAACATAGATCTAGCTCACGAAAACCCTAATCAAGCACATACTAATCAAACTAAACCATTGGATGAAAAATAAGTGAGCTTATGCTCTTACATAGACAACTTAAAATGTAACGACCCGCCTAATGTAGGCCGTTACCATATATACTTACTTATAACATACGGAAATTTGGGCTAATTTTTTTTTTATTACAAACAATATATAACTTGAACTGGGAAATCCCCTTAGCCATTACTTATATATATACATGTACATATACTTAATTACTTATCATAGTACTAAAGTCTTGTACTCAAATACAACATATTTAAAGTAACATAAATTTAACAGAAAGAAACGTAGCAGTTCCCGACCCACAGTTTCACAGTTTTGCATCACCACGCTCCACTGTCTTGTATCAAGTACTGCCATAAGTTTGCTTACCTACAGCATAAACATGAGTTATGAGCTTTCGCTCAGCAAGCACAACTATTTAATCTGTAAAACATTTCATGATAACATAATGCATGAACCATTTATGCTTCCTTACTGTTTTCATAGGTTAGCATACTTTTTGGCCCCTTACATAACATAAATGTACATACCGTGGCACGCTGCCATGGAGTGGTTGGGGCGGCCAGCCCTATCCAACTCAAACCATGAACCAAACCCGACCTAGTGCGGGTCAATACGACATATAGCATTCTGCTTATCTTGATACTTAAATCTTGCTCTTACCTTATTACATACTTGAAAAACTATTTCATAATCATAAACAGTTTCTTAACTGAAACTGGGTTCTCATATCTTACCAAATGACTTATCATTAATGAGCATGCTTCGTGATGCCATAATATCAAAATATTCATCATGTAAACATACATGCTATAACATACCTCATGTGCATATCAACATAAACTTGAAAACATACATCTCATAAACATTCATCGTACCTTGAAAACATACATGCCATAAACATTTATCATACGCATATCAACATGAACTTGAAGGCATACAACAACCAACATTTTCGTTTATGCTGTAGGCGGAGTCGTACTTACAAGTTTCTTTGCACCTTGAATTAAAATATTCCACTTAAACAGGTTGCTTTCCTGTTTTCAAGAAAATCATAGGATAAGCATCATCCTATCATTATATCATAACTAATTCTAGTTTGTAATTAATTACATTTACAAACCCTAAAATTAAACTTCATTTTGGATTTTAGTAAAACTCTAGAATTCTGAAAACTTGGTTTGAAACCAATTCATAGTGTTTGGTCCTTTTTTTACAAATTTATTTTAAATTTGAAAAAGTTTTCTTCATGAAAGTTGTAGATCTTGAAGTCTCCTACAACTTTTGTTTTTAACTCAAAACTCAAATCTATACTTAACCTGCTTGTTTCTTCCTTTGAAAATTCTTCGACCATATTTACTAATCATAACTTGGTCTCGGGTTTTTGCAAAAACAAAGGTCTTAGAGGCCTTATTTTCAAAAATAGTCCATGGTGACCCCTAGAATTTTCCCTTCTCTACAACTTTACAGTTTTGACTTTTTCCAAATTCGGCCTCTAAAGGCCTCAAAATCTGGTTCCCAGAATAACCGTTCAATTTCAAACCCTAATCAAGCATACCAAAACCCTAGTGCATATAACTTAACAAACTGAACTCATGCTCATACTTATTGAACATACACTTAAATCTTAACTGAAACTTGAATGAAGAACTAGAGGATAAAAAGATTTACCTCAAGTTCCACGGATGAAATTCTTAAACCAGGGTTTTGAAAATTTTCCTCACACCTCCTATACTAACCGAACACTCCTCTTTCTCTTGTTCTCTCCTCTTTCTTTTCTCTCCTCTGTTGGCTCGGCTCCTAAGGCAGAAACTAGATAGTATGCTGTTTGATTAAGTTAACTAACAAAATAAATTGAAAACACCTTCACCTATTTATAGGTGAACCACTACTTCTTGAAATTGCTCACTAGTCCTCACAAGAAAAACAATTGCTCCTTACTTCCTATGTGGTGGCCAGCCAAGCATGTCCCATTTTGCCAAGTAGCAAAGCTAAGGAAGCTTGCTCATCAAGGCTAGTAACCATGAGGTGTCCTCTTCCTAGGTTGGCCGGCCTTAGGTGGGGCCTTGAGCTTGCTCTTGCTAACCAATAAGCAAGGCTAGCATGCTTACTAAGCAAGCCTAGAGAGCATGAGGTGTCAAGTGCTAAAGAGGTTCATATTCTTGTAATTTACCTATTGGTCCTTAAGAGCAACATATTTACTCTTGATCCCTATGTGGTGGCCGGCCCTTCTTGTCCCAATTTGCCAAGTAAGCAAGGCTAGAGGTCTTGCTCACCAAGGCTAGAAGCATGAGGTGGCTTCTCCTTGTGGTGGCCGGCCTTAGGGGGGTGAGGTGTGCAAGCGTTGGCTTGCCAAGGGAGCTAGGCTAAGGGAGGTTATTCATCAAAGCTAGGCCATGAGCTGTCTCTCCCTCATGGTGGCCGATCATGGTTAGTGATTTGGCAATGCTTGAGCTAGCCAAGAGAGCAAAGCTAGAAGAGTTGCTCACCAAAGCTAGGCCATGATGCGTTGTCTCCTTGTTATGGCCGGTCATGGTGATGAGTTGTGCAAGCCTTGGCTTGCCAAATGAGCAAGGCTAGGAGGGTGGCTCATCCAAGCTAGAAGCATGAGGTGTCTTACCCTCATGATGGCCGGCCATTGAGTGCCAAATGGAACAACTTGCTAATTGAATCATAAAACATAATCAACCAAGCAAAATCAAAGTGCTTAGTCACTAAACTTAGGGCATGATTTGTCAATTTTTAATGATACTTCAATTTATCCACTTTGCATAATATTCTTTAAAAACAAGATTTCTTGCTCATAAGACCATGAGGTGGCCGGTTCCTAGGCTGTCCACATGGAAGAATAGGATTGGTCTAAATTAGAAATTTTTTTTTTCAATCCAACTTATTTTCTTGTTTTTCCCACTAGGTTAACTAAACTTGAAATTGATCATTGGCTTAGTTGAACTAGGAAACTTAACTAGAAAAATCCATAGTTCCATAAATTTACATATTTGCTTATAAGTCCACAATTTTCTCAAAATTGCACATTGGCCCCTAAAGGCAAAAATATTTGCACTTTAGTCCCTCTAAGGTGGCCGGTTAAGGTGAAGTTTCTAAACATCCCATTTCTTGCTTAATCATTCCCTAAAAGACTTCCTAGTTTCTAAAAATTCAAAATCATGAACTTTTCTTTAATTTGCATATTGACCCCTAAAAATAAAATATTTATATTTTGGTCCCTGTAAGGTGACCAATCATGATAATGACACTTGTCATCTGAGGTGTCATCCTGTAAGGCCCCGTATGGCTTATCTTCTAAATGCAGTCGATTTTCATACTAACATAGATACTTAGATACTGTTTTCAACTGTTAACAGTATAATCGTACTGAACCATTGTCCAAAATTTATCTGAATTGCATATAGGATTTTCTTAAGCTATAAACTATCACATAGAATCATAAATCATAAATTTACCCTTTTTATCAAAAGGTCTTAAACTAGCGTAAATAAATTATCGAATGTTTTAGCAAAAGATTCAACAACCTTTCTTAGAAAACATATCATACATATCACATAAACAGACTTTGTTTCTTAACGAAAGAAATCATAAGTTTACAAACAGGTTGGTTATTACATAAAATACACTTAAATAATTGAATCAAAACTCAAATGAAAGGCTTAGGGGGTTTAGTAGGTTTACTTTAACACCTTGAAGTGGATCTAGACTTGAATCAAACTTTCCTCCTTGATTTCTTCCTCACAAATCCGACCACACTCTTCAATTTTTTTTCTCTCTTTGGGTTCGGTTTTTAGGGGGAGCGAGAGGGACTAGAAGGTGAACTAAAAAGGGTTAGGGTTTCATTAGGTGGTCCAAAGCAAGCCCCACCACACCTATTTATAGGTGAAATTTAATTTAATTTCTAGAATTAATTTTATTGTTAAAATTGCACATAAGTCCTCAAAAGCAAAAATATTTGCTCCTAGGCTCCATGAGGTGGCCGTCCACTTGGGGTGGCTTGTTGGCCAAGTTATCTTCCATGTTCATGCATGTTAAATACTTTCCTTAATTTCTAAAAATCCAATAAATCAAATAATTATCACTATATGAGGTGTCCTCAATTAAGGTTCTATTTGGTTTTCCTCCACAAATGCAGTCCATTTTCATCCTAATACAGATATTACAAATACTGTTTTCACTAATAACAATACTGTTATACTAGACTGCAGTCCAGAATTTATCTGTACTTAACCGAACTGCGTAAAAAATTTTCTTAGATCTTAAAACCACTTAGTTCTTATTACTCTAAATATTATGCTTGATTTTTCTACAATGATCCCAAACCTAATTTTCGCTTCGTTATCCGTAATGCCAGTTTTTCACAGTATAATTTCATACTGTTTATAAAACTGCAGTACCGACTCAATCATTCCTTAGATTATTGTTCGCGATTATTTAATGTATATAAGTCTACGCAAGTGTACGTAATCGCTCAAGTAATATAGATTGTGAGTTGAGTATCGTCTTCATAGTGATTAAGTTGCTAAAATAAATTGTAACAGAAAAAAAGCACAAGTCAATTTGAGTTTGGAAATTGAAATGAGAAAAATATAATAAACTAATGAAATCAAATGGGTATAGTGAAAAGGCACTAAAATAAACAAAAAGAACAATATTCAATCAAGAGTTTGTAAATCAAGAATGAGAATTAAGCCAGGATTGCCAAATCCCCCTCCATTGCAAGTCTGACCCGAATGTTGTAGGAATGCTGCAGCAAAACCTGTCCTGTTAACCGAAATTCGATTTTATCATAAAAATTCTTCCGAATGAGTTTTGACTAAAATTCTTTAAACCTTTTTCAACATATTCCTATGTGAATCTAGTTCTCAGAACACAATTTCAAGCACCAATTTCAATGGGTTATACAAGGTAAATAATATATTCCTATACCATTCACAAATCAATATAAACTTTAAAAAGCATATTGAACTTGCATCATCCAAGTTATTTCCAGCTCTAATTAACCTTTCCAGATTAAGTAAAGCCTAGTTTCCTATATATTGATGGCCAATCAACAATAGAAATTTAAACATTCAAAACACTCGGATGAACATGAAATAGATTCGCTCAACATTTCAACAAAACATTCAAATCATCCTCCCAATCTCGGGTTCATCAACAATCCCAACTAATGAAAATTAGCTCATGTTTCGGATTACAAAAACAAGCTTAAAATCGTCATCCATTGTTCAACAGAAAATGAAAATCAGAGAATAAATCAAGGAAAGAGGAAGAAGAGGAAAAACTCCAAAATGGCTAGAGATAGTCCTTCTCGTTCTATCTTCTTTTCCTGAGCTCCCTCTACAAAATAAGCATAAAAATGGAAGCAAAACTTCAGCTGAGCTCTCTCTCTCTCTTGCCTAAAAATGGTGTATTTTCTTCTCTGCCTCTATTTTCTCTCTCTGACGGTTGCTCCCTTTCTATTTTTTTTTTAGCCCTCTGCTCATGCCCCCTTTTGTTCCCAAAATGTACTCACCCTTTTTAGGCAAAAATCCCAGCTCACGTGACCTCCCAGCTGAGGTAAAAGTAATGGTCCCCACAACATATGAGTTGTATTCTTCTTGCTGCAATAATGCCAGCTGGCACTCTTTGTCTACTTCTGCTACAGCTTGTTGTAGGAAATGCTGCAGCATTTCTGCAGCATTTTCGGCTCAGGCTCTCCTACAAATCACACAAGATTTAACACCTAATCAGTCCTCATTTGATCCTGTTTTTCTTCACATTTGCCATGATTTCAACCAAACACTAAACCCAAGATAAAAAATTCATACAAACATAAAACAAGGGAAAATATGCTAAAAATAACACAATTACTTGCTAAACCAATTGCATCCAAGTCTAAAACTGCCTAAGATAACTCTAATTTCTAGAGTTATCAATTATTCTGATCAAATTTTGACCGAAATAAAATCATATATAAACCCTAATTCTGATAAATCAGATCATGCATTTCATATAAACATACATAATACAAACTATTGATTCCTTAAAAAGGAAATCGTAAATTTGTAAAAAGGTTGGTTATTACACTGAGTGCTTGAAGCATGCACCTCACAATGGTCTTTACCTAATTACTTATTGCATCGGAGTTCGCTTGTTGTAGGTTGAACTCTTCTGTCGAAGGAGCTACGAAGAGTGTCTGTTGTAGAAACGTGCCTGGAGGGACTGCGTAAGTTGGCAAAGCAGGAATTGAGACTCCAGTCAAGGTGACTGGGATGGAAGGAATTGAACCAGGGGTATTCATCCCAATTGAATTGCTGACTACAGAGGTTGTTCCCTGAGGCGTCATCACTGAGTAGAGTGATGGCATCGAGTGGAGTGGATTTTAGGGCGTGAATGCCGTAGTCGGCTAGAAGCCACTCGGGAAGAAGTTTGCAACCACTAAGCCGGGCTGTGTAGAACTCCCAATGGTTGTAGCGATGGATGACATCAAAGTGTTGAAGATGGTGGATGCGTTGAATCGCCTTTGCAGCTCCTCATTCTTTGCCATCAACTCGGTGATCCTCCAGTCGATCGCCTCTTGGGATTGACATGCAGCTGCTTGTTGGAGTCCTATACTTGCAGTAGAATAGTTTCCTGGTCGCTGGGACGTTCCTGCATCTCTCGTCAGGTCAGTTGGAGCTGCATTTGTCTAGGTCATGGCAGCAGTGATCGCCGTGTAGTCGACATTCGTAATATCAGCCATAGGCCCCACGGTGGGCGCCAAACTATAAAGGATAAATTTACAGTCAAATTAGATCAAGTCAGGTTAGGACCTACAGCTGTATCATTGAGCCGATTAAGCGTGCTTTTAATTGACCGTTAGAGTTAGTTGCAAAAGAATAGTAAAGCAAAGTAAATAAGATAGAGAATACAAAAAAATTTATAGAGGTTCACTCTCAATGTGAGAGCTAGTCCTCTGTGGTGGCTCCTGGGGATTCACTATAGTTGATAAAATTATACAGTGAATGCCATAGCAATAAGAACGGGAAGAAAAGAGAAGAGGATTGTATGAAATAGAGAGAGATTGTAAGGAGTAAAGAGAATCAGGGGAAGATGTGGGAATTGCGAGAATTCAGGATAATCTGGGATGTTGTGAGGTGAGAGTTAGGGATCCTTTGAGCGTATGATGATGCCCTATATTTATAGATGATGATTGATGTTCGTTTTGGTGCTGAATATTTCATATTTGGTTAAAGAAAGTTGCATCTTCTTGATTTAGGTTGATTTTCCTTAATTAGAGAGCTTTTTTGAAAAGGGAAAGTAACATTTTTAGCTTATTCTTGACTTGATTAGGGCTGGTTGATATTGGCGTGATTCTTGTGCAGGGATGAATAAGGAAGATTTATTGATATTTCCATGCTATGAATTCGAGCAAGTGCCTAAATCGACTCTTGAGTCAATTTCTTGGATCGTTGGGCCTCCGCTCAACGTGACAAGGTTTCGGGTCGATCAGGCATTCGAGTCGACTCGACAAGTTGTTGGATTGATTTTTGAGTTGATCTTCTTAATTTGCATTGTCACGTGGACGGTAAGAGATGATAAACAAAATCTAACCTCAACAATTTTCAAGAAATCAGAGTTGCGTGCTCTGCTTCCTCTTTCTAAACATGTCTCAGAGGTCGATTATTGGGATGGGAAGTATGAGTATGCAAGAAACCAGGAAGGAAAAAAAAAAAAAAAAAGATTTGTGGGTTGTGATTGTGAGCTCCTAATATTTAGCACAAGTAGGTTGTGTAATCCTAATATTAGTAAGGTCTATGCTTGTGAGTTCCTAACAACAACATCAGCAACGTAGTTGTGTTTATGGTGTGGCTAAAAAATAAATGATTTTGATAAGTAAAGAAGAAATATGAGGTGTGAAAATATTTTGGGCAAAATTAATGAAAATAGGAGGCCATTGACGAGGCTGACAGAAATTCATCGCTGGTGTTTTTCCGTTTTGCCCCCTCTCTTCTTTCTCCCTCTTCTTGCCCCATTCTCTGATTCCTTCCTTAAAGTTCGTTCTTCTCCAAGGCAGGTGAGGGATCGCCATCACCAACATCTGTGCTGCTGATAGCAAGGAACACTGTGGCCTCCATGATTTTTCCCTCTCCACGGATTTCCTCTGTCTCTCTTCTCGCCCAAAATCTCTGATCCCTGTTCTTTAACTGCCGCTTAATATATTATTATTATTATTATTATTATTACAAAAAGTCTTCGGACGAGAAAACGCGCTTGTGTGGCGATAGGTTGATGTCAGTTCAAGGATACGTGTAGAGCTGGTGGCGATAGTGACTAAATAATTTTGATTGACAAGACAAATACAGGTTGTGAATGTCAGCCGAAAAAATGGTATCATATAGAAAGCAAGGGTAAGGAAGTAACACTACAAGAATAATAGTCTTTTGTAGCACGTGACAATAGCGTTTTCCAAAATTTATTACCATTAAAAGGTGGGAGACATGTTTTTGAGAGGGAAAAGAAGGCCCGCCCAATTCGAATAAAAAAGCGAAGTAGGCCCACCTAAAATTAAAGAAAAAATTCTGAAAAGTTAAAAAAAAAAAACAGCTTTATCCGACCCACGAATTCACTTTCCTTTTTCTCTTAAATCTCAATATTTCCGATGAATATGAAACTGCTAGCATTAATGATCCCAACCCTAAATTGTTAACTCCCTCAAGTCAAGTTCCAAATCTGCAATCGTATCTGGTATATTTATTCTCCCATCTTATTCTCTAATTTTTTTTTATTTTTTTTTGGGACTCGGCAATCATGTTTCTGTGGTAGTCTTTTGTTTGATTTTCTTTTTGTATCCTTTTTCATTTTGATTTAGGGCTCAACACTCTCAAACAAAATTGCCAAAAAGGATATACGAACGATTGGTAGATTTCTTCTCTTATTTGGTTTTCCCCATTTTCTAGGTGTTACTCACCAAATCTGAATACAGAAATTCTGTATGTAGTTATTTTTCTCTCGTGATTTAGCCTCTGTAAGAGATGTTATTTATCACTCCTTTTTCTTTCCTTTTGATTTTCTTGTCTATCTATCTTTTTCTTTCTTTTTTTTTTTAGGGTTTCATTCCAGATCATTTTTAGGGAGGTGCCTCTTCAGATCTGAACAAATTTATTTGTACGTTAAAGCCATCTCATCATCTTTCTGGTTCATGGAAAAACTATGAATTTTGGTTCAATTTGATTAAGCTTTTCTGGAGTTCCAAACTCAGCATGTTGCATTTCCAATGGAGGTAAAAGTTTGACTCATTAGTACCTTGTCAATTATTGTTTGCAAAATAGGCCAAATCGTGTCAATGAGGATTCAACTTGTTATTTATTGTTTGCAAAATGGGACAAATCATGTGAATGAGGATCCTATAATAATTGAAGCTAAAACAAAATTGACCAATACAATTACAGGTTGCCTTGGGATGGAAAGAGAACAGAAGTGCATGAATAAATTGAGAAAACAAAGTGAGTAGGGCTAGATGAAGAATATGATTCTTCTTTCTATGTTTACTTTTCTAGATTCAAATTTTATTTTCATATTTATTCGGATGATCTCTCAATATGGGCACCTTTTAGTTAAGTCATTTGTATATGTTCAATTTCTACTTTCAGGAATTGCTTTGGGTGTTGACAGAGCACACAATACCAATAACAGAGGAACTATTGCTGGCAAACAATTAATCTTGGGGAAAGAACTAATCATTGTGATTTTGGCTCAAATAATCCAATATGACTCCATCCCCAATTATCTCAATGTAAGATTCTCACTTGTTGTAATCTTATTACATTTGTTTATTTGACCTCTGGAACTCAACGAAGTGATAGACCAATATCTCATTGTCTATTGACGTGTATAATCTTTTGAATGTGTGATTCTACCTCTTTTCATCTAAAAATTTGCATGACAGTAGCCAATCTATGCATTGTTGAGTGCTAAATTGAAATTGGAAATGCTTCAAAGAGATCTATGTGTACTAGGGGTTCATGTACTAACTAAACATTTCCTTTCTAGTTTCAATATGATTGATCAATTCTTTTATGTGATTGCCTAGTCTATAGTATTTAATGCTAGTAAAAATAGAAGTTGAATATCTTCTAATGATTTGATCTAGCTATACAAAATTGTTATGGCAGTATGTTTATGTTATTTCGTATGCCTTATAATTTCAGGAACTTTGGAGGTTTTAGAAGTTGGAGTACGTGCTGAATTTTTGTCAAGCTGGTCATGACGAGTTTTCTACATTCTTCTAACCTTGCCCTTTCCAACTTGGGTTCAAACATTTGGTGGTTTTTCAATTGGGTTTAGATATCGTTATTTGAAAACTGTGTAAATAGATTATAATTGCTTTTGTTCCTTGCACCACTGAATTGATGCAATAGACTTTGTAAATGTTGATCATATAATGAAATTTTAAAACATGATTTTTGTTTATTTGTCTGAGTGAGATGCCAAACGAATGTCTTATAAATTATACTATAATAATTATTGCATCTCTTAGATGATACAAGGCTTTAAAAACACAGATTTCTTAAGGCCAGAAAAATTATATCTAATCTTTTCAATAGCACCACAAAATGCTATAATAATAGCAATAACAACATTGAATAAATGCTATAGTATATCAGTACTCTTGATAACAGGGGCTACTATAGCATTTGATAAAATGTTATCAAATGATTTCTATAGCGTTTTATGGTGCTGTAGAAGGTAGTTTTTGTTGTAGTGTAATTATATGTACATTGTATACAAGAAAAACAATTTAAAAAAGCGATTTGGTTTTGAAATGTGCTATCAAGATGACGAATATGTAACTAGTTAAGAAGGTAAATGTAATTAACTAAGAGGTCAAATGTCACAAAAGCGAGAAATAAAAAGGTAAAAACCGGTGGCATTTCTGGAAAGCTAGAGTTTTTGCTGTCGTGGTGATCAGAGGAGCGAACTGATTTCGGCAGCAGTGATGCTCTGAACAAAAAATAGATTAGAAGGAGAAGAGGTGGCAGATTGATTGTTAGGGAATAATATATAGTTGAGATTTTATTCGAATTCACTACTACAGAATGTGGATACCATGACAGAGTTTCCACAACCGTTATTTAAAAACCATCGTGGAAACTGAGGCAAAAACACGGAACAAAAAGCGGTCTCCGAAAACCGTCGTGGAGGTATGAATTTCCACGACGGTTCTCTGAAACCGTCGTGTAAGTCTTGACTTCCACGACGGTTTTCGAGAACCGTGGTGGAAGTCTCGGGGATTACACGACGGTTAACTAAAACCGTCGTGGAAGTCAAGACTTCCACGACGGTTTCCATGAAACCGTTGTGGAAGCATCGTCCTTTTGTTCAGACATATCAGATCGAGTAGCCTTATTTTTCCCACATCGATACACCAGCTGCCGTGAACAAAAATCAGATCAGATCGCTCTGACAACAGTTCCATACGTCGCTGTTAGACGCCACCCACCACCATCTACTGGTCGATCATCATTCTTGTAAGTCATGATGACACAAATTAACTCAACTTTTTGATGTTTTCATCTGTATTAATTTTTTATTTACGAACCCAGAATATTAATTTTAATTTTTATTTTTTTGGATTGCTTTTGATACGTTAAATACTGCAAAGTGTTTAATTCAGTGATCACAATCAATGTATTTTTAGATTGGTTTTTTTTGTAGTTCGGATTTTTTAGTTAAATCCTAAATCAATGTATTTTTAAGATTATGATGTATTTTTATTTTGGATTTTTTAGTTAAATAACCCGGTTCGGTTTTTTAATTATATTTTTAGTTTTGTTATGTTTTTTGGATTTTTTAGTGAATATATTGTTGATTTAATTAATGCATGTGGCGGGAGTATTTATATATAACATAAATAATAAAATGCAAATGATATTCATGCATGCAATTTAAAAATATGCACACCTTGACTTCGAGAACTTTGATTTATTGGTTTAGGATTTGCACGCAAATCATGAATAGGAAATGGATGTGGTTTGATAGATTGACTAAAGCATATGAAGATGGTGTTGAAGAATTTTTGTCATTTGCCAAATCTTATACACAAGATGATAAGATTCGGTGTCCGTGTCAAGTTTGTGGTAATCATAGAGCCCATTCCATTGATGATGTTAGAGGGCATTTGCGCGCTTATGAGATTTGTTCTTAACAAACATGGTATTTACATGGCGAAGATTTTGTCCATGTTAAGTATACATCGACTAGTACTAAAGGTAAAGAGCCTATTGTTGAGAAAAACGTTGGTGATAACATGTACAATATGATTAATGATTTGGAAGAAAACTTTGTGCACCATCCGGAGTTATTTGAGGAAATGATTAATGATGCCAAAACGCCCTTGTATTTCAGGTATACAAAATATACAAAATTAGGGGCATTGGTTAAATTATGGAATATGAAAGCGTCGGGAGGGTGGATGAATTCTAGTTTTACGACTCTTTTAGCTTTTCTAAAAGATGTTTTACCGGATGATAACAAAGTGCCACCTAGTATGTACGAGGCGAAGAAGACGTTGAGCACATTGGGAATGGAATACGAGAAGATACATGCTTGTCCAAATGATTGTATGCTTTACTGGAGAGAATATGAAGAGTTAGATGAATGTCCGGTTTGTAATGAGTCAAGATGGAAGAAGGGCAAGGTGCCATCGAATGGTAGTATAGGAGTGCCGGTGAAGGTGTTATGGTACATTCCACCAGCTCCACGTTTCCGCCGTTTATTCCGTAATGCACAACATGTTAAGAGTTTGACATGGCATCATCATAAACGTGTTGACGATGGCAAGCTTAGGCATTCGGCCGACGCACCGCAATGGAAGACCTTTGATGACAATAATCCAGATTTTAGTGCAGAATCAAGGAATTTATGTCTCGGTTTGTCGACGGATGGAATGAACCCGCATAGTAACATGAGTAGTCGGCATAGTACCTGGCCAGTCATACTTGTCAACTACAATCTCCCTCCAGACGTTTGCATGAAGCGGAAGTTCTTGATGTTGACATTATTGATCTCAGGCCCTCAACAACCGGGGAATGACATTGATGTTTACTTGGCACCATTAATCGATGACCTAAAAAGGTTGTGGGATGATGGTTTACAAGTAAGAGATTCTTACTGTCAAGATACGTTAATCTTCGCGCAATGTTGATTTGGTCAATTAACAACTTTCCTGCACTTGGCAACCTATCTGGTTATCCTGTGAAGAGTTCTATAGGATACCCCATTTGTATGAAGGAAACATCTTCCATCCGGTTGAAAAACGGTAGGAAAACCGTTTACCTTGGTCACAGGAGGTTCTTGCCAAAAAATCATCGATATCGCAAACAGAAGAAGGCTTTTAATGGCAATACCGAAAAAAGAACCGCTCCTCAGATTTTGACTGGCGAGGATGTATTTGAGATGGTTAAAGATATGAAGGTAGTTTTGGGAAAGAGGAAACGTAAGGATCCAATTGTCGATGGACCTTGGAAGAAGAAGTCAATCTTCTATGAACTTCCATATTGGAAGTCACTTTACGTTCGTCATTGCTTAGATGTTATGCATATTGAGAAAAACGTCTGTGAATCAATAGTGGGCACATTGCTTGACATTCCGAATAAGACTAAAGATGGTGAAAAGGCACGGTTGGACCTTCAAGAGATGAAGATTAGAACGAATTTGCTCCCCGAGAAAAGATCGAACGGCCCTTACTTACCGCCAGCAAAGCACACATTATCTAGACATGAAAAGAGAAAGCTTTGTGAGTGGCTTGCTTCCGTGAAAGTGCCAAGTGGGTACTCTTCCAACTTCAAAAGGTTGGTGTCGATGAAATATTTGTGGCTCGTTGGAATGAAAACACATGATTGTCATATCTTGATGCAACAATTATTACCTCTTGCTTTGCGGGGAGTTTTAACAAAAGATGTGAGATACTCAATTACGAAGTTATGCTCATTTTTCAATTCAATATGCTCCAAGGTAATTGATCCAATGATGCTAGATTCGCTACAATCGGAATTGGTTATGACATTGTGCCTGCTTGAGAAGTATTTCCCACCAGCCTTTTTTGATATAATGATCCATCTATGTGTACACTTAGTTCAGAAAGTTAAGTTATGTGGCCCGGTGTATTTGAGGTGGATGTATCCTTTTGAAAGGTACATGAAGGTTTTGAAGGGATATGTGAAGAACCGAAATAGGCCGGAGGGTTGTATAGTGGAAAACTACATAGCCGAGGAATCAGTTGAATTTTGCTCTGAGTATTTGTCGAACGCGGACCCAATAGGGTTGCCAACAAGCGGGCTATTACGTCGAAAGAACTATCCGTGGCCGTTCATTCATCAGTAAATCAAGATGAATGGGAAAAATCTTGTTTGTATGTTTTGCACAATGCTAAGGAAATAGAGCCTTTCTTTCAGGTTCATATGGCGGAAGAAGTGAGAAGTGGATTTAAGATAAGCAGAATCGGACATTTCGGGAGTGGATAAGAAAATATTTGCATACGAACCTTGGCGTTTCACAAGACGTAATGAAGCTATCCAGAGGTCCGACATCGATAGTCACAAGATATACATCGTACCTTGTCAATGGCAACTCCTTCTACACTCGGGACAGAGATGAGAAGCATCCCGTACAGAATAGTGGTGTCACCCTTCGGGCCGAGTCTATGCATATTTCATCCGCAAAGGAGAAGAATCCGGTATATAGTTTCATGAATTACTTTGGGTTCATTGAAGATATTTGGGAACTTGATTATTGCGGCTTGCGAATAACACTCTTTAAATGCAAGTGGGCTGACAATAAGTATGTTAAGGTTGATAGTGACGGCGTGACTGTGGTGGACTTTAGGCGATTGGGATGCAAAAATGATCCTTTTATCATGGCGTCACAAGCGGTACAAGTATTTTATACAACGGATCCCGCAAATTTAGAGTTCTCTTTAGTTGTGCCAATGAAGTCAAGAATAATCCGGGATGGCCAAGAAGATATGGATGATTGCACCGACATTCCATCATTTATAACGGGTTTGCCACCGATGGACGAGATTGATGATTTTGACGATGATGTTTCACACTTACTTCGATTGGACGTCGAGTGGACACGTGTTGAGAAGCCCAAAAAAAAGCAGAAAAAAAATACTTAACTAAAGATTTTATTTTCTTAAGTACGTCGTAAACATTTAGATACGGTTTTTTAATTACGCACATTATATGGGAATTATTTATACATGCAAATATGTTTGGAAGCAAATAAGAATCCAGAATAAATGATTGCACAACATACAGGTTTGGCAACTTAAAGGGATTATATTAACAATTTTGAAAACTATTTTTGTAAATTTCATACCTACGACAACGGTTATTTGAAAAAACCGTCGTGGTATATAATATACCATGACGGTTTTTTCGAAGACCGTCGTGGTATATCATATACCACGACGGTTTTATCATAGGATCGTCGTGGTAGATTTCGTGGAAAATGAAAAAAAACCCATGAACCATACCACGACGATTTAATACGTAGACCGTCGTGATAAAATGTCCGTTGGGATACAAACCACTGAAATCAACCACGACGGTTTATATGGAAGACCGTCGTGGTAGAGTACAGTAGATGAAAAATACTGAAGTCTACTACGACGGTCTTTATTGTTGACCGTCGTGGCATATTGTCGGTGGATGAAAACACTGAAGTCTACCACGACGGTCTTTAAAGAAAACCATCGTGGAAGGCTTCAGTGTTTTTTCATCCACCGACAATCTACCACGATGGTCAACAATAAAGACCGTTGTGGTAGGCTTCAGTATTTTCATCCACCGTACTCTACCACGACGGTCTTCTATATAAACCGTCGTGATTGATTTCAGTGGTTTGTATCCCAATCGACATTTTACCACGACGGTCTTCGTATTAAACCGTCATGGTATGGTTCATGGGTTTTTCCATTTTCCACGAAATCTACCATGACAGTCTTTATTGTTGACCGTCGTGCTAGATTGTCGGTGGATGAATTTCTACCACGACGGTCGATATTGAAAACCGTCTTGGTATATTGATTACAACGATGGTTTAAATTTGACCGTCGTGGTATATTTGTTACCACGACGGTTTTTTTCAAGACCGTCATGGTAGATGTTTTAGCGGCAAGTTTTGAAATTTTCGAAAATTTTTCAACTTTTTACCGCTTTTAATAAAACCTAAAAAAAACACCATTTTCCCAAACCCATTTCATCCCGAGCCTTATTCCCAAACACCATTCACTTTTGCAGTCTCTAATAGACACACCTGAACTTCCATACCCAGTATATTTCCTCCCCCCATTTCTCTCTCGTCACTCCCTCCCTTTAAAATCTTCAAAAACTCTCTGAACACTTAAACTCCGACGCCGTCGTCTAGCACTCACGCGGTTTCCTCCATTCTCCGACGCCATCCTCCACCAACGACGCTTGTTTTTGGACTTTCCCAGTCTCTCTCGCCGACCACAACCCACTCTCTACTATCCGATAAGTTGTAATGCATATTGCTTGGGTAATGCACGAATGTGGGTAATTTCGGTCCACTACATCGTATTTTGTTGATTGTGGTTGTCGAAATTGATTATTTTCAAGGCCGAAATGGGCAAAAGCCAGAGAAAACCTTTTCGGTCCTTGTTGATTGTGTGTGTGATTTTGTATGATTTGAAATGGTTGGGTAAGGCTCGGATTTGTTAAGAATTTTTGCTTCTGTGAGTTAATTGTTTGCATATTACGTGTTTGATTAAATGCCTCTTTGTGTGAGAATTAGTTGTAGATTGAATTAAATTGATTGGTAAGTCTCAGATTTGTGAATTTTCCGGATAAAATTCAAGTTTTTGTTTGTGGTGATTGTTTGTAAATTACAGGTTCGATTAAATGCCCCTGTCATACACATTTGGTGTTTTGTTGTTTTAGATTGATTTACAATGCCGAAAGATCACGAGGAGGAAGTGTCAACCCAAACTCAAGTTGGAAAACCATGAAGAACCAACTCTTCAAGATTCAATGCCGACGAGAAGGGAAAATGAAGAGCAACTCTCCTTAAAAGAGTGCACGTTGTTAGGACGAGGGGAGAACGAATTCTAGTTTCGTTTGACTCAAAAGGCCAACCAATAGGCAAGGAAGGTGATGAATTACAGAGTTGGATTGGAGTGCTAGCTCGGGAGCACATTCCAATTTGGATTTTAGAAGTGCTGATTTAGAACCGAGAAAAGAATGAGTGTGGTTGGAAGTTGTAACTTCATTCACGGTTGATGAATCGCACAAAAAACAAGTTTTGAAGTCCTGTGGGGAGTCGGCTAAATGTTTTAGATATGATCTTTACTAAGCCTTTGTTAGGGATCATATTGATGAAGAAACTGTTTGGCAACGACCGGCTTAAATGGTTAACAATTACCCAACCATCAGCCAGGACGATTGGGAAAGGTTTATTACCTATCGACGGACGGCAGATTTCAAGAGGCTATCCCAACAAGGAAGCGAGATAAGGAAAAAGAGAAAATACAGTTCTACCACAGGCCGAGACGGCGATAGGAAACGTTATCAAGAAATCGTACGTTAATTAATTGGGAAAAAAGCTTAAATCTATTAAAATTTTTTTTTTACGTGTGTTATTAATGTTTACTAACTTTAATTACTAAATTGCAGTTCGAACAGACGGGGGAGTATGCGGACTGACATGTTATTTGGCGGGACACGTGGCTCAAGCCCGATGGAGAGTACAAGAATCCATCGATTAAAATTATCGGCGAAGCAATAGTAAGTCTACGGATCCTATTTCAAATAACGAGTAAGATTGTCTCCATTATGTTTACGGGCTCAATAACATATTGTATAATTGTTGTAGGACGAATTAACACAACAAGAGACCCAAGGAAGCTTCAAATCTGTGGGTACATAAGACATTTTGACCAAGTCTTTGGACAATCCCGAGCATTCTGGTCGTCTTCATGGGCAATCGAAATTTGTCAAGCAGGCGCAATACTTCAATTCCATGCACGTGCCAAGGGAGAATCCTGAAGTCACTTTTATCAAACGACAGCTGGTTGCATTGGAAAGAATGGTGCAGGAACTTTGTGCGAAGTACGATATCAACCGTGAAACGATGGCCGAGGAGGCAGCCCCACCTACTGTTGATCAGCACAACAATTTCAAGGCGAGTTGCACCCTCAATGAGAAAGAAGCCGACGCGTCGGATCCGCAGCCCATGCCTAATGCAAGTAAGGAATGCCAGCTGTTCCTTACTGATTTTATTAATGGTGGAGAAGTTTTGGTTGCAATAGGCAGGGCATACATGGACTGTGTTCCAACCGACATAGTCCATGGGATTCCTTTGGGCAAGGGGAATGTGCGAGTGACAATCAGTGTCCCAAAATTAAAACGTGCACTCCTTCCGATTTCGACGAATGAAACCACATATATTGAAGAGGCTGTCGGGGAGTTTGTTGCTTGGCCCAAAAAATTAGTCGTGCTTCAGAGCAGTTTAAGCCAGGCTAGTCGAGGTCCCAATCAAGCTCCCGACCCAGAAGAAAAGGGAAGGAAACGAATAAAAAAGAGAGCCGGGAGGAAGAAACTACAGTCACAATCGGAGGTACAACAGTGAACAGAAGAAGAAGTACCTACGTTTGACTTCAATGAAATTCCCGTTGAACTGAGACCGCTGGCTTATTACGCACAAAGTTCCTTGAGTGACGATAGCCAGATTTCGTGCCCACCACAACAATCCGATGACATGCCCATATATATTGGGTATGAAGATGTATACCATTTCATAACCTTTAAAGAAATCAGTGCAAGCAGTATAATGGTTTACATCAGGTAATTGTTTTTTCCTTAAACAATACTTAATTATTGTTCCAATTAGCTTGAAAGATAGATATATATGCATGTTGATTTTGCACGCGTAACAAGTTTGACTTAATATTTTGCAGCTACTTATCGGATTGTTGTGCAAGAGCAGGATTGGATCAACATTTCGAGTTTATTTCTTCATTCCTTGTCTCGCCAGTTCAACAGAATGTAGATCGTGTAGCCTACATTCGAGAGAGAGTCGACAATATCATCCGGAGCATAACAAACGTACCAAGGGGAAGGCTTGTTCTCATGCCATATAACAGCGGCCAACATTGGATATTGGCTGTTACTAATCCGTGGGATGACTCAGTCCTCTATTTTAATCCTCTTGGAAACGATCCGGGTGAAGATTTTCAACAGCTAATTACGTTGTAAGTATTCTTTGATGTTTATAGTTCCATGATTTGACATTCCATAATTGTTGTTGCAGATGTATTGATATTTGTTAAATAGTTAGGGCACTAAATGATTGGAAATTGCTGGTGGGATGAGGAAGAACAAAGCGACGGAACTGCAAGACGTTGATTCAGGCTGCTCGATGCCCGATACAACAAGGAAATGTGCAGTGCGGCTATTTTGTGTTGGGGTTCATGCGAGAAATAACGTTGAATGTCGATGGACTTGCCTTACTGCAAAACAAGACTTCTTATACTGAAGCTGATTTGAATGTGGTTAGGCAAAAGTGGACTACATATGTCATGAGCTGCATACAATATTGAGACAAAGCATGAAGAAAAATTTTGTATAGCAGTTTAGTTCTATAATATTGTTGTACATATTGCGACATTGTATTTGCCATATCAATTATGTTATTATTTTATTCTTTGCTGTGTAATTTTTTCATGTCATGAATGAATGAACAGGAATGAATGAACTGGTATTCAATTGAACGAATATATATTTTTTTTTGTTTGCGTTACAGCCTACCACGACGGTTCTCAACAGAAACCGTCGTGGAAATCAATATACCACGACGGTTTTCACAGGAACCATCGTCGTACGTCAAATACCACGACGGTTTGTCAGACGGTATCATCCACCGTCGTGGTAAGTGAATTACCACGACGGTGGATTATAGAAGCTGTCGTGGTAGGTCCAAAATAGACGGTTTGTCGTTTGGTATCAGCCACCGTCGTGGTAAGGTGAACTACCACGACGGTGGATTATTGAAACCGTCGTGGTACGTCTAAATACCACGATGGTTTCTCGTATTCTGCTAGCCACCGTCGTGGTAATTTGAACTACAACGACGGTGGCCTACAGAACCCGTCGTGGTAAGTCTCCTACCACGACGGTTATGTATAGAAACCGTCGTAGTAGGTTCCCTTACCACGACGGTTTCCAATAAAAAACGTCGTGGTAGATGTTGCTAAATATCAATTTTTGACCCTATTTTTACCTATTTCACAACGGGTAAAAAACCGTCGTGGAATCTGAAAAGATTCCACGACTCTAGATTCCACGACGGTTTAAAAACCGTCATGAAAATATTACCACGACGGTTTTTAACCATCGTGGTATCCACATTCTGTAGTAGTGATTATTATATTGTAGGTCTCTGTTTCTAGAATTTTTCATACATCTAGAAACGGAGGAGTTTCCTAAGAGTTGTTGTAGAGTAAACTTAAGTATTAGAAGTGTCATTTGCAAATGATTCTATTTTTGATGTTGAGTTGAGGACAAGTGTCACCTTTCTACCACACCATGTGTCCATGAGCAGTGACGTGTATGAATCTAACAACATGCACGTTAAACTCCTCACTATATCAACCACTGCGTATCTTGCTTAACTTTAATCTATAAAAATGCCAATTCATCCCAACCTTTAAACCCATCATTCCAACACCAATTAGCAGACAAATGGTACTTGGATATTTTTGGAACAAGGCCTTTTTTTTTTTTTTTTTTTTTTTTTTGGTGGCCTTTGAATTTTGTACCTTAAGAAAAATGGCACATTATTACCAAAACCAGTACACTCCACCAGCCGAAACCAACGAGTACGGTAACCCAATTCGCCAGACCAACAACTGTGCAACCCCATTCATCAGGGTGGCGCCGCGACTATTCCGCGTTGGAATTGGGTATTGCATGACCAGTACAATTACTGATGCTTCAACATTCTGGAAACGGAAGTTTAAACTCAGTAAGTGACTTTAATAATATATTTAAAAATTACAGTTGCGACTGAGAATGGAGACCTTATCACCATCGGCCGCGTTATCCGCTTGCCCAAGAAGCGAGTTCGGCAGCCTGTGATGTGTCGGCACAAATATTCATGTTTGACAGCCACCGTCTCCTGCAAAGCACCACACCAAGAGTGAACTCCTTAGCAAATAATTCTTCCTTAACTCTTCTATGTAGCTCATTCTTTAACTTTACTGCCGACTAGTTTTGTTTTGTTTTTTTTTTGTCTTGTATTTTTTATTTATTTTTAACTAATCTATATAATTTCAGATTGTTTTATCGAGCTACCCCTTCTCTAACTGTAGATGAAATCGGACCATCAAACTCTCATCATACGGTTTATAAGAAACTATGAGATATGTCCGATAAAAGCATGTGCCGGAGAGAAGACACATCCATTATTATTATTATTATTATTATTATTATTTGCTCCATTTATTAATTGTTAACTTCTTTTTAGGAGTTTGTTTAATATGTCTCCTACTGCAACCTACCTTACAGTAGGTGAAACTTTCCTAGCTTGCCCTTCAATTCTCTTCTTTCTACTTCATAAAATTTGACCGTTCATTTATCATCTGACGATTCTGATCATGCACCGGATAAATTCGATGTTTGAGAATGTCGAATTTAAGACCATCCCTATTTATATGTGGGAAAAAAGAAAGAAAGAAAATTAAGAGAAGGTAGCATACCAGGAAGGAGGACCAGAGAGAAGCATAATAGGCTGTCTTCCAACAGTGTTCTTAGGTTTTAGAGGCACAATTTGGGCGGGTGAGAAGATAGGGATAAGCTCATATTTTGCATAATTTTGCCCCTCTTAGCAGCTTGTGGGTCTCACAAATCAGATAATAATCTGATGTGACAGTGTTAGTATGGAGAGTAAACAAAAGTAGTGTTATTGTTAAGAATATTTTTTCCCACAAGTGTTAGTTTTGAAATTAACCCTAAGTTATATTAAGAAGAGAGTGAAGGGATTAAGTTAAAAGAACATTTAATCATCGGTTAAGAACTAAAATGCAATCAATTGCCAAAAACGGGGCCAAATTGTAAATTCCACCTAGTAGTATAAAAAAAAGAATCTTGAAGAGCCCATAAACAGCATATGAATTGATATAGAAAGAGGAATAATATGGTTGAGCCACTGGTCGAGTTATAGAATTACAAGACCTTAACCGGGGACAAAACATAAAAAATTCTAGGAAAACAGGGCTGAAGTGGAAATATTCTATTAGGTACAATTGACGGGCGTCATTAAGTCGTATTCTATTAAGACCATATTAAGGGCTTTATTAAGTAGTATTAAGCATACTAAGGTCCTGGACACAAGTTAGAGGTAATCCGATTAGCATTAAGAAGACATGAAAGGTCCAGGGGTTAAATTGTAATTTCACCAAAAGAGATGAAAACGTAAATTTTTTTCAAGGATGATGTTGATAGGACAAGACACGACAAAAATGAGTTCTAAACCATAATAAAAGTAATAAATGATTTTGAAACACAAAAATTAGCTAAGATACAATCATAAGACGTAAAGATAAAAAATGTTGACAAAAAGGGCTAGGCGGCCATGCTTGCGAGGCCCCAAGGTTTTTTTTTTTTTTTTTAAGTAAAACATTCCTCATATTAAACGCCAAAAGAAAACAAGGGAGGCAGGAACAACCTATAGAAGGGATCCAAGCCTTGTTGTCACAAAGAACCGAGGGGGGAAACATCGCCCACAATAAAGGCTCCCTCAGTTTTAGAAAAAGAAGCCCACTTAGCTACATTATGGGCCAAAAAGTTGGAGGATCTACTAATCTTAGAAGCCGACCAAGCTTTGGCACTTTTGAGCATTGATTAGCTAATATCCACTAAGCTAGCAATTTCCCAAGGAGGATCGGAGTTTCTAGACTGGATCGAATTGACTAGAATCTCCGAATCCCCCTCAAGAATTACAAAGAGAAGCCAAGGGCAATGGATTGAGAGGCTGCAAACAAGGCTGCATGAGCTTCGCCAGCAAGAGGGCTAGAGGCATCTACAAAGGATGAGCCTAATCAAACAATCTTTCCTTCCTCGTTCTTGGCCATGACAACTGCATAAGTTCCTTGAGAGTGATAGGCAACGTCAAAATTAACCTTGAACCAATCCTGGGAGGAGGGGACCATAGACACTCCACAGGCAGGGACTTGGTAGCGTCTAGGAGTAGCGACTTTGAGTAGTATAGAGCAAAGGAAAACTTAATTCGAAGGATGGAGAAGAAATGTCGGGGGGGGGGGGGGGGGTGGTGGGGGGTGTTGCGTGGGGGGAACCAGAAAAAATAGCTTCGTTGCTAACTCTCCAAATATGCACTAGAACTAAGGACGCAAGGAGGAGAGATCCAGAGGATTTGCAATTTTCGATACTCCAAATAGTTGAAAACCAGACCGCCAGGGAGGAAACTTGTGCTTGCCTCAGCTCGAAACCCCACAGACTCGAAAACCAGATACACAGAGCAAAATCACAATGGAGGAAAAGATGGGGGATGGATTCCAGGTGCCCTGTGCAGAGAGGGCAAGAAGCATCTTGGATAATCGAGAGATTGACAAGCTTGTTCCTAACAGGGATAGTGTCTTGGATGTGACTCCACCAAAGGACTTTGGGACGACTATGGATGTTGGCGGACCAGAGTTTATTCCACAGATGAGATTCAAGGGGCGAGCTATTCCTAATTCTGCTTTTTGAAACTAAGAGATAAGCAGATTTAGTGGTGAACCTTTCTCTATCATGTGGTTGTCATATCTATTTATCCTCCTGATGAGTGAGTATTTTACTCACGAATCAAGCATCTTTGTGCTTAAGTATTTGTGAAAACATCAAGATTTTGTGTTGTTTTGATGTCTTTTGAGTGTTGTGTAAATGAGAATGGCAAATGGGTAACTTAGTTGAATTTTGTACAAAAATGGAGCCTTTTGGAAAACTTTCGACCTACCACCAGAGAGTGTGGCATGGGCACGCCATTCTTGTAATAGCGACCCTTTTTACTAATTCATAATTTCCTCTTTAAGGAATATGAATGCTTATGTGAATTACCTGATCTGATGTTATCAGAATATATCTGAGTCCTTAAGACTCAATAATAGTTTGCTTAGCCAAGCATGAGGCCTTTTAATGAAAAAGGCAGAATAAAGATTTATGATTTTATTCCGGTCAAAGTTTGACCAGGATGATTTAGGGTATAGACAGAGCTGCAGTATAATAAACAGTATGAAAATTATACTACGAAAAACCGTCATTACTGATAAAGAAGTAATAATAAGGTACGGGAACACTTTAGAAAAATCAAGCACAACATTTAGAGCAATAAGGACTACGTAGCTTCAAGTCCTAAGAAAAACCTACACGCAGTCCAATTAAGTGCAGATAAATTATGGACTGTAGTCCAGTAGAACTGTATTGTTCTTAGTTGAAAACAATATTAGCACTATCTGAGTTATTAAGAAAATAGATTGCATATTAAAGAAAGTGTCAAACATGGTCCTATTTGGTGACACCTCATTAAAGATAAATAAGCAATTTTTGGAATTAAAAATTAAATGGATAATTATGCATTAATTGAGGACAAAATGGCACTACCATGGCCGGCCACCTCAAAGGACTGCTTAGCAAATATTGTGTTTTTAAGGTTAGATATGCAATTTGTGGAATAAAAATAATTCTAGAAATTTAATTATTTTTCACCTATAAATAGGTGGTGATGGGGTAGTGGTGAACCATTTAGTTGCACCCCAAAAATTTTAGTTCATTCTCAACTCCCTCTCTCTCCCACCCTTAGGAGCCGAACACCAAAAAAAAAAAAAAAAAAAAAAAAAAAGAGAGAGAGAGAAAATAGTGGCCGGATTTGTGTGCGTGAAGTGAGGAAGAAATTTTCTCAATCTAAGGTGTAGATTCACTCTTCAAGCCCTAGAGGTAACCTTCTCAATCCTCTAAGCCTCCTATTAAGTTTTGATTATGGATCTAAATGTATTTCAAGCATGGGTTTGTAAGAGCATAAGCTCACCCTTTCTATTTTTCATGCAATAGATTTATATGCTTAGAATGTGCTTGATTTAGGGTTAGATGCCTTGATTGATAAGTTTAAGCATGCATGTGGTTTCATGCTTTAGAAAGAATGTGGAATGGTTGTATGCCTATTATGTGTTTGTAATATATCCCCACATGCTTGAAAAGAAGCATTGTATGAATGATGATCATGATATGGATGTATGATGAATGAAAGGTTAGAAACAAAACCTAAAACCCTAATTTGGTAAGACAAGTAAGATTACCTATTTGGGTTTTGTAAGTAAGATGAACAAGTGTGTGAATTATAAGAACGCACGTAATGCACTGCATGTTTGTCGTATGCTCACGATTTCAACCGTTTGAGGTAGGGTGTGCAAATTTTTACGTAAAAACTAATTAAAAACAAAACTACCATTTCTCGGATCCAGTGGGGACAGTAATTTGGAAACGCGATTTTGAGACCTTTAGAGGCCGAATTTGGAAAAAGCTAAAACTGTAAAGTTGTAGAGAATTGATAATACTAGGGATCAGCATGGACAGTATTTAAAAATAAGGCTCTAATGGCCTTTGTTTTTATCAAAATCTGAGACTAGCTTGATCAGACAAGTGTGCACGGCTAGGGGGTTTCAACAAGGAAAACGGATAGGTTAAATGCAGAATCAAGTTTTGAGTAAAGAATGAAAGTTGTAATATCCTTCGAGATCTACAACTTTCATAAAGAAAACGTTTTCTAATTCAAAACAGATTTTAAGGAAACATTGGACTTTCAAAACTGTGTAGGGTACAAGAAATTCTTGCACAAAATTTTCAAAACAGTGCATGAACAGGCAATTCCTGCACATGCACTGATAACCAAATTTATGGGACTATTTCAAAGATAATCTTCAGAATTTTACAGTTTTACCATCCTTGTTCAAAATTAATTACAGTTTTAGAAAAACAGTTTTAAAAAGAAAGGGTTAAAATTTTTAAGAAAAGGTAAGACAAGATCAAACACGGTTTTGTAAAAAATAAGAATAAATAAATAAATAACAAGCCAAGTTATTTGGTAACAATAGTAAGTCGTATAGTAATCGGAAAGGATACCAAAATTTTATTGGGCCTTGTACCCATGGTTACTTATGGTAACCCAAGAGGATACCACTATGTTCTGTTAGGCCTATATCTAGGGTTACTAAAGGATGTTGGTTCGGATACCAACATGGAATGTTATGGTTTATAGTAAAATGGGATGATCTTATCTTACCTCCTTTTTGAAAACAGGAAGGTAACTTGTTGTTGTGACCTGTCGGAATAACAAACCCCGAATATAGCATAACCTGTAATTACAACTCCGCCTACAGCATAGGCAAATTGTTTTACTGTTTTGCATGTTTTTCAAAGCTCATGCATTCATGAATGTGATGCATATGATTTATATGTTACTATTGTGGCATCATGAAGCATGCTCACTAATGATAAGTCACATGGTAAGAATAAGATCAAGTTTCAAGTAAGAAATTGTTTACAAGTATGAAATGGTTTTTCAAATATGTTTCAAAGTAAGAACAAGTTTTCAAGTATGATGGCCAGCAAGTTGTCTTGTGTCGTACCAACCCGCACTAGGTCGGGTTTGGTCCATGGTTGGAGTTGGATTGGACTAGCCGCCCTAATCACTCCATGGCTGCGCGCCACGATACGTACACTCATGTTAAGTAAGGGGCCCAAAAATGTGCTAACCTAAGAAAGTATAAGAAAGCATAAGAAAGCATAATTGGTTCATGTATTGTTGTATTAGAAAAATGTTTTTGTGGAATAAAAGTTGTACTTGCTAAGCGAAAGCTCATGTCTTACATTTATGCTGTAGGTAAGCTACCTAGTGGCAATGCTTGATACAAGATGGTGGGACATGGCATAGCTATTTGTGAAACTTCGGGATGGGAACCGCTGTGCAGTTTTGTAATATACTTGTATCTGTTATTTAGTATACTTTGCTATAAGTTAAGATAAGTTTGATATTTCAATAGTCAATGAAGAAAGTATATATATATTTATATATAAGTACATGGTCAAGTTGGATTATGTATGTTAAAAAAAAAAAAACTTATTCCGTATTTATGTTTTATTAAATAAGTTAAGTAAATATGTATGATATGTATGGTAACGGCTTACGTTAGGCGGGTCTTTACAACTCCAAGCACGTGCCCGTGTTGCCCTATTCCAGGAAGCCCAACTTTGGGCAGAAGTAATGGCGCGAGCGCGTGCGCCTGTGCCATCCATGGCCGAGAAAGCCTCCCAAACAGCAAAGGTAGCACGGCTGCGCTACCCAAGCCCACGGCCGTGCCCTGTTCTATCCTTGTTCCACTCAAGCTACCAAACTTAGGCCATTTTTGTCCCTTGGATTGGATTGGATACCCAAGATTAGCCAAATTTTGAGGGTTTCATCATATTCTACTAGGTGTTTTTCAATTCCCAAGAGGAAGAAAAGAGAGGAGAGGAACACTATTCAAGGAGGATTTTGGAGACCCATTTCCCAAGAAGACAAGATTGTAGATTGGAGATTCAAGGAGGATTCCTTGAAGATCCAAGCCTTGGAGATCATCTGCTTCACCATTTTTTCTCCTCCATCCCCCTAGTTTGCCATTTTCATCTAGATTTTGTATTTGTGATATTGTGTTGAACATGTTTGTAATTATGAGCATCATGATGATTGTGGTGATGGATTTATCTATGCATAGCTGGATTTTATATTCTAGGGGCTTGATGTAGCTCTTTTTTTACTATGTTATGAATATTTAGCAAAGTGTTAATGAAACTTCATTTCAATTCATTTGTGTTGCTTGATGCTTAATGCTTTTAATTTCTTGAAAAATGAATTAAATGATTTAGATTGTGAATTTGATGCTCGGGAGAGATTTTCATGGTCTAGATTTGGCTAACATAATCTAGGTAGCTGTGATTATGGGGGGAGATCAACTCTTACATAATCACATTTAGAGGCTAGGTCGTTGAGAGACTAGGAGGTAATTAGCACCTCGTTAATCTAATTAAGGGTTAAACTTAATGAATATATAGGTAGTCAAGCTAGATAGGAATATTGGCTTAGTTTTTTTTATACATATATTTCACTTTATACTCGGTAGAGATAGTGAGAATAAATTAGTACCCTTGATTAATGAATTGGGTGGAACAAATTAGCACTTGCTAAATAGGATTGACATAGGGATATTAGAGTGAAATCAAGACCCTAGATTCATTCCCATATATTTATTCATTTGTGAAAGTGCCTCTCTTATTGTCTTTCAATTATTGCCTTAATTAGTTTTGTTAGTTTAATTTTCGTGTTTCTTGAATTTAGTTTCACTTTTTGGTTAATAAAATCTAGGTATTCTAATTGCGGTATTTTGTTTAATTCTTCAATTCTCAATCCCTGAGGACGATACTCGATCTTTTGATCACTTTATTACTAGAAACGACTCGTACACTTGCGAGTTCGAACATCTACACCTCCCTGTCAAGGGAAAAGGTCAGTTACCTAATTTTAGTGACCTCTTCCATTGAAAAAGCCTGGAGGTGTTTGGGGATATTCCAGACATTGCCCGGGAGGGAAAAGTCCGCAGCCCCCAGGTAGCACCTGTACCAGGAGCAATTCTAGGGGTAGGCCAGAAATTCTGAATGGAAGGGACCCATGGTCCAGCCAAATGTTGGTGGAGGACCCATTCCCGTGTAGCTTGTAGGCATCTAGGGAGAGTAAGGGGATTATGAGGCAGATATTCTTCCAAGCACAGACTTGTGCCTTTTTGGAGAAGCATCAAGGAATGAGCCAAACTTCAAATATTTGCTGCGAAAGACCTACAAACATAAAGAATTTTCATTAGTTAAAAGACCCTAGCCCTATTTAGATAATAGGGCTAGGTTAAAATCATGGAATCTCCTGACACCAAGGCCGCCGACGCTGTTGGTGAGGAATATATTATCCCAGGATTTGAGATTGAGACTCCTTCCCTTGGCCCCAAGTGTCCCCCACCAGAAATCATGTAACATAGCATCCATTTTGTGACAAACTGTTTTCGGAAGCAAGGTAGCTTGCATGGCATACGTGGGCAGAGCAAGACCAGCCAATTTGATAAGTGTGAGCCAACCCACTTTCGACAAACACCTAGCTTTCCAGCCAGCTAAAGCGAGATTGAATCTTCTCAACTATTAGCGAGAAGTTCTGAATCCTCTTATTCTACCCAAACAAAGGAAGACTAATGTACTTAGAGCCCCTGTGGATCCGGGACATATTCAACTGGTGAAGCAGGGCATCTTAATCAATAAAGGAGATATTCTTAGAGAAAATGACATTGGACTTCAAGAAATTGATCGTTTCAACAGACGAGGCACAAAATTCATTGATTATCGAGAGTATAGCTGAGGCTTCATCTTGGTTAGCTCTCCCAAAGATGAATATATCATCTGCAAAAAAAACACATGGGAGATAGTTGGCCCTGTTCTAGAGAGCTTAAAGTCATGAATAAGCCCAATGTTCAGTTGTGAATTGAGCAATATCGAGAGGACCTCCAATCATAAGATAAAGATGTAGGGGGACAAAGGGTCACCCTAACGAATACCACTCTGCAGTTTAAAGCTACCATATATGGATCTATTGGGGACAAAGGCTGCTTGGGTAAGATAAATTACGGAAGGGAGCAGTGGTTTCTGTAACGACCCTCCTAACGTAGGCCGTTACCATACTTATCTTACATAATTACTTAACTTGTTTAACTCGGCGGAAATATGGAATATAATTTTTTTTAAACAACTTGACAACTGAAAATTTAACTCATCACATATTTACATATATATATATACATATATATATGTACATTTTCTTAATTGAGTACTTGAGTATCAAACTTATTTCAATATATATACAGCATAACAAATACAAGTATTATAATTCAAAACTCATAGCGGTCTCCATCCCAAGTTTCACAACTAGCCGTGCCAAGCCCCACCATCTTGTATTAAGTATTGCTGATAGGTTGCTTACCTACAACATAAACGTAAGTCGTGAGCTTTTGCTCATTAAGTACAACTTTTAATCCGCAAAACATTTCGTGATAAAAACAATGCATGCACCAATTATGCTTTCATTATGATGTCTTAGGTTAGCACGTTTTTGGGCCCCTTACATAACATGAGTGTACGCACCGTGGCACGTAGCCATGGAGTGGATGGGGCGACCAGTCCAATCCAACTCAAACCATGGACCAAACCCGCCCTTGTGACAGGTCGGTACGACACGAGGCAACTTGCTTGTCATCATACTTGAAAACTTTTCCTCAACTTGTTCTTGAAAACAATTTCATAAAAATAGTTTTCTTCTTGAAAACAATTCCTTGAAAATAGTTTTCTTCTCGAAAACAGTCTTTTAAAACAGTTTCTTACTTGAAACTGGGCTCTTACTCTTACCGAATGATTTATCATTAGTGAGCAAGCTTCATGATGTCATAATAATAAAGCATAGATCATATGCACCTCAACATGTATGCATTAGCTTGAAAACATACAAGCAGTAAAAACTTTTTTTTATCTATGTTGTAGGCATAGTTGTACTTACAGGTTATGCTACGTCCTGGGTTTGTTGCTCCAGCAGGTTGCAACAACAGGTTATTTTCCTGTTTCCAAAAGGGACGTAACTTAAGGATCATCCTATCTTGACATAAATCATTACATTCAAAGCTGGTATCCTAACCAACATTCACTAGTCACCCTAGTTACATGTCCCCCACATACTACAATGATATCTTATTCGGTTACTAAATGTAACCCTAGGCCTTAAATTATTCTTAGTCTTATAATACTATAAGAACTCAAATATACTCTGATAAAATCAGATCAGACATTTTACATAAACATTCATATTCCTCAACAAGTAAGTCATGAATCAGCAAAAAGGGCGGCTATTACAATCTACCCCTGCTTAAAATTTTCGTCCCACAAAATTAAAACAAGTCATGATAGCTTTTTCTTATTTCATTTTCTAGCTCCCAAGTGGCTTCTTCCACAGCATGGTCTCACCATAGTACCTTAACCAAAGGAATTGTCTTATTCCTTAAGACCTTTTCTTCTCGATCTAGAATCCGAACTGGTTTTTTTTCGTACGTTAAGTCAGTTTGGACTTCAACTGGTTCCTGACTTAGAACGTGAGAAGTATCAGGTACATACTTTTTCAGCATCGAGATGTGAAAAACGTCATGCACAGAAGACAATTCTGAAGATCTCCACCAGGTTGTCGGTGTTCAGCCTAAACTTTCTGACAAGTTAGGCATTTTGACACGAATTCCGCAATCTCGTTCTTCATCTTTGGCCACCAATAATTCTCTTTAAGGTCCTTGTACATCTTGGAAGCTCCAAGATGTACCGAGTATGGTGTTTCATGAGCTTCTGACATGATCTGTTTCTTGAGGAACTCAAAGTTAGGAATGTAAATCCTTTCCTTGAAATAAATCACTCCATCCGTAAAGGTCTTAAATTCTTTATTCTTTCCTCCAAAAAGTTACGCCTTAAGCATAAAGGAGTCCTTCCCTTGATGAAGCTTGATGGATTCTAGGAGATTGGACTGGAGAGTCAAAACAGACAACTTCCCGGTTATCATCTCCACATTGAAATCAGCAATTTCCCATTGAAGCGGCTTGGGCAACGTTCTAATAAACATTAACATGCTGGATGATTTCCTACTTAGAGCATCTGCTACCCTGTTTGCCTTTTCAGGGTGATAAAGGTTCACACAATCGTAATCCTTTACGAGCTCCAGCCATCTAAGCTGCCTCATATTGAGCTCCTTTTGGGTAAATTTATACTTGAGACCTTGATGGTCGGTATAGATTTCGCATCTATTGCCATACAAATAATGTATCCAAAACTTTAATGTGAAAACCACCGCCGCGAGCTCCAAATCGTGCATCAGATAGTTTCGTTCCTGATCCTTTAGTTGTCATGAAGCATAGGCAACTACCTTTCTATTTTGCATTAAGACAGCCCCTAGTCCAGTTTTAGAGGCGTCACTATAAATTACAAAATTCCCTGCGTCCACGTCGGGAATTATCAATACCGGTACATTAGTGAGTCTCTTCTTAAGCTCTTGGAAACTTTCTTCGCACTTCTGCGTCCATACAAATTGCTTCCCTTTTTAAGTAAAGGCAGTAAGAGAAGCAGCTATCTTGGTGAAGCCTTCCACAAAACGTCGAAAGTATCCAGCTAGTCCAAGAAAACTTCGTATCTCCGTAACATTCCTTGGTGCAGGCCACTTGCTGACCGCCTCTACTTTCGCTAGATCGACGGAAATTCCCTCTTTTGACACCACATGGCCTAAGAAATGAACTTTTTCAAACCAAAATTCACACTTTGTGAACTTGGCATAAAGTTGATTCCTTCTTAACGTCTCCAACACCAACCTAAGGTACTACTCGTGCTCTTCCCTGGACCTTGAGTAAATTAAAATATCGTCAATAAAGACGATAACAAACTTGTCTAGGTACTTCTTGAACACTCAGTTCATAAGATCCATAAAGGCGGCTGGGGCATTTGTCAATCCAAATAACATGACGAGAAACTCATAATGCCCATACTGTGTTCGGAAAGCGGTCTTAGAAATATCCGACTCCTTAATCCTAAGCTGATGGTATCCTGATCGCAAATAGACTTTCGAAAATACTACAGCTCCCCTGAGTTGATCAAAAAGATCATCAATTCTCGGAAAGGGATACTTGTTCTTGATCGTAATCTTGTTCAACTTACGATAATCGATGCACATTTGCAACGATCCATCCTTCTTCTTGACGAACAAAACTGGCACTCCCTACGGAGAGTGACTTTGCCGGATGAATCCCTTGTCAAGCAGTTCCTGTAACTGTACTTGAAGTTTTCTAAGCTCGGATGGTGCCATACAGTAAGGAACTTTTGATATCGGTGCAACTCCAGGCAACAATTCTATCTCAAAAGAAATTTCCCGCTCCGACGGAAGTCCAGGTTAGTCTTTCGGAAAGACATCCATGTATTCCTTTATAATAGGAAATCTTCCGGTGTTAGTTCCACCTCTTGATCTTTGTCCACCATATTAGCTAAGTATCCTTGACATCCATTAGCTAATATTTTTCAAGCCTTCATTGCCAAGACTAGCCGAGTTGATGAGCTCCTAAACTAGCCGTAGAAGTTGAATTCTTCCTCGCCAAATGGACTAAACATAACACAATGTTTTCTACAATCGATTTTAGCATTGTACTTTCCTAAAAATTCATTCCTAGGATCACATCATAATCTTGAAGTTTGATCACAACAAGATCCACATACAATTCTCTACCACAGATGACTATTGGAATGCCTCGTATCCAGTAGTCAGACATAAGAATTTCTCCTGACGGAAGGTATATTCTAAAAGTTTGCTCTAAACTATCAACTTCTCTTCCTAATTTATGGGCAAACTCCCTCGACACAAAGGAATGAGTAGCCCCAGAATCAAACAAAGCAATCGCATCATGAGTGGCGATAGAAATCTAACCTGTTACCACAGAAGAAGTTCCACCTTCCACATCCCCTTTTGTGTAAGCATATATCCTAACTTGTGGCTCCGGAGCTTTTAGTCTTCCTTGCACTATGGTCGGGCCTTCGATCTTTGCTTGGACCGCATGCAACTGACTGCCTGAAGGGAATTATGAGGTTTGGCAAGAAGGGAAAACTTAGTCCTAGATACACAGGGCCGTTCGAAATACTGGAAAGGATTGGAAAAGTAGCTTATAAGCTTGCCTTGCCGCCAGAATTAGCTTCTGTGCATAACGTTTTCCATGTCTCGATGTTAAAGAAGTATGTACTGGACCCTTCCCATGTGTTAAGTCAAGAACCGATTGAAGTTCAAACCGATTTGACGTACGAAGAAAAGCCAGTTCGGATTCTGGATCGGGAATAAAAGGTCTTACGAAATAGGACAATTCCCATAGTTAAAGTGGTATGGCGAAACCACAACGTTGAAGAAGCAACCTGGGAACTAGAGGAGGATATGAAGAAGAACTATCCCCACTTGTTCTAATTTTCGAGGACGAAAATTTTTAAGGGGGGGTAGATTGTAATAACCGACTTTGTTACAAATTATGATTTCTTGTCTCTCAAGGAATCAAAGTTTGTATTATGTATAAGTATATGAATTGCTAGATCTGAGTTATCAGAATTAGAATTTATGTATGATTGAATTCCGGTCAAAGTTTGACCAGAATAATCTAAAGTATGATTGAGGTGGTACGGTAGTATAATAAGCAGTATGAAAATTATACTGTGAAAAACCGTCATTACGGATAGATAAGTAAGAATAAGGTACACAATCATGTTAGAAAAATCAAGCACAATATTTAGGACAATAAGGACTAATTAGCTTTAAGTCCTAAGAAAAACCTATACGCAGTATAGTTAAACACAGATGAATTCTAGACTGTAGTTTAGTATGACAGTACTGTTTTAATTAAAAACAGTATTTGTTATAATTACATTAGTATGAAATTAGACTGTTTTTAAGAAAGAAAGCCAAACAAAGCCCTTGGTGGGTGACAACTCATCACATGATAATTATGTAATTATTTGATTTTTTTGAAAAATTGGAAAGTATTACAAATAGATAACTTTGGCTCATGGAAGCCTCTAGTGGCCGGCCACCTCTTGGGGATCTCTTAGCAAATATTTTTTTTGGTAAGGCTTGGAGTACAATTTAGAGAATAAAAATAAATCAAGAAAAGAAATTAAAATTCATCTATAAATAGGTGGAGGGAGGGATGACTTTTTGACCCATTTTATTGGAAAATTCCCCCAAACTTTGGCCATTTTTCTTCTCCTTTCCTCTCCTTCAGCCGAACCCCATAGACAGCGAAACCCAAGAGAGTGTGGTCGGATTTTAGTGAGTGAAAGCAAATTTCGGAATCCAAGCTAGAGATTATCTCCATGGTTTAGAGGTAATTCTCTCAACTCCTAAGCCTTTCTATTCAAGTTTTGAGCCAAGTTATTATGTATTTTCAGTTTGGTTGTAAGAGCTTAAGCTCACCCATTTATGTCCTTATTTTAGTTGGTTTGCTTAGAATGTGCTTGATTTAGGTTTTGGTATGCTTATGTTATGGTTTGGTGTATGTTTTGGATTGTATGCTCTAGAAATTTTGTATGTTATGTGTGTGACCATTAGGTGTTTGTTATATGTCCCCATATGCTTAGGACTACTGTTGAATGAATGTTTATGAAATTGAATGTTTGTATGATAAATTAGGGTTCAAGAAAACCCTAGAAAACCCATGTTTGGTGAAAATCACCAAACAGGTTTGATTATGATTGAATGATGGTGAATGAATGAAATGATCATGAGAATGTTAGATTATATGCTGCATGCTTGATATAGGCTCATGGTTGCAACCGTTTGAGGTAGGGTGTGCGTAATTGTATGTAAGAACGAACCGAAACCAAAACTGCCAGTTCGGGTGAAAACTGGGCAGTGATGTGGAAACAGTATTTTGAAGCCTTTAGAGGCCGAATTTGAGAAAACTCAAAACTGTAAAGTTGTAGGAAATTGAAAATTATAGGAGGCAACGCAGACAGTTTTTGAAAATAAGGCTCCAAAGGCCTTCGTTTTTACAAAAATCCGAGCATGGACCACCCAGACCTATGTACACGGCCAGGCAGATTCAACAAGGAAAAAGTATAAGTTAAAGACAGAACTGGACTTTGAGAAAAACACAAAAGTTGTAGGGTTTTTCAATATCTAAAACTTTTGTGAAGAAAACTTTTTCAAAATCTAAACAGATTTCAAAGTGAAACTGAATCATAATAGTAAGCTCTGGTTCAGGAATTTCAAAACAGTGCATGCACAGGAAATTCCTGTACATGCACTGACAATTTGACTGTTTTCAGCAAATTTCCTCAAACTTAGATAGTTTCATTAAAGGACAGTTTTAAATGGTCAATCAAACTCAGTTTAGTAAGAAAAGAAATAATTAAGCAAAATAAGTAAGCTAATTGGTAACCTAATGTAATCCGATAGGTTACCTAATTTTAATTGGGCCAAGTTAGTTAGAAACAAATGTTGTATGTTGGGTCTTGGGTCCAAGATTATTTAGGGTAACCTTAAGGGATACCACTTTAATTATTGGGCCTTGGTAGCCCAACAAGCTTTTTAAATTTAAAATCTAACTTGGGCCTATACATAAGGTTACTAATCATAACCTAATAGGATACCAAGTACTATTGGGCCTTAAGCCCAAAATTTATTAGGTGATCAAACAGAATACTGTTTGATTACTAATGGGATATGTGCCCTAGGGTTACACTTAGTAACCAATAAGGATATCATTAAAGCATATGAGGGGGACATATAACTATGGTCACTGATAAATGTTGGTTAGGGTACCAACATTTAATGAAATAATTTATAGTAAGATATGATGATTTTTATCTTACTTCCTTTTTGGAAACAGGAAGGTAACCTATTGAGGTAACCTGTCGGAATGACAAAACCCAAGACCTAGAGTAAACTGTAAGTACAACTCCGCCTACAGCATAGGCAAGAAAATTATTTTATGACTTTGCATGTTTTTAAAGTTCACGCATTTATGTGGTATGTATGATGTATGTTTATTATTGTGACATCATGAAGTATGTTCACTAATAATAATTCATATGGTAAGAAGAAGACTACGTTTTAAGTAAGAATTGTTTTAAGAAAATGTTTTCAAGTATGATGTTAAGTAAGTTTTGTTGTGTCGTACCGACCTGCTCTAGGTCAGGTTTGGTTCATGGTTTGAGTTGGACTGAGCTGGCCGCCCCAGCCACTCCATGACTGCGCGCCATGGTACGTACACTTATGTTAAGTAAGGGCCCCAAACTATGTTACCATAAGAAAGCATAATAAAGCATAACTGGTTCATGCCTGGTTTTCTTATGAAATGTTTTTGCGGGTTAATAGTTGTACGTGCTGGGCGAAAGCTCACAACTTACGTTTATGTTGTAAGTAAGCTTCCTACTGGCAATACTTGATGCAAGGCGGTGAGGTTTGGCAGGGCTACCTGTGAAACGTGGGATGGAGACTGCTACGCATTTTGAAATAAATATATGTATTGTTTACTTCTTACGAGTTATTTTACTTTAAGACAATTTTAGAAAAGTAAATATTAATTTAGTACGTACGTATATTATTTGATATGTATGTAGTAAAGTATGGATTCAAGTTGTTTAAAAAAAAATGTGTACTTTATTTCCGCATAAGTAAGTAAGTAAGTAAGTATGTTAAATTAATATGTAAGATAAGTACGGTAACGGCCTACGTTAGATGGGTCGTTACAGAGTTGGTATCAGAGCGGGATCCTGTCTTCCAGTTTCACAGTCTGCCTGCCAGCGCCACCGTCATTGTAAGTAGAAGTTATTTTAGTGCATCTATATTTATTATGTACTTGTAAATTGGTAGATTCGTTATCTGGGCTAGAGATATGGACGAGGATCGAGATGCTGCTATGGCATTCTTCGAGCTGCGACCCTTACTATTTGATGGGACTCAGCGAACAGTATCATTAGCAGGATGGCTGTTCGATATGGAGACGATTTTCAGGATAGGCCATATCGAAGCCCATCTCTAGGTTTTATTAGCATGTAGATGTTTAGCAGGAGACGTTAGATTGTGGTGGATGACGCAGGGGGACCAGGCTATCCACGGAGGACCATGGGCGGATTTTCGTGCCCGGATTATAGCCCGATATGGACCTCTACCTGGCGAGGGAGCCAACGCGCCGTACCGCGATCCGGATATTTACGGCGACATGTATAGGAGGAGATATCTCAATTTTGTCACGGAGTGGCACGCTTATCCGAATGAGTCCATGGACCACTATTACCGTAGGTTTCGAGAGGCAATGTTGCCCTATATTCCTCAGGAGCTGGTCGATTCGGAGTGGCAGGCAATGCACATTCTCAGGGACGGGCTACCTCCGGAAGTTAAGAATTTTGTCCCAGCTCCAAAGGTGGGAGTAACGTTGGAGGACATGATTGATGCTATTATGGAGGCTGAGATAATAGCATACATGGTACAGGAAGCCAACCCTGAGGATGTTTATCATGTAGATCCAGTCAATGAAGCTGGTATTCCAGAGCCGTTATTCGAGAGAGTTCTGGCTGTACCAGAGGACCCTATTCCAGCAATCCCACTTCAGGAGATTCCTCCGCATGAGGCAGAGGCTGGACCGGATGATGATATGGATCCTGATGATGTTCCGGTCAACCCAGAGGAAGATACTGATGATCCTCTGGTAATCCTCATTGAGAGCGACAATGACGAGCAAGAAATATGGGAAGAATTTGAGGATATGGAGGAGGAGGAGATAAAGGATCTCGAGGAGCAGGAGGAAGATCCTGAGGAGATTCCGTTCAATGATGAGGATCGGGACGTGTTTTCCGACGTGACGACTAAGTAGATAGTTTAGATCTAAGTTGGACTTTTGTTGTTTTATGTTTTTGACGTTAGGGTTGTATATAGGATAGAGTGATGGTAAAGTGGTAGACACTTCCATCCCATTTTGACCATATATATATCGTAAATATGATGTATTTTTGAAAATGTATAAAATGATAAGTTTATATATGAAATGAATATCATGATGATTACGACATCATGATAAAAAGTATTTATGACAAGTTTATGATAAGTTTATGATATGATATGCTATGAAGAAATCGCGAAGGATTTCTGTATAATGCTTTACGATATAATTAAGTACAATATGCTATGATGTGAATAATAGGATATGAATGGAAGAAAGGATATTCGGAATTATGATATCTTTTCTTGAAATTTACTAGGAGTTATAAGATGGTTCGTCCACGCACACGAGCTAATCAGAATCCACAAGAACCAGATCTTGCGAATGTTGTAGCCATGTTGCAACAGCAATTGCTACAACAACAAGAAGAAACGAATCGGTTGCGTGAGCAGATAGCCCGATTGAACCAGATGCCCCGTGCAAACGAAATTCCACCACAGGATAACCTGTAACGACCCGCCTATCGTAGGTCGTTACCTTACATACTTACTTTATAACATACGAAAATTTGGCTAAATTTTTTTTTATACAAACGATATATAACTTGAACTGGGAAATCCCCTTACTCATTACTTACATACATACATGTACATATACTTAATTAATTATCATAGTACTAAAGTCTTGTACTCAAATACAACTTATTTAAAGTAACATAAATTTGACAAAAAGAAACGTAGTAGTTCCCGACCCACAGTTTCACAGTTTTGCATCACCACACTCCACTGTCTTGTATCAAGTACTGCCATAAGTTTGCTTACCTACAGCATAAACATGAGTTATGAGCTTTCGCTCAGCAAGCACAACTACTTAATCCGCAAAACATTTCATGATAACATAATTCATGAACCATTTATGCTTTCTTACTGTTTTCATAGGTTAGCATACTTTTTGGGCCCTTACATCACTACTACAGAATGTGGATACCACGACGGAGCTTCCATGACCGTTATTTAAAAACCGTCGTGGATGATGAGGAAAAAACACGGAACAAAAAGTGGTCACCGAAAACCGTCGTGGAAGTCGAGACTTCCACGACGGTTATATTTAACCGTCGTGGAAGTATCGCGTATTACACGACGGTTAAATAAAACCGTCGTGTAAGTCAAGATTTACACGACGGTTTCATGGAAACCGTCGTGGAATCATCCTTCTTTTTCTTCACACATATCAGAGCGAGTAGCCCTGTTTTTCCAACATCGATACATGTGCCAGCTAAAGTGAACAAAAAATCAGCTCAGATCGCTCCGACAACAGTTCCATTCGCCGCTGTTAGACGCCACCCACCACCATCCACTGGTCGATCATCATTCTTGTAAGTCATGATGACACAAATTAACTCATCTTTTTGATGTTTTCCTCGATCTGTATTAATTTTTTATTTACGAACCCAGAATATTAATTTTGTCCTGTATTTTTTTGGATTGCTTTTGATACGTTAAATACTGCAAAGTGTTTAGTTCAGTGATCACAATCATTGTATTTTTAGACCGATTGGTTTTTTTTGTAGTTTGGATTTTTAGTTTTGATTTTTTAGTTAAATCCTAATCAATGTATTTTTAAAATGACGATGTATTTTTATTTTGGATTTTTATGTTAAATAACCCGGGCCGGTTTTTTATTTGTATTATGTTATTTGGAATTTTTTAGTAAATATAATGTTGATTTAATTAATGCATTTGTCGGGGGTACGTATTTATATATAACGTAACTAATTATTAAATGCAAATGATATTCATGCATGCAATTTATAAATATGCACACCTTGACCTTGAGAACTTTGATTTATTGGTTAGGATTTGCGCGCAAATCATGGATAGGAAATGGATGTGGTTTGATAGATTGACTAAAGCATATGAAGATGGTGTTGAAGAATTTTTGTCATTTGCGAAATCTCATACACAAGACGATAAGATTCGGTGTCCATGTCAAGTTTGTGGTAATCATAGATCCCATTCCATTGATGATGTTAGAGGGCATTTGCGCGCTTATGGGATTATTTGTTCTTACCAAACGTGGTATTTACATGACGAAGATTTTGTCCATGTTAAGTATACATCAACTAGTACTAAAGATAAAGAGCCTATTGTTGAGGAAAACGTTGGTCATGATGATAATATGTACAATATGGTTAATGATTTGGAAGAAAACTTTGTGCACCGTCCGGAGTTATTTGAGGAAATGATTAATGATGCCGAAACGCCCTTGTATGTCGGGTGTACAAAATATACAAAATTAGGGGCATTGGTTAAATTATGGAATATGAAAGCGTCAGGAGTGTGGACGAATTCTAGTTTCACGACTCTTTTAGCTTTTCTAAAAGATGTTTTACCGGAGGATAACAAAGTGCCACCTAGTATGTACGAGGCGAAGAAGACGTTGAGCACGTTGGGAATGGAATACGAGAAGATACATGCTTGTCCAAATGATTGCGTGCTTTACCGGAGAGAATATGAAGAGTTAGATGAATGTCCGGTTTGTAATGAGTCAAGATGGAAGAAGGGCAAGGTGCCATCGAATGGTAGTAAAGAGTGCCGGTGAAGGTTTTATGGTACATTCCACCCGCTCCACGTTTCCGCCGTTTATTCCGTAATGCACAGCATGCTAAGAGTTTGACATGGCATCATGATAAACGTGTTGACGATGGCAAGCTTAGGCATCCGGCCGACGCACTGCAATGGAAGACCTTTGATGAGAATCATCCAGATTTTAGTGCAGAACCAAGGAATTTACGGCTCGGTTTGTCGACGGATGGAATGAACCCGCATAGTAACATGAGTAGTCGGCATAGTACCTGGCCAGTCATACTTGTCAACTACAATCTCCCTCCAGACGTTTGCATGAAGCGGAAGTTCTTGATGTTGACATTATTGATCTCAGGCCCTCAACAACCGGGGAATGACATTGATGTTTACTTGGCACCATTAATCGATGACCTAAAAGGTTATGGGATGATGGTTTACAAGTAAGAGATTCTTACCGTCAAGATACGTTTAATCTTCGCACAATGTTGATTTGGTCAATTAACGACTTTCCTGCACTTGGCAACCTATCTGGTTATCCCATGAAGAGTTCTATAGGATGCCCCGTTTGTATGAAGGAAACATCTTCCATCCGGTTGAAAAACGGTAGGAAAACCGTTTACCTTGGTCACAGGAGGTTCTTGCCGAAAAATCATCGATATCGCAAACAGAAGAAGGCTTTTGATGGCAAAACCGAAGAAAGAACCGCTCCTCGGATTTTGACTGGCGAGGATGTATTTGAGATGATTAAAGATGTGAAGGTAGTTTTGGGAAAGAGGAAACGTAAGGATCCAGTTGTCGATGGACCTTGGAAGAAGAAGTCAATCTTCTATGAACTTCCATATTGGAAGTCACTTTACGTTCGTCATTGCTTAGATGTTATGCATATTGAGAAGAACGTCTGTGAATCGATAGTGGGCACATTGCTTGACATTCCGAATAAGACTAAAGATGGTGAAAAGGCATGGTTGGACCTTCAAGAGATGAAGATTAGAACGAATTTGCTCCCCGAGAAAAGATCGAACGGCACTTACTTACCACCAGCAAAGCACACATTATCTAGACACGAAAAGAGAAAGCTTTGTGAGTAGCTTGCTTCCGTTAAAGTTCCAAGTGGGTACACTTCCAACTTCAAAAGGTTGGTGTCGATGAAAGATTTGCGGCTCGTTGGAATGAAAACACATGACTGTCATATCTTGATGCAACAATTATTACCTCTTGCTTTGCGGGGAGTTTTAACAAAAGATGTGAGATTCTCAATTACGAAGTTATGCTCATTCTTCAATTCAATATGCTCCAAGGTAATTGATCCAGTGATGCTAGATTCGCTACAATCGGAATTGGTTATGACATTGTGTCTGCTTGAAAAGTATTTCCCACCAGCCTTTTGCGATATAATGATCCATCTATGTGTGCACTTAGTTCGGGAAGTTAAGTTATGTGGCCCGGTGTATTTGAGGTGGATGTATCCTTTTGAAAGGTACATGAAGGTTTTGAAGGGATATGTGAAGAACCGAAATAGGCCGGAGGGTTGTATAGTGGAAAACTACATAGCCGAGGAATCAGTTGAATTTTGCTCCGAGTATTTGTCGAACGCAGACCCAATAGGATTGCCAACTACCGGGCTATTTACGTCGAAAGGACTATCCGCGGCCGTTCATTCATCAGTAAATCAAGATGAATGGGAAAAGGCTTGTTTGTATGTTTTGCACAATGCTAAGGAAATGGAGCCTTTCTTTCAGGTTCATATGGCGGAAATAAGAGCTGCGAATCCAAGAAAAGGAAGAAGTGAGAAGTGGATTCAAGATGAGCAGAATCGGACATTTCGGGAGTGGATAAGAAAATATTTGCATACGAAGCTTGGCGTTTCACAAGACGTAATGAAGCTATCCAGAGGTCCATCATCGATAGTCACAAGATATACATCGTACCTTGTCAATGGCAACTCCTTCTACACTCGGGACAGAGATGAGAAGCATCCCGTTCAGAATAGTGGTGTCACCCTACGGGCCGAGTCTATGCATATTTCCTCCGCAAAGGACAAGAATCCGGTATATAGTTCCATGAATTACTACGGGTTCATTGAAGATATTTGGGAACTTGATTATTGCGGCTTGCGAATAGCACTCTTTAAATGCAAGTGGGCTGACAATAATTATGTTAAGGTTGATAGTGACGGCGTGACAGTGGTGGACTTTAAGCGCTTGGGATACAAAAATGATCCTTTCATCATGGCGTCACAGGCGGTACAAGTATTTTATACAACGGATCCCGCAAATTTAGGGTTGTCTTTAGTTGTGCCAATGAAGTCAAGAATATTCCGGGATGGCCAAGAAGATATTGACGATTGCACCGACATTCCATCATTTACAACGGGTTTGCCACCGGTGGAGGAGATTGATGATTTTGACGATGATGTTTCACACTTACTTCGATTGGACGTCGAGTGGACACGTGTTGAGAAGCCCAAAAAAAAACAGAAAAAAAATACTTGACAAAATATTTTATTTTCTTAAGTTCGTTGTAAACATTTAGATAAGGTTTTTTAATTACACACATTATATGAGAATTATTTATACATGCATATACGTTTGGAAGCAAATGAGAATCCAGAATGAATGATTGCACAACATACAGGTATGGGCACGTAGAGGGATTATGTTAAAAATTTGGAAAACGGTTTTATGAAATTTTCTACCTACGACGACGGTTAATGAAAAAAACCATCGTGGTAAATAATATACCACGACGGTTTTTTTCACGACCGTCGTCGAATATCAAATACCACGACGGTTTTCTTCCAGAGCCGTCGTGTTAGATTTCGTGGATATGAAATCTACCACGACGGTCGTCATTCTTGACCGTCGTGGTACACCAATTTACCACGACGGTCAACAATGAAGACCGTCGTGGTAGATTCCAGTGGTTTGCATGCTCACAGTAATTTACCACGACAGTCTTCGTATTAAACCGTCGTGGTATGGTGCCATATACATGAAATCTACCACGACGGTTTTTAAAGACCGTCGTGGTATAGTGTTTACCACGACGGTTTAAATTTAACCGTCGTGGTATATGTTATACCACGACGGTTTTTTTTGAGACCGTCGTGGTATATATTTTAGCGGCAATTTTTGAAATTTTCAGAAATTGTTCAACTCTTTGCCGCTTTTAATAAAACCCAAAAAAAACCCCATTTTCCCAAACACCATTCACTTTTGCAGTCTCTAATATGCCTGAACTTCCATACCCAGAATATTTCCTCCCCCCATTTTTCTCTCGTCGCTCCCTCCCTTTAAAATCTTCAAAAGCTCTCTGAACACTCAAACTCCGACGGCATCGTGCAGCACTCAAGCGGTTTCCTCCATTATCCGACGCCATCCTCCACCAACGACGGGCATTTTTTGGACTTTCCCAGTCTCTCTCGCCGACCACAACCCACTCTCTATTATCCGGTGAGTTGTATTAATGCATATTGCTTGGGTAATGCTAAAAATGTGGGTAATTTTGGTCTATGCACAATATTTTGTTGAGTGTGGTTGTTTATTGTGGTTGTCGAAATTGATTATATTCAAGGCCGAAATGGGCAAAAGCCAGAGAAAACCATTACAATTTCTTGTTGATTGTGAAGGTAGTTTTGTATGATTTGAAATGGTTGGGTAAGGCACGGATTTGTTAAGATTTTTTGATTCTGTTATTAGTTAATTGTTTATATATTACGTGCTTGATTAAAGGTAGTTTTGTGTGAGAATTAGTTGTAGATTGAATTAAATTGTTAGGTAAGGCTCGGATTTGTGAATGTCGAAGATAAAATTCAATTTATTTGTTTGTGGTGATTGTTTGCAAACTACAGTTTCGATTAAATGCCACTGTCATACTCATGTCGGGTGTTTTGTTGTTTTAAATTGATTTACAATGTCGAATGATCACGAGGAGGAAGTGTCTACCCAAACTCAGGTTGGAAAACCACGAAGAACCAACTCTGCAAGATTCAATGCCGATGAGGAGGGGAAGCGAAGAGCAACTCTCCTTAAAAGAGTGCACGTTGTTAGGACGAGGGGAGAACGAATTAAGGTTTCGTTTGACTCAAAAGGCCAACCAATTGTCAAGGAAGGTGATGAACTACAGAGTTGGATTGGAGTGCTAGCTCGGGAGCACATTCCAATTTGGATTGCTGATTTTAGAAGTGCTGATTTGGAACCGAGGAAAGAACGAGTGTGGTTGGAAGTTAAAACTTCATTCACGGTTGATAAATCGCACAAAAAGCAAGTATTGAAGTCCTGTGGGGAGTCGGCTAAAGGTTTCCGATATGATCTTTACCAAGCCTTTGTTAGGGATCATATTGGTGAAGAAACCGTCTGGCAACGTCCGGCTAAAGTGGTTAACAATTACCCAATAATCAGCCAGGACGATTGGGAAAGGTTTATTACCTATCGACGGACGGCAGATTTCAAGAGGCTATCCCAACAACGAAGCGAGATAAGGAAAAAGAGCAAATACGGTTCTACCACAGGCCGAGACGGCTATAGGAAACGTGATCAAGCAATCGTACGTTAATTAATTGGGAAAAAAGCTTAAAGTCTATTTAAATTTAATTTTTTTTACGTGTGTTATTTATGTTTACTAACTTTATTTACCAAATTGCAGTTCCAAGAGACGGGGGAGTATGCGGACCGGCATGTTATTTGGCGGGACACGCGGATCAACCCCGATGGAGAGTACAAGAATCCATCGGTTAAAATTATCGGTGAAGCAATAGTAAGTCTACGGATCCTATTTCGAATAAAAAGTAAGATTGTCTCCATTATGTTTACGGGCTCAATAACGTATTGTGTAATTGTTATAGGACGAATTAACACAACAAGAGACCCAAGGAAGCTTCGAATCCGTGAATACAGAAGACATTTTGACCAAGTCTTTGGGCAATCCCGAGCATTCCGGTCGTCTTCGTGGGAAATCAAAATTTGTCAAGCAAGTGCAATACTTCAATGCCATGGGCGGAACAAGGGAGAATCCTGAAGTCGCCTTTATGAAACGACAGTTTGCTGCATTGGAAAGAACGGTGCAGGAACTTTGTGCGAAGCACGGTATCAACCGTGAGACTATGTCCGAGGAGGCAGCCCCACCTACCGTTGATCAGCACAACAGTTTCAAGGCTAGTTGCACCCTCAACGAGAAAGAAGCCGAGGCGTCGGAACCGCAGCCCACGCCTAATGCAAGTAAGGAATACCAGCTTTTCCTTACGGATTTTATTAATGGTGGAGAAGTTTTGGTTGCGATAGGAAGGGCATACATGGACTGTGTTCCAACCGACACAGTCCGTGGGATTCCTTTGGGCGACGGGAATGTGCGAGTGACAATCAGTGTCCCAAAATTTAAACGTGCACTCCTTCTAGTTCCGACGCATGAAGCTACATATGTTGAAGAGACTGTCGGGGGCTTTGTTGCTTGGCCCAAAAAATTAGTCATGCTTCAGAGTAGTTTAAGCCAGGCCAGTCGAGGTCCAAGTCAAGCTCCCGACCCAGAAGCAACGGGAAGGAAAAGAATAAAAAAGAGAGCCGGGAGGAAGAAACCACAATCACAACCGACGGTACAACAGCAAACGGAAGAAGAAGATCTTACGTTTGACTTCAATGAAATTCCCGAAGGAATGAGATCGCTGGCTTATTACGCACAAAGTTCCTTGATGGACGGTAGCCAGATTGCGTGCCCACCACAACAACCCGATGAAATGCCCATATATATTGGGTATGAAGATGTATTCCATTTCATAACATTTAAAGAAATCAGTGCAAGCAGTATAATGGTTTACATCAGGTAATTGTTTTTTTCTTAAACAATGCTTATTGTTTCAATTGGCTTGAAAGATAGATATATATGTTGATTTTGCACGCGTAACAGGTTTTGGTTAATGTTTTACTGCTACTTATCGGATTGTTGTGCAAGAGCAGGATTGGATCAACGCTTCGAGTTTATCTCTCCATTCCTTGTCTCGCCAGTTCAACAGAATGTAGATCGCGTAGCCTACATTCGAGAGAGAGCCGACAATATCATCCGGATCATAACAAACGTACCAAGGGGACGGCTCGTTCTCATGCCATATAACAGCGGCCAACATTGGATACTGGCTGTTATTAATCCGTGGGATGACTCCGTCCTCTATTTTAATCCTCTTGGAAACGATCCGGGTGAAGATTTTCAACAGCTAATAACGTTGTAAGTATTCTCAAATTGATTTATAGTTCCAAGATTTGACATTCCATAATTGTTGTGGCCCGGTGATTTTGATATTTGTTAAATTGTCTAGGGCACTCAACGATTGGAAATTGATGGTGGGACGAGGAATAACAAAGCGACGCAACTGCAAGACATTGATTCAGACTGCTCGATGCCCGAAACAGCAAGGAAATGTGCAGTGTGGCTATTTTGTATTGGGGTTCATGCGGGAAATAATGTTGAACGTCGATGGACTTGCCTTACTGCAAAACAAGACTTCTTATACTGAAGATGATTTGAATTTTGTTAGGCAAGAGTGGACTACATATGTCATGAGCTTCGTACAATCTTGAGGCAAAGCCTCTAATTGAATTTCATTTTTATAGCAGCTGTTCATTCTATATTGATTGTTGTACATTGTATTTGCCATATCAATTATGTTATTAGTTTATTCTTTGCAAAAATTCTTTTCCATATCATGAATGAATGAACAGGATTGAATGAACTGGTATTCAATTCCACGAATGGATATATTTTTTTTTTACGTTACAACATACCACGACGGTTTTTTCATAAACCGTCGTGGTAGACAATATATCACGACGGTTTCCAACAGAAACCGTCGTTGAAATCAATATACCACGACTGTTTTCATCAGAACCGTCGTGGTACGTCAAATACCACGACGGTTTTTTGTTTATATCAATCACCGTCGTGGTATTACCACGACGGTGGATTATAAAAACCGTCGTGGTATGGCAACAATACCATGACGGTTTGTAGCTCCGTGTCAGCCACCGTCGTGGTAAGAAGAACTACCACGACGGTGGATTTTATAAACCGTCGTGGTAGGTAATATACCACGACGGTTTTTAAACCACTGTCATCAACCGTCGTGGTAAGCTGAACTACAACGACGGTGGCCTATAGAACCCGTCGTGGTAAGGCTCTAACCACGACGGTTTATAGGTAAAACCGTCGTGGTATCTTCATTACCACGACGGTTTTCAATAAAAACCGTCGTGGTATAAGCTGCTAAATATCAAATTTTGGCCCTATTTTTACCTATTCCACGACGGGTAAAAAAACCGTCGTGGAATCTGAAATGTTTCCACGACTATGGAATCCACGACGGTTAGAAAACCGTCGTGGAAATATTACCACGACGGTTTTTAACCATCGTGGTATCGACATTTTGTAGTAGTGCATAACATAAATGTACGTACCATGGCGCGCTGCCATGGAGTGGTTGGGTCGGCCAACCCTGTCCAACTCAAACCATGAACCAAACCCGACCTAGTGCGGGTCGATACGACATATAACATCCTGCTTATCATGATACTTAAATCTTGTTCTTATCTTATTTCATACTTGAAACATTATTTCACGATCATAAACAGTTTCTTAACTGAAACTGGGATTTCATATCTTACCAAATGACTTATCATTAATGAGCATGCTTCGTGATGCCATAATATCAAAATATTCATCATGTGAACATACATGCTATAACATTCATCCTGTTCTTATCAACATGAACTTGAAAGCATACATGCCATAAACATTCATCATTCCTTGAAAACATACATATCATAAACATTCATCATACACAAATCATCATAAACTTGATATCATACAAACCATAAACATTTTTCATACATATATCATCATAAACTTGAAGACATATAACAACAAACATTTTCATTTATGCTGTAAGCGGAGTCGTACTTACCGTTACTTGCGCCTTGAATTAAAATATTCTACTTAAACAGGTCGCTTTCCTGTTTTCAAGAAAATCATAGGATAAGCATCATCCTATCATGATATCATAACAATTCTATTTACTAACTCATTACAAAATACAAATCCTAAAACTCAACTCCTTTTTGAATTTTAGTAAAACCCTAGAATTCTGAAAGCTGGGTTTGAAACCAATTCATAGTGTTTGGTCCTTTTCTTACAAACCTGTTTTAAATTTGAAAAAGTTTTCTTCATGAAAGTTGTAGATCTTGAAGTCTCCTACAACTTTTGTTTTTAACTCAAAACTCAAATCTGTACTTAACCTGCTTTTTTTTTTCCTTTGAATATTTTTCGACCATATTTACTAATCATAACTTTGTCTCGGGTTTTTGCAAAAACAAAGGTCTTAGAGGCCTTCTTTTCGAAAACAGTCCATGGTGGCCCCTAGGACTTTCCCTTATCTACAACTTTACAGTTTTGACTTTTTCCAAATTCGGCCTCTAAAGGCCTCAAAATTTCGTTTCCAGAAAAACCGTCCAGTTTCAAATCCTAATCAAGCATACCAAAACCCTAGTGCATAAATCTTAACAAACTGAATTCATGCTCATACAAATTGATCATACACTTAAATTTTAACTGAAACTTGAATGAAGAACTAGAGGATAAAAAGATTTACCTCAAGTTCCACGGATGAAATTCTTAAACTAGGGTTTTGAAATTTTCCTCACACCTCCTATACTAAACCGAACACTCCTCTATTTCTTGTTCTCTCCTCCTTCTTTTCTCTCCTCTCTTGGCTCGGCTCCTAAGGGCAGAAACTAGAGAGTATGCTGTTTGATTTAGTTCACTAACAAAATGAATTGAAAACACCTTCACCTATTTATAGGTGAACCACTACTTCTTGAAATTGCTCACTAGTCCTCACAAGAAAGACAATTGCTCCTTATTTCTTAGGTGGTGGCCGGCCAAGCATGTCCCATTTTGCCAAGTAGCAAAGCTAGGGAAGCTTGCTCATCAAGGCTAGGTACCATGAGGTGTCCTCTTCCTAGGTTGGCCGGCCTTAGGTGGAGCCTTGAGCTTGCTCTTGATAACCCATAAGCATGGCTAGCATGCTTACCAAGCAAGGCTAGAGAGCATGAAGTGTCAAGTGCTAAAGAGGTTCAGCTTTCATCATTTACCTATTGATCCTTAAGAGCAAAATATTTACTCTTGATCCTTATGTGGTGGCCGGCCCTTCTTGTCTCATTTTGCCAAGTAATCAAAGCTAGAGGTCTTGCACACCAAGGCTAGAAGAACGAGGTGGCTTCTCCTTGTGGTGGCCGGCCTTAGGGGTGAGGTGTGCAAGCCTTGGCTTGCTAAGGGATCTAGGCTAGGGAGTCTAGATGGTTTGTTCATCAAAGCTAGGCCATGAGGTGTCTCTCCCTCATGGTGGCCGGTCATTGTTAGTGATTTGGCAATGCTTGAGCTAGCCAAGAGAGCAAAGCTAGAAGAGTTGCTCACCAAGGCTAGGCCATGATGTGTTGTCTCCTTGCTAGGGCCGATCATGGTGATGAGTTGTGCAAGCCTTGGCTTGCCAAAGGAGCAAGGCTAGGAGGGTGGCTCATCCAAGCTAGAAACATGAGGTGTCTCACCCTCATGTGGCCGGCCATTGAGTGCCAAATGGGACAACTTTGCTAATTGAATCATAAAACATAATCAACCAAACAAAATCAAAGTGCTTAATCACTAACTTAGGGTATGATTTGTCAATTTTTAATGACACTTAAATTTCTCTACTTTGCATTATACTCCTTAAAAACAAATTTTATTGCTCATAAGACCATGATATGGCCGGTTCCTAGAGTGTCCACATGGAAGAATAGGATTGGTCCAAATTAGAATTTTTTTTCTAATCCAACTTATTTTCTTATTTTTCCCACTAGGTTAACTAAACTTGAAATTGATCATTGGCTTAGTTAAACTAGGAAATTTAACTAGAAAAAATCCATAATTTCATAAATTTACATATTTGCTTATAAGTCCACAATTTTCTCAAAATTGCACATTGACCCCTAAAGGCAAAATTGTTTACACTTTAGTCCCTCTAAGGTGGCCGGTTAAGGTGAAGCTTCTAAACATCCCATTTCTTGCTTAATCATTCCTTAAAAGACTTTTCAACTTCTAAAAATTCAAAATCATAAACTTTTCTTAAATTTGCATGTTGACCCCTAAAAATAAAATATTTACAATTTGGTCCCTGTAAGGTGACCAATCATGGCAATGACACTTGTCATCTGAGGTGTCATCCTAAAAGGCCCCGTGTGGCTTATCTCCTAAATGCAATCGATTTTCAAACTAACATAAATACTTAGATACTGTTTTCAACTGTTACAGTATAATCGTACTGGACCATTGTCCAAAATTTATCTGAACTGCATATAGGATTTTCTTAAACTATAAACTATCACATAAAATCATAAAATCATAATTTACCCTTTTAATAAAGGATCTTGAACTTGCTTAAATAAATTATCGAATCTTTTAACAAAAGATTCAACAACTTTTCTTAGAAAACATATCATACATATCACATAAACAGACTTTTGATTCTTAACGAAAGAAATCATAAACTTATAGAAAGCTTGGTCATTACATAACCCCGCACCCCCGGTAGCGCCCCAAGTACCGGAGGTTCGTCAAGAGGTTGCATGGAATTTCGGGGTTCCGTTAGCACCTATTGGGATGCCAGTAAACTCACCCGTAGTTCGGGAAGACTTACTGTACGAGCGATTCAGGCGGATGAAGGCGCTTGAGTTTGAGGGTCTTACGGACCCAATAGAGGCCGATAACTGGCTCATGGACATCCAAGTAATTTTGGATTTCATGGGACTCACGGAGCAGGAAAGGGTTATTTGTGCCTCCTTTGCACTGAAAAAGGATGCTAGGCATTGGTGGATAACAGTGCAAATGCGTAGGAATGTTGCGGCTATGAGTTGGCATGATTTTGTGGCTGAGTTTAAGACGATGTATTACAACAGTGAAATTCTTGCCATTCAACAGGACGAGTTCAATAATTTGAAACAGGGATCGATGACAGTCCTGGAAGCTATTAAGAAATTTGAACAGCTAGGCCGCCTATGCCCCGAACTCATACCGAATGAAAGAGAAAAGGTAAGACGAATGATGAAGATGTTTCGGACGAACATTGCTAAGCAAGTGAGTGCAGGAAGTAGACCTCCAACCCTAGTGTCTGACTGCATTAGTCGGGCAATTAGGGCTGAATATTAGATTAACCAAGATAAGGAGGCGAGGGCACAAATTTTTAAGGCTAAGAAAGAGGAGAAGGCTACGGAAAGACAGCTACAGCCCAGGCAAAACCAAGACGCATATGCGAAAGGCCAGACTAGTAATGCGGCTCAGCATTCTAAGCAGTTCGAAAAGAACAAAAGAAAGGGAAATGCTACTGGCCAGGGTCAGCAGAGAAATTACCCTCAAAAGAAAAGTAACCGAGGCAATGAGGGTAATAATAATAATGACTATCCAGTGTGCGCACAATGCGGGAAGAAGCACCTGGGAGTATGTAGACTGGGGACAAATGCTTGCTACCTTTGTGGCAAGGAAGGTCATTACGCGAGGAATTGTACCTTCAACAACCAGAACCAGAACCCCCAGTATCCGAATAGGAATGCGAGCAGTCAGCTGCATGTTGTGCAAGCCAAGATCGAGGACATTTCTAATGCACAAGGGAGGCTAGAGGCTCCTGGAACCCAAGCCAAGATTTATGCTTACACCAAGGGGGATGCCGAGGCTGGAACTTCTCACGTGGTGACAGGTCAGATTTCTATCGCCACATGTGATGCTATTGCTTTGTTTGATTCTGGTGCCACCCATTCATTTATATCAATGGAGTTTGCCCAGAAATTAGGAAAATGTGTCGATAGTTTTAAGCAACCTTTCAGAACGTTCCTTCTGTCAGGAGAAGTTCTGTTATCCGACTTTTGGATGCCAAATGTTCCTGTAGTTATTTGCGGTAGAGAACTTTATGTTGATCTCATCGCAATTAACCTCAGGATTATGACATTATTTTAGGAATGGACTTCTTAGGTAAGTACAACGCTAAGATCGATTGTCGAAAGTGTTGTGTTATGTTTGGCCTGCATGGTGAGGAGGAATTCAACTTCTACGGTCAGTCCCGAAACTCCTCAACTAGGTTAGTATCGGCATTAAAAGCATGGAAAATGTTGGCTAATGGATGTCAAGGATACTTAGCCAACATGGTGGACAAAGAGAAAGAGGTGGAGTTAAAGCCGGAAGATGCTCCCATTATCAAGGAATATGTGGATGTCTTTCCAAAAGAATTGCCTGGACTTCCTCCTGAGCGGGAAATTTCTTTTGAGATAGAATTATTACCCGGAGCTACACCGGTATCCAAAACGCCTTATCGTATGGCCCCAGCCGAACTTAGGGAACTCCAAGTGCAGTTATAAGAACTGCTCGACAAGGGATTCATCCGTCAAAGTCATTCCCCATGGGGAGCACCGGTGTTGTTCGTCAAGAAGAAGGATGGGTCGTTGCGGATGTGCATCAACTATCGTGAGCTAAATAAGATTACGATTAAGAATAAGTATCCTCTCCCTAGAATAGATGATCTTTTTGATCAACTTAAGGAAGCAGTGGTATTCTCGAAGGTCGATTTGCGGTCGGGATACCATCAACTCAGGATTAAGGAGGGCGACATCTCGAAGACAGCTTTTCGGACACGCTATGGACATTACGAGTTCCTTGTCATGCCGTTTGGTTTGACCAATGCTCCAGCCGCTTTTATGGACCTGATGAATCGGGTGTTCAAGGAGTATCTAGATAAGTTTGTCATCGTTTTTATCGATGATATTCTGATATACTCGAGGTCCATGAAGGAACACGAACAACATCTCATAATGGTTTTGGAGACGTTAAGACGAAACCAGCTTTATGCCAAGTTCACGAAATGTGAATTTTGGTTAGAAAAAGTTCATTTCTTGGGTCACGTAGTGTTAAATGAAGGGATTTCCGTTGATCCTGTCAAAGTAGAGGCGGTTAGTACGTGGCCTAGACCCAAAAACGTTACAGAAATACGGAGCTTTCTTGGATTGGCCGGATACTACCGACGGTTCGTTGAAGGATTCTCCAAGATTGCTGCACCTCTTACCGCCCTTACTCGAAAAGGGAAGAAATTCGAGTGGACACAGAAGTGTGAAGAGAACTTCCAAGAGCTCAAAAGGAAGCTTACTAGCACCCCGGTGTTAGTAATTCCTGACGTGGATGCGGGAAATTTCGAAATCCACAGCGACGCTTCTAAAACTGGACTAGGAGCGGTCCTAATGCAGCAATGAAAGGTGGTCGCCTATGCCTCACAACAATTGAAGGATCACGAAAGAAATTACCCTACGCACGATTTAGAGCTCGCAGCGGTGGTCTTCGCGCTAAAGATCTGGAGACACTACTTGTATGGGAATAGATGTGAGATTTTAACCGATCATCAAAGTCTCAAATACATCTTTACCCAAAAAGAGCTCAATATGAGGCAACGAAGATGGCTTGAACTCGTAAAGTACTACGATTGCGAGATCCTTTGCCATCCTGGTAAAGCGAACAAAATAGCAGATGCTCTAAGTAGGAAGTCATCCGGTATGCTGATGTCTTTAGGAACGTTGCCCAAGTCACTTCAGAAGGAAATTTCTGATTTCCACCTGGAGATGATAACTAGAAAGTTGTCTGCTTTGACTCTCTAGTCTAACCTTTTAGAATCCATTAAGGACCATCAGGAGAAAGATTCTTTTCTGTTAAAGGCGCAAATCTTTGGCGGAAAGAATAAGGAATTTAAGACCTCTGAGGAGGGAGTAGTTTATTTCAAAGAAAGGATTTGCGTTCCTGACTTTGAATTCCTTAAGATACAAATCATGTCCGAAGCACATAAAACGCCATATTTGGTACATCCTAGAGCTTCCAAGATGTACAAGGACCTTAGAGAGAACTATTGGTGGCCGACTATGAAGAACAAAATTGCTGACTTTGTGTCAAAATGCTTAACTTGTCAAAAAGTTAAGGCTGAGCATCGACAACCAGGCGGAGATCTTCAGAAGATCGAGCTCCCAGAGTGGAAATGGGAACAAATTACTATGGATTTCATAGTAGGTTTACCCAGGACCGCAGGTGGGAATGATATGATTTGGGTGATCCTGGATAGATTAACCAAATCAGCCCACTTTATTGCTATAAAAGCTACCTTTTCAGTCGAGAAATTGGCTGAAATTTTCGTATCCCGAATTGTTAGGTTGCACAGAGTGCCAAATCCATCATTTCAGATCGGGATGGGCGCTTTACCTCTCGATTTTGGAAAAGTGTTCATACGACTATGGGATCAAAATTGAAATTTAATACAACGTTTCACCCCCAGACGGATGGACAATCGGAACGAACTATCCAGACGCTAGAGGATATGCTAAGGTCATGTGTTTTGGATTTCAAAGGAAGCTGGGATCAGAAGCTGCCTTTGATCGAATTTTCTTACAATAATAGTTATCACGCTTCCATTGGTATGGCTCCATTCGAAGCGTTATATGGAAGGAAATGTCGATCCCCCATTCATTGGCAGGAAGTTAGACAGAAGCAGTTCCAAACCACAGATTTCATCCAGAAAACCTCAGAGGATATTAATAAGATTAAGCAAAGGCTCGACGTAGCTTTCAGTCGCCAGAAAAGCTACACTGATAAACGTCGAAGGCCTTTAGAATTCCAAGTTGGGGATTATGTTTTCCTTAAGATTGCTCCTATGAAGGGAATTATGAGGTTTGGCAAGAAGGGAAAACTTAGTCCTAGATACACAGGGCCGTTCGAAATACTGAAAAGGATTGGAAAAGTAGCTTATAAGCTTGCCTTGCCGCCAGAATTAGCTTTTGTGCATAACGTTTTCCATGTCTCGATGTTAAAGAAGCATGTACCGGACCCTTCCCATGTGTTAAGTAAAGAACCGATTGAAGTTCAAACCGATTTGACGTACGAAGAAAAGCCAGTTCGGATTCTGGATCGGGAAGAAAAAGTCTTACGAAATAGGACAATTCCCATGGTTAAAGTGGTATGGCGAAACCACAACGTTGAAGAAGCAACCTGGGAACTAGAAGAGGATATGAAGAAGAACTATCCCCACTTGTTCTAATTTTCGAGGATGAAAATTTTTAAGGGGGGGTAGATTGTAATAACCGACTTTGTTACAAATTATGATTTCTTGTCTCTCAAGGAATCAAAGTTTGTATTATGTATAAGTATATGAATTGCTAGATCTGAGTTATCAGAATTAGGATTTATATATGATTGAATTCCGGTCAAAGTTTGATCAGAATAATCTAAAGTATGATTGAGGCGGTATGGCAGTATAATAAGCAGTATGAAAATTATACTGTGAAAAACAGTCATTACGGATAGATAGGTAAGAATAAGGTACGGAATCATGTTAGAAAAATCAAGCACAATATTTAGGACAATAAGGATTAATTAGCTTTAAATCCTAGGAAAAACCTATACGCAGTCCAGTTAAACACGGATGTTTCTGTACTGCAGTTTGGTATGACAATATTGTTTTAATTAAAAACAATATTTGTTATAATTACATTAGTATGAAATTAGACTGTTTTTAAGAAAGAAAGCCAAACAAAGCCCTTGGTGGGTGACAACTCATCACATGATAATTATGTAATTATTTGATTTTTTTGAAAAATTGGAAAGTATTACAAATAGATAACTCTGGCTCATGGAAGCCTCTAGTGGCCGGCCACCTCTTGGGGATCTCTTAGCAAATATTTTTTTTGGTAAGGCTTGGAATGCAATTTAGAGAATAAAAATAAATCAAGAAAAGAAATTAAAATTCACCTATAAATAGGTGGAGGGGGGGATGACTTTTTGACCCATTTTATTGGAAAATTCCCCCAAACTTTGGCCATTTTTCTTCTCCTTTCCTCTCCTTCAGCCAAACCCCATAGACAGCCAAACCCAAGAGAGTGTGGTCGGATTTTAGTGAGTGAAAGCTAGAAAAAAATTTCGGAATCCAAGCTAGAGATTATCTCCATGGTTTAGAGGTAATTCTCTCAACTCCTAAGCCTTTCTATTCAAGTTTTGAGCCAAATTATTATGTATTTTCAGTTTGGTTGTAAGAGCTTAAGCTCACCCATTTATGTCCTTATTTTAGTTGGTTTGCTTAGAATGTGCTTGATTTAGGTTTTGGTATGTTTATGTTATGGTTTGGTGTATGTTTTGGATTGTATGCTCTAGAAATTTTGTATGTTATGTGTGTGACCATTAGGTGTTTGTTATATGTCCTCATATGCTTAGGACTGCTGTTGAATGAATGTTTATGAAATTGAATGTTTGTATGATAAATTAGGGTTCAAGAAAACCCTAGAAAACCCATGTTTGGTGAAAATCACCAAACGGGTTTGATTATGATTGAATGATGGTGAATGAATGAAATGATCATGAGAACATTAGATTATACGCTGCATGCTTAATATAGGCTCACGGTTGCGACCGTTTGAGGTAGGGTGTGCGTAATTGTACGTAAGAACGAACCGAAACCAAAACTGCCAGTTCGGGTGAAAACTGTGTAGTGATCTGGAAACGGTTTAATGAGGCCTTAAGGGGCCAAATTTGAGAAAACTCAAAACTTCAAAGTTGTAGGAAATTGAAAATTATAGGAGGCAACGCAGACAGTTTTTGAAAATAAGGCTCCAAAGGCCTTCGTTTTTACAAAAATCCGAGCCTGGACCACCCAGACCTATGTACACGGCCAGGCAGATTCAACAAGGAAAAAGTATAAGTTAAAGACAAAACTGGACTTTGAGTAAACACAAAAGTTGTAGGGTTTTTCAATATCTAAAACTTTTGTGAAGAAAACTTTTTCAAAATCTAAACAGATTTCAAAGTGAAACTGAATCATAATAGTAAGCTTTGGTTCAGGAATTTCAAAATAGTGCATGCACAGGAAATTCCTGTACATGAACTGACAATTTGACTGTTTTCAGCAAATTTCCTCAAACTTAGACAGTTTCATTAAAGGACAGTTTTAAATGGTCAATCAAACTCAGTTTAGTAAGAAAAGAAATAATTAAGCAAAATAAGTAAGCTAATTGGTAACCTAATGTAATCCGATAGGTTACCTAATTTTAATTGGGCCAAGTTAATTAGAAACAAATGTTGTATGTTAGGTCTTGGGTCCAAGATTATTTAGGGTAACCTTAAGGGATACCACTTTAATTATTGGGCCTTGGTAGCCCAACAAGCTTTTTAAATTTAAAATCTAACTTTGGCCTATACATAAGGTTACTAATCATAACCTAATAGGATACCAAGTACTATTGGGCCTTAAGCCCAAAATTTATTAGGTGATCAAACATAATACTGTTTGATTACTAATGGGACATGTGCCCTAGGGTTACACTTAGTAACCAATAAGGATATCATTAAAGCATATGAGGGGGACATAAAACTAGGGTCACTGATAAATGTTGGTTAGGGTGCCAACATTTAATGAAATAATTTATAGTAAGATAGGATGATTCTTATCTTACTTCCTTTTTGGAAACAGGAAGGTAACCTATTGAGGTAACCTGTCGGAACGACAAAACCCAAGATCTAGAGTAAACTGTAAGTACAACTCCGCCTACAGCATAGGCAAGAAAATTGTTTTATGACTTTGCATGTTTTTAAAGTTCACGCATTTATGTGGTATGTATGATGTATGTTTATTATTGTGACATCATGAAGTATGTTCACTAATAATAATTCATATGGTAAGAATAAGACTACGTTTTAAGTAAGAATTGTTTTAAGAAAATGTTTTCAAGTATGATGTTAAGTAATTTTTCTTGTGTCGTACCAACCTGCTCTAGGTTAGGTTTGGTTCATGGTTTGAGTTGGACTGGGCTGGCCGCCCCAACCACTCCATGACTGCGTGCCACGGTACGTACACTTATGTTAAGTAAGGGCCTCAAACTATGTTAACATAAGAAAGCATAATAAAGCATAACTGGTTCATGCATGGTTTTCTTATGAAATGTTTTTGCGGGTTAATAGTTGTACTTGCTGGGCGAAAGCTCACAACTTACGTTTATGCTGTAGGTAAGCTTCCTACTGGCAATACTTGATGCAAGGCGGTGTGGCTTGGCAGGGCTACCTGTTAAACGTGGGATGGAGACTGCTACGCATTTTGAAATAAATATATGTATTGTTTACTTCTTACGAGTTATTTTACTTTAAGACCATTTTGGAAAAGTAAATATTAATTTAGTACGTACGTATATTATTTGATATGTAAGTAGTAAAGTATGGATTCAAGTTGTTTAAAAAAAAAAATGTGTACTTTATTTCCGCATAAGTAAGTAAGTAAGTAAGTCTGTTAAATTAATATGTAAGATAAGTATGGTAACGGCCTACGTAAGACGGGTCGTTACAAGCAGGCTAGCTATTCAAACTTCTTGACATCTTCTAATATTGTCATAGACCCTTGTTTAAAATTGTTGAACTCATCTTGTTGAGCTGCAAGGATTTCCCTGTTGTAATACATTGTCCTAAAACTCGGTCACGAAATCCTGTCAACTCATGGTTGCCACGTTCCTGCGCATTTGCACGGTCATCCACCAATGCCGTGCATCATTCTTAAGTGCAAAGGAGACACACAGAACCTTCTTCTGTTCTGTCAGTCCCATGAAATTCTAAATTGCTTGGATATCTATCAACCAATTGTCGGCCTCTATCGGGTCTGTAGGTCCTTCGAACTCAGGCGCCTTCATTTGCCTGAAGCACTCATACAACAAATCCTCCCTAATCAAGGGTGGATTTGCTTGTACCCCTACGGGTGCTAACGAAACTTCAACATTCCGTGGAATCTCATGGTGAACCTCCGGTACCTGAGGAACTACTGGATGAATAGGGTTTTCTTGAGGCGGGACTACATTAGCTCGAGGTATCTGATTTAATCGGGCTATCTGTTCTCGAAGCCGATCAGTTTTGCGTTGCTGTTCCATTAACTGGCGTTGCAACGTCGCTACCACGTTCGCAAGATCAGGTTCTTGCAGGTTTTGGTTTAATCGTGTTCGCGGCCGTACTATCTTCTAATTTCCTATTTAATCACAAGAAAAGATATTATCATACTTCAAATATCTGTTATTTCATTCATAACTTATCACATCATATCTTAAAAACATCATGTCATAATATCATCATACTTATCATGTCGTAACATAACGTCATCATATCATATCGTAAAACATCATATTAGAGATCCATCATGATCTCATCTTATCGTATCATGACTTCATCATGAATCATTCATAAACCTTTCATAACTGGTACTTAATCTTAACATCGTAACTTCCTTATGTACATTTCATTCTTGAACTTTGTCCTTTTGTACATTATACAAAAGTACATCATCTTGGTAGTACTCTATACATATCCAATATACTCTATACTATTCTACATATACTGTCAAAAAGAATGACATGGAAGTGTCTACCACTTTACCATCATGCCTATATACAATCCTAGGGTAAAAAGAGTCAAAAGGTCAAACTTAGATCTAAGCGGTCTACTCTGTCATCACATCAGAGAAAATGTCGGAGTCCACGTCCCAATCATCATCATTGAATAAGATCTCCTCCAGATCATCCTCCTACTCCTCAAGATCTTCCAACTCCTCCTCAATGTCGTCATCATCATCATCATTAGCGATGATGATTACTAGAGGATCTTCCGTGTGGTCTTCTGGAACAGCTAAGAAATCAGCAGGGTCCACTTCGTTTTCATCCGCGTCGGCCTCCGCCTCCTGTGGCGGGATCTCCTGCAGTGGGACGGCTTGGATAGGGTCCGCGGGCAAAAATGGACCTCCCTCGTATAGTGGCTCGGGAATGCCAACATCATCGACAGGCACCAGTAGATAGTCGTCCTCCGGGGCCGCTACCTGTATCATATATGCTAGTATCTCTGCCTCCATAATAGCATCGATCATACCCTCCGATGATATTCCCATAATCGGAGCCGGGACAAACTGCTTAACTTCCGGAGGTAACCCGTCCCTGATAATAAGCAATGCCCGCCGCTCTAGGTCATCCAACTCTCGAGGAATGTAGGGCAACATTGCATCTCGGAACCTTTGGCAGTAATGGCCCATGGACTCATTTGGGCAAGCGTATCACTCTGCGACATAGTTAAGATATTGCCTCATATACATATCGTTATATATATTCGGGTCGCGATACGGTATATTGGCCTCCTCATCAGGTAAAGGCCCATATCGTGCGATAATCAAGGCACGAAAATCTGCCCATGATCCTCCCTGAATAGCCGGTTCCCCCTGAGTTAGCCACCATAACCTAGCATCTCCTGCTAAACACCTACTGGCTAACAAAACCTGAAGGCGCGCTTCTATATGGCATATCCTAAAAATCATCTCCATATCATACAACCATCCTGCTAACGATACTGACCTTTAGGTCCCGTCAAATAACAGGGGTTGCATCCCGTAGAATACCAAGGCAGCATCACGATCTTCGTCCATTTGCCTGGGATCCATAACATATAGTCTATCCTAATACATTCACGAAATAGGTATACATGCACATAAATAAATTCTACTTACAATGACTGTGGCGCTGGAAGGCAGGAAACCCGCTCTGATACCAACTCTGTAACGACCCGCCTAATGTGGGCCGTTACCATACTTATCTTATCTTACATAATACTTAACTTATTTCACTCGGCGGAAATACAAGATAAACTTTTTTTTTTTACAACTTTAAAATTGAAATCTATCTCATTACATACTTACATAGATATATACATATATACTTACTTACTTCAGTACTGAAGCATCAAACTTACATACAACATATTTCATAAATAACAAATATAATATAACAAAACGCGTAGCGGTTTCCATCCCAAGTTTCACAACTAGCCGTGCCAAGCCCCACCGTCTTGTATCAAGTATTGCCGATAGATTGCTTACCTAAAGCATAAACGTAAGTCGGAGTTCAGCTTCAAACTTTTAGTGGAATAGTTTTGAAGTTGATAATTGATGAATAATTAATCGGGGATTAATTTTTCACAATTAGAGGAGCCTCTCTACATATTTCCATCGGGTCCCTCTATTAGCTCATATAATTCCATATAGCGTCTCGGGATTTGTTCCTAATGAGATCGGTAAATTTAAAAGGAATTTAGTAATGTCTATTAAGACATGATACTCTCTAACATGCAATCCAGAAAGGATTGGACATGTGAAATTTGTAGACAAATGATTTGTCAACATGTGATTGGTTAATTTGAATTTTGGAAACAAGATTATATTTTGAATTATTTGATTTTGGAAAACAAATTTTTCTCTCCTAATCTAAATGTTGTACACGGTTTTTAGATAAGTGTAGGGAAGAAAATTTTGTTTCAAAATTGTTCAAATATATTCCTAACATTAAATTATTAATTGATTTAAATAATGGAGATTATTTGATGGATTTTTTTCTTTCCTTTAAAGTGTTGTGGACGGTTTTGAGAGGAGAAAAATTTCAAATATTCCATTTATTTAAATTAATAAATATGGTTGATGTTTGAGGAAAATATTTAATTCAAATAAGTGAATCTTATTTAAATTCAAAAAGGTTTAAAAGGAATTTGAATCTAGATAGGACTAGGATCTTTTGACTAGTTTAGATTCTTGATTTAAAATTGGAACCATCAATCTAGCTTAATTTCAAGTTGTGGCCGAAATTTTTGAAGCATTCTCTCCCGTTGGAAAAACGTTTTTAGATTCAATGAATCTAGCTCTAAAGTTGTATGATCTTTTGGTTCAAAATTTATCCAGAAAAATAATTATTAATTATTTTTAAAGGAGATAAATTTTGAAAAAGGATTGGACTTCTATATAAAGGCTAGGGATTCTTGAAAAACCAATTTTTGGTAATTCACAAGAGGAAAAACGTTTTTGGGAGTGAGAGAAAAACCAATAAGGGTTTCTTCTACTTCAATAAAATTCGGCTATCTTGTGAGAGAGAAAAGGAGAGAAAATTCCATTGAATCAAAATTGTGAGGAAGGTTAAACCGAGTGATAATTTTCATAGGAGGTTAACCGGTTCCTGTTTTGCAGTTTTGAAGAAAGAAGTTGGATCATATTCTCAACGAGGAACATCGGAATTGAGAAGGAAGGATCTAGACTGTGACGCCCCGACTTCCCAAGCCAGGTCGACACCATACGTACTTGTTCTTTACTTGAAAATTTGAGATAAATTTTTTTTTTTTTTAAAACATATTCACATAAGTTATCTTGTAGAGAAAAACTTGTCATACATACAGACTATACTGAAAGTACCTTCTTGTGTCTTTAAACTTCATACATATAACAAAACATAATTTAATTTTGAAATATTAACATATTTTCTGAAAATTGAATGCGGAAAATTATGCGTAGTGGTATCCCACACCGCCCTTCACCCGCCGCATCGTCCGCATAGCCCACCAATTAAACTGCAGGCTTCTTACCTACAGTATGAAATATAAGAGTGAGCTTTCGCCCAACAAGTACAAACATAATCTCACAAATATATTTTAACCTCTTAAAAACATGCCAATCATCATGTAATTTATGCATGAACCATTTATGATTGATTGAATGTCTTATGCTTCATTATAGACTCAATCTTGAACTTATTATCTTGTCTTAACATGTGGGCCCATAGTGTCCATACCAAAAGTGCGCAGCCTCCAGACAAAGCTAGGGTTTGCAAGGCCCTAACAGTTCTGGGAATTATAACTTGACCCTTCACGATCATAGAAGGTAAATATCACCACTAAAACATGTAACCTCCTCGATCACGGGAGGTTGGTACGACACCTTACTTGATTATCTTACCATGTGATTTAACATTAGTGAACATGCTTCATGATGTCACTATGTCATATCTTACTCAACATTTACCATAACATGGCCTTCTTGAAAACATGTCATTTCTGAAACCATGGCATTTTTGTAAACATGGCACTTTTGTAAACATGGCATTTTTGTAAACATGACATTTTTGTAACCATGAGATTTTTGTAAACATAGCATTTTTGTAAACATGGCATAACATGTCATAATATAATTTAGCACATCATAGACATAGCATAGCATCACATGTCATGGCATCGCATATCACAGCACAACATAGCATGTATATTTGAAAATATAAAGTATACTTGAAAATAGTCTTTACTATTTTCATACTGTAGGTGAGGTTTGATACTTGCCTGATATGCTAGGTTCCGGGTTTCGTTGCTTTAACTCAGATCGCAACTGCAGGTTATTTCCTGCTATTAAAAAGAACATAGGATAAGAATCCTATAAAATGTTGGTGACCTATCCAACATTCATACACAATCTTAGTTATATGTCCCCCAGTCATACATGATAACTTATTGGGTTACTTTGGGTAACCCTTGAGGTGGTCAAACTTAGTAAATCAAAGTCAACATTTTTAGTCAACCATGGTCAATCCTTTATGGGTCAAACTTGGGGTTTGGGCTAGGCCCAGTAACTCGGGTATCCTTCCCGGTTACTATCCGTCAACCTTTTGTTACTATACTTTGGCTTTTACAAACCCAAATTTGGAAAATTTGACAACAATCTTTTGTTTGACTTGAAAATCCGTGGTTTTCAAAGTGTGACTTTATAAAAATCATTAAAGGCTGAAAACTGCTATTGGAACAGTTTCTATAGTCAAAACAGTGGTGTTGGTGCAAAAATACAGTTTCTCTGCTTGTATTTAGAAAATCCTGTGCAGGAATTTCTTGCTTTATGCACAGTTTTTATAGTTCAGGTTGAATTTAAAAATCCAGATTGAATTTGAAAAAGTTGTCTTCACGAAAGTTCTTGCTCTTGAAAAATTATTAATGTTTTGTGTTTTAAGAAAAACCCAGTTCTACTTGGATTCTTGTCAGTTTTAATTTGAAACTTACTGAACGTGTAGACTAGGTCTGGGCAGATCAGCCTCGGATTTTCATAAAAACGGAGGCCATTGGAGCCTCATTTTGCAAATCCGTCCTTGCGCTCCCCTAGGAAAAACTGTTCCGAGAAACTTTTGTGTTTTAAGTTTTACCAAATTCGGCCTCTAAAGGCCTCAAAATCGGCTTTCCGTAAAACTGCTCAGGATCCACCCGAACCTGGCAGTTTTTCGGTTTAGAGTTCATTTTACGTCCTAGACGTGGAACCTAGCTCAACCAGCCACCGCGGGAGCTCTAATACACACATACAACGGTTTTCTAGTGTAAATTTTCTTTAATCACAATTTCTAACATCACCATGCAAACCTAATTGATATTGGATCAACTACGTTGCATGATTTCGGTTGCACAAAACCTAGCAAGCATACTAATGTTTTTCTAGCAACCTAGCAAAAATTATCATTCACCAACACTAGGACAGATTGGGGACATATAATAAACTAATATTTAGCATGCAAATTAAGAAAATTTAAAGCAAGCATGCACATAAAAATCAAACTCAAACCACCCTTAGTTCTAGATCAAGCACAAAACTTTAAATCCTAAACTTGGGCACAAATTTAAATCTAATCTAGGCCAAAACTTAAATTGAGCTTATGCTCATACAAACTTGTTGGAAATACACATAAATTTCTCAATTAAAACTTAAATTGAGAAGATTAAGGTTTTAGAAGAAATTACCTCAATTAGGATTAAGGGTTTGGCTAGGCTTCCTTGGTTTTTCTCCTTTCCCCTTGTCACCACCAAAACCGGCCTCCTTGGCTTGTTTGGCTCCAAATTTTCCTCCACCACCCTAGCTCTAGAATCCGGCCACTCCAATACACAAAATCCGGCCACACCCAAATTTTTTTTCCTTCCCCCTTTCTCTTCCTCCCACAACCGGCCTTGAGCCAACAAATGGGTTTCAAATTTTTCTTCAAATTTTTGTTGGTTCCACACAAAAATCTAACTATCCTAACACTTTAATCACTCTTGGTTTTGTAAAATTTCCTTTCTTTCTTGCTTCCTAAATCCGGATTTGGTGAGGGAAAAAAATTGGGCATAATCTAGCTAAGGTTTCTAATTTTTTTTGTGAACAAGAGTTCACCTATTTATAGAGGTTGGAGAATTCTTCAAAATTGTAAATTGACCCCAAAAGAAGTAAAATTTTGCACAATTGGAAGCTTAGGTGGCCGGCCATGGAGTTGTCTAGAACAACCAAATTTTATTCAAATTATCTTAATTCCAAAAATGATGTCATAATTAAAAAGTTAGGTGATGTCATCCTCTTAAGGCCTCGTTTGGCTTTTTCCTTCAAATGCAGTCCATTTTTGAGCTAACACAGATATTTTCAATACTGTGCTCACTAATACACAGTATTGTTATTCTATACTGCAGTCCAAAATTCATCTGTGTAAGGATGGACTGTATAAATTTTTCTTAATTCCTTAAGCCCTTATGCCCTTTATTTCTAACTTGGTGTGCTTGATTTTTCTATGGTGGTTTTAAATCCTAATTATACTGTCTGGTCCGTAAAGACGGTTTTCGCAGTATATTTCTTGTACTGCTTATCGTATCACAGTATCGTCTTTTGTTTGACCACTCTGGTCAACCTTTGACTTTTTGGTCAAACTTTGACCAACATGATTTCATGAAATTTCGTCATACCTTTTTCCTTAAAAGGCCTATTATGGAGTCTCATGGCTAATTTACCGAGAATTCAACCCTATATTGATAAAATTATGAATTTTTGTATTGGTATTCATAATTTTCATACAATTGCACATAAACACATAGTACAAACTTTAGATTTCTTATATACAAGAAAATCATGAGTTCGTGAAAATTTTTGGATATTACATAGACTTCGGAAAGCATTACCGGTTGCTTGGATTCATAAAACGTGTGCCCACACACACTCTGATACGTGGAACTCGAGAATAGTAGAGAAGACACGTTGGTCAAACGCTCTAGTAATTCCGGAATCCAAGAATTAAGGTACGCTTGATCATGAATTTAATTTCTTATTATATGCATCATGAGCTTCTTTTCCGAATCGACATAAAAATTTTAAAAACTTCCACTGCGCCGTAACTCTGATACCGGATCTGATTTTTCCAATAATTGGTGTCAGAGCCAACTCATGATCATGTATATAACATAAATTATTTGATCAAATAAATTTCTCTCTATGCATTAATGAAATATTTTAGAGAGTTGGCACTCTAGGTTTTATTTTGAGTATGTTAAATATATTATGAATGGATGTATGGATGAATGAATGCTTTATATTATTTTTATAATATACGATGCTTGTTCAATTTTGCCGGTCATGATTCCATAGAGGTTAGAATTTGTATCTAGGTTTTTCAAGTGTAAAAAATGCGATCTATTATTACCGCTAGGTTGTTCTTTCAATTCCTAGAATTTTTTTAAGCCGGAAACGGCGTAGGAATTTTTTTTTTGTAAAATTCTGGCTACAATGGATTCGAGGAGATTAAAGATGAACGAAGGTATGGAAATTTTCAAAGGATGTGATTTTTTGTTTTTTGGAATTTTTTTAATTAAAAAACTTTTTTTTAATAAAAATAAAAAAAATCACAGAATCTTTTTGAAAATTTAATTTTCCAATGATATGTGATCTTGATAATTTGAAAATCAAAATTAGAAATTTAAATTTAAATTTAATGGATATTATTATGAATTTTAAAATTTTGAGATTTAAATTTCAAATTTTTGAATTTTAAAATTTAAATAACCGGATTTTTTATTTAAATTTTGATATTTTATAATTTTGATTAAAATTAAAAATCACATATAATCTTTTTGAAATTTAAATTTAATTTTAAATTTGAAAAGATGTGACATTGGAGAAGGAAGACACATTGAAGAAAGATACAAGGCATGGATCTACAAATGAAGGCCGATATATGTTTCGGTTAATTTTTGTAAATTTTACAATTTTCTTTTCTCTAGGATGGAATCATGATCCACGGCTATTTACATATTTTGCAAACCATAGATGATGTGTTGTTAGATGAATATGTTATACTATTTCGTGATGTATTGATAACATGCCATATAGACTAGGGAGTGCCACTCAATAAATATTGTTTATGCATGAAAAATAAAAACCCTAATTTAAAAGAATGAGTGGGAGAAGGTTTTACACACTAAGACCTACGGCCTCCATCGTTGGTCCAATAGTTACGCATGGTAGTGCCTACTACTCGGTTTTGACCCGGGAATTCCCTTCGGATAGGTATCTTACCTAGAGCGCACACTGATTTGGATTTCCGAAAGGATAACAATTTTGGGCATATTTTATGTTTAGAACACCCCTCGGTGGCGGATGTAAAATATGGATTCAAAATTGGAAACGATGGTTACACACTCATGCTACTTTATTTATTAACCCTCCCTCGAGGCTCTGTTATATAAAGTAGTGGCCAAATAAACAATAGTTAATATATATTTAATGGAATTTGCTCCATGGATGAATATGTATTAATCGGAAGGAATCTGTGTTCTTGGCTAGTTATTCTATGACTACCCCTCGGTAGCTTAGAAAGCAGAAGCTAGGAATTATCGTTGTAAGGTATGTGTTTTAAGGGTTTTACACATAAACATTTAGATTGCATATAGATCTTTTTGTTTCATTACAAAACTAAATTTTATAAACTGATAGAATGTTTGCTCATACTTATTACATGTTTTCTTATTATAGATCAAAATGTCGAGCCCTTTATCTGTGATACTTACGCAAAACAAATTAACTGGCGAAAACTTTAATGACTGGAAAAGGAACTTGCTTATCGTCCTAAACTTTGAGAAACACAGTTTCGTCCTAACCCAACCTAGACCACCTAAGCCTGCGATCAATGCTCCTGATAGGGATATTGTAGCGCTTGAGCGCTGGGACAATTCCAACCTAAGTGCTATGTGCTATATTCGGGCGAGCATGTCTAACGTGCTCCAGAAACAGCATGAAGAGCATCAAACTGTTAGGCAGATCATGGATAACCTGGAGGAAATGTTTAGTGAACAGACTATCCAGGCTAAGACCGATGCTATCAAAGGTCTCATGAACTGCAGGCAGAATGTTGGAACTCCCATCAAGGAGCACATAATGAAAGTCATGGCTTATTTGTCTGAAGCTCAGGCAAATGGGGCTGAGATCGATTCTGCAACTCAATTGGTCATGGTTTTACAAACCTTGTTCAAGGATTTCGATTTGTTTCAGGCATCCTACAACCTTAACCGGAAGGAGATGTCTTTAACGGAATTGATGAAAGAGTTACAAGCCTTTGAGAACATTTTTAAGGGTTCTGGATCTAAGGCTGAGGCAAATGTGGCTGAACCTAGTTCGCCTGCTCCTAATCCCAAAAGGAAGAAGGAAAAGGGGAAGAATAAGGGGAACAAACCTGCGGTGAATGCACCTGCTTCTAAGAAGTCTACCAAGACTAAGAAGCGGAAGGTGGATCCCAAAAAGGTTAAGTGTTTTCACTGTGGGAAGAAAGGACATTTCAAGAAGGATTATTGAGAATACTTGTCTATGCAAAAACAAAAAGGTAATTTCGATGTTCTGTATCTTGAGGGTTGTTTAGTGGAAGAATCTAAGGACAATTGGGTTATAGATTCTGGAGCTACTAACCATGTTTGTATTTCTCTACAGGGGTTCAAGGTAACGAGAAGTCTGCATGAGGAGAACTTCACGTTAAGAACTGGTGATGGGACATTGGTGCGAGCTGAAGCAGTAGGAGAAGTGCATCTTTATTTTGATGAATTTAGGTTTATTGTTTTGAGACATTGTTTTTATGTTCCTAGTTTAAAGAGGAACCTAATTTCGGTAGCTTGTTTGATTAAAGATTCTTATTCAGTTTCTTTTAATAATAAAGTTGTTATTAGGAAAAACAATTCTCTTATCTGTAATGGATGGATGCATGGAAATCTTTATTTTATCAAACCTAAGATGCACTCACTGCTTGATACAGAATTGGAAAAGAACTCTAAAAGACATAAGTTTTCTCACTTTAACAAATCATATCTTTGGCATTTACGACTTGGTTACATAAGCCTTAACAGAATTCAAAGGATGGTAAAGGAGGAATGCCTTGACTTGTATGAGGTTGAACCTTGGCCACAATGTGAATCCTGTTTGGAGGGCAAGATGACTAAAAGGCATTTTGCTGCCAAGGATGGTCGTGCCGAGGAACTATTAGAACTTGTGCATACGGATGTTTGTGGTCCCATGAACATAGAAGCACGTGGTGGGTATGAGTATTATATCACTTTTATTGATGATTACTCAAGGTATGAATATGTCTATTTGATGATCCGCAAAAGCGAAGCCTTTGACAAGTTCAAAGAATTTCGGGCTGAAGCAGAGAAACAATTAGGCAAGTTCATTAAGACACTTCGATCGGATCGAGGTGGGGAATACCTATCGGATGAGTTCGTAGGATATTTGATAGAGAATGGGATACAATCCCAGTTGACTGCACCTGGTACTCCTCAACAGAATGGTGTAGCTGAGAGAAGGAATATGACCCTATTGGATATGGTCCGGTCTATGATGAGTTACTCCACATTACCTTTATCATTTTGGGGGCATGCCATACAAACTGCATGCTATCTTCTGAATAACGTTCCCTCCAAATCGGTTCCTAAAACTCCTTACGAGTTATGGACGAGTAGGAAACCTAATTTGAATCATATTCGAATTTGGGGTTGTCCGGCACACGTCCTGGATAAGGAAGTGAAGAAGTTGGAGTCACGATCAGAAGTGTGCTTGTTTGTTGGCTATCCAAAAGGGACAAAAGGTGGTCTGTTCTATAATCCGAAGCAAAATAAAGTCTTCATTTCTACACATGCAACATTCCTGGAGGAAAGTTTCATAGAAGACTTTAAACCTCGTAGCAAAGTAGTGCTTGAGGAGATGAGTTCGGGTTTGGATGTTCCTAAAGTCACAGAAAAGCCTGTGGAAAAACCGCTAAAGAATCAACAACCAGGGGAGCTTCGTCGTAGTGGGAGGATTATCAGGAAACCTGAAAGGTACATGTTCAATGGTGAAGTTTTTGAAGCAGAATCCATAGAACATGATGATCCGACTACGTACAAGGAAGCAATGGAGGATGTTGATTCTAGTCCTTGGCAAAAGGCTATGAACACCGAGATGGAATCTATGGATTCCAACGGGGTCTGGAAACTTGTAGACTTACCCCAAGGCATAAAACCGATTGGGTGTAAGTGGGTATACAAGAGGAAGAGAGGTGTGAATGGGAAAGTGGAAACTTTCAAGGCAAGACTTGTAGTGAAGGGCTATACGCAGAAAGAAGGAATCGACTATGAAGAAACCTTCTCGCCTGTAGCAATACTCAAGTCAATCCGCATTCTTTTATCCATTGCGTCTGCTCTCGATTATGAGATCTGGCAAATGGATGTCAGGACAGCTTTCTTGAAGAAGATGTCTTATGATACAACCAGACGGGTTCAAGGCAAAAGGCCAAGAAGACAAGGTATACAAGTTGCTTAAATCTATTTATGGATTAAAGCAAGCATCTCGTTCTTGGAATATTAGGTTTGATCAAGCGATCAAAACCTATGGATTCGAACAAAACATTGATGAACCATGTGTTTATAAACATATCAAGAACGAGAAGGTGGTTTTCCTTGTACTTTATGTGGATGATATATTGTTTATTGGAAACGATGTGGCAACATTATCATCGGTCAAAGTTTGGTTAGCCAAACAGTTTGGCATGAAGGACTTAGGAGAGACTAGTTATGTTCTTGGTATTCAACTCTTTAGAGATAGAAAGAACAAAACGACAGCACTCTCTCAAGCATCATATATTGATAAAGTACTTGAGAAGTTTTCTATGAAAGATTCCAAGAAAGGTGCCCAACCTTTCAGGATTGGAATCAAGCTTTCTAGAGATGACTGTCTCAAGACATCGGAAGAAAGGGAGCGTATGAAAAATGTACCTTATGCATCAGCAGTAGGTAGTCTTATGTACGCTATGTTATGCACTAGGCCTGACATTTGTTTTGCGGTTGGTATGGTAAGTCGATATCAGTCGAATCCAGGACTGAACCATTGGGCTGCGGTGAAGCATATACTCAAGTATCTACGGAGAATGAGGGACTATATGCTAGTGTATTCTGGTCAGGACCTTGTTCCTAGAGGATACACAGATTCTGATTTTCAATCAGATCAGGATTCAAGGAAATCAAGTTCAAGATCTGTTTTTACCCTTGGAGGTGGTGCCGTTGTGTGGAGGAGTATTAATCAATCTTGCATTGCTGACTCGACCATGGAAGCCGAGTATGTAGCAGCCAGTGAAGCATCAAAGGAAGCGGTATGGCTCCGCAGGTTCCTTGGTGACTTTGAGGTCATTCCTGGTATGGATAAAGCTATAGTGCTCTACTGTGACAACAGTGCAGCAGTAGCTAATACCAAGGATCCTAGGCATCATAAGAGGAGTAAGCACATTTACAGAAAATATCACATCATCAGAGGCTTTGTTGAGAGTGGAAATGTGACGGTTTGCAAAATCGCATCAGAGGACAATCTTGCTGACCCGTTCATGAAGACTTTGGTGGCCAGAAGATTCGAAGAACACGTTGAAGGCTTGGGGATGCGTAATATGTCACATTTACTCGCTTAGGGCAAGTGGGAGATTGTTGGGATCTAAATGTGCCCTAAGGATAAAAATCAATATTAGAGATTTTCTGTAAATATGACATTTTGATATTAATAAGAGGAGGTTATTCATGTTTAATAAGTTGTGTCCTATTTACTTTCATTTGTTGATTGTATGGTTATTTTGAGCAAACATAAAATACTTCTTAACTGTTAGTAATATATCGGATTACCATATGTATACGGGGTATACATAGAAGACGTGGTAATTTGATAACAGTCTAAATAAATAATCCGCAATCGATGGAATAAGATTTGGGGATCTTATTCATGATAAGATTGTAAAAGTTGTCTACTTCCTTGGAGGGATGGTTTGTCTTGACCATCGGATAGGTTCCGAGTAGAAACTTTAATGTATACCAGTATTGAGGTATGACATTGGACTGGACCTAAAGTGTTAATTGATTCGGTTTAATAATTCCGTTTATAAGAATCAATGACACTTTGATTATCATCCTGCATTAATCTTAATCCTGAAATGATTACTTGAGTTCGCATCCATGACTTATGTACTTTAATACACTACAGGTGAGACACTGTTAATTCATGGTCAATATACTTGTGTTTTGGGTGCATGACTTATGAATGGAGAAATCAAGATTCATAGATACGGAATCCATAGCTATCTTAACGATAGTAAATGTTATCTACTTAAAGGCATTATTTGGGGATTGAAAGATAGTATAACAAGATCTTGGCCATCGGTTTACTTTGTGTTCTCTGGTAGTTTACCAATTGTATGGTTTTATAATTGGTGATTCTTTCAATAGAGAATAATGGAACTTTAAGTTAAAATGATTGAAAAGGTAAAACGGAAAAAGTCCTTAATTCAATCATGGATAACATATGGGGATTAAGCAAGCGATGAATAAATCATGGAAGAAGCACTACGTAAGAGAGCTTTCGTAATACGGTATGTAAATAGGAGTTCAGCTTCAAACTATTAGTGGAATAGTTTTGAAGTTGATAATTGATGAATAATTAATCGGGGATTAATTTTTCACAATTAGAGGAGCCTCTCTACATATTTCCATCGGGTCCCTCTATTAGCTCATATAGTTCCATATAGCGCCTCGGGATTTGTTCCTAATGAGATCGGTAAATTTAAAAGGAATTTAGTAATGTCTATTAAGACATGATACTCTCTAACATGCAATACAGAAAGGATTGGACATGTGAAATTTGTAGACAAATGATTTGTCAACATGTGATTGGTTAATTTGAATTTTGAAAATAAGATTATGTTTTGAATTATTTAATTTTGGAAAACAAATTTTTCTCTCCTAATCTAAATGTTGTACACGGTTTTAGATAAGTGGAGGAAAGAAAATATTGTTTCAAAATTGTTCAAACATATTCCTAATATTAAATTATTAATTGATTTAAATAATGGAGATTATTTGATCGATTTTTTCTTTCCTTTAAAATGTTGTGGACGGTTTTGAGAGGAGAAAAATTTCAAATATTCCATTTATTTAAATTAATAAATATGGTTGATGGTTTGAGGAAAATATTAAATTCAAAAAGGTTTAAAAGGAATTTGAATCTAGATAGGACTAGGATCTTTTGACTAGTCTAGATTCTTGATTTAAAATTTGAACCATCAATCTAGCTTAAATTTCAAGTTGTGGCCGAAATTTTTGAAGCATTCTCTCCCGTTGGAAAAACGTTTTTAGGTTCAATGAATCTAGCTCTAAAGTTGTATGATCTTTTGGTTCAAAATTTATCCGAAAAAATAATTATTAATTATTTTTAAAGGAGATAAATTTTGAAAAAGGATTGGACTTCTATATAAAGGCTAGGGATTCTTGAAAAACCAAGTTTTGGTAATTCACAAGAGGAAAAACGTTTTTGGGAGTGAGAGAAAAACCAATAAATCAAAATTGTGAGGAAGGTTAAACCGAGTGATAATTTCATAGGAGGTTAACCGGTTCTTATTTTGTAGTTTTGAAGAAAGAAGTTGTATCATATTCTCAACGAGGAACATCAAAATTGAGAAGGAAGGATCTAGACTTCGGAAAGCATTACCGGTCGCTTGGATTCATAGAATGTGTGCCCACACACACTCTGAGACGTGGAACTCGAGAATTGTAGAGAAGACACGTTGGTCAAATGCTCTAGTAATTCCGGAATCTAAGAATTAAAGTACGCTTGATCATGAATTTAATTTATTGTTATATGCATCATGAGCTTCTTTTCTGAATCGGCATAAAAATTTTAAAACTTCCGCTGCGCCGTAACTCTGATACCGAATCCGGTTTTACCAACAGTGATTTATCATTATGGAGCATGCTACATGATGTCACAATAATAAAGCATGGATCATACGCATTTCTAACATGAATGCATGAGCTTGAAAACATACAAGCAGTAAAAAAACATTTTTTGCCAATGCTGTAGGCAGAGTTGTACTTACCGGTTATGCTACGTCCTGGGTTTGTTGTTCCTACAAGTCGCAACAACAGGTTACCTTCCTGTTTTCAAAAAGGACGTAAGATAAGAATCATCCTATCTTATCCTAAACCAAATCATTCAACGTTGGTATCATAACCAACATTCATAAGTAACCCTAGTGATATGTCCCCCACATAACGCAATGATATCTTATTTGGTTACTAAATGTAACCCTAAAACACAAGGTCCAATCATACTTAAGTAGTACCTTATTAGGGTGCTTCCACGACAGTTATTAAAAACCGTCGTGGAAGCAGGGTGCTTCCACAATGGTTATGGAAGCAGGGTGCTTCCACGACGGTTATTCAAAACCATCGTGGAAGCACCCTGCTTCCACGATGATTTTTTAAAAATGGTCGCAGATGTCTGAAGCTTCCACGACCGTTTTTAAAAATCCTTCATGCAAAATTCACAAAAATATTAGACAAAATGCCGAGAGTTGTCATGCCCTCAATTTTTCACATCAATAACTATGCATATCCCAAAATAAGATCAGATCGCTTCGAAAACAGGCAGTACACCATTGGACATCACCACGACCATCTACTATATCCATCATTATAATCTCTCTATAAGTGATAACTAATTAACATCTTCTTGTTGTTGTGTTTTCCTTAGCATTAATATTATTGATGATTTGTATGATTTTACAAATTAAGGTGTTTATATATATATATATATATATATATGTTTTAGGATCGATTTAGAGTTAAATTGTGCAATGGGTGTTAATAAATTAAGTGATCAAGAAATGTTATTTTTCCTCCGGTATTTAGACTTAATTAATTATGGTTTTAGATGGTTTTGTATTTTAATTAGTTTTGTTAGGTTCTTAATTCGATTTTTAATTGTTGATCAATAAATGAGCCGGTGTTAATTAATGAAAATGATATATATGCATGTTAAAATATAGCACTTTGACTTCTAATTATGTATTTTAATTTTTTTATTTAGGATTTGCAAATCATGGATAGAAAATGGATGTGGTGTGATAGATTGTCTAAAGCATATGAAGTTGGTGTTGAAGAATTTTTGTCATTTGCCAAAGCTTATATACAAGATGATAAGATTCCGTGTCCGTATCAAATTTGTGGTAATCATATATCTCATTTCATTAATGATGTAAGAGGGCATTTGCGCACTTATGGGATCATTTGTTCTTACCAAACATGGTATTTACATGACGAAGATTTTTTCGATATTAAATATACATCGACGAGTACTTAGGTAAAGAGTCTATTGTTGAGGAAGACATTGGTGATAATATGTTCATTATGGTAAATGATTTGGAAGAAAACTTTGTGCACCATCTGGAGTTATTTGAGGCAATGATTAATGATGCCGAAACGCTCTTGTATGTCGGGTGTACAAAATATACGAAATTAAGGGCATTGGTTAAATTATGTAATATGAAAGCGTCGGGAGGGTGGATGAATTCTAGTTTCACGACTCTTTTAGAATTTCTAAAAGATGTTCTACCGGAGGATAACAAAGTGCCACCAAGTATGTACGAGGCGAACAAGACGTTGACCACTTTTGGAATATGGCAAACTTAGACATCCGGCCGACGCACCACAATGGAAGACCTTTGATGACAATCATCCAGATTTTAGTGCAGAACCAAGGAATTTACGTCTCGGTTTGTCGACGGACGGAATGAACCCACATAGTAACATGAGTAGTCGGCATAGTACCTGGCCAGTCATACTTGTCAACTACAATCTCCCTCCAGAATTGTGCATGAAGCGGAAGTTCTTGATGTTGACATTATTGATCTCAGGCCCTCAACAACCGGGGAATGACATTGACGTGTACTTGGCACCATTAATCGATGATCTCAAAAGCTTGTGGGAAGATGGTTTACAAGTTAAAGATTCTCACCGTCAAGATACGTTCAATCTTCGTGCAATGTTGATTTGGTCAATTAATGACTTTCCTGCACTTGGAAGCCTATCTGGTTATCCTGTGAAGAGTTCTATAGGTTGTCCAGTTTGTATGAAGGAAACATCTTCCATCCGATTGAAGAATGGTAAGAAAACCGTTTACCTTGGTCACAGGAGATTCTTGCCAAAAAATATCGATACCGCAAACAAAAAAATGCTTTTGATGGTAATGCCAAAGAAAGAACCGCTCCTCAGATCTTGTGTAGCGAAGATGTATTTGAGATGGTTAAAGATGTAAAAGTAGTTTTGGGAAATAGAAAATGTAAGGCTCCAGTTGGCGATGGACCTTGGAAGAAGAAGTCAATCTTCTATGAACTTCCATATTGGAAGTCACTTTACGTTCGTCATTGCTTAGATGCTATGCATATTGAGAAAAACATTTGTGAATCGATAGTGGGCACGTTGCTTGACATTCCAAACAAAACTAAAGATGGTGAAAAGGCACGGTTGGATCTTAAAGAGATGAAGATTAGACTAAATTTGCTCCCCGACAAAAGATCGAATAGCACATACTTACCTCCGGCAAAGCACACATTATCGAGACAAGAAAAGAGAAAGCTTTGTGAATGCCTTGCGTCCATGAAAGTGCCAAGTGGGTACTCTTCCAACTTCAAAAGGTTGGTGTCGATGAAGGATTTGAGGCTCATTGGAATGAAGACACATGATTGTCATATCTTGATGCAACAATTATTACCTCTTGCATTGCGGGGAGTTTTAACGAAAGATGTGAGATTTACAATTACGAAGTTATGCTCATTTTTCAATGCAATATGCTCCAAGGTAATCGATCCACTTATGCTAGATTCGCTACAATCAGAATTGGTGATGACTTTGTGCATGCTTGAGAAGTATTTCTGACCAGCCTGTTTTGATATAATGATCCACCTAACGGTGCACTTAGTTCGGGAAGTTAAGCTATGTGGACCGGTCCATTTGAGGTGGATGTATCCTTTCAAAAGGCACATGAAGGTTTTGAAGGGTTATGTGAAGAACCGAAATAGGCCGGAGGGATGTATAGTGGAAAACTACATAGCTGGAGAATCAGTTGAATTTTGCTCTCAGTATTTGTCCAATGCGGACCCAATAGGGTTGCCAACGAGCCGGCTATTTACGTCGAAAGGACTATCCGTGGGCTTTCATTTACCTATAAATCAAGATGAATGGGAAAAAGCTTGTCTGCATGTTTTGCACAATGCTAAGAAAGTGGAGCCTTTCATTGAGGTTCACATGACGGAATTAAGAGATGTGAATCCAAGAAAAATAAGATGTGAGAAGTGGATTCAAGATGAGCACAACTAGACATTTCGAGAGTGGATAAGAAAAGATTTCCATATGAAAGCTGGCTATTCCCAAGACTTAATGAAGCTAGCAAGAGGACCGTCATCGATAGTCACAAGATATACATCATACTTTGTCAATGGCTACTCCTTCTACACTTGCGAAAGAGATGAGAAGCATCCCGCCCAAAATAGTGGTGTGAGCTTTCGTGCCGAGTCTATGCATATTTTATCCGCAAAGGACAAGAACCCGGTATACGGTTCCATGACCTACTTTAGGTTCATTGAAGATATTTGGGAACTTGATTATTGCGACTTGCAGATAGCACTTTTTAAATGCAAGTGGGCTGACAATAATTTTGTTAAGATTGATAGGGACGGCGCGACAGTGGTGGACTTTAGGCGATTGGGATACAAAAATGATCCTTTCATTATGGCGTCGCAAGCGGTACAAGTCTTTTACACAACAGATCCCGACAATTTAGAGTTATCTTTAGTTGTGCCAATGAAGCCAAAAATAATCAAGGATGGCCAAGAAGATGTTGAATATCGCACCGACATTCCATCTTTCACAAACAGATTGCCACCGTTGGAGGAGATTGATGTTTTGGACGATGATGCCTCACACTTGCTTCGTTTAGATGTCGAGTGGACAGGTGTTGAGAAGACCAAAAAAAAAACTTGACAGTGTTTTTTTTTCGTTGTATATAATTTATAAGTTGTATTAACTATGTTAATTGTGCACATTAGATTATTTATATATGCCTTTGTGTGAATTAATACAAGAACAGGAGTTATTGATGGGTTGGTTCATGCATAACACACAGGTGTGGCCGCCTGTAGGATTATTACTGAAAAAAACAATATTTTAAAAAATTATTGGTCACAATACCACGATGGTTTTTTAACAAAACCGTCGTTGTATCTAATAAACCCCGACGGTTTTTAAGAAAAACTGTTGTGGTATCTAACTAGGATTTTTTTAAAATTTTGTAAGATTTTTACAAAATTGAAGGGGATTTTTTTAAAAAAATAAAAAAATTTGGATATCACGACGGTTTTCTAGAAAAACCGTCATGGTATCCAAGCTACCACGACGGTTTCTTAACAAAACCGTCGTGGTAGCTGAGATACCACGACGGTTTTTTCTTTTTTTTAATTGTTTTTTAAATTTTTGGTTTTAAAAAAAAATAAATGAATAAAATTATCTACTACGACGGTTTTTTATAAAAACTCATCATACAATCATCTCTCCATCATTCAAGCATACCATATCACTTCTAAAGCATGTGAGGACATATAACAAACACCTACTAGACATTCACACAAAGCATATAATTTTTAAAGCATAGCATCAAAAACATGAACCAAAACATAGATCTAGATCACTAAAACCCTAATCATACTAAACTATTGCATGAAAAATAAGTGAGCTTATGCTCTTACATAACCAACTTAAAATACACTTAAATAATTGAATCAAAACTTAATTGAAAGGCTTAGGAGGTTTAGGTGGTTTACGTTAACACCTTGAAATAGATCTGGACTTCGAATCAAACTTTCCTCCTTGATTTTCTTCCTCACAAATCCGACCACACTTTATTTTTTTTTTTCCTCTCTTTGGGTTCGGTTTTTAGGGGGAGGGAGAAGGACTAGAGAGTGAACTAAAAAGGTTAGGGTTTCACTAAGTGGTCCAAACTTAGCCCCACCTCACCTATTTATAGGTGAAATTTAATTTAATTTCTAGAATTATTTTTATTGCTAAAATTGCACATTAGTCATCAAAAGCAAAAATATTTACTCCTAGACTCCATGAGGTGGCCAGCCATTGGGGTGGCTTGTTGGCCAAGTAACCTTTCCATGTTCATGCATGTTAAATACTTTCTTAATTTTCTAAAAATCCATAAATTCAAATAATTATCACAAGATAATGTGTCCACCATTAAGGCTCCATTTGGTTTTCCTCCTCAAATGCAGTCTATTTCATATTAATACAGATATCACAAATACTGTTTTCAACTAATAACAGTACTGTTATACTGGACTGCAGTCCAGAATTTATCTACACTTAACCGGACTGTGTAAAAAAATTTCTTAGAACTTAAAGCCACTTAGTTCTTATTACTCTAAATATTGTGCTTGATTTTTCTACAGTGGTCACACACCTAATTTTCGCTTCGTTATCCGTAATGACAGTTTTTCACAGTATAATTTCATACTGCTTATAAAACTGCAGTACCGTCTCAATCATATCTTAGATTATTCGGATCAAACGTTGACCGGAATAAAATCATACATAAATCCTAATTCTGATAAAACAGATTAGGCATTTCATATAAATATACATAGTACAAACTTTTGATTCCTAAAAAAAAAAAAGAAAAATTAAATTTGTAAAAAGATTGGTTATTACAGCACCAAAGGGAGAGCTGTTTCTCATGCCATATAATAGCGGCCAACATTGGATCTTAGCAGTTATTGATCCGTGGGAGGACTCGGTCCTGTATTTTAATCCTCTAGGAAACGCACCGGCTGATGATTTTAAAGACCTAATTACGACGTAAGTATTCTTTGATGTTCATTTCTCTGATTAGACATAAAATAATTGTCGTTGTAATTGTTTTAAAATTTGTCAAATTGTTAGGGCACTTAATGATTGGAAATTGTTGGTGGGAAGAGGAATAAGACAGCGACGCAACTGCCAGACGTTGATTGATACTATTCGATGTCCAATACAGGAAGGTTATGTAGATTGTGGTTATTTTGTGTTACCTTTCATGCGAGAAATAACCTTCACTGTTGATGGACTAGCCGGCCTTCAAACCAAGGATTTTTATACTGATGCAGACATGAGTTTGGTTAGGCGAAAGTGGGCTGCAATTGTCATGCGGCTTATACAATATTGACTAAAAACAATATATAAATTTTGTACTCTCGTTATATTAATTGTAGTACATTGTTATCCAGGTAATTACATATTATTTATGAAAATATTATTCACTGTGTAATAATGGATAACACACGGGATTTTCTACCCGTGGGAAATGAAACGAATTCGTAAATTTTTTTTTTCGTTGTTACATACCACGACGGTTTTACATAAAAAACTGTCGTGGTAGTAGGAAACCGTCGTGGTAGCTCCGTCTACCACGACGGTTTTTTATGTAAAACCTTCATGGTATGGTCTTAAATGTCTTCAGTTAGGCCCTATTTTTGCCTATTACGTGATGGTTAAAAAACTGTCGTGGAATCTGAAACCCTGGATTACACGACGGTTAGAAAACCGTCGTGGAAGTGTTATCAGGACGGTTAAAAATCGTCGTGGAATCCACATTCTGTAGTAATGCTCTCTCTCTTTTTTCCTAAGGGCTAGAGAGGAAAAAGTTTGAAGAGAACTAAAAGTTTGAGGGTCTAACTAAATGGTTCAACTTTCTACCATCCACCCCTATTTATAGGTGAAAATTTCATAATTTCCCATAATAATTATTTTTTTCTAAAATTCTCCTTGAATTACACAATTGGCCTTAAATACAAAATTTTTGCCTTCCATACCCTTCAATTGCCGGCAATGTGGAGGTTTGAGCCAAAAAAAATATCTTCATGTTAATCTACTTAATTCTTTTCATAATTTCAAAAATTCCCAAAATTACATAATTATCTATGATGAGTTGTCCTCCAAGTATGGCCCTGTTTGGTACTCCCTCCTAATATGCAATCCATTTTCTTAATGATCCAGATAAAACTAATGTTGTTTTAACTATCAATAGTACAGTAATACTGAACTGCAGTCCATAATTTATCTGCACTTAACTAGACTGCGTAGAGGTTTTTCTTAGGATTTGAAGCTACTTAGTCCTCATCGCTCCAACTATTATTCCTGATTATTCTAGAGTGATCTCATTCCTTATTCTTAACTCTACATATGTAATAACAACCGGTCATAATATAATTTCAATACTGCTTATTATACTGCAGTACCGTCTTGTTCAAGTCATGAGCTATCCTGATCATACATAAGCTAGAACAACATCATAAATCATGATTCTGCCTTTTCGCCGTAAGGCCTCTTACTCGACTTAATAAACTATCATTGAGTCTTATAATATTATAAGAACTCAAACATATTCTGATAAACCAGATCAAGAATTTCACACAGACATACATAATATAGACTTAGATTTCCTTTATATCTAATGAAATCACGAGTCTGTAAAAAGGTTGGTTATTACACATATGGCCAGTTATGAAAAACTCCCTAACCATAGAAACAAGATCAGCCCCCACTGATGTCCATAACCACTTGTAAAACACAGTAGGCATACCATCAGGTACAAGGGCCTTGATATCTCCCATTCGGAAAACAATGTCTCTGATTTCCACAGCATAGGGAATGGACTCAAGATGGGTGTTATCTTCGTTCGGAATCCCCCCTTCTAAAAGGTTCTCTAAATTAAGCTCCACGGGATTCGGGGGAGTTTCATAGAGATTGGAAAACTTGGAAATGAGACAGCTTGCAAACTCGGTTCTACTATTCAACCATTGACCTGTATCATCCTTAATATATTCAATCGCATTTTTCCTTCTCTGTAAAAGAGTGTAGAGAGAGAAATTTTTTTTACATCTATCACCATCTTGAATCCACTTAACTCTGGGTTTTTGATGCTAGAGTGGCGGTTGTCTCATGCAGGTAAGGCCACAACCATGGCTCGAGGTCTCATCCATTGATGTGCATTCTACATTTGGAGATGGCTCTTTTAACGACTACATTGGGTGAAACAGTACTTTATCGATTTTGGATAACTTGTAACGATAAATCCTTTTGTTTCAACTTTGAGATTTAATCCACCGAAACACATTTGTTTTATTCTATTGATATTTAATTCTATATTTTTCGGTTGTTTGTTTGGGATGTGAAACGTGCAATTGAGTCATACATTGGGAGATTGGATTCAAATTTGAGAACGAAGCATATGAAGGATTCACGATGCCTCGCCTCATTTATTATTGAATTTTTCTCTACCAAAATTCTCCTTTTCTTGTTTTTTCTTTATCACAAAAATCGATTAAAAATATATTCTCTTTTTGTTATTCTATTTCCTTGCCTTTTTAACGTTCATTTTCACTAATATATTTTTTTTGCCTCCCTGTGGATACGATTACCTGATATGTACTACATTCGACCGCTTTGCGAGTGCATCTTTGGGCGTTAATCACTTCCCCTTCTAAACTTCCAATTTGAGTTGGAAGTGATTATGAGGCTTTCCTTGAGCTGATGGCGTTGAATAGTTATCGAATATATAAATGCTCCTTGGATGACTTGAGATAAGGAGATTATCACGATCTTTCAGCTCACGTACAAATAACATGGAGAGTTCACTTTGATTATATTGAACTATGGTGTAATGACAGGGCACCTACTGATAGAACATAGTTACAAATCGTATGAAAAATATTTCAATGTAATAAATTTTGATAGTTTAAAACTGCGTCCCATACCTCGTTACAAAAGTCTCATTTTTCTTGCTAGTTTTATTAGCTGGGAAGTTGCAAAACGCAAACACTAGTGAAAAAGGTGGTAATGACAGAAATATTCATGAAGACAAAGGAATTTCGTTGTTGTACTTGCTGGCCTGGATTTTGGGCCACCAAAAGGTGTTTTGACTTGGTCAAAACGACGTGGATTCACTTTCAGTTATTGCCTTTAATTTTACGTTTCTTGTGAGCATGGAAAATTTCTTTGCTGGATAGGAAATCTTTTGGGCACGTCTAACTTCTCCTTTCAAACTGTTGAAACTATTCAAAATTAGAAAGGAGAAACACGTTTTCATTATTTATTTTATTATTTATTTATTTTTTATTTTCAGGTGAAGTCAAACCCCAGAATGTTTCAAACTTCCAAGGACGTGGGGAGCACGTGCTTCCAAATTTAGGTAACGGCTTTTTAGGTGCCATTATTATTAGTCCAGATGTTCAAATAAATAGAAAAGAAGACCATAGGACAGCGTAGAACCTGCCATTCTTTGACTGCTATATATTGTTCACAAGATTTTCTCGGGAATATAATTACTTTCAATGTATCTGATCTCTATGTATATAACAAAATTAAAGTCAATTTCTACACATATATATATATATATATATTTAAACCCTAATTTCTCACTTTTAGGGGCATTTCCTAGGTTGTAATTTGGAATAAGTAGAGTTTGGAAAGAAACAATAATGACAAGAAGAAGAAAGAGGGTCATTCATTCTTTTTAGTATTTAATTATAAATTACAGTAAAATTGGAAATAGAAAATTTTCTCTCTAGTGCTTTTCAATTTTAGAAATATTAATCCTATGTTTTTAGTGTTAATATATTTATGATTGCACGTATAATTTAATAGTAATTTTACACCTGACTTCATTATAAGATACATAGTTTGACGAGAAAATTAGAGAAATAGCTATTATTTGGACGCCTCCTTCACTACTACAAAAAGTACATTACACGATGGTTCCTTGAAACCGTCGTGTAAAGTCGTACTTTACACGACGGTTCCTAGGAACCGTCGTGTAAAGTGCCACGCGAGGAACTTTACACGACGGTTCCAAACAACCGTCGTGTAAAGTCGGACTTTACACTACGGTTCCAAAGAACCGTCGTGTAAAGTGGAACCGTCATGTAAAGTACGACGCGAGGAACTTTACACGACGGTTCCAAACAACCGTCGTGTAAAGTCGGACTTTACACTACGGTTCCAAAGAACCGTCGTGTAAAGTGCCTCGCGGAGCAACTTTACACTACGGTTCCAAAGAACCGTCGTGTAAAGTCCGACTTTACACTACGGTTCCAAAGAACCGTCGTGTAAAGTGCCTCGCGAATCCGACTTTACACTACGGTTCCAAAGAACCGTCGTGTAAAGTCGGACTTTACACTATGGTTTCAAAGAACCGTCGTGTAAAGTGCCTCGCGGAGCCACTTTACACGACGGTTTCTTGGAACCGTCGTGTAAAGTCCGACTTTACACGACGGGTTTTAAGAACCCGTCGTGTATTCCTAACTTTTTTACCCTAACAGCAGCCCTCATTTCATCTCATTACAGATCTATCGCGCAGCCGTGAAAAACATCACAGACACCTGCGAAACCACGTCTCCTCCATTACGAAACCAACACTCACGTATATTGAATATTTGTAAGTATTGTGATTATTACTTACTCTTCTTTTTATTTATTTGATTTTTATGGACGATTTATTGTAGATGTAAAAAATGGTATATATTCTCTTTTTTTCTTTTTCGGTATGATTAGTTGTTGACTATACGTTGTGTTTTTAAATGCAAAAACTTGATTATTAAATAATTTGTATGATAAATTTAATATCGATTTAGGTCGGGTTCTTGGAAATGGATCGAAAATGGATGTGGGCTAATAGATTGACTAGAAAATATCGAGATGGGATTGAAGAATTTTTGTCATTTGCGGAAACTCACATGAAGAATGATAAGATTCGATGTCCTTGTGTGGATTGTGGAAATCATAGATCTCATCCAGTTGATGAAGTTAGAAGACACTTGCTTGCGAGTGGGATTATTTGTTCGTACCAAACATGGTATTTACACGGTGAAATGTGTTTTAATCCATCATCGAACAACAAAGCGAAAGATGATGTTGTTGGGGAAGTTGTAGGAGATAATTTGTTTGATATGGTTAATGATTTGGAAGAACAGTTTGTGCATCGTCCGGAGTTATTTGAAGCAATGATGAATGATGTCGAGATGCCCTTGTATGACGGGTGTAGTAAATATACGAAATTGTCCGCATTGGTCAAATTATGGAACATGAAGGCATCGGGAGGGTGGACAAATTCTAGTTTCACGGCTCTTTTAGAATTTCTAAGAGAGGTTCTACCGGTTGATAATAAAGGTGTGCCGGCAAAGGTGTTATGGTACATTCCTCCGGCACCGCGTCTACGACGTTTATTCCGTAATGCTGAGCATGCCAAGAATTTGACTTGGCACCATGATAAACGTGTTGAAGATGGTATGCTTAGACATCCAGCCGATGCACCACAATGGAAGACCTTTGGTGCCGATCATCCTGAATTTTGCACGGAACCTACGTCTTGGTTTGTCGGCGGACGGAATTAACCCACATGGTAATATGAGTAGTAGGCATAGTACTTGGCCCGTCATACTTGTTAACTACAATCTCCCTCCGAAGTTGAGCATGAAGCGAAAGTTCTTGATGTTGACCTTATTGATATCTGGTCCTCAACAACCAGGGAATGACATTGATGTGTACTTAGCACCACTAATCGATGATCTAAAGAGCTTATGGGAAAAAGGGATCGAAGTTAGAGATGCTTACCGTCAAGAGACATTCACACTCCGTGCAATGTTGATGTGGACAATCAATGACTTTCCTGCTTATGGAAATCTATCTGGTTATTCAGTCAAGAGTTCTATCAGTTGTCCCATTTGTATGAAAGAAACATCCTCCATCCGATTGAAGAATGGTAAGAAAACCGTTTACCTTGGTCATAGGAGATTCTTACCACAAAATCATCGATACCGCAAACAGAAAAAGGCTTTCGATGGTAAAACGGAAGAAAGAAACCCTCCCCGGGTTTTGACCGGCGAAGATGTTTATGAGATGGTTAAGGATTTGAAAGTGGTGCTCGGGAAAAGAAAACGGCGTAACAATGATCCCGTGGTAGACGGCCCTTGGAAAAAACGGTCAATCTTCTACGAACTTCCATATTGGAGGACACTTTTTGTTCGTCATTGCTTGGATGTGATGCATATTGAGAAAAACGTGTGTGAATCAATAGTGGGCACGTTGCTAGACATTCCTAATAAGAGCAAAGATGGTGAGAAGGCACGGTTGGATCTTAAGGAATTGAAGATTAGACTTAACTTGATCCCTACGAAGAAAGGGAATGCAACTTACTTACCTCCGGCGAAGTACACACTATCAAGACAAGAAAAAAGAAAGCTTTGTGAGTGGCTCGCTTCTGTAAAAGTGCCCAACGGGTATTCTTCCAACTTGAAAAGGTTGGTGTCTATGAAGGATCTGAGGCTGATTGGCATGAAATCACATGATTGTCATATCTTGATGCAACAGTTATTACCACTGGCGTTGCGAGGAGTTTTAAGGAAGGACGTGAGATTCGCAATTACCAAGTTATGCTCATTTTTCAACTCGATATGCTCTAAGGTAATAGATCCATTGACACTAGATTCACTACAATTAGAGTTGGTTAAGACTTTGTGCTTGCTTGAAAAGTACTTTCCACCCTCATTTTTTGACATAATGATTCATCTAACGGTGCATTTAGTCCGGGAAGTGAAGTTATGTGGACCGGTGTACTTGAGATGGATGTATCCTTTTGAAAGGTACATGAAGGTTTTGAAAGGTTATGTCAAGAACCGAAATCGGGCAGAAGGATATATAGTAGAAAGCTACATTGCGGAGGAATCGGTCGAATTTTGCTCCGAGTATTTGTCCACCGCGGAGGCGATTGGGTTGCCGAAGACTACAAACTTTGACTGGAAAAGACTATCCGTCGGCGTTCCATCGCAGATAAATCGATGTGAATGGGAGAAAGTTTGTCTCTATACTTTACATAATAGGGTTGAAGTTGAGCCTTTTATCAAGCTTCACCTACAGGAAATAAGAGATAAATATCCAAGAAGAGGACGAAATGAAAAGTTGATACACGATGACCACAATCGGACGTTTCGTCTGTGGCTACGAAGTCATGTCTTTCAGAAGGACGGCTGTTCGCAAGAGTTAATGAACCTCGCTAGAGGTCCGTCGACGATTGTTACACGGTATACATCGTACTTCGTCAATGGTTATACATTCTACACTCGCGAAAGAGATGAGAAGCATCCCGTTCAAAATAGTGGTGTTAGTATACGTGCTAAGGCAATGCATATTTCATCTGCAAAGGACAAGAATCCAGTTTATGGAACTATGAACTACTTCGGTCTCATTGAAGATATTTGGGAACTCGATTACTGTGGTTTACATGTAGCACTCTTTAAGTGCAAATGGGCAGACAATAACTATGTAAGGATTGACAGTGATGGCATCACAGTTGTGGACTTTAGACCATTGGGATACAAAAATGATCCATTCATTATGGCATCACAAGCAATCCAAGTATTTTATACAACGGATCCCAGCAATGCAGAATTGTCCTTAGTTGTGCAGATGAAGCCAAAATTGTACCGTCACGGGCAAGAAGATGAGGAAGATTGCTCCGACATTCCATCTTTCACACAGGGAATGCCACCGGTTGAGGAGATTGACGAATTCGATGATGATGTTTCACACTTGGTTCGACCAGATATTGAATGGACACGTATTGAGGCAGCAAAGAGAAAAAAGAAAAAAACTTGAACATTATGCCATTTAGTGTGTACAAGTACATTAATTAATTTCTATTGTAATTCATCATGATCTATACCATCTTTAGTTTGTTATGTTGATTGGTATATATATATATTTAATATTAAATTTGAATCAGGATCAATGCTACAGTTTGCGTAATTTTTTGTATACAACACAGTGGTATGAGGTCGTCGGAATGAGGGTGCCAAATTTCAAAAAATTTTCAAAATTTTTTGAAGATTACACGACGGTGTATTTTTAAACCGTCGTGTAATCCACAAGTCGAGGGAATTACACGACGGGCCCACAAGGACCCGTCGTGTCAATCCCAAAAGGGATTACATGACGGGCCCTAAGGGCCCGTCGTGTAATCCCAAAGTGGGGGATTAAATGATGGTCCCCCAAGGGACCGTCGTTTATTCCTCCCACACAGGGAGGATTAAACAACGGTCCCCCAGGGGACCGTCGTTTATTACTCCCACACAGGGAGGATTAAACGACGGCCCCCCAGGGGACCGTCGTTTATTCCTCCCACCCAGGGAGGATTAAAGGACGGTCCCCCAGGGGACCGTCGTTTTAATCCTCCCACCAAGGGAGGATTAAACGACGGTCCCCCAGGGGACCGTCGTGTAATCCAAATGGATTACACGACGGGCCCATGGGGCCCGTCGTGTAATCTTCCCGAATTGGGGGGATTACATGACGGTCCCCTCGGGCCCGTCGTGTAATCTTATATTACACGACGGTGTATTTACACCGTCGTGTAATCTTCAAAAAATTTTGAAAATTTTTAACTTTCATTTTTCGAACTCCGCGCGCAAACCCATTACTTAAATACAACTTCCTCTCCTTTTCTCTCCACATACCTTCTCATTTCTCTTCACACTCTCTAAATTTCTCAAGTACCCACTTCCTCCTCCAAGCTGCCGCCAACTCCGTCGTTGCCGCCGCCATCGCCGCCGCCGTCACCTAATCCAAATTTATTGTTGTTGGAGTGTCTATTCATCTTCATAGAAAATCAAGGTAAGTTCATATACAACTTAAAATAAATTTGGGATTTTGTCTTGTTGTTTGTCACTAAAGATGCATTTTTTAGCATGGGTGTTTAAGTTCATAATGATGCTCTTTGTAGATTAATGGTTTGTGAGTGGTTTTTACACTTTACATACACATGAATTTTTCCCGCCCACAATATGCTCGATGAAATGTCAACTTGAGTTTTTAGAGGAATAATATAGAAGCAATCACTATTATATATGTATAAAAGCATACACATGAATTTTTTTAGTGTTATTTTTGCCCTTATGGTTTTTTTGTCCTAATTCGTGTGGGGCGTCGAGGCGCCCGTGTGGGGCGCCGAGGCGCCCTTGTGGGGTGCCAGGCGCCCGTGTGGGGCGTCGAGGCGCCCTTGTGGGGCGCCCAGGCTCCCTTGGGCGCCAGGTGCCCGTGTGGGGCGCCGAGGCGCCCTTGTGGGGCGCCAAGGTGCCATTGGGCGGGGCGTATAAATTTTGTTAAATTTTTTACACTATTTTTTATTTGTGCCAACATAATAACAATTAAAAAAAATAGAATAAAAAAGTTCGAATACCCATTAACTTAATTTTTTTTTTATTTTTTGCCAATAAATGTAGGTGAACGAATACAATGGAAAATTCCAAAAAGGGACGAGCACGAAGGAGAAACCCGATGGATCCCACTGTCGAGGGCAAGCGAAGGGCAACAATAATGAAACGCGTCCATATGGCCAGGAAAAGAGGTGAACGAATTCAAGTCACGTTTGACGAGAAAGGACAACCGGAAGGGAAGCACGGTGACGAATTGATGAGCTGGATTGGTGTGCTCGCTCGAGAGCACGTTCCAATATGGATTCAAGATTGGAGATCTCGTGATTTAGACGGATTGAAAGAAATTATTTGGAAAGAAACTGTTACTTCTTTCACCGTGGAGGAAAGCTTCCGGACCACTTGTTTAAAATCATGTGGTGAGGCTGCAAGGAATTTTCGGTATGATCTGTACAAGACATTTGTCGAGGAATTTATAAATGAAGAAAGTGTGTGGACACGGCCGCAAAAAGTTATTGACAACTACCCCAATATTGAAGAAGAGGATTGGGTGAAATTCATTCAGTATAGAATGTCCTCGCAATTCCAACAACTATCTGATCGTGGAAGCGAAATAAGGACAAACAACGAATACTCATCAAGAGGAGGCCGAGACGGATATAGGAAGCTCGACCAGGAAGTGGTATGTCAATAAATTTTGTTTGTACTAAATCGTATCCCATTTATACTAACGATGTTAATTACAGTTTAAGAAGACTGGGAAATGGGAAAAAAGAGATGGTTTGTGGCTAGAGCAACAGACAGCCGCAGATGGAGAGTTGAAAGATCCGGCATGTCAAAAAGTTAGCGAGATGATAGTAAGTTTACTAACTAACAATATTTTCTTCATCACTACTATACGCACTTACAACACTTTTGCTTAAATGATTTCTGTTAATAATCTTGTAGATGGAGTACAACACACAGGCGAGCCAAGGCACTTTCGAGTCAGTTGGCACTAATGATGTATTGTCGCAGGCATTATCTAGACCCGAACACAAAGGCCGTGTCCGTGGCCAATCAAAGTTCATAAAGCCGTCTCAGTACTTTAACCTAAGTCGAAGTTCGAAGAAAGACAATGAAGTACAATCAATGAGACGTGAAATAGAAGAATTAAAGGCGTTGGTGCGTGGTCTATGTGCGAACAAAGATGTGGAGCCGTCGGTTGATCTCAAGAATGTGCCAACCGTAGACCAACACAACAGCTTTAAGGCTAGTTGCTCTGCCCAAGAAAAACAACATGGAGTAGCTGAGCCGCCAACCATGCCTGTCGACAGTGAGGAGTGTAAGCTCTATACCTTCGATGAAGTTCAGGGTGGACAGTTGCTTGTTGCGTTTGGAAGAGCATGGCTCGAGAGCCTCCCCACCGATACGGTGCATGGGATTCCACTGGGGGAAGGGAACGTGCGAGTGTCAATCAACGTGCCCAAATTAAAAAAAGCACCATTACCTATACCGACGTACGACGCAACCACTGTGGAGGATGCTGTTAATGGGTTTGTTGCTTGGCCTAAAAGTTTAGTTGAGCTCGACATGAGTATGAACAAGGCGAGTCGAGGGCCTAGTCACGTTCCCGACCCAGCAGCTGGCAACAAAAAACGGCAAAAAAAGGCTGGAAAGAAAACGATCGACTCTCGAACTGAGGTACAACAAGGTGCGCAAGAACAAAAACTCGTGTTCGACTTTAATAACATGAACAAGGCAATGAGGCCTTTGGCTTATTATGTACATAGTTCCATGCGTCAAGGTAATCAGATTGAGGTCCCAATACCAGTCACGATTATGGGTTTTGATATGCCTATCTTTCTGAGCTTTGAAGATATTTTTGAGTTCTTTAATTTACAAGAAATCAGTGCGAATTGTATATTAGTCTACATGAGGTACGGCATTCTTTATCTTAAATTTTCTTTTTATCTGGAAAATCTTCTATATTTCATGTAGAGTAACATTTTTGATATGGTTATGCAGATATTTGGAGGAACTATGTAGAATTAACGGCCAAGCTGAGAAGTTTGTGTTTGTATCTCCAAGCTTGATCTCACCGGTGAGAACAGATACTGAAGATGCTGGCATGAGAGAGCGAGCCGACAATCTTATCAGCTTTTTGCGTGACGCACCCAAAGAACGGCTTTATCTTGTGCCACATAACAGAGGGAGACATTGGGTTTTGGGTGTCATTGACCCATGGGAGGATCTCGTCCTTTATTTTAATCCTCTTCGGGAGAAGAAACGCGACGATTTTACTGAGCTAATGAACATGTAAGTCAATTTGAACATGTTATTTTTTTAATCTTAATTATATGCATCTTAATTAGTTTGAATTTTACCAATTTGCTAGGGCCCTAACGGATTGGAAGATTACGACCGGAGAAGGGATTAGAAGGAGACGAGACTGTAAAACCAAAATCTCGAACCGTCCTTGTCCTCTCCAAGAGGGAAGTGTTGAATGTGGTTATTTTGTTTTAGGTTTTATGAGGGATATAGTGTTGAATGGAATTGACGCACTTGAAAGTAAACAATTTTATTCTTCTGAGGATTTGGATTTGATTAGGGGAGAATGGTCTAGCCATGTAATGGAATTCATTAATTATGATGTATAAACTTGTAATGTAATAATTGGAGTGTATTTTTAGTTTGATTAATGAAGTTAATACGTGGATCGTGTATTGGATAACATACAGATTAGGCCACCCATGGGAGAAAAAAAATTTAAAACCCAATTTATTTTTTTTAAATAATAAATTACACGACGGACGGTTCCTCCCGGAACCATCGTGTAATCGTTGGGAGCATAGATTACACGACGGTTCATCCCGGAACCGTCGTGTAATCTATGGGCGCTACCAACGATTACACGACGGTTCCGGCCGGAACCGTCGTATGATCTATGGGCTTTACGATAGATTACACGACGGTTCCTCCCGGAGCCGTCGTGTAATATTCGTGCCGTGAGATTACACGACGGTTCCTTCTGGAACCGTCGTGTAATCTTATAAATTACACAACGGTTCATTCCGAAACCGTCGTGTAATGTTCTTTATTTTGCTCCACCACGTAACTGTTTACCGAGATTACACGACTGTTGGAAAACCGTCGTGTAAAACTAAGATACGACGACAGTACTAAAACCGTCTTGTTATCTTCCACGACGCTGGATTACACGACGGTTAAGGTACCGTCGTGCAAACTTTACACGACGGTTAAAACCCGTCGTGTAATCCTACTTTTCTAGTAGTGCTTATAATTTTGTTCACTCTAACATTAAAACCGATAATTTTGCCATTTCATATTTTTAAATTAATTTATTTTTTAAATTTTCATTTTAACCCTTGTTCAACATTTGAGGTTTGCTGGGTTCATTTTTCATTTTTATTCTCTCTCCCTCAATATCAACTCTTCCTCTCTCTAAAACAGCTCCATCTCTCTCTCTCCCTAAAAACTCTTTACTGCTCTGCTCCTAGACACTCTCTATCTTCTACTGCACTCTCTCTCTCTAAAACTCTGTGTTCCAAGACTCTCTCTCTCCTCATGTTCTCTCTCTCTCTCTCTCTCTCTCCTCACCATGATTATCTCTCTCAAGCTCTCTCTCTCTTCTTGCTCATGGAGTTGGCTCATTTTCGACCATCGCTGACCGATTATCTTTGCACCAATCTCTCTTCTCACCAGCAGAATCGCGAAGATCTCTATGATTGTGGTGGCGGAGCAAATCAAGTGGCTTCTATTCTGCTTTGCGCAGATCCGGTATGATCTCTCTATCACACTCTCTCTGATTGGCGCTTCAATTTTGCTCCACCTTGAAAACGAAGAGGTTCAACTCTGGCGATTCCAACAAGGCCGGTTCTGGTAGATCTGAAACTTGATGGTATGTCTTCTTCTTCTTTTTTTTTTTTTAATGAATGATGGCCATAGGAATCAGTAAGTACACCAAGACATCCTGACTAAGTCGGAACCTTTATAGCACCCTTATTACTTTCCCATTCCATTAAAATAATATTAAAACAAAATTAAAATTTAATTGTTTACAGGAGAAATTAAGACAAAAAAGAAAAATTCACACGTGTATCGAAAAAACATCTACATACAGGCAAGCAAAATAAAAATAAAGAAAAACTTTACTATGATAACCCGGAACCCAAACTAACGGGAGATGATCCCAAAAGTGAGAGCCATGACTCTACTTTGATTGCATCTCCAAATATGCCTCGTTAAAAACCTTTCAGCCAAAACCCAATGGGAAAAAAAGACTAAAAGGAAAAATAGTACATATTTACTCAGAAAGTCGAAAGTAGGAGTTTGGGAATCCAGTGAGATTATTATTAAACTTGTTGGAGCAGAAGTCTGGACGACTGAACCACCATTTTGAATTACTCTAGGGAATACCGTGCGAGGCAAGTTTATCTACAACTGTCTTTCTTTCCCCAAAAATATGTTTAGCTTTGTAGGTGATATTGAAAACTTTGGGCATTTAACTATTCGCTCATGTACTTCCAAGGGACTATAATATTTTTCTTTTGCAACACACTATTACAAAAGTTGACTTAGATGACAGACATTACATGACGGTTTTACAAATATCGTCGTCTAAAACTTAATTACACGACGGTTTTAAGATACCATCGTGTAAACTTGAGATTACACGACGGTTTACTGAAACCATTGTGTAAAGTTCTCACTTTAGCGACATTTGCTCCCTTTTTTCTCTATTCGACGATGGTGTGAACCGTCGTAGAATATTGAAATACCACGACGGTTTATTAACCGTCGTGGTATCTTAAAACATTCCACGACGGTGAATTACACGACGGTTGTCTAACCATCGTGTTAACGTTAGATGACAGTTAATGAATTACACAGCGGTTGTCTAACCATCGTGTTAACGTTAGACGACGGTTAATAACCGTTGTCAAATCCACAATTTTTACAATTGACAATTCAACAATGTAGGTGGAGTCGCTTTCAAACCAAAGTTTGTCCCAATTGTATAGCTTCGCATATTCAATAGCAAACATGACTCTCATCAACTCGGCTTCAAACGCAAAAGCAATACCAACCGGATGTGCGAAACAGCCTTTGCAAAATCCATGATAAGTTCGAAAAATGCCACCATAACTAGCCATTCCAGGAGATCCGTTTGCGGCTCCATCAGTGTTCATCTTTATCCATCCCAGATCAGGTGGTATCCATTGCACTTCCACAATCAACGGAGCTTTCGGCGCTCTTCCCTTGATGCTATAGCGATGAAGGACTAGTCAATCTGAAATAGAATTCTTCATCCAACCATTCTCTAGATCGTTAGCTTCTAGAATGCAATTGTGAATGCAAGTTAAAGCATGTTGGAGCGAAGGAGTTTTCCTTTAAAGACCGCTTCATTTCAAAATTTCCAGATCATCCAAAGAGTAGAGATGATTGAAGCTATCCATATGGTGAAAATCTGTTTACTAGATTTCAGTTTGAAGGCCATTTGCAAGAGCTTCTCGATGTCAGAGGATACGTCAACTTTGACGCCAAACTGATTCTCAATGTGCTTCCATAGAGATCTCGAGAAGGAGCAATTGAGGAAAATATATTGCATTGATTCTTCTTCCTTACAACAAAATCTGCACCACGATGCCATGTAGAATCCCCGAGTTTTAAGAATGTCCTCATTAGCTAGTTTCTTATGAAGAAGTTTCCGAACCAGAATCGATCTTCTCGGCTGAATTCCTTTTCTCCAGATTTTTGCACCCCAATTAGAAATTGCATTCTTTGGTCAAGCATAGTCATAGAAATCCTTGGTCTGGGGTTTTCCATTCTTATTGTTGGATTGAAGTAGAAGTCAGACTTTATGCGAGCAAGATTGAAACCAAAAGTAATTTTTAGAAAGATCCAAGATGTCATCACCTAATTTTCTTTGAAGATTTTGATCTGAATGTTTCATCTTCTTATATATTACATTAATTTTAGATTATAAATCTTTGGTCTAAATTTGGTTTACAGATTCTGAATTCTGATTTTCGGTTTCTTCTTTCACTTCACTGTATGCAAGTATGCTGGTTGGGAATTATGATTGTTATATTTTGATTGATGCTGGTGTCATGTTTTCGGAACAAGCCTTTTCTATACTGAATGCCTGAAATTTTGCTAGTTTTTAGAAGCTTCAAGTTTGCAATCTCTTTGATACTAGCGAAATCAATGTGTGTAATTAGTAATACGTGGAAAAAAAAAAAGAAAAAGAAAAAAGAAGAAGTTTCTGTAAAAGAAACGTTTTTGGCTTGGTAATGTTCTTATATATGAATGAAGAATTTTTATAACAGTATGTAGCTTAATGATGTATTCCAATTCCTGCTTTGTTGGTGTTGCAGGTTGCAGAACCTAGAAGCTCAAGTAATCTTCTAAATCCAGATGTTCATGCACATTTTAGATCATCAACCAAGTGTTGAGCCAACTTTAAAATATGTAAGAATCTTGTTATGCAAAGTATGTGATGATTAATTTTCCCATTTATTTCGTTTCCATTTCATCAAGTGACTACTTTGGTTGCAGTAATGCTTTTCGTTACACTACTACAGAATGTGGATACCACGACGGTTAAAAACCGTCATGGTAATATTTCCACGACAGTTTTCTAACCGTCGTGGATTCTAGAGTCGTGGAATCTTTTCAGATTCCACGACGGTTTTTTTACCCGTCGTGGAATAGGTAAAAATAGGGTCAAAAATTGATATTTAGCAACATCTACCACGACGGTTTTTATTGGAAACTGTCGTGGTAAGGTTACCTACCACGACGGTTGTGTATATAAACCGTCGTGGTAGGTACCCTTACCACGACGGGTTCTGTAGGCCACCGTCGTTGTAGTTCACACTACCACGACGGTGGCTAACAGAATACTAGAAACCGTCGTGGTATTTAGACCTACCACGACGGTTTATATAATCCACCGTTGTGGTAGTCCACCTTACCACGACGGTGGCTGACAACAAATGACAAACCGTCGTGGTAGTTCACTTACCACGACGGTGGCTGATACCAAACAACAAACCGTCGTGGTATTTGACGTACGACGATGTTTCCTATGAAAACCGTCGTGGTATATTGATTTCCACGACGGTTTCTGTTGAAAACCGTCGTGGTAGGTTGTAACGTAAACAAAAAAAAAATCTATTCGTTCAATTGAATACCAGTTCATTCATTCATGACATGAAAAAATAGTTTTGCAAAGAATAAAATAATAACATAATTGATATGGCAAATACAATATCACAATGTACAACAATTAATATAGAACTAAATACTGCTATACAAAAATTTTCATGCTTTGCCTCAATATTGTATGAAGCTCATGACATATGTAGTCCACTCTTGCCTAACCAAATTCAAATCATCTTCAGTATAAGAAGTCTTGTTTTGCAGTAAGGCAAGTCCATCGGCGTTCAACGTTATTTTTCGCATGAACCCCAATACAAAATAGCCGCACTACACATTTCCTTGCTGTATCGGGCATCGAGCAGTCTGAATCAACGTCTTTTAGTTGCGTCACTTTGTTATTCCTCGTCCCACCAGAAATTTTCAATTGTTTAGTGCCCTAACAATTTAACAAATATCAATACATCCGGAACAACAATTATGGAATGTCAAATCATGGAACTATAAACATCAAAGAATACTTACAACGTTATTAGCTATTGAAAATCTTCACCCGGATTGTTTCCAAAAGGATTTAAATAGAGGACGGAGTCATCCCACGGATTAATAACAGCCAATATCCATTGTTGGCCACTGTTATATGGCATGAGAACAAGCTGTCCCCTTGGTACGTTTGTTATGATCCGGATGATATTGTCGGCTCTCTCTCGAATGTAGGCTACGCGATCTACATTCTGTTGAACTGGCGAGACAAGGAATGGAGAAATAAACTCAAAACATTGATCCAATCCTGCTCTTGCACAACAATCCGATAAGTAGCTGCAAAACATTAAGTCAAACTTGTTACGCGTGCAAAATCAACATATATATCTATCTTTCAAGCTAATTGGAACAATAATTAAGTATTGTTTAAGGAAAAAACAATTACCTGATGTAAACCATTATACTGCTTGCACTGATTTCTTTAAAGGTTATGAAATGGTTTACTTCTTCATACCCAATATATATGGGCATTTCATCAGATTGTTGTGGTGGGCATGAAATCTGGCTACCGTCACTCAAGGAACTTTGTGCGTAATAAGCCAGCGGTCTCAGTTTCAACGGGAATTTCATTGAAATCAAACGTAGGTACTTCTTCTTCCGTTTGCTGTTGTACCTCCGGTTGTGACTGTAGTTTCTTCCTCCCGACTCTCGTTTTTATTCGTTTCCTTCCCATTGCTTCTGGGTCGAGAGCTTGACTGGGACCTCGACTGGCCTAGCTTAAACTACTCTGAAGCACGACTAATTTTTTGGGCCAAGCAACAAACCCCCCGAAAGCCTCTTCAATATATGTAGCTTCATTCGTCGGAATCAGAAGGAGTGCACGTTTTAATTTTGGGACACTGATTGTCACTCGCACATTCCCTTCGCCCAAAGGAATCCCATGGACTGTGTCGGTTGGAACACAGTCCATGTATGCCCTGCTTATTGCAACCAAAACTTCTCCACCATTAATAAAATCAGTAAGGAAAAGCTGGCATTCCTTACTTGCATTAGGCATGGGCTGCGGATCCGATGCGTCGGCTTCTTTCTCATTGAGGGTGCAACTCGCCTTGAAACTGTTGTGCTGATCAACAGTAGGTGGGGCTGCGTCCTCGGCCATCGTCTCACGGTTGATACCGTGCTTCGCACAAAGTTCCTACACCGTTCTTTCCAATGCAGCAAGCTGTCGTTCATAAAGGAGACTTCAGGATTCTCCCTTGTTACGTGCATGGAATTGAAGTATTAAGCCTGCTTGACAAATTTCGATTGCCCACGAAGATGACCGGAATGCTCGGGATTGCTCAAAGACTTGGTCAAAACGTCTTCTGTACCCACGGATTCGAAGCTTCCTTGGGTCTCTTGTTGTGTTAATTCATCCTATAACAATTACACAATATGTTATTGAGCCTGTAAACATAATGGAGACAATCTTACTCTTTATTTGAAATAGGATCCGTAGACTTACTATTGCTTCGCCGATAATTTTAATCGATGGATTCTTGTACTCTCCATCGGGCTTGAGCCGCGTGTCCCGCCAAATAACATGTCGGTCTGCATACTCCCCGTCTGTTCGAACTGCAATTTAGTAATTAAAGTTAGTAAACATTAATAACACACGTAAAAAAAAAAATTTAAATAGACTTTAAGCTTTTTTCCCAATTAATTAACATACGATTTCTTGATCACGTTTCCTATAGCCGTCTCGGCCGGTGGTAGAACTGTATTTGCTCTTTTTCCTTATCTCGCTTCCTTGTTGGGGTAGCCTCTTGAAATCTGCCGTCCGTCGATAGGTAATAAACCTTTCCCAATTGTCCTGGCTGATGGTTGGGTAATTGTTAACCACTTTAGCCGGTCGTTGCCAAACGGTTTCTTCATCAATATGATCCCTAACAAAGGCTTGGTAAAGATCATACCTAAAACATTTAGCCGACTCCCCACAGGACTTCAAAACTTGCTTTTTGTGCGATTCATCAACCATGAATGAAGTTACAACTTCCAACCACACTCGTTCTTTCCTCGGTTCCAAATCAGCACTTCTGAAATCAGCAATCCAAATTGGAATGTGCTCCCGAGCTAGCACTCCAATCCAACTCTGTAGTTCATCACCTTCCTTGCCAATTGGTTGGCCTTTTGAGTCAAACGAAACTTGAATTCATTCTCTCCTCGTCCTAACAACGTGCACTCTTTTAAGGAGAGTTGTTCTTCGTTTCCCCTCCTCGTCAGCATTGAATCTTGAAGAGTTGGTTCTTCGTGGTTTTCCAACTTGAGTTTGGGTTGACACTTCCTCCTCGTGATCTTTCGACATTGTAAATCAATCTAAAACAACAAAACACCAAATGAGTATGACAGGGGCATTTAATCGAACCTATAATTTACAAACGGAAATGACACACAACCTAATCACAGGGGCATTTAATCGAACATGTAATTTACAAACAATCACCACAAACAAAAACTTGAATTTTATTCGGAAAATTCACAAATCCGAGCCTTACCAATCAATTTAATTCAATCTACAACTAATTCTCACACAAAGAGGCATTTAATCAAACACGTAATATGCAAACAATTAACTCACAGAAGCAAAAAATCTTAACAAATCCGAGCCTTACCCAACCATTTCAAATCATACAAAATCACAAACACAATCAACAAGAAATTGTAAAGGTTTTCTCTGGCTTTTGCCCATTTCGGCCTTGAATATAATCAATTTCGACAACCAAAATAAACAACCACAATCAACAAAATACGATGGCATGGACCAAATTACCCACATTCGTGCATTACCCAAGCAATATGCATTACAACTTACTGGATAGTAGAGAGTGGGCTGTGGTCAGCGAGAGAGACTGGGAAAGTCGAAAACAAGCGTCGTTGGTGGAGGATGGTGTCGGAGAATGGAGGAAACCGCGTGAGTGCTGGATGATGGCGTCGGAGTTTGAGTGTTCAGAGAGTTTTTGAAGATTTTAAAGGGAGGGAGCGACGAGAGAGAAATGGGGGGAGGAAATATACTGGGTATGGAAGTTCAGGTGTGTCTATTAGAGACTGCAAAAGCGAATGGTGTTTGGGAATAAGGCTCGGGATGAAATGGGTTTGGGAAAATGGTTTTTTTTTAGGTTTTATTAAAAGCGGCAAAAAGTTGAACAATTTCCGAAAATTTCAAAACTTGCCGCTAAAACATCTACCACGACGGTCTTGAAAAAAACCGTCGTGGTAACAAATATACCACGACGGTCAAATTTAAACTGTCATGGTACACAACATACCACGACGGTTTTCAATAAAGACCGTCGTGGTAGGGTTTCATCCACCGCCAATCTACCACGACGGTCAATAATAAAGACCGTCGTGGTAGATTTCGTGGAAAATGGAAAAACCCATGAACCATACCATGACGGTTTAATACGAAGACCGTCGTGGTAAAATGTCGTTTGGGATACAAACCACTGAAGTCAACCACGACGGTCTTTATAGTTGACCGTCGTGGTAGATTGGCGGTGGATGAGCCTACCACGACGGTTTTCTTTAAAGACCGTCGTGGTAGGGTTCAGTGTTTTCATCCACCGACATTATACCACGACGGTCAACAATAAAGACCATCGTGATAGGCGTCAGTGTTTTCATCCACCAACAATCTACCACGACGGTCAACTATAAAGACCGTCGTGGTAGGCCTCAGTATTTTTTCACCATACCGTACTCTACCACGATGGTCTTCTATATAAACCGTCGTGATTGATTTCAATGGTTTGTGTCCCAACTGACATTTTACCATGTTGATCTTCGTATTAAACCGTCGTGGTAGGGTTCAGGGGTTTTCCATTTTCCACGAAATCTACCACGACGGTTCTAGAAGAAAATCGTCGTGGTATATGATATACCACGATGGTCTTTGAAAAATCGTCGTGGTATATTATATACTACGACGGTTTTTTCCAATAACCGTCGTCGTAGGTAAGAAATTTACAAAAATAGTTTTCAAAATTGTTAATATAATCCCTCTAAGTGGCCAAACATGTATGTTGTGCAATCATTCATTCTGGATTCTTATTGCTTCCAAACATATTTGCATGTATAAATAATTCCCATATAATGTGCGTAATTAAAAAAACCGTATCTAAATATTTACAACGTACTTAAGAAAATAAAATCTTTTGTTAAGTATTTTTTTTCTGCTTTTTTTTGGGCTTCTCAACACGTGTCCACTCGACGTCCAATCGAAGTAAGTGTGAAACATCATCGTCAAATCATCAATCTCCTCCACCGGTGGCAAACCCATTGTAAATGATGGAATGTCGGTGCAATCGTCAATATCTTCTTGGCCATCATGGATTATTCTTGACTTCATTGGCACAACTAAAGATAACTCTAAATTTGCGGGATCCGTTGTATAAAATACTTGTACCGCTTGTGACGCCATGATGAAAGGATCATTTTTGTATCCCAAGCGCCTAAAGTCCACCACTATCACGCCGTCACTATCAACCTTAACATAATTATTGTCAGCCCACTTACATTTAAAGAGTGCTATTCGCAAGCCGCAATAATCAAGTTCCCCAAATATCTTCAATGAACCCAAAGTAATTCATGGAACTATATACCAGATTCTTGTCCTTTGCGGATGAAATATGCATAGACTCGGCCCAAAGGGTGACACCACTATTCTGTACGGGATGCTTCTCATCTCTATCCCGAGTGTAGAATGAGTTGCCATTGACAAGGTACGATGTATATCTTGTGACTATCGATGACGGACCTCTGGATAGCTTCATTATGTCTTGTGAAACGCCAAGCTTCGTATGCAAATATTTTCTTATCCACTCCCGAAATGTCCGATTCTGCTCATCTTGAATCCACTTCTCACTTCTTCCTTTCTTGGATTCGTAGCTCTTATTTCCACCATATGAACCTGAAACAAAGGCTCAATTTCCTTTGCATTGTGCAAAACATACAAACAAGCTTTTTCCCATTCATCTTGATTTACTGATGAATGAACGGCCATGGATAGTCCTTTTGACGTAAATAGCCCGGTTGTTGGCAATCCTATTGGGTCCGCGTTCGACAAATACTCAGAGCAAAATTCAACTGATTCCTCGGCTATGTAGTTTTCCACTATACAACCCTCCGAACTATTTCGGTTCTTCACATATCCCTTCAAAACCTTCATATACCTTCCAAAAGGATACATCCACCTCAAATACACCGGGCCAGATAACTTAACTTCCCGAACTAAGTGCACACATAGATGGATCATTATATCAAAAAGGCTGGTGGGAAATACTTTTCAAGCAGGCACAATGTCATAACCAATTCCGATTGTAGCGAATCTAGCATCATTGGATCAATTACCTTGGAGTATATTGAATTGAAAAATGAGCATAACTTCGTAATTGAGTATCTTACATCTTTTGTTAAAACTCCCTGCAAAGCAAGAGGTAATAATTGGTGCATCAAGATACGATAATCATGTGTTTTCATTCCAACAAGCCGCAAATCTTTCATCGACACGAACCTTTTGAAGTTGGAAGAGTACCCACTTGGCACTTTCACGGAAGCAAGCCACTCACAAAGCTTTCTCTTTTCGTGTCTAGATAATGTGTGCTTTGCTGGCGGTAAATAAGTGTCGTTCGATCTTTTCTCGGGGAGCAAATTCGTTCTAACCTTCATCTCTTGAAGGTCCAACCGCGCCTTTTCACCATCTTTAGTCTTATTCAGAATGTCAAGCAACGTGCCCACTATCGATTCACAGACGTTCTTCTCAATATGCATAACATCTAAGCAATGACGAACGTAAAGTGACTTCCAATATGGAAGTTCATAGAAGATTGACTTCTTCTTCGAAGGTCCATCGACAACTGGATCCTTACGTTTCCTCTTTCCCCAAAACTACCTTCACATCTTTAACCATCTCAAATACATCCTCGACAGTCAAAATCCGAGGAACGGTTCTTTCTTCGGTATTGCCATCAAAAGCCTTCTTCTGTTTGCGATATCGATGATTTTTCGGCAAGAACCTCCTGTGACCAAGGTAAACGGTTTTCCTACCATTTTTCAACGGATGGAAGATGTTTCCTTCATACAAACGGGGCATCCTATAGAGCTCTTCACGGGATAACCAGATAGGTTGCCAAGTGCAGGAAAGTCGTTAATTGACCAAATCAACATTGCGTGAAGATTGAGCGTATCTTGACGATAAGAATCTCTTACTAGTAAACCATCATCCCACAACCTTTTTAGGTCATCGATTATGGTGCCAAGTAAACATCAATGTCATTCCCCGGTTGTTGAGGGCCTGAGATCAATAATGTCAACATCAAGAACTTCCGCTTCATGCAAACGTCTGGAGGGAGATTGTAGTTGACAAGTATGACTGGCCAGGTACTATGCCAACTACTCATGTTAATATGCGGGTTCATTCTATCCGTCGACAAACCGAGACGTAAATTCCTTGGTTCTGCACTAAAATCTGGATGATTCTCATCAAAGGTCTTCCATTGCGGTGCGTCGGCCGGATGCCTAAGCTTGTCATCGTCAACACGTTATCATGATGCCATGTCAAACTCTTAGCATACTGTGCATTACGGACTAAACGGCGGGAACGTGGAGCTGGTGGAATGTACCATAACACCCTTCACCGACAATCCTTTACTACCATTCGATGGCACCTTGCCCTTCTTCCATCTTGACTCATTACAAACCGGACATTCATCTAACTCTTCATATTCTCTCCGGTAAAGCACGCAATCATTTGGACAAGCATGTATCTTCTCGTATTCCATTCCCAACGTGCTCAAAGTCTTCTTCGCCTCGTACATACTAGGTGGCACTTTGTTATCCTCTGGTAAAACATCTTTTAGAAAAGCTAAAAGTGTCGTGAAACTAGAATTCATCAACCCTCCCGACGCTTTCATATTCCATAATTTAACCAATGCCCCTAAGTTTGTATATTTTGTACACCCGACATACAAGGGCATTTCGGCATCATTAATCATTTCCTCAAATAACTCCGGACGGTGCACAAAGTTTTCTTCCAAATCATTAATCATAGTGTACATATTATCACCAATGTTTTCCTCAACAATAGGCTCTTTACCTTTAGTACTAGTCGATGTATACTTGACATGGACAAAATCTTTGCCATGTAATACCATGTTTGGTAAGAACAAATAATCCCATAAGCGCGCAAATGCCCTCTACTATCATCAATGGAATGAGATCTATAATTACCACAACAAACTTGACACGGACACCGAATCTTATCATCTTGTGTATGAGATTTGGCAAATGACAAAAATTCTTCAACACCATCTTCATATGCTTTAGTCAATCTATCAAACCACATCAATTCCTATCCATGATTTGCGCGCAAATCCTAAAACCAATAAATTAAAGTTCTCGAAGTCAAGGTGTGCATATTTTTAAATTGCATGCATGAATATCATTTGCATTTAATTAGTTACGTTATATATAAATACGTACTCCCGGAAAATGCATTAATTAAATCAACAATATATTTACTAAAAAAATCTAAAAAACATAACAAAACTAAAAATACAATTAAAAAAATCGGCCCGGGTTATTGAACTAAAAAATCCAAAATAAAAATACATCGTAATTTTAAAAATACATTGATTAGGATTTAACTAAAAAATCAAACTACAAAAAAAAAAAAAACAATCTAAAAATACATTGATTGTGATCACTGAACTAAACACTTTGCAGTATTTAAAACGTATCAAAAACAATCCAAAAAAATACAAATTAAAATTAATATTCTGGGTTCGTAAATAAAAAATTAAAACAGAGGAAAACATCAAAAAGATGAGTTAATTTGTGTCATCATGACTTACAAAGAATGATGATCGACCAGTAGATGGTGGTGGGTGGCATCTAAAAGTGGTGTATGGAACTGTTGTCGGAGTGATCTGATCTGATTTTTGTTCACGACAGCTGGTGTATCGATGTGGGAAAAACAGGGCTACTCGATCTGATATGTCTGAACAAAAGGGACGATGCTTCCAACGACGGTTTCAGGGAAACCGTCGTGTAAGTCTCGACTTCCACGATGGTTTTAGTTAACCGTCGTGTAATCCCCCCGGAATTTCCATGACGGTTCTATTAAACCGTCGTGGAAGTTGAGACTTACACGACGGTTTCAGAGAACCGTCGTGGAAATTCATACTTCCACGACGGTTTTTAAACACCCGTAGTGGAAGTCTCGACTTCCACGACGGTTTTCGGAGACCGCTTTTTGTTCCGTGTTTTTGCCTCAGTTTCCACGACGGTTTTTAAATAACGGTCGTGGAAGCTCCGTCGTGGTATCCACATTCTGTAGTAGTGTTAACTTCGTCAGTAAGTATCTCGCAGATTCTCGTAAATTACACACTGAGAGACACGAAAGCACAGGTAACGTCGGTTTTAATATGAAATAAGACCGGTTTGCTGGTTTTTGGAGGTTTTGTTTGCCAGAAAAATTTATTTTTGGTGGTTTTGTTTGTCGTTTTTCTTGGCTCCGTTTGTTTGTCGAGAAAAATTTTTGATATCTGTAGAGTAAAAATAAAAGCGTTAACGATTTAGTATTTCAACCAAAAAAAACTAGTAGATTCTGTTTTGGATTCAATCAGAATCCTTTTTTGCATTATATCAGAATCTGTTTTGCCTTCTTGGATTATGATAGAATCCGTTTTAGATTCTAATAGAATCCATTTTGCATTCTGATAGAATTTGTTTTGCAATCTATTAGAATCGTTTTGCCTTCTCGAATTCTAGTAGAATCCATTTTGCATTCTATTAGAATCCGTTTTACCTTCTCAGATTCTGGTAGAATCCATTTTGCATTCTATCAAAATTCGATATTAGAATCCATTTTTTATTCTCGGATTCTGATAGAATTCATTTTTATTCTAACATATCCATCTGGTGATTGGCACCGGGGACTGGAGATGGTGGTCCACCGTTGCTGGATACATTTGGTCATCTTTGTTGAAATACAAAAATAATAATAATAATAATAATTAAATAAATAAATTCTGTTAGAATCCAAAATCTCTCTGTCAACCGGCGACTGGACCGGAGAAGGATACGTTTAGCCATATTTGTTGAAATACAAAAAAAAAAAAATTGTTAGAATTCATTTTTGATTCTAATAGATTCTCTTTAACAGCCATAAACCGACGCCAGATATGTCCGACTATCTTTATTGAAATACGAAAAAAAAAATGTCAGAGTCCATTTGGAATTCTAATAGAATCTTTTGGTCTCCGGTACTAGTGACCAGACCCGGATACATTTGGTCATTTTTGTTGAAATACGAAAAAATTTATGTTTTTAAATTCTAACAGAATTTCTCTGATGACCAGCGATCAGCCCACCCCGGTGACCAGCAATTGACTGCTACCGAAGGCCAGTGACCAGTGACCCTGCCGACAACCAGAGTCAAAGATATTTAAAAATATTCCAATAAATAAAAAAGAGAAGAAAAGAAAGAGATAAGGGTATTTTTGTCTATTTACTATTTCTTCATTTAATTATTTAATTAAATGTTATGAAATGGTAAAATTATCAACTTTGCTCTTATGATGGGCAAAATTATAAAGAAGTGCCAAATTTATGGCATTCTTACAAATTTCCCTAATTTGAATCCTCCACCCTCAACTACAAAAAGAAAAATAATAATAAAATATCGTTGTGCATGTTAAATTATCGGTTTGAATTTATTAAAATTTAAAGAAAACAAAACCAGGGGTAAAACTAATGTTGATGATTATATACATAATTTAACAATAATTTGATACCTAATTACATTATAATATGTTGCGCTTGAGTTGAATCTCTCATCTCAAAATTCAAAATTAAAAAATAATCGTGCCATCCCCTATATTTCTACGGATAATGAATACCATTGAATCAATATTTTTAATTTAATAAATATGTATTTAGAATTGGGAAAAGAAAATACTCTCACATTCCCATTCTCCTTCATGCCAAGTAATTTAAACATGCCCTTACATTATTTAATTGGTATTTGTTTTGTTAAGCAATATGATATATTGGTTCTAAAGTTAGACACTGTACATGACAATACTTGTACAATCTAATAAGTTTAATAATAATATTTGAGCGTAGAGATTCGATAATTTGAAAAATCAGCCAAACTCACAAAAATGGTTGACTTTTATTATTATTATTTGTTTACTGGGTGGATCCAAAAAGTCTAAGCTCTAGGATTTAAATAGAAAAGAACGTGGATAGAGTAATAGTATTTGGGGGGAAAAAAAGAAAAAGAAAAACGCGTGAGGAGATTAAGAAACTAATGATGGGATTAATTGACTACCACTATCATCATCATCTCCAACTGCACCTGCCTTACAAATGTTAAACATACGCATTTTCATATGATACAAGTTTTTCTGGAAGTATTTTATATTGTTTAAGTTGAAATAATAGAAATTGAAAAAAACTCTTTAATCTACTCAAAACTGTCCTCTTCCTTTAATACCTAACACAAAAAACGACATTGCAACTTGGGGGGTAAAGACCCCACTTGTTGTAGGAACCTAGAAAACTAACCACCCAATATAATGATTCATAATATCCTCTTACGTCCTTGGAATGGCTAAAGATATAGGGACAAAAGCAAAAAGATAGGTATTTCTAGTTTTCTAGATTTGGTAAGGGAAAATTATTCAGAAGATATTTAATGTTTTGACCCTTTAGGATGAGTAATGTCATGAATTTAACCAAACCAATAGCAATCACCTACTCCATTTCCATATAGCATGATTTTAATTATACAAAAAATTTCGTGTTTAGCTATTAAATTTTCTACTCCTTTGATAAGTAAGGGGAAAAAAAAAAGAAAAAAGAAATTGGGGAAAATGACATCAACTAGCAAAAGAATTCAACCCTTGTTGGGATTTAATTTAATTTTTATTATTATTTTAATTATTATATTTTGCTTTAAACAACCTTTGGTGGATTTGTAATAACACTTTCTAATTGGTTATGTCTTCATTTACACAGATGAACGCCATATTCTACCCTCCAAAGAAATAACAATGATGGAAATGTCATCATGGTAGCGCCGGCGTTCTCCTTGCGGAATATCAAGCAACTCATGGAAGTCCATGCCTGCAATCACAGTCTCAAATTTCGGTTATGTCGGATAAAAACGCCCCATATTAATTATTTCTAATGCTAATGTCAATGTGTAAAAAAATCAACTTAACAATAAAAAGCATAAAAACAAAATATTCCGATACTTCCTCCACCTAGATCCTTACTAAATGTTACATATATGACAAAAGGAGCAATAAAAGTAACCAAATTCTCTAAAATTTGACCTAGTGCTATACTATACAGCATAATGTCAAATTTGACTCTATTTATATAAAACATTGTGTTAGGAAAATGTAGTTTTTTTTTTTTTTTTCCTTCCGTCAAAATTTAGCATTGACGTAGGAATTTGATGGTATTCACTTCATTTGTTCGTAAATTTAATGGGCAAAAATAATAATAATAATAAAGGAGGAGGGGTTACCTGCTTTTCCTGCGGCTCTAAACAAAACTTCTTCAATCAAATGTTGAGCAGGGGTCTCCCTCAGGAAAAGAAGAAATGAAGAGCTCAACTTCAGAAACAGCTTCTTCATTTGTGAAATACTGGTATAGCCCATCAGAAGACAGTATCAAGAATCTGTCTCTTGAGCTGATTTTGTGATGGTATAGTGAAGGTGAACATGCTATATATGGCCTACTCCCAACATAATCAATTCTAAACATCTCCAGTAGAGCATCATTCCACTTTGGCTGCACACAACCAAAATCCACAACATTTGGTTCATACATACAAATTTATATATATAGTTACTTTTAAGGGTTGGAAATTTTTTTGAAATAATCTCCTAGAGAAGAATGTTGTAATTTCTTGTGACATATCAATGGAAGTAATGGGATTATGGGATAAAATTTAGTAACCTTTTTTTAGCATAGTTTTAAAGATTTAGGAAAAATTATATAAACCTGTTTGAGAAAGCCAGCCCCAAAAGCTCTTGTGACCTTCAAATAGCCTTTTACTCTGTCATTCATTACTGCACAAGCATCATCCGAATGCTCATTCTTAATTCTCTGCACTTCCTGAAATTAATCAAAGTTCTCTACGTTAGAAAACGCGAATTGGAATTTCGAATCATTTTTTTTTTTTTTTCCGTATAACAAATTAAGTTAGCTACCTCTTGCACATATGTGCTGTGATCCATGGAGAGCTGAAAGGAAGTTAAATTGGACAAATCATATTCATTAGCGTTTTCATGATCATGATCACCATCAGAGAGTTCGAGCTCTTGGATTGTCTCCTCGTTGATCGGATCCAAGTCCCTGCTTTCCCTCCCGATCCCAAGTTCGGGCTCAGACTTCCGAGCTAAGACAGCGCGGCTATCCCCTACGTTCATCAAGTAAACATCTTCTCCTTTCATCAACATCACCAAAACACAAGAACCCATCAAGGCCAACTCAGGATTCTCCTTCACCATCTTATCCGCCACATCCAAATACGCATCCTCCGTCGTTTTCAAAGCCACTGAGAGCGCTTTTAGGACGTCTGAATGGTTGATCACTCCATTCGGTCCCGGACAATTGAAATTTTCTTTCAACTTTCTATCAAGCTCTACCCTTTCCCTTTTCCATTCACACTTCCACCTCCTCTGACTCTCCTCCCACTTGTTCACCCCAGCCCTACTCCTACTCTTGCCCTGCTTCCTGTTGAAATTAGTATCCAAACCCGTGTTTTCATCTAAATTCATCTGGGGCAGCTCAATTTCTTCCAAATTGTCTCCAGATTCGAACTTCTCATTCCATAGTAACCCCTTGAGCTCCTTATGAACTGCAGGGTAGAGATTAGACAAAAGATAATCAGGCGCATCAGGTCCATTAAAACCATCATAAATCCCCACAAAAATCCAGCCGTGCTCCTCCGATATCACTATATGAACCCGATCCTCGCCGGCTTTCCCTTGCGCCCATTGGAGATTCTGACTTCTTAACGAGTTATCCTCATCCTCCTCATCATCATAATCTTCACCATTGTTGGAGCTGCTCAAATCAGTAGTAGTACTACTAGTACCACTATTCAGCATAACTACATTCTTAGTAACATTTTTCTCTACCGAATTATCCAATTCCTTAACCGAAACAACACCTTTGTTCATTATCGGAGCCACAAATGACTTGTTCTTGTTGTTCCCAATTGTCTCCAAAATCACTCTCTTAAAAATCTTCATCAAACTCTTCTTCTTGTTCTCGTTATTGTTCTTCTTCTCCTTCTGGTCCTTGTCCTTCTTTTCATTATTAGTCTCATCAAACCCAGTATAAAGAATTAGAGAAGCTCATCTCATGTTTATCAACTGGACCCGAATACAACCCATGATCAATCGGGCCAGAAGCGAACCCCCGTTCGATCGGGCCCGACAAAAATCCTCTCTCAAGAGGACCAGACCCGGGAACTCCATTGAAGGAGAACCGGGGCAACCGGCTGCAGGGGAATGGAGGCGAAGAGAGTGGAGCTCTCAAAGGAAGCGGCGCCGAGACATGCGTCGTCGAAGGCGGCGGAAGTGGAGAGAGGAGTTGAGGCATTGGCGCTCACGGAGGCGCCGGAGATCGCCCGGAAGAACGTCGTCGTTTTCGAGCTTTTGTTGTCGTTTGTGTCGGAGGGACGATCCGGGTCGGGCCTGATGTAGCAGAAGGAGTGGCCGAGGCCTTCGTCAAGGGGTCCGAGACGACGACGGCGATGTCATGCCGGCGGGAGATTTGTCCGGCTCCGGCGAAACACCGGCTGAGATTACCTGCACCGTTGCCCATTAAATAACGAAGAAATGAATGAATGAAATGAAAAACAGTGTTTTTTTTGTGCTTCTTAACTATCATTGTTCATATTTCATAAGCTACAGAGTGAGAGGGAGAGAGGAGGAGGAGGAGGAGGGAGAGAGAGGGTTTGACTTTTGGGAATTATTTGTTGGTTTGTTAAATAAATATTCTTCGAAGAAATAAAACATTTTTTAATTAAATGGAGAATTAATTTTACAGATAATTTGGATTGTTATTAACTTTGTTAAATTTTTATGTTTTATTAGTAATGACAAAAACTGACAGCTTAAAACCATTCATAACAATCTAGTATCTTGTTGAAATCTAATTGAAAAATTATCAAGATATTTAAAAAAAAAAAAACAAAAAAAAAAACAAAAAACTGTGCCTTTATTTAAATTAAAATTCAAAATTTTTATCATAATTTTATTTTTATTTTTTAAATTAATAAAAATTATAATTAATTTTAAAAAATTAATAATTTTTAATTTAAAAATTATGTCTTTAACTAATAAATCAAACAGAGAATTCGTGTTTGATATGAATATAATATAATGGTATTTGTGCTTTGATGGGATTATTGGGGGAGTTGACTTTTGAGTTCTGAGGTGGGCTTTGAAGAAAAAGCGCGTGGGGTGGAAGTTTTGAACAAGCACGACTCAAAATAATAATTGATTATTAATAAAATGTTGGGGAATACAAAGTCAAAGATTGAAAAAGCCTAATGATCAATGAAATAAAAGTGAATAATTACAAAAAGCAATACTCATGCGGTAGCTGGCATTAATTATACTTCATTATAGTATATATTATATTGTTGTGAACAAGGCTAGAGACACTAGAAAATATATCCGTTTTTGAATTTTTTTTAGTAATTAACCCAATTAATCCTAAAACTCTTTATAAGATAACGATTTAGTTCTAGTTTTATTTTATTTGGATCGAGACGACCCTAAATTTTTAAAATATTGATCATTATAATCATTTACATCCAAAACCATTAAAATTTTAATGGAATAAGTAATTTGAAAGAATATTTTAATAATTTAATAATAATTAATTTAATAAAAATTTAAAAAAATCATAAAAATCAGTCTTCTCTCTCTCCTCTCCCTTTCCTCTTCTTCCTCTCTCTCTTCTCATTTCTCGTATCAGTGGATTAGGAGGCATGGGGGTGGTCGGGGCTCAGGGGGTCGGGGCCCAACCTCTGCGACAACGGTGAGGGGGAGGAAACCCAGGTCGGAGTGCTTGGGGAGTGGTGGTGGGGGGTGGGGGGGAGATGGTGGTCGTGTGTGGGACCCAGCGGCCAGTTTCGATGTCAGAGATGGTGCCGAAGAGGTTGGGGATCATGGATCTGAGGCTTCCGATGGTCAGAAACTCGGACGTCTACGCCAGATCCACCTTCACCGTCTCGCAAACTCTAAGCTCGCTTCCTCTCCCGTTGTTCTCCAAGAAGAAGTAGGGATCTTCGGTTGCTTCGGTTGTCCGCCAGTAAAGATCTCAGGCGGTTGCTTCGGTTCGATTGAAGAAAAAAAATCAAAATTAACAAGGTGAAAGTATGCGAATTTGAAAATCCGAAAATCTTTCTCTCTCTCTGTCTCTCTCTATCTCTTTCTACAGGGGGGGCGCGAATGGTGGCGGGAGGGGGGGAAAATCGAGGGAGGGAGTGGGGGGGAACCAGATAGCTAGGGGGGGCTATGAACGGAGGCGGGAGGGGGGGACTCAATCGCGAAGTGGGGGACGAACGGCGGCGGGGAGGGGAAAGGGGGGCTGTGAAACCAAGAGAGGGAGTGGCGGGGGCGAACCCAGTCAAGGGTGGGGGGTCCCAGACCGCAAGAGAGAGGGAAGGGTGGACGAAACAGAGAGAGAGAGAGAAGAGAGGGGGAGGGGGAGAGGGGAGGGTATTTTGGTTATTTTATTGTAAAAATAATAATTTTAGTAAGATTTCATTAGAAATTTAACGGATTTTGAAGGAAATGATTGAAATGGTAAAAAAAAAAACAGGAGTTTGGGGTTATCTTGACAAAAAACAAATAAATAAAAGGAACAAGGATTAAATCATCACTTTTAAAATAGTTCAGAGACTATTTAAGTCAATTATTCTGTTTTTTTTTTTTTTTTTCAATCAGAGGTGGGGGATCGAACTCTACACATTTAGATGAAATCAAGTGTGGTCAATCTATAGAATATAAATGTTTTGTTTTCTACTGATAAGCCTTTAAAATAATTAAATAATAATTTTATAATCACGTGAATTAGTACTAAAAAAAATTAAAGTTAGGTTTACTATGAATGGTGCTAGTTTATTATTATTTGTCTTAAAAAAATGATTTCTATTACAAATTCCTTTCATCACCCTTTAAAATGACTTTTTTGTACGGATATTCCTTCTAACTTTTCGGATTTAGCAATTTAATCCTTGAATTTTTTTCTTGACAATTTAACCTCATTAAATTTATAATTTTTGACACAATAGGCCCAATTGGATATGAAGTTAACTTATTAGACGGTTTCTCCACGTGACTTTCACAACTCACGATAAGGGCATGTTTGATCTTTCGAATTTGGAGTTAACCCAAAAAAAAAAACCATGTTTAGAGTTGTTTGATGAACTTTGTTGGGTGTGCAAAACTTTTGAACTTTTCTGCTTCAGGTTTGCTGTCTGAAGGAGAAGAGGGGATGAAGATGAACAGCGGCTATGGCAATTATATATGGGAGTTGGGAGGTGAGAGAGTATGATGAGGAAGTGGTTACGACAAAACCATGATAAATGAATGTTAGAAAAATTAATAATCTCGCTTAAATGAAAAAAACTTTCAATCCCGATTCAGGTCAGTGTACTAAATTAATAATTTCACTAAATGCATAACATAATAATTTTTTTCAAATCCTTTAGATCCTAACGAAATTATAAATTAATAATTGACAAATATATATATATATATATATAATTAACTATTTATAGAGTTGATGTTCTACTATGTACTTGAAATATCTTGAAACACTTCATCTTCCATGGTATTAAATTTGAAAAATGCATTTATTGTATGTCCATGTACGTATTAACCTTCATATTAAATATACGTACATATACATAAATTTTGGGCTTCTATGTACATAACAACAATTAATTATTTTTTAAATAACATACATGATAACTTTTGCAATTCTCTATGTACACATATTAATTTTTGACCACATACAATTATCTTTCTTATTTATAACTCATGCATAAATCTTGGTAAAAGAAAAGTAACATATACAAAAATAACTAAAACATAAAACTTTTCGTAAATTAATAAATTATTCATTTACAGATAAAATAATTAATTATTCATTTATCGATAAATAAATAACTTCTTTAAAAGAATTTTTTTTCTTAGTCCCAACAATATTCATTTGTAGAGATTTACTGTATGTTTTTTTTTAAACAAAAAACTTTACTATTGTTGTTAATTTTCAATTTTGCCCTAATTAATAGTGCATACGAGCACCACCTCGACATTCCGTTCAAATTCTGTGTTAATAACTGGACTTATTGTGCCAAGAATTCTAAATTGAAGGAGTTAATTGCCAAGAAAATAATTGAAGAACTAAATTGCAAAATTAAAAAAATTGAGGGGATATTCATTAAAAAAAAACTTGCCATATTGCTTTATGCCTCACTTCACCATTTTAAAAGTACATTTTGAGCTTTAACCAGGACATGGCTTCCTTCTTTTTCTTCTTTTTTATTCCCCCTTGTTCCACTAAACGAAAGAACTAAAATAAAATAGAGAGGTCCATTAGGGGGTAATAAGAGTGACGTGTGTTTAATGTACTAGATACCCAATTAAAAGAGTTTACAAACTAGCCGATCAAACTGATCTATTTAATTCAATATAATCTGTTTTTTTTAGATAATCAATCTTAATTGGATTGGATTGAATGTTAGTTATTACAAATTGCCATATGTTTGATTGGATGCAAGTTTTGCTTTTAAAACACACAATCCAATCAAATCCAACCTTTATGTAAATAAATAAATATATATATATATATTATATGTGAAAGATAAAAGAGAAAAAAATTTAATCTTTATGTAATTGGTTCAAATTTTGGTATCTATTTTTTTCCTCATATACATTCACATGTTCTATAAATTTGCTTCTTTTGATTTAAAATATAGTATTTAGTTGATATATGATATATGTCCACAAGGATTCAATGGATTGTCTATTCAAGCATATACATTCATGTATGAAAAAATTCAACAACCTGTATCACGTAGTTTTAAGATTGGATCTTTTGATTGTTTTAAACATTTTTCACATTCTAAGTTTATGCTCCTCCCAAAATCCTAGCTTCGCCACTGGTGAGAGGGTTAGGGGCTAATGGGCTTTATGTGGGCTTGGTTTGATATCAAAGGCCCATGTGCTTATGCTAGAGAAGAAACAGAAGAGAGGGTGGGAGAAATGAGTGAATTGATAAAATAATTTATTCACTTTCTTTTATTTGTAAAATGACTTTCCAAAAATTTTTATTAACAAAATGACCTTAAACAACTAGGAACGATCAGGAATGACCGTGGTTGTTCCTAAGTTAAAATGAAATAAGGTTATTTTGCTAATTTCAATTTTTGAGGTAGTCATTTGGCAAATTCCTCGGGAGAAATAGAGGAGGCGGCGGCGGCAATAGGAAAAAACTGTCGGAGAAGAAGAAGAAGGAGGAAAGAAGGAAGAAGAAGGAAAATCTTGGTCGATTCAGTTACCGACCATACCCAAACTTTCAAAACCACAAACCGCCCATCCAGTGTTGATCAGTTCGGTTAACCGCCTGCACACCGTCGATGTTGACATGTCATCGATGATATGGGCAATTCCGAGCGATCATCATCGATGACGATCAGTTTTGCGGTTTTCTTGTTTTGTCCTATCTTGTAGTGCAGCTTTGGTCGCTGATTGTGGTTCGAACCAAAGTTAGTTTTATATTTATTTGATTATAGATTTGATCAAAGTGAAAATTCATTATTAGAGTTTTGATATTGTAGCTTCATTTGGTCCACTTCTTAGCTTCACATATGTCTTGACGTTTTTACAGTCTTTCGGGGATAGAAATTGTGACCCCCCGACTTTCCAAGCCGGGTCGACACCATACATACTTGTACTTAACTTACTTGAAAATTTGAGACTAATTTTTTTTTTAAAAACATAAATACATAGTTATCTTGTAGAGAAGAAAAACTTGTCATGCATACATACTATACTGAAAATTTCATTCTCAAGTCTTCAAACTTCATACATACTGTGTAACATGATTTACTTTTGAGATATATACATATTAACTAAAAAGTGGTTGCGGAAAATTTTTAAGTAGTGGTATCTCATACCGCCCTTCACTTTCTGCATCGTCTCCATGGCCCACCAAGTAAAGCTGCAGGCATCTTCCTTTTACCTACAGTATGAAATATACAAATGAGCTTTCGCCTAGTAAGTACAAATATATCTCACAAAACATTTTAAACCTATTAAAAACATGTCAATCATCATGTAATTTATGCATGATCCATTTATGATCGATTTGAATGTCTTATGCTTCATTATGGACTTAATCTCGAACTTATTATCTTGTCTTAACATGTGGGCCCATAGTGTACGTACCAAAAGCACGCAACCTCCAGACAAAGTTAGGGTTTGCAAGGCCCTAAACAGTTCTGGAAATCATAAACATAACCCTTCACGATCTGGCGGAAGGTTGATTATCATTATACCCTCACGCATCAACGAGAGGTTGATAATCATAAACAAACTTGAAACATGTATCCTCCACCTGGCGGGAGGTTGGTACGACACCTTGCTTGACTTGGTTTAGTCTTAGTCTTGTATATTTCAAGGCTAAGAATCTTTAATTGTGATCTTATTAATCAAGATGCACATGAGACATAAACATAAATCATGGTATAACTTGATACATCATGCCTTATAATGACTTATCATGACTGTTGATGCCAAAAACGTCTACGGCAGCAACACCCAATATAACAGGGTCGTCCGGTCAGGTCAGGCCAGTCACTCCGTCGTCGGTCACCTGCAAAATGGAAGCACCTCGGAATGATGGGGATACCGGTGTGGTGTCTGCCGCGGGCACTCCGATGCTTAAGTCAGATAGGAAACTGATGAGTGTAGGGAGAGGCAGAGGTTTGGCAAGACAAAAGTGACCATACCTGAATTTGTGTATTTTCCTCTATTTATAGGCGTCCTCCCCGGATTCGGGTGCTCGGGGCGACCCGGTCGGGTCGGCTACCTAGGGCACCCGGTGGGTGGCTAGGGTTTTAGGCCTGCAGGGGCTATTGGCCCAATGGGCGCGCGCCACGTGGGGTTTGACTCAATGTAGGGGACAGAATGGTGACTGTCGCCGGCGCCTGCAGGGGGCAGATTTTGTCAGAGTAGGTGGCGGCGGGTGGCGATGTGATGTTCTGCAGAAGTAGGTGGGCGGCGCCTGTAGCTGATGGGTGCCAGGACAGGGTTGGCGTCTGCTGTGGTGAGGTGGACTGTGGGCCCGGATGACCTAGGCAAGTCAGGAAACCACCGATTCAATCGTTGACCCGAGAACAACATGGTCCGAGTACACCGCCCGTTCTCGCGAAGTCGTGGGATGTGGTCGGCTAACATTTCTGGTCGGCCACTCGTTCGGCCACCGGACCCGTAACCGAGAAGGTGGGCAGATCGCCGATTGTGGTCGGAAGTGGTACTTTGTGGTCGGAGCAGAAAACGACATCAACATAAACCCGCCAGCATCTCTGGACTGACTTGTCTAGGGATGCTCGAGTGGTCGTCTGCTCGTCCTCCGCTCGACCATATTTTCGTAGTCGGTGCTTGGTCGGATACTCGGATAGCTAGGACGTTTTCGGGAAAAGTTCATCTGGTGCCACGTGTCAACAGTGCCACGTGTCATTCCGTGACTGGCGGGAAGACAGATCGACACTTCAAATTTTCAAATTTCGAAACTGGGCACCGACGTGGACGATTGGCGGGAAACCGAAGCATCGCCTCGTAAATCGTGCCCAAATTCTTCGCTAAACCTTCGCCTATAAATAGCGGGGGGGTGATCCTCATTTTTCCATCGCTTGCGAAAGATCGAGATTGCCGAGAGCTGCCGAGGACTTCCGAGCTAAGGAATTTGCAGACCAGCGTCGACTACATCCGAGAAGGTAACAGTTTTTCTTTCGTTGCAAAAATGAGTGACATTTCCGATTCCGAGAACGCAATCTTGTCCGAGAGCGTGGACGTTACGGGAAGCGAGTTTTTGACGTCGGGTACAGAGTCGTCGTCGACCGGGGAGGCGACGGGCCCGAGGGGCAGGACACCCGACCAGCTGTCGGGGATCTCCGACATACCATCGCCGAGCGAGCAAGTCTACCCGAGCAGTCGAGAAAAGACTGACGCTGCACGACTAGAGGAGATACTCCGTGCGGTCCAAGCACAGCCCCTGACCGCGAATTCGTTGAAGAGTTAGGTAGGGCTTCCCAGGCTCAACCAGCCCCGGTCGTGGATCTGACGGCCGAGGAAGAGGAGGCTGCCGAGAGGACCACCAGCCAGGCCAGCACGTCTGACCGAGACGATGAGGTGGCTTCGGACCGCACCGACCCGTCAGGGGAGGACACCGAAGCCCGCGATCGGGGAGTTGGTCGGGGAATGCGCATCAATGATGTGAAGGTGTACCGCCGGGCTGATGCAGAGATCAGGTTGGCGGGCGACCGACCAGTGTACACGACAGACTATTTTACAACTGCCATTACATAGAGGTACCTGGCCGTGTTACGTCGAGATTTCTGAATCCCGGAGAGCGTGGAACTTCTGGTTCCGGGGGGTTGACGACCTTCCTTCTCGTCCCCCCAACAGCTTCATCGCCCTGTTCAGCCGAGTACTTCCAAGTAGGGCTGCGCCTTCCCTTCCATCCATTCCTCAGGCAGGCGCTGACCAGGCTGAAACGTAGCCCCGGCATAACTGAACGCGAAGCATATCGCGTCCTGGTCAGCTGCTACGGTCCTGTGGGCGGCGAGCTTCGGCGAGAAGATGCCCGTTGCTGCCTTCCAGAACCTCTACCGGATGAAGTCGGCTCCTTCGTCCAAGGGGTTCTACTACTTCCAGGGCTTCAAGGGGCCCTTCATCAACCGGGTGCCCGGACTCGGACAAGCAGTTCAAACATCTCTGGTTCTACACAGGTGGTCGGTGGCTGCACGAGCACCTGTCGTACTTCGAGTTGCCCCGGTCCGAGAGGGTTCCGGTGTCGTTCAGGAAGGGCTACGTGTGGACTCGGGCACCACACGTCTCAGAGCAAACCCGAGGGAGGATAAACGAGCTGCGGGAGCTGTCTGACCCCGAGATGAACCAGCACGGGCTCCTGGCCGATGCTAGCCTAAGGCAGCATTGGGTCGGCTCATCCTCCACTTCTGGCCGTGCAGACGACCAGCCGAGAACTTCACCTCCAACGGTGACAGTCGTGGCCATGCCCCCGCCAGCCGTCCACCATCGCTCTCGAACAAGCCGACCAGCTGTCGCGGCCATGGTCGTTCGATCCGGGTTTCAACGGGGGGTGCTCGAGGCCACGGTCCGTGGGTCTTCGTCTGGCGACCAGTCCCCTGGAACTTGGGGTCCTCGGGTCACCGACGAGGACGTGGACCGGGTTATCCGGGATCTCTTCCCTGCTCGAGGACTCCGGATCGAAGGTCTTTTAACCTGACTTGTTTTGTTTGTTGTTGTTGTTGTTTTTTTTTTTTTTTTTAACCTAACTTTCTGAGCACTCACGAACTTGTGTTTTTTACAGAACCGATGGCCGAACGAGAACGCCGCGGGACCAAGCGTCTGAGCCTGGAGGAGAGTATGGCCCGGCTTCAGAAGAACGCCAGGCTGGCGAAGGGGAAAGGCAAGGAGAAGGAGGTAGTGCCGCGAGCAGGGCGGCGGCACCCCCAGCAGCCCCAGCAAAGGCAGCCGTCCCCCCGGTGGCCCAGAGCAGTCGACCAGCTGCTCGCCAGGATTCCCGATCCGAGAGGCCGAGGGATGAACGGCCCAGGGAGGATCGTCCGAGGGAGGACCGTCCGAGAGAAGACCGTCCGAGGGACAACCGTCCAAGGGAGGACCGTTCCAAGGAGGACCGTCCAAGGGAAGATAGGCCGGTTGGTCGGCACGAGTCCCGCTCAAGCCGTCCTAGGGATGATCGGCCGGCTGTTCCTCCACCTCCGCCCTGTGTCGCTCGAGACGAGCAGCTGGGCCTCGAGTCCTCGGTCTACCGAGCGATGGTCAACAAATTTGCCGAGGCTCTGAGCGCCGAAGTCGCCTAGGCTTCCACCCGATCCGACCACATAGAGGCCATTGCCGACTCCATCTCCACACAGATCGGGGTAAGTGCAACTCCAATTTCATTTCCAGTTCCTTTTAAGGATTTTTCGTTTGTTTTTTTTTTTTCTAACCTTCTTGCTGTCAGTCTCTTTGCATCCTCTTCTCCGGGAGCGCGGCAGCAAGGGCCCACGCAAACCAGATGGCGGACCAGCTTAAGGCCGCCGAAACTGACCTCAGGACCCTGAGGAAGTTGGAGAAGGACGCAAGGACGGCTAGGGCTGCCACCGAGGAGGCCAAGAAGGCGGCCGAGGAGACAGCTAGGGTAGCCGGGGAGTCGGCCAAGGCAGCCGAGGAGACGGCGAAGGCCGCCGAAGAGGCGGCCAGGGTGGCCAAGGACAAGTGGGTCAGGGCCGAGGACTGGGCGACCTCGGCAGAGCGGAAGGCCGAGGAGGCGGAGACTTTGCATCTCGAGACGGTGGCGGCGCTGAAGAAAGCCCAGGAGGAGCTCGCTGCAGTTCGGGCCGAGCACCAGAGATATATTGAGGTCGCCCTCCCCGCCGCACGCGACAACGCCCGGGCGGAGGCAGTAGCCGAGTACCTTGAATCCGAGGAACTCAGGGCTCGCCTCGTCTCCGAGTACCAGGACGGGATGCGGGACATGAAGGCTTGCTTCATCGCGAAGAACCCATCCTTGGTCGGGGTGGACTGGTCTTTCGTCCCCGCCTGGTCGGACGAGACCGCGGCCGAGGAGCCCTTGGAGGAGGACGAAGTGTCCGGCGCTGCTCCGGTGCCCGAGAACATAGTCGTTCTCGACGAACCGGAGCAGCCCGACGCGCCCGAGCAACCTGCCGCCCCTGAGCAGCCGCTGACGGACCAGCCGACCTCTCCAGCCCTCGACGTCTCGATGGATGACCTCTTCCCCGATCAGCTGGACTAGAGCCTGCTCCTGCTTTTTGTGGTCCCCCCTTTTTGTCGGGTTTTTTGATATGTGTTTCTTTTATTCTCTTTTTTTTTTTTTTTGGGTTTGAGGGTGCCCAACTTGTACCCTCCTCCTCAATGTAATTATATACATTTTAATGAACACAGCTTCCTTTTTTTTTTTTTTTTTTTCTTTCTGCCTATGTGTATATTTTTATGAACTTATCTCCAAGTGTTGTTCTGGTCGGGTACTCTCCGTCCGAGTACTCCTCCCCCCCTGGTTGGACTGGGTGAACTTAGAGTTGACCCGAGTCTAACCATATTAGGTGCTAGTAAACTTGGGTCCTGATTGGGCACGTCCAATTCTGGTCAGTGTCCGGTCACAGGACCTATCTCCTTGGTCCGAGAACCATAGGAGTTGTCTGTGTGGGCAGATTTTTTGGGTCCTGGTCGGGCACGTCCAATTCTGGTCGGTGTCCGGTCATAGGACCTATCTCCTTGGTCCGAGAACCATAGGAGTTGTTTAGGGTAACTAACAATTATAGAATAACAAATAATTACACGTTTTTTTTTTTTTTTTGACAAACTGTATTGTATATATCAGCCGATGCCATCTTTACAAAAATTCATTGATAAAAACGCTTCAGGTGGTCGGCATTCCACGGGTGTCCGAGCAATCTGCCTTCCTGGTTGGCAAATCGATACGTTCCAGGGCGAACGATCTCGGTAACCGTGTACGAGCCGTCCCATTTCGGGCCGAACGAACCGAGCCCTGGTTCTTGAACCAAAACCTTTTTCAGAACAAAATCCCCTACTCGGAATACCCGGGGTCGGAAGCTCTTGTCATAATATCTGGCCACTACCTGGTTCCGGGCGGCTGTTCGGATTAGTGCTTGTTCACGCCGTTCCTCGACTAGGTCGAGCTCGGGAAGCATCTGCTCGGCGTTATCCTCTTCATCGTAGTTCTCTACTCGGAGGCTCGGCAAACCGACTTCAACAGGAATGACAGCCTCTACCCCGAATGCCATCGCGAATGGAGTTTCCCCGGTTGCGGTGCGCTTAGTTGTTCGGTAAGCCCATAGTACCCGGGGAAGTTCATCGATCCAAGCCCCCTTGTGCTTCTCAAGGTTCTTTTTCAAGTTCTCCTTGATTGTCTTGTTGGCGGCTTCCACTTGCCCATTGCTCTGGGAGTGCCCGGGAGAAGAGAATACTTTCTTGATCCCGAACTGTTCACAGAGCGCGATGAACTTTGGATTGTCGAATTGCTTCCCGTTATCTGTTACCACGGTGTGGGGGAGCCCGAACCGACAGATTATGCTCTTCCACAGAAAACTTGTGCATTTTGCCTCCGTTTGCTGGGCCAATGGTTCCACCTCGACCCACTTCGTAAGATAGTCTATTGCTACGATGCAATAGCGAAGTTGTGACCGGGCCATGGGGAGTGGTCCAATCAGGTCGAGGGCCCATTTGGCGAACGGCCAAGAGCATACCACCGAGGTCAGCTTCTCGGGGTGGGACCTGATCGCCCTGGCGAACTGCTGGCACTTGAGGCATTTCTGGGCGAAATTTATCGTATCTTTGCCCATGGTCGGCCAGTAGTACCCCTGCCGAAGGCACTTGAACGACAGGGCTCTCCCCCCTGAATGGTTCCCGCAGACTCCGCTGTGTATTTCCTTCATTACGTACTCGACTTCAGCAGTGCCGACGCAGCGCTGGTAGGGGGAAGAGTATCCTCAGCGGTACAATTTTTCATAAATGAGCGTGTACCTGGCCGAGGTGTTCTTGACTCGCCGAGCCTGTTCACGGTCCTCGGGAAGCTAGGACTCGGCGAGGTACCTGATGATCGGGTCCATCCAGGTAGTGGCGTTCTCGGAATAGAGGACCAGCTCTTCTCGCTCGATACTCGGCTGGTCTAACCGTTCGATGGGGAACGAAACCAGACCATCGAGGTCATTCCCCGAGGCGAGCCGAGCGAGGGCATCTGCCTCGATGTTCTCCGAACGAGGGATCCGGATAACTACCTGGGTCTTGAACTGGCCAAGCAGGACTTTCACCTTGTCCAGGTACTTCGCCATTCTAGCTTCCTTTGCCTGGAACTCCCCGGTTACCTGATTCACAATGAGCATCAAGTCGCTGAACACTTCGATGTCTTGCACACCAAGTTCTCGGGCTAGGCCGGACCGAGTCCGGCAATAACAGCCTCGTACTCCGCTTCATTATTGGACGCCTTAAAGTTGAAGCAGAGTGCCTGGCTGGTCTTGTACTGGTCGGGACTCACAAGGACAAGACCTGCACCGGAGCCCCCCGAGTTTGAGGACCCGTCAACGAATAGCTTCCACCTTGAGACGTTCATGTTCGGAGCCGTCGGGCAGTCTTCACTGGGCGCTGCAACCACCTTCTCCGAGGACTCCAGAGTCGGCTCGGGAGCGCCCGTGAACTCGGCCACAAAATCGGCTAGCGCTTGCGCCTTGGCCGCAGTGCGTGGAATGTATTCGATGTCGAACTCTCCAAGCTCGATTGCCCACTTCGCGATCCGTCCTGACAGCTCGGGATTCTGGAGCACCTGGCGAAATGGGTAGCTGATCGGGACACGGATCGAGTGACCCTGGAAGTACGGCCTCAGCTTGCGGGCTGATGAGACCAACGCTAAGGCCAACTTTTTCAGAGGGGTGTACCTCCCCTCTGCGCCTTGAAAAGCCTTGCTGCTGTAGTAGACGGGGAGCTGTACCTTGTCTTCTTCTCGGATCAAGACCGAACTAACCGCCTTCTCGGACACCGCGAGGTAGACGTACAGTACCTCCCCGGGAACTGGTTTTGACAGCAGCGGCGGGCTAGCCAAGTACACTTTCAGGCCTTCAAAAGCTTCCCCGCACTTGTTATCCTAGCTGATCTTGCCTTGGCCCTTGAGCGCTTGGAAGAATGGGAGGCACTTTTCGGTAGACCGAGACACAAACCAGGAGAGGGCAGCGATCATCCAGGTGAGCCTCTGTACCTCCTTGGTCGTCCGCGGCGGCTGTAAGTCGACGACAGTCTGGGCCTTGGTGAGGTTGATCTCGATTCCCCGGTGGTTCACCATGAACCCGAGGAATTTCCCTGACTCTACCCCAAAGGCGCACTTGGCTAGATTGAGCTTCATCAGGTATTGCCGCAAGGTGTTGAAGCAGTCCCGGAGGTCTCGGATGTGGTCGTTTACTCGTCGGCTCTTCACCAGCATGTCATCTACGTATACCTCCATGGACTTCCCAATAAGCGGAGCGAACATCTTGTTCATCAGCCGCTGGTAAGTCGCCCCGGCGTTCTTGAGACCGAACGGCATGACCTGGTAGCAGTACAGGCCTTGGTCGGTAGTGAACGCCGTCTTAACCTGGTCGGATCTGCTCAGGGATATCTGGTTGTACCCCGAGTACGCATCCATAAAGCTGAGCAGCTCGTGGCCTGCCGTCGCGTCTACCAGCTGGTCGATCTGAGGAAGCGGGAACCAGTCTTTTCGGGCATGCCTTGTTGAGGTCCGTGTAGTCTATGCAGACTCGCCACTTCCCGGTGGTCTTCTTGACCAGGACGACATTGGCCAGCCACTCCGGGTAGGTGACTTCCCGGATGAAGCCTGCCGCGAGCAGTTTCTTCACCTCCTTGTTGATGGCCGCATACCTCTCTGGGTTGAAGGCTCTCCTCTTCTGGATCACGGGCTTATGCCTCGAGTTGACACTCAGGTGGTGGCACATCACTGCCGGGTCAATCCCGGGCATGTCCTCGTGCGACCAGGCGAAGACGTCCTTGTGCTCCTGGAGGAACTCCTCGAGTGCTGCTCGGGTTCCCGGATTGAGTCTCGAGCCGAGCATCACCGTCCTCTCTAGGTGCTCGGGGTCCAGCTGGTAAGGGACCAGGTCCTCGACCGGGTGTGCTCGGACCTCCTCCTCGGGTATACTGGGGTCCAGGTCGCTCAGGCGGGTGACTTCCCCACTAGGGGCTTCGACCTCGTCCACCGTGAAGACGGCTGCCACAGTTATCGGGGCGGGTGCCTTTCGGCACACTTTGTTGATCGCCTCCATGTAGCACTTCCTCGCACCCTCCTGGTTTCCCCGGAACACGCCGACCCCGCTGCTGGTGGGGGAACTTCATTGCCAGGTGGTAGGTGGAGATTACCGCCTTTATCGCATTGAGGGTCGGCCTCCCCAGGATGACGTTGTAGACGGATGGTTGGTCTACAACGATGAACTCCACCATCCGAGTCACCCTCTCCGGGCCATCCCCAATTGTGACTGGGAGGTTGACAGTCCCGGCGGCACGGACACACTCACCAGAGAACCCGTGGAGAGGAGTTTGGGCGGGTGTGAACACGGCGCCCTCTATCTTGAGCCTCGTGAACGCATCCATGAACATGATGTCGGCGGAGCTGCAGTTGTCGATCAGGACGCGACGGATGACGTTGTCGGCTACTCGGATCTCGCCGATCAGCGCGTTGTTGCGGGGGTGGAGTAGCCGATCCGCCTCGTCATCCGTGAAGGTAATCGGTGTGCTGTCATGACGGCATATTTTGAAAATATACTCCGCCATGTTGATGTACTCCCCCCGGGCGTACCGGCGAGCCTCCAGGGCATAACTCCTACGGCTGCTGGCTGTGTCACCGGTAGCCGTTCCGCCGAAGATGGTGTGGACTATGTGCTCCTGCTCTGGCTCGTCTGTCCAACCAGCAGGTCTCGGATTCTGTCGGGGAGCCTGCGCGGGTCTACTCGGCCCCGCAGGGGTGATGATCCTCTCCACCGTCGGGGTCAGGCCAATATAACAGGGTCGTCCGGTCAGATTAGGCCAGTCACTCCGCCGTCGGTCACCTGCTAAATGGAAGCACCTCGGAATGATGGGGACACCAATGTGGTGTCTGCCGCGGGCACTCCGATGCTTAAGTCAGATAGGAAACTGATGAGCGTAGGGAGAGGCAGAGGTTTGGCAAGGCCAAAGTGACCATACCTGAATTTGTGTATTTTCCTCTATTTATAGGCGTCCTCCCCGGATTCGGGTGCTCGGGGCGACCCGGTCGGGTCGGCTACCTAGGGCACCCGGTGGGTGGCTAGGGTTTTAGGCCTGCAGGGGTTATTGGCCCAATGGGCGCGCGCCACGTGGGGTCTGACTCAATGTAGGGGATAGAAAGGTGACTGTCGCCGGCGCCTGCAGGGGCAGATTTTGTCAAAATAGGTGGCGGCGAGTGGCGATGTGATGTTCTGCAGAAGTAGGTGGGCGGCGCCTGTAGCTGATGGGTGCCAGGACAGGGTTGGCGTCTGCTGTGGTGAGGTGGACTGTGGGCCCGGATGACCTAGGCAAGTCTGGAAACCACCGATTCAATCTTTGATCCGAGAACAATACGGTCTGAGTACACCGCCCGTTCTCGCGAAGTCGTGGGATGTGGTCGGCTAACATTTCTGGTCGGCCACTCGTCCGGCCACCGGACCAGTAACCGAGAAGGTGGACAGATCGTCGATTGTGGTCGGAAGTGGTACTTCGTGGTCGGAGCAGAAAACGACATCAACAATGACTTAACATAGCTTAACATAGCTTTACATGACATGGCATAGCATAACATGTCATAACATAGCATAGCATGACATAACACGGCATATATGGAACATGTTATATATTTGAAAATAGCTTACTATTTTCCATACTGTAGGTGATGTTTGTACTTACCTCGTATATTATGTCCTTTGTGGTATTGTTCCAAGTCTGGTTGCAATAACAGGCCTCTTTCTGCTATTACAAAGGACATAGGGTAAGGATCTCTAGTCATAACCGTAAAATGTTGGTGACCTAACTAACATGCGTACATAGTCTTAGTTGTATGTCCCTTATAAAATATATTATTTGGTTACAATAAGTAACCTTTGGTGTGATAACCTTGGTCAAACTTGGTCAACCAAAGTCAACATTTTGGTCAACTATGGTCAACCCTCTATGGGTCAAACTTGGGCTTTGGGGGTCAAGCCCAATAACTCGAGTATCCTTCCCGGCTACCATCCGTTACTAGCTTGCTACTTATCTTTGGCTTTAAAAAAAAAATCCATTTTTCCTTTGTCTTGGAAAATTTGGTGAATTGAGTTCAAAAATCCTTTACATAACTTATTAAAATTCATGGTTCTTAAAGTGGGGTCTTATAAAAATTATTGAGGGCTGAAAACTACCATTGGAACAGTTTTCACAGTCAAAGCATTGGGGTTGGTGAAAAATACAGTTTTTCTGCATTGTTTTAAAAAAATCCTGTGCAGGAATTTCATGTTTCCTGCATAGTTCTTAAAAATCCGTTTCTATTTAAAAATCTAGATTGAATTTTAAAAATTTTTCTTCACGAAAGTTTTAGATCTCGAAAAATCCTATAACTTTCATGTTTTGAGGAAATCCCAGTTCGGACTCTAACGTGCCCTTATTCCTTGTTGAACTCACCTGGGCACGGTCAGGCTCGGATTTTCATAAAAACCGAGGCCGTTGGAGCCTTATTTTGGAAAACTGTCCATGATGTACCCTAGGAAAAATCCTTTTCTACAACTTTTATGTTTTACGTTTTTCCCAATTCGGCCTCTAAAGGTCTCAAATTTCACTTTCCAGAAAACTGGCCAGTTTGTACCCGAACTGGCAGTTTTTGTTCTTAAATTCATTTTACGTCCTATTTCGCGCAATCTAACTCAACCGAACACGTGGGAGCCTAGAAAGCAGACATGCAGCATTTTCTAATGTCCCACTTCAACATTCATGTGACCCAATCATGTCCATGCAAACCACCGACGAAAATGCACCACCTAGGTTTTGCATGGTTCTAGATTCATTCAAACCATTCCATCCATGTCTTATTCTAGCAACCTAACATACTATTCTTAATCATGCTTGAACATATTTGGGGGACATACAACTCATTAAACATCTAGCATGCAACCCTATTGATCAAGCATCCAATCATATAGGCATGTATATCATAAAAATCATACTAGCATAAGCACCTAACCATGCATAATTGAAATTTAAACCACCTTAAGCACCTATATCAAGCACTACCTAACAAATCCAAATTAGGGCATGAAATTAAATGAGCTTATGCTCTTACATCCCTTGCTTGGAAATACACTTAAATTTCCAAATTTAAAGCTCAATCTAAAAGGATTTGGTTGGGTTTGATCCAAAATTTCTCCTCCCCCTTGGTCTCCCTCACCTTCGGCCTTCACCCTCCAATGGGTATCAAAGTTTTTCGGCCACCTTAGCTTGAGTCCTTTCAAAATCCGGCCACCCCTAATCCTTTTCCTCTTGGTTTTGCTAAATTTTCTTTCTTCCTTTCCTTCCTAGAGTTCGGATTTTAGGGAAAAATGGTGAGAAGAAAATTGACAAGAGTTTGGCTTGTTTTTCCCAATTTTTGGGTCCAAAATCCGCCCCCCCCCACCTCTATTTATAGGCTTTTTGAACTTTTCAAAATTACCAAAAAGTTCTTGAACTAGGATTTAATTATTTTCCTAAAATTGCTAATTGGTCCTTGAAGCAAAAATATTTGCTAAAGAACCCCTACATGTGGTGGCCGGCCATTGCTTGTCTTGGAGCCCAAGTTTTGCTTACCTCATCATGATGACATCATGTGCTTATCTCATGCTTACATCATCATATTTTTCAAAATTACACTTTTTGCCCCTAAAGACAAAATATTTACAATTTGACCTTCCAAGTGGCCGGCCATGTTGAGTGGTTCTAGAGCCATCCATAATTTTTTTTCATCATTTTCCTTTATCCAAAAATGATATCATAATTCCAAGGTGAGGTGATGTCATGATAAGGCCTCGTTTGGCTTGTTCCTTAATATGCAGTTCACTTTTAAGTTAACACAGATATTTCCAATACTGCTATTAACTAATAACAGTATTTTACACTGTACTGCAGTCCAAAATTTATCTGTGTAGAAATGGACTGTATAAATTTTTTTTCTTATTTCTTGAAGCCTTTTTGCCCTTAATATCCTACTTGGTGTGCTTGATTTTCATATGGTCGTTTTAAAACTTAATTATGCTATCTTGTCCATAAAGACGGTTTTCGCAGTATATTTTCCATACTGCTTATCATATCACAGTACCGTCTTATATTTGACCTCTCTGGTCAACTTTGACTTTTTCGATCAAATTTTGACCAACATGAATTCATGAAATTTCGTCATGCCTTTTTCCTTAAAAGGCCTTTTGCTTGGCTAAGTAATCTACTATTGAGTCTCGTAGCTAGTTAATCGAGAACTCAAACTTATACTATTATTCAACTCTAATCATGATTCAGACTTAGGTTTTCATTGTTCCTACGAAACTCTCAAGTCATCAAAATTTTGGGTATTACAGAAATAGTATGGAAATCCCTCATACCCCCTCATACTGTGCCGGTACCGGGTGTGACACTAACAAATAATGTCTGAGACACTAGAAAACACTGTTTCATGGTATTGATACATTAATAGAAAACACTGTTTCATGGTATTGATACATTAATGTTACACATATTTTATGTGTAAATATGAATATTAGTTGCACATTAAATATTTTTATTTCAAGTGTTGCGAAAATTATTATGCAGTAATTATTTATTTTAATTGTTAAAATAAGTAATTACGTTTTTGTAGAACATATTCTTTTAATTGTAAGAATAAATAATATCAGTCTTAATTAAGTTAATTATCTAGGTGGTCCAAATGTTGGACTGTGATTGGAGGAAATTGCTTAGAGCAATTAAAGAATGTCACGTGGTGCTCCCTACGGATACATGCACGCCCACTCCATGGGAACAGGGAGTGGTGAATTCCATTAGAATAAAAGGCAAGGAAGGGAATTTTCTCCCTATCACATGCCACCCTAGTTTATAAATAGGACCTTAGAGTCTAATAGGGTTAAGAGACTGATAACTTGTTCTCTAGCCTCCGTAGAAGCAAATAGGGTAACTTAAGCGTAGATCTAGCATAACCAACCATATATAAACCATAATATAGGAAAAATAAAAATTATGAGTTTAAGCTCTTAGAACCCATAACTTGAAATACAAATAAATCCTTAAACCAAAACCTAATAAAATTCTTAGTTAGAGGATCAAGAGTAATACCTCTAAGCTTGAAAAGGTTACTTCTAGACCTTGTGATAAGAGAAATTTGCTCTACCACCTCCACACCCACAACCGGCCACTCCCTCTCTTCTTCTCTTTTCTCTTTTTTATTTCTAAGGGCTAGAGAGGAAAAAGTTTGAAGAGAACTAAAAGTTTGAGGGTCTAACTAAATGGTTCAAGTTCTACCGCAACCCCTATTTATGGGTGAAAATTTCATAATTTCCCATAATTATTTTTTTTTTCTAAAAATTCTCCTTGAATTACACATTTGGCCCTAAAATGCAAAATTTTACCTTCTATGTCCCCATGTTGGCCGGCCATGTAGAGGGTTTTGGCTAAAAATAATCCTTTCATAGTTATCCACTTAATTCTTTCCATAATTTCAAAAATCTCAAAAATTACATAATTATCTATGATGAGTTGTCCTCCAAGTAGGGCCATGTTTGGTACTCTCTCCTAATATGCAGTCCATTTTCTTAATAATCTAGATAGTACTAATATTGTTTTAACTATCAACAGTATAGTAATACTGAACTACAGTCCAGAATTTATCTGTACTTAATTGGACAGCGTATAGGTTTTTCTTAGGACTTGAAACTACTTAGTCCTCCTTGCTCCAAATAATATTCCTGATTATTTTAGAGTGATCGCATTCCTTGTTCTTAACTCTGCATCCGTAATGACGGTCGATCACAGTATAATTTCAATACTGCTTATTATACTGCAGTACAATCTTATTCAAGTCATTAGTTATCCTGGTCATACGTTGGCAAGGGTAAAACCATATATCAAGATTCTGCCTTTTTCATCATAAGGCCTTATACTTAGCTTAATAAACTATCATTGAGTCTTATAACTTATGAGGACTCAAACATATTCTGATAAATCAGATCATGCATTTTACGTTGACATACATAGTACAGACTTAGATTTCCTTTGTATCAAATGAAATCACGAGTCTGTAAAAAGCTTGGTTGTTACAGATAGCTTGTTGGGGACAATCTTGAATCTTGATGGGAAATCAAAGGATACGGACAAGGCACGAATGGATCTAGCCGATATGAAAATAAGGTCTGGGTTGCATCATTTTAAGGTTGGAGATCAGTGGTTGAAACCTCATGCAGACTACACTTTAATCTCGGCAGAGCGGAAACAATATAGTGCTTTTATTAAATCAATAAAGTTTCTTGATGGGTTTGCAGCTAACTTGAAAAAGAACATCAATGATGCTGACGGTAAGATTACCAGACTTAAATCACACGATTGTCATGTGATCATGCAACGTCTATTACTAGTTTGTATTCTTCCATTTCTGAAAAAAGAGATCACTGATACAATTTATGAACTTTGTCATTTCTTTCAACCACTACTAAAAATTGTGGATTACACGACGGTTATTTACCGTCGTGTAAAGTTTACACGACGGTTAGACAACCGTCGTGTAATCCAACGTCGTGGAAGATACCACGACAGTTCCAAAACCGTCGTGGTATCTCAATATTACACGACGGTTCACACCGTCGTCGAATCAAGAAATATAATAGCAAACGCCGCAAATTGAGAACTTTACACGACGGTTTTCCTCAAAAACCGTCGTGTAATGTGTACCATTACACGACGGTTTTGCTCAAAACCGTCGTGTAATTAGGCTTGAATTTAAAAAAAAATAGGCTTTTTTTTTGGCAATGGCACACATTACACGACGGTTTCGGAGCAAAACCGTCGTGTAATGTGTGCCATCACCAAAAAAAAGCCTATTTTTTTAAATTTAAGCCCAATTACACTAGAATCAAATTCCATATGATTATCCAAAACAAAAATCCATTTTGGCTTTCATCGAGCATGTGGTGAGCGGATAAAAACCATGTTAAAAAATGTGTGTAGAGTGCTAAAACCGTGCACAAAAAATTCATCTCCAAAGAGCAACAATTTAAAAAAAACATTCAAACAACACTACAAATTACACTCCACACAAATTATTAAAGTATTGTGTGTTCGTAGTTTTGTTAGAAAACAAGAAATTGAGCAATATGAAAGTTACCTTGCTTTTCTTTAAAGAAAAATAGTCATGCTTTTGATGGGAACACCGGGAGAGAGAGGTGGTGATGACGGCGGCGACGTAAAAAAAACCGGGGCTATGGCAGCGGTTTGGGAAAAGTTTTAAGTGGCGGCGGTGTGACCGGATTTTAAGTTAGGGGGGGACGAGCGAAGGAGGTGGGGAGGAGAAATGTTTAAGTTGTCTAGAGGGTTGAAGATGAAAATGATGATAAATGAAGAGGAAAGTGTATTTAAGTAATGGGTTTTCGTGCGAATTCTAAAGCATGAAATCTGAAAATTTTGAAAATTTTCGGAGGATTACACGACGGTTTTCTATAACCGTTGTGTAATCCAAGGATTACACGACGGTTTTGCTCAAAACCGTCGTGTAATAATCCTCCGAAAATTTTCAAAATTTCAAAATTTCAAAAAATAAAAATAAAAAAGAGGATTACACGACGGGTTTTCGAAGAACCGTCGTGTAATCCCGAGATTACACGATTACACGACGGTTCTTCGAAGAACCGAAGAACCGTCATATAATCCTTTTTTTTTTTTTTTTTTTTTTTGAAATTTTGAAATTTTGAAATTTTGAAAATTTTCGGAGGATTATTACACGACGGTTATATAAAACCGTCGTGTAATCCGATGATTACACGACGGTTTTTAGAACCGTCGTGTAATCCTTCCTTTTTTTTTTTTTCCAAATGCTGCCGGATTACACGACGGTTCCAACAAAACCGTCGTGTAATCCGGCAGATTACACGACGGTTCATCAAAACCGTCGTGTAATCCTTTGTTTACACGACTGTTTTGTCAAATCGTCGTGTAATCTTGTTTAAGACGACGGTTTCACAAAAACCATCGTGTATTTTCCGTCGTGTAAGCCAACTTTTGTAGTAGTGAACAAATCTGTTTCAGAACTCTCAAACTCTCTGATTTGGAGAAAGCTCAAGACCAGATTATCATAATATTATGCAAGTTGGAAAGAATATTTCCGCCTGCATTTTTTGATATCATGGTTCACTTGGTATTGCATTTGCCGGAAGAAGCCATACACGGAGATCCTGTTCATACAAGGTGGATGTATCCCTTCGAGCGATATCTTGGGTCACTTAAGTAGTACATTAGAAACCGAGCACGATTGGAGGGTTCAATTGCGGAGGCTTATGTTGTGAATGAGGCTTTGACTTTCTGTTCCCATTACTTTCATGGTGTCGAAACTAAGTTCAATTGGCCCGAAAGGAACATGCCTGATCGTGATTCTTCTCCAAAGAAAAACTTGTTAGTCTTTCAATCACAATGTCGACCGATGGGAAAGATTGTAGCTACTCAATTAGATGAGCACTTAAGGAAGAAGGCTGAGTGGTACATTTTAAACAATTGTCCGGAAATTGGAAGATATATTGAGTAAGTTTATCTCATGACTTGTTAACTTTGTACCAAACACCTATCAATCAAAACTTATGATCCAGATTTCATGTATAGGGAAAACATGACTGAGCTTGAATCTATTGGTAGACAAAACTTGAATAAGGTTCAGATAGATGAGTTTCCAGCATGGTTTTACAGAAAGGTAAAACTATTGAAGTTTTTTGTGTCTTTTTTAAGGTATTAACATAGCATATTATAAGATCTTCTAAGACTTATAAATTTTTTGCTGTAGATGTACGATTTAGGGAAAAATCATTCACCAGAGGCAATTGATGAATTGCTTGCCTTGGCGTCTGGTCCTAATGACACTGTTCTATCGTACTCAGCTTGTGTTGTTAATGGGGTCAAGTTTCTGTGCAACAATCATGATATTAGGCGTAAAAAACAAAACAGTGGGGTATGTGTACCTGGTGTTGATGACAACACTTATTATGGCCAGCTAGAAGAAGTCTTCGTACTCCGTTATGTGAACGATTGTTCAGTTTTGTTGTTCAAGTGTAAATAGTTTGACACTGATCCAAGAAAGAAACGGATATTACACTATAAAAACATGACGAGTGTGTTTGTCAATGCTGAGGCCTGGAAAGATGATCCCTTTATATTATCAACGCAAGCACAACAAGTATTTTATCTAGAAGATCAGCTAAATGGCAATAATTGGAGAGTGGTCCAACAGTTTGGTCATCGACATGTGTGGGATCTTCCTGATACCTAGCATAAAGATTGTAGTTCAGTTGAGGTATTACAAGACGCATCTTCAAATATTGAACTGGTAGTTAAGCTACCTAATTTGAACTCGACAACATTCAAAAGAAACGATGCTGATCCTAAAGTTGTCGAGAATGTAACACTTGTCGAAGTTGACCTTACTAATGATAACGTTGAGCTTGAGGTGGAGTTGGATGATACTTTGGTAGAGTACGATGATGATACAACCACAAAAAATGAAGATGAGGACGATGATATTAGTTCTGAGCAAATTAATTGACAATGAGAGTAGTAGTGACGACGAATAATGTACTTCTTAATCAACTTTTTCCAACAATATTAGTAGATAATGATTAGTTCTCTGTGATCTTTGCTTTTAATATTATTCATCTTAATAAACATTGTTTAATAAACTTTATTATTTCAACAAGTGTTCAAATGACTAGACCGGTTGCTAGTTGTGCTGGATCTGCTAAATGTTCAGAACCTCCACCGGGGCCTAGAAGACTTCCTGCACATTGTGAGTCAGGTATGAATGTATTATAATATGCATTTATTAATTGTATTATATGTTAGAATTAAAATTTGTGACTTCTATTTCTTTATAGTTCCGGACGGTGGAAAGAAAGTTCGTGGGCGCACTAAAAATAAAGGGGTCCACAACATTGTTGGCGCCGGCAAAGGAAAAACTTCCAGTATTCCTTGACACCGAAGGGAAAACATATAATGGCTTGGGCATAAATGCAGCTCGGCTAAGTAACTGCATCGGTTAGGTCGTGCAGGAAAAAGTTCCTCCATATTATGACAGTTGGAAGAAGGTCCCCGATGAATTCAAGGATCAGATTCTACCGGAAACATGGGTAATAGTTTTTTTAACTTTAAATAGAGAAATAATTTTATATTTCCTGGCATGTATTAACTATAGAGTTCGTCTCTGAAATTGCAGAATCTTTTTGAATTTGATTTGACTCGTATATTGGCGGCATCGATAGATCGTAATGTGCAAGACCGGTATAAGGAATGGAAAAATGACCTTCATGAATACTTCAAGGAGCTTGGGGGGGGGGGGGGGGGGGGGGGGGGGGGGGGGGAGGGTGCTGAAAACGTAGTTAATGTGAAGAGGCAACGTCCCGACAATGTACGGACACAAGCAAATTGGGAGGCTGCTTGTGATCGCTTCTGCAGTGAGGTTTTTTTGGTATAAATTGATAAATCAGCTTTATTTTGTATTATTATGCTTCATAGAGTACTAATTATAAAAGTTCATCTTTTTAACAGAAAAGGTTGGCAACGAACAAAATAAACCGAGCAAATGTGAAGCAACCAAGTCGTCATGGGACGCAATCACACTACTACAAAAAGTAGATTACACGGCGGAGATTACACGACGGTTCCTTGAAACCGTCGTGTAAAGTCGGACTTTACACGACGGTTCCTAGGAACCGTCGTGTAAAGTCGGACTTTACAATACGGTTCCAAAGAACCGTCGTGTAAAGTACCTCGCGGAGCAACTTTACACTACGGTTCCCAAGAACCGTAGTGTAAAATCCGACTTTACACTACGGTTCCAAAGAACCGTCGTGTAAAGTGCCTCGCGGAGCAACTTTACACTACGGTTCCAAAGAATCGTCGTGTAAAGTCCGACTTTACACTACGGTTCCAAAGAACCGTCGTGTAAAGTCCGACTTTACACTACGGTTCCAAAGAACCGTCGTGTAAAGTGCCTCGCGGATCTGACTTTACACTACGGTTCCAAAGAACCGTCGTGTAAAGTGCCTCGCGGAGCCACTTTACACGACGGTTTCTTGGAACCGTCGTGTAAAGTTCGACTTTACACGACGGGTTTTAAGAACCCGTCGTGTATTCCTAACTTTTTTACCCTTACAGCAGCCCTCATTTCATCTCATTACAGATCTATCGCGCAGCCACGAAAAACATCACAGGCACTTGCAAAACCACGTCTCCTCCATTACGAAACCAACACTCGCGTATATTGAATATTTGTAAGTATTGTGATTATTACTTACTCTTCTTTTTATTTATTTGATTTTTATGGACGATTTATTGTAGATGTCAAAAATGGTATATATTCTCTTTTTTTCTTTTTCGGTATAATTAGTTGTTGACTATACGTTGTGTTTTTAAATGCAAAAACTTGATTATTGAATAATTTGTATGATAAATTTAATATCGATTTAGGTCGGGTTCTTGGAAATGGATCGAAAATGGATGTGGACAAATAGATTGACTAGAAAATATCGAGATGGGATTCAAGAATTTTTGTCATTTGCGGAAACTCACATAAAGAATGATAAGATTCGATGTCCTTGTGTGGATTGTGGAAATCATAGATCTCATCCAGTTGATGAAGTTAGAAGACACTTGCTTGCGCGTGGGATTATTTGTTCGTACCAAACGTGGTATTTACACGGTGAAATGTGTTTTAATCCATCATCGAACAACAAAGCGAAAGATGACGTTGTTGAGGAAGTTGTAGGAGATAATTTGTTTGATATGGTTAATGATTTGGAAGAACAGTTTGTGCATCGTCCGGAGTTATTTGAAGCAATGATAAATGATGTCGAAATGCCCTTGTATGAGGGGTGTAGTAAATATACGAAATTGTCCGCATTGGTCAAATTATGGAACATGAAGGCATTGGGAGGGTGGACAAATTCTAGTTTCACGGCTTTTTTGGAATTTCTAAGAGAGGTTCTACCGGTTGATAATAAAATACCCGCTAGTATGTACGAAGCTAAGAAGACGTTGAGCACTTTGGGAATGGAATATGAAAAAATTCATGCATGTCCAAATGATTGCGCCCTTTACCGAAATGCGTACGAGGATTTGGATGAATGTCCGGTTTGTAAGGAGTCAAGATGGAAGAAGGGCAAGAAGCCAACGAATGGCAGAAAAAGGTGTGCCGGCAAAGGTGTTATGGTACATTCCTCAGGCACCGCGTCTACGGCGTTTATTCCGTAATGCCGAGCATGCCAAGAATTTGACTTGGCACCATGATAAACGTGTTGAAGATGACATGCTTAGACATCCAGCCGATGCACCATAATGGAAGACCTTTGATGCCGATCATCCTGAATTTTGTGCGGAACCATGGAATCAACGTATTGGTTTGTCGGCGGACGGAATTAACCCACATGGTAATATGAGTAGTAGGCATAGTACTTGGCCCGTCATACTTGTCAACTACAATCTCCCTCCGAAGTTGAGCATGAAGCGAAAGTTCTTGATGTTGACCTTATTGATATCTGGTCCTCAACAACCAGGGAATGACATTGATGTGTACTTAGCACCACTAATCGATGATCTAAAGAGCTTATGGGAAAAGGGGATCGAAGTTAGAGATGCTTACCGTCAAGAGACATTCACACTCCGTGCAATGTTGATGTGGACAATCAATGACTTTCCTGCTTATGGAAATCTATCTGGTTATTCAGTCAAGAGTTCTATCGGTTGTCCCGTTTGTATGAAAGAAACATCCTCCATCCGATTGAAGAATGGTAAGAAAACCGTTTACCTTGGTCATAGGAGATTCTTACCACAAAATCATCGATACCGCAAACAGAAAAAGGCTTTCGATGGCAAAACGGAAGAAAGAAACCCTCCCCGGGTTTTGACCGGCGAAGACGTTTATGAGATGGTTAAGGATTTGAAAGTGGTGCTCGGGAAAAGAAAACGGCGTAACAATGATCCCGTGGTAGACGGCCCTTGAAAAAAACGGTCAATCTTCTACGAAATTCCATATTAGAGGACACTTTTTGTTCGTCATTGCTTGGATGTGATGCATATTGAGAAAAACGTGTGTGAATCAATAGTGGGCACGTTGCTAGACATTCCTAATAAGAGCAAAGATGGTGAGAAGGCACGGTTGGATCTTAAGGAATTGAAGATTAGACTTAATTTGATCCCTATGAAGAAAGGGAATGCAACTTACTTACCTCCGGCGAAGTACACACTATCAAGACAAGAAAAAAGAAAGCTTTGTGAGTGGCTCGCTTCTGTAAAAGTGCCCAACAGGTATTCTTCCAACTTGAAAAGGTTGGTGTCTATGAAGGATCTGAGGCTGATTGGCATGAAATCACATGATTGTCATATCTTGATGCAACAGTTATTACCACTGGCGTTGCGAGGAGTTTTAAGGAAGGACGTGAGATTCGCAATTACCAAGTTATGCTCATTTTTCAACTCGATATGCTCTAAGGTAATAGATCCATTGACACTAGATTCGCTACAATTAGAGTTGGTTAAGACTTTGTGCTTGCTTGAAAAGTACTTTCCACCCTCATTTTTTGACATAATGATTCATCTAACTGTGCACTTAGTTCGGGAAGTGAAGCTATGTGGACCGGTGTACTTGAGATGGATGTATCATTTTGAAAGGTACATGAAGGTTTTGAAGGGTTATGTCAAGAACCGAAATCGGGCAGAAGGATGTATAGTAGAAAGCTACATTGCGGAGGAATAGGTCTAATTTTGCTCCGAGTATTTGTCCACCGCGGAGGCGATTGGGTTGCCGAAGACTACAAACATTGACTGGAAAAGACTATCCGTCGGCGTTCCATCGCAGGTAAATCGATGTGAATGGGAGAAAGGTTGTCTCTATACTTTACATAATAGGGTTGAAGTTGAGCCTTTTATCGAGCTTCACCTACAGGAAATAAGAGATAAATATCCAAGAAGAGGACGAAATGAAAAGTTGATACACGATGACCACAATCGGACGTTTCGTCTGTGGCTACGAAGTCATGTCTTTCAGAAGGACGGCTATTCGCAAGAGTTAATGAACCTCGCTAAAGGTCCGTTGATGATTGTTACACGGTATACATCGTACTTCGTCAATGGTTATACATTCTACACTCGCGAAAGAGATGAGAAGCATCCCGTTCAAAATAGTGGTGTTAGTATCCGTGCTAACGCAATGCATATTTCATCTGCAAAGGACAAGAATCCAGTTTATGGAACTATGAACTACTTCGGTTTCATTGAAGATATTTGGGAACTCGATTACTGTGGTTTACATGTAGCACTCTTTAAGTGCAAATGGGCAGACAATAATTATGTAAGGATTGACAGTGATGGCATCACAGTTGTGGACTTTAGACGATTGGGATACAAAAATGATCCATTCATTATGGCATCACAAGCAATCCAAGTATTTTATACAACGGATCCCAGCAATGCAGAGTTGTCCTTAGTTGTGCAGATGAAGCCAAAATTGTACCGTGACGGGCAAGAAGATGAGGAAGATTGCTCCGACATTCCATCTTTCACACAGGGAATGCCACCGGTTGAGGAGATTGACGAATTCGATGATGATATTGTACACTTGGTTCGACCAGATATTGAATGGACACGTGTTGAGGCAGCAAAGAGAAAAAAGAAAAACACTTGAACATTATGCCATTTAGTGTGTACAAGTACATTAATTAATTTCTATTGTAATTCATCATGATCTATACCATCTTTAGTTTGTTATGTTGATTGCTATATATATATTGAATATTAAATTTGAATCAGGATCAATGCTACAGTTTGCTTAATTTTTTGTATACAACACAGTGGTGTGAGGTCGTCGGAATGTGGTGCCAAATTTCAAAAAAATTTCAAAATTTTTTGAAGATTACACGACGATGTATTTTAAAACCGTCATGTAATCCCCACAAGTCGAGGGAATTACACGACGAGCCCACAAGGGCCCGTCGTGTGAATACCAAAAGCGATTACACGACGGGCCCCAAGGGCCCGTCGTGTAATCCTCCTGGTGTGGGAGGATTATGTAATAACCGGAATTTTTACGGACTCTTATATGCAAGAAATTTAAGTCCGTACTATGTGTTAGATGATGTTTCATGAAAATTATGAGTATCAATGGGAAATTCATAATTTTATCAGTATATGCTTCAGTTCTCGATTAATTAGATACGAGACTCAATAATAGTTTGCTTAGTCATGCATAGAACCTTTTGAGAAAAAGGGTAGAAAAATTTTATGATTTTATGATGGTCAAAGTTTGACCAAGGAAAGTCAAAGGTTTGACTAAGATGATACTGCAGTGTAATTTATCGGTATAGAAACTATACTGCAGAAAACTGTCGTTACAGACGATTAAGCGAGAATAAGGTTTGAGACGACGTTAGAGAAAAATCAAGCACAATATTTGGAGCAATATAAGCTAAATGGTTTCAAGTCCCAAGAAAAATTTTATACATAGTCCAATTTTATGCAGATGGATTTTGGACCACAATTCAGTATGATAATACTATTTTAGGACAAAACAATATTGATATTATCAAAATTAATAAGGAAATAGATTGCATAATTATATTAATGGATTTTTGGAACCAAGTGGATAATTATGCAAGAATTGGAAGTCAAGTAGCACTACATTAGCCGATCACCCGCAGGGACTAAATTGCAAATAATTTGTCCTTAAGGGCTAAAGTGCAATTTTTGGAAAATATGAGATAAGCAAGTGATGTCATCAAGATGATGCAAGCAAGATGATGTCATCAAGATGAGGTAAGCATGGGTAGCTTGGTGAACAAGGCAAACAAAGCTTGATGAACAAGCCAACTTTTGGCTCACAACCATTGCATGGCCGGCCATTCCAAAATAGAGATGAGCTAGAAGGGATTCCATGCACCACAAGGCTCCACATGGCACCTCATGGCCGGTTATTCATGCTTGGAGAGCAAGGAAAATTGCTTATGTAAGCATGCTTAGGTAAGCTTAGTGATGTATGCATGATAAGGCAAGCAAAACACTTGGTTGGTGAGCAAGTAACTTGCCTCCCAAGGCTTTCTAGTGGCCGGCCATCTAGGGACAAGGAGGGAACCCATTTGTTTTAATGGCAAATGTGGAAATTCAAGTGGACTTAGTGAAATAAAATTTAATGTGGAAAATTGGGAATTTTCCACCTATAAATAGGTGGTGTGTGTGGGATTTTGGCTCACTTAGAGTGACCCCAAAAATTTAGTTCTCTTCTCCCTCCCTCCCTAAAGGCCGACCAAAGAGAAAGAAAAAAAAAAAAAAATGGGTGAGTGGCCGGATTCTTGAGTGAGAAATCACCAACCAAGCAACCAAAAGAAATTTTGGTGCTCCTAGGTGAAGGTGAATTCGGCCATGGGTGAGCAAGAAAAGGGAAAGGAAAAATTGGAGGGAATTAGGATGTAGGGAGCTCGGTTTTGGCTTGAAACAATCACCAAGTGAGGTGAAAAATTTTGGTGCCCAATTGGAGGGCAAAACCGTGGGAAAGGAAGAGCCAAGGGAGGGAAAAATTTGGATCCACCAACCCTAACCCATTTCTAGGGTTAGCCAAGGTAAAATCTCCCATAAACCCTAGAGGTAAACCCTTTAACCTTAATTCTCTTATTGAGTTTGGAACAAGAAATTTATGTGTATGTTTTCATGTGATTATGGCCAAAAAGTTGGAACCCCAATTGGAGGGGAAGACCGGCTGTTGGTGAAGGGAAAAGGGACAGCAAAAGCCAAGCCCAAATCTTGGATCTAAGTGAGGTATAAATTCTTAAACCCTAAGTATTTCATTTAAATTTCATTGGGAAATTTAAATGTATTTAAGCTTGGTTTGTAATGAGCATAAGCTCACTTTAATTTTCTGCCCTAGTTAGGATTTTAGGGTATGTGCTTGATTAGTTAGGGTTCTTGGTTTGGTGGTTTCAATATTGCATGTTAAGTGTTTGTTATGTTGATTAGGGTTTATGTGCTTGATGTATGACGTTAATTTTGTTTTGCATGGATGTATGTTTTATGTTAGAAACGCTGCATGTCTGATCTTAGGCTCCCGCGGTGGCTGGTTGAGCTAGATTCCACGTCTAGGACGTAAAACGAACTCTAAACCGAAAAACTGCCAGGTTCGGGTGAATCCTGACCAGTTTTACGGCAAGCCGATTTTGAGGCCTTTAGAGCTCGAATTAGAGAAAACTTAAAACATGAAAGTTGTTCAGAAGGGTTTTTACTAGGGGGCAATGCGGATGGATTTCCAAATTGAGGCTCCAATGGCCTCCGTTTTTACAGAAAACCGAGACTGGTCTGCCCAGACCTAATCTACACGTCCAGCAAGTTCAAGTTAAAACTGACAAGAATCCAAGCAGAATTGGGTTTTTTTCAAAACATGAAAGTTTTAGAATTTTTCGAGATCTAAAACTTTCATGAAGACAACTTTTCAAATTCAATTCAGATCTTTAAACTGACACAGTTTTATAAAGACAGTGCAGGGAACAAGAAATTCCTGCACAGGATTTTCTAAAAACAGTTTGGAAAAAATTGTATCTTTCTCTAAAATCACTGTTTTGATTATGGAAACTATTCCAAAGGTAGCTTCCAGCCCTAAATGATTTTTACAAAGACCTATTTCAAGAATATGAATTTTTGTGAGTTAAGTAAAAGATTTTTGAAGTTAATTTACCCAAGTTTCCAAAGAAATGGAAACTAGATTTTTTAAACTAAAGTTTAGTAAGTAAAGCGATTACGCATGGTAACCGGGAAAGATACCCGAGTTACTGGGTCAAGCCCAAGGCTCAAAGGTTGACCCAAAGAGGGTTGACCATAGTTGACCGTAATTGACTTTGGTTGACCAAGAGTTTGACTACAATTAACCTTAAGGGTTAGTCAAGATAACCCTAAAGGATACCAAGATTAATAAATTGGGCTAAGATAAAAGGTTAATTGAGGTAACCCAATAATTATGGACAAGAATAAAGCCCGAGGTTAGGAAGGTAACCTAACCCTAATGGTATGTATAAAGGTTTAGCACATGAGGGTATCCAACGTAACCTCTTAAAGATTAATCCATATTGGGTTGTTTTTAAAATAATAGGGTTACTATTTGTAACCCAGTAAGACATCTAGTATCGGGGACATATACCTAGAATTACCCATAGTTGTTGGTTGGGATACCAACATTTAATAATTATGATTTATAGTAAGATAGAATGTAAATGATTCTTATCTTACACCCTGTTTGGAAACAGGAGTAGGAACTATTGTCGTGCTATATTGGGACGATAAATCAAGAGCATAGGACTACAGGCAAGTATCGAACCTCACCTACAGTATGAAAATAGTAAAGACTATTTTCAATTATACTATATTTTCAAGTATACATGCTATGTTATGCTATGATATGTGATGCCATAATGTGTGATACTATGCTATGATGTGCTAAGTTATGTTATTACATGTTATGCCATGTTATAAGAATGTCATGTTAACAAAAATGCCATGTTTTCCAAAATGTCATGGTTTCAAAAATGCTACGTTTACAAAAATGTCATGGTTTTAAAAAAAAAATGCCATGTTTTCAAGAATGTTATGTTATAGCAAGTGTTAATTATGATATGACATAGTGACATCATGAAGCATGTTCACTAATGTTAAATCACATGGTAAGATAAACAGTAAGGTGTCGTACCAATCTCCCGTGATCGTGGAGGCTACATGTTTCAGTTGTAACCTTGACCGTCCGTGATCGTGAAGGGTCAAGTTTATATTTTTCCCAGAACTGTTAGGGACATTGCAAACCCTAGCTTTGTCTGGAGGCTGCGCGCTTTCGGTACGGACACTATGGGCCCATATGTTGAGACAAGATAATAAAGATTGAGTCTATAATGAAGCATAAAACATTCAATCAATCATAAATGGCTCATGCATAAATCATATGATGATTGACATGTTTTCTTTGAGGTTTAAAATGTTTTGTGAGATTATGTTTGTACTTGCTGGGCGAAAGCTCATCAGATATTTCATACTGTAGGTAAGATGCCTACAGCGGTACTTGGTGGGCCATGAAGACGATGCAGCAAGTGAAGGGCGGTGTGGGATACCACTACGCAAGATTTTCCGCAAATATTTTAAGTATGAAGTTGTATATGTATGATTAAAAAAAAAATTATTCTGTAATTTTCTTCAAGTTCAAGTGAAAGAAACTAAGTAATAAGTTAAGTAAGTAAAGTAACGGCCCACGTCTACGTAGCCGGCCCTACGTGGATTGTCGGGGGCGTTACAGATGGTATCAGAGCGGTATCCTGCCAGCCTACTTCACGTTGCTTCACATCGTTTCTGCAAGTGCCCAAGTAAGTTAAATTTTTTTTTCTTTTTCTCTTACGATTAGAATTAGTTAAGATATGGCTTACGTGATAAGCATATATTATCAATGGTTGCACGGAGGATGATGCCCGTGATACTTTGGATTTTGTGGGATGCATTAGAGCGATCCTAAAATTTGCCATAATGTGTATGTGAGGGATAAGCTTATGGTATGATATGAAAAGAACATGAAGAATCCTTAAAGATAATGATAAGTTATGATGTTTCCATGATAGGACATGATAAGATATGAATGGAAGAATGAGTATTAGAAATGAGAGGAATTAAGAACTAGAATTAGAAGATAGTTCGCCAAATTCCGCAAGAATCTAATCCTGCAACTGTAATGGCTAAGTTGCAACGATAATTGCTAGAATAGCAATGAGAAATGAATAGGCTTCGAGATCAGATAGCCTATCACCCTACCTTAGTATGGTGATAATTAGGAACTTTTCATTTTAAGGAAAGGATCAATACCATGGAAGTTAAGTTTTCTGGTTGTGAAACTTTTGCCCTAAAAGAGTAATATTAGATACGGGGAAAAGTATGGTGATGCCTTAGCTTGGAATAGCAAATAGGCAATGTGCCAATATGAGTTGGATATTACCAACATTAATTTAGCAGACCATGATAATGACTATGAGTCTGATGATGACGTTAATGAGGGTGAGATCAATAACAACCTTTTAAGTAATGGAAATTATGTAATGATGGGAAGTTTTAGATATTCCTAAGAATTATGATTGTGCCTTTGTGATATAAAGGAAATATTGAAAGCGAAAAAGAAGCTTTTAACTAGCTAACAAGTAGCTAGTTGATACAAGGATACCTTTCACTGCATTACTTGAACGATATTATGTATAAAAAAAAAAATATTTTCAATACTACTATTTAGTATTGTTTTCCATGATTCACTTGGAAAAAGATTCCAAGAATTTTTTTTATGTATGGTGCTTGATCTTATGCTTATTAGAACCAACCCATGTTATAATATGTAAGGGCCAATCCTTAAGGAAGGAAAAAGTTCCAAGAGAGGGGCCACCATGAAAAGTCAAGGGTTCTAACAGCACAAGATTAACATTGTACCAGAGGGTCCTCAGCTTCAGCTAAATTGAAAGAAAAATATTTTCAATATGATATATTCGCTGAGCCCTCATTTAAGTTAAAGAGAAGTATCTTAAATATAAGATACAATATGTTTTTCAAGTATGGAAAAGTTAAATATGCTTTTCAAATATGGCAAGTTATATGATATACTTGCTCAGAAATTTTATGAAAAAAGTTTTTGTGATGCAGTGTAAAAGGATAAAAGTATAATGAAAGTATGTATGAAGGTATGTATGCAGTATGATCAGTAAGTATATATGAAAGTTATGAAAGTATGATGACAGTATGAAAGAATGATGATAGAAAATGAAGGTATGAAATTATGATGATATGAAAGAAGATTATGGTTCTATATAAGAGACCTAATCTCATTAAGTTATTAAAAGGGAACAAATTGTATGGATTTATGGTGGATTTGAAGACAAGCCACCTAGAATTATTCTAATTTTCGAGGACGAAAATTGTTTAAGGAGGATAGATTGTAATAACCGGAATTTTTACGGACTCTTATATGCAAGAAATTTAAGTCCGTACTATGTGTTAGATGATGTTTCATGAAAATTATGAGTATCAATGGGAAATTCATAATTTTATCAGTATATGCTTCAGTTCTCGATTAATTAGATACGTGACTCAATAATAGTTTGCTTAGTCATGCATAGAACCTTTTGAGAAAAAGGGTAGAAAAATTTTATGATTTTATGATGGTCAAAGTTTGACCAAAGAAAGTCAAAGGTTTGACTAAGATGATACTGCAGTGTAATTTATCGGTATAGAAACTATACTGTAGAAAACTGTCGTTACGGACGATTAAGCGAGAATAAGGTTTGAGACGACGTTAGAGAAAAATCAAGCACAATATTTGGAGCAATATAGGCTAAATGGTTTCAAGTCCCAAGAAAAATTTTTATACTTAGTCCAATTTTATGCAGATGGATTTTGGACCACAATTCAGTATGATAATACTATTTTAGGACAAAACAGTATTGATATTATCAAAATTAATAAGGAAATAGATTGCATAATTATATTAATGGATTTTTGGAACCAAGTGGATAATTATGCAAGAATTGGAAGTCAAGTAGCACTACATTAGCCGATCACCCGCAGGGACTAAATTGCAAATATTTTGTCCTTAGGGGCTAAAGTGTAATTTTTGGAAAATATGAGACAAGCAAGTGATGTCATCAAGATGATGCAAGCAAGATGATGTCATCAAGGTGAGGTAAGCATGGGTAGCTTGGTGAACAAGGCAAACAAAGCTTGATGAACAAGCCAACTTTTGGCTCACAACCATTGCATGGCCGGCCATTCCAAGATAGAGATGAGCTAGAAGGGATTCCATGCACCACAAGGCTCCACATGGCACCTCATGGCCGGTTATTCATGCTTGGAGAGCAAGGAAAATTGCTTATGTAAGCATGCTTAGGTAAGCTTAGTGATGTATACATGATAAGGCAAGCAAAACACTTGGTTGGTGAGCAAGTAACTTGCCTCCCAAGGCTTTCTAGTGGCCGGCCATCTAGGGACAAGGAGGGAACCCATTTGTTTTAATGGCAAATGTGGAAATTCAAGTGGAATTAGTGAAATAAAATTTAATGTGGAAAATTGAGAATTTTCCACCTATAAATAGGTGGTGTGTGAGGGATTTTGGCTCACTTAGAGTGACCCCAAAAATTTAGTTCTCTTCTCCCTCCCTCCCTAAAGGCCGACCAAAGAGAAAGAAAAAAAAAAAAATGGGTGAGTGGCCGGATTCTTGAGTGAGAAATCACCAACCAAGCAACCAAAAGAAATTTTGGTGCTCCTAGGTGAAGGTGAATTCGGCCATGGGTGAGCAAGAAAAGGGAAAGGAAAAATTGGAGGGAATTAGGATGTAGGGAGCTCGGTTTTGGCTTGAAACAATCACCAAGTGAGGTGAAAAATTTTGGTGCCCAATTGGAGGGCAAAACCGTGGGAAAGGAAGAGCCAAGGGAGGGAAAAATTTGGATCCACCAACCCTAACCCATTTCTAGGGTTAGCCAAGGTAAAATCTCCCATAAACCCTAGAGGTAAACCCTTTAACCTTAATTCTCTTATTGAGTTTGGAACAAGAAATTTATGTGTATGTTTTCATGTGATTATGGCCAAAAAGTTGGAACCCCAATTGGAGGGGAAGACCGGCTGTTGGTGAAGGGAAAAGGGACAGCAAAAGCCAAGCCCAAATCTTGGATCTAAGTGAGGTATAAATTCTTAAACCCTAAGTATTTCATTTAAATTTCATTGGGAAATTTAAATGTATTTAAGCTTGGTTTGTAATGAGCATAAGCTCACTTTAATTTTCTACCCTAGTTAGGATTTTAGGGTATGTGCTTGATTAGTTAGGGTTCTTGGTTTGGTGGTTTCAATATTGCATGTTAAGTGTTTGTTATGTTGATTAGGGTTTATGTGCTTGATGTATGACGTTAATTTTGTTTTGCATGGATGTATGTTTTATGTTAGAAACGCTGCATGTCTGATCTTAGGCTCCCGCGGTGGCTGGTTGAGCTAGATTCCACGTCTAGGACGTAAAACGAACTCTAAACCGAAAAACTGCCAGGTTCGGGTGAATCCTGACCAGTTTTACGGCAAGCCGATTTTGAGGCCTTTAGAGCTCGAATTAGAAAAAACTTAAAACATGAAAGTTGTTCAGAAGGGTTTTTACTAGGGGGTAGCGTGGATGGATTTCCAAATTGAGGCTCCAATGGCCTCCGTTTTTACAGAAAACCGAGACTGGTCTGCCCAGACCTAATCTACACGTCCAGCAAGTTCAAGTTAAAACTGACAAGAATCCAAGCAGAATTGGGTTTTTTTCAAAACATGAAAGTTTTAGAATTTTTCGAGATCTAAAACTTTCATGAAGAAAACTTTTTCAAATTCAATTCAGATCTTTAAACTGACACAGTTTTATAAAGACAGTGCAGGGAACAAGAAATTCCTGCACAGGATTTTCTAAAAACAGTTTGGAAAAAATTGTATCTTTCTCTAAAATCACTGTTTTGATTATGGAAACTATTCCAAAGGTAGCTTCCATCCCTAAATGATTTTTACAAAGACCTATTTCAAGAATATGAATTTTTGTGAGTTAAGTAAAAGATTTTTGAAGTTAATTTACCCAAGTTTCCAAAGAAATGGAAACTAGATTTTTTAAACTAAAGTTTAGTAAGTAAAGCGATTACGCATGGTAACCGGGAAAGATACCCGAGTTACTGGGTCAAGCCCAAGGCCCAAAGGTTGACCCAAAGAGGGTTGACCATAGTTGACCGTAATTGACTTTGGTTGACCAAGAGTTTGACTACAATTAACCTTAAGGGTTAGTCAAGTAACCCTAAAGGATACCAAGATTAATAAATTGGGCTAAGATAAAAGGTTAATTGAGGTAACTCAATAATTATGGACAAGAATAAAGCCCGAGGTTAGGAAGGTAACCTAACCCTAATGGTATGTATAAAGGTTTAGCACATGAGGGTATCCAACGTAACCTCTTAAAGATTAATTCATATTGGGTTGTTTTTAAAATAATAGGGTTACTATTTGTAACCCAGTAAGACATCTAGTATCGGGGACATATACCTAGAATTACCCATAGTTGTTGGTTGGGATACCAACATTTAATAATTATGATTTATAGTAAGATAGAATGTAAATGATTCTTATCTTACACCCTGTTTGGAAACAGGAGTAGGAACTATTGTCGTGCTATATTGGGACGATAAATCAAGAGCATAGGACTACAGGCAAGTATCGAACCTCACCTATAGTATGAAAATAGTAAAGACTATTTTCAATTATACTATATTTTCAAGTATACATGCTATGTTATGCTATGATATGTGATGCCATAATGTGTGATACTATGCTATGATGTGCTAAGTTATGTTATTACATGTTATGCCATGTTATAAGAATGTCATGTTAACAAAAATGTCATGTTTTCCAAAATGTCATGGTTTCAAAAATGCTACGTTTACAAAAATGTCATGGTTTTAAAAAAAAATACCATGTTTTCAAGAATGCTATGTTATAGCAAGTGTTAATTATGATATGACATAGTGACATCATGAAGCATGTTCACTAATGTTAAATCACATGGTAAGATAAACAGTAAGGTGTCGTACCAACCTCCCGTGATCGTGGAGGCTACATGTTTCAGTTGTAACCTTGACCGTCCGTGATCGTGAAGGATCAAGTTTATATTTTTCCCAGAACTGTTAGGGACATTGCAAACCCTAGCTTTGTCTGGAGGCTGCGCGCTTTCGGTACGGACACTATGGGCCCATATGTTGAGACAAGATAATAAAGATTGAGTCTATAATGAAGCATAAAACATTCAATCAATCATAAATTGCTCATGCATAAATCATATGATGATTGACATGTTTTCTTTGAGGTTTAAAATGTTTTGTGAGATTATGTTTGAACTTGCTGGGCGAAAGCTCATCAGATATTTCATACTGTAGGTAAGATGCCTGCAGCGGTACTTGGTGGGCCATGGAGACGATGCAGCAAGTGAAGGGCGGTGTGGGATACCACTACGCAAGATTTTCCGCAAATATTTTAAGTATGAAGTTGTATATGTATGATTAAAAAAAAAAAATTATTCTGTAATTTTCTTCAAGTTCAAGTGAAAGAAACTAAGTAATAAGTTAAGTAAGTAAAGTAACGGCCCACGTCTACGTAGCCGGCCCTACATGGATTGTCGGGGGCGTTACAGATTAAACGACGGTCCCCCAGGGGACCGTCGTTTAATCCCCCTCAGGGGGGCTTAAACGACGGTCCCAAGTCCCTTGGGGGCCCGTCGTGTAATCTCCCCGAATTGGGGGGATTACACGACGGTCCCCTCGGGCCCATCGTGTAATCTAATATTACACGACGGTTTTAAAATAGCCCGTCGTGTAATCTTCAAAAAAATTTTAAAAGTTTTTAACTTTCGTTTTTCGAAATCCGCGCGCAAACCCATTACTTAAATACAACTTCCTCTCATTTTCTCTCCACATACCTTCTCATTTCTCTTCACACTCTCTAAATATCTCAAGTACCCAATTCCTCCTCCAAGCCGCCGCCAACTCCGTCGTTGCCGCCGCCATCGCCGTCTTGTCGCCGCCGTCGCCGTAGCCAATTTATTGGTGTTGGAGTGTCTATTCATCTTCAAAGAAAATCAAGGTAAGTTCATATACAACTTAAAATAAATTTGGGATTTTTGTCTTGTTGTTTGTCACTAAAGATCCATTTTTTAGCATGGGTATTTAAGTTCATAATTATGCTCTTTGTAGATTAATGGTTTGTGAGTGGTTTTTACACTTTACATACACAAGAATTTTTCCCGCCCACAATATGCTCGATGAAATGTCAACTTGAGTTTTTGGAGGAATAATATAGAAGCAATCACTATTATATATGTATAAAAGCATACACATGAATTTTTTGAGTGTTATTTTTGCCCTATGGCAGCGTTTTTTTTGCACTTATGGTTTTTATGTCCTAATTCGTGTGGGGCGCCGAGGCGCCCTTGTGGGGCGCCCGTGTGTGGCGCCGAGGCGCCCTTGGACCCCAGGCGCCCGTGTGGGGCGCCGAGGCGCCCTTGTGGGGTGCCCTGGCGCCATTGGGCGCCTTCTGCCCGTGTGGGGCGTATAAATTTTGTTATATTTTTTACACTATATTTTATTTGTGCCAACATAATAACAATTAAAAAAAATAATAGAAGGAAAAAGTTCGAATACCCATAACAATAATTTTTGTTTTTGTTATTGCCAATAAATGTAGGTGAACGAATACAATGGAAAATTTCAAAAAGGGACGAGCATGAAGGAGAAACCCGATGGATCCCACTATCAAGGGCAAGCGAAGGGCAACAATAATGAAACGCGTCCATATGGCAAGGAAAAGAGGTGAACGAATTCAAGTCACGTTTGACGAGAAAGGACAACCGGAAGGGAAGCACGGTGACGAATTGATGAGCTGGATTGGAGTGCTCGCTCGAGAGCATGTTCCAATATGGATTCAAGATTGGAGATCTCGTGATTTAGACGGATTGAAAGAAATTATTTGGAAAGAAACTGTTACTTCTTTCACCGTGGAAGAAAGCTTCCGGACCACTTGTTTAAAATCATGTGGTGAGGCTGCAAGGAATTTTCGGTATGATCTGTACAAGACATTTGTCGAGGAATTTATAAATGAAGAAAGCGTGTGGACACGGCCGCAAAAAGTTATTGACAACTACCCCAATATTGAAGAAGAGGATTGGATGAAATTCGTTCAGTATAGAACGTCCTCGCAATTCCAACAACTATCTGATCGTGGAAGCGAAATAAGGACAAACAACGAATACTCATCAAGAGGAGGCCGAGACGGATATAGGAAGCTCGACCAGGAAATGGTATGTCAATAAATTTTGTTTGTACTAAATCGTATCCCATTTATACTAACGATGTTAATTACAGTTTAAGAAGACTGGAAAATAGGAAAAAAGAGATGGTTTGTGGCTAGAGCAACAGACAGCCGCAGATGGAGAGTTGAAAGATCCGGCATGTCAAAAAGTTAGCGAGATGATAGTAAGTTTACTAACTAACAATATTTTCTTCATCACTACTATACGTACTTACAACCCTTTTACTTAAATGATTTCTGTTAATAATCTTGTAGATGGAGTACAACACACAGGCGAGCCAAGGCACTTTCGAGTCAGTTGGCACTAATGATGTATTGTCGCAGGCATTATCAAGACCCGAACACAAAGGTCGTGTCCGTGGCCAATCAAAGTTCGTAAAGCCGTCTCAGTACTTTAACCTAAGTCGAAGTTCGAAGAAAGACAATGAAGTACAATCAATGAGACGTGAAATAGAAGAATTAAAGGCGTTGGTGCGTGGTCTATGTGCGAACAAAGATGTGGAGCCGTCGGTTGATCCCAAGAATGTGCCAACCGTAGACCAACACAACAGCTTTAAGGCTAGTTGCTCTGCCCAAGAAAAACAACATGGAGTTGCTGAGCCGCCAACCATGCCTGTCGACAGTCAGAGTGTAAGCTCTATACCTTCGATGAAGTTCAGGGTGGACAGTTGCTTGTTGCGTTTGGAAGAGCATGGCTCGAGAGCCTCCCCACCGATACGGTGCATGGGATTCCACTGGGGGAAGGGAACGTGCGAGTGTCAATCAACGTGCCCAAATTAAAAAAAGCACCATTACCTATACCGACGAACGACGCAACCACTGTAGAGGATGCTGTTAATGGGTTTGTTGCTTGGCCTAAAAGTTTAGTTGAGCTCGACATGAGTATGAACAAGGCGAGTCGAGGGCCTAGTCACGTTCCCGACCCAGCAGCTGGCAACAAAAAACGGCAAAAAAAGGCTGGAAAGAAAACGATCGACTCTCGAACTGAGGTACAACAAGGTGCGGAAGAACAAAAACTCGTGTTCGACTTTAATAACATGAACAAGGCAATGAGGCCTTTGGCTTATTATGCACATAGTTCCACGCGTCAAGGTAATCAGATTGAGGTCCCAATACCATCCACGATTATGGGTTTTGATATGCCTGTCTTTCTGAGCTTTGAAGATATTTTTGAGTTCTTTAATTTACAAGAAATCAGTGCGAATTGTATATTAGTCTACATGAGGTACGGCATTCACACTCTCTAAATTTTCTTTTTATCTGGAACTTCCTCTCATATTTCATGTAGAGTAACATTTTTGATACGGTTATGCAGATATTTGGAGGAACTATGTAGAATTAACGGGCAAGCTGAGAAGTTTGTGTTTGTGTCTCCAACTTGATCTCACCGGTGAGAACAGATACTGAAGATGCTGGCATGAGAGAGCGAGCCGACAATCTTATCAGCTTTTTGCGTGACGCACCCAAAGAACGGCTTTATCTTGTGCCACATAACAGAGGGAGACATTGGGTTTTGGGTGTCATTGACCCATGGGAGGAACTCATCCTTTATTTTGATCCTCTTCGGGAGAAGAAACGCGACGACTTTACTGAGCTAATGAACATGTAAGTCAATTTGAATATGTTATTTTTTTTAATCTTAATTATATGCATCTTAATTAGTTTGAATTTTACCAATTTGCTAGGGCCCTAACGGATTGGAAGATTACGACCGGAGAAGGGATTAGAAGAAGACGAGACTGTAAAACCAAAATCTCGAACCGTCCTTGTCCTCTCCAAGAGGGAAGTGTTGAATGTGGTTATTTTGTTTTAGGTTTTATGAGGGATATAGTGTTGTATGGAATTGACGCACTTGAAAGTAAACAATTTTATTCTTCTGAGGATTTGGATCTGATTAGGGGAGAATGGTCTAGCCATGTAATGGAATTCATTAATTATGATGTATAAACTTATAATGTAATAATTGGAGTGTATTTTTAGTTTGATTAATGAAGTTAATCGTGTATTGGATAACATACAGATTAGGCCACCCGTGGGGAAAAAAAAAAACCCAATTTTTTTTTTTAAAATAATAGATTACATGACGGTTCCTCACGGAACCGTCGTGTAATCTATATGATTACACGACGGTTCCGGGAGGAACCGTCGTGTAATCGTTTGGTTCTGGTCTTGATTACACGACGGTTCCGGGAGGAACCGTCGTGTAATCAAGTATGATTACACGACGGTTCCTCCCGGAACCGTCGTGTAATATCCGTGCCGTGAGATTACACGACGGTTCATTCCGAAACCGTCGTGTAATGTTTTTTATTTTGCTCCACCACGTAACTGTTTACCGGGATTACACGACTGTTGGAAAACCGTCGTGTAAAACTTAGATACGACGACGGTACTAAAACCGTCGTGTTATCTTCCACGACGCTGGATTACACGACGGTTAAGGTACCGTCGTGCAAACTTTACACGACGGTTAAAACCCGTCATGTAATCCTACTTTTCTAGTAGTGTCATATGCTAATTTGAGACACCAAAAGATAATAATTAAATTAAAACTATTTTAAATCTGTTTCATTTTTTCTTAACCGTATTCTAACACAAGTTTATCCCTTTCATAGAGAAATCCCGAGACTGGAGAGTGGCTTTCTGTCTTGGAAAATTAGCGCCAATGTCACCAATATTCAAACGGCAAATGGGTTAATGATGCTGCAAAGGCTCGACATGTAAGTCGTATAACTTAGTAAATTTGACTTGTGAAATATTTGATTTGTAATTAACTATGTTAAATTGAATGTGTAGGATGAAATGCTATAGTTGCAGACTCAACAGACCCAGGTTGTTGCTTCATCTGCTTCTTCATCTGCTTCTACTGCTCCAGGCACGTCTCAAACATCACATCCAATGAATGAAGAAGAGATAGCGGAGAGTGTGCTTGGATCACATAGAGGCCACAGAAAGGAGTCGGCCCGAAGATGAGAAAAGACGTTCTTGCTGCAGCTGCCCTTGAAGAAGCTACTTCACAGCAACATGTCCCCCCACATGTGCAACAATGGATGGACGAACAGTCTCGGTACCACGTTCAACAAAATGAATATCAAATCCAAATGTCTGCATATCATACACAAATGACAGCCGTTTTAAAGCGTATGATGCCGGATTTGGACGTACCTATGCCTCCCCCTCCTCCCCCACCGCCACGTTCCATGTCTTCGCATCCACCAACTCAGGAAGACAATTATGATGATGATGAGACCACTGTCTTAGGAGATTAGTTAATGGTTAATATTTTGACTTAGATTTGAGACTAAGCAAATTAACTATATGGTGTAATTTCTTATATTGAACTTTTATATGGGTAGATATATTCAGTATATATGTCACAGGCATTTTGGTTAATTGGCAAGGATATTCCAGGTCTGTCTGGTTGGTAAAGTCAAACGGTTTTGACAAAAGCACGACAAAAAAAAGTGAGCAATTTTCAAATTTTGTTGAATATCAACGACGACAATGTCGTTGCTGAAACATCAGAATAATCAGCGACAACATAAGTTATGTCGTCGCTAAAACTCTTTAGCCACTAGGAATTAGCGACAACATTTAGTCGTCGTTAAAGTTGATTGGCGACGACTTTGTTGGCATTAGCGACGACAATTGTCGTCTCTAAATGCTCTCATTGTTGTAGTATTGTGGAGTGGACCATGCGTAAATAAAGTTATGAATAAAGTTAATTAATTTTATTGGTTCCTAAACTATTAATATTCTATATAAGTTTTGTCTCTGAATTTTTTTGGAATGTAGTTTTGGAAACATTTGAACTGGAGTTTTGAGAACGTGTGTTTAGTTGAAGAAAAAAAAAACTCTTTGGAGTAAAAAAGTGTAAAAACTTAACATGTGTTCGAAAACAAAAATATCAATAAGGATGCGATTTGGAAATGTGATAAAATAAAAAGGCTCGGAGAGTAATTTATCAAAATTAAAAAAAAATTAAGACGACAGTGATAAAAAATTATTGCTGAAAGGCAATTGATGAATTGCTTGCCTTGGCCTCTGGTCCTAAGACTAAGCTTGTGATTGACACCTAGTTTTCAAATATCATTTTAAAAAATTATACTTCAAAACGAAAATATGTTTGGATTGTTGTTTGAAAGAGAGAAAAACAACAGTGGTGTGCATTTCAAAGCAAATAATTAGAATATTTTGAAATCATTTTAAAATGAACGTTTCAAAACGGTAGTGAAAAGCATCAAGTTTACCTTATGAATGAAGAACATACGAATTGTCATCTTTTTAGAATAAAAAATTTCCCATTTCCCAAATATGTGACTCTCAGTTTCAAGAAGAACCAACCTTTTTTCCTTTTTTTGGCAAGAACCACTTTACCTTTTTCTTTCCTTTCGTGTGGCTTTCATTCTTTGTAGGCTTTGGGGGACCAAAATTGTACATACACTACTACAAAATGTGGATTCCACGACGGAACTTCCACGACCATTTTTTAAAAAACCATCGTGGAAAATGCGGTAAAAACACGGAGCGGAACAGAATTTCCGAAAACTGTCGTGAAAGCCGAAGCTTCAACAACGGTTTCTAATAACCGTCGTGGAAGATTGCAAAAACAAATTTTTTTTTTTTTAGCTTCCACAACGGTTTTTATAACCGTCGTGGATGCTTCCATGACGGTTTCTAATAACCATCGTGAAAGATTGCAAATGCAAAAAAAAAATAATAAAATAAAATAATAAAATAAAATAAAATAAAATAAAATTTTACCTTCTACGACGGTTTTTATAACCGTCGTGGAAGATCATGCTTCCACGACAGTTCTAAAAACCGTCGTGGAAGCAAAAAAAAAATTATTATTATTATTTATTATTATTATTTTTTTGCAATCTTCCACGACGGTTATTAGAAACCGTTGTGGAAGCATGCTTTTCCACGACAATTTTTTATAACCGTCGTGGAAGCTTCGGCTTCCACGACAGTTTTTGGAAACTCTGTTCCGCTCCGTGTTTTTGTCGTATTTTCCACAACGGTTTTTTGAAAAAAGATCGTGGAAGGGTCTTTTTCACAAATTTTTTTTAAAAAAATTTTGGACTCTACCACGACGGTTTTTAGGGAAAACCGTCGTGGTATGTTCGTATACCAGGACGGTTTTCCCAAATAACCGTCGTGGTAGGTACTAAGGCGGGAATTTTGAAAAATTTTGAATTAAATTCAATTTTTTGGAGTGTGTATTAAAACCCAAAAAAATACCCTCTTTCGCACCCCATTACATTTCGAGCCTTTTTCACTCTCAAATACACACTCTAACTCCATACCCAAAGCCGCCCAATTTCCTCTCTCTATTTCTCTCTCTCCGCTCCCTCCCTACTTAAAATCTCCAAAAACTCGCTTTATCTCACCGTGCCTCCTCTCTCTATCTCACCTCTCAAATTTTTCTCTTGGCTCCATTCTATGATGGCCTCCTCCACCACTCACGCGGTCTCCTCCAGTCTCCTATGGGTCCACCAAGGAACTCACGCGGCTTTCCCTCTCTCTCTCGTCGCACTCCGCCCGTACCCACTCCGCACTCCGCCCGTACCCACACTAGACAAGCCGGTAAGTTGTAATGTATATTGCTTGGGTAATGCACGGATTTGAGAGATTTTCGTCCAAAATGTTGATTTTGTTAATTGTGGTTGTTGATAAAAGTTTCCGTCCAAAATGTTGATTTTGTAGATTGTTGAGTTGGGAATATACCGTCCGAAATGGCCAAAATCCATCACCTACATTTTCGGTGATTGTTCATTGTGGTTGTGTTTTAGATTGAATTAAATTGGTTGGGTAAGGCACGGATTTAAGAATTTTCCGGAAAAAAGTGTTGATTTTGTGATTTAAATGTTTTTGGGAAAATGAAACGAATTCGTAAAATTTTTTTTTTTCGTTGTTACCTACCACGACGGTTTTTTTGGAAAACCGTCGTGGTAGGTTCGTAATTTTTTTTTGTTGTTACCTACCACGACGGATTTTGGAAAAACCGTCGTGGCAGGGGGTCCTACCACGACGGTTTCCTTGAGAAACCGTCGTGGTATGCCAACTAACCACGACGGTTTCTCAAGGAAACCATCGTGGAAGATTACCTTACCACGACGGTTTTTTGCGCAGAACCGTCTTGATATGTTCTTAAATATCCATATTTAGGCCCTATTTTTGTCCATTCCACGACGGTTAAAAAACCGTCGTGGAATCTGAAAAGATTCCACGATCCTGGATTCCACGACGGTTAGAAAATCGTCGTGAAAATGTTACCACGACGGTTAAAAACATTTTTGCAAAGCAGTGAAAACATTTTTGCTTATGCTGTAGGCGGAGTTGTACTTACAAGTTGTCCTACGCTCTTGGTCTATCATCCCAACAATGCACGACAATAGGTTATACTCCTATTTTCAAACCATGCATAAGAATCATTCTACCACATTACTCAATAAACCATAACATACTCATTGATCAATAAGTCGGTCTCCAAACCGACTACCATCCGTCATAGAATTGTTACCACATTTTAAGTAACTTGGGCCTATTATATTTTTATTTCCCTTTTTCTAAAACATACTTTGTTTTTTTAGAAAACACCTTATTTACTTGGAAAATACCTTTACTTCATAAATCAAGTATTATCTTGATTTAATACTTGAAATTGCATTTCAAAAATCACTTGTAAAATTTCAAATGGTTTCAAAACCTTTCAAAAATTGTTTTTATTGTAAAACTATAATTTCTTTTTAACAGGGGTCGTAAAATTGTAAAACCTTGAAATCTGCTTTTGAAAAATGTCTTTTCATTTAAATGAAAAGTACATGTGCAGGAATTTCCTGTACCATGCACAGTTTTGAAAATCTAGTTTTATCTTTAAATCAGTTTAGAATTTGGGAAAAATTTCTTCACGGAAGTTGTAGATTTTATCGAAACCTACAACTTTATTTCTTGTCCAAAAATTAATTCTGCCTTTCACTTACCCATTCTTCCTTTTGAAAGATACTGGCCGTGCATGGAACCTAAACCGGCCAGTTTTGAAAACTGATAAAAATAGTGGCCTTTGAAGCCCTTCTTTCAAAAAATGTCCATGACACCTAGGTTTTTCTGTTTTCTACAACTTTATATTTATAACTTTTTTCCAAATTCGGCCTCTAAGGAACTCAAAATTCAATTTCAAAAAATCAGTCCAATTTATTTTCAAAAACCAACAGTTTGTATTTTGTTGGTTTTTGTTTAAAAATTCATACACCCTACCTCAAACGGTCGAAGCCGTGAGCCTACATCAACATGCAGCGAGTCGGATTCATTGTTAACATTCAAACATACACTTATCTCATGTTCTTGATAAATACAATATTGATAACTTACTTGTTTATCAAATTGTGTCTTTAGGTTAATTTCTTAACCAACATGCACAAAGCATTCACATAACCATCATACATAAAATATCTATGTTTAAACATGTGAGAGCATAATCACAAACACATGGTGAGCACTCATAACCTTAAAACTCATCCTAGAGCATAAAATCAAACCCATGCTTAGAGCTAGCAAACAAGATAACCTAAGCATAGATCTAGCATAAACCAACCATATAAAAACCATAATATAGGGAAATAAGAAACATGAGCTTATGCTCTTACATCCCATAACATGAAATACACATAAATTCCTCCGTCAAAACTTAATGAAGATCTTAGTTAGAGGATCAAGAATAACACCTCTAAAGCTTGGAAAGATTGCTGCTAGACCTTGGGATGAGAGAAATTTTTGCTCTCTACTTCTCCACAGCACAACCGGACACCCTCTCTCTCTCTCTCGTTTCTAAGGGCTAGAGAGGAAAAAGTTTGAAGGGAACTAAAAGTTTGAGAGACTAGCTAAATGATTCAAGTTTCTACCAACCACCCTATTTATATGTGAAAATTTCATAATTTCCCACAATTATTTTTTTTTTCTAAAATTCTCCTTGAATTACATATTTGGCCCTAAAATGCAAGATTTTGCCTTCCAAGCCCTCAAAATGGCCGGCTATGTGGAGGTTTAAGCCAAAACAATTCCCATGTTTATCTACTAATTCTTTCCATAATACCAAAAATTCCCAAATTACATAATTATTTATGATATGTTGTCCTCCAAGTAGGGCTATGTTTGGCACTCCCTCCTAATATACAGTCCATTTCCTTAATAATCTAGATAGTACAAATATTATTTTAATTATTAACAGTACAGCAATACTGAACTGCAGTCCAGAATTTATCTGCACTTAACTGGACTGCGTATATGTTTTTCTTAGGACTTGAAGCTACTTAGTCCTCATTGCTCCAAATATTATTCCTGATTATCCTAGAGTGATCCCATTCCATATTCTGAACTCTGCATCTGTAATGACAGTCGATCATAGTATAATTATAACACTGCTTATTATACTACAATACCATCTTATTCAAGTCATGAATTATCCTAGTCATACGTAGGCCAGAAAAAAAAATCATAAATCAGGATTCTACCTTTTCACCCACTAGTAAAAATTATGGATTTGACGATGGTTATTAACCATCGTGTAAAGTTTACACGATGGTTATTAACCATCGTGTAAAGTTTACACGATGGTTAAATAACCGTCGTGTAATCCACGGTCGTGGAATGTTTTGAGATACTACGATGGTTAATAAACCATCGTGGTATCTCAATATTCCACGATGGTTCACACCGTCGTTGAATAGAGAAAAAAGAGGAGCAAATTTCGCTAAAGTGAGAACTTTACACGACGGTTTTTCACAAAAACCATCATGTAAAGTCCACTTTACACGACATTTTGAACAAAAACCGTCGTGTAAAGTCCAACATCAATTAAAAAATATTTTGGCATTGTTTGGTGATATCCCACGGGTAGCCTAACTCGTGTGTTATCCAATACATGGCCCATGATACGATTGACAAAATATTAACTACACTGTATCAAAGTAAAAAAAAAACCATCTATTACATTACCAGTTTACATATCAAAATTAATGAATTGCATTACAAATTTAGTTCATTCTCCCCTAATCAAATCCATATCATCCCAAGTATAAAATTATTTTCTTTCAAGTATGTCAATTCCATTCAACACTATGTCCCTCATAAAACCTAAAATAAAATAACCACATTCAACACTTCTCTATTGGTGAGGACAAGGACGATCCGAGATTTTTGTTTCATAGTCTCGTCTCCTTTTAATTCCTTCTCCGGCTATAAACTTCCAATCCATTAGGGCCCTAGTAAGTTTGTAAAATTCAAAATAATTAAGATGTATACCATTAAGATTAAATCAAATAAAATTCCATTTTGACATTTCATCGAGCATGTGGTGGGTGGAAAAAAAATGCTTAGAACATTGTGTGTTCGTAGATCTTAAAATGCCAAAAAATTACACAAAAGATTCGTCTACAAAGAGCAACAATAAAAAAAAAATTTGAACAACAATAAATACACAAATTACACTCCAAGCAAGTTATAAAAGAATTGTGTGTTCGTATTTTTGTTTGAAAACAAGAAATTGAGCAATATGGAAGTCACCTTGCAAAATGCTTAGAATATTGTGTGTTCGTATAATCTCGGGTTTACACGACGGTTTTAATAAACCATCGTGTAATTAGGTTTTAGACGACGGTTTTACAAACCGTCGGGTAATATCCGTCGTCTAAGCCAACTTTTGTAGTAGTGACCATAAGGCCTCATACTTGACTTAATAAACTATCATTGAGTCTCATAACTTATAAGAACTCAAACATATTCTGATAACTCATATCATGCATTTCATATTGACATACAGAGTACAGACTTATATTTCCTTTGTATCTAAGGAAATCATGAGTACTTAAAAAGTTTGGTTGTTACAATCTACCCCCCTTAGCAATTTTCATCCCCGAAAATTAAAACATGTTGGGATAGCTTTTCCTCATCTCATCTTCTCTTTCCCATGTTGCTACTTCAACGTTGTGATTCTGCCACAAAATTTTAACCATGGGAATCATTCTATTTCTCAAGACCTTCTCTTTCCGATCCAGAAACTGGATTGGCTTTACTTCATATGTCAAATCCGCTTAAACTTCCATTGGTTCTTGACCTAGAACATGGGAAGGATCAGGTACATACTTCTTCAACATTGAGATGTGAAAAACGTTATGCACAGAAGCTAATTCTGGCGGCAAGGCAAGCTTGTAGGCTACTTTTCCAATCCTTTCAAGGATTTCAAATGGTCCTTTGTATCTTAGACTAAGCTTTCCCTTCATAGGAGCAATTTTTAAGAAAACAGAGTCTCCAACTTGAAATTCCAATGGCCTACGATGTTCATCGGCATAGCTTTTCTGTTGGCTAAAACCAATGTCGAGTCTCTGTTTTATCAACTTGATATCCTCGGAGTTTTTTCTAATGAAATCCGTGGTTTGGAGCTGCTTCTGCCCAACTTCTTGCCAATGAATGGGAGATTGGCATTTCCTTCCGTATAATACTTCAAATGGAACCATACCAATTGAGGCATGATAACTATTGTTGTAAGAAAATTCGATTAAAGGTAACTTCTGATCCCAGCTTCCTTTAAAATCCAAAACACATGACCTTAGCATATCTTCTAGTGTTTGGATAATTCTTTCTGATTGTCCATCGGTTTGGGGGTGAAAAACTGTACTAAACTTCAATTTTGACCCCATAGCGTTATGAACACTCATCCAAAATCCAGAGGTAAAATGTCCATCACAGTTGGAAATGATAGATTTTGGTACTCCATGCAACCTAACAATCTAGGATACGTAAATCTCAGTGAGCATTTCTACCGAAAAGGTAGCCTTCATAGCAATAAAGTGGGCTAATTTAGTTAATCTATCAACAATAACCTAAATCGTATCATTCCTACTTGCGGTCCTGGGCAATCCAACTACAAAATCCATAGTAGTTTGTTCCCATTTTCATTCTGGAAGCTCAATTTTCTAGAGGTTTCCTCCAGGCTGTCGATGTTTAGCCTTAACTTTTTGACATGTTAGGCATTTTGACATAAAGTCGACAATATAATTCTTCATGTTTGGCCACTAATAGTTTTCACTGAGGTCCTTGTGCATCTTGGAAGTTCCGGGGTGTACCGAATATGGCGTCTCATGTGCTACCGACAAGATCTGCTTATTAAGAAACTCGAAGTTAGGAACACATATTCTTCCTTCATAATGGAGTATCCCGTCCGTTGAGACCTTGAATTATTTATCCTTTTCTCTAAGGAAGAGTTGTGCTTCGAGCAAAAAGGGGTCCTTTCCTTGATGGAGCTTAATAGATTCTAGGAGATTGTATTGAAAAGTTAGAACAGATAACTACCCAGTTATTATCTCCATACCAAAATCATTTATCTCCTTCTGAAGCATCTTTGACAGCATACCAATGGACATCAATGTACCGGATGACTTCCGACTCAGAGCATTTGCTACTTTATTTGCCTTTCCAGGTTGAAAAAGAATCTCATAGTCGTAATCTTTTACGAGCTCTAGCCGCCTACGTTGCCTCATATTGAGTTCCTTTTGGTTAAAAATGTACTTGAAACTCTGGTGATCCATATAGATTTCACATCTATTCTCATACAGGTAATGTCTCCAGATTTTCAATGCGAAAACCATCGGTACAAGTTCTAAATCATGCGTCGGATAGTTCCGTTCATGGTCCTTCAACTGTCATGAGGCATATGCGACTACTTTTCCTTCTTGCATTAGGACAACTCCTATTCTAGTTTTAGAAGCATCACTATAAATCACAAAATTTCCTACTTCCACATTAGGAATTATCAACATTGGTGCGATAGGAAGCCTCTTCTTAATCTCTTGAAAGTTCTCTTCATACTTCTGCATTCACTCAAACTTCTTCCCTTTCTAAGTAAGAGCCGTAAGAGGTGCAGCTATCTTAGAAAACCCCACAACAAAATGTCGATAATATCCAGCTAAGCTGAGAAAGGTCCGTATCTCTGTAATGCTTTTTGGTACCAACCACTTGCTGACCGCTTCAACTTTAGCAGGATCGACAGAAATTCCTTACTTTGAAATCACGTGGCCTAAGAAATGAACTCTTCCCAGCCAAAATTCACATTTCGTGAACTTGGCATAGAGTTGATTACATCTTAGCGTCTCCAAAACAATCCTGAGATGCTACTCGTGCTCTTCCGTGGACTTTGAGTAGATTAGAATATTGTCATAAAGATGATAACAAACTTATCTAGGTATTCCTTGAATACCCGATTCATAAGGTCCATTAAAGTAGCTAGTGCAATGGTTAAACCAAACGGCATGACATGAAACTCATAGTGCCCATACCGTGTGCGAAAAGCCATCTTAGGAACATCCGTTTCCTTGATTTTGAGTTGGTGGTATCCCGATCGTACATCAACCTTTGAGAATACCACTGCTCCCCTAAGTTGATCAAAAGATCATCGATTCTAGGGTGGGGATACTTATTTTTTATGGTGATCTTGTTTAGCTCATGATAATCTATGCACATCTGCAACGATCCATCTTTCTTTTTGACAAATAGAATTGGTGCTCCCCAAGGTGAATGGCTCTATCGAATGAATACTTTATCCAACAACTCTTGTAACTGCACTTGCATTCCCTGAGTTCAACTGGTGCCATTCGGTAAGGCGCCTTGGATATCGGTGTTGATCCAGGCAATAGCTCGATCTCAAAGGAAATCTTCCGCTTTGGAAGAAATCCTGGTAACTCTTTAGGAAAGACCTCCACATAGTCCTTTATAATTGGAACATCTTCCAGCTTTAACTCAGTCTCTTGTGCTTTGTCCACCCTGCTAGCTAAATATCCTTCGCATCCATTAGCCAACATCTTCCATGCCTTCATTGCTGATACCAGCCTTGATGATGAATTTCGTGACTGACCATAGAAGTTGAATTCCTCCTTGCCAATGGGACTAAACATAAAACAATGCTTTCGACAATCTTTAATCTTTCTTTCTAAGTGAATTTGAGATCTTTCCACACTTTGCATTCAAGTACATGAATTGTAGAATAAATAGCTCTAATTAAAACTGCGAGGTACAAAAAAGGGGCAGTAATTGCCATTTACAATGCTATTGTAGGCCTTACTTATTTTCTTTGGATTTCTTTGTAGGAAAATATGAACTCTTATACTCTCATTGGAAAAGAGTCTTCATTGGACTGAGTGCATGTCTTCACGATTTTTCACACTAGTCAAAAACCTTGTATTTGCTCAAATATTGTTCCACAATGGAGTTTCTCATCTCAGATTCTTACTGTTCCTTTCTTGTGGCAGCTTTTCCCATATTTGAAAGAGGCATATTTAATTAAGTGCTATTTGGAGATTGTGTTACTTGAAATTAACAAGTTTTGTAATATGTTTTAGTTGGACCAAATTTGTATTATGTTTCGATTGGGCAAATTATTATTATTGGATTGTTATAAAATTACTTTTTTGGTATACTAAATAAAATAGTTGTAATACTTTTCTCATTCTCTGAGTGTCCACATTATTAGTAGTAATTCAGAAAATGGGTTGTAAAATTTAGATTTTTTTTTTAATCTGAAACCACATTCCACGATGGTTTTTAAAAATCTTCCACAATATTTCATGACAGTTAGCCATAAAATTGTCGTGGAAAGTGTCACACAACTAGAAGAAAAGCATGACACTTATGACCTACGATGACAGTTATAAACCGTCGTGATATGTTAGATATAGCACGACGATTAAAAAACAGTCGTAGTATGTTGACTGTGGATTCCACGATGGTTTTTTAACCGTCGTGATAGCTTTTGACAACGGTTAAAAACCGTCGTGTAATCCACAATTTCTACTAGTGTACTTTAGAAAGTTGTATTCTCATTTGCAAAAATCCATTGCATGCAACTTTCTAATAGTTTAAACACCAAGTAGTCAATGAGCCATACTTGCTTACAATTACTTTAACATGGAAATCTAGATGAGAACAATATACAAAGATGTAATGAAAAAAAACCTTAAATATATTATTAATCAATTCAAATTAAATGAAATACAACTAAAATGTCTTTAACTCGTATGGCATTCCCAACATTGTTCTATTCATTCTGCCGGGGATGCTCTGTTTCAGATCAAATAGGAGAAGAAGACCAAAAACGATGCAAACTCTTTTTTTTTTTTCCCTTGACGGGGTGGTTTTCTTTGTTTTTTCTTCGTTTCTAAATCTGTATTACTAGAGAAGGCCGAAGGGGAAGCCAAAGTAAAGATAAGAATGTTTTTGTATAATTACATGTAAATGATATCAGGAATATGACAATTGTTTTACTCGTGTGAATTTTTTTGACGTAATTTTTTTATGAATTTGATATTAAAATATTATACTTAATGAGTCAAAATAATTTTTATATTTCATTGTATTTTGTTCAAATTTTATTGTGGAAATTATAATTTATAAAAAAAATTGAAATTTTAGCCTTTACCAAAAAAAATAAATACAGATTCACGACCTTAAATTAAGCTGGTGACAGAATTAGCTCACGACATTTTCTAGCCATTGTGGAAAATGCGATAATAAAAAATAATTGATGATGGTATTTCTGTGTCATAGAAAAGAATTAACAACATCCTTCATGACATTTTAAAAAATGTCATTAAAATTTTCAGATTTTCCACATTACCCCCCTCGATGACGTTTGCAAAAAATGTCATCGAATCCCATTCATGACATTTTCTAAATGTCATTGAAGACCCTTTTTGTTGTAGTACAATCACGGTATGACAAAAAATTTCTCACAACTCATATATTAAGATGTAATTTAACAATTGTCGAGTACCACTTGGTTGTTTTTCCAAATTTCGTATTCGAAATACCTATTAAATCAATTGGGGCTATGAGAAACAATTGTCACCAAACTCTGATTGAACTAAACATGAAACAGAATCAATACTCCTACATATGCGATATTAGAAATGTCCATATCTCACCCTCCAATTTTCCTCAAAACCTTGGAACAAGCAAACCTCTCGAGGACTCTACCAAAAACAAAAACAAAAAACACAAAAACACACGAAAAAAAAAAACACTCTAACAATGACCCGCTGATTGCACCTCTTCAATTTCTCCCAACATTTAACATGAAAGGGCTTCTTTACTCTACCACAAACGACACTACGTTTTAAGCCTTACACATCAATTTCACACAGACGACACCGACTTACCCCCTCAATGCTACATGATTGATCTGCCAAATAAAAAAGGAAAAGCACCCCCTTAATATGCTTGTCCTTGATCAATATCATCCGTCTAAATCACCATGGAAGGCCAGGATCAAATGGATTTTTAATTCTCTAAAATAAAGGTGAAGGACCGAAAAGCATTACCTAAAGATTTAAGCGTTGTAGTTTTAATTCAAAATTTTGATTTAATTCATGTGCAGCCCTCAAAATAGATCTGGCTCCGCCACTGATTGAGGTGGAAGCCTTACTTGTTGCAGTTAAAGTTGCTGCTAGAGAAGGTTAGAGCATTGTTATCTTGCAAAGTAACTGCAAAATGGTTGCTCTTCTCCTGCAGAATCTTACTGATGATTGTCCTTAATTGGTGAAAGACATTCCTGTGCGAGGCTCTTGAACCAAAAGTAAATAAATAAATATACCTCAAAAAAAATAAAAATTTATAACATATGACACCAAAAGAAGGACTCTCGGCATTTTTTCTTTTATGAACTTTTATGATTTAACAAATTGTCCCGAAACTTTTAATTTCAGCAAATTACCGTCTATATTTAATAAAGTATTGCAAAATGACCTAATCAATTTTCCCCCTTAAATAAACCTTTTGGGGGTTGTTTTAGTTCTTTTTACCAAGTATTGCTAATTAAATTTATTGCATATCGGCAGTGTGCTCTCTAGGTTTTATTTCCCCTACTATTGCTCTTTAAATTTAGCTTTGTTGGTAATGTGGTCACCCTATTGGAAAAGGGAAAATAAAAATGATGGCCTATCACTCTCTTTCTTTGTGCACCATTTGTGTTTCAACATTGGCCTGGAGTTTGGAACAGTCTCGTGACTAGTCACTGTATTCTCACACTCAAGTACTAAAGGAAATAACTTTATCACTGTAAAGTAGACATATTGAGCTTCAAAATGAGATATCATGCATTTAAAACGGATATGTACGTAAATTTTAATAAATCCCTTAAAATTGTCTTGTAAACTGGTAAACTAAGATTTTACCATAAGACACTTAGGAAAACGTCCACATTAATGTTTGAAATGCTTGAAATCTTGGAAAACAAATTATAAAGACAGAAACTAGATGTTTAAGCTTTCCAACAAGTCATCAAGTGTCCAAAACGGAATTATACTCAAATCTAAATAAATCTTACAAGTTAAAATCCTACACCGATAAATTGATCAAACATTAAATTGTGGCATAAGGGTAAGTCATAACATATGAACATATCTAGTTATGAAATGAGTTGATTTTAAGTGTATGATCAAATAATGTGAAAAACCCTAACCTTATAAAGTTGAATCACAAGTTTTAATGGGCTAAGATAAAGTACACTAGAGGGTTACTGGGCATATACCAAGAGACTATCTTAGCCCAACTAAATGAACATAATTAAGGGGATTGGACTAGCCCAATAATAAAAAAGAGGTATACACTTAGGTGACTTCTTGTCACCTTGATTGATTAATTAATTAATTACTTAATTATGTAATTAAATAATAAATACATAACCAAATGTAATTAATAAAGTAATTAATTAATTAATTGATTAATAATTAATTAATTAATTAATTATACGAGTTAGTAGATGATAATCAAGATTATTATGTTGAATAACTACATAATTATAATACATAATTAATTAGAGATTAATTAATCATTAATTATTAATCATTGATATAATCATCAAAATAATTATGGATGATTAACTAGAGATTAATCAAACATTAATTATTAGGTTAATCAAATTATTAATTATTACTATTAGAATTAATAATTAAAATTATTATATGTGAAAGAATATTTAAGTAACAAAATTAAATTATTAACAATATAATTATTAATAAGTTAATTAAAATTATATAGTTTAATTATAATTATTCAATTAAATAAAGTAATAATTAACCATTACCTAATTAATTAGTTAATTAATCAATTGATTAATTGATCAATTAAATTCTAATAAAAAATTAAATTAAATTAATTAAATAATAATTAGTAGAAATTTATTCTAACACTTAATAATCAATATGAATTAATTGTTAAGATTAATTATGATATAAGTAAATTAAGTTTACTATAGTTTATAGAATAAATAAAGCCATATAATTAAGATTATGTCTAATAATGAGATATGGTTTAATCAGGACAATTTCTCAAATCTGCTAAGTAAGAGATACAACTCCAGAAGTTTAACCACATAAGACAAGTAAGTACAAACCTCACCCACGGCATGGAATAAAATGTTTTTCTTTATTGATACTCTACGTTTGCTATGACTAGACTTGATGATGTGATGAGTATATGAGTTATACGTATTGCTTTAATTAAGTATTTGAAGTGGATAATTTCTCTTACACTGACATGATCGATATGCCTCACAGATATTTATGCCATAATGATAGATATATAGTGACATGTAAATCTACAAATTGTCACAATTAATAAGAATGAGGCAAATAAAATATAAGATTAAGTGTCGTACCAACCTCCAATTAGTGAGAGGATATGATAAGAACGAAAGTTATAAGATATGACCTTGAAGGTTGTTGAAGGGTCGCTCCCCTAACTTTCTATTGGTTGTGCGCATATGGGTACGACATAGGGGCCCTTAAGTAGACAAGATATGTAAATAATAAAGTATAATTGAATACACATAGTTCACATGCATTTTTGAACATTCATGATGTTATATGTGATGAAAATGATTTGTGAGATATTATTTGTACTTGCTGAGCGAAAGCTCATCATTGTGTGTTCGTGCTGTAGGTAACGCGGGTAAGCGGCCCGCTACTTAGATGTTTTATGAACTGACAAAGCTGTGCGGAGGCGATGAAGGACGAGAGTGGGATACCACCACGAATTAAATTTCCGCATTTAGATTTCTTAAACTATTTTGTATCAACTATATTTATAACTATGTTCCAATGTTTTGGTACTACTAAACTAGTATGAGTACTTTACGAGAAAAAGACTTTAGACTATTTCCTTTTAATTTACATGAAGTTATAATATTTTAAAATATTATCTAGATACAAATTTGAATAGGATAATTATTAGCTAGAGGTTTTCAATTTCCTCTGTTAAAATTTTTAGTAATTCTAACTTTTGTAGTATGAATATGATTTTTAAAAAAAATTATGTATTTTTTTTAGAACCAAATATAAATAAGTGTTAAGATTAAATTAAATAAGAATAAGTAAGTTAGTTAACGGTTCGAAAAGTCGGGTCGTTACAATAGTTGATGTGCCTTTCTAGATTTCGATTATTGAAACTTAGTTCATGTTTTACCTTCTTGTGCTCTTTATAAGAATTTACTGGTGCAACCAGGCGATTTGAGTTAAGTTTTTCAATGTTATTAGGTCATTCGAGTCAAAATTGAATTTTGTACATTCTTAATTTAGAGTAAAAGTACCCTTTTCATTAAAAAAAAAAAAGTTAATTATGTTGTTGGTGTTGGACTTTGTCCTCTAATCTTAGTCCTCCATATGTCAAGCATCAACAATCAAGAGATCATGACAATTTGAAACCAACCAAAACCAAAGTGGATGATCAACTTTCATACATTTCTCTATAAATAGGACATCAAGCCCATAAAAAAAAAAGAGGGGGCGGGGGGGGGGGGGGGGGGGGGGGGGAGAGAGCATTTTGAACCCCTCCATATTATCTTATACTCACCATTATTCTCACTTTCATATATAGTGAAAACTCCAAACATAGAGGACTAGTTCATTCAAAAGTAAACCTCTATAAATTTTGGTGTCATTATTTATTTTTCTGCATTTGTTTTAATTTTTATTTACGATGATTATGCTTAGTGTAGATTTCTATTAACAATGATCAACAGTTCCAATTTTTACGATCAACTATTTTTTTTTTTGATTATTAACTCGAATTTCTTTTGATCATAGATTTTTAGCATCTACATATGATAGGGTTGTATTTTTTTTACTTTATACAATTATTCTTAATATGTACGTTTCACGTGCCCATATATTTGAAGCATAAAAACATTTTGCTTTTCATATTAAACATTTTTAAGATAAGAAATCTAGTTTTGAGTCGGATTTACATTATGAATTAAAAATTAACTTAAAAGTCCCCCGGATTTTTCACTTCAATGTTAGAAAAGAAGCTACCTTATCTTTTTCATATGGATTTTGTTTTTATCCAAGGAAAAAATTATTTTGAAATCCCTTCTATTTTCCTCGAAAATACATTTGAAGGAAAAAATCAAATAAAAATAAAGTTGACTTTAAAATATACTTTAAGAAAATAGAAACAGTTATTCCATGATTATCATGGGGCATCCATGGAGATCCTACAGGCAACCATGGACACTGCTTTACCGGATCCCAATGTCAGGCTGTTCCTTTCTTCATTGTAACTTCTTTTTTTTTTTGGCTGAAAAAAAGGGTCAGGGGTAGCACCTCATGCCCCTAGTGCCCCCAAAAAACAAAGTAGGGATTCGAACCTCAAACCTTTACCTCAGTCAAAGTTTTAAGGAGTGAACACAAGTCACGCAAACTACCCGTTTGAAGGCTTGCAACTATTTGGTAGACTCGATGAATGACCATATATAAAAAGTTATCGGAGTGCCCTTCCAACAAATATTCAAATCTGAAACTAAATTACCAAGATTTTCATGGGCCACAATACAAAAAAAAAAATATATATATATATATATATATATATGTTTAGGGACCACATCTAGTCTATGTTTGGTAAGAAAGAAAGAAAACTAGATGGAAAAAAAAAAATAGAAGGGAGTGAAAATAAGAGGAAAAGAATAGATTTTGTGTTTCCTCTATGTTGTTTGGTGTTATAGGAAGAAAAGAAGTTAAAATTACCTTTCATTGTTTGATATTGCAAGTGAAAATGAAAAGAAAGAAAACGAATCATTCATGCCCCATAATTTTTATTGCCTTTAAGGATTTTTATTAATATATAAGGATAGTTTAGTAATTTTATTAGTTTACTTTTAGCAAAATTTTCCCACATTTTTTCTCTCCAGTTTTTAAGAGATTAAAAAATGTGAGTCTCACATATCTTTTAATCCCTTATATTTTCCTTTCCATCAAAAAATACTCTTACCAAACACCATAGTTTTTGAATTTCTATCCTAAAATCCTTCCACCTTCTTCCTTCCCTCCACTTTTCATCCCTACCAAACATAGCACTAAACTTTTAGGATAAGAAGACGAAATAAGTACATTGGTTAAACAATACTTAAAAAAACACCAAAATACATATTTAAATAAAAAATAGAAAAAAAGACACCAAAATATTATATATAGGAGATTTTACTCCACCTCTGACAATTGACAACCCATAAGCCTATTTCATATGGTTTTTTAGTTTCGTCTCTGATAAATTTTCATTTTTAGTTAATCAATGATTTATTCAATAGGAAATTTTATTTTTTTTTATTTTTTTTTATTTTTTATTTTTTAGCTTTTCCAAAGTAACTATATACGTCATTACAATACTTTCTCTATATTCAGATACTTTTTGCATTGCAAAATCTCGGTCTTTTTCGAAACCAGAGTCCTAAATTCAGCCAATTTTATCTTGGTGAATTGCCAAAATTAGTACTACAGTTGCAAGACATGGCTGGAAGGTTTTGTGTTAACCAGCGAACAAATACCTAAAAATTTAAAATCTACATGACAATAAAATATATTTGACATTTTTGCACCCTCAACTGGCTTCTTTGCATATTGCCCCTGAATTTGTGGCTCGTTTTCACTGTGCCCCCAAAACTTAAATTTTGTGGAAATTAACATGTTATATCAAAAGGCTAATTGATAATGGTGTTAATTGTTTTTTTTTTTTTTTTAACCATACGAGTTAACACACGAATCATTAATTATTTAGAAGAATGATTATTTCAGTTCTTTATTATTATTATTATTATTATTATTATTATTATAAACTTCCAATGAAAATTCTTATCTTACTACATTAATAGTCACAAAGGACCGACCAAAAAAATAATAAAAAAAATAGTCACAAAGGAAGCAAAGAGCCTTGCGAATCACTGGGAATCCTAAATAAATTAGCTGCCTTAACGTCAATTTCCTCACTGCCATTCCCATTTGTTTAAACCAAAATCTACTTTAGTCTCTTTTTTTCAGTATCTCTAGCATTCACTTCCGAAACTATAACCTACAATTCTTCCGTTGTAACCATATCATCACCAATGGCTTCAGCAACAAATTCACAAAGAAATAATACCCAGAGCAGGAGATTCAATTAAACAAAATTCAGAAGCCGTGTTTATTCATGTTGTCCCAAAGTCATTTGTGATAATATCATTGTAATTCACTTGCCTACAATTTGACCTAATTCTTTGAATATAAATATATATATATATATATATATATATATAAATATGTAAAACAAAATTCATCTAGCACCTTGGATTTCATCTCTTTCCCATCTTTTTTTTTTTTTTTTTTTGTGGAATGATTCTTCTACTTTTAACATATTTCCACCAAGAAACTATAGATACCCTCTGAATCTTCTAGCTACTAAGAAGGCTTGTTTTAAAGGTTCCACTTCCACATTTTTGAATTATTCATCTACTTTAGCAATCCAATCTATCGACTCCTTCAACTCAAGAAATCCACTTAGATTAGGAATTTTCAATTTAGAAGGATTATACTGACGACAAGTATCATGAAAGGGTTGTTTTGAATACCTGAAATTCTTTCTTAACTAAATCTTTGAAATTAACTTTGAAATCAGCTCCATCGAAACTCCAAAAATCACATGAAGATTCCACTGTCAAAGACATGGCTCCTGCTACACTACGATCGACAGAAACCCTAAAATTTGCTGAACCAGCCCTCTTGGATTTTTTGAAAGTTTGATGGAGGCACTATCATCAGTGGAGGCATATCTCTTGCTATGCTTCTCTTATGTGTTCATTGTTGGACTCGGTTGGACACTCCAATTCTGAAATCTGTGGCGTTTTCCGTTCTAGGTTCGTCAAACAACAGTTCTAGAAGGATATCTCTGGCTTCTAGTTGTCACTTAGGTATGGATTGGACCATCCCCATTGCAAAATCAACGGAAACTTGACTCCAGATGTCGAAGCTAGCTTCGCATGAACCACCGATGCAGCTTCCGATCTTCGTCGGAGAGCAGCCCATGATCTTTCCCAATAGGCATCCTTCTTCTGTGTTCAGTGCGGCCATCAGAGCGTATCCGGGGCTCTGATACCACATGACACAACAAGAAGCTATAAAACAACCAAATCCATGGTTGGTGGGGGAAAAGATACCTCATGCTCTGTTTTGTGAAGAATACAAACTGCTCTATTTTAATATTCTGGACTCAGTAAATTTGAGGGCTTTTAAGCTTTACAAGAACAACACCAAACCTAAGAATTTCTTACCAAAATGGCACACACAAAACGGTGCGTACTGAACAAGTAAATAAACAACTAGTAACACAATGCTTAAATGACTACCAGCTCAGAACACAAACGACATGTCTTATTTGCTAAGAGAACCAAAAAAGAAAAACCAGTAGATTATGGACCTATGCCCCTACATAAATAACAACTTTTTTTTTTCATTTCTTAATCAACATCTTAAAGAGATTCGGACCGTTCGTTTCACTTTCTCAATCAACTTTGCACTCCTCATAACCACAAACTTACCAAAAGGACAACTCTAAGGGCGCGTTTACGTATCATCAAGGAAAAGAGAATGGCAGGAGTGTTTTCCTTTCCTCCCATTCATGCATTTACTTACTAAATTATAAATGGAATTTAATTCCTAATCGGTAAGTATATACTTGAATCAAATGCTTGATTCCCTTCCATTCCTTTTCTTTCATTTCCAAACCCTTTCTCTTTCTGATTACAATCCACTATGAATGAGCGTCATAAAAATAGCATTTCTAAGTGTGAAAACAATAACAAAGTTCAAGAGAGAACACAAAAGAAACTACCAGAACTAATAGTTAAAAGATGTCAAACTACTTGAATTCCGTGATCAAGCTTAGGAACCACAATCAACAAATCAAACTTATTCTCGAGAGTTGCCGATCATATAAGTTACAAGAAAAAAACTTACCACTCACAATCATTTCGATTTCTTCCCTTGTTTCTTCTTAGTGACTTCGTCAATATACATTATGCCCTTGCCTTTGTAAACCTCAGGCGGTTTACAACTGTGAACAGCAGCTGCAAACTGATGAACCCTCTGCTTATTGATGCCGGTGCAACAAACAACATTGTTCTTGAAACAGAAAACGCGAACGGCAGGAGGAACGGTCAGTTCTACCTCATGACTGTATCCCAATTTTAGATACAGCAGGCGTCCTTGGGATTCAGTTCTCGCTTTGTACCCTACTCCGACTATCTTTAGAAACTTAAAGAATTTTGCTTCCATCTAATGGAATGCCCCACAAAAGCCGTTAAGCTTCTACTCTAACAAGCAAGCAAACACAAGAAATTGAATTAGGTCCTTTAAATTCAATCCGTGGCACCGAAAATTTCTTAAAGGAATGGGATTGGATGATACCAATGAACGCCCTTTTATATCTTTTAAGGGCGGGATTCCAAAAAAAAAAAAGAAAGGAGCTAATCCAGAGGAATCAAATCAACCTATTTATGAATTCTATCAATCAGATATCAACCAAACCTCCTTAGTTACGATGGAGCAATTACAATCAAAGAGGAAACGTCCTCAAAGTGAAAGCTGAATAATATTTCAAGATCAAAACAAATTCGAAAAACAGAATTTTCCATTTTCACCATTTCGAAGCAATTACGAAGAGAAATTCTAAAGATATCAGTAAGAAATTGGAAGTTTTTCCACTGTCAAACGAAAGAATTTTCCATTCTGAAATTCCAAAATCAGAATAAACCGAAAAGAGAAGACTTGGATTACCTTGTGGCACGAAGGGAAGGAGAAATGAACGGAAGAGAGAAGAAAACGAAACCAACCGTACTAAACCCTAGAAGAAGAATAGCCGCGCAGAAAGAGAAAAAAGAAGGAAGACGATCATTCTGTAATTACAAAACTTTGCAAGGGTAAAATAGGAAAATGGGAGAGAAACTATAAAAATTTTATGGCAGATAAAAAAAAGAAGAAGGGACAATGTCACAAATACCACTATTTCAAATCTCTTGACATTTTTGACATTGTTTTTGGACACTTTACTTCTTTACCACCTAAGAGTACTCGTCAAAGGTTAAAGGATACTGGTCAAAGGTCAATATAATATACTCTACTCAAATGGTTGATCCATTGACACCCTCAATTTTATATTTCTCACATAATTTTTAAAGTCACTTATCTTATTAATTTTAGAATTAACTAACTACTTGTTCCACCCCTTAATTTTTTTTAAAAAGCTCTTATAACTAAATTATGTGTCTTTCTTCTTTTTCTACATACTAAATCTAAACCATTGTACAGTTTTTTTTTTTTCAAAATATGTTTTGTTTTATTTTTTTTTAATTTTTTTCTCACGAGATTTCTTTTTTCTTTTTACTTTTTAGATATCTAATAAAAATTCTTCATCAATTTATGTGTTGAGATAAAAATCTATGAACTAATTCTTTGATATACTTCTTATTAAGATGATGAAAACTTAAGGATATACTGATGAAGCTGAGTATTCCACACACATGATTGAAAATATTATGAATTTGGTTAATACTTTTATTAGATAATTAGAAAAAGCTCAGAATTCAGAATTTACATGAATTACTAATCATTTCTCTCAATAATTTATAAAATGAATAAAATCAATATATTTGATTATATATCCACATCATGCATATTTATTTTTCATTTGCTTGTTATTTCTTAGAAAACAAAAAACTAGTTATAACATGGAATTACAAAAACCATTAAAAAATAAGAATAATCGCAAACAAAATAAAAGAATCTCCTCTTAAAAAAAATCTCGTGGAAATGAATTAAAAAATAACACTAAAATACAATATTTATAAAAAAAGGATAAAAATGTCTAGGGATTTAGACTGTAATGAGAGGAGAAAAAAAAAAGTAAAGAATTTATTTATAAATTTTTGGAAAAATTAAGGGGTGGAACAAGTAGTTAATTAATTTTACAATTAATATGGTAAGTGGTTTTAAAAAATGGGTAAGAAAAATAAAATTGGGGGTGTCAATAGACTTACCCTTACCTAAATTATCGATACTAAAAAAAAAATAAAACTATAAGCAACCAAATTGCCCATATTGTGTAAATTCTACAATAATATTTCGTGTTTCCAATATGTATAGCTGAACGTTTCTAGCATAAGCCGTCAACGTTGGTCGTCGGAATATTTTAGTATAATATTTTAGGTATTCTACTAGCATATTTTTATATTTTCAACATGGATGGTAAAACATCTATGGCTCCAACCACCGGCACTGGTCACCAGAATATTCTAGTAGAATATTTTGAGTATTCTACTAAAATATTTTATATTTTCAACTTAGATGGTCAGACATCTATGAGTTCAGCTGCTGACGCCAGTCGTCAGAATATTCTAGTAAAATATTGTGGGTATTCTATTAGAATATTTTGGATATTCTATTGAAAAATTTTCATTTTTCAACATAGATGGTTGAACGTCTCCATTGCCAGTCCCCGGCGCTAGTCGTCAGAATATTTTAATAGAATATTTAGGTTATTCTATTAATATATTTTGGATCTTCTACTGAAGATTTTTCAAGTTTTAACATTAATAGTCGAATGTCTCTAGCTCCGACCACTGATGCCGATCGTTAGAATATTCTAGTAGAACTAGGAGAAAAACTAGATTCCATAACGGTTTTTAACCGTTATCGAAAGATACCACGACGATTAGAAAACCGTTGTGAAATTCACAGTCGTGGTATGTCATGGACATACCATGACGGTTTTAAAACCATTGTGCAAGGCTATTGTTATCTGGCCATTCTATTTTTGGCACAGAATATTCCACGACTGTTTTTTTGAAACCGTCGTGGAATGCGTACTTTCCATGATTGTTTCTATGAAAAACCATCGTGGAATGTGCCTTTTCAGCATAAGTGTTAACTATATGCTAAACTTACAAAGCCAAATACTACTGCATAAGAAGGAAATAACATTTATAAAGATATAGTAAGCAAAAAAACTTTTCAGCAAAGAAAAAAAAATAGAGCGAAAGAAACACATTTTTTTGTGTTTATTTTTTATTTTTAAAATTTTTTTTTGTAGTTGATCTAAGATGCTTCAAAACCAACCTCACACAAACTTGCAAATTCATGTTTATGTTACATAAATCCTTCGAAGTTCCAATCAAATAAAAAATTGACCTTAAAACTTTGAAAAATACTCAAGCAATTAATTAATTATGCATGCCACGAATTGCAATCTAACATTACAAACCAAAACTAGAACTGACACCAAAAAGAAAAACAATTCATCATTGTCAGAAAACTAGTTATCTATTTACTAATTGATTACATAAAGTCTCATATTCTAATCATACCCACTGTGGATTCCATTGTAGGAAAAAAATGATAATTTACGCAGTAGAATTTTTTTAAAAAAAATTTATTAAGATCGTATTAACTCATACTGCCATATATAATAAATTATTCTACAATATACGTATTTTGAGAAAAGACAACAGGAATGTCAGAACATGTGATCAAAGAAAGCTTCAACCAACTAGCATTCTTTACTATTATCCAATTCTTAGACGGTACAGCATATGAGTAATCAGTCTCTCGATCGGTATTCGTGCGTGGCTTTCTCATTCCAACTGCCAAGAACTCTTACAACTTATTATTACTATAACGGGAGAGTAAAAATAAGCTCGCTTACCTTAGAGTCTATGGTCTAATTAAAATAAGAGCCTCTAGGGTCTTATTTATAGTGAATGGATTGGGTAAAATTTGAATTCGAATAGGACTAGGAGATTCAAAATTTGATTCAAATTTTTATCTCCAATTATCTTATGATTTTATCTCCATAAATAATGTTTCATAACTCTAATTTAAATTCAAAATAAAATCACGGTAACTTTATTTGAATTAAATAATTATGTAATAATTATCCAAATAAAATCAATAAGGAGAAAATCTTTTCTTTCTCTTATCCTCATAAAAAACACCTACATGAAATAGACTAGGATAAGATTTTGTTTCAATTTCAAATCAAAATAGGATAATTATCATATTTAACTTAAAATATTTATTTAAATAAGATTATCAAGATATTTAAATTAGTTATCCAAATAATTAAGTTATACATATCTCTTAATTTAAATTAATCTCATATTTATCACAAAAGATAAATATAATTATTTCAAATTTCAAATTTTATCTTCAAATAAATATTTATCCAAACTAAATATTTGTCCAGTTAATTTAATGAAACAAAATTCTCATTCTACCCTTTGCAGAAAAAACGCCTACACCTTATGGGAGGTGTTCTGGATTTTTCTCTTCACTTAGTCCAAGTATTAAAACTATAATGAATATCCTAATTAATTACCATTTGTTAAGGAATTATATTGAGCTAGCAAATGGACTAATTAGACATATATAATATGGATTCCAATAATCTATGTAAGTAATTATTCAATACCAAATAATTTAATTACAAAATTATTAGTTTCAGAGTCACACCGCTATAAACATGAAGCTGCACTCTCAATTATATACCGTATTACGTAAGCTAGTGTGTAGTCACAGTCCAATGACCTTGTCATATATGCGACACCTTCATATCATATCCATGATTGTAACGACCCGACTACGTAGGCCATTATCATGCTTACTTAAATTAAATCTTATTTTTAAATACTTAAACTTACTGAAAATTTTAGAGTAACTTTTTTTTTAAACACAACATAAATAGACTAATCCATATAGGTAAACTTTACCGTACATACACATTTCTTGTTTAACAAATTAAAAAGCCATACATAACCCTTACATTTAACTGAAGTCTTAAAACATTACATACGTAGCATAATACAAATTATTTAAATATATATGTCTGCGTAGTGGTATCCCACATGGCCCTTCACTTGCCGCATCGTCCACATGGCCCACCAAATTAAGTTGCAGGTTTCTTACCTACAATATGAAATATACTAATAAGCTTACATTCAGAAAGTACAAACTTAATCTCGCAAAAACATAGCAAGCATCGTATAACTTATGCATGAATCATTAATGATTCGTCATGGGTTTGTTAATGCATGATCCAATTATTGTCAATTATGAGTCTCTTATCTTTATTATGAACTTATTATCTTGCTTAACATGTGTGCCCTTTGTGTATGTACTGAATGCGCTCAATTCACAAAAAAGTTAGGGTTTGCAAGATCCCTAATAACTCTGAGAATCTTAAAACATACAAAATCATCCATGATCTACGGAAGATTGGTATGACACTCTACTTGTCTTGAGTTAGTCTTAGTCTTGTTACTTAATTTTTGATGAATATGCTTAAAATCATATTTCTACATGAAGTCTTTAACAAAGACTAGCTCTAAGACTAAGATTCTTAACTTATGATCTTATTAGTCATGATGCATATGATACATAGATATGGTATGATATAAAGATCAATGACATAAAATAACTCGTGGCATGTTTATAAAACATGGCAATGTTGAAAACTATGACATAATAGTAAAGTATGACATAGTTGAAATCATGATATTATTATAAGCGGGGCATTATTATAAAACATGTCATAATCAAAAAGTGTGTCATAGTAGTAAAGTGTGGCATATACATGATCATGACATATATGTAAAAACATGACAAATAAACAAACATGGCATAATATGTAAATCATGGCATACATGTAAATATGTCGAACTTAAAAACAATATTTACTATTTTTTATAATGTATGCGAGGTTAGTACTTACCTTACTTCCAGTGTTTTCCGCTCTTGAGACTGCAGATAAAAGTTATTACTTGAGAACATATCCATTATGAATATTAATTTACACTCCATAAGGATAACATTTTATTTATATTCCTTAATTAAAGGAATTCTAAGTTTAATTTCGTTAAATAACTAGAACTTAAATTTCTTATGTAGGCTTTCATTTAAAAATTTAATTAACACCTGCTAATTAAAATTTTCTCTTGATTATCTCCGTGATCCCACTTAATGGTAATTTGATTTTCAAGTTGTGGTATATTTTTAAATCGTATAATAGTCTTAAAAATCACCTTTGGGCTTACCAAGTAGTATTAGGCCCAAAAGTCCAACTCCAATTTTTTTTTTGTTTGGTATTTTTCAAGGACTTATTAAAAATAATTTTTCCCTAGGCCCAATAGGTCCAAAACATGATCTTTAAGTTTGCAAAATATTTTCAAATCCTCGTTTGAGTTTTGGTGAAAACTTAAACTATTTCGGTTACCGATTTTGAAAACGGTTAGTTTACTATAATTTAACACACAAATGTTGGAAAACCTTTGCTGCTACCGATCAAATAATATCGAGTTTGAAAACAGCGTTTGAACGTTTCTTTTAATCATCGAGACATTGGATCCCACGCTTTTGAAAGTTTTGAAACTATTAAAACCTTCTTGGTTGTTTACATATCACGACAGTTTTTATTAGAAAAAATCATAACTTAAAAATCTGTTGAGAATTTTATAAAACTTTCTTTAGGAAAAACATTCTTTTTTGAATGATCTAAAACTTTTGTATTTTGCTTTAACGCTGATTCGGCCCGTAAGGGATCCGTTTATCACAAAATCCGTGGCCCAGTGAGTGAAAAACTGTTTCAGCAGTTTTCGGAAAAACACCCGAAACATCATCTTGGATTCAAAATTTTACAACCATGTCCTCTACAAAAATATTCTTAACATTCATATCTAACTTTTGTCTGAAGATTGTGAAGTCCGAATCTACCTCTAAAGTGTTTAAAACGCAGCTTGAAATCAAGACAGAAAAGCTGTCCAGTTTTTCTTAAAAAAAAACTGCTTGTGTCGTTTTGTGTTTAAAACAGTTTTTCTTCCACTGTTTTGTACAGATTTTTAACACAATTTTAGAGCTTGAAAGCTTGTCTAATACACCACAATATCTAGTGATTAATTTAACTTTATTTCCTTATAAACTTGAAAATCCTTATAAAAACTTTTTTTTCATGAACAAAATCATGACTTTGGATCATTGATTTTGTTTACATCCTATACGTGTTAGACAACTTATTTCGTGCCACTTCTAGACTATTAATAATCTTTAATAGTCTGATCACATACACACATAGTCATGAACAAAAAAATAAATAGATAAAATAATTACAAAACCACATAGCCATAAACAAGAACAAATCACATAGTGGCAACCTATAAATCCATCAACCATGAGTTAGAGTTTTTACCTTAGTGTGGAGACTTGATTACCCTCTAAAACCACTAACAAAAAGCTACAACACAAAAAAAATATTTTCTACCTCAAAGGAACGTTATAGTCTTGATCCAAGCTTAAACTGTCTTGGAGGCTAACTTTTGTGAAAGATTAGAAAGGATTTTCTCACTTAGATAGGTGTTTGGGTGGTAAGCAAGTGAGGGAAAATGAGGGAAAGTTGGAGAGAGATTTTCTTGTGGTTAAAAAGACTGAAGGTTGAACTTTGTGGTAAATGAGGTCTATTTATAGGCCAAATCTAATGGTATTTGATTAGTCCACTAATCATGGTCGTGATGTTTCTAGAAGACTTAATCAATCTTAATCTAACTTAAACATGATTCAAATCATAGTCAAAGATGTAGTCAAAGTTCAGATGCATGAATTAGATTGTCACTATTCAAGATAAGTTTTGTTCAACTTTCTAGCTTATTTGACAAGGGAATTTACGTACATGAGAAAGGAAACAAAGCCAAAAGTTTGGCTTAATCCTATCCTTTGATTCTTGTACTAATGAGTTTCAAGCCTTTCGACCCTAGGAGCTCCTATTTTATGTAGACCATAGACTCTAAGGCGAGTACTTAGCTTATTATTATTCTTCCATTGTAGTAATAATAAGCTGCAAGAGTTTTGGGTGGTTGGAAGGTGAAAGCCGTGCATGAATACCGATACAGAGACCGAGTGCCCACACACTCTACCATCCGGGAGTTAGAGAATAGTAAAGAAGGCTAGTTGGTTGAAACTCTCTTCCGGCATTCCTGTTGTCTTCTCTAAGGCACATATATTGTAGAATATTTTATTGTATATGGTAAAATGAGTTAGTACGATCTTAAGGATTTTTTTTTTTTAATTTCACTGTGTAAATTACCTTTTTTTCCTACAGATTGTTCATCGAACAATCCCAATTTAAACGATCAAACTTGACCTTGTCTTCCAACAACCAATAGGCTTCATAAACGGATCATTGGTAGAAAGAGGTGGTACCATCTCCTCTATCAACCCAATACAGTTATAGCACAAAAGCCATCAAGGAAGATTTGAATTTGACACTCTTTAGAAAAACAATGATTTGGATACCGAATTAGCAAATCTTTACATCTCCACCAAGCACTATAAAAAGGTTCAAACTCTTGTTGGGCAAAACTTGTGAGGATTTGTTTATGTATCATTGCAAAAACCTCAACAAGTTCACAAAACACAAAAACAAGAAAAATTAACACGAAATTAAAAACAAGAAAGAAAGGGAAAAAAAAAATTGTTCAAATTAATCCTAGAGCTAATTGGTATCAATATTAACCAAAAGTAAACAAAACAATCTCGCAAGTGCACGAGTCGCACATGTAATATACAAATTAGAAAATTAATTGTTTAGAAGCGTAAATCAATAACAATGTATTAAATTTTAAATTAACCTAAATAAAATTACACAAAATTGAATAAAATAACAAAAACTACTCTAAATTAAAAACAAGCAAAATTGAACACAAATAACTTAAAATTTATTAAATTGCTCAAAAACATAGCCAATTTACATGTGTAAAAGAGGTAAAATAACTCTATTTTGATAGAGTTATCAGCATGTACTCCATATTATTATTACTATGAAACAATGATGGCATGATTTTTCTTATTGTTATTATTGTTATTTTTATGCCCTTTTTGTTAACTGATATTGGCTTGTATGGCTAAGCCTTATATAAGACTTATGGATGATGATGATATATATATATATATATGCATGAATGGGCTATGTTATGGATATGGAAATATGAATGAATGGTTATATGGATTGCGTGAATTATGACGAATGATTATGTGGCATGATTATGGTAATATGATTAAGGAAGGAGGGCTAAGTTGGCCATTGTTTCAAATTAAATGGAAACCAAATGATATCACATAATATGAATATGTTACTCAAGTAACGAAGAAATCATTATCTTATCACCAAAGATTTAAGTTAAAGAAAACTAATAAATTTTCACATAAACTAAACTATGATTTCACATACTTGACCAATAGGATTGTGATCATGAAATCATGGTTCATCCACGAGCCGCCGCTGCCAGAGTGGTCACGGATGCGGAAACCGTTGCCCTGATTGCTAATCTCCGCGAGAGGTTGGAAAACCAAGAACGTGAGACCCAAGCACTCCGCCAGCAATTGGCGCAACGATATCAAGGCAAACCTCAACGGGTAAATCAACCCCCACCAGCACCTCAAGTGCCAAACCCGCTGCAGCATGCACCTGTCCCTTCACTGCACGCCTCACCAGCACCGACCCAACCTGTAGGCCCGGAAATGCAGCTGCTGTAGAAGCTCATCCTATTATCAATCAAGAACCTATGTATGTGCATTTTAGACGCATGAATCCACAAGAGTTTGAAGGTGGTACTGATCCTTTAGAGGTTGAGGACTGGTTGACCTATCTTGAAGTTACCCTGGATTTTATGAATCTAATAGAAGTTGAGAAGGTGTTTTGTGCATCCTATGTACTGAGGAGAGATGCAAGATATTGGTGGGAGACTGTCCTTATGAGGAGAAACGTGTACCTGATAAATTGGAATGACTTCACAGAAGAATATAAGAAGCAATATTGTGACCAAATGGCTTTGAAAGCTCAACATAATGAGTTCGACAAATCTGCAGCAAGGAAACGTGACCGTCACGGAGGCTTGTAGGAAGTTTGATCATTTACCTCGACTCTGCCCCAAGCTAGTGCCAACTGAGGGTCTGCAAGATGATCAAAATGTTCCACCCTTACATCGCTGTAATTGTTCACAGTGTCCGACCACAGTAGCTGATTGTGTTTTAGAGCACTATGAGATGAATACCATATTAACCTATCCAAGGAGGCAAAGGCCAAGCTCTGGGAGACCAGAAAAAAAGGAAAAAGCTCTTAACAAGCCGAACTAAGGAAACAAACGGGGAGGACAAAGAAGTAGAACTGGACAGAACAGTCATCACAACAATCATAACAATAATAAGAGGAAGGGCAATTTCAACAACAATAGAAACTAGAGGAACTAGCCGCAGAAAACGAACAACAACGGCAACAACGACTATCCAACTTGTCAATGATGTGGCAAGAAACACCTTGGGGAGTGTCGTTAAGGCTCTAATTCCTACTACCTTTGTGGTCGAGAGGACCGCTATGCTAAAAATCTAACAAGCAAAACTAGATTGGCCAAAATCAGCAAAGGCATCTCGGAACCCAAGTCCACACCATCCTGGCCCAGATTAAAGGCCCATTTATCAACCAAGGTCGTTTGGAAGCCTCTCCACCACCAAACGCACGGATCCATGCCGCCGGAACTTCTAATATGGTCACAGGTCAGCTCTATGTTGCCAACCGTGATTTGTTGTCAAGTGGTTGTGTTAGGTATTTAGCCAACATTGTTGATATGACCAAAGAAGAAAAGCCCCGACCCAAAGATGTGGCACTTGTTTGAGATTTCATTAAAGCATTTCCTGAAGAACTTCCAGAGTTACCCCACACCGTGAAATCACATTTGAAATTGAGACGGTGCCCGGAACTGCCCCCATATCCAAAGCCCCATACTGTATAGCCCTTGTCAAACTCAAAGGGTTACAAACGCAACTGCAATAATTACTAGAGAAAGGTTTTATACAACCTAGTCACTCTCCATGGGGAGCACCAGTTCTATTTATGAAGAAGAAGGATGGTACTCTTCGGATGTGCATCGACTACTGCGAGCTCAACAAAGTCACTATCAAAAACAAATACCCGTTATCTCGGATGGACAACTTATTTGATCTACTCAAGGGAGCAGCTCTATTTTTCAAAATTGACTTGCATTCGAGATACCATCAACTCCGGATCAAGGATAGCGACATAATGAAGTCCGCCTTTCGAACTCAATACGGTCATTACAACTTCTTAGTAATGCCATTTGGCTTGAAAAATGCTCCTACTGCTTTTATGGATTTGATGAACCGTGTGTTTAGTGAGTACTTGGATAAGTTCATTATTGTTTTCATCGATGACATCTTGATCTACTCCAAGAACCAAGAAGAACATGAAGAACATTTGAGAATCGCCCTACAGACCTTGAAGGAGCATCAGTTTTATGCAAAATTTTCAAAGTGCAAGTTTTGGCTAAAGAGAGTTCATTTTCTTGAACTTATGGTTTCTCAAGAAGGAGTGTATGTCGACCCTACCAAGATTGAAACCATAAGCAAATGGTTTGCAGCACATAGCGTGGCAAAAGTAAGGAGTTTTTGGGATTAGCCGGCTTTTATTGACGTTTTGTTGAAGGATTCTAGAAACTAGCTGCACCTCTCACTACCTTGACCTGAAAAGGCAAGAAATATGAATGGACGGATAAGTGTGAGCAAAGTTTCCAAGAGCTGAAGAAGAGACTTACCAATGCACAAGTCCTTACTAATCCTGCTGATGAGGGAGAGTTCGACATCTATAATGATGCTTCGAAATTTGGTTTGGGAGCCGTGTTAATGCAAAATGGGAAAGTTGTAGCATATGCCTTGAGACAAATCAAGGAGCATGAGAAGAATTACCCAAATCACGACCTTGAACTTGCCGCAGTTGTTTTTGCTTTGAAGATATGGCGTCATTACTTGTATGGAGCTAAGTGCAAAATTTATATTGATCACAAGAGCCTTAAGTACATTTTCATTCAATAGGAGTTGAATATACGTCAAAGATGATGGTTAGAATTTGTCAAGGAATATGATTGTGAAATCCTCTACCATCTTGGAAAAGAAAACAAAGTTGTTGACGCTCTAAGCCGTAAGTCACCGGCTATCCCTCATGTCGATTCACGTGTTGCCACAACCACTTCAAGATGATATTAAAAGCATTGAGTTGGAAATGATCATAGGCTCAATTTCTACAATTACTCTTCAGCTGACGATTTTTGATGACATCAAGTACGCTCAAGAAGTAGATTCCACTCTTCTAAAGATCAAGGAGGAAGTTTTGGCCGGTAATGAGACCGAGTTTGGTCTATCTGAAGATGGAGTCCTTCACCTCAAAGTTAGATTGTGCGTCCCCAATGATGAAAATTTATGCAAACAAATCCTCTCTAAAGCTCACAATACACCATACTCAGTACAACTTGGAGCTACAAAATATCCAAGTTTTAAAGAAACACTTTTGGTGGCACCGGATGAAGAATGATGTGGCTACGTATGTGAGCAAATGCCAACTTGTCAGAAGATCAAGCGGAACATAAGCATCCTATCGGAGAACTACAATCAATAGAGATTCCTTAGTGGAAATGGAAGCAAATCGCTATAGATTTCATGGTTAGATTACCAAAAACCAGTGAAGGTCACGATGCAATTTGGGTAATAATCGATAGTCTAACCAAGTCTGCTCACTTTTTGTCGTTATGTTGCATGAGAAACTAATATCCATCATTTCCGATCGTGATAGTCGGTTCACAACAATTTTTAGAAGAGCGTTCAAAGAGCTCTTGGCACTAAACTAAAATTTAGCACCACCTTTTTATCCTCAAATGGATGGCCAAACCGAGCGAACTATTTTGTTCGCTCGGTTTGGCCAAATTCTTGAAGATATGTTACGTGCCTGTATGATGAATTTTAAGGGATCATGGAGCAAGAAGTTATCTTTTATCGAATTTTCTTACAATAATAGCTACCAAGCCTTAATAGGTATGTCACCTTATGAGGCATTGTATGGTACAAAGTGTACATCCCCAATTCATTGGTATGAAGTAAGAGACAAAGAGTTGGAGACCCCCGACTTTATTCGAGAGACTAATGATGCTATCCAGAAGATTCGACAAAGACTGGAGACTACTCAAAGTTGCTAGAAAAGTTATGCTGACAAGCATAGAAGACCATTGGAATTTGTGTTGGAGATTTTGTTTTTCTCAAGTAGCACCCAAGCAAGGGGTGATGCATTTTGGGAAAAAGGGAAAGTTGAGCCCGAGATTCATAGGGCCATTTGAGATTATCGACCGAATCGGGAAAGTCGCCTACAAGTTGGCCTTACAACCCAAATTGTCAATGGTTCACAACATTTTCCATGTTTCCATGTGGAAAAAGTACATCTCCGACGCTTCTCACATCATTGAATATGAGCCTATCCAAGTCTAGGAAGATCTTCGGTACGAAGAAAAACCGGTTCAAATTTTAACTCGAGAAGAGAAAGTTCTTAGAAATAAAACTATTCCCATTGTTAAAGTATTATGGCGTAACCACAAGTTGGAAGAAGCCACATGATAATGAGAATATGATATGAGGAAAAAGTACCCAGAATTGTTCTAAGTTTTCGAGGATGAAAGGAGGGTAGATTGCAACATTTTGAAAATTTATGATTTAATTCTCCAATTTTAATAGGGACTATAAATTATAAATTTATCTTTAAGAACATTTCTATATAATGGTGACAAGAGAATTATAAGAAATTAAAATGGGTGACTTCCCATTTATTTTAGAAATTGCTAAGGTTTGCATGTGTTGTGCTAGATCACAAAGTTTTTGTGATAAAAAGAGATAAGATAAAAAAATGGTTGGTCATGCCAAATTTTTATCTTTTTTTAAAATAATAATAATAATTAAATAATGTATTTAAATATATATATATATATAAATATATAAATATATATGGCATGAAAAATGTCAACCACAGCTAGGCCTGTTGGGCCAAGTTGTGGGGCTGAAAACCCAAGGCCAGGGCAGCCCAGCAGGCTGGCCACGTGGCATCAGCCCAAAGAAAAAAATAAAAAGAAAATAAAAAAAATAGAGAGAGAAGGGAAATAAAAATATAGATTACTTAATGGAGAATCTTTTGATGTGGAGATTATCAAGAAAAGTAAACACTCCAAACAAATAAAAACAAAACTTTAACCACTTTTTTACACTATTTATCATGGGAAAGTGAACCATCACCTAAATTGTAATGATGGAACCTAGAAAATGTCAAAAACTCTTCGTTTCCTTCCACTAACTTCAGTTGATAATAATAAGCCTAAAATATATTATTTTTTTCAAAATTTTAAACCCTATGTTAAGTGCCTATAAAAAGGGTTGGTAGTATGAACACCACTTATGCTTCTTCACTCTCTTTGTCATTGAAAGAAAGCCTTTTTTCTTACTAAACACATTGAGTCCGAATTTTAACAAGCAAAAACACCAAGAAATCTCTTCCATTACCTCTCTTATCAACTTTCACATCATTAAGCTTCAAGAGAAGAACGTCACCTCCTCGGTTTTCAAGGTAAAACACTAATATACCACTAGCTTTCAAGATTAAAGTTTTAGTTTTTAAACTTGTATTGAAATATGTTTATTTTCCAACTACTAGTTCCCCATCACGAGAGTTCAAGAAAGCCCTCAAGCCCTCAAAATAGCCATAAACTCCATCAACAACACTAAGGTATATGTTTTTCCACAAACTTACAAGTTTTAAAAGTTCTTAGGGTTTTCTTGAAAAATGACCTCAAAGAAAATAAAAATCTTGGCATAATGATAAATTAGTAAATAAAAACATGGTATTGTTGCTATTATTATGAAATGTGTGTTTTATGAGATTAAAATGGTTTAATAGATCATAAAACGATAAAGTTTTGATGAGAATGTGATTTTCATGAGTTTCATGACTATGTCGTATGAAGCATATGTTATGGGAAAAAAATATTTGATTATGGCATGTTTATTCACTGAGAATACTCTATGTTGATAACTTGGAATATGAAGAAAGAATATTCAAGGCTCAAGTAATGATAGGACGAAGTTGATGTTCGTAAACCATGTGAAATTAATCTTTTTGGCATAATACAAAATAAATGTGAAAATGATATTTTTAGTGAGAATTTCTCTAAACTCATCAAGAACAAAATGTTTCTTTCAGGATAAGCTATCAAAGAATAAGGGACTAGATTACGCTGTTTGTTCTTGGAAGGTAAAACTGTGATTTCACAAGGCTAGGAGTGTCGTTTCAGTGAGAGACTTTACAGTCAAGAATAAGGGACTAAATTATGATGTTTGTTATATTTTCATAAGAAATGGACTTAAAAATGATGCAAATACCCTTTAGGGGTCAAAATGTAAATATAAAAAGTTTATGGGTAAAAAGTGAATTTTATGAAAATTATTATTTTTGAGTTTAGAATCTGTAACAGGGATCTTTAAGGGTTCCTAAAGTGTATAACGTTCAGGAGTGCTGAATGGGAACAAGTTAATCCATTTTAGGGGCTAAAATGCTAAAATAATTAAAAGGGGATCAAATTGTAAAATTGGCAAACCTGACATGAAGGCAATGTTTCTCTTAATTTAAGGACAGTGTGCTAAGCCAATTAAGTTGGTTAATTAATATGGTTAAGTTTTGGTTTAAGATTGGGCCATTAAAAGACAAGTAAGGGCCTTGAATGTAAAGAATTTTAGTAAATGTGTTTGAAAATGTAAATAAGGTATGATAGGCCTTTTTGGACATTTTTTAATGCTGCTAACATGATATTAGGGCCTTGGGAGGTGTCAAGTTTAAATGGGCCTTATTGAGCCTGATGGTAGAATGGAAGATAAAATATTAATTAATGGACGAATACATTAAAGTAGAATAATGGGCCACTTAGGCCCAATTTAATTTCCATGAAAACTAGAGAGGCCCAGTGGGTGGATAGTAACCTTGGTTACCCATGGTCACTTAATGGGTCTAACGAAAGACAAAATATAATATATATTAATGGATAAAATAAATAATGATTTAATCACTTAATTATTTTAATAATTATTAATTATTTTAAGAAAATTCAAGAGAAATTAATTTAATGTTATCTCTCAACTAATTAATAATTAGTTAATTATCGACTAATTAATATGTAATAATATTAACTTAATTAATAATTAATTAATTATGAATCGACTGTCTTATAATTATATATGCTGGTTAATTAAACTAATAATTTTAATATTGTTACTTGATTAATTATTATTTCTTTTAATTAATAACTAACTTAGTAAATAAAGATTTAATCCTGAGCAAGTTAAGGTTTAAAATTCTATCAATCCTATAGTAAGGGATATAAGGATTAAGTAACCAATTTATAGAAAATTCATTCCCTTAAAGATTAAAAAATAAATAAAAATGTGTAATCAATAATTAATTATTAACTAGAAGCGGGAAATTTTATAAGACACTTATTAAGAATAAAGAATAATTTAAGAATCCACTCTAATCGATGGTTGTCAATTTAAAATAGGACATGAAAACGACAAAGAGGTTGAGCCGGGTAAGAATCACAAGAAACTTCAACTTCAAGATTTTCTGTAAGTACAGGCCCCACCCACATTGTGGATTGTATGTTGGCATTTTTTATGTGTGTTATGTGCTTACGTGATTGTTATGTTGTCATGATTTCATGTTTATTTACACACTTTATGAGACATATCATATTTCATGTTCATTCTATGAATTAACGACTCATGATTGAGTAACAAGTGAAAGATTAAGATGTGTCGTACCAACTTCTATCAGAGTGAGGTCTTCATGAATGATTTTATGTTTGACCTTGGGTGTTGGCGGTTGGGTCGCTCTCCTATCTTCCCTAAATAAGGTCGCATGCACCTAGTACGTACACAAGGGCCCATAAGTATGTTAAGAATAAGTATGTCAAGAATAATAAGTTGAGAATAAAATAATAAACATAAATTGTCATGCATCATCATTTATGCATTATGGGATTTATGTCTGTACTTACTGAGTTTAATCTCACATGTTTTTATGCTCCCATTGTAGGTAATCCAGGTATGCGCCCTATGACCTGAAATTGTCATTGGACTAGCAATGCGGATGGAGTGATACATGAAAGTGCAATTGGGGAATGGATACCATTCGCAAAAGATTGCGTAAAATGCTAACAGTCATTTGAAAGTTAATTTGAAATTTAGTTTTAAAATTCTGGTTTGAACTATACTAAGCGTATGGACTAAACTAACTATTTTGGGTTGCAACTTTAGAATTATTATTGAGTAACTAATGGAAGAGTTTTCTTAAACATTTTTATTCCATAATTGTGTTTTGTTAAGTTTTATTTTAGTAGGTTTAAAAAAAATTACCAAAATTTTGGGGACTAAATAACCGGTTATAAAACGTATCAAGTTTTAACTCTAAGTAGTGACAGTCAATTATGGCCATTTAAGTACGGGCCGTCACCCATATCCTGAGGAGTAGAATTATATGCTTTAGGCATTTTGAATCCTTCAAGGATTTTCATATAGATATCATTCTCTAATCATCCATATAATTATGCAGTTACCGCATCTATTAGACGCATATCAAGTCTTTCAGAGATTGCAAGGCTAATCAAATACTGCAATATAATTGCATCCACCACATGAGAATGTGTCTCTTCATAATCAATATCCGGTCTTTGCGAGAAGCCTAGTGCCACAAACTGTGCTTTATACTGCACAATTTCATTTTTCTCATTTTGCTTGTGCATAAAAACCTATTTGTACCCTACGGGTTTAACATCTTCAGGTGTTTGGACTACAGGTCCATATACTTTTCGCTTTGCAAGAGAATTTAATTATGCCTATATTGCATCTTTTCATTTTGGCCAATCTTGTCTACGTCGACACTCTTTGATGAACTTTGGTCCAAGATTCTCACTTTCTTTCATAACATAAAGCGCTACTTCATATGCAAATGTGTTGTCGGCAGCAATTTTATCACGGTTCCATTGTTTTCCAGTATTGACATAATTTATGAGATTTCAACATTTTCAATATTTTCAGATACCTGGACCACTTCCGGGGTCTTATCTTCGTTTATATTAGTTATTTGTTCTGGCAATATGGCCTCTTCAAGAGCGTCGATCTCTTCAGGAGTGCTAGTTTGTCTAGTTTTTCCTTTTCTCTTTCGGGGATTTTTATCTTTGGAACTGATTGGTCTACCATGCTTTAGGCGTGCCTTAAACTTATTTGCTGTTGCATTTTCAAGTTGTCCTACAGGGACATCAATTCAAGCTGAAACATTAGCAGCAAGTATATGCGACTTTGTCACTTTCTTTGTATCAACAAATGCATCTGGCAATTGGTTTGAAATATTCTGCAAATGAAAAATTCTTTGAACTTCGAGTTCACATTGATTAGTACGAGAATCAAAATGAGAAATTGATGATGCATTCCAAAAAATTTCAACTTCTTTTTCCAGCTCTTTCTTTTCTCCCCCTAATACTGAGAAACTTGTCTCATCAAATTGACAATCAGAAAACCTTACTGTAAATATATCACTTGTCAGGGGTACAAGATATTTGATGATGGAAGGGGATTCATGTGACGCCCCGGCTTCCCAAGTCAGGTCGGCACCATACGTACTTGTTCTTTACTTGAAAATTTGAGATAAATTTTTTTTTTTTTAAACATATTCATATAAGTTATCTTGTAGAGAAAAACTTGTCATACATGCAGACTATACTGAAAGTACCTTTTTGTGTCTTCAACTTCATACATATAACAAAACATAATTTACTATTGAAATATTAACATATTTACTGAAAATTGGATGCGGAAAATTATGCGTAGTGGTATCCCACACCGCCCTTCACCCGCCGCATCGTCCGCATAGCCCACCACTTAAGCTGCAGGCTTCTTACCTACAGTATGAAATATAATAGTGAGCTTTCGCCCAGCAAGTTCAAACATAATCTCACAAAATATTTCAAACCTCTTAAAACATGTCAATCATCATGTAACTTATGCATGAACCATTTATGATTGATTGAATGTCTTATGCTTCATTATAAACTCAATCTTGAACTTATTATCTTGTCTTAACATGTGGGCCCATAGTGTCCGTACCAAAAGCGCGTAGCCTCCAGACAAAACTAGGGTTTGCAAGGCCCTAACAGTTCTGGGAATTATAACTTGACCCTTCACGATCACGGAAGGTAAATATCACCACTGAAACATGTAACCTCCTCGATCACGGGAGGTTGGTACGACACCTTACTTGATTATCTTACCATGTGATTTAACATTAGTGAACATGCTTCATGATGTCACTATGTCATATCTTACTCAACATTTGCCATAACATGGCCTTCTTGTAAACATGTCATTTCTGAAACCATGGTATTTTCGAAAACATGGCATTTTTGTAAACATAGCACTTTTGTAAACATGGCATTTCTGTAAATATGGTACTTTTGTAAACATGGCATTTTTGTAAACATGGCATTTTTGTAAACATGGTATAACATGTCATAATATAATTTAGCACATCATAGACATAGCATAGTATCACATGTCATGGCATCGCATATCACAGCACAACATAGCATGTATATTTGAAAATATATAGTATACTTGAAAATAGTTTTCATACTGTAGGTGAGGTTTGATACTTGCCTGATATGCTAGGTTCCGGGTTTCGTTGCTTTAACTCAGATCGCAACTGCAGGTTACTTCCTGCTATTAAAAAGAGCATAGGATAAGGATCCTATAAAATGTTGGTGACCTATCCAACATTCATACACAATCTTAGTTATATGTCCCCTAGTCATACATGATAACTTATTGGGTTACTTTGGGTAACCCTTGAGGTGGTCAAACTTAGTAAATCAAAGTCAACATTTTTAGTCAACCATGGTCAATCCTTTATGGGTCAAACTTGGGGTTTGGGCTTGGCCCAGTAACTCGGGTATCCTTCCCGGTTACTATCCGTCAACCTTTTGTTACTATACTTTGGCTTTTACAAACCCAAATTTGGAAAATTTGACAACAATCTTTTGTTTGACTTGAAAATCCGTGGTTTTCAAAGTGTGACTTTATAAAAATCATTAAAGGCTGAAAACTGCTATTGGAACAGTTTTCATAGTCAAAACAGTGGTGTTGGTGCAAAAATACAGTTTCTCTGCTTGTATTTAGAAAATCCTGTGCAGGAATTTCTTGCTTTATGCACAGTTTTTATAGTTCAGGTTGTATTTAAAAATCCAGATTGAATTTGAAAAACTTGTCTTCACGAAAGTTCTTGCTCTTGAAAAATTTTAAAACTTTTGTGTTTTAAGAAAAACCCAGTTCTGCTTGGATTCTTGTCAGTTTTAATTTGAAACTTACTGAACGTGTAGACTAGGTCTGGGCAGATCAGCCTCGGATTTTTGTAAAAACGGAGGCCATTGGAGCCTCATTTTGCAAATCCGTCCATGCTGCCCCCTAGGAAAAACTGTTCCGAGAAACTTTTGTGTTTTAAGTTTTACCAAATTCGGACGCTAAAGACCTCAAAATCGACTTACCGTAAAACTGGTCAGGATCCACCCGAACCTGGCAGTTTTTCGGTTTAGAGTTCATTTTACGTCCTAGACGTGGAACCTAGCTCAACCAGCCACCGCAGGAGCTCTAATACACACATGCAGCGGTTTTCTAGCATAAATTTTCTTTAATCACAATTTCTAACATCACCATGCAAACCTAATTGATATTTGATCAACTAAGTTGCATGATTTCGGTTGCACAAAGCCTAGCAAGCATACTAATGTTTTTCTAGCAACCTAGCAAAATTATCATTCACCAACACTAGGACAGATTGGGGACATATAATAAACTAATATTTAGCATGCAAATTAAGAAAATTAAAGCAAGCATGCACATAAAAATCAAACTCAAACCACCCTTAGTTCTAGATCAAGCACAAAACTCTAAATCCTAAACTTGGGCACAAATTTAAATCTAATCTAGGCCAAAACTTAAATTGAGCTTATGCTCATACAAACTTGTTGGAAATACACATAAATTTCTCAATTAAAACTTAAATTGAGAAGATTAGGGTTTTAGAAGAAATTACCTCAATTAGGATTAAGGGTTTGGCTAGACTTCCTTGGTTTTTCTCCTTTCCCCTTGTCACCACCAAAACCGGCCTCCTTGGCTTGTTTGGCTCCAAATTTTCCTCCACCACCCTAGCTTTAGAATCCGGCCACTCCAATACACAAAATCCGGCCACACCCAAATTTTTTTCCTTCCCCCTTTCTCTTCCTCCCACAACCGGCCTTGAGCCAACAAATGGGTTTCAAATTTTTCTTCAAATTTTTGTTGGTTCCACACAAAAATCTAACTATCCTAACACTTTAATCACTCTTGGTTTCGTAAAATTTCCTTTCTTTCTTGCTTCCTAAATCCGGATTTGGTGAGGGAAAAAATTGGGCATAATCTAGCTAAGGTTTCTAATTTTTTTGTGAATAAGAGTTCACCTATTTATAGAGGTTGGAAAATTCTTCAAAATTGTAAATTGACCCCAAAAGAAGTAAAATTTTGCACAATTGGAAGCTTAGGTGGCCGGCCATGGAGTTGTCTAGAACAACCAAATTTTTTTCAAATTATCTTAATTCCAAAAATGATGTCATAATTAAAAAGTTAGGTGATGTCATCCTCTTAAGGCCTCGTTTGGCTTTTTCCTTCAAATGCAGTCCATTTCGTTTTGGTTGGTTCTTACGTGAAATTACGCGGACACTACCTCAAACGGTTAAAACCGTGAGCCTACATCAAGCATGCAGCGTCTTACGTAATGTTTTCACTATCACGCATTCATTTCTCATTCATACAATACTTCATGCAAACCCATATGGTGATCTTTACCAACTAGGGTTTTTAGGGTTTTCTTGAACCCTACATGCAACATACATTCTCATTCTCATTTCCATTCATGCTACATCATTCTTAAGTTTGTGGGGACATATAACAAACACCTACTATGCATACACACATACCATAATTTCTCTTAAGCATATCATCAAAAACATGCATCAAACCATAAATAAGGACCAATAAACCTAATCAAGCACATTCTAGCAATCACATCTAACCCTATTGCATAAAACTAGACATGATCTTATGCTCTTACATAACCAACATGGAAATACACTTAAATCTTGAATCAAACTAAATTGAGGAACTAGAGGGCTTAGGAGAGTTACCTTAACTCCTTGAGATTGGATCTACAACTTTGAATCCAAAATTTTCCTCCTTGCTTCCTTCTACAAAAACCGACCCTCTCATTTTTTTTCTCTCTATTTGGTTTCGGTTCCTAGGGGAAGGAGAGAGTTGAGTTGGAATGAGCCATAGTTTTGGGGTGGAACCAAATAAAATGCTCCAAACCCCCCCCCTCCAATCGTCACCTATTTATAGGTGAAAAATACATAATTTTCACAATTATTTTTATTTCAAAAATTCCCCTTGAATTTATATATTTGCCCCTAAGAACAAATGTTTTCCTCCCATATCGTAGGATGGCCGGCCATATGGCTGAAAATTGGGGCTAAATTACTTCATAATTATCCATTTCCCCTATTTTTCAAAAATCCCAAAATTATGGATTTATCTTTTCTTACCTGGCCTCCAAGTAATGCCTTGCTTACCTCACCAAGCTTACCTCACTAAGCTTACCTCACTAAGCTTACTATACTTTTATTAAAATTGCACTTTGGCCCCTAAGGATAAAATATTTGCACTTTAGTCCCTGTGAGGTGGCCGGCTAGGGTAGAGCCACTTGGCTTCCAGTTCATGGATAATTATCCATTTGATTCCAAAAATCCCTTAATATAATTATGCAGTCCATTTCCTCACTAACTCAGATAATATTAATACTGTTTTTTACTAAAAACAGTACTGTCATACTAGACTACAGTCCAGAATTTATCTACACTTAACTGGGCTGCATAAAAATTTTTCTTATGACTTAGAGCTACTTAGCCCTTATCGTCTTAAATAATGTGCTTGATTTTTCTAGGGTGGTCTTGAACCTTATTCTTGCCATTCCATCTGTGATGATGGTTTTTCACAGTATAATTTTCATACTACTTGCTATACTGCAGTACTGTCGCAGTCAAACCTAAGGTCAACCTAGTCAAACTTTGACCGGAATAAAAATCATAAATTCCTATTCTGTCCTTTTTTCAAAAGGCTTCATGCTTGACTAAGCAAACTATTATTGAGTCTCGTAACTAATTAAACGAGAACTCAACATATACTGATATTCAACTCTGATTATAAGCTTCATATCTACATATATGATTCAGACTTAGATTCTTCTTATATCTAAGGAAATCTCAAGTCATCAAAATTTTGGGTTATTACAGGTTTAAGGCCCAATCATACGTGAATAGTAATTAGCATCTCATTAGGTTACTATTAGTAACCCTGGGTATAAGCCCAATCATATCTAGATCTTAGACCCATACCTCATTAGGTTACTAAATACTAAGGCCCAATTACTTTTAAAGTAATACCCTTATTAGGTTACCATTGGTAACCATGGGTTTTAGGCCCAACCCAATAGCTTGGGTATCTCATGTGGTTACTATAAGTAACATAAATTATTTGGCCTAGTAAAAGGTGGTAACCTTCTCGGTTACTATTTGTCCTATAGTTGTTTACCATAGGACTTGGCTTATTTTATTTATTTCATTCCTTGTTTGATAAATTTTAACCCCTTTCTAAAACAGTCCCATAAACTTTGGTTATCAGTGCATGTGCAGGAATTTACTGCTTATGCACTGGTTTTTTTTAGAAATCCTGTGCAGGAATTTCCTGTACCCTGCACAGTTTTTGGAAATCTGTTTAGAATTTGAAAAAAATTTCTTCATGAAAGTTGTAGATCTCAAACAACCCTACAACTTTCATTCTTAATGAAAAACCAGTTTTGCCTCTAACCTACTCTTTTTCCTTGTTGAACCTACATGGCCGTGCATACTGGGTCTAGGCAGACCAGGCTCGGATTTTTATAAAAACAGAGGCATTTGGAGCCTTATTTCTAAAAACCATCTAGATAACCCATAGGAGTTTCCATTTTCTACAACTTTGTAGTTTTGAATTTTCTCAAATTCGGCCTCTAAAGGTCTCAAAATCCTATTTCCAGATTGCTGCCCAGTTTTAATCTGAAACTGGCAGTTTTCATTTTGGTTGGTTCTTACGTAAAATTACGAGCACACTACCTCAAATGGTTAAAATTGTGAGCCTACGACAAGCATGCAGCACGTTACGTAACGTTTTCATTATCATGCATTCATTTCTTATTCATACAATCCTTCATGCAAACCCATATGGTGATCTTCACCAAACTAGGATTTTTAGGGTTTTCTTAAACCCTATATGCAACATACATCACCTTTTCCATATTCATTCATAAAACATCATCTTTGAGTATGCGGGGACATATAACAAATATGTAGTAGGCATTCACGCATACCACATACCATCTAACACATAACATCATAATTATGCACTAAACCATAAATAAGGACCAATAAACCCTAATCAAGCACATTCAAGCAATCACATCTAACCCTAGTGCATAAAACTAAAAGTGAGCTTATGCTCTTACATTCCCAACATGGAAATACACATAAATCTTGAATCAAACTAAATTAAGGAATTAGAGGGTGAAGAGGATTACCTCAAGATCCAAGAGAATGGATCTACCCTTTGGTTGAGAAATGTTTCCTTCCTTTCCTCACCTTCACAAATCCGGCCATTTTTTTTTCTTTTTTTCTTTGGGTTTCGGCTCCTAAGGTGGAAGACATAGTGAGTTGAAAATGAGCCAGAGTTTTGGGGTGTAACTAAATGATCCAACATCCCCCCACCATCACCTATTTATATGTGAAAATTCTTGATTTTTCACCAATTATTTTTTATTCTTAAAATTGCAAATTAGGTTTTAAAAGCAAAATATTTGCCCAAAGACCCTCCTAGGTGGCCGGCCATGAGGAAGCCTTAGTGGCCAAGTAATCCACTTAATTATCCATTTCCCCTATTTTTCAAAAAATCCCAAAATTATGGATTTATCTTTTCTTACTTGGCCTCCACGTAATGCCATGTTTGAAATTCCCTCCTAATATACAGTCCATTTTCTTACTAATCCAGATAATACCAATATTGTTTTAACTATTAACAGTACTGCAATATTGAACTGTAGTCCAGAATTCATCTGCACTTAACTGGACTGCGTATGGATTTTTCTTAAAACTTGAAACTACTTACCCCTCATTGCTCCAAATATTATTACTGATTATTCTAGAGCAATCCCATACCTTATTCTTCATTCTGCATTCGTAATGACGGTTTATCACAGTATAATTTTAATACTGCTTACTAAACTGCAGTACCGTCTTTATCATATCTTAAATCATCCTTGTCAAATGTTGACTGGAATAAAATCGTAGATCCTTATTCTGCCTCTTTCATCAAAAGGCCTCATACTTAACATTATAAACTTATTATTGAGTCTCGTAGCTAATTAAACGATAACTCAAACATACTCTAATAATAAAATTATGAATTTCATATTGATATTTATAATTTCCATGAAACATTATATAAGCACAGAATACGGACTTAAATTTCTTTACATATAAGGGAATCACAAGTCCGTAAAAATTTCGGTTGTTACACATGCGAACTTGAGCATGATACTTGAGTCTTGAATCTTTGAAGCAGAACAGCTATGAAGCTCTTGTGAACTTGAGCATGGTATGTGAAGCCTCTGCAAAAGTTTTTTTGTTTTTTTTAAAGGAGGATCAGTCGAAGAGAGTCGTTGAAGAGCGTCGTCGAATATCTATTGTCTCGTTACCTTTGTTTTCAAGTAACTTGAGGGCGGGTATTAAAGTATTGAATTGGGAAATTTCCCAAAAATTATTTTTAGTTTTGTTTCCTATTATTGATAATTAGGTAGTTTCTATTATTTTTTAGCTTACTTTCCTTTCTTGGTATTTTATCCCTTATAAATAGAGTTAAGTATTTTTTGTAATGTGTAAGACGGCATTAAATGATAAATATTATTATCTCCAAATTTACAGTCTTACGTCTGGATCCCTTTCTCCACTTTATTTATTATTATTAATAATAATATTATTATTTTATAAGAACAAGAATTGTCAAATCTTACCTTCTCATGTTTTTCCTCTCAATAGCCCTTGGATTAAAAGCAACTCAATCTTAGCCTTCTATTAGAAGATATTATCTTTGATAAATATTTCTTTAATGTAGTGCAAGTTTTTTTAAAAAATGACAGTGTAATTTTAACTTTTAATGGATATATTTGCACTGCTGGTGTAGTATATTGGAAAGTTGAACTGACTTAAAAGTTTTAAAACTGATAAAATCTTGTTCTGTAAAACATTTTTAACTTATTTAATGCAAATGATCTATTTTCAGTTTTAAAATCCTAATGAATTTGTTGAAACATTTTTTCCAAATCACTTTTATGTTTCAGAATTTGATCCCGACATCCGTAATTTAGTTCAAAAACACTTAAATTTCTCTTTCAAACTTACATTAACTTGTGAACTTGACATGTCTATGAGTAAATTCACGAACAAATTTACGTGATGACGTTTCAGATATCATTTTTTTTATCGAATAAAGCGAAAATTGATGGAATGGCGCAGAACAAATTGCATAACAAAATTTATTGTCCATAGCATCTTATTGATGAACAATTCACATAATTACAATTCATATCATAAGTATAGAGAATTTATGGTTTAATTTTTATTGAACTCAGAAATTAATGCTGTGAATTTTTCGATCACTTTAATATCATACCACCATCCGGCAAATAACAAGTTTGCTTCGTAAATGCACTTGAAATGGACAGTGTAGATAGGCAGGTAGTTATGGTTTTCCAAATAAAATCGTGGTTTCAAACCAGCCCACCTGTTTAGGGGCTAGTTTGACATTGTTGTGCTGTAGAAAATTTTTTGCCCTATCGGTGCTATGAGTCAAAGTTGCTTTAGGGGTTCCTTTGTTTAAAGTGTTAGGAATGCCCTAAGTATGAAAGACATTTTATGAATTTCATTGATTATTTTGGATTGATTATTAATTTATATTTGAGGTTTTCCATTATATCATTTCTATTCTGTTCTCATTAAATTTACATGTTAAAGTAAATGTAAGCAAATATGGCTCACTGACTACTTGATGTTTAAACTATTAGAATGTTGCATACAATGGATTTTGTATGCAAGAAGACAACATTCTAAAGTAAGTAGTCTAAATTCATAGTCCACAGTCAATAGAGTTAAGTTAAGCATCTAACTCATGTTAAGACTGTTATGTTGTCTAAATCCAATTGGGAAGATGGTTTGTCTTGATCGTCTGGAGCAAGCTGACTCCTAAGTAGAGACATAGATATATTGCCTAGTAGTCGTGTTAAATTGGATGGGGACTTAAGAGTAATTAATCTATTTAATAAGTCCGTTTACATGGATTAATTCACTTATGATGTTCATTATATGATTACCTTAATCTTGAGTAAATAATTGACTCCATGTTTATAACTTGTATACTTTGATGCTCCAAAGGCTAAAGCGCTCGAATTAGTAAGCTTATAGACCGGTTCGTTGGGTACATGACTTATATTCGATGAGAGCTTTTATTTATAGATATGAAATAATAGCTCTGTTAAAAAGTTAAGGATATTCTCTTAAAGGCATTATATGGAAATTGGAAAATGGACATGCCCTTGGTCATTTGTTCTACAAATGATTTATTATTCATTTCAGTATGGGTAATCATTTTCCTATAAGGTGTATAATGGTTCTTTAAGATAAAATAATTAAGAAAGTAAAACGGATCTTAGCCTTAAATTGATCACGGATATTATATGAAGGTATTGCATATTTGACAAGGTCATGGGCTAATGCTATTATAAGCTTACGTAATACGGTATATAATCAAGAGTGCAGTTTCAGGTTTATAGTGGTATGACTCTTAAACTAATAATTATGTGATTAATTGATTCAGTATAGAATATTTAGTCACATAGACCATTAGAGCCTGAATTATATATGTCCAATTGGTTCCTTCACTAACTCAATATAATTCCACTAACGGATGGTAATTTATCAAATTACTAATACGGTTTAAATTCTCATCGGTTTTATGTTGATGCGCTTGGTACAGTCACCGACGTGACAGTAGGCATGTACAACTAATGGGAGAATAGATTTTATTTTGTTTAATATTTGTGATAAATATCTAGTTGGATAATTAATTATTTATTAATTAGTTATCATAAGATTTATTTATTTATGATTAATGACTTAAATTAATGTTATTTATCTTTTGTGATAAATATGAAAGTTAATTTAAATTAATAGATAGATATGGATAAATTAATTATCCAAATAATTAATTTAAATATCTAAAAAATATTATTTAAATAAATAAAGTTGACTGGATATGGATAATATTATAAAGAGATTTGAATTGAAATAAAATCTTGTCTGATCTCCTTTGTAATTGGCGTATTTTAGAGAGGATGTGGAAGAGATTTTTTCTCCTTCATGATTTTATTTGTGGATAATTATTACATAATTATTTTATTCAAATAAAGTTACCACGATTTTATTTGATTTGAAATTGAATTTATGGAACATTATCTAGATAAATAAAATCTCAAATTTCTAGATAATTGATAAGGAGGGGAAAGAAAAATATTTCTAGGAGTCATACTCAAATTCAAATGCCATCTATTTTTGGGTAGAGCATAGACTCTAAAGAAAGCTTTTTTTCATACTCCCATAAGTAATAATAATTTCAAGAGTTCTAGGTGGTTGGAAGGAGAATTTAAGTCCGAATGCGTGATTAATAAAGGTAAGGGTGCCCAGACACTCCATTATCCGGGAATTAGAGCATAGTGGAGAAGATTAGTTGGTTGAAGCTCTTTTACACGGGTTCTTGGATAATTTTTAGAGATTCTTGATTCACAAGGCATGTATATTAAAGGTAATTTATTGTATATGCCATTACGAGTTTGTTTGATCATTAAATTTTTTTTTAAAATTCTGTTGTGCAATATCCCTACATAAAGGTGCCCCTAAAAAGAGATATTTGAGACCTCTTGTGGATCAAGTTCTAGCAAAATTTTCAAAATGGAAAGGAGACACTGTTCTAATGACCGGTCGGCCTACTTTGATAAACTCGGTTATATGTGGTGCACTCAATCATAGCTTCATGGTTTATAAATGGCCAATTAGTCTTTTAAAGGAGATTGAAGGTACTATGAGAAATTTTCTTTGGACAGGATGCATTTCTAAAACCAAACTTTTTTCGGCTGCGTGGGCAAAATCTTGCGTTCCTACAAAAGAAGGCGGTTTAGGTATTCAATCTCTTCAGGAAGTTAACTTGGGTTTCACTTTAAAACTTTCTTGGCGGGTTATGACATACAACATGTTGGCAAGCAATTTTCTCTGGAAGAGATACATCCACAATTTTAGTAGACAAAGAATGGGTCCTTTTACCTCCCCTGTTTGGTCAGCTATTAGAAATGCTTACATAGACTTACTTGATGAGACTCTCTAGATTGTTGGTTCTAATTCGAAGGTCAATTTCTAGACGGAGAAATGGATTGGATATCCTTTGAGAACAAAAATTAATATTCCTGAGGGAATGAGACTACAGGTGAAAGTTACTGATCTACGGACTCACAACAAATGGAACTTATTGGATAATTTTCGAAATCTTTTCCTGAATATCTCGCATGACATCGATCATGTTTCTGTGGCAGAAGGATTTGATGATGAGCTCATTTGGATGCTCTGTTCGACTGGAAAGCCTCAGACTAAGGATTTCTATGTTTATGTTAGACCAAAAATGTGGCTTCTAATTGGGGTTCAAAAATTTGGAGAAAAGGTATTCAGCCAAGAAAATTGATTCTGGTTTAGAAGCTTCTTCATAAGAAATTGGCTACTGAAGACATCCTTAAGGTTTGGGGATTTATCTTAGCTTCGAGATGCCGACTCTGCTATAATGAAGAAGAATCAATGGAGCATATTTTTCTCAATTGTTCTTTCACGAGTCGTATATGGAAACACATTGAGGATCATACGGCTTTTATATTGAAAACTAGCACATAGATTTTCACAATATGGATAGCATCAATCATTTCTACTCTTTGGATGATCTGGAGGACTCACAATGATGTTGTCTTTAAAGAAAAATCTCCATCAATTCGTCAAGCTTTTATCTGCATTCACAATAGTATACGAGAAGCAAATGATCTTGAAAACGGTTGCATGAAGATAACTATTTTGGATTTATTGGTCCTTCATCGTTGTGGTATCAAAGGTAGAGCAGCTAAAGCTCCCTCAATTGTAGAAGTGCAAAGGAAACCACCGAATCCAGGATGGATAAAGATAAACACCGATGGGTCTGCAAATGGACCTCCTAGAATGGCAGGTTACGGTGGCATTTTTCGGACTTATCATGGTTTTTGCAAAGGATGTTTCGCTCACCCAGTTGGCATTGCTTTGGCTTTTGAAGCTGAGTTGATGGACACATCCGCAATAGAATATGCGAAGCTTTACAGTTGGGATAAACTTTGGTTTGAAAGTGATTCTATTTACATTGTTGATTTATTGCAAAAGAAATCTATCACTATCCCCTGAAAATATAGAAGCAAATGGATTAATGCTCTAAATTTTCTGGCAACTACCACTTACAAAGCAACACATATTTTTGGGGAAGGAAATGCAGTTGCTAACAAGCTTACTTCACACGGTACTCACCTGAGAAATACACAATGGTCTTTTTTGTCTGTTCCAACGAGTTTAAGATTAATCTCACTAGATTGTCAAACTACCACTTTCGACCTTCTAGGTAAATGTGCACTCTTTTTTCCTTCTAATCTTTTTCCCACCAAGTTTTGGCTAGAAGGTTTTTAACGAGGCATATTTGGAAATGCAATCAAAGTTAGAGTATTGACTCTTGCTTTTGGGATCATCTCCCGTCAGTTTGGGTTCAGAATTATAAGATTGAGGTGTTTCTTTGACTTATGTTATTATGGTCTAACTACGTGCAACTTTTTTTTTTATGCTTACTTTTTTTCTTTTAATTTCACCTATAAACTTTTTTAATTTTTTATTTTACTAGTATTTCAATGGAATGAGAAATTAATGAGGGTGCTAGAGGGGTGCTGACCTAATCAGAATGTTTTGATGCACCTACTAATTCCTGTTACCATCATTTATTCAAAAAAAAAAAGTCAAAGTTACTATGTCCAAAAGCAGCAGAAGTTTTTTTTTTTTTTTTTTTTAGTTTGCTGTGAATACCAAAAGCATAATTAAAAGTATTTGATAAATTATAAATTACAATATTGTTGTCTAATAAATACTCTAATGCATATATCTATTGAAATTGTTTTTATTTCTAAAATTAAATTCAATATTTAAAATTTATCATAGAAAAAAAAAAAACAATTTAACGACGTTATTGTTTACTATTATCTTCGAGTACACAAAAAATTACGATAATAAAGGTTTTTAAAAAAATTACAATAATACAATATTATAAAATTAAATTTACAGTTTGAAATTACATTTAAAAAAAAAGAAGTTATAAATTTTAAACAGATAGTTGAATGTAAATTATTTTATAAGAAAAATAAAATGGGTAAATTGAAAATAATATTATTATTAAATTATTTTGGCAAACTTGCATAATGACTACAAAAGCAGTTGTGCAAAAAGCAATCCCCAGTTTGTTTCTCAAATTATGCTACAACGCAACATTTTTAGAATCTGCTAGGTGAAAACAGGGTTTATTAATTACCCCTGACCGATTGTAGATTCTTTAATAGTATAAAACGGTCTCCAAAAGCAATGCCAAATGAGGCCAAGTATTTTTTTAATTATTACTCAATTGTTGAGATGGATTTTCAAGTTTAATTTTAAGTGTACGTAATGTGATAGACTCTAAGGGCCATTTTGACATTGTTGTGCCCTGAAATTTTTTTTGTTATAGATGTGTTGTGAGTTCAAAGTTACTATGCCTAGAAATTAGGCGTTTGATATATATATATATATATATTTTCAAAGTTGTTAAGAATACCAAATCCAAAATTTTAGTTGTTTGATAAACTATAAATAAAAGTATTATGGTATAATAACCAAAAAGAGCATACTATTTTTTCCCTAATACTATAATAGGTGAATGGCGTACCCTAACAATAATATTTTGTCCTATAAAGTAGAAATAATATAACGGTGCTAAATTATCATAGTAATATTTTTCAGAGATTGATATCATCTTTTTTTTCTTTTTTTTATTTATAAATATTTACTATCATTTCAAGTACATAAAACTATAATATAAAAAGATTAAAAAAAATATGACAAAACAAGTTATAAAATTATTACAATCTTGAAACTTTTTCAAGAGGACAAGAATTTATAAAATTATAAATAAATAGTTAAATGCAATTTCATCATTTGTTATGAAGATAAATAAAATAAGCAGATTGAAGTTTTTATTTATTGTTTAGGATACTATACTAAAGTTGGATAAAGAAAGTGGAAACTGCTGTGCAGAAGCAACTCCTAACCCATTTCTGAACATCTGTTGGGCTACATCAGTTTTTAGAATTTGTTAGGAAAAAAAAAAAACTAAGATTTGTCAAACACCTGTAGATTCTTTAATAATATAAAAACAGACTACAAAAGTAATGTCAAACAGCGCTTAAAATTTATTAACTAGTTAAACATGTAAACTCAATAAGCTAATTTGTTTAGTTATCATTTTTTATTCGTGTTTTTTCAATTTTATTACCAAGTTAGTATATCATCCTTTCTTTCTTTCATAGTTTTTTTTTTAATCAATTTCATATATCATCTTTAATACTTTTATTTTATCCATCTAGTATAATCCTCTTATTTTGACATTATTATTCTTTCGTGGCATGTATTTTGAATCTCGAGATATCGTAGGTTTTAGCAGTTAAAATTTATCTTTATACTTTGTTTGAAAAAATTTTAAATATTTTTTATTATTTATAAGTTATAATATACTAAAAACATTAGTTTAATACTAAAGCCACCAACAAACCGTCCAAATCATTCATAAAAAAACCGTCCAAACCACCTAAAATTTTTAGTCTTAATTAATAATTTTCACAAACCGCCATTAAAATGATCTGCCCAATAACCGTACAAGCTGCCTGTCGTGCACCTCTCATTTACTTCAATTTCCTCATTTGTTTTTTTCCCCTTTAAGTTTTAGCTAATTACTTAATGGTTTCACATTTTCAGTTATCAAATTTTTACTTTGCAACTTGATCTTTTAAGTTTACAAAATAATCATAGTTGTAATCATAGTTTAGTCATAATTTCATACCTGATGACACTATAAAATATAGAATTTGAATTCCATCTTAAGTTAAAAAAGAAAAGCTTAGAAAATATTAACCATTAATTCCATCCACCGACAAGCTTTAAGATATTTGAGCCTCTTGAACTACCGAATTTAGCTCTTTCACTTTTCACCTGAATTAATCACAATTCTTAAAAATTTACCCTAAAAAATTCTTCAAAATTTATATCCTTTTTTTTCTGTTAATTAAGAGGAAAATTTATATCATATTGTTGATGCCTGAGATTTGACACGGCTTAAGCCTAACCCACATCTTGCAATGTGGGCCAAAAGCGGTATGTGGACTCAAGTGACGCTTTGGGGATCTTTGAGTGAGCTGTGATTTGGAAGGCTAAGGAACATGAATGGGCCCATTTATTTCGTCCAATTAGACTCTTGTTCAACTTGAGACGTTTCAAATCTATGAAAAATTAGAATAATATGAATTGTGGAGAACTTTAGAAAACCTCAAAAGCTTTAACCTAATCAATTAAGCCTATTTAAGCCCATTACATTTAATAAAAGCCCAATATATGCCCATAAAATATCTCATTTTTCCTCTGCAGATTAACACTTTAAAGCTTGTTAATATGGGAATCAACAATACACCATTTAGGTGAGATCTTTCCCTGCCAAAAGTGTATGGTGTGCCTGGAAAACACCTGAAATAGTACTCCTGAAGTGTTTGACTAGCTAGTTACCTCTCTAGGCACCCATTACCAATGCAACTCTCCTTGACCACATTCAAACGGTCAATGGAAGAGTTCTCCCGCCTCCTAAAACAGCCATTCTGGGAAAGAGAGGAAATTATGGCCAGAGAAACCCCCAACTAGAACCACCAAGTGGAAAACCTTCAAACTAAACTAGAAAAAATTTGGTTGGAATCGCAATTGGTTAAGGATCACTGAATTACCGCTCCGTGGGCTGTGCTATCTTCTATTGTCTCATTAGGGTTTCCATCCGAACTAGGAGAAGAAAAAAAAGTAAGTAGTCAAGGTATCTCCGCCTATAAATACCACACTATTCTCACCCTAAACGGAGATCTTCAACCCAAAACACTGCAAACAACGCCTCTTTTATCTCCACTCACGGCCAAGAGAGGATACCCTCTTTAGATTAGATGGCTCCCCCGATGAAGGTGCACCTGAAGTAGGAATCCATTCTTGAGCACATTCTATTTTCTACCTCACCAACCAACCCTAACCACATCATCAGATCCCACATTCCCTTAGCACTTCTAACAACCATCGCCTTTAACTTTCACTCACCATTTCCAGGCAAGAGAGGTGACCCTCTCTACCTCAGGTGACTCCATTAACGGAGGCGTACCTGAAGCATGGAACAATCACAACCACCATCACAAAAGTAGCACTTCTCTCAGCATTCCTCACCCATAATAAATGGCCAGTAGAGGATACCTTCTCCAATACACCATGACTTCCGGCGAACCACTTCAATACCGTTCACTCTTACTCTAAAACATGCAGCCATCAACCCCTAAATCACAATTAGCAACCATTTGCCTAACCCTTCATTCACCTTACTCAGCCAAGAGAGGAAACCCCTCTAACTCGGATCATTCCGCCAACAAAGGAACACCTGAAGTACAAAGCCACTCTTAGGCACTACATTTCGAACCTTATAGACAAATCATAACATAACCACAAATCTAAACCGTTATACTAAGCATCAAACAAACCTTCCATTCACCAAAAACATCTCTCCACAAACCACTTATGTTCCTCTTCCACACCATATGGTCATCTAAAGATCCCCTTTATTGAGAAGTGCTCATCCACACGAGGCCGGAATCGCAACAAATGTTGCCCTCGGAACCATCTTCCATGGGGTCATCCAGGTTTAGTTGGTCCCAGTCGGGGCCAACATTGTGGCTTTTGCAAGAGAGAGCACTACGAACACACCTACTAATTGTTTGGGTGTTCGACCTCCCGACGTAGCTCGCGGTACATGTGGCGGTACATTCCCTCGATGCCAACTAGACGCCAATTGGACTAACCGAAGAAGGCCATGAACACCTACCATTCACGTCAACACGGCCACCACAAAAGTGCCCCATCATTTCGCAACTCCACTGGGGATGCTAGACTAGGATTCATGGCTCCGACCAAAGCCAAAAAGATGAAAATGAATATCGAAGGGGATTCTCATAATACAAACGTTTCAATGTTCGAACACAACACCGAAACCAACGACAATGTCGAGCTCACACTTCCTAACCTAGTGAAAGTGATCCACGGGCTTGTTCAAACCCAAAACGATCTTGTGCAGGAGGTGAATGAATTAAAAGGATCTCTTTCCCAACAAGGAGTTCCGATGACATCGAAAGACAAAGGGGTCTAGCAGGGAGCCTCTATCATTGAAGAGCCCAAAACTCAAGCACCGAAAGAATGAGAGGGGGATTTTCTCACTCAAATAGACGTGTTGTCACTTTTGGAGAAACACCTATACACTACCCCTCCCGAAGTTTAGAATTCATTCCATAACTTCCACACCCGACTAAATTTTATCAAAAGCCATATCCGAAGGGGTACAAAACCCCAAAATTTTCCTTTTTGATGGTTGGAACGGCACTCCCAAAGAACACATCAATCGGTTCTTAGACGCTCTTAGGCAACATGCCGGAGAGAGAAGCTTCAATTTTTGTGAGTTTTCCAATCACTCATTGGTGGAGCCTACGCTTGATACGCCACTTTGACTCTCGGTACCATCCATATATGGGAAAAGGTTATCAACAAGTTTTGTTGGAAGTATTTTCAAAATGACTAGATCATTACCATCAATGTAACCACACCCGACAGAAGCATGGCAAAAACTTGGTGGATTACATTCGGAGATTTCAAGACCTTAATCTTGACTGCTATAATGATGATGATAAGAAGGCTCTAGTTGGGATATGCATCAACAATATCATACCGAGAGAGTTAACTTGGAAAACAGCGAGATCGAACACTTCCCAAGGTTGATGGAGTCAGCTTGAATAATTTCTCTATCACTTAAGCCTCTTCCAAAGTCAGTGGTTAGACGAAAGTAGGCACTCAAATTGTTGGCGATTTTATCAAGCCACTGAGACCACTATATAGAGGGAGAAGAAAGAAAAAATGCAACTTTGACTGGAGGATTCAAGATGGAGTTGTTCATTTGTTTCCGCATCAACGACTACAATAGGAGATGAGAAGAAGCACCTGAGGAAGCAAACATGGAGCCGAGTGTGAGGACGAAAGGATTGGGTTGGAGGATGAATTTTTCTTGGAAGATTCTCAAGAAGAAGGAGGCTTACACATAACTTTCGGGCCACAAAAACTTTTGATCCTGCAATTATGAGGACCACCTAATCATTTAGAGGCTTTCTCAATGGACTCCTTATCTCAGAGGCTATTTTACATCTGGAGGTCACTCCGGAGGAGACAGATCTTTATCAATCGGAGTATCTTACTCTTCTGAAGGCATCCAAGATCCAAATCAATAAGTGGACAAGAATCTTGAGCACAAGTACGACTTTTGTCTACTATCCTTTTCTTTTGGGATTTTCAAATAAAACTTTCCATGTCAAGTTAAAAGGGATAATATGCTAGAATCATTTTTTGCAAAACATTGTCATCTTCAAAGAAAAATTTCATGGTTTCCATTGACGTATTCTTAAGTTGATACTTCATAAAATGAGCCACTATTATATTTCTGATTTCGCGCAGAAAAAGAACATCTTAAAGTTTGATGCGTTTTTAAGTGGTTTTATATAGTGTATTCTCAAAATATACATATTGTATTTTCATGAGATTTTTAACTCGAAAACATCCACAACTAATTTTATTTCACATTTTCATATGGTTTGGCTTGCAAAATATTTACTTTCAAAGCCTATGCATGCATACATTCCCTGATTTATTACCAAAACAAAATCCCAAATTAAATAGAGAAAGTAGAATCTCAGGTGTTCATCACATACGGTGTTGTCACCTCCTGACGTAAGCTAAAATCAAGAATAGTGCACCCTTACCACAAAAGATTCCATAACCAATCAAAGAAAAGGGATGGATAAAGTGTCACGGCCACACTTACGAGAACAATATCTTATTAACTCTAGAATCAAGAACTTGAGGTGTTTTAGAGCCTCTAAAGACCATTGATTCAAGACAATCTCGTACTCACCAGATTTCATGCACCTTAAAGCTCTCGCAAGCTTTGGTGTTTGCTGGAATTCATGCATCTCATAGTTTTTAAAGCTTCAATGCTATTATACATTCAGTACTCTTGTGAGCTTCGGTGGCTATTGGAACACATACACCACAAAGCTCTCATAAGCTTTGAAATCCCTTGGCATTTATGCTTTGCATTACTCTTGCAAGCTACAGTGAAGGCATGCAAGCCAAGTTAAGCAATCAATCATACTTGGGGGCTTGGTATCTTCTTCTCTGGAACAAGCTAATTCAACGAGGTAGCAATACCTCCATCATTATCATCTACACAATCTCAATCAAAGGCTCGGGTCTCTCAAGGATTCCAGTAGCAGCAACACATTCTTATCATTCATATCGACAATGGGAGGAGATTTCATTGCTAATAGAGTACGTCACCACCCATCGAAAAACACCACCTCAAGTATCGTTCGTTCAATATACGGAGAATCACCATCAGAGGTATTGTGGTTCCTCTGATGGAGAACATAAAAAAGAGAGATTGCCATATTTCCATCAAAAAAGAACAAGTTGAATAACAAAGTGCACCTCTCGACTACTCGCCAACTCTTCCAACAACTCGAAGACTTGGAAATCAGCCCGCTGCCTTTCAACATCTACCCATAACTTCTTCATTTCAGAGCTGCTCTCTCATCAAATTGGTGTTGTCTCTTGAACATCATCAACGGATTCTTCTTCAAATGAGCTGACAAAAGGGTAGCCAAAAACCAAGTGGTTATGCAACTTGGCATGTGAGGAACAAGGAAGACTAAGAAGAACCAAACCCAAATCTGATTGATGATAAAATCGTACAAGACAAGCAATCAATCAGAACAAAGTTCAAATCATAGTCAAAGGACATCTCCAACATTGGGGCAACCTCCGGTGGGACACTTACGCCTCCGAAGATAACAAACTCACCACTATGCTCCACCGTCTCCCTCACAGATTCGGCACTAGTCTCTAGTTGACCAAATAATGTCAAGGAAGCATGGATATGAAGGTACAATGGCAAAAATGATGTACCGCCTGCAATGACCATGTTTCCAAAGTGGCCGCCTTAGGTGATTCTAAGGAAAGGCCTCTCATTCCCTTGGTATTCTAATCATGATCATCATGTCATCCGAAGCTAAAGTCTGGGTATTCTCTCGAGAATCGAAGTCACTGGTAATCTTAAATTTTGAGATTACGGTGTTATCAAAACTATCTGAAAGGATATCTTCTACCTTCGGAGTTAAGAATGGTCAATCGAGAACCATTTTCCACAACCTTGTTCTTATAAGAAAACGAGTCCTCAATCATTTTCTTAAAATTTGACTCTCTCACTTTCTCGGCAACATTAGTTTCAATTGGCACACCATTGGAGGCCAATGTCAAGATCTCCTTTCAAGATTCAGCCACTAAAAGAGTATAATGGAATCAAGAGAAGCTATTTATTTTCTTGATTGCCTTAGAAATTCGGATTGAAGCGTTGATAGCAATGTCCGGAGCCTCTGGAATAGTACTTTCTACCTCTGAAGTTGGAGAATGGAATCCATGAACCAGGTATACAAACACATTTTCAAAGTCATCGTGTGAGGCTTAAGAAGATATCTCTATCATTATCAACTAAACCAGTTGAAGAAACTCTTAATTCATTGGAGTAGGCTCAAGCAAAGCATTTGACGCCTCTAGAGTCTCCAAAATGTCTGATGGTCATGAAGAATAGTCTCTTGAACAAGAAACAAAGTTTGAAGACAAATGAAACATGCAAGAAGAAAAGGAGGGAATCAAGCTCCAGTAAATACTTGTCCAATGGTAGCGATACAAACAATCGTGAAACAAAATCATAGCAAAATCCATAAATCCATAAATTCCAAGTCCTCAAAGTGGCCGGCCATGTGGAGAGTTTTTTGCCAAAAAAATCTTTTCATACTTATCTTTTCTATTTCTTTCCATAAAATCCATAAATCCCAAAATTTGCATATTTATCTATAATGACTTGGCCTCCAAGTAGGGCCATGTTTGGCACTCCCTCCTAATATGCATTCCATTTCCTTAATAATCCAAATAGTACAAATATTGTTTTAACTATCAACAGTACAGTAATACTGAACTGCAGTCCAGAATTTATCTGCACTTAATTGGACCGCGTATAGGTTTTTCTTAGGACTTGAAGCTAGTTAGTCCTCATTACTCCAAATATTATTCCTGATCATTCTAGAGCATTCTTAATCCTTATTTTTAATTCTACATCCGTAATTATGGTCAGTCACAATATAATTTTAATACTACTTATTATACTACAGTACCGTCTGAATCAAGTCATAAATTTTTTTTTATGTTCATACATTGGCCAGGATAAAACCATAAATCATGATCTGCCTTTTTCATTATATGACCTCATACTTAAACTTAAAATTTCATTGAGTCTTATAACACTATAAGAAATCGAACATATTCTGGTAATCAGATCATGAGTTTCCTATTGATATCCATAATTTTCATAAAACATCACAATAATACTTAGTACAGACTTAAATTTATTTATATATATATATATAAAGAAATCACAAGCCTGAAAATTTTGGTTATTACAATCCACTCTCTTTAAAGAATTTTCATCCTCGAAAATTAGAATAATATTGGGTGCTTTTTCTTCATATCATCTTCATGTTCCCATGTTGTGTTCGAAAAACGGATCCGATATCAGAGTTATAGCGCATTGGAAGTTTTAAAAAATTTAATCCCGATTCAGAAAAGAAGCTCATGATGTATATAATAATAAATTAAATATAAGATCAAACGTACCTTGTTTCTCGGATTCCGGAATTGCTAGAGCGTCGACCAACGTGTCTTCTCTACTATTCTCGAGTCCCCATGTCTCAGAGTGTGTGTGGGCACACGTGCTATGAATCTCAGCGACCGGTAATGCTTCCGAAGTCTAGATCCCACCTTCTCAATCTCGATGTACCTCGTTGAGAATTCGATCCAGGTTCTTTCTTCAAAACTACAAAACAGGAACCGGTTAACCTTCTATGAAAAATATCACTCGGCCTAACCTTCCTCACAGTTTTGATTCAGTGAAAATTTCTCTCTTTTTCTCACACCCAAGAAGGACGAATTTTCTTAAGCCCGAAAACCCTAGTTTTGGCGTTTTCTCTCTCTCCCAAAAACGTCCCCTTTTGATTATATGATGATGGTTAGGCTTTTTCAAGAATCCCTAGCATTTATACAATATTCCAATCCTTTTTCAAAAATATCTCCTACTTGAAAATAATTAATAATTATTTTTCTGGATAATCTTTTGAACCAAATGATCATTCAAATTTCGGACTAGGTTCTTTGAACCTAATAGACTTTTTTTGCTAGGGGAAGGACTCCAAAAATTCGTCCCCTCTTTTCTAGGAGATTCAAATTTATCCTCCACATGATGTGGAAGTTGATCGGTGGTTCAAATTTAAATCAAGAATCTAGACTAGTCAAAAAGTACTAATCCTATCTAGATTCAAACTCCTTTTAAACCTTTGAATTTAAATAAGATTCTCTTATTTGAATTTAAATAAATATTTTCCACAAACGTTATCCATATTTAATTAATTTAAATAAATGAAAAATTTTAGATTTCCTTTCCACCAAAAAACCGTGCACCAATTTTTAAGGAAATAAAATCTAACAAATAAGCTCTATTATTTAAATCAGTTAATAATTTAATGCTAGGAATATATTTAAACAATTTTGAAACAAAATATTCTTCCCTCCATCCATTAAAATTCCTGCACAATTAATTAGGAGAGAAAAATTTTGTTTTCCAAAATTAAATAATTCAAACACAATCTTATTTCCAAAATTCAATTAACCAAAATAATTAACAAATAATTATTTTATTTACAACCAATCATATATTGACAAATCACATTATTTGTCTACATTAATTTTATATGTCCAATCCTTTTTTGGGATTGCATGTTAAAGAGTATCATGTCTTAATAGACATTTTTAAATTCCCATTTAATTTACCGATCTCATTTGGAACAAATCCCGAGACGCTTTGTGGAACTATATGAGCTAGTAAAAGGACCAGATGGAAATATGTAAAGAGACTCCTATAAATGCGAAAAATTAATCCTGGATTAATTATTCATCAATTATCAACTTCAGGACTATTCCACTAAAAGTCTGAAGCTGAACTCCCGTTTACATACCGTATTCCAAAAACTCTCTAACGCAGTGCTTCTTCCTTGATTTATTCATCGCTTGCTTAATCCCCATATGTTATCCATGATTGAATTAAGGACTTTTTCCGTTTTACCTTTTCAATCATTTTAACTTAAAGTTCCATTATTCTCCATTGAAGGATTCACCAATTGTAAAGCCATACAATTGGTAAGCCATCAGAGAACACAAAGTAAACCGATAGCCAAGATCTTGTTATATTATCTTTCAATTCCCAAATAATGCCTTTAAGTAGATAACATGTACTATCGTTAAGATAGCTATGGATTCCGTATCTATGAATCTTGATTTCTCCATCCATAAGTTATACATCCAAAACACAAGTATATTGACTATCAATTATCAGTGTCTCACCTATAGTAGATCAAAGTGTATAAGTCATGGATGAGAACTCAAGTATTCGTTTCAGGATTAAGATTAATGCAAGATGATAATCAAAGCGTCATTGATTCTTATAAACGGAATTATTAAACCGAATCAATTAACATCTTAGGTCCAGTCCAATGTCATGCCTCAATACTAGTATACATTAAAGTTTCTACTCGGAACATAGTCAATAGTCAAGACAAACCATCCCTCCGAGGAAGTAGACAACTTTTACAATCTTATTATGAATAAGATCCCCAAATCTTATTCCATCAATTGCGGACCATTTATTTAGACTATTATCAAATTACCACGTCTTTTATGTATACTCCGTATACATATGGTAATCCGATATATTACCAACAGCCTAGGAGTATTTTATGTTTGCTCAAAATAATCATACAATCAACAAATGAAAGTAAATAGGACACAACTTATTAAACATGAATAACCTCTTTTATTAATATCAAAATGTCATATTTACAAAAAATCTCTAGAATTGATTTTCTATCCTTAGGGCACATATAGATCCCAACATGTTGCTTCTTTAATCTTATGATTTTGCCATAAAATCTTAACTAGAGGTATAACTTTGTTTCTTAACACATTTTTCTTCTTATTCCAAAATTTGAACCGACTTCTCCTTATAAGTCAGGTCCACGTGAACCTCGATTGGTTCATGATTCAATACGTATGATGGATCCGATATATATATCTTTAGCATCGACACATGAAAACACATTGTGCACATATGCTAATTCTTGGGGCAAAGGTAATCCATAGGCGATATAACCTACTTTTTCGAGTATTCTAAATGGCCTTATATATCTCTGACTTAATTTACTCTTCTTCTGAATCTCATGACTCCTTTCATTGGAGCAATCCTGAGGAATACTGAGTCCCCAACTTGGAATTCTAGAGGCCTTCGACGTTTGTTGGTATAACTCTATTGACTACTGAATGCAGTTTCCATCCGTTGACGGATGAGTTTTACGGCCTCAGTGCTTCTTCGGATAAACTCCATAGACGCAAGTTCTTTGTCTCTTGTATCGTACAATTGAACTGGAGATCTGCACCTTTTCTCATAAAGAGCTTCATAAGGAGCCATCCCAACTGAAGCATGGAGACTGTTGTTGTATGAGAATTCAGTTAAAGGTAACTTCTTATTCCAGCTTCCTTTAAAATCCAAAACACATGATCTCAGTATATCGTTCAACATTTGAGTGGTTCTTTCGGATTATCCATCGGTTTGGGGGCGAAATGTTGTACTAAACTTCAACTTTGACCCCATAGTATCGTGAACACTCATCCAAAATCGAGATGTAAAAAGAATATCACGGTCAGAGATGATAGATTTGGTACCCCCTGCAATCCTAAAAATCTGGGATACGCAAATCTCAGCAAGCTTTTCTACCCAAAATGTAACTTTAATAGCAACAAAGTGGGCTGATTTGGTTAATTTTTCAACCATAACCCAAAACACATCATTTTCCCCTTGCGGTCCTGGGCAATTTAACTACAAAATCCATAGTAGTTTGTTCCCATTTTAATAATTTAATGGGATCATGTCTTCTATATGGACCCATAATCTTACTTTCATATCATATCATATCATATTATAACGTATCATATCTTAAGAGCTTATCAACTCAACATGCGTCATGCTTAAAATCATATCATAACATAAAACATATTGGTTATGTTACCATAATGTAACACTCCTTCCACGCTTGCAGCTCGAGAAGAACATTAACTACTAAATATATATATATATATATATCAAATCTCTAATTTGTTTGTCATGGGATTCTGAAACTACTGAATCAATCGATCTCTTGATTTTACTGACCTGCAAACTGCATACTATATCATTCTACAAACTGCATACTGCTTACTGCATACTACATACACTATATTGCATACTGTATTCTTTATTGTGTACTGCATACTCCATACTGCATATTACATACTGCATACTGCATACTTTCATACTACATACTTTCATACTACGTACTGCATCACAAGAACTATCTGAGTAAAAAGCTCAACAAATAAATCATATAACTTTTTCATATTAATAAACTTTTCTTTAACTTTAGCTGAGGGAGCTCAGCAGGTATATCACATTAAAATACTTTTCTTTAACTTTAGCTGAGGACCCTCTAGTACAAAGTTAATATCGTGCTATTAGAACCCTTTACTTGTTGGAAAAATCGGATGCGATATCAGAGTTACGGCGCAGCATAAATTTTAAAATTTTTATGCCGATTCAGAAAAGAAGCTCATGATGTATATAACAATAAATTAAATACATGATCAAACGTACCTTGTTTATCAGATACCGGAATTGCTACAGCATCGACCAACGTGTCTTCTCTACTATTCTCGAGTCCCCACATCTCAGAGTGTGTGTGGGCACACGTGCTATGAATCCAAGCGACCGATAATTCTTCCGAAGTCTAGATCCCACCTTCTCAATTCCGATATACCTCGTTGAGAATTCGATCCGGGTTCGTTCTTCAAAACTACAAAACAGGAACCGGTTAACCTTATATGAAAAAGATCACTTGGCTTAACCTTCCTCATAGTTTTGATTCAATGAAAATTTCTCTCTTTTTCTCACACCCAAGAAGGACGAATTTCTCAAGCCCGAAAAACCTTTTTTTTTTTTTCTCTCTCCCAAAAACAATGTCCACCTATTGTGTATGATGATAGTTGGTTTTTTCAAGAACCCCTAGCCTTTATATAATACTCCAATCCTTTTTCAAAAATATCTCCTACTTGAAAAATAATTAATAATTATTTTTCTGGATAATCATTTGAACCAAAGGATCATTCAAATTTTGGGCTAGGTTCTTTTTAAACCTTATGGACGGTTTTTTTGCTTGGAGAATCTTCAAAAAAATTCGTGCTCCCCCTTATGTGTAGATTGATTGGTGGTTCAAATTTAAATCAAGAATCTAGACTAGTCAAAAAGTCCTAATCCTATCTAGATTCAAACTCCTTTTAAACCTTTGAATTTAAATAAAATTTTCTTATTTGAATTTAAATAAATATTTTCCACAAACATTATCCATATTTAATTAATTTAAATAAATAGAATATTTTAGATTTCCTTTTCACCAAACAAACGTGCACCATTCTTTAAGAAAAGAAAATCTATCAAATAAGCTTCATTATTTAAATCAATTAATAATTTAATATTTGTAATATATTTAAACAATTTTAAAACAAAATCTTCTTCCCACCATCCATTAAAAAACCGTGCCCTATAATTAGGAGAGAAAAATTTTGTTTTCAAAAATTAAATAATTCAAACACAACCTTATTTCCAAATTCAATTAACCAAAATAATTAACAAATAATTATTTTATTTACAACTAATAATATGTTGACAAATCACATTATTTGTCTACATTAATTTCACATGTCCAATCCTTTCGGGATTGCATGTTAAAGAGTACCATGTCTGAATAGACATTATTAAATTCCCATTTAATTTACTGATCTCATTAGGAACAAATCCCAAGACGCTTCGTAGAACTATATGAGCTAGTAGAGGGACCCGATGGAAATATGTAAAGAGGCTCTTACAATTGTGAAAAATTAATCCCGGATTAATTTTTCATCAATTATCAACTTCAGGACTATTCCACTAAAAGTCTGAAGCTGAACTCCCGTTTACATACCGTATTACGAAAGCTCTCTAAAGCAGTGCTTCTTCCATGATTTTGCAAACCGTCACATTTCCACTCTCAACAAAGCCTCTGATAATGTGATATTTTCTGTCAATGTGCTTACTCCTCTTATGATGCCTAGGATCCTTGGTATTAGCTACTGTTGCACTGTTGTCACAGTAGAGCACCATAGTTTTATCCATACCAGGAACGACCTCAAGGTCACCAAGGATCCTGCAGAGCCATACCGCTTCCTTTGATGCCTCACTGGCTGCCACATACTCGGCTTCCATGGTCGAGTCAGTAATACAAGATTGCTTAATGCTCCTCCACACAACGGCAACACCTCCAAGGGTAAAGACAGATCCTGAAGTCGATTTCCTTGAATCCTGATCTGATTGAAAATCAAAATCTGTGTATTTTATAGAAACAAGGTCCTGACCGGAATACACTAGCATATAATCCCTCATTCTCCGTAGATACTTGAGTATATGCTTGACCGCAGCCCACTGGTTTGGTCCCAGATTCGACTGATATCGACTTACCATACCAATCACAAAACAAATGTCAAGCATAGTGTATAACATAGCGTACATAAGACTACCTACCGCTGATGCATAAGGTACATTTTTCATACGCTCCCTTTCTTCGGATGTCTAGGGACAGTCATATCTAGAAAGCTTGATTCCAATCCTGAAAGGTTGGGCACCTTTCTTGGAATCCTTCATAGAAAACTTCTCAAGTACTTTATCAATGTATAAAGCTTGGGAGAGTACTATCGTTTTGCTCTTTCTATCTCTAAAGAGTTGAATACCAAGAACATAACTAGCTTCTCCTAAGTCCTTCATGTCAAACTGTTTGGCTAACCAAACTTTGACAGATGATAATGTTGTCACATCGTTTTCAATAAGCAATATATCATCCACATAAAGTATAAGGAAAACCACTTTCTCGTTCTTGATACATTTATAAACGCATGGTTCATCAATGTTTTGTTAGAATCCATAGGTTTTGATCGTTTGATCAAACCTAATATTCCAAGAACGAGATGCTTGCTTTAATTCATAAATGGATTTAAGCAACTTGCATACCTTGTCTTCTTAGCCCTTTGCCTTGAACCCGTTTGGTTGTATCATATAGATATTTTCCTCAAGAGAGCCATTCAAGAAAGCTGTCTTGACATCCATTTTCCAGATCTCATAATCGAGAGCAACCGCAATGGATAAAAGAATGCGGATTGACTTGAGCATTGCTACAGGCGAGAATGTTTCATCGTAGTCGATTCCTTCTTTCTGCGTATAGCCCTTCGCTACAAGTCTTGCCTTGAAAGTTTCCACTTTCCCATCCACACCTCTCTTCCTCTTGTATACCCACTTACACCCAATCGGTTTTATGCCTTGAGGTAAGTCTACAAGTTTCCAGACCCCGTTGGAATCCATAGATTCCATCTCGATGTTCATAGCTTTTTGCCAAAGACTAGAATCAACATCCTCCATAGCTTCCTTGTATGTAGCCGGATCATCAACATGTTCTATGGATTCTGCTTCAAAAACTTCACCATTGAACATGTACCTTTCAGGTTCCCTGATAATCCTCCCACTACGACGAAGCTCCCGTGGTTGTTGATTCTTTAGCGGTTTTTCCACAGGGTTTTCTGTGACTTTAGGAATATCCAAACCCGAAGTCATCTCCTCAAGCACTACTTTGCTACGAGGTTTAAAGCCTTCCATGTAACTTTCCTCCAGGAATGTTGCATGTGTAGAAACGAAGACTTTATTTTGCTTCGGATTATAGAACAGACCACCTATTGTCCCTTTTGGATAGCCAACAAACAAGCATACTTCTGATCGTGACTCCAACTTCTTCGCTTCCTTGTCCAGGACGTGTGCCGGACAACCTCAAATTCGAATATGATTCAAATTAGGTTTCCTACTTGTCCATAACTCGTAAGGAGTTTTAGGAACCGATTTGGAGGGAATGTTATTCAAAAGATAGCATGCAGTTTGTATGGCGTGCTCCCAAAATGACAATGGTAATGTGGAGTAACTCATCACAGACCGGACCATATCCAATAGGGTCCTATTCTTTCTCTCAGCTACACCACTCTGTTGAGGAGTACCAGGTGCAGTCAACTGAGATTGTATCCCATTCTCTATCAAATATCCTAATAACTCATCCGATAGGTATTCCCCACCTCGATCCGATCGAAGTGTCTTAATGGACTTACATAATTGTTTCTCCGCTTCAGCCTGAAATTCTTTGAACTTGTCAAAGGCTTCGCTTTTGCGGGTCATCAAATAGACATATTCATACCTTGAGTAATCATCAATAAAAGTGATATAATACTCATACCCACCACGTGCTTCTATGTTCATGGTAGCACAAACATCCGTATGCACTAGTTCTAAAAGTTCCTCGGCACGACCATTGTTCGCTAAAAATATGTATGCGAAAAATACTACGCAAGTGCACGTAATCGAACAAGTAATATAGTAGTAAGTAGAGTATCGTCTTCACATGGATTGTATCACCAAAAATCTAATTGCGGAAACCAGTCGTTCTAAAATAAAATTGAGAATTGATTTGAACACAAAAATAATAAAAACTGAATAAAAACTAATGGGAGTAATTAAAAATGCAAGTAAAAGATAAAATGTGGCAGAATCAAAGGTTTATGCTGTAAATCAATGATGGGTGATGGCTAGGATTACTAATTTACCCTCGGTTGTAAATCTGATTACAAATGCTGTAGGAATGCTGTAGCAAAGTTCATTCAGTCAACCAAAAATTCTACACAATCCTCTTCCGAAAGATTTATGCGTACAGTTCTTTAAACCAAAATCAACATATTCCTATGCATTTTAGTTCTCCAAACATAAGATTAAGCACCAATTTTATGGGTTGTACAAAGTATTAATATATTCATATATTATACTCTTATATTATTCAAGCCAGATCCAACCAAAATTAACCTTCCCAGAATTAATTCTAGTTTGTTTCCCCCATAAATTGCTGGCCAAACAATAAACAGAGATTAAACACTCCAACACACTTGAATAAACTGAAACGAAAATCACTGAGCATTCAACATAATATGCAAATCGTCAATTCAACCTCGGTTCCATCAATAATCCTAGCTAAGAAAATTAGTTCATGATTTGTTCAACAAAATCAAAACCAAAAATCTCAATTAATAAAGTCATGATTTACAAAGAGGAAAATGAAAGACAACCAAAAGAATTCGGGTAAAATAAGAATCAGAAAAACCCAAAGCCAAGTGTGTATGCTCTTGTGCAATTCCTTGCCCAGCCAATAATCCAAAGACCGTACTACACTCCTTGCTTCTGAAAATTCCAGATTTCCTTCTCTACCGCTCGTCCTCTTCTTTTCCCCAAAATGGTCTCTGTTTTTCTCTCTCCTCTTTTGCCTCCGAAACGGCTGCACCTCCAAAATGGTTAACTTTTCCTTTTATACCAATTCCTCCAAGAATTGCCCTAGTTGCACGTGCCCTTTTCAAAATTAATATTGATGGCCTCCTCACAGCTGTCAAACATAAACAAATTGGGCAACTAAGTCACTGCCAGCTGTAAAGCAAACTTGGGCCCACATGCTTTTACTTTAATTCTTCACTGCTGCACTTTGCTGTGACATTGCTATAGCATTGCTGCAGAATTGGCTATTTTCCAGCTTTCTTCTTCTTTGTCTTTTCTTTTCCAGTGAGCCATTGCTTAGTTATCATTGTGAATATCGGCTGTAAATCAAAACACAAAAATTAGATTAAACACCAAAAATCTCGATTAAAGCCAAAATAATAAAAACTAAAGAAAACAAATTAACATCATATAAAATACTAAAAATACGGCATATTATTTTGAAATAACAACAACTAATAAGCTTAAAAGCATGCTAAATAACTCTATTTCATAGAGTTAACACACCCCCAAACTTATGTCATTGCTCGTCCTCGAGTAATGCCAAAATAAATACACAAAAACACAAAACACAAAAAGAAACATCAAAACACAAAACACAAAATTGCTCTGGATGCTAAACAAGTTGATTCTCAAATCTCAGAAGTGCTTCTTAATTTCCAGCTCATGGTCAAAGTCAGCATTCATTAAATATCAGCATCTGTTCTAATTAAACTCACTCCCAAATGAAACTCCTCTAAAAGTGTATGTGTGTGACTAAAGCTAAGCATCCCTTGATTTACTCAGGTCATTCAAATCAAGATCATTGAGCCTAGTTAAAGATTCAATAGGCTGACTGCATAACTCTTTCTCCACTAATAGCAATTTACGAAACACCTGGGATTAAACATATTCCACTGATTATTGCATAAGGCTTTGTACAGGGTGAAATTTTTTTTTTTTTTTTTTTTTTGAATCTTCAAGTCGCTGTTACCTTTTTACGCGAATGTCAACATTGGTGATGAAAACACCCGGTTACTCAGCAACGCCACCAATCAGATTTCATATAAGCTACTCATATTCAGAACCACTTTTTGACGCAAAAGTATACATGGGGCTCATGCTACTCCTGGTTACTAGGCAATTCCAAACAGCGGAGTAGTTTTTTTTTTTTTTTTTTTTTTTTTTTTTTTTAACTTGATAATCCAGCCAATCACAGCCCTTTTTTTTTTTTTTTTTTTTTTAAATACCAATACTCTAAATACATATCAATTCATCCCAGAATACTTGGCTTCATACCGTTTCGCCTCGAAAATTTCATACAATCAGTTCTTGAATCCCAAACTCTCACTATGATTTAAAATTTCCTAAGTTCGTCAAACGAAACACAAAACTATAGTATAATGTGCATCATTCAAGCAATCTCATTTAAGGAGCAAACCAATAATAAACATCAACAATACTCAACTCATGCCAATTCATTCCATATTCTGAGAATTTCAAAGCACTCATACTCCTCATAGATTTTCCTCAAACCAACTATGCTATAGCAAAACCAGAGCAAACAAAACATACTTTTCTTAAATTTTTTTTTTAACTAATCGTACCACAAAAATAACACAAAAAGAAAAACACAAAACAAAACCAAATCAACTAAAACAACCAACACCCCCAAACTTGAAATAAGCAGTGTCCTCACTGCTTGGAACAAAACATCACAAAAATAGAATAAAACAGAACAAGGCAAATCAAAACCGAACAAATCATAGCGAAACTAATAAAAAGAAAAGGCAAGAGTTAGAACTCCCTGATGTTAGGAGTGTTTGGTGCTGCCCTTCAAGCTTCCTGATTATCCTCATCCTCCTCATCAACCTCGTCTGCAGCAATTGGCTCTAGCACGCCATCCGGGAATTCCGGGAACGGAAAGATGGGTTTAGTAAATTTTTTCTGCAAAGACTTCTTTAGGGCCACATCTCGTTGCTTAGCACATTCCCAGAACTGCTGCTACTGAGAATGCATTTGTTGAAGCATCTCCATTGTTTGAAATTGTTGCACCTCAGCCAAGCTCATTCGTTTTTCGAGCATATTCAGTGATTTTGTCAGCATGTGGAGAAACTCGGCTACTAGAGGCGGCAGTAGCACGAGTCGTGGTTGCCTCGGGAGCATGAGCTGCCTCATCGTCCTCATTGTGCGGTCGATCGGACGGACCTTCTGACATTTTACCCTGAATTAACCTTGTGATAGCACTGTTATTGATGACCCCTTTAGAAAGTAACAGTCGTTCATTGTTGTCGAAGATTGGGACACCACTGCGCATACAGAGGCCTGTAATGTGAGCGAGGAACCAAAGGCTACCACACTTTTTTGTAGCACAAACTCCAAGCTCCTTAGAAATGGATGCTCCCACATTAATAGATCGCCCCGATATAATGGAATCGAGCAGAAGAACGCGATCCTTTGACACAGTTTGCACATGTGTTGATGGCATCAGACGAGTCTTTAAAAAATGATACCATACCTTGCACTGCGGTGTAAGGCTGGTCCGTGGAATGGTCATCTTGCCTTGAGGAGAAACTATCCAAGCAGTTCCTGCTACACAAACATTCGCCAATGCCCTTTCTAAACATTCAGGAGAAGTATTGGCAGCAAATTCAGTATGGAGGTCGTCAACGTCATCTAACCCATAAAATTGGTTGATGGTGGTCTCATCTATGGGTACCTGTACGCCACGGACATAAATACTTCTCTGGCCCTCCCATGCAAAATGAGCGTAGAATTCTCGAATAACGGGAACAACTGCTTCGGTTGGATGCGCGCAAAATGTCTGCCACTTATGCTGAATGATGACCGAAGTGATAAATTCTTCATAACCCATTGTTGGGGTATTCTGCAACAAAAACCCCTTTTCAATGCACAATGTTCTGTCAGCAGTGTATTTGTGATACCTATCTTGATCGGCCTCTGTCTGGAATGTGCGAAAGCTTGTGGTGGAATCCTTTGGTTTCTTGCTTGTCTGCTTATGCGCAAGTTTCTTCGTTCGAGGCATATTTGGAGATTCAGTGGTTGACAGCGTGCTCGGGTGATTCGATGAACGGCGCTACTTGGACTCACTAGCGCGGTCGGGCAAAGGCGATGGATGGGTTTTTTTTTTTTTTTTTTTTTTTTCCGGCTAGGCAGAGATTTTGTGAGGCTGGCTGATTCTTTGCTGAGTGAGAAGCTTGGTGAAGGCTGGGCTCGACGGTGCTAGCTGCAAGGAGTTGGTCGGTGGTGGTGATTTGGTTCGGCGGATGGCTGGGCAGCGACGGTGCTAGCTGCAAGCAGTGATTTGGTTCCTGCAAGAAACGGCGCAAAGTGAAAAAGAAGAAGAAGAAGGTGGGGTCCTTTAGGGCTTTCTATTATATGATTATATATATGTATATATGTAAATCAGAAATAAAACCTTGAATCATATATATATATATTTTTTATTATTATTATTTTTATTTTCTTATTATTATTATTATTATTATTATTATTTTGATCTTAATATATATATATATACATATATTGCTACTCACGCCCTTTTTTTTTTAATTTTTTAAATTTTAAATTGCTGCGGCTTTGCTTGTAGCAATCCCACAGCATTCCTATACAGATTGCTTCCCAGTTTCTGCCTAACTTTGCTGCAGTTTTGCTTGTAGCAATTCTACAACATTCCTACACAGATTGCTTCCCAGTTTCTGCCCAACTTTGCTGCAGCTTTGCTTGTAGCAATCCCACAGCAAAAGTACAAAAATCTGTTGCAACCCTACACCAGAGGGAGAAAAAGAAAATTTAAACGTAAGAAGAAAGTGCAACACCTAATGAACTGAAAATCATCAAAAATAACAAATCAAATGTAATTAACGAAATTGAAAAAAAAAAATAGGGTTGCCTCCCTCAAGCGCTTGGTTTAGAGTCATCAGCCCGACTATGCAAAAGTTCAAGCATCTTGAAACGAGATGGAGGTTTTCTGACGGCTGAAACCATCACCCCAGTAATGCTTAAATCGCTGTCCATTAACTTTGAAAGTCCTTCCTAAATTTTCTGCAGCAATCTCTACTGCTCCATGTGGATAAGCTTGAATTACCCAAAAAGGCCCTGACCATCTTGATTTTAATTTCCCTGGGAACAACTTCAATCTTGAATTGAAAAGTAGAACCTGCTGACCAGCTTCAAATTGCCTTGAAATAATCATACTGTCATGCAATTTTTTTGTTTTTTCTTTGTATATCCTTGCACTCTCATATGCTTGCAAACAAAATTCGTCCATCTCATTCAGTTGCAACAATCTCTTCTCTCCTACTAGCTGGAGGTCCATGCTTAGCTGCTTGCTTGCCCAATACGCTTGGTGCTCTAATTCCACCGGTAGATGACATGCCTTCCCGAAAACCAATCGAAATGGTGACATTCCCAGCGGTGTTTTGAAAGCTGTTCGGTATGCCCAAAGTGCGTCATCAAGTCTCAGCGACCAATCTTTTCGATTTGGGTTGACCACTTTCTCTAAAATCCTCTTTATCTCACGATTGGAAACCTTTGCCTGTCCACTGGTTTGTGGGTGATATGCTGTAGCAATCTTGTGCTTCACTCCATACTTGCCCAAGAGATTCTCAAAGTGCTTGCTGCCAAAGTGAGTTCCTTCATCGCTAATAATAGCTCTTGGTGTCCCAAAATGAGTGAAAATATTTTTGTGAAGGAACTTGACAACTACCTTGGAATCATTTGTCTGTAATGCTACCGCCTCTACCCACTTGGAGACATAGTCAACTGCCACCAAAATGTACTGGTTCCCATAAGATGGTGGGAATGGCCCCATGAAATCAATACCCCATACATCAAATAGTTCCACCTCCAAAATGTTATTTAAGGGCATTTCATGTCGATTGGAGATGTTGCCAACTCTTTGACATCTATCACATGCCTTTGTGAACTCGTGAGCATCCTTGAATAGAGAAGGCCAGTAGAACCCTGATTGGAGGACCTTGGCTGCTGTTCGTGCTCCACCGAAATGCCCACCATAAGGAGAAGAATGACAATGCTCCAGAATGCTTTGAAATTCCTCCTCTGGAACACATCTCCTAATAATCTGATCGGCACACTGCTTATAAAGAAAAGGCTCATCCCATAGATAGAATTTTACCTCATGCAAGAATTTCTTCCGTCTTTGGCTAATGATCTCCGGTGGAAACAGCCCACTGACTATGTAATTAACAAAATCTGCGTACCATGGGATAACAGCTTGCTGCACCGTTAGAACTCGTTCATCAGGGAAGGTCTCACGAATGGCATCCTTCTTCTCATCTTCGATTCCATTCTCAAGTCGTGATAAATGATCCGCAACCTGATTTTCCGAACCCCTTCGATCTCTAATTTCCAGATCAAACTCCTGCAGGAGCAATATCCACCTGATCAATCGTGGCTTAGCATCTTTCTTGGCAATTAGGTACTTGATTGTTGAATGGTCAGTGTAAACGACCACTTTGGTGCCCACTAGATACGCCCGAAACTTGTCGAATGCAAATACCACAGCCAAAAGCTCCTTCTCAGTAGTAGTATAATTCAACTGAGCCTCCGTTAGTGTCTTACTTGCATAATAAATCGAATGGAACACCTTATCATGACGTTGTCCCAACACTGCACCCACTGCAAAGTCGCTAGCGTCGTACATCAACTCGAAAGGCAATGACCAGTCAGGTGACCTGATGATGGGTGCAGACACCAACCGCTTCTTCAACTCCAAGAATGCCCGCTGACAAGCTTCATCAAAATTGAAAGGTTGATTTTGCTCTAGCAAAGTGCACAAAGGCTTAGAAACTTTTGAGAAGTCTTTGATGAATCGTCTATAAAACCCTGCATGTCCCAAAAAGCTTCTAATCCCCTTAACTGTTGTCGGTGGTGACAGCTTATCAATCACTTCAATCTTGGCTTTATCTACCTCAATACCCTCATTGGAGACCTTGTGACCCAGGACGATGCCTTCTTGAACCATGAAATGGCATTTTTCCCAATTAAGTACCAAATTAGTTTCCTCACATTGCATCAACACCTGCTCCAAATTTGTTAGACAGTCACCAAAAGAATTACCAAATACTGAAAAATCATCCATGAAAACCTCTAGTGATCTCTCCACCATATCAGTAAAAATAGACATCATACACCTCTGAAATGTTGCTGGAGCATTGCAAAGGCCAAATGGCATCCGTCTGAAAGCAAAAGTCCCATATGGGCAGGTGAAGGTTGTCTTTTCTTGATCTTCTGGTGCTATAGCAATCTGGTTATAACCTGAATAACCATCCAAGAAGCAATAGTATTCTTTTCTCGCTAATCTATCAAGCATCTGATCAATGAATGGCAGCGGAAAATGATCTTTCCTTGTTGCTTTATTTAGCTTCCTGTAGTCCATACACACTCTCCATCCAGTTACTGTTCTTGTCGGGATCAGTTCGTTGTTATCGTTTGCTACCACAGTAACTCCTCCCTTCTTCGGTACACATTGGACTGGACTGACCCAAGAGCTGTCTGAAATGGGGTAGATAATCCCTGCATCTAGCCACTTAATCACTTCCTTCTTCACGACTTCCTTCATGATTGGATTCAACCTCCTTTGCTGTTCGACGGAGTTGCTGTAGCATTCCTCCAGCAAAATTTTATGCATGCAGATTGATGGGCTGATTCCTTTAATGTCTGCAATAGTCCATCCGATTGCCTTTTTGAACTTTTTCAGCACCTCTAGAAGTTGACTCTCCTGTACCCCAGATAATCCAGAAGAAATAATCACAGGCAAAGTGTCCCAATCACCCAAATAAGCGTACCTCAAGTGTGAAGGCAGTGGTTTTAACTCCAAAACAGGTGGTTCTCCAACAGATGGTTTGTGGGATTTAACGGCCCTTTCTGACAAGTCTAGCGACTCGAAGTGCTTCCCGGCTCTAACTGCAATAGGTTTGCTCTCCATCCAAGACACTTGATTGTCACTAGCTTCATCATCCTCATCTGATGCAGCCAAATCTTCTTCGTTTATCATCTTTGGAGCTCATGTCTTCTCAAATTCAGCAACTACGAATGAATCCATAACATTAATGGCCGAGCATTCTTCAACATCATCAGCAAATCGCATAGCCTTGAAAACATTGAAGGTAACTTGTTGATCGTGAACTCTCATGGTCAATTCACCCTTCTGTACGTCTATCAAGGTCCTGCCCGTAGCCAAGAATGGTCTTCCCAATATAATAGGCACGTCCTTGTCTGCTTCATAATCTAGCACAATGAAGTCTGCTGGAAAAATGAATTTGTCCACTTGCACTAACACATCTTCAATTTTTCCTTCCGGATGAGCCAAGGACCTGTCCGCCAATTGCAAAGTAACTGTAGTTGGTCTTGCTTCTCCAATTCCCAACTTTTTGAAGATAGACATGGGCATCAGATTTATACTTGCCCCCAAATCACATAATGCCTTCCCGAAGTACTGATTTCCGATGGAGCACGGTATCGTGAAACTACCCGGATCCTTCAACTTGGGCGGCAGTTTGTTCTTCAATATTGCGCTGCACTCTTCGGTCAATGCTACTGTCTCAAATTCTCCTAACCTCCGCTTCTTCGAAAGAACGTCCTTCATGAACTTGACGTAGCTCGGCATCTGCTCCAAAGCTTCTACAAGTGGAATGTTGATATGTAGCTGCTTCAACATGTCTAAGAATCTTCTGAACTGTTTATCCTGCTTTTGATTCTAAAATCTTTGCGGAAATGGTGGTGGAGGTCTCTCTGATCTACTTTGTTGTGGCTTTGCTGCAGCATTTTTCTCCTCTGCCTCTCTCTGGTCTTCTTTGCTGTAGCTTTGCTGTGACTTTGCTGTAGCATTTTGATCTGCTTCATTTTCTGATTGAAGGCTGGGCTGACTTTGGATTGAAGAGGGTCTGCCTCCTTGGCAGGCTGTCGAACTGGTTGTTCAATTTGTCTGCCATTACGAAGTGTGATAGCTTTGCAATGCTCCTTACCATCTCTTCTTGGATTTTTCGTGTCACTAGGAAGTGATCCTTGAGGTCGATTGCTCAAAACATTTGCTAACTGCCCAACTTGATTCTCCAATGTTCTCAATGATGCAGCTTGACTCTGAATGAGGGCTGATTGATTTTGAATAATTGCATCATTCTTCACCATGTATTCCTTGAGCAGTGCTTCAATGGAACTCGGTTGTTCTTGAGGTGGATGTCTTTGTTGCTGTTGTTGAAAACCTGGAGGATGTGTGGGTTTGCTAGGCCCGGCTGATGAATTAACTCCTTGATTATTCCAAGAGAAATTTGGATGTTGCCTCCACCCTGGGTTGTAAGTGTTGGAATATGGGTTGTTGTTCCTGTTGAAATTATTCACATAACAAATTGAAGCTGGGTTAGCTGGGCAATTCTCAAATGAATGACCTTCACCACAATAAACACACACAACATCCACTGCCTGCACCGGACTTGCCCCTGCTGCCATATTCATGGACTTCAATATGTTGGACAGTGAAGACACTTGGGCTGTCAAAGCTGTAACGGCATCAACCTCATGGACTCCCGCTACACGCCTACCCGTAGCAACTCTCTCAGTAGGCCACTGATAGTTGTTATTAGACATTCTCTCCAAAATCTCGTAATCTTCATTGTAAGACTTCATTAAAAGAGCTCCATTCGCAGACGCATTCACCATACTCCGAGTTTGAGCATTGAGACCATTGTAAAAAGTTTCCATTTGGATCCAATGAGGAAGTCTGTGGTAAGGGCATTTTCTAAGCAACTCTTTGAAACGTTCCCAAGCTTCGTAGAGGGCCTCTCCATCCACCTGCTGAAACGATGTGATATCAATCCGAAGTTTGGCATTTTTGTTCGGAGGAAAATACTTCATCAAGAATTTCTCAGCCAAATCATTCCATGTTGCTACCGAATCTGGTGGTAAAGAGTTCAACCAAGCTCTTGATCTATCCCTTAGAGAATAGGGAAATAGCTTGAGCCGAAGCGCTTCTTCAGTTACACCATGAAGCTTGAAGGAATCACTCACTTCCATAAACAATCTCAGGTGCAGATGAGGATCTTCAGTTGGCATCCCGCTGAATTGACCCACTGTTTGGAGCATTTGAAACATCACAGGCTTCAACTCAAATTGTTGGGCTTGAATTTCCGGTCTAACAATGCTAGGATGCAGCCCGTGCAACATAGGGACAGCATTGTGACACCCCGACTTCCCAAGCCAGGTCAACACCATACATACTTGTTCTTTACTTGGAAATTTGAGAAAATTTTTTTTTTTAAACATATTCACATACGTCATCTTGTAGAGAAAAAACTTGTTATGCATACATACCATATTGAAAGTAAAATTTTAAGTCTTCAAACTTCATACATATAACAAAACCTAGTATGCTTTTGAAGTATTAACATATTTTCTGATAATTAGATGCGGAAAATTATGCGTAGTGGTATCCCACACCGCCCTTCACCCGCCGCATCGTCCGCATAGCCCACCAATTAAACTGCAGGCTTCTTACCTACAGTATGAAATATAAGAGTGAGCTTTCGCCCAGCAAGTTCAAACATAATCTCACAAAATATTTCAAGCATCTTTAAAACAGAAACATGCCAATCATCACGAAACTCATGCATGAATCATTTATGATTGATTGAATGTTTTATGTTTCATTATAGATTCAATCTTTATTATCTTGTCTCAACGTGTGGGCCTATAGTGTCCGTACCAAAAGCGCGCAGCCTCCAGACAAAGTTAGGGTTTGCAAGGCCCTAACAGTTCTGGGAATTATAACTTGACCCTTCACGATCACGGAAGGTAAATATCACCACTGAAACATGTAACCTCCTCGATCACGGGAGGTTGGTACGACACCTTACTTGATTATCTTACCATGTGATTTAACATTAATGAGCATGCTTCATGATGTCACTATGTCATGTCTTACTCAACATTTGCCATAACATGGCCTTCTTGAAAACATGTCATTTCTGGAACCATGGCATTTTTGAAAACATGGCATTTCTGAAACCATGGCACTTTTGAAAACATAGCATTTCTGAAAACATGGTATTTTTGTAAACATGGTACTTTTGTAAACATGGCATTTTTGTAAACATGGTATAACATGTCATAACATAACTTAGCACATCATAGACATAGTATAGCATCACACGTCATGGCATCGCATATCATAGCACAACATAGCATGTATACTTGAAAATATAGTGTACTTGAAAATAGTCGTTACTATTTTTATACTGTAGGTGAGGTTTGATACTTGCCTGATATGCTAGGTTCCGGGTTTTGTTGCTTTAACTCAGATCGCAACTGCAGGTTCCTTCTTGCTATTAAAAAGAACATAGGATAAGAATCCTATAAAATGCTGGAGACCTTTCCAACATTCTAGTTGTATGTCCCCCCACACATGTCTCGATCATTTACTAGGTTACTAATTGTAACTCTAGAATTTGTGGTTAACCAAACTTGATTCATTACTTGTTAGGTTACTTGAGGTAACCTTGGGTATTAAACTCAGGTATATATGAATAGTATCAGGTTACTATCCCTATTATCGGGCCTAAACTTTAGTAACTTGGGTATCCTTCCCGGTTACTATCCGTCAACCTTTTGTTACTATACTTTGGCTTTTAAAATCCAATTTGAAGATTTTGGCTAAAAATCTTTTGTTTAACTTTAAAATTTGTGGTTTTCAAAGTAGGTCTTTATAAAATCATTAAAGGCTGAAAACTGCTATTGGAACAGTTTCCATAGTCAAAACGGTGGTGTTGGTGCAAAAATACAGTTTCTCTGCTTGTATTTAGAAAATCCTGTGCAGGAATTTCTTGCTCTATGCACAGTTTTTAGAAATCCGTGTCAGTTTAAAAATCCAATTTGATTTTGAAAAAATTGTCTTCATAAAAGTTTTAGCTCTCGAAAAATCCTAAAACTTTCTTGTTTAATGAAAAGTTTAATTCGGACTATAATGCGTTCATATTTCCATTTGAACTCACCTGGTCGTGCATAAATCCTGGGCACGGTCAGACTCGGATTTTTGCAAAAACGAAGGCCTTTGGAGCCTTATTTTCAAAAACTGTTCATGTTGTCCTCTAGGAAAAACTATTCCGATCAACTTTTGTGTTTTAAGTTTTTTCAAATTTGGCCTCTAATGGCCTTAAAATCGGCTTACCGTAAAACTGGTCAGGATCCACCCGAACCTGGCAGTTTTTCGGTTTAGAGTTCGTTTTACGTCCTAGACGTGGAACCTAGCTCAACCAGCCACCGCGGGAGCTCTAATACACACATGCAGCGGTTTCTAACGTTCCAAACCATCATTACATAAACATTCATCAACAATAATCACATCAAACACTTAGTGTGCATAATCAAGCACAAACTTAAGTATAATTGGGGACATATAACCTTAGCATGCATCAAACATATAAACCTTAATTTCATGCAGCCAAAGCATAAAATCATGTATGACTTAGTAAATAAAACACCTAAACCCTAACTTGAATCAAGCACCAACCAAAATTCTAAGCTAGGCATAAAAAGTAAATTGAGCTTATGCTCTTACATCCAATGGCTTAAATACACTTAAACTTCTCAAATTGAATGCTCAATTTAAAGCTTAGGGTTGGAAGGATTACCTATAGGGTTTGGAATTGATTTCTCAAACTTGGATTCCAAAACTTTTTTTTTCTTTTCCTTGGCTGCCACCCACCGGTCCCTCCACCAAATCTTGCACCAAAATTTTAGTTAATCCTTTGGTATTTCCTTGAACCAAAATCAACCAAAACCAAACAACATTTTTCCTTACCTTCTCTCCTTATCACAGCCGGCTACTAGGCCTAGAAAAGGGCACCAAATTTTTCAAAACCTTTGCTTGATGTTGTAGAGAAAAACCGACCACCCTAGTACTAGAACCCCCTTGGTTCTCAAATTTTTTTCTTTGTTCTTGCTCACACTTAGAAGTCCAGATTTTTGAGGGAGAAAATGGCAAGAGTTTGGCTGTTTTTTCTGAATTTTTGAGGCCAAACCGCCCCCTCTTGGCAGCCTATTTATAGGTGAAGTTTTGGATTTTTTTGCAAAAATTTTGGTTCACCTTTTGCTCATAAATCCTTGGAGCAAAACTAATTGCAAAAAGTTTTGTTATTTTGCCCTCCAAGTGGCTGGCCCTTATTGGTTGCCTTGGTAGCCAAGTTTTTAATTTCTTTCCATTTTTTTTTTGTTAAATAAATGATGTCATAATTAAGGATAAGGTGATGTCATTCACCTTAAGCCTTGTTTGGCTATTCTCATCATTAAGCAGTCCATTTTTGAGCTACACAGATATTTCCAATACTGTGTTCACTTATACACAGTATTTATTTAACTAAAATTTATCTGTTGTAAAAACGGACAGTATAAAATTTTTCTTATTTTTCCGAGCCCTTTTCGTCTTTAATTCCTACTTGGTGTGCTTGTTTCCTAAGGTGGGGTTTTTTTTTTAAAGCCTATTCATGTTATCTCAACCGTAAAGACGGTTTTCACAGTATTTTTCCCATACTGCTTATCATATCACAGTACCGTCTTACTCTAGTCAACCTTTGACTATTCTGGTCAACTTTGACTCTCTTTTTTTTTCATCAAACTTTGACCATCATAAATTCATGAAATTCCGTCATGCCTGTTTCCTTAAAAGGCCTATTATGGAGTCTTGTAATTAATTTACCGAGAACTTAGCCTTATATTGATAAAATTATGAACTTTGTATTGGTATTCATAATTTTCATAAAATTGCGCATAAACACATAATACGAGCTTTAGATTTCTTATATACAAGAAAATCATGAGTCCGTAAAAATTTTTGGATATTACAAGCATAATCCCTTATTGCTCTGTCTCTGTCATCAGCGATTGCTGCAGCATTGTTGACATTATTATTCACTACTGCTCCTTCAGCCCTTTCGTCCATTCTAGCAGCACCATGTTGATCTCTTCTTCTTGCTCTGAAAGTTCTTTCAATTTCTGGATCTAAGGGAACTAAATCTGTGTCCCTTGGCCTATTCATGCAAGAAAACCACACTTGCAAAGACAAAAATTAGAGTTTAATTAAATTAAAGATAGAAAAATAAAAGTCAAATAATTGGTTTCTATAATAGCAATTTTCAATAATCACGATCCCCGGCAACGGCGCCAAAAACTTGTTCGCTAAAAATATGTATGCGAAAAATACTACGCAAGTGAACGTAATCGAACAAGTAATATAGTAGTAAATAGAGTATTGTCTCCACAGGGATTGTATCACCAAAAATCTAATTACGGAAACCAATCGTTCTAAAATAAAATTGAGAATTGATTTGAACACTAAAATAATAAAAACTAATGGGAGTAATTAAAAATGCAAGTAAAAGATAAAATGTAGCAGAATCAAAGGTTTATGCTGTAAATCAATGATGGGTGATGGCTAGGATTACTAATTTCCCCTCGGTTGTAAATCTGATTACAAATGCTGTAGGAATGCTGTAGCAAAGTTCATTCAGTCAACCAAAAATTCTACACAATCCTCTTCCGAAAGATTTATGTGTACAGTTCTTTAAACCAAAATCAACATATTCCTATGCATTTTAGTTCTCCAAACATAAGATTAAGCACCAATTTTATGGGTTGTACAAAGTATTAATATATTCCTATATTATACTCTTATATTATTCAAGCTAGATCCAACCAAAATTAACCTTCCCAGAATTAATTCTAGTTTGTTTCCCCCATAAATTGCTGGCCAAATAATAAACAGAGATTAAACACTCCAACACACTTGAATAAACTGAAACGAAAATCACTGAGCATTCAACATAATATGCAAATCGTCAATTCAACCTCGGTTCCATCAATAATCCTAGCTAAGAAAATTAGTTCATGATTTGTTTAACAAAATCAAAACCAAAAATCTCAATTAATAAAGTCATGATTTACAAAGAGGAAAATGAAAGACAACCAAAAGAATTCGGGTAAAATAAGAATCAGAAAAACCCAAAGCCAAGTGTGTATGCTCTTGTGCAATTCCTTGCCCAGCCAATAATCCAAAGACCGTACTACACTCCTTGCTTCTGAAAATTCCAGATTTCCTTCTCTACCGCTCGTCCTCTTCTTTTCCCCAAAATGGTCTCTATTTTTCTCTCTCCTCTTTTGCCTCCGAAACGGCTGCACCTCGGAAATGGTTAACTTTTCCTTTTATACCAATTCCTCCAAGAATTGCCCTAGTTGCACGTGCCCTTTTCAAAATTAATATTGATGGCCTCCTCACAGCTGTCAAACATAAACAAATTGGGCAACTAAGTCACTGCCAGCTGTAAAGCAAACTTGGGCCCACATGCTTTTACTTTAATTCTTCACTGCTGCACTTTGTTGTGACATTGCTATAGCATTGCTGCAGAATTGGCTATTTTCCAGCTTTCTTCTTCTTTGTCTTTTCTTTTCCAGTGAGCCATTGCTTAGTTATCATTGTGAATATCGGTTGTAAATCAAAACACAAAAATTAGATTAAACACCAAAAATCTCGATTAAAGCCAAAATAATAAAAACTAAAGAAAACAAATTAACATCATATAAAATACTAAAAATACGTCATATTATTTTGAAATAACAACAACTAATAAGCTTAAAAGCATGCTAAATAACTCTATTTCATAGAGTTAACAACCATCCTTGGCAGCAAAGTGCCGTTTAGTCATCTTGCCCTCCAAACAGGATTCGCATTGTGGCCAAGGTTCAACCTCGTACAAGTCAAGGCATTCATCTTTTACCATCCTTTGAATTCTGTTAAGGTTTATGTGACCAAGTCGTAAATGCCAAATATATGATTTGTTAGAGTGAGAAGACTTATGTCTTTTAGAGTTCTTTCCAATTCTGTTTTAAGCAGTGAGTGCATCTTAGGTTTGATAAAATAAAGATTTACATGCATCTATCCATTACAGATAAGAGAATTATTTTTCCTAATAACAACTTTATTATTAAAAGAAACTGAATAAGAATCTTTAATCAAACAAGCTACCGAAATTAGGTTCCTCTTGAAATTAGGAACATAAAAACAATGTCTCAAAACAATAAATCTAAATTCATCAAAATAAAGATGCACTTCTCCCACTGCTTCAGCTCTCACCAATGTCTCATCACCGGTTCTTAACGTGAAGTCCTCCTCAAGCAGACTTCTCGTTACCTTGAACCCCTGCAGAGAAATACAAACATGGTTAGTAGCTCTAGAATTTATAACCCAATTGTCCTTAGATTCTTCCACTAAACAACCCTCAAGATACAGGACATCGAAATTACCTTTTTGCTTTTGCATAGACAGGTATTCTCCGCAATCCTTCTTGGAATGTCCTTTCTTCCCACAGTGAAAGCACTTAGTCTTTTTGGGATCCACCTTTCGCTTCTTAGTCTTTTTAGACTTCTTAGAAGCAGGTGCATTTACCGCAGGCTTGTTCCCCTTGTTCTTCCCCTTTTCCTTCTTCCTTTTGGGATTAGAAGCAGGTGAACTAGGTTCAGCCACATTTGCCTCAGCCTTAGATCCAGAACCCTTAAAAATGTTCTCAAAGGCTTCCAACTCTTTCATCAATTCCGTTAAAGACATCTCCTTCCAGTTAAGGTTGTAGGATGCCAGAAACAAATCGAAATCATTAGATAAGGTTTGGAAAACCATGACCAATTGAGTTGTAGAATCGATCTCAGCCCCATTTGCTTGAGCCTCAGACAAATAAGCCATGATTTTCATCATGTGCTCCTTGATGGGTGTTCCAACCTTTTGCTTGTAGTTCATGAGACCTTTGATAGCATCGGTCTTAGCCTGGATAGTTTGTTCACCAAACATATCCTCCAAGTTATCCATGATCTGCCTAGCAGTTTGATGTTCCTCATGCTGTTTCTGGAGCACGTTAGACATGCTAGCCCGAATATAGCACATAGCACTTAGGTTGGAATTGTCCCAGCGCTCAAGCGCTACAAATTCCTTATCAGGAGCATCGATCGCAGGCGCAGGTGGTCGAGGTTGGGTTAGGACGAAACTGTGTTTCTCAAAGTTTAGGACGATAAGCAAGTTCCTTTTCCAGTCATTAAAGTTCTCGCCAGTTAATTTGTTTTGCATAAGTATCACAGATAAAGGGCTCGATATTTTGATCTATAATAAGAAAACATGTAATAAGTACGAGCAAACATTTTTTTTTTTGTTTATAAAATTTAGTTTTGTAATGAAACAAAAAGATCTATATGCAATCTAAATGTTTATGTGTAAAACCCTTAAAACACTTACCTTACAACGATAATTCCTAGCTTCTGTTTTCCAAGCTACCGAGGGGTAGTCATAGAAGAACTAGCCAAGAACACGAATCCCTTCTGATTAATACATATTCATCCATGGAGCAAACTCCATTAAATATATATTAACTATCGTTTATTTGGCCACTACTTTACATATCAGAGCCTCGAGGGAGGGTTAATAAATAAAGTGGCATGAGTGTGTAACCATCGTTTCCAATTTTGAATCCATATTTTACATCCGCCACCGAGGGGTGATCTAAACATAAAATATGCCCAAAATTGTTATCCTTTCGGAAATCCAAATCAGTGTGCGCTCTAGGTAAGATACCTATCCGAAGGGAATTCCCGGGTCGAACCCGAGTAGTAGGCACTACCATGCGTAACTATTAGACCTACGATGGAGGCCGTAAGTCTTAGTGTGTAAAACCTTCTCCCACTCAATATTTTGAATTAGGGTTTTTGTTTTTCATGCATAAACAATATTTATTGAGTGGCAATCCCTAGTCTATTTGGCATGTTATCAATACATCACAAAATAGTATAGCATATTTATCTAGCATCGCATCATTCATGGTTTGCAAAATATGTAAATAGCCGTGGATCATGATTCCATCCTAGAGAAAAGAAAAATTACAAAATTTACAAAAATTAACCGAAACATATATCGGCCTTCTTTTGTAGATCCATGCCTTGTATCCTTCTTCAATGTGTCTTCATTCTCCAATGTCACATCTTTTTAAATTTAAATTTAAATTTAAATTTCAAAAAAGAAGATTATATGTGATTTTTAATTTTAATCAAAATTACAAAATATCAAAATTTAAATAAAAATCTGGTTTTTTTAAATCTTAAAATTCAAAAAATTTGAAATTTCCAAATTTCAAATTTAAATCACAAAATTTTAAAATTCATAATAATATCCATTAAATTTAAATTTAAATTTTTAACTTTGATTTCCAAATTATCAAGATCACATATCATTGGAAAATTAAATTTTCAAAAGGATTCTATGTGATTTTTTTATTTTATTAAAAAATGTTTTTTTTAATTGAATTAAAATATCAAAATTTCAAAAAATCACATGCTATAAAAATTTTCATACCTTCGTTTATCTTCAATCTCCTTGAATCCATCGTAGTCCGAATTTACAAAAAATTCCTATGCCGTTTCTGGCTTACAAAAATTCTAGGAATTGAAAGAACGGCCTAGCGGTGATAATAGACCGCATCTATTACACTTGAAAAACCTAGATACAAATTCTAAACGCTATGGAATCATAACGGGCAAAATTGAACAAGCATCATATATTAAAAAATATATAAAGCATTCATTCATCCATACATCCATCAATAATATATTTAACACACACAAAACAAAACCTAGAGTGCCAACTCTCTAAAATATTTCATTAATACATAGAGAGAAATTTATTCGATCAAATAATTTATGTTATATACATGATCATGAGTTGGCTTAGATACCAATTGTGGGAAAAATCGGATCCGATATGAGAGTTACGGCGTAGAGGAAGTTTTAAAATTTTTATACCGATTCAGAAAAGAAGCTCATGATATATATAACAATAAATTAAATACATGATCAAACGTACCTTGTTTATCAGATTACGGAATTGCTAGAGCGTCGACCAACGTATCTTCTCTACTATTCTCGAGTCCCCACGTCTCAGAGTGTGTGTGGGCACACGTGCTATGAATCCAAGCGACCGATAATTCTTCAGAAGTCTAGATCCCACCTTCTCAATTCTGATGTACCTCGTTGAGAATTCGATCTGGGTTCGTTCTTCAAAACTACAAAAACAAGAACCGGTTAACCTTCTATGAAAAATATCACTTGGCTTAACCTTCCTCACAATTTTGATTCAATGAAAATTTTCTCTCTTTTTCTCACACCCAAGAAGGACGAATTTCTCAAGCCCGAAAAACCTAGTTTTTGTTTTTCTCTCTCCCAAAAAAAACGTCCACCTATTGTGTATGATGATAGTTGGTTTTTTCAAGAACTCCTAGCCTTTATATAATACTCCAATCCTTTTTTAAAAATATCTCCTACTTGAATTAATAATTATTTTTCTGGATAATCTTTTGAACCAAAGGATCATTCAAATTTTGGACTAGGTTCTTTTTAAACCTTATGGGTTTTTTTGCTTGGAGAATCTTCAAAAAAAATTTGTGCTCCCCCTTATGTGTAGATTGATTGGTGCTTCAAATTTAAATCAAGAATCTAGACAAGTCAAAAGTCCTAATCCTATCTAGATTCAAATTTCTTTTAAACCTTTGAATTTAAATAAGATTTTCTTATTTGAATTTAAATAAATATTTTCCAAAAATATTATCCATATTTAATTAATTTAAATAAATAGAATATTTTAGATTTCCATTTCACCAAAAAAACATTTACCATTCTTTAAGAAAAGAAAATCTATCAAATAAGCTCTATTATTTAAATCAATTAATAATTTAATGTTTGCAATATATTAAAACAATTTTGAAACAAAATCTTCTTCCCGCCATCCATTAAAAAACCGTGCCCTATAATTAGGAGAGAAAAATTTTGTTTTCAAAATTTAAATAATTCAAACACAACCTTATTTTCAAAATTCAATTAACCAAAATAATTAACAAATAATTATTTTATTTACAACCAACCATATATTGACAAATCACATTATTTATCTACATTAATTTCACATGTCGAATCCTTTCGGGATTGCATGTTAGAGAGTACCATGTCTTAATAGACATTATTAAATTCCCATTTAATTTACCGATCTCATTAGGAACAAATCCCAAGACGCTTCGTGGAATTATATGAGCTAGTAGAGGGACCTGATGGAAATATGTAAAGAGACTCCTATAATTGTGAAAAATTAATCCCGAATTAATTATTCATCAATTATCAACTTTAGGACTATTCCACTAAAAGTCTGAAGTTGAACTCCCGTTTACATACCGTGTTACGAAAGCTCTCTAACGCAGTGCTTCTTCCATGATCTATTCATCGTTTGCTTAATCCCCATATCTTATCCATGATTGAATTAAGGACTTTTCCGTTTTATCTTTTAAATCATTTTAACTTAAAGTTCCATTATTCTCTAATGAAAGAACCACCAATTGTAAAGCCATACAATCGGTAAACCATCAGAGAACACAAAGTAAACCGATGGCTAAGATCTTGTTATATTATCTTTCAATTCATGAATAATGCCTTTAAGTAGATAACATGTACTATCATTAATATAGCTATGGATTCCGTATCTATGAATCTTGATTTCTCCATCCATAAGTCATGCACCCAAAACACAAGTGTATTGATAATCAATTATCAGTGTCTCACCTATAGTGGATCAAAGTGCATAAGTCATGGATGCAAACTCAAGTATTCATTTCAGGATTAAGATTAATGCAGGATGATAATCAAAGTGTCATTGATTCTTATAAACGGAATTATTAAACCGAATCAATTAACGCCTTAGGTCCAGTCTAATGTCATACCTCAATACTGGTATACATTAAAGTTTCTACTCGGAACTAATCCGATGGTCAAGACAAACCATCCCTCCAAGGAAGTAGACAACCTTTACAATCTTATCATAAATGAGATCCCTAAATCTTATTCCATCGATTATGGACCATTTATTTAGACTGTTATCAAATTACCACGTCTTCTATGTATACCCCGTATACATATGGTAATCCGATATACTACCAACAGCCTAGGAGTATTTTATGTTTGCTCAAAATAATCATACAATCAACAAATGAAAGTAAATAGGACACAACTTATTAAACGTGAATAACCTCTTTTTATTAATATCAAAATGTCATATTTATAGAAAATCCTTATAAGTGATTTTCTATCCTTAGGGCACATATAAATCCCAACATTACTTTCCTTTATGGCCCCTTTCTTGAAACTCTCTTCCTCAAGGACTCATCCCTTTACATTTCATTATGGCCCCTATCTTGGAATTCGATTCCTCAAGGATTTGGCCCTTTACTTTTCAATATGGCCCCTATCTTGGAATTCGATTACTCAAGGATTTAGCCCTTTACATAACCTGAGTTGGTTCTAATATGCATGAGATTGAGCATCATACATAATAATAACTTCTTTGAATCTTTTCGAAGTTAATCATGGAAAACAATAATAAATAACATAGCCGAAAACATGTTTCAAAACATAATATTGTTCAAGTGATGCAATGCAGTGGAAGGTATACTTGCGTCAACTAGTTGCTTGCTAGCTAATAGAAACTTCTCTTTTGCTTCCAATATTCCCTTCATAGCACGAGGGCATAATCATAGCTTTTAGGAGTGTCTAAAACATCCTATCATTATATAATTTCTATTACTAAAGGATCGAATGTAGTCAACATTAATCAAATGATTATATATCAACTTCAAAGTTGTTGGTACTGATCTCAACCTCATCAATTTCATCGTTAGACTTATAGCCATTATCATAGTCCACTAAATTGTTGTTGGTAACATCCAACTCGTGTTTGTGAATTGCTTGGTTGCCACCACCAAGCTAAGGCATCACCAAACATCTTTCCTGTATCTAATATTACTCTTATGTTGGCAAGAGTTCCACAAGCATAATACTTTCTTCCATTACATCTTTGTTTGAAAATACTTTAACTTATTGAAATTCTACAATAAATTAAAAAAAAAAAAAACACACACACACACAACGTAAATAAATTAACCCATATTCATTTGGGTAAACTTTATCATACTTATACATTACTTGTTTAACAAATCATAAAGTCTCACATAATCCTTACTTTTCTCTGAAGTATAGCATGGTACAACTTATATAAACATATGCATATATGCATATGTTTATAGTTCAAAAGAATTTGCAGAAAAGTCTGCGTAGTGGTATCCCACACCGCCCTTCACTTGCTGTATCGTCTCCATGGCTCACCAAATTAAGTTGCAGGCATCTTACCATTTACCTACAGCATAAGCATAAGTTATGAGCTTGCGCCCAGCAAGTACAACTTTCTTCCCGCAAAATCATTTTAGTAAAAGAATGCATGAACCAATTATGCTTTCTTATGTTAACTTAACATGAATCACTTGTACTTTCTTATTTTAACTTAGCTTTGGGCCCCTTTCTTAACATGAACATGAGTGTACGTACCGTGACACACAGCCATGGATTAAACCCGCCCTTGTGGTAGGTCGGTACGACACAAGGTAACTTGCTTGCCTTCGTTCTTGAAAACTTGTTCTTAATTTGATCATACTTGAAAACTTAAATCTTTATTTTTTCTTACTTGAAAGCTTGATCTTATTCTTGTCATGTGATTTATTATTAGTGAGCATGCTTTCATGATGCCACAATAATATAACATAAAACATATGTATATCATGTAAATCAATGCATGATTTTGAAAACATGTAAAGTAGTAAAAACATTTTGCTCATGCTGTAGGCGGAGTCGTACTTACAAATTGTCATATGCTCTTAGTCTATCATTCCAACAAGGCACGACAACATGTTATATTATATTCTTGTTTTCAATCAGGGCATAAGAATCAGTCCATTCTACCTTAACAATCCATAACATATTCATTGAACCATAAATCGATCTCCAAACCAACTACCATCCGTCATAGAATTGTTACTTATACTTAAGTCACTTGAGCCTATTTTTTTTATTATGTCATTTTTCTCAAAAATACCTTGTTTTCTTAGAAGACACCTTATTTACTTGGAAAATAACTTAGCTTCAAAAATCAAGTATTTCTTGTTACAATACTTGAAATTATCCTTTAAAAAAAAGTCATTTGTGAAATTTTAAATGGATTTAAACCTCTTGAAACTTATCTTCCTAAAACCATTGTTTGTTTAAAAAGAGTTATAGAACCTTGGAAACTAATTTTTCCAGATAAAACAGCCCTTTAAATTGTATGAGTGCAGGAATTTCTACTTCCATGCCCAGTTTTGAAAATTCAGTTTTATCTTTAAATCGGTTTGGAATTTAGAAAAGTTTTCTCTCAAGTAGTTGTAGATCTCATCGGAACCTACAACTTTGGTTTTTTTCTCCAAAACTTAAATCCATCTTTAACTTGCGCGTTATTCTCCTTGAAGAATTCTGGTCGTGTATAGTACCTGGACCGGCCAGTTTTGAAAACTCATTAAAACAGAGGCCTTTGGAGCCTTTTTTTCAAAATCTGTCCTTATTTGGCCCTAGCATTTTCTATTTTCTACAACTTTACAGTTATAACTTTTTTCAAATTCGGTCTCTAAGGGGCTCAAAATTCAGTTTCCAGAAAACTGTCCAAATTGTTTTCAAAAATCGGTAGTTTATATTTTGTTGATTCTTGCTTGAAATCCGTGCACACTACCTTAAGTGGTTAAAACCGTGAGCATACATCAACATGCAGAGCGTAGGATTCATTTTAAAATTCCAGCATCACTTATCTTATGCACTTGAAAAACACAACACTGATAACTTGTTATTTTTACCAACTTGTGTCTTTAAGTTGATTTTTTAACCAACATACATAAAATCATTCACATAACCATCATACATAAAATATCCATAATTAAACATGTGAGAGCATAATCAGAAGCACATGGTGAGCACACATAACCTTAAAACTCATCCTAAAGCATAAAATCAAACTCATGTTTAGAGCTAGCAACAAGATAACCTAAGCATAGATTTAGCATAAACCAATCATATAAAAACCATAATATAGCAAACTAACAAACATGAGCTTATGCTCTTACATCCCATAACTAGAAATACACATAAATTTCTCAATCAAAGCTAAATGAAGATCTTAGTTAGAGGATCAAGAATAATACCTCTAAAACTTGGAAAGATTGCTTCTAGACCTTGAGATGAGAGAAATTTTGCTCTCTACTTCTCCATACCACAACGGGCCACCCTCTCTCTCTCTCTCTCTATAGAAAGGAAAAGATGAGTAGAGAACTAAAAGATGAGAACCTAACCAGAATAGTTTAATTCTCACAACCCACCTCTATTTATAGGTGGAAATTCCATAATTTTTCACAATTATTTTTTTTTTCTTCACCTTTCTTGAATTACATATTTGGCCTTAAAGACAAAATTTTTGCCTTCCAAGTTCTGAAAGTGGCCGGCCATGTGGAGAGTTTTTTGCCAAAAAAATCTTTTCATACTTATCTTTTATATTTCTTTCCATAAAATCCATAAATCCCAAATTTTGCATAATTATTTATAATGACTTGGCCTCCAAGTAGGGCCATGTTTGGCACTCCCTCCTAATATGCAGTCCATTTCCTTAATAATCTAGATAGTACAGATATTGTTTTAACTATCAACAGTATAGTAATACTGAATTGCAGTCTAAAATTTATCTGCACTTAATTAGACCGCGTATAGGTTTTTCGTAGGACTTGAAGCTAGTTAGTCCTCATTACTCTAAATATTATTCCTGATCATTCTAAAGCATTCTTAATTCTGCATCCGTAATGACGGTCAATCACAGTATAATTTCAATACTGCGTATTATACTACAGTACGGTCTTAATCAAGTCATAATTTTTTTTCTGGTCATACATTGGCCAGGATAAAACCATAAATCATGATCTGCCTTTTTCATCATAAGGCCTCATACTTAAACTTAAACTGTCATTGAGTCTTAGAACACTATAAGAACTCGAACATATTATGGTAATCAGATCATGAGTTTCCTATTGATATCCATAATTTTCATGAAACATCACAATAATACTTAGTACAGACTTAAATTTCTTTATATATATATATATATATAAAGAAATCACGAGTCCGAAAAATTCGATTATTACAAATTGTCTGGGCCATCTAACTTCGTTGCATGGCCCATACAATCAAGGCTGATAATGTTGATGCTCGAAATTTGACATGGCTTAGGCCTAACTAACATCTTGCAATGTGGGCCAAAAGCGGTACATGGACCCAAGCCACGCTTCGGGGATCTTTGAGTGGGCTGTGGTTTGGTAGGTCAATGACATGAATGGACCCATTTATTCCATCCAATTAGACTCTTGTTCGACTTGGGAGGCTTTGAGTCTAAGAGGAATTAGAATAATACGGGTCGTGAAGAACTTTAAAAACTCCCCAAAGGCTCTAACCTAATCCAATAAGCCTATATAATCCCATTACATCTAATTAAAGCCCAATATATGCCCATTAAATATCTCATTTTTCCTCTACAGATTAAGACTTCAAAGCTTGTTAATATGGGAATCAACAATACACCATTTAGGTGAGACTATTCCCTGCCAAAAGCGTCTGGTGTGCCTGGAAAACACCTGATATAGCACTTCTAAAGTATTTGACTAGCTAGCTACCTCTCTAGGCACCCATTATCAATGCAACCCTCCTTGACCACATTCAAATGGTCAATGGAAGAGTTCTCCCGCCTCCTGAAGTAGCCATTCTAGGAAAAAGAAGGAAACCATGGCCGGAGAAACCCCCAATTAAAACCTTCAAGTGGAAAACCTCCAAACTAAACTAGAAAAAAATTGGTTGCTATTAAATCCTCCTCACCTATAAATACCACACCATTCTCACCCCAAACTCAGACCTTCAGTCCAAAATACTACAAACAACTCCTTTTTCAACTCCACTCACGGCCAAGAAAGGAAACCCTCTTTAGATCAGATGGCTCCCCCAACGAAGGCGAACCTAAAGTAGGAATCCATTCTCAAGCACATTGTATTTTCTACCTCACCAACCATCCTTAACCACATCATCAGATCCCACATTCCCTTAACACTTCTAACAACCATCCCCTTTACCTTTCACTCATCATTTCTGGCCAAGAGAGTTGACTCTCTCTACCTCAAGTGACTTCATTGATGGAGGCACACCTGAAGCATGGAACAATCACAACCTGTTGGGAATGCCCTAAGAGTAAAAGATATTTTAGTTGTGTTTTATTTATTTTGAACTGATAAATAATATATTTGAGGTTTTTTCATTACATATCTGCTATATTGTCCTCATCTAGATTTACTTGTTAAAGTAAATGTAAGCATATATGATTCATTAACTACTTGGTATTTAAACTGTTAGAATGTTGCATGCAATGGATTTTTGTATGTGAGAAGACAACATTCGAAAGTAAGTAGTCTAAATCTATAGTCCGTAGTCTATGGGAAGTGAGCATCTAACTCATATAAAGACTATTATGTTGTCAAAAGCCAATTGGGGAGACGGTTTGTCTTGACCATCTAGAGCGAGCCAACTCCCAAGTAGAGACATAGATATATTACCTAGTGGTGGTGATATATTGGACTGGACTAAAGTGTATTTAATCTATAACTCCGTTTGATTAGATTAATTCACTTTTGACGTTCGTTATGCAATAACCTTAATCTTGAGTAAGTAAATGACTTCATGTTTATGACATGTCTACTTTGATGTTCCAAAGGCTAGAGTAGTAAGATATTAGACTGGTTTGTTGGGTACATGACTTATCTTCGATATGAGCTTTGCTTTTAGATATGGAATCATCGCTCCCATAAAGAGTAAATGTTATCCTCTTAAACGGCATTATGCAGGATGTAAAAATGGACGAGACCTCGAGTCGTTTCCTAAGACAATGACTAATTATTCACTTTGGGTAAATAATTATTTTCCTATTGGATGTATGATTAATCTTTAAGACAGCGCAATCAAAAGGTTGAATGGACTTTGACTTTAAGTTGATCATGGATATCTTATGAGAGTGTTGCATATATGACAAGGTCAATTGACTGCGGCTACACACTAGCTTACATAATACGGTATATAATTGGGAGTGCAGTTTCAGGTTTATAATGGAGTGATTCTGAAACTAATAATTGTATAATTAATTTATTTGGTATAGAATAATTATTTACATAAATTATTAGAGCTCTTATTATATATGTTCAATTGGTCCTTTCACTAGCTCAATATAATTCTTTAACGGATGGTAATCAATTGGGATATTTAATATGGCTTTAATTCTTGGACTTAGTGAAGAGAAAAGTCTGGAACACCTCCCACAAGGTGTAGGCATTTTTTCTGTTAAGGGTAGAATGAGAATTTTGTTTCATTTAATTAATTAGATAAATATTTAGTTTAGATAAATATTTATTTGAAAATAAGATTTGAAATTTGAATTTACTATATTTAGCTTTTGTGATAAATATGAGATTAATTTAAATTAAGAGATATGGATAAATTAATTATTTAGATAATTAATTTAAATATATAGATAATCGTATTTAAATAAATATTTTAAATTAAATATGGTAATTATCCTATTTGGATTTGAAATTGGAACAAATATTATCCTAGACTATCTTGTATAGGCGTTTTTTATGAGTATAAGGGAATGAAAATATTTTTTCCTTATTGATTTTATTTAGATAATTATTACATAATTATTTAATTCAAATAAAGTTGCTATGATTTAATTTTTAATTTAAATTATAGTTATGGAACAATATCCATGGAGATAAAATCATAAAATAATTGGAGATAAAATTGAATCAAATTTTGAATCTCTTAGACCTATTGTGGGCGATTTTTCTGTCTCCCGGGCAAGAGAAAAAACGTAGATTAGGGAAGGAAAAGAAAGAAAAATCTTTTTCAAGTGTCCTATTCAAATTCAAATTCCACCAAATCCATTTACTATAAATAAGATCCTAAGGCCTCCTGTTTTATTTAGACCACAGAATCTAAGGTGAGCAAGCTTATTATTATTCTCTTATTATAGTAATAATAAGTTGTAAGACTTCTGGGCAATTGGAAGGAGAAAGCCGCGCACGAATACCGATCGAGAGACCAAGTGTCAACACACTCTACCGTCTAGGAATTGGAGAATAGTAAAGAAGGCTCGTTGGTTGAAGCTCTATTTGATCACATCTTTCAACATTCTTGTTGTCTTCTCTCAAGGTACGTAGATTGTAAAATAATTTATTGTATGTGGCAACATGAGTTAGTACTATCTTAAGAAAAAAAATTTTAAAATTCTGCTGCGTAAATTACCCCTTTTTCCTACACAACCACCATCACAAGTGTAGCATTTCTCTCAACATTCCTCACCCATAATAAATGGCCAGTAGAGGATTCCCTCTCTAATACACCATGACTTTTGGCGCATCTCCGATCGCGGAAAACCTCCAGAATAGGCATTCCTAAGTATACAACCGCTTCAATACCATTCATTCTTACTCTAAAACATGTAGCCATCAACCCCTTAATCACAATTAGCAATCATTTACTTCACCCTTCATTCACATTACTCGGCCAAGAGAGGAAAACCGTCTAACTCGGATCATTTCACTAACAAAGGAACACCTGAAGTACAAAGTCACTCTTAGACACTACATTTCGAACCTTATACACAAATCATAACATAACCATATATCTAAACCCTCGTACTAAGTATCAAACAAACCTTCCATTCACCAAAAACATCTCTCCACAAACCACTCATGTTCCTCTCCCACACTATATGGTCATCTGAAGATCCCTTTTATTGAGAGGTGTTCATCCACATGGGCCGGAATCGTAACGGGTGTCACCCTCGGAACCGTGTTCCTCGGGGTCATCCGGGTTTAGCTCTTCCCAGCCAGTGCCAACATTGTGACTTGCAAGAGAGAGCACTACAAACACACCTACTGATTGTTCAGGTGTTCGACCTCTCGACGTAGCTCGCAGTACCTCTGACGGCACATTCCCTCGACGCCAACTAGACGGCAGCTGGACCAACTGAAGGAGGCCACAAACACCTACCCTCCACATCAACACGGCCACCACAAAAGAGCCCATCACCTATTAGCAATTAGAAGTAATTTCTATTCATTCGAAAATCCAGGGCCTAAAATATTAAGGAAAAAAGTTTAAGGACAAAAATGTCAAACTACTAAAATCTTGAGGGACAAAAATTGCTAAACAATTTGTATTACAGTTAAGAGACAGATGGTTGGCGGGTAGAAGTGGCAACAAATTATAAACAATTAAAAAAAACAAAAAAAAAAAAAAAAAAAAAAGGTGAGACATCAAGATGAACGAACAGAAAAGCAAACGTCAAAGCTTCTTTTAGTTTCTGCCCTACACGTTCGTACGGCCTCTCTCTCTCTCTCTCTAGAGCCGCGGCTAAGGAATAATTAAAACATGGACAATATTTTGACAAATAACAATGAGTTGTCTTCCTGTTCCATTAGTTTTATGTTCGTTTCAGCTTTGGGATCATCTAATCTAGTATTACCAGAAAAACAAAAACTGGGTTTTGATGATTTGTTGTTGTTAATAAAGGGTACTTGTTTAAGTTCGATTCTGTTAAGGTTCAACAAACTTGGAGCTCAAGAGTCGTAATAATTTTTTTATGACCCAAAATAAGAACAATGGGAAATGAAATGAGAGAAAAAAAACCAGGGATTTCTTCGAGTGATCGTGAGCTTACAGGAGGAGGATGTAGTGGGGGCGTACTTCATATGATTAAATATCATCACTGGCGTCATTTCATGAAAAGAGTCACTCATCAAAAGACAAGACATCTTCTCGGTAAGCTTTTTATTTATTTATTTATTTATTTGTTTATTTATGTTGTCTATGTTTTATATCAAAATAAGTTCTTTGTTGTTGGAATAAAATATTTGGATTTTGTTCTAATAGAGAAAGTTGATCCAAGAAAATGATGATTTGAAAAATTTTGGATGTTGTTGTGACAAATTGATCCAATTTAAATTAATTCTGATTTGACCGCTATGGATAATCTGATGATGTGAGACTTGGATTTTTTGTTGATTTTATTTTATTTATTTTTTCCTGATCCTCTTTGTTGAACTCGGAAATACAGGAAATCGCACAAAGAAGCCAAGAGATCATGACAAAACGCAAGAAGAGGGTGATGCACAGATGGATAGATCTAATGTAAGTTCAAATGTAAAATATATCACTGGTTTTTATGCTGATCTGGGATTTTGTTTGTTTGAATTATGATGTTGGTGATGAGATAGGAGCTTCTGATTTTCAAATTTTATCAGGTTGAAGAAAAAACAATGGAGCCCTTGCCTCAAAAGAGCAGTTCTGTGAAAGCGAGAATAAAATCACTTCTTTCTGAAGAGAAATACATGAGAAAGGGTCGACATCACCGGAGTTCGTCCTGTCCCGTACAACCACATTTGACACGAAGCGACGGCTTTCATAGTTCAGAACCTGTAGATCTATACCCCCATGTGGAAACTTTAGAATTGGATTATCAAAGTCCTAAAATCATTCACGAAAACAATGTACTCTTATTGTCTGGCAACCAGCAAGATTCACTGCCTATATGCGGAAATGGAAATTATGCAGAATGCAGCAAAATTGTTGTTGGGGGTCGTCTAGTGCATGATCATGTTGATGAGTATCAAAATGTGTTAGAGAGGCACGATGTAGATTCTTTTCGGAGCGGTCCAAAAGAGTATTTGGATGCCCAGGACATCATTAGTTCGAACAAAGAGTTGTTGGTTCATCTTTTTCAGGATCCAGGATCTCCTCTGGCCCACCACTTTCAGAACCAACAAGCGTTGAGCGCCAAAAGGGAATTTTTCGCCAAGTCCGAGACATTCCCTTCCCCCGGATCATCAGGAAGAAGAGTTTCTGGGGCTACCAGATTCAAACAGATGCATGAGGCTGAGCCTGGAGTAGAAGAAATGGCGGGAATTTCTCACAGTACTTCTCTAGTTTCTACCGAACAGCAAGAGAACCAGGGAGAGACTCGTGTTGGGAGTAAAAGTTTCGAGGATTTTACACGAAAGATAAAGGATATAATCAAAGAGAGCAGAAAAGAGATGCATAGAGTTGCTATGGATGCCATTTTGCACAAAATTCCTCATGGTAAAAACATGGAAGAGATTGATAGTAAATTCAGGAGTTCGGTAACTTATGGAGATGATGAAACTGAATATTGCTCAGTTCCTTCACGTAAGAAGAATAAAGTACGGCTGCAGCAGATGAGAAGAGCATCATCTCTCAACGACTCGTTGGATAGTTATTGCCGGTTGCTTGAGATGAGTCTCAACCGAGAAGCTAAACACCAAACCTCAGAGGGACTGAAAATGAGAGCGAAAGATGCAGGCTTATTCCCAAAGTACTTAGAAAGGATTCGCTCGTTACCTGACCTAAAATATTTACTCAATCAGAATGATGAGTCTACTGATGCTCATTCTTCAGGGATTCCAATCAAGGCTGCTGTGGACTCTGATGCTGGTACCGAAAGTTGTTATTTTGATGGACAAAAAAGTCCAGAGTTTTCAGAAGGCTCGGAAGATCATGACTCGAAGATAGATGTTTCAATGGAGAGAACTGTTCAAGAAAACTCAGTGGATCTAGGTCAAACAAATGATGTGACAGCGGATGACGTGACATTGACATCAACCGAAGACATCGAAAAGTTGAGTTCGCAAATGGATGATTATGGAGGCTCGACGATAGAAGGTTTGTTTCTTAGCCATTTTTATTTTCTTCGGCTTACATTTCATCATCTCAACAATGTGCACGATGTAGAGCTAAGAGAAAGAAGAGAGAGAATTGAGATAGAGAAATAGATACAAAATATATTAGAGATAAAGATAATCTTAAATTCCTAAATAGATCAATGCTGTGTCGTAGATAAATAAATCTTAATCTCGATGAATGCCTGTCTTTCTGATCCCTCTTATAACTCCTTGACTATTTTTACCAATTCAAAATCATCTCCTTGTCACATCATATTCTTTCACCATTGTTCTCGCATGTTTTCAAGTGCTTATGGCTAAAATATGTGTCCTTTTTTTTCTTTTTTTTTTTTTGTTACATAATAAAAGAATCAGAAACAAAGCCAATACCTCTAGCAGAACTAGCTAACGACCCGAGGAAAGAAATGGAAGAGCCCAACATGGAAACTCCTGAAGTGTCCAACATCGAAAATGTAGATCTACTCAACCAACACTTGATCAGTGACATTTCCAATCTTGAAGTGGCTGCGAAAGATAAAGCTGAATTCAGCTATGTCAAAGATGTGTTGGAGCTATCGGGGTTCAGCGAAAACTCGTTCCTCAAAACATGGCATTCGGACGAGCAGCCAGTTGATCCCTCGGTGTATGAGGAAGTGGAGGGGTGCTTGGTCCTAGGACCCGAGTGTTGCGGAAATGAATTGGAGGGAAAATGTGATCACATTCTTCTGTTTGATCTGATCAATGAGGTGTTGATGGAGGTATATGCAAGGTCATATAGCTATTGTCCCTTTGCATTGTCATCGCTTTCGCGGATACGGCTAATGCCATCGGGACCAAATGTTCTGAGGGAAGTATGGAGTCTAGTAAGCTGGTACTTGAGCTTGAGGCCAGAGGTTGACCAATCACTCGACCATGTTGTGGGAAATGACATGGCAAAGAGTGATGGTTGGATGAATCTTCAGTTTGATGCTGAGTGTGTTGGGATTGAGCTGGAAGATTGGATTTTGATGATCTCTTGGAGGAACTGATTTGGGATTGATTCAACCTTGGAAGCTGCTTTCCTTTAGGCCCCCTACTTATATACTTTTTTTTGTACATAAATTTTTTTCTTGCTCAAATAGATTTGTGAAATAGAATAAGAAGAAGAAGAAGAAGATGAAGTGGGGAAAAGATTTAGACTTATTTGCATGAATACCCCCTGAACTTTTTGAATTTACAATTTAGTCTCTAAACTTTTTTTATTGGCAATCAATCCCTTGAACTTCTAAATTTTATCAATTCAGTCCTTTTAACTTAAATTCATTAAAATTAAGATAATTGTTTGCAAAATAATTACACATTATAGGTCAAATGGGGAAATGTTGATCATTTTTGCTTAATTTAAATACAAATTTCTTTTATAATTTAGGTTTAAGTTTGAGAATAATTGAATTAAGGTTCGCATTTATTAAAGGAAATTGTATTGAAGTTAAGCAAAAATGATCGATGATGCTCTTTTTGGACTATAATGTGCAAGTTATGTGTAAAAAAAAATGTTCAAATTTTTACGAATTTAAACAAAAATGATTGAACTGCCAAAAATTGTAAATGCAGGGAGTTGATTGCCCAAAAAAAATATTTAGGGACTAAATTGTCAAATTTAAAAAATTTAAGAGGGTATATGTATAAATAAGTCAAAGATTTATGTATTGCAGAAATAGGTAAAAATAGAAGGTAAAATAACTAATGTTTCATACATGGGTATTTTGTGATTGTCAAGAGTCTCTCTCTCTCTCTCTGTGGCAAATGTGATGTAGTCAAGGATTTTTTGTTGTTTTTGTCTTGTTTGCCTCAATATATCATCCTGTCATAAGCACAATATTTTATTCCTTTTATTTATATATATATATATATATATATATATTTTTTTTTTTTTTTGGAGGGAAGTACGCCTTATTTTCTTCAACTATATTAAATCAAACTGCTAATTGGTGATATTTTTTTTTTTTAAAGCTCATATTGCTTATTGGTGATTTTATTTTTATAAGATCAAAGTGCTTGTTGATGTCACCAATTCCTTAGATATCTTTTCTCATCCTTTTTTTTTTTTTTTTCCTTTTTCTTTTCCGCAATCTCCGTTTCAAAATTTGAGAAAAGATCTCGTTAAATTCACAGGACTGGGAATAATATTATGGTGCAAAAATAACTTTGAAACTTAACAATAAGGTAAAAGGATCAATTCTTTGAATAAGACGGTAGATCCTTTTTTATTTCAAGTTTTCTTTTTATTTGCCTCTTTTGTAGGTTGTTGATGCCGAAAACGTCTCCGACAGCAACACCCAAAGTAACAATGTCGCCCGGTCAGATCAGGCCAGTAACTCCGCCGTCGATCACCTGCAAAAGAGAAGCACCTCGGAATGATAGGGACACCGGTTGTGGTGTCTGCCGCGGGCACTCCGATGCCTAATTCAGTGATGATACTGATGAGCGTAGGGAGAGGCAGAGATTTGGCAAGGCAAAATGACCGTACCTGAATTCGTGTATTTTTCCTCTATTTATAGGCGTCCTCCCCGGACTCGGGTGCTCGGGGCGACCCGGTCGGGTCGGCTACCTAGGGCGCCCGGCAGGGGCTAGGGTTTTAGACCTGCAGGGGCTACTGGCCCAATGGGCGTGCGTCACGTGGGGCCTGACTCCAAGTAGGGGACAGGAGGGTGACTGTCGCCGGCGCCTGCAGGGGCAGGTTTTGTCAGAGTAGGTGGCGGCGGGTGGCGAAGTGACGTTCTGCAGGAGTAGGTGGGCGGCGCCTGTAGCAGATGGGTGCCAGGGCAGGATTAGTGTCAGCTGAGGTGACCGCGGGCCCGGATGACCCGAGCAAATCCGGAGGCAGCCGATACATTGGGTTAATCCGAGAACATCGCGGTCCGCGTACACAGCCAGCTCTTGCGGGGTCACAGGATGTTGTCGGCCAATGTCTCGGTCAGCCGACCATCCGAGACGGTGAATGTGTCTCCGAGAAGGTGGGAAGATCGAGGAAAGTGGTCGGCGGTGGTACTTCGTGGTCGGAGCAGAAACCGACATCAACATAGGTAATTATCATTTATCTTTATTTTTGATTGGGTTTTACAAGTAAATTATAATGGAGGACTTTTCTCATCTTATTTAGCATCCGTTTGGCGTAATCATTTGCAAATATTTGGTGAGTTTCATTTGAATGGCTATTTTAAATATGTGATTGTTAGAAATAATTGAAAATGAAGTATTTAAATATTATTTGGGTTTTTGTTCTTAAATAACTAAAAGTTCTCCTCCAAATTTTATCTGCATTCTGATATATAATCTAAAATTATTTACAAAAATTTGAAAATCATTTCAGATGTCTTTTTTCTATCTCTTCGTGTCTTTTCAGATAGTTACTTACAAACACATATTTAAATGTTTCTTTTCAAATTTTTGTTCCGAATATTAGCATCCAAACGCCAATTCGAATGACAGTTCAAATATTTTAATTCAAAATTTTTCATTAAAATGCTTTTATCTCAAATGTTTTCATTAGGATGCTTACTTCAAACGGACCCTTAGAATGTGTCCAACTTTTATAAATATATATAAATATAATTGTTACTCTTCATTTATGTATACATGACATAGATAAATCAAATTTATGAAGGTCAACAACTCAAGATGGAAAGATGACACATGATTCTTCCTCTATAAACCTGTAAGGTTCCTTTTCTTTTCAATTCAAATTATCCCATAAATGACAAGAATTTATTGTCGAGTATGACTCCACCTTGGCGCAAAACTTAGCCTAGTATTTATATACTAAGCACTAATATTACGGCTCTAATAAGTTACCCGGTTAAATAATAATAATAATTATTATTATTATTATTATTATTATTATTATTATTATTATTATAGCTTTTTTAATTTTGCTTCTCACATTAGAGGCCAATTTCATTTTAGTTTTAATTTTTAAAACGTTCTATAACAAGTCCTCAATGTATCAACTCGATTTTAATTAGTGTTTCCATCAATTTTAAGGGCACTACTGCAATTTTCAAACGTACATGTGCAATAGTTTAGGGGTAATTTCCAAGATTTAATTCAAATTTTTTCTCCTTTTTTTTTTTTTTTTTTTTTTCGCCTCAAAATTTCCCTTCTTGTAGTATTGCATGATTAGTTAATTTCTTTGTTAAATATTATTTATAAAATACTTTTGGCTCTTAGCTAGCCCGTCTAGCTCAGTTGGTAGAGCGCAAGGCTCTTAACCTTGTGATCGTGGGTTCAGCCCCACGGTGGGCGATTTTTTTCACCCATGTTTTTTCTTTTTGATGGTTCACCCATCCAAACCATCCAACTCAAACTTTTTTTTGTCTTTTTCCTAAAAAGTTTTTTTCTTTTTCCCAAAAAGTTTTTTGTATTTTCTAAAAATTCAAAAAAATTTACTATTGAAACTTAAAATCCCAACTCAAACTACTCCACCAAACTCCCCCTAAGGCTTTTCGAGCGTTCCTTATTTATCTAATTATTTGAATTTCTTTTTTATTTTTCCATTATTTTTGAACAACTTTTACAGAAAGTGGCACCAAAAAGTTAGAAAATCACTATTCCCTTATGAAACATCCTAGTGATTTCAAATCAAATCCTATGATGGTTCGGTTGTAAATGATTACAGAAAAGAACTTTCCCTCCTTTTACTCATTTTCAATCTATTATCCAAAAATATCTTCTTTCTTTTGTTTTAAATTTTAAAATATCATAATTTTTTTTGTTTTAAATTTTAAAATATCATAATTTTTTTTTGTTTCATCTCCATTAAGATGATTATCTTTTTTAATGTATCCATGATAAATAGAGAAACACATTCTCATTCATATCCCTATTAAAATTTTTATGCATATTAAGATTTTATTAAATTTATTAGAAACTTTTTTTTCCAATGATTTTTTTTTTAACTTGAAAATAAGAGGATTCGAACTCTACACCTAATAATGAAGTCATATGTAAACTATCGTTAGATTATGCCTGTAACAACTCAAATGATTGTTTTCAACATCTATACAAATATCATTTCAGATTTTATTTGATTTTCAATATAAAAGTTTAGTGTGCATTTGATTCTTCGGTTGGAAATGAAAATTTTTAAGTTGAAGTTAATTGACTTTTTAAAAAATAGTTAAAAAATTTTAACTGACATAAAAAAGTACAGTTTAGTTGGAGCTAAATTTAAACACCAAACAAAATCTTAATTGCACATCAAACAGGACGTAAGATAAATATCATTCTATCTTAATTGCACAACAGGCTATATTCCTGTTTTCAAACAGGGCGTAAAATAAGAATAGTTCTATCTTACTACAAACCATAATATACTATATCGGTATCCAATCCGATTACCATTGGTAATCATAGATACAAATCCTGACATAATAAATTGGTATCTATTATTATTACCATCCGTCATAGAATTGTTACTTATATTCATAAGTAACTTCGGTTTAAAAATTCCTTTTTCTTAAAAATACCTTGTTTTCTTGGAAAATACCTTATTTACTTGGAAATTATCGTAATTCTATAAATCAAGTATTATCTTGATTTAATACTTGAAATTGCCTTTTTAAAAATCACTTGTCAAATTTCAAATGGATTTAAAACCTATTTTGAAACTATTTTCATAAAGCCATAGTTCCTTTGTAAAACTGTAAATCCTTGAAAATTGTTTTCTAAACTGCCTTTTAATTTACTTGAATGTATCTGTGCAAAAAATTTCATGTACCATGCACAGTTTTGAAAATCCAGTTTTATCTTTAAATTGGTTTAGAATTTGAAAAAGTTTTCTTCATAGAAGTTGTAGATCTTGTCAAATCCTACAAATTTTCATGTTTCTTAAAGCTTAAATCCGCCTTTAACTTACTCATTTTTCCCCTTGAAAAGTTCTGGCCGTGTACAGTACTTGGACCGACCAGTTTTGAAAACTGATAAAAACAGAGGCCTTTGGAGCCTTTTTTTCAAAATCTGTTCACGTGGAATCCTAGGGTTTTCTGTTTTCTACAACTTTGTAGTTATAACTTTTTCAAATTCGGCCTCTAAAAGGCTTAAAATTGGATTTTTAGAAAAATATCTAGATTATTTTCAAAAACTGGCAGTTTGTATTTTGTGGATTCTTAACTTAAAAATCCGCATACACTACCTCAAACGGTCAAAACCGTGAGCCTACATGAACATGCAGCATGTAGGATTCGCTCTTAACATTCAACCATTCACTTATCTCATGTTCTTGAAAAACACAATATTAATAACTTACTTGTTTACCAACTTATGTCTTTAGGTTAATTTCTTAACCAACATACCCATAATATTCACATCATCATCATTCATAAAATTTCCCTACTTAAACATGTGAGACTACAATCACAAACACATGGTGAGCACACATAACATTACTCATCCTAGAGCAAGCAAACAAGATAACCTAAGCATAGATCTAACATAAACCAATCATAAAGGACCATAATATGGGAAAAATAAGAAACATACGCTTATGCTCTTACAACCCATAACTTGAAATACACATAAATCCTCAAACCAAAACTAATTAAAGTTTTAGTTATGGATCAAGAATATACCTCTAGAACTTGAAGGAGATGGATTCTAAACCTTGAATGAGAGAAATCCTTACTCTCCACCTCTCCACACCCAACCAACCACCTCTCTTTCTCACTCTCTCGCTCTCTCTCTCTCTTTTTCCTAAGGCTAGAGAGGAATAGTTGAGAAAGAACTAGAAGTTTGAGAAGCCAACTAAAGAGTGCAAGTTTTTACTACCCACCCCTATTTATAGGTGGAAAATTCATAATTTTCCACAATTATTATTTTTTCTTAAATTCTCCTTGAATTGCATATTGGTCTTTAAAGATAAAATATTTACCTTTTAGTCCCCATGAGTTGGCCGGCCATGTGGAGCATTTTGGGCTAAAAATCCTTTCATAATTATCCACTTTTAAAAATTTCCAAAATTACATAATTATCTATGATGAGTTGTCCCCAATTATGGCCATGTTTGGCATTCCTCCTAATACGCAGTCCATTTTCTTAATAATCCAGATAATACCAATATTGTTTTAACTATTAACAGTATAGTATTGTTGGCTGCAGTCCAGAATTTATCTTCACTTAACTGGACCGCGTATAGGTTTTTCTTAGGACTTGAAACTACTTAGTCCTCATTGGTCCAAATATGATTGCTGATTATTCTATAGCAATCTCAATCCTTATTCTCAATTCTACATCCGTAATGACGGTAGTACCGTCTTAATCATGTCGTAAATTATCATAATCATTCATTAGCCAGAACAAAACCATAAATCATGATTATGCCTTTATCACCATAAGGCCTCATCCTTCACTTAATAGATCGTCATTGAGTCTTATAACACTATAAGAACTCGAACATATTCTGATAATCAAATCAGATCATAAGCTTCATATTGACATACATAGTTCAGACTTAGATTTCCTTTACACCTGAGGAAATCACAAGTTTGTAAAAAAATTTCGATTGTTACAATTATTATTATTATAAAAAAATAATAAAAAAAAGCTTTCAAGCTGCTTGTTTTATTTTGTGCAATTCTCTTGTTTAAATATGAAAAATGTTTTCCCTTAAAAAGAAGAAAGTTCCCTGAAATTCAATTTATAGTGTACATATAAATACATGCTAATAGGTTATAGGATTTTACTTTTATTAAACGTGATTTGTCTTTAATAAAGATAAATTTTATGTTGATCACTTTTTAAGTAGTTATTTTTTGGGAATAAAAATATGAAAATATTTTGGGTACAAGGATAATTGTTCTAATAGTAATTTTTCTATTTTTTTTATTCTACTTGAAATAATAAATAAGAAAAGGTAAAATTGTTTTCTTTCCACCTCTCATACCCAATAACCAGTGATGGAGCTAAACTTTGAATACAGTGGGGGTGGGGGGCATAAATAAAGATAAAATTTATAATTTAAAATAATTTAAAAAACAAGTGAATTTCTATCCTTAACTTTAGCAGAAGCTCTGCATTGTCAAATTACTCTCCATTGATTTTGCAATATTACCGGTTTTCCAATGGGGATAGAAGCCTTATTTTTCTTGAAAAATACTTCTTCGAAATGAAACAAGTGAAAATACTTTTTTTGAATTTGTCTTAATAATCAAATTGCAATATTATGCGTATGTTTGAATAATATCATAATCTGATAGCCGCCGGCATAACCAAGAGTAATTTCACAACTAATTTACCTAATTTCATTACAATGTACATAGTTCAAAACCCCACTTAAATTCAAAAAAAAAACTCGTAAATATAAAAAGTGAACTATTATGAAGAAAAAAATTAATCTCATAAAAATATCACAAAAGTAATATATTTTATGTAAATAAAAGTAAAGTACGTGTACGATCAAGAGATCAAAGAGAAAAGAAATAATAGAAAATCTCTCAGAAATAACGTAAATGGAAGTTGGAGACAAACTAAAGGAATAAGGGAAGGGGGAAAAAAAAAACACAAACAAAATTATTCTAAAACTAAAATAAAGACCGGTTACTGACTGTTATTCGAATGGGAGGATCAATATGCTTTGGAAAAAGAGAGAGGGAGAGAGAGAGAAGGAAGGACGGATTTCAACATCTAAAAGGCTGAAATCAAATTCAAGCCCAACAAAAAAAAAAAGGTCAGGCCCAATCCTTGGTGGGGGCACAGTGATTACAAGAAAATAATCCTAACAAATAGTTAATACGAATTTAATACCCGTACGTATGTAAGGAAAAAATTAAAAGGAAATAATTAAAACTAAGAATTCTAGAAATTTTATAGATATATATAAAAAAGTATAAAATTTTATTTGTTTGAATGTATTTATTGACAATTCATAATAATTAATAAAAATTTTATTTTCCAGCTCATTTTTGTCCCCACAAAAACTTAAATTTATTAATTTAAACAATCAAAAAATCAAGTCATATATATTTTTTTTATAAAATATCATTTTCTTCAATATAAATTTAAACAAAGTAAAAACCCATATGAAGTAAAAAATGTAATGTTGTACAATCGAATTACATAATATAAAAAATTAAATAATACAATAAAAATTACAATAGTTGCTAATTCTAAAAATATTTAGATACAAAAATTGATGTCATAACTCTAAAATTTTGAGCAACCTGGTAAGAAAAAAAAAGCCCCCGGACAATAAAAAAGTCGCAAAACATTATATCAAGTTACAGAACAAAGAGAAAATGAGCGAAAATAATTACAAAACAATAACATACTATAAAAACAAAAAAGAAACCTATAGAATAATAAACCACGTATACTAATCTAAGTAAACAATTTGATATATATATATATATATATATATGTATGGTACAAAAAATATTATAAAAATTTTAACTAAATATTTTCTACAAAAATACAATAAAACTAAAAATTATTAAAACAGTCTCAGATCTCTCATATTGTAACAATATTTATGAAGAATAACTATAATATAATTCAACGTCGTCCTTTAGTAGCTACCAAGTAAAATATTTAGGAATTTATACTAAAGGAAAAAATTTAACAGACGGAAACAAAAAACAGCAAAGACAGAAAGAGACAGAATTAGAAAAGAGTCAAGAATACACAAAATTAATAAAAACATGTGGCATAACTGATAGCGAAAAAAAAAAAACCAAAAGTGGGATTTATAAACCATAAATCCAAAAAATAAAAAGAGATAAAGAAGGGCAGAGAAAGAAAGAGAATGAAAATAACCAAAATATTATATAATTCCCAAACATTCACGGCAACGATAAAGACGGTCAAATAATACCTATTAGTTATTCAACATATGCTATCAATAATATGATACTCATCAACATATACCAAATTAAGTAATACATCTGGTATATGCATTATAACATATCTAAGTAGAGATCATCATAGCATATTAAAATTTTTTACAAAAATTTCTCAAAAAAACATTTATAGTATTAAGGGAAGGAAAAAAAAAAACCGCCTGTAACAAAGAAGATCCGAAAAAAAAAAAAAAAAAACACAACAAAAACAACAAATACTTACCACAATAGTAATCAAAAAACATCACACAAATATATAAATACTAAAACTTTATAAATCATATAAAAACATATACATAATTAACATGATCATAGAAACAAATATAAATAAACAACAAACAATCTAAGTCACAAATAATCACAACAATAATAAAATATTATTAAATCATATAATATAATTATTTAACTTATAATAAGAACAATAGTCATAAAACATCTAAACAGGAAAAAAAAATCATGTATATTCTGTTCGGGGAAAAAAAAAAACAGAAACAGGGGGGAAAAAAAAGGGAGACTAAACATAATAATAAAACTAAATCCTCTACAACATGACTATAATAGTAATAACGATTAAATAAGATGAAAAATACAGAAATATTAAAAAAACAGATTAAAGAAAAAGAAAGATGGAATATAAAATCAATGAAGAAAGTATTTATCAGAATAAAAATAGAACATTAAATATAGTACCTGAATAAAAACAACAGCTTTCCACAGAAATAAATATTCCAAAATGATCAATCTTTGGAAGATGACAAACAGTAGGATAAACGATTTCAACCAAGAATTAAAGAAGGCTTGAAACAGAACAATTGAGAGGGTATTACAGAGATACTAATGGTAAGGTATAAGAAAAATGTAATAAATGAGGGAAAAAACAGCTTAAAACTTTCCAGAAGAGTTTCTTTCAAGAGTCGGTGAAGAAGAGCAGTAACAAAATGTTTACACATATATGGATAAAAATACATTTACTCACATCAGATAATAGACATAAAGCAGATTACAAACATTAATGACAGATATACACATACTACAAATCTCGGTCAAGGCAATCATCGCACTGCAAATTTCAAAGTTATAACAAATAACACAATCACAACTAAAGCAAACTAATCTAAAAGCATTAAATATATAGGACAAATCAGCAAAACCAAAGCAAAATATCTGACATAGAAACAACCTAAACAAATTAGAAATCCAAATAATAGAGAAGCCTAACAATTCATTCCATTCTAACTAAATCCTAGAATACAACCATAAATCATGACAGAAATTTATATAGGCTAAAAATAAATAAATAAAAATTCGGATATAAAATGAAGAAAATAATACCCGGGGGAAAAAAAACCAAAAAATTTAAAAATGCAAACATCACAAATAAAAAGTCTTCAATATGTTCGTCAATAGTCCCAATCGGCTAGCTTAGAATCGCAACCACTGCAATCTACAAATACAAATTAACAAAAAACCAAAATCAAAATTAATTTATAAAAAACCAAAAACAAATTGAGAGAAAACTCACTGAAATAAATACAACAAAAACCAAAACATACCCCATGCTTTTATCTATTTCTTTACATTTGCTTGCAAAGTATCCTCAATAATACGGAAAAAATGAAACAAAAAAAAAATACTCTTATTTTCATTATACACATACATGGCAGAAAAAATGAGAAAACAAACAAAATAACCCCAAAAAAAAACCCAAAACTTAGTCGAAGATGGAAAAAATAAACCCCCTAAATGACTAATAAAAAATTAAAAACCCCCAAAATCAAAACCAAGGGTTTCAGACAAAACAAACAAACCAAGGGGAGAAAAAAAAAACAGAAGCCTCAAAAACAAACAAAAACAATAAAAAATAATACAAAACCTAAGTAACCAATAAGGGGGGAAAAAAAAGGCCCGAAAAAAAAAATGGAGATCCAAAACCTAGCATTCTGACAAAACAAAAAAAAAAAGACCCAAAAAAATATTGCTTGAACAGTAAAAGAGCACTATTAAAAGAAGAAATGAACAACGAAGATAACCAAAATACCCACAAACTACGGTTTTAAGAAACAAAAATCAAAAAAATAAGAAAACAATGAAGCCAACACAACAAAATCCAAAACTAAAAAAAAAAAAAAAAACAGAAACTAAAAAAAACAGAACGGGAAAAAAAAAAAAAAAAACCCAATAATTCTTCTTCAACCATACCCATACACCGGAGAGGGGAAAAAAAACCTTAAAGAAAAGGGGAGAGGGTAAAAAAAATGGAGAAAAATTCAAAACACACAATAAAGAACAAAATAAAAAACACTAAAGAAACAAAAGAAAAAATGGAGGAGGAGCCAAGAGGAAGCCACCGGTAGAAATTTGAGACCAAAGACGCAAAAAAGGAGAAGAAGAAAAGAGAACAACAGAGAGAAAGAGAGAGAGGAACAGGAAAATGAAAAGTCAAAAAAGAGATTGAGAAATGAAGAGAGGCAGCGGCAGAGAGGAGAAAGAGAGAGCAAAGTTAGGGTTTGAGGGGCAAAAAAGTCAAGCCACTGTAGACAAACCAAACGGTAGACAAATTCAGAGGGGCAAAAACGTCCGCACAATAAAGGAGGGTAAAACGGTATTTAACTGTGCATGAAGGGCGGTAGGAAGAGATTTTAGGGGCCAAACCGTAATTTTTACTGTACATAAACAGTAAATTTATATCCTTTTAGTATATACGAGGTTAATACCCATGCGTTGCACGGGGATGGAAGAAAAAATTTTTTTGAGTATTATATATAAAAGCAGTTAATTAAAATATAAATTATACGGGGAAGGAAGAAAATACAAAAATAAAAAAAATTGAGTAGTATATAATAACAACAGTTAATTAAGATATAGATTATAATTATAATAAGTATGATTTTTAGTATTTATTATTGTAATATTAAAGTACATATATTTATATTTATAAGTGTAATTTTCTTGAATAAAAAAGTTCAAATAGTAAATAAGGAAAAAATTGAAATATCAAAAGAATAACACATTGTGGGATAAATTTATTCAAAAAATATAATTAAATTAATAAATAACGTGAACATGAATGGAAATTTTGAAAAAATTCATTTGTAAAGATTATAGATATAGATATAAAAGAAACTTATTGAGCATTTTGTATTAAAAAAAGAAAAGAAAGCAAAAATAAAAGAAGTCAAAGGGAAAAAAATATTAGATATTAAAATAATATATTAAGTGTAAAAATAATTGTTAATAGAATAAAATATGAGAATATATTGTTATTAAAAAATCAGAAGAATAAATAAAATTAAAAACTTTTAACTCAAATAGTCAAAAAAATTTAATAATTGAGGTAAATTTATTAAACTTAAACAAAATTAAATAATGAATAAATAAATTTAGAAATGGATTAAATATTTTTTAAAATTTAGTTTTAAATAATAATATTAATATATGACATAAATAATCATATAGTTATAATAAATATAAGTATACATTTTTGATAAAAATGTTTTATTAGAGTAGAAAAATTATTTATTGATATTTATTTTTATTATAATTTTATAGACTTTTTTATATTTTATATTTTTTGTAAATTATTATTTAATTTCAAATGTTTTCGTCACTTTTTATTTTGAATATTATAATTTAATTGCATTAATTTATTTTTTAAATGTATTTTTTTGTTAAATTTGTATTATTTTAATAATTTAAAGTTTTCAAATATTATTTAATGTATATATTTTTATTTTTTATAACTGGAAATAAATTAATAAAATATAAATTTTTATCTTATGGTTAATTTTTTATCTTAATTGTTTTAAAATTTATTTTTTAGTTTTTCTTGTTTTATTTTTTATTCCTTTTTTTCTCTAATGGCTGGATTTCTTTTTCTCTTCTCTGTCTCTGTTTTTCACTCTGTTTAATGACCGGATAATGCCAAAAGGGTAAAACTGGTAAGTTACTTTGTATTCGATTAAAAGCAGGAAAATTTGAAGGGTAAAAGTGTTATTTTGCTGTACAATTCATTGTTTGGGACTGTAGATGCTTTAGCAAAACGGAAAAAATGAAGTGGAAAAATCATTGTAGTGCATTGTTTATTGAAAAGTAAAGTGCTGCGATATTGTAGCAAGCTAAACAAATTGGGGGGGGGCAAAAAAAAAAAAAAAGTACTGTAGCAAACTGTTTATTAAACAGTAAAAGTTTACATTCCTTTAGTATATTACCAGTGGTGTTTGCGACATAAAGTCAACCTGTATATGCATAATTATAATAGTTAGTAATTAGTGATATAAATTTATAAATTTTTTTTAATTTAAGAGAATGAGTTTTTATTTTATTTTTTTTGTCGTATATATACTTACCTATATATTGATTGGCCACCATTGTTGGAAATGCGACTACAACTGGTTCAAAGATTGTTTGAATTGCATTTTCATAAAAATTTTGTCCAAGTTCTCCTCAAAGGGTGACACTAAGCATTTCATCTCTGTTGAACAAAATGAATACAAATAAATAATATATTAATAATAAATTATGGAATTTTTAGAAATATAATTTTAATAATATACTATTTGTAATTACCTGATATTTTAAATAGTGACACTTTGTCTTTTGACGGATCTATCATTTATAATAGATTCTTTTATACTTCTGATAGAGATGATGTGATCAATTAGATCTAACAGAATATAATAATTAAGAACTCATTAGTTATTAATTTGTATAAAAATAATTTATTGATTCTTAATTATAGATTAACAAATATGAATAATAAATATGATTTACCTGATAGAAAATTATTAATATCGACTTTTTGTGTAAGTTCATTAAAGTCCACAAAATTGAATTTGAGTTGAGGTATTTCTGGTATGTCATCTTTAACATTTTTGAAAACAGTGGATATTGCCAAATTGCAATATTGCAACGTGAGGAACGATCTTGTACCTTTGTTGTTTGTAGAAATAAAGCTGTGTATTGCGTCATCCTGTAAAATAAAAATATATATTAATTATATATTAAATAATAAGTAAACAGATTTTTTATAAACATGATAATATTAATGAAAAATAAAATGAATTACCTGTTTGTCAAGTAGTAAGCAGTTAAGGCTTATTAATTTTCCAGTTTTGTCATCTCTGTTCTCCATAGCTGACATGCTTGATTACATATTGTTTAATATGTTTTTCCTGGTTTCAGTACTCGTATTGAATTGAATATTTTTTATAAATTGGAACAATATATATACAAATATATGTTTTAAAGTTTAAGGAATACAAATTTTATTATGTTGTAAAGCTGATTAAAAAGAAATCAATATTATTTTATTTTTTTAATAGATATATATCATTTTTGATGAATATTGTGTAATATTTCTTTAGAAACAATGTTTTTCACATAATTTGGATATTTATTAATTGAATCATGTATTAAAATATGTAATCCATTTGGTGAAGTCACTATGGATAAAGCAACATATAATTGGCCATGACTAAAAATTTCATCTTCTAAATATAATCCGACTTTATTTAGAGATTGGCCTTGATTTTTATTTATTGTCATTGCATAACAAATTTTTAAAGGAAATTGTCGCCTTTTTAAAGTAAATGGCCATTTTGATTCACAAACTGTCATTTCTATTCTTGGTATATATACTTTTTCATTTGTATTATTAGAGTTAATTACACGTCCTTCCACAATTCTATTTGTTAATTGTGTAATAATCATTCTAGTACCATTACATAAACCCATTGATTGATTAAGATTTCGCATTAACATAACAGGAATTCCAATTTTAAGTTTTAATTCATGTGGAGGTACACCATTAAAATTAAGAGTATGTAAAGATTCAGTGGGATATAAAAGATTTAATTCGTCGATATTTCCAGATGATGAAAGAATAATGTCATAACTGTAATAAATTTTTGTATTTGTAGGTACTAATGATAATATCTATTTATTTATTTCATCAGTTGTTTTATTTTTAGATGTTACAATCGCACGTTGTTTTAAATAATTAATATCTTGAAATTATTATGAAAATCATCATATATTATTGTAGAAATTTGTTCAATATAATTTGTATTGTATTGTATTAAATATTTTTCAGGTATCTTAATCCATGTAGCATCTTCATTTTTTGGATCTTTTATTCCATTTGCTGTTCCATCACTAACATTTAAAATCCATTCTGAAAAATTAGTAATTTCTATTTGTTCTTCAATAGAGTAATTATTTCTTTTAATCGCATATTTTCTGTTAAGTAAGTATACAAAAATATGGCCAAAGATAAGAATTATTTATAGTTACATCAATAATATTTTCTTTGTGCCATTTGGGACAACATGTAATATTTGTCTAAATCACCACCTAAAATAACTGTCATTCCCCCAAAATGATGATCAAAATTATTTTTTAAGTCTTGCATTGTTTTATCTAAAGCTTCAAAACAATATTTGTTAGTCATAGATGCTTCATCCCATAAAATTAATGTAGTTTTTTCTATTAATTTTGCTAATTGAGTAGATTTTTTATTTGGCAAGTTGAAAATTCGTAGATAGAAAGAGGTATACGAAATCTTGAATGTGCAGTTCGACCTTTTGGTAACAATATTAATGTTATTCCAGATGATGCTACAGCTAATACTATTTCACCCGTTTGATCTAATTTTACTAATAATAGTATTCCATAAGTATGTTTTTTTTGTACCTCTATATCATATATAAAAAATGGATTATTATGTTTATCTTTAATAGCTTCTAAATTTCATTATAAATAAAATATTGTTCTTCATTTAAGTGTTGTACTAAATTGATATTTTCTTCTTTTAATTTATATATATATCATAATTGAGTTCTTCTCTTAAGAGATTATTGTTTAAATCTTCGATTAACGATCCAGTTGGAAGTGAAAGATTATAATATGATAAAGAAGATGAACTTAAATTTAATAATTTCTCTAATTCATATAATACATAATTATATAATTCATTTTCTGGAATTTCAAATTTTGGATTATTAAATAATTGTCTTATTTTGTATAAAATATCTTCACACATTAATTTCCAATGTTTTTTAAGAAATTTTGTTGGATCGGAAACATTACAAAATAATAATATAATAATAAAAAGTTGTCGAAGTTGAATAGATGTTGACCAAAACGATGCTTCTTTTATTGATTCATCCCATTCTTTATCATCTCCTAATAAACCTAATGCATAGCAAGCCATTTGATTTGTAGGATAAATTATATCATTTACTGTTTTAAGTGATTAAAAACTTGTTGCTCCTTTTTGATAATTTAATAGTAATTTTAAGTAATACAATTTACCTGAACCTGGGTGAATATAAAATGTTCTTCCTACAGTATGACCATTTTGTCGAGGAGTCCAAATCTTATTTTTATTATTCCATACCCATTTTGTTGGAAATTCTGTATAAGTAAGTTCTTGAGCATCTTTATTAATTTTATTAATTTCCATCCATTCTGTTAATGTTGTTTTTTGAATTTGTGGTTGACGTATTATATTTTGAAGTTGTTGATTTTATTAAATGTGATATTTTGCATGTTTGGTAAATGAATAGATAGTCGTTGAACAGCTGGGTTTCTATTATGAATTGAATATTCAAATATTCTCCAAATTGCTTCATAAGGTGTGATATATCGACAATTAAGATAAGTTTTTATTTCATCGACTTCTTTATAAATTGTTGTTTCGTTATTTTCAGTAATAACATTATCTTCAATTACAGCTTGTATTCTATCGGGACCTTTTGTAAGATATTTAAATAAATCTTTAATTAACATAGATTGAGAACATATTTCAACATTAATGTGAGCACTATATTTTAAGCATAATGTTCGATTATACGGAACAACATATCTATTATCAAGTTTAATACCTTCTTTATAACATTAAATTCTGTATCTCTACGACGATAAATAACAAAACCATTTTCTTCTATAGTTGTTTCATTTTTTATTTGTTTTCGGAATTTTTTTGAACATTTGGAGTTTTTCATACATGGTGCATTTGTTTTTGCGTATCCACATGGTCCATGTATCATATATTCTGTTATAATTTTATGACGTAAAGGATCTTTTATTGGATCTGGTATTTCAGCTGAAATAATTTTATCTATTTCTGTACCATTATGATATTTATGTTCAGGATGTAACCAAAATAGCATATGACAATGAGGCAAACCACGTTTTTGAAACTCCACAACATATAGATCTGAAAAAGGACAAAAGATCAAAAAAAAAATTATTAGTTTCTTAATTTATCATGATAAAAATAATAATAATAAGTAATACATTTTTTTTAATTTAAAATAAATTAACTCACCTGCTATTATAGTTCCAAAAATATTACCTGATTTTATTGTAGTTAACAAATGATTTAATTTTATTTCAAATATTCTACTTATAATATCTAGTCTGTCTTCGGATTTTTGTCCTGCAATTATATTTAAACTTCTTTTGATTTCTAGCCATTTAGGATTACATGTAAATGTTAAAAATATATCAGGATTTCCATAGTGTCTACAAATCGCCATTGCATCTTGATAATTTTGAATCATATATCTTGGACTTCCAGTATAAGATGATGGTAAAATAATTCTTTTTCCTATCGCTTATGTGTTTGTATCACTTCTAATTATAGCATCTTGGATACCTTTATAAATTTTAGATCTTAAATTATTTTGATTTGTCTAACATAATCTAAACGATCTTCTTCAATAGAAGCATAACTATCTACAATATATTGTTGAAAAAGTCGTCCAGCTCTAGGTAATGTATTTCCTTCATGTAATCGTTGTTGAAATTGAAAAGCATAAAAAGATCTCATTGATATTCGATTTCTACGTGGTTGTTTACCAGTAAAATTTGGATTCCATTCTATATTAGCTCTATATCCATCTTCTGCATAAGGAAATAATAATGGATATTGTAATGCCATATAAGATGGATGAAGTTTATTGATTCTTTGTAATTCTCTAGTTTGACCATGAATAATAATATCTCTACCATTCTCATATGAAACCAAAATCTCCAACAATTAAACCACCTATATCTGTTGAAGTTGGAAGATCATATTGTGTACTATCTCCTTGTCTTCTTCCAATTAATCTTGATTTCATTGATGGTATATCATTATTTTTATAAACATCTCTAACACTTCTAAAAAAGTTGGACTAATTTATTTGTTTGATCTAACATCAAAATTAATTTTTTAACAATAATCTCATTAAATTATTTTCATTATTATTATTTGAGAAGGTTGCTATTCTGTTTTAATTTCATTATCTATATCGTAAATATATAGTTGAGCGAATTTTGGAGGGTTATTATCAATTGGAAGTAAAGATCCTATTAAATGATGAATTTGTCCACTAATTTTAAAAATATATGGTCCAGTTGATTTATTAATATTGATTCAATATTTGCTCCAAATGAAGTAAAGGCAAACATAGAATTATAAACTCTAATATTTTTTCTAAAATTTGTACTCAAAGGTCCTCCATAATAATTTAAAAGTTCATCTAAAATTGCTGGTGTTTTTTTTCTTAAAGGTATCATAACTTTTCCATTTTGACAACATAAAGAAAATTTTGGTGGATACGTATTTTGTGTTTGTTCATTTTTCCAAAATAATGCTCCACAGTATTGACAGATACAATTACAATCTCCAATGTTGATATATTCATTATTTAAATCTATATAAAAAAAATTGTGTTAAAAAAACAGGGAAAAAAAGTTAGTAAAATATTTTTTTTAAATTGTGTAATAGAAAAAAAAAAAAAAAAAAAAGGAGTTGAAGATGAGAAAATTACTTTCTTCATTTGATGATGAGTTATGACCTTCCGAAGATGGATTTGATGTACCTTCGTCGTTGCTATGAGTTGAATATAATTGAATAAGTCTATTTCGAACACCAGTAATAATCTCTGTATTTGATTCTTCAAATTGGTCCATTACAAAATGTATATTTCTTGATGTGAATGCCTCATGATCATTTGCACACTCTTGGTTTTAATAACGTTTTGAACGTTTTGAATAATTGTTATTACTATTTGTTTTTCTTTTCATTTTGCTTTATTTAATTTTTTAAATATAAATTATCAAATAGTAATATAAAATATTGTTAACAGATAAATATAATCAATAAGAAAAAAAAAAAATAGATATACAATTATTTAGAGCCAATAAAAAATGAAACAGTAATATAATAATAATATTAAATATTAAATATTAAAAAGAAGATTCAGCAATAAAATTTTTTTATTGAAATAAAATGTATTAATACATTCTAAATAAAGACTATAAATAATAAAATTAATAAACAATCCGAATATTTAACAACAAAAAAATTTAATAACCTAATGAATATAATTAGAAAAATAGAAAAAATTAATTAATTTTATAAATAAATATAAGAATATGTTTTATATTTAATAAGTTAAATTTAAAGTACAATATTAACATATATATTTATAAGAATCTAGTTAATAAATAGGTGTAAAAATATATTACATATTTAATATATCTATTTAAAAAAAATATTTATGTATAAACATTTGTAATAATTTGCATCCAATTATTATAAATATATATTTTTTATAATAAAATTTATCACAGAGAGGGAAAAAAAATGTTATCCAATCTATTTTGTTCTAAATTTATATGTAATTATTATTTGATTTCTGATATTATAAGTTATTTGTATTAATTTGATTTCCAAATAAGTTAATTTAGGTTTAAATATTTTTATCCATGTAGAATTTATTAAAATTTAACATTTTATAATTTTAAGATATTATTTTATTTCTGTAATTTTATTTTATATGAAATTAAATGAATAGAATATTATTGTTTACTTTATAGTTTAATTTATTAGTTTGTTTTTTTTTGTTAGAATGTATTTAATTATTATTTGATTTTCTGATATTATAATTTAAATTATATTAATTAATTTAATTATTATTTATTTTTATTTTTTATTATATTTTTTTAAGATTTAACATTTTGTAATTTTTAGCAATAAATTGATTTTTCCAATTTTGTTTTACATAAAATTGAATGAATAAAATATTACTCTTTACTTATATGTTTAATTTATTTAGGTTTTATTTTTTTGTTGCTATGTATGATATTGTTTTATTAAAAATTTTTAATGTATTTTTTAAATTAAAATTCTTTTATTATGTTAACTGTTGTTAAATTTTTAGCTCATTAAATTTGTTTCAAATCAGGATTTTATAATTTTTATATGTTTAATTTTTTTTTTGTCTCTATAATTTCTTCAATTTATTATTTTGTAATTTCTATGTATTATTATATTGATATAATGTTATATTATTTAAAATAATTGGAGTAAATTATTTAACCTTCTTAATACATATATTTGTAATTATAAAGTTTCTATTGTTTGTTTTTAATTATACAATCCTGCACGGGTGATGAAAAAGTTATGTTTAAACTTTAATTATTGCTATTATATAATAATTTATGAAAATGTTATTTTGTAACCTAGGCAGTTATTATTATTATATTTTATATCAAAACTTACATTTATTTTGATTGAATAATGAGCAAATTACGTTTAATTATGTTCTATAACAAAATATGAATTTATACTGAATAAAAAATTTTAATATAGATTAATAAAAAAAGCGTCATTTATTAAATTGTTAAGTAATGCTATATCATTTTTTTTTTTTTGCGTCCAAAACCTGAGTTTTATTTTGTTTGGTAAAATTTGCCTTAATGAAATCAAATAATGAATAAAATAAGTCATGCTAAGTAATCATTAAATATCTTATAGCCAAAAAAAAAGTAGCCATACAATAAAAACTATACAATTACATAATAAAAAAACTTAAATCATACAATTAAGATGACAATATTTACAATCATAAAACTATTTAAGTACAGAATTCTATAATAAATTTAAATATTACAACATATACTGCCCAAAAAAAAAAAAAAAGAAACTTCCCGGATAATAAAAGAGAGAACGAAAAAAAAAAAGAGAAAGGAAACAAGTGTGCGAAACTATACAACACAATCACAAAAGATGATAAAAGCACAGAAAAGTTAAATATGTATTACACTGTGATATACACTAATGTAATGCATAACTAAATATACAAACATACATAAATATATATATACAAATATAAGGGAAAATTTTTTTATAATATATTTTATAATATGCTCAGATCTTATTAATATTATCTTTTATTAATAACCATAATACAATTCAACCTTATCTTCCACCGGCTACCAAGTATGATGTTTGGGAATGTGTGAAAAAGAAAGAAGGGGGCAAAAAAAGAAAAATGCAAAGTTAGAAATGTTTTGCCAAACAGAGAGAACAACTAAAATAGAAGAAAACGGTATTATAGATAAAAAAGAGGAAAAAAAGTTTCAAAATATTGTATAATGTGGAAACAAATTATATAATATGAATACTATTACAGGATGCCGAAAAGAAATTCAGCACAAAGTCCCAAACACCCACAGCAACCCTAAAGATGGTCAAATAGTTTTATGCATTATATACAATCGATAATACCATATTCAACATCATATACCAAACTAAAAAAGAAATTTGGTATATGCATCATTACAACAGGCAAACAGAGATCATCATAGCATATAAAAACTATAATCCAAAATTTTTTGTTAAAAATATTTACACCACCAACAAAAATGAGAATCAGAGAAGGATAATAACAATATAAAACATTATAAAAACACAGAAACTCAAATATGCATTACACTATGAATATACACTAATCTAAATACATAACTAAATATACAAACATACATAAATATATATACTACAAGAAATGATAAAACAATTTTTATAATATTTTATACTATGCTCAGATCTTTTTAATATTATCTATTAGTAATAACCATAATACAATTCAACCTTATCTCCACGGCTACCAAGTTATGAAAATGTTGGAATGTGTCAAAAAGAAAGAAAGGGGGAAAGAAAGAAAAATGCAAAATTAGAAATGTTTTGCCAAAACAGAGAGAACAACTAAAATAGAAGAAACAGTCATTATATTATAGATAAAAAGAGGGAAAACAATTTCAAAAATATTGTAATAGTGTGGGAAACAGAATTATATAATATGAATACTATTACAGGATGACGAAAAGAAATTAGCACAAAGTCCCAAACACCCACGGCAACCCTAAGAAGGTCAAATAGTTTAATGCATTGTATAGAATCGATAATACCATATTCAACATCATATACCAAATTAAAAAAGAAATTGGTATATGCATCATTGCACAGGTAAACAGAGATCATCATAGCATATAAAAACTGTAATCCAAAATTTTTTGTTAAAAATATTTACACCAACAAAAAATGGGAATCAGAGAAGGAATAACAATAATAAAACATTATAAAAACACCGAACTCAAATATGCATTACACTATGATATACACTAATCTAAATACATAACTAAATATACAACATACATAAATATATATATACAAAAAAATGATAAAATAATTTTTTATAATATTTTATACAATGCTCAGATCTCATTGATATTATCTATTAATGATAACCAAAATACAATGTCAACATCATCTCCACGGCTACCAAGTGTGATGTTTGGAAATGCGTCCAAAGAAAAAAGGGGAAAAAAAAAAAAGGATATAAGGTTTACAAATGTTTTCTTCAAACAGAGAGAACAAATAGAATAGCAGAAATGGTCATTACTGATAAGAAGAGGGAAAACAGTTTCAAAATATTACAATAGTATGGAAAACAAAATTATATAATATGAATACCATTACAGGATGACAAAAAGAAATTCAACACAAAGTCCCAAACACCCACGGCAACCATAAAGATGGTCAAATAGTTTATGCAACATATACATCGATAATACCATATTCAACATCATATACCAAATTAAAAAGAAATCTGGTATATGCATCATTGCAGAGTTAAACAAAGATCATCATAGCATATAAAAATTCTGATCCAAAATTTTTGTTAAAAATATTTACACCAATAAAAGACTGGAATCAGAGAAGGACGAAAAGAAAAGAAAAAGAGAGGGGAAAAAAAAAAAAAGAGAAGGAACAGAATAGAAAACAGTCAGGTTGTCATATAAAAACGGCAAACAAAAAAAAAGAGCAAGGAAAAGAAAAAACAGGGAGGGAAAAAAAACGACAATGGAAAAAATATTAAATCTATTTACGATATTATCATCATCATAATAAACATATTGACATAATATATAAATCATAGAAAAACCGACAAAAAAAAAATGATTATTATTAACAATAGATAAATGAAAATAACAATCAAGACTCATAAAAAGTTTGAATGAACACAGTACCTGGATAATAGAACAGAGCAGTCTTCAACAGAACTCAATCAGATTCAGAACAAGCACTTAAGGAGGATTTTACAGAAGCGTTAATAGTGGAAGAACGGATGAAGCAATAGATGAACAATCTTGTTTATAAAAGAGAGCTAAATAAATGAAAAGAATTGGTGCAAAAGACAAAAATGGTGAGGAAGGGTATTTGGAGATAACAGATAAATTAAAAAAAAATTTTAACATAATGACTGCATTAATGACGGAAGTCCAACGGGGAAAAACGTTTACTCAAGGTAATGATGAACATAATCTACAAACCTTAACAAATCACAAAATTACAACATGGAGAAAGAAACAGATAATATAAAAGCATTAAATGTGAGAGACAGATTTTGTAAACTGTAATCATAAGCACATAACTAAACAGTAGCAAAATTTAGGAATTGGTTCGAATGTAACTATATTATCACTTACCACAATTATTAAATTTCTCATTGATTAGTTAAAACAGAGTAAAAAATCATGATAACAAAACATCACACACATTAAGCCAATTATATCAGAATTGCAAAAGAAATTCAAGAAAATATTACCCAGGAAGGAAAAAGACCTAAAAATTACATATTTAAAAATCAAAACGGAAAATATCGTCAATGTTCCTCTCCATACATCTATTTGTCCATTCTGTCAGCATTGGCATCCTAATCTGCAAAAAACCATTTAGAAAAAATAAACAAAAACAAAACAGGGGAAACAATATCGAAATCAAATAAACCCAAGGAAAAAAACATTTCAACAGATCTAATATTTTTTTTACATTTTTCTCTCTGCTTTCTTTTAAAATATGATAAAAACAGATCAGCGAATACTCTAATAAAAAAAGGAAAAAATGTTGCAAGAGTAGAAACACAAACCGAAATCTGATAAAAATTTCAAAAAAACGAAACAGAAGCAACAATTGTAGCCAAAAATGCAAAATCCAAAAGATAAAATAGAATCAACCCACAGGCCTGCATGCATGTTACGTTAATATGATATCCAACACTCTTAACGCCTCTTGGGAGTTCTCAGATTCTTGACCTTGCAGAGCATTTGTAATTGCTTGCATGAGGAATTTTTCCACCAAAGCTAATTTCCACTTTAAAAGTTTTTGACTGATACTGTCGGCACATTTTTCTTTCAGTCATTCTCAGATGGACCACCATGACCGTCAGTACTACGGTTTGTATTGCTCTTATACCAAAACGAAGAAGAAAAAAAAGAGCAAAAACTAATCAAGCCATGATATGGTAAGAAATCATTTAGTAACACCTAACACATCCATCTCTCGGCTGAAACATCATCAAGCACAACAGTGAACTCAAGTTCGTTTCCTGCAGAAAAGCCAACAGTAAATAAGATGTTCTCACCATCATAGGTGAAGTCTTTATCACCTGAACAACAATAAAACACAAAACAACAGAATAAACAGTAGAATGTACAGCTTCAACACCCCCGTCCTTCGTGGTCCCGAGAGGGGGAAAGAAAACCAACATTGAAAAATCACGGTTTGCAATAAGCGAAAAAAAAAATTCTAAAAAATCAAAACTTACGAATTTGACAAAATGAAATAAAGAAGATGCAAGAGAAAAATTCATTCAAAAGTTTACCTCGTTCCCTCCTCCCCTAAGCGCCCCCGAAAGAAAAAAGTTTCAAAAATTAGAGTTTGAAGATAGGAAAACAAAAAAAAAATCAAAAAATCAAAACTTATCATCTCGAAAAAACCCAGTACAAAACCTAAGCAAAAAATGTCCAGAAGATAAATAATCTAAGAAAGGAAAAAAAAAAAAAAAAAAAAGGAAGAATAGTTACAAAAATAAAACTTCGAACCAACAAAAAAAAAACCATCAACAATGCAACCGAAACGAACAAAAAGAGAACGATCCACCAACGCTACAAAACAACTCTAAAATCTAGGGCTTGAACAGAAAAAAACGCGAAAGAAAAAAAAAAGATAAGAGAGAGATAGAGCAGTAAAGAGAAAGAGAGATAAACAAAACATAAAATATAGAGAGACAAAATGGACAACCATAATCGACGGTGAAAGGCAAAAAGCAAAGGAGAAAATAAGATTTTACAGAGCAAGACTTCAAAGAAGAAGAAAAGAGAAACACAGAACGGTACAGAGGGAAAAAATCGAGAAGTTTAAAATAGTGAGAGAAACAAAAGAGAAAATGGTCGGCAGAAGAGAGAGGAGGAAGGGTAAATAGGGTTTCCACGGCGGTAACGAAAGGGGAAATAGGGTTTTGCAGAGCAAAGTTTCGAAGAGGAGAAAGACAGAGACATAACAGTAGAGAGAGAAAAAACCCAAAGAAGAAAACACTTGAGAGAAAAAATAAAAAAGAGAATGGGCGCCAGAAGAGAGAAGGCGAAAAGGCAGGTGGGCAAATAGGGTTTGGAGGGCAATTTCGTCCAATCACTATACAAACAGTTTTCCACAGGCAACGAACCAAGGGTAAAACTGTACTCATAACAATTTGAGGGGAAAAATCGTCTATTCACTATGCATAACTGTAGATTACACTGCAGAAAACAAAAAAAAAAAAAGAGGGAAGACATTGTTAATTACTGTTTAAATAACAGTGAAAGCCTCTTTCATTTTAGTATATAGCGAGTTTAATACATGTGCATTGCATAAGAAAGGGAAAAAAATAAAACAAAATTTGAGTATTATATAATTAAAATAATTTGTTGGAATTAAATATTATAATTATAATTAGTAAAATTTTTGTTAAATTTTTTTCTTTAATACTAACATGCAAAATCAAGATGATAATAACACTAATAATAAAAAAGGTGAAAACAAAAGCAAAACTATAATTTTTTTTTTTTTTTTACAATTATACTTATTTGAAGGAAAAAAATATTAAATGGAAAACACTCGTAGTAGAGTAACTCATTGTAGAGAAAGACCGACCCATAGGATTTCAAGAGTGTGGTCGCTGGGAAAAAGGTGTTTTGTCCCTAAAGATAGAAATAAAAAAACCATATTATATCTCTAGTAAGGGTATTATCCTCACATAGAGAGATAAAAATAGTTATTTATTTTTATAGATCTCTATCTAGGGTATGGGTATTTTATTCTAAATCATCGGAAGTAAGACATTTACAACTCTTAATAAAATCTTTTGCACTTGTACCCATCACATAAAGCATGATAGCTTCCAAGTATACTGATCAAAGAAATCAAGACATTCTAAATCATCGGAAGTAGACATTTGCACTCTTAATAAAATCCTTTGCACTTGGTTTATCTTTACAAATCATAATTTTGATTAAGTCTGGAGTTATCTGATAGATACTTTTAAATCATCGAATTGAGTTGTAAGGTTTTCAACCCATACCCTAGATAGAGATCTATAGAAATAAATAACTATTTTTATCTCTCTATGCGAGGATAATACCCTTACTAGAGATATAATATTGGTTTTTTTATTCTATTTTAGGGACAAAACAAACACCTTTTTTCCCGGCAAAATTTTTGGATTGAAAACAATTCCAAAAATAATTCTTAACAAAAATATTATAACAAAATAAAATATATATCTTATTTGATAAGTTTTTGAAAGACCCAAAAACCAAAACGAAAAAAACAGAAAAGAGAAATTTAATTGGGCATATATATGTAAAAAAAAAAAGGAAAAATATAAGGAAGTTTTTAATATAGAAAAAAAAATAGAGAAAAAAATTGTATAATCGAATGATAAAAAAAAAGGCATGTTTAAAAAATAAAATAAAATAAACAAAGCATGAAAAAATAAGGAAGATAATATATTTACAATAATTTTTAGAATTAAGTTTGTTTTTTTGGATATTTATATTTACATTAAGATTTCTGAATTGTATATATTAGTATAGATATATATTATATTTATACATAGAAAAACTCTTGAAGTAGCAAAATTTTTTCTTGTAGAATGATCTAGCGTCACTCGTGTTTAATTTTCTTCATCTTCTCCTCCGATCTGTTATAATAAAAATATTTTTATGTGTTAGTAAGATGACATTTATATTTAATATATAAATTAAAATAAATTTATTAATGTATTGTGTAATTATATAGAAAAACATAAGATTACCCTGATTTCTTTTCGTTTTTTTGCTGGGTCACTTGGGGGATACAATTTCACCGTGCGATGGAGGAGCTTGATGTCTGAGGACTAAAACAATAATATATAAAATTAGATAATAATTAATGATATATAAATATATATATATTAAAATAAATAATGAAAAAATTAATATTAAAATATAAATAATAATATACCTTGATTTAACTTCTTCGATGACATGTTAGGTTAAAGATTAGTTGTTTTTTTGCAGTTTTTTTGCTTCCTAACTGAGGTTTCTCTGGATTAATAGAAATTGATGATGGTGAATTTCTTCAAATGATGTTGTCGTCGCGGTGCAGGTAACAACATTGGTTGTATGTTATCAATCAAATGTTTTTACAATGACTGCATCAATAAAGGCACCTCGTAGAACGAAATTCGATCACAAATATTTTTGATATGCCTTCAATTGGTTCAAAATAGGAGGAATAACGGCTGGATCAGTATATCCCTCTTGGATCGTCAGGATGGAGCATGGTTTGTTATTAATGATTGAACTGATCTTCCAACATGAAGATATTCATTCCCCAATGTGTTGTCTTCAATGCGTGCATTAATTTTGTACCTGTTGAAAAATTTAATATTTATTTAATTTTTAATTATTTTGATATTCACATATGAAAAAAAACAAACAAAAGCAAAATTTTTTTATAGAGATAAAGTATATTACCAAGTGATTGGCATAGTAGTCAAATGTCCCATGACTATCGCACCACCATGATGTCCCTGATTGTTTTAGTTGTCTGTAACATCTTGGACATGCATTGTAGAAACCACCTTGACGAATATCAAGCTCAGTAATAGTCGCCTTAACAGTGAATTTTGTTTCCCGGTTTGATAAATTATATTAATAATGTTGTGATAAATTATATTAATAATGTTAAGTATATTATTTAATTTTATTTTATACATGATAATTTAATATTTTACCTGATTTTGATATGGATTTAAAGCTTGAAGTTCAGCGATGTTGTTCGGAGTTGGCAATCTTTTGTTCTTCTAATGCATAAAACTTGTTTTGTTGATCCAGCAATAAAATCGATTCCTTGGATGGAATGGCTGAATCTATAGAAAAATCATATATTAAATAAAGTTTAGTCTTTTTTTTTAATCAGAATATAAAATAATTATAATAATTTATGAATGACAATTTATAATACCTTTTTTTGATTTTTTTTTGGCTTCAGCAATGTCTGGATCAGATATATGAAGAAACCAGCGGTTGCTAGCGATATAGAGTCCACCTATACATGTAAAATTATAATAATTAGTTATTAATAGTATAATTTTGTAATTTTTTTAAGTTAAAAGATGGAATTTTTTTTAATTGTTGTATATATACTTACCCATATATTGTTTCGCCGTCATTGCTGAAAATGCTACTACAACTGGTTCAGGCATTGTTTGAATTGCATTTTCATCAAAATTTTCTCCAAGTTCTCCCCAGAGAGTGACATTCAGCGTTTCTTCTCTGTGGAATAAAATGAATAGAAACAAATAATATATTAAGAATAAATAATGAAAATTTTAGAAATATATTTTTAATAATATATGATTTTTAATTACCTGATATTTTGAATGGCGACACTTCGTCTTTTTACCGATCTATCATTTATAATAGATTCTTCAATACTTTTGACAGAGATAATGCGACCAATCACATCTAATACAATATAATAATTAGGAAATCATTAGTTATGATTTTATATAAAATTAATTGACTGATTATTAATTATAAATTAACAACTATAAATATCAAATATGATTTACCTGATAAAAGATCATTAATGTCGATTTTTGGTGTAAGTTGGTCGAATTCCACAAAGTTGAATTTCAGTTGAGGTATTTCTGGTATATCATCCTCAACATGCTTGAAAATAGTAGATCTTGCAAATTGTAACAGCGCAACATGAGGAACGATCTTGTACTTGGTTTGTTGTTCGTGATGAAGAAATTGCTGATTTCATATATGCTGCCTATTTGTAATTTATTTGCTATGAATTCAGCATACTTCGCAATAATAAAGCCGTGTATTGCCTCATCCTGTATAAAAAAATATATATATTAGTTATATATTAAATAATAAGCAAACATATTTTTTAAACGCATGATAATATTAATGAGAAATAAAATAAATTGCCTCTTTGTCAACTAATAAACAATCAAGGCTTATTAGTTTTCTGGTTTGTAATCCGTGTTTCTCCATAACCGCATGTTTCGAACGCATAATGCTTGATGTGCTTCTCTTGGTTTCAGCACTCGTATTGGACTGAATATTTCCTATAAATACAAATAATATATATAAATATAATGTTATCATATTGTAAAACTCGTTAAAATTAAATCAGTATTATTTTTTTAATAAATATTAATCATTTTTTATTAATATTGTGTAATATTTCTTATAAACAATGTTTCTAACATAATTTGAATATTTATTTATTCAATCATGTTTTAAAATATGTAATCCTTTTGGTGAAATCACTCTAGATAAACTAATATATAATTGGCCATGATTAAAAATTTATTTTCTAAATATAATTCGATGTTTAAATAAGTTAATTTAGTTCCAAAATTTTTTTTCCCATGTAAAGTTTTTTTAAAATTTAAAATTTAATAATTTCTAGATATGATGTTATTTCTGTAATTTTAGTTTATATAAAATTGAATAAATAGAATATTACTCTTTACCTCATAGTTTACTTTATTTAGTTTTTTTTTTTGGTTTGAAATGTATTTAATTATTATTTAATTTTTTGATATTATAAATTAATTATATTAATTTAATTTTTAAATTAGTTAATTTAATTCCTTTTTTATATAGATTTTTTTAAAACTTAACATTTTATAATTTCTAGCAATTATTTCATTACAGCAATTTTGTTTGACATAAAATTGAATGAATAAAATATTACTCTTTATTTTATACTTTGATATATTTAGTTTTTCTTGTTATACGTATGATATTGTTTTATTAAAAATTTTATGTAGTTGTTAAATTAAATTCTCTTATAATGTTAAACTGTTGCTTAATTTTTTGTCCATTAAGTTTCTTTCAATTCAGTTTTTTGTAATTTCTATATGTTTAATTGTTTTTTCCCTTTTTATAATTTTCTCAATTTACTAATTGTAATTTCTATGTATTGTCACAGTTTTATAATAGTATATTACTTAAAATTGATTGAAGTAAATTATTTTAAACCTTCTTAATATATATGTTTGTAATTACAAACTTTCTATTATTCGTTTTAACCATACAATTCCGCATGGGTGTGGGAAAAATTTATGTTCAAACTTAAATTATGGCTATTAATAATAATTTATGAAAATATGATTTTGTAACCTAGTCGTTGAATTTTTTTTTTTTTATATCAAAACTTACACTTATTTAATTAAATATGAGCAAATTATGTTTACTTATATTCTATAACAAAATATGAATTTATACTGAATAAAAAATGTAATATAGATTGATAAAAAAACCTAATTTACTAAATTGTTAAGTAATGTTACCACCGTTTTTTTTTTCCTCCGAAAACCTCAAGTTCTATTTTGTTAGCTAAAAATTGCTATTAATCAAACCAAATAATGAATAAATAAACTGATGCTAATTAACCATTAAATATCTTATAGGCAAAAAAAAATGTATCCATACAAATAAAAACTATACAATTACATAATAAACAAACTTAAATCATACAATTAAAATTACAATAATATCTAATCATAAAACTCTTTAAATACATAAATTCTTGTAATAAATTTAAATATTACAACAACATACTGCCAAAAAAAAAAAAAAAAAGAAGCTCCCCGGGTAATAGAAAGAGGAAAAAAAAAAGGAAAGAAAAAAAATCAAATTATAGAACAACAAATCAAATAAGGATAATAACAATAATAAAACACCATAAAAACATAGAAACTTAAATATGGATTACCCTATGATATACACTAACCTAAATACATAACTAAATATACAAACATACATAAAAATATATATAGTACAAAAAATGAGGAAAAATTTTTTGTAATATATTTTATACTATGCTCAGATCTCATTAATATTATCTATTAATGCTAACCATAATACAATTCAACATCATCTTCCACGGCTACCAAGTGTGATGTTTGGGAATGTGTCAAAAAGAAAAGAAAAAAAAGAGAGGGGGAAAAAGAAAAAAAAAGGATGCAACTTTACAAATGTTTTTTCCAAACAAAGACAACAAATAGAATAGCATACAGTCATTACAAATAAAAAGTGGGGAAAACAATTTCAAAATATTACAATAGTATAGAAACAGAATCATATAATATGAATACCATTACAGGATGACAAAAACAAATTCAACACAAAGTCCCAAACACCCACGGCAACCCTAAAGATGGTCAAATAGTATATGTAACATATACAGTCGATAATACCATATTCAGTATCATATACCAAATTAAAAAAGAAATCTGGTATATGCATCATTGCACAGGTAAACAGAGATCATCATAGCATATAAAAACTGTGAGCCAAAATTTTTTTGTTAAAAAATATTTACAACCAACAAAAAATGGGAATCAGAGAAGGATAATAACAATAATAAAACATCATAAAAACACAGAAACTCAAATATGTATTACACTATGATATACACTAATCTAAATACATAACTAAATATACAAACATACATAAATATATATATTACAAAATATGACGAAACAATTTTTATAATATATTTATACTATACTCAGATCTCATTAATATTATCTAGTAATGCTAACCATAATACAATTCAACATCATCTTCCCACGGCTACCAAGTGTGATATTTCGAAATGTGTCCAAAAGAAAAAAAGAAAAGGGGGGGGGGGGGGGGGGGGGGTGGGGGGGTGGGGGGGGGGATTCAAACTTTACAAAATGTTTTCCACACAGCAGAGGAACAATAGAATAGGCAAAAAACGGTCATTATAGATAACAAGTGGAAAGAACATTTCAAAATATTACAATAGTATAAGAACAGAGGTTATCTAATATGATACTATTACAGGATTGACAAAAAGAAATTCAACACAAAGTCCAAACCACCCACGCAACCCTAAAGATGGTCAAATAGTTTTATGCAACATGTACAATCGATAATACCATATTCAACATCATATACCAACATTAAAAAAAGATATCTGGTATATTGCATCTTTGCAGAATTAAACAGAGATCATCATAGCATATAAAAACTCTGGTCCAATACTTTTTGTTAAAAATATTCACACCAACAAAGGACGGGAATCAGAGAAGGAGGAAAATAAAAGAAAAAATAAAAAGAAAAAGAAAAGAGGAATAGAATAGAAAACAGTCAATTTGTCACATAAAACGGCAAACACAAAAAAAAAAAAGCCAGGAAAACAAAAAAAAAGACGGGAAAAAAAAAAAACCACAATGCAAAAAAAATTAAATCTGTTTACGATATTATCATCATCATAATAAACATATTGACATAATATATAACTCAATAAAAAAACCGACAAACAAACTATTAACAATATACAAAATGAAAACAAGAATCAAAACTTACTAAAAATCTTAAATAAACACAGTACCTGGATAACAAAAAAGAGCAGGCTTGAACAAAACCAATGAAGATTCAGAACAAAGCAGTTAAGGAGGATTTTACAGAAGCATTAATAGTGAAGAGAACGAATGAAGGCAATAAATGAACAGATCTTGTTTATAGAAGAGAGCTGATTAAATGAAAAGAGTAGATGCAAGAGACAGAGACGGTGAGGAGAAGTATTTGGAGAGAACAGATAAGCCAAAAAAATTTAACATAATTACTTGCATTAATGACAGAAGTCCAGCAGGAAAAAAATTTCAGTCAAGGGTTATGATGAACAGTAACCTACGAACCCCTAACAAATCACAAAATTACAATAGGGGGGAAAAAACAAATAATATGAAAGCATTAAATGTGAAAGACAGATTTTGCAAACTGTAATCACAAGCACATAACCAAACAGTAAAAACATATAGGAATTGGCTCGAATCTAACTATGTCATCACATACCACAATTATTAAATTTCTCACTAATTACTTAAAATAGAGTAAAAAATCATGATAACAAAACATCACATACACTAAGCCAATTATATCAGAATTGCAAGAAATTCAGGGAAATTTTACCCGGGGGAGGGAAAACAGCTAAAAATTACATATTTAAAAATCCAGATGTAAAATATACTCAATGTTCCTCTCCATACGTCTATTTCTCCATTCTATCAGCATTGTCATTCCAATATGCAAAAACCACTCACAAAAAATAAACAAAAACAAAACACGGGAAACAATACCGAAATCAAATAAACCCAAGGAAAAGAAAAATTTCAACATACCCAATATTTTCTTTACATTTTTTACTCTGCCTTTGTTTTCAAATACGATAAAAACAAATTGGAAAATACTCATAAGAAAAAAAAACAAAATATGTTTCAAGAGTAAAAAGACAAACTCAAATCTGATAAAAATTCCAAAAACGAAACAGAAGCAACAATGAAAGCAAAAACGCAAAATCCGAAAAGATAAAACACAATCACCCGCAGCCTCCATGCATGTTACCTTAATATGATATCCAACACTCTTTCTCGCACGAAACGAACTTGAGTTCATTGTTGTGCTTGATGATGTTTCAGCAGAGAGATGGATGTGTTGGGTGTTACTGAATGATTTCTTCCCTATCATGGCTTCATTATTTTTTTGCTCCTTTTTTTTTTTTTTTTTTTTGCCTCGTTTTGGTATAAGAACGATGGAAACTGTAGTGCTGACGGTTATGGTAGTCCATCTAAGAATGAGTGAAAGAAAATGCGCTGACAGTATCAGTCAAAAACTTTTAAAAAGTGGAAATTACCTTTGCTGGAAAAATTCCCATGCACCAATTGCAAATGCTCTGCGAAGTCAAGAATCTGAGAACTCCCCCCCCCCCCCCCCCCCCCTCCGAAAGGGGCGGGAAAAAAAAACCAACATTAAAAAATTAGCCTTCGGAGATAGAGGAAAAAAATTCCTAAAGCAAAACTTACCAATCCGACAGAATGAAATAAAGAGAACGCAAGAGAAAAATTCATTCAAATGTTCCCCCCCCCCCCCCCCCCCCGAAAGGGAAAAATTTCAGAAAATCGGGTTCAGAGATAAAAGAAAAACTTCAAAATCTAAACTTACCATCTCGAAAAACCCAGTAGCAAAACTCATTCAAAAATTTCCAGGGGAGAAAAAGATCTGAGGAACGCAAAAAAAAAAAAAAAAAAAAAAAAAAAAAAGAGAGCAAAAACAGTGGACAAAAATCAACTTCAAAACCAAACGAAAAGAACCATCAACAACACAAACCCAAACCAACAAAAAGAGAACGATCAGCGAACACTACAAAACAACCCCAAAATATAATCCTTGAACACCAAAACCCAAAGAAAAAAATAACAGAGAGAGACAGAACAATAAAGAAAGAGAGAGAAACAAAACATAAAATATAGAGAGACAAAATGGATGACCATAATCGGCGGTGAAAGGCAAAAACCAAAGGAGAAAATAGGGTTTCACAGAGCAAAACTTCGAAGAAGGAGAAAGAGAAGACAAAAGGGTACAGAGAGGAAAAACCGAGAACTTAAAATAGAGAGAGAAAACAGAAGGAAAAAATGGGCGGCAGAAGAGAGAGGAGAAAAGCGCAAATAGGGTTTCCAAGGCGATAACGAACGGGAAAATAGGGTTTGCAGAGCAAACCTTCGAAGAAGGAGAAAGAGAGAGAGAGAGAGAGAACAGTAGAGAGAGAAAAAAACCAGAGAAGGAAACAGTAGAGAGAGAAAATAGAAAAGAGAATGAGCGACAGAAGAGAGAAGACGAAAAAAGCAGGTGGGCAAATAGGGTTTGGAGGACATTTTCGGTAACTCACTGTACAAAGAGTATCCGACAGGCAGGGAACCAAGGGCAAATCCGTCCTCACAGCAATTTGAGGTTTGAGGGCAAAAATCGCCCATTCACTGTGCCCGTCGGAGAAAAGCAAAAGGCCAAAAACGTAATTACACTGTGCGGGACTGTGCGTTACTGTAGATTGAACTGCGAAAAAAAAAAGGGACAAAATACTGTGCAACACTGGAGAAAGAACAGTAAAACCCCTTCTCCTTTAGTATATAGTAATAATAATAATGTATATAATTACTTGACGCCATTTCAGTGGGCGCACTTACTCCCATTGCCCCTATTGTGCGTCCGTCCCTGCCATTAACTAAAGCAAAAATCATATAATTTTCGTTCTTTTATAGTTTTACTTTTCCTCTAATTTTCCTTTTTTCTTACCAATTGAATTGTTAATATGTTGTTTTTATTTATAAAATGGAGATTAAATTTTCAAAAATTACATTTGAATGAACATGCAATTTAATAATTGTAAGTCAACTCAGTTGTCATGGTACTAAATAAGATTTTTTTTTCTAATAACTCGATATTGAGCAAAATTATAAAAGTTAAATATTGAAAATTATTTCAACATGGAAAATTTTATGGTAAAGGTGTGAAAAAAAATCTACGTGTAGGATTCTTTCTTTAATCTTGATATTTGTATCTTATTTTATTAAATTTTTATCATATTTATTTATTTATTTTAACATGATTTTGATTAAATCTTAAGAATAGCCATTAACGGCATTATCATGCTATCTATATGTGTTGATCCGTAAACTCATGCATCCCCCGCATCTGCAACAACTTATAATCTCGGTCTCTTACGATGCCCGCATCTGTTTCATTGATTGACGGTGTCCGCTTTTCAGTGATGTTGCTTTTTCTTTTTCTTGTCGCCCCGTCTCTATACGGTACCTTTGCTTCGTGGATTTTTGAAGGATGAATCTGATGGCACCCACAATTCTGCGACGGAATGGAGCTGTTTATTGTCTAAAAGAACGCCGGCGTCATAATTAGTATATGGCAATGCCCCGTCATATAAAACTCATATATATGTATAGATAATTGCTTCGGGACAAAACTGGATCCTTCAAATCATGCGGTGGGGTTGAGATTGTGAAGATAGAATAGATAGACAGCTGACTTATGAACAGTGATAATGAACACTAGAGCCTTGAAAAGATAGAGAACGTGATGGAACTTTTTGGAGCTTCCATAGCATCCATTTAAGAAAAATGAAATTCCACCTTCCACTTCCCCTTCCACATCAACAGCAAGCGGCCATTGTTCATTTTGGGCCCACCACAATGTACTTGGTAGGCCCAAAGTCTAGTCTAGTCCTTTTCTTGATTGGGGCCCACATAGTTCGAATCCCATGTGCAGCAAAGGGACGAAACGACACTGATTTTAAAAGCGTTAGTGGGTACTGAGAGAAAGAGTGATGAAGAGACTGCAACGTTACATTGGGTGCAAAAGAGAATGAGAAGCTAAAGAAGATAACCCTAAACCATTCTTTTTTATTGCTTTGTGGATGAGAGAATGTATGGAATATTGAATCGCTTTTCTCCTACATACCACTCCTTTTTCTTTTTTCTTTTTTCTTTTTTTCTGACCTTTTTTTTTATTTTAAATGCTGTGATAATGGGATTGTAATGTCATAATATTTTAATTATTTGTTGACCATGTAATGTATTAGCTTACTATGATTGCAGGCTCTACTCCTACTTTTGATCTTGAGGTCTTGGGTTCATTCGCACCCTCAAGTTAAAATACATTAAGCCCACGTTTGGTATTCAGATTTAATTTTAATTAAATTGTATTTTTTCATCTTTTTTTTTTTTTTTTTCTGAAAAGTCAACAAAATTTATAAATAATTTTTAGAAGTCAACCAACTCAAATTTAAAAATTTTATCTCATCGCAAACTCAATCCAAACACTAAACGAACCATCTTATTCATATTTTCTTGTTCTCTCTGACTCATCCCTCTTTTTGACTTTACAAATGAAAGAGAACTGAGTGAAGGAAAAAGCGACTCTCATTGTCGGGCATCAACTGTATGTTCAAGTTAAGATTTCATTCTTTTTCCGTTAAATAATGGTACAACACTAGCAGTCACTCATAAGTGGAGGCACGTTCACATTCAACTTTTAAGGCCTTGTTTGGCAAAAAGCTCTGTTTAAGCTAAACTGTACTTGTTTCATCATGTTTTTTGTCTTTTTTTCCAAAAAGTTGTTTGTCTTTCTGAAAATTCAAAAAAATTCAAAAAAATTTACTATTTAAACTTATAAATCTTAACTCAAACTTACACACCAAACACCCCCCTAAATTTTAATTTTTTTGACTAAAGTGGTCTCAATGTCAGTTACTCTTGATCTATAGTATGATTAAAATTATATTTATGCTCTTACTTAATTATTAAAATGTATGACTATATTCTTATCTACTAAAAAATTATCTCTCATGTTTTGTAATGCCGCACTAACAAAATACGTTGGCTTTGCCATTGGTTATTGAGATTGTAGGGCCAAAAGCTCGGATGCCCGTATTTTCGTGATGTTGACTCTATGCCCTGCGGAATTCAAAAGCATTTTATATTCTCATCGTACGGCTAGTTAAGAATTTAGCAAAAACAAGTAGGCAACACAAAACTTGATTGATAGAATTCACTCAACAGTTTATGATGACTTTGAGCCTAAAAGCATTTTTGCCGTCCCTTACACTCCAAACTAGAGATTAGCAAATATAAGGCATGGCTTAGAATTTGTCATCAAATTTCTCCACTGGATAGCTTTGGTCGCTGTGCCTAGTTATCATTTGCTTTCATAATTCTACGGACTAGGTTGGTTTTGTTTGTGTTTTATTTTTTTATTTTTTATTTATCTTTCCTTTTTTGTTTGAAAAAGAACCAAGTTGGTACTGGTAGGTAACAAGTCAATATCGGCGGACCCAAAATGGCGCCCTTCAAAGGGGACTAAACCTAAATAATTAATCCATTCTTTACTTGAGAGTATTATCTCTCTGTTTAAGGAATAGCAATTGCACCTTTTTACCTGTCAAAATATCAAACCTATAAAAATAACAGGGGTCGTTACTTAAGCACCCCGCACCCCTACTGTTGTCCTTGTCGTAATTCAATGCATTTGACCTTTTTTTTTTATTTTTTATTTTTTTATTTTTTTTATTTTAAGGAGAACTTTGAATTGCATTATTAGGCCAATTAATCATAACCTGCAAGCCAATTAACAAAAGACAGTGGTCCATGAAGCTTCAGTTCAAAGCGAGACTGAGCCTTGAGGTGATAAGGGTGTGAGCCACTCCATTTGCACTTCCAGGAGCAAAAAAATAAGAATTAAAAAATCATATCTAAACAGTCAAATAATTGTTGAGAACTAAAAACATCAGATCTAAACAGGCAAACAATTATCAACAATTAACACACCGTCTTCATCCATTGAAGACAAATTTTGTATTTTAGATGCCAAATACACCGCATCCATTTCAACTATTTTAATTTGCAACGCAAGTCCTGAGCAATAGAAAGGCCCGAAGAGCTAGATATTTGATAATATGGTGCTAGAAAAATCTGGTTAAATGTCTCATAAAATAGCAACTATCATGCCCTCAAATTTCAGTCTTTGATTATAGCTCCAATGCCAACCTCTTCCTTTCCAATGCATACTGAGGCATCTACATTCAATTTTAACAACCCACCGGGTAGTTTTTTCAACCTGATTTGATTATCATTAGTGTTGATGCCGAAAAACGTCTCCGGCAACAACACCCAAAGTGACAGGGTCGTCCGGTCAGGTCAGGCCAGTCTCTCCGCCGTCGATCACCTGCAAAACGGAAGCACCTCGGAATGATGGGGACACCGGTGTGGTGTCTGCCGCGGGCACTCCGATGCCTGAGTCAGTGAAGATACTGATGAGCGTAGGGAGAGGCAGAGATTTGGCAGACAAAATGACCATACCTGAATTTGTGAGCTTTCCTCTATTTATAGGCGTCCTCCCCGGATTCGGGTGCTCGGGGCGACCCGGCCGGGTCGGCTACCTAGGGCGCCCTGTGGGTGGCTAGGATTTTAGGCCTGCAGGGGCTATCGGCCCAATGGGCGGGTGCCACGTGGAGTCTGACTCAAAGTAGGGGACAGAAGGGTGACTGTCGCTGGCGCCTGCAGGGGCAGATCCTGTCAGAGTAGGTGGCGGCGGGTGGCGATGTGATGCTCTGCAGGAATAGGTGGGCTGTTCCTGTAGCTGATGGGTGCCAGGGCAGGGTTGGTGTCAGCTGTGGTGACTGTGGGCCTGGATGACCTGCGCGAGTTTGGAAACCACCGATCCAATGGGGTGATCCGAGAACGGCACGGCCCGCGTACACTGCTCGTTCTCGCGGAGTTGCAGGATGTTCTCGGCTAATATCCTGGTCAGCCGATCATCCGAGAAGGTGGGAAAATCGAGGAAGGTGGTCAGAAGTGGTACTTCGTGGTCGGAGCAGAAAACGACATCAACATAAGCCCCCCAGCATCTCTGGACTGACTTGGCCTGGGATGCTCGAGTAGTAGTCTTCCCGTCCTCTGCTCGACCATATTTTCGTAGTCGGGGAGCGGTCGGATACTCGGCCAGCAAAGATGTTCTCGGGACGGTTTCATCTGTTGCCACGTGTCAACAGTGCCGCGTGTCATTTCGTGATTGGCGGGAAGACAGAACGACACTTCAAATTTTCAAATTTCGAAACTGGCGCCGACGTGGACGATTGGCGGGAAACCGAAGCGTCACCCCCGTAAATCGCACCCGAATTCTTCGCAAAACCTTCGCCTATAAATAGCGGGGGGGGTGATCTCATTTTTTCATCGCTTGCGAAAGATCGAGATTGCCGAGAGCTGCCGAAGACTACCGAGATCTACCGGGCCAAAGATTTTGCAGACCAGCGTCGACCACATCCGAGAAGGTAACAGTTTTCATTGTTGTAAAAATGAGTGATATTTCCGATTCCGAGAACGCAGTCTTGTCCGAGAGCGTGGACGTTACGGGGAGCGAGCTTTCGACGTCGGACACGGGGTCGGCGTCGACCGGGGAAGCGACAAGCCCGAGGGGCCGGACACCCGACCAGCTGTTGGGGATCTCCGACATACCGTCGCCGAGCGACCAAGTCTACCCGAGCAGCCGAGAAAAGACTGGCGCAGCACGGCTTGAGGAGATACTCCACACGGGTCCAAGCACAACCCCTGACCCGCGAATTTATTGAAGAGCTAGGGAGAGCTTCCCAGGCTCGACCAGCCCCGATTGTAGATCTTACGGCCGAGGAAGAGGAGGCTGCCGAGAGGACCGCCAGCCAGGCCAGCACGTCTGGCCGAGACGATGAGGTGGCTTCGGACAGCACCGACCCGTCAGGGGAGGACACCGAAGCCCGCGACCGGGGAGCCGGTAAGGGTATGCGCATCAACGATGTGAAGGTGTACCGCCGGGCCGATGCAGAGATGATGACCAGGTTGGCGGGTATCCGACCAGTGTACACGACAGACTACTTCACAACTGCCGTTACACAGAGGTACCTGGTCGTGTTACGCCGGGATTTCTGAATCCCGGAGAGCGTGGAACTTTTGGTCCCCGGGGTTGACGACCTTCCTTCTCGTCCTCCCGAAGGCTTCATTGCCAGATCAACCAAGTATTTCCGAGCAGGACTGCGCCTTCCCTTCCACCCATTTCTCAGGCAGGCGCTGACCAGGTTGAACGTAGCCCCTGCCCAACTGAACGCGAACGCGTATCGCGTCTTGGTCAGCTGCTACGTGCTTTGGGCGGCGAGATTCGGTGAGAAGATGCCCGTCACTGCCTTCCAGAACCTCTACCGGATGAAGTCGGCCCCCTCGTCCAAGGGGTTCTACTACTTCCAGGGCTTCAAGGGGACCTTCATCACCGGGTGCCCGGACTCGGACAAGCAGTTCAAACATCTTTGGTTCTACGCGGGTGGTCGGTGGCTGCACGAGCACCTGTCGTACTTCGAGCTGCCCCGATCCGAGAGGGTTCCGGTGATGTTCAGGAGGGGCTACGTGTGGACTCGGGCACCACACGTCTCGGAGGAAGCCCGGGGGAGAATCAATGAGCTGCGATAGCTATTTGACCCCGAGAGGAACCAGCACGGGCTCCTGGCCGATGCTAGCCTAAGGCAGCATTGGGTCGGCACGTCCTCCATTTCTGGCCGTGCAGACGACCAGCCGAGAACTTCACCTCCAACGGTGACAGTTGCGGCCATGCCCCCACCAGCGGCCCACTATCGCTCTCGGACAAGCCGACCAGCAGCGGCCACGGACGTTCAATCCGGGGTTCAACAGAGGGTGCCCAAGGCCACGGTCCGTGGGTCTTCGCCCGGCGACTTGTCCCCTGGAACTTGGGGTCCGCGGGTTGCCGACGAGGACTTGGGCCTGGTTATTCGGGATCTCTCCCCTGCCCAAGGCCTCCGGATTGAAGGTCGTTTTTTTGTTGTTGTTGTTTTTTTTTTTTTTTTTTGCTGTCGTTTTTTTTTTTTTTTTTTTTTTTGACTGACTTTCCGAGCACTCACGAACTTGTGTTTTTTACAGAGCCGATGGCCGACCAAGAGCGCCGCGAGACCAAGCGCCCGAACTTGGAGGAGAGCATGGCCCGGCTGGCGAAGAACGCCAGGCTGGGAAAGGGGAAGGGGAAGGAGAAAGAAGTGCCGCCGAGCAGGGCGGTGGCACCCCCAGTAGCTCCAGCGAAGGCAGCCGTCCCCCCGGTGGCCCAGAGCAGCCGAGCAACTGCTCGTCAGGATGCCCGATCAGAGAGACCGAGGGATGAACGGCCCAGGGAGGACCGTCCGAGGGGGGACCGTTCCAAGGAGGACCGTCCAAGGGAAGATAGGCCGAGGGAGGACCGGTCGAGGGAAGACAGGCCGGCTGGTCGGCACGAATCCCGTTCAAGCCGCCCTCGGGAAGACAGGCTGGCGGTTCCTCCACCACCGCCTCGCGTCGCCCCGGACGAGCAGCTTGTTCGCGAGTCCTCGGTCTACCGAGCCATGGTCAACAAGTTTGCCGAGGCTTTGATCGCCGAACTCACCGAGGCCTCCACCTGGTCCGACCACATAGAGGCCTTTGCCGACTCCATCACCACTTCAATCGGGGTAGGTGTAACTCTTTTATTATTTCCAGTTCCTTTTAAGGATTTTTCGTTTGTTTGTTTTTTCTAACCTTCTCGCTGTCAGTCCCTCTGCATCCTCTTCTCCGAGAGCGCGGCTGCAAGGGCCCACGCAAACCGGATGGGGGACGAGCTTAAGGCCGCCGAAGCCGACCTCAGGGCCCTGAGGAAGTCGGAGAAGGACGCAAGGACGGCCAGGGGTGCCGTCGATGAGGCTAAGAAGGTAGCCGAGGAGACGGCTAAGATAGCCGTGGAGTCGGCCAAGGTAGCCGAGGAGGTGGCGAGGGCTGCCGAGGAGGCGGCCAAGGTGGCCAAGGACAGGTGGGTCAGGGCCGAGGACTGGGCGACCTCGGCAGAGCGGAAGGCCGGGGAGGCGGAGACTTCGCGGCTCGAGATGGAGAGGGCACTGAAGAAAGCCCAGGAGAAGCTCGCTGCTGCCCGGACCGAGCACCAGCGATACATTGATGTCGCCCTCCCAGCCGCTCGCGACGACGCCCGTGCAGAGACGGTAGCCGAGTACCTCGAATCCGAGGAATTCAAGGCTCGCCTCGTCTCTGAGTACCAGGACGGGATGCGGGACATGAGGTCTGTTTCATCGCGAGGAACCCCTCGTTGGTCGGGGTGGACTGGTCTTTCGTCCCTGCCTGGTCGGAGGAGACTGCGGCCGAGGAGCCCCTGGAGGAGGGGGAAGTAACCGGCCCTGCTCCGGTGCCCGAGGATGTAGTCGTTCTCGACGAACCGGCGCAGCCTGAGGTGCCTGAGTAGCCCGTCGCCTCCGAGCAGCCTTTGACTGACCAGCCGACTTCTCTAGCCTTTGACTGACCAGCCGACTTCTCTAGCCCTTGACATCTCAATGGAAGACATCTTCCCGGACCAGCTGGATTAGAGCCGGCCCCTGTTTTTGTGCTCCCCCTTTTTGATAGGTTTTTTTTTTTTTTTTTGGTTTCGAGGGTACCCAACTTGTACTCTCCTCCTCGATGTAATTATTTTTTATATTTTAATGAACACAATTCCTTCTCTTTTTCTGTCTATATATGCATATATTTATTATTATTTTTTACAAACTGCCTTATTATTTTTCTCCGAAGTGTAGTTTTGGTCGGGTACTCGACGCTTATTTCCATCCGAGTACCCCTCCTCCCCCCTGGTTTGACTGGGTGAACTTAGAGTTGACCCGAGTCCAACCGCATTGGTGTTTTTTGCAACGTAACTTGGGTCCTGGTCGGGCACGTCCAATTCTGGTCAGTGTCCGGTCATAGGACCTGTCTCCTTGGTCCGAGAACCATAGGAGACGTACAATATTAGATTTCTTGGGTCCTGGTCGGGCACGTCCAATTCTGGTCGGTGTCCGGTCATAGGACCTGTCTCCTTGGTCCGAGAACCATACGAGTTTGGATAAACTAACAACAAACAACTACAGAATAACTAATGATTAGACATTACTTACATATATATTTTTTTTTGAATGAACTTTATTGTATATATCGGCCGAAGCTATTCTTACAAAAATTTACTGATAAAAACGCTTCAAGTGGTCAGCATTCCATGGGTGTCCGAGCACTCTGCCGTCCTGGTCGGCCAGGCGATACGTTCCCGGGCAGACAATCTTGGTGACCGTGTACGGGCCGTCCCATTTTGGGCCAAACGAGCCGAGCCCGGGTTCTTGGACCAAGACCTTTTTTAGCACAAAGTCCCCCACTCGGAATACCCTGGGTCGGAACCTCTTGTCGTAATATCTGGCCACCACTTGGTTCCGGGCAGCTGTTCGGATTAGGGCCTGCTCACGCCGTTCCTCGACTAGGTCGAGCTCGGGAAGCATCTGCTCGGCGTTATCCTCTTCATCGTAGTTCTCTACTCGGAGGCTCGGCAAGCCAACTTCAACAGGAATGACAGCCTCTACTCCGAATTCCATTGCGAATGGGGTTTCCCCGGTTGCAGTGCGCTTGGTCGTTCGGTAAGCCCATAGTACTCGGGGAAGTTCATCGATCCAAGCCCCCTTGTGCCTCTCAAGGTTCTTTTTCAAGTTCTCCTTGATTGTCTTGTTGGCGGCCTCCACCTGTCCATTGCTCTGGGGGTGTCCGGGAGAAGAGAACACCTTCTTGATCCCGAACTGTTCACAGAGCGCGATGAACTTTGGATTGTCGAACTGCTTTCCGTTGTCTGTTATCACGGTGTGGGGGAGCCCGAATCGACAAATTATGCTCTTCCATAAAAAGCTTGTGCACTTTGCCTCCGTCTGCTGGGCCAATGGTTTGGCCTCGACCCACTTCGTAAGATAGTCTATTGCTACGATGCAATAGCGAATCTGTGACCGGGCCATGGGGAGTGGTCCGATCAGGTCGAGGGCCCATTTGGCGAACGGCCAAGAGCACACTACCGAGGTCAGCTTCTCGGGGTGGGACCTGATCGCCCTGGCGAACTGCTGGCACTTGAGGCATTTTTGGGTGAAGTCCACCGCATCTTTTCCCATGGTCGGCCAGTAGTATCACTGCCGAAGGCACTTGAACGACAGGGCTCTCCCCCCTGAATGGTTCCCGCAGACTTCGCTGTGTATTTCCTTCATAACGTACTCGGCTTCAGCAGGGCCGATGCAACGCTGGTAGGGGGAAGAGTATCCTCGACGGTATAATTTTCCATCGATGAGCGTGTACCTGGCCGAGGTGTTCTTGACTCGCCGAGCCTGTTCTCGGTCCTCGGGAAGCTGGGACTCGGCGAGGTACCTGATGATCGGGTCCATCCAGGTTGTGGCGTTCTCGTAACAGTGGACCTGCTCTTCTCGCTCGATACTCGGCTGGTCTAGCCGTTCGATGGGGAACGAAACCAGACCATCGAGGTCATTCCCCGAGGTGAGCCGAGCGAGGGCATCTGCCTCGATGTTCTCCGAACGAGGGATCCGGGTAACAACCTGGGTCTTGAACTGTCCGAGCAGAGCTTTCACCATGTCCAGGTACTTCGCCATTCTAGCTTCCTTTGCCTGGAACTCTCCGGTCACCTGATTCACAATGAGCATCGAGTCGCTGAACACTTCGATGTCTTGCACACCAAGTTCTCGGGCTAGGCCGAGTCCGGCAATAACGGCCTCGTTCTCCGCTTCATTATTGGACGCCTTGAAGTTGAAGCGGAGTGCCTGGCTGGTCTTGTAGTGGTCGGGACTGACGAGGACAATGCCTGCACCGGAGCCCCCCGAGTTTGAGGACTCGTCAACGAATAGCTTCCACCTTGAGACATTCATGTCAGGAGCCGCCGGGCAGTCTTCACTGGGTGCTACGACCGCCTCCTCCGAGGGACCCCGGAGTCGGCTCGGGAGCACCCGTGAACTCGGCCACAAAGTCGGCTAGCGCTTGCGCCTTGACCGCGGTGCGTGGAACGTATTCGATGTCGAATTCTCCAAGCTCGACTGCCCACTTCGCGATCCGTCCTGATAGCTCGAGGTTCTGGAGCACCTGGCGGAGTGGATAGCTGGTCGGGACACGGATCGAGTGACCCTGGAAGTACGGCCTCAGCTTGCGGGCTGATGAGACCAACGCCAAGGCCAACTTTTCCAAAGGGGTGTACCTCCCCTCTGCGCCTTGAAAGGCTTTGCTGTTGTAGTAGACGGGGAGCTGCACCTTGTCCTCTTCTCGGATCAAGACCGAGCTAACCGCCTTTTTGGACACCGCTAGGTAGACGTACAGCACCTCCCCGGGAACTGGTTTTGACAGCAGCGGTGGGCTAGCCAAGTACTCTTTCAGGCCTTCAAATGCTTCCCCGCACTTGTCATTCCAGCTTATCTTGCCCTGGCCCTTGAGGGCTTGGAAAAATGGGAAGCATTTGTCGGTAGACCAGGACATAAACCGGGAGAGGGCAGCGATCATCCCGGTGAGCCTCTGTACCTCCTTGGTTGTCCGCGGTGGCTGCAAGTCGACGACTGCTTGGGCCTTGGCGGGGTTGATCTCGATTCCCCGGTGGTTCACCATGAACCCAAGAAATTTCCCTGACTCCACCCCAAAGGCGCACTTGGCTGGGTTGAGCTTCATCCGGTACTGCCGCAAGGTGTTGAAGCAATCCCGGAGGTCTCGGATGTGGTCGCTCACTCGCCGGCTCTTCACCAGCATGTCGTCCACGTACACCTCCATGGACTTCCCGATGAGCGGAGCGAACATCTTGTTCATCAACCGCTGGTAGGTCGCCCCGGCGTTCTTGAGACCGAACGGCATGACCTGGTAGCAGTACAGACCCTGGTCGGTAGTGAACGCCGTCTTGACCTGGTCGGACTTGCTCAGGGGGATCTGGTTGTATCCCGAGTACGCGTCCATGAAGCTGAGCAGCTCGTGGCCGGCCGTCGCGTCGACCAGCTGGTCGATCCGAGGAAGCGGGAAGCAGTCTTTCGGGCATGCCTTGTTGAGGTCCGTGTATTCTATGCAGACTCGCCACTTCCCAGTGGTCTTCTTGACCAGGACGACGTTGGCCAGCCACTCCGGGTAGGTGACTTCCCTGATGAAGCCGGCCGCGAGCAGTTTCTTCACCTCCTCATTGATGGCCGCATACCTCTCTGGGTTGAAGGCTCTCCTCTTCTGGATCACGGGCTTGTGCCTCGGGTTGACACTCTAGTGGTGGCACATCACTGCAGGGTCAATCCTGGGCATGTCCTCGTGCGACCAGGTGAAGATGTCCTTGTGCTCCTGGAGGAACCCTTCAAGTGCTGCTCGGGTTCCCGGATTGAGTCTTGAGCCGAGCATCACCGTCCTCTCTGGGTGCTCGGGGTCCAACTGATAAGGGACCAGGTCCTCGACCGGGTGTGCTCGAATCTCCTCCTTGGGTATCATGGGGTCCAGATCGCTCAGGTGGGTGACTTCCCCACTAGGGGCTTCAACCTCGTCCACCGTGAAGACGGCTGCCACAGTTATCGGAGCGGGTGCCTTTCGGCACACTTTGTTGACCGCCTCCATGTAGCACTTCCTTGCACCCTCCTGGTTTCCCCGGAACACACCAACCCCACTACTGGTTGGGAACTTCATTGCCAGGTGGTAGATGGAGACTACCGCCTTTATCGCGTTGAGGGTCGGCCTCCCGAGGATGACGTTGTAGACGGACGGCCGGTCTACAACGATGAACTCCACCATCCGGGTCACCCTCTCCGGGCCATCCCCGATTGTGACCGGGAGGTTGACCGTCCCGGCGGCACGGACGCACTCTCCGGAGAACCCATAGAGAGGAGTTTTGGACGGGTGTGAACACGGCGCCCTCTATCTTGAGCCTCGTGAACGCATCCATGAACATGATGTCAGCGGAGCTGCCGTTGTCGATCAGGACGCGGCGGATGACGTTGTCGGCTACTCGGATCTCGCCGATCAGCGCGTCGTTGTGGGGGTGGAGTAGCCGATCCGCCTCGTCATCCGTGAAGGCGATCGGTGTGCTGTCCTGACGGCATATTTTGGAAATACGCTCCGCCATGTTGATGTATTCTCCTCGGGCGTACCAGCGAGCCTCCCGAGCGTAACTCCTACGGCTGCTGGCGGTGTCACCGGTTGCCGTTCCGCCGAAGATGGTGTGGACGATGTGCTCCTGCCCCGGCTCATCTGTCCGACCAGTAGGCCTCGGATTATGTCGGGGAGCTTGCGCGGGTCTACTCGGCCCTACAGGGGTGATGATCCGCTCCACGAACTCTCGCAAGTGGCCATCGCGAATCAGCAGCTCAATTTGGTCCCGGAGCTGTATGCAATCCTTGGTATCGTGGCCCACGTCCTCGTGGAAATTGCAATACTTGTTCTGGTTCCTCCGCGCACGGTCTGCTCGGAGTGGTGGATGGTCCCGTAGTAGTCCTCGACCGCTCACCTGGTTGAGGACGTGCTCAATAGTTGTCACCAGTGGGGTATACTGTTGGAACCTCCCAGCTGGTGTTCTCTGACTGGGGTTGGGCGGAGCCCGGTTGTCTACGACCACAGCCTTCCCCTTGTCTTGTCGGCTCTGGTCGGGTTGGTTTTTGTCCGACTTCCTTCCGGGAAGCCGGGGTTGTTCTCTGGCTACGAGGCCACGTTCTCGGACGTACTCGTCGGCCTCGGCGTGCCTCCAGGCGATCCCCCTTAGCTGCGCGAAAGTGAGAGGCCTATCGTAGGCGAGCGTCCAGACGAGTCGTGCGTCCTTGATGCCTTCTCGGAACGCCCCCATCAAGGTGTCGTCGGTGCAGGTCTCATCCTGCACGACTGCTTTGTCGAAGCGCTCGAGGTACGTTTTTAGGGGCTCCGACTCGCCCTGCTTGATGCTGAACAAGTGGGATGCTCCAAGCTTTCTAGTCTTCGAGCTCAAGAAGGCGGCTGCAAGGGCGTCGGCGAGCTGCTTGAAGCAGCCAATCGACCCGGGGGCCAGCCTCCGGTACCACTGGCGGGCCGGTCCAGACAGGGTCAAGTAGAACGATTTGCACAGAGTAGCCTCATTGGCGTTCTGGATCAGCATGTGAGCCTGGTAGTTCTCGATGTGCTCATCCGCATCGGTCGAACCATCGTAGGAGGCCACGGACGGCATCTTGAACCTGGCCGGGTACGGGGACGCCATGATGGCTAAAGTAAAGGGCGGGTCCACGGTCCCGAACTGATCCATGCCGTACTGCTGGCCCACAAGCTGGTCGAGCTGCCGCTGAAGCTGGTCCAGCCTGGTTTGATTGTAGTCCTCGGTCTTGGCTGGCTTGTCGACAGAGCGTTCTCGGCCCAAGCACCGGTGGGCTGCCGGCCTGCCGGGGTGGTCGAAGACGGAAGTGGTGCTCCCCCGGATGTGCACGGTTTCTCTCCCGCGGTTATCCGGGTTACCATCGGTCGTTGCTGGATGCTCGGGCACTCCCGAGCGGGTGGCCTGCGTATGACGGCTCCTAGACCGCACTCTGCTCGGCTCCGCGCCCTCCTGGGGCTGCTGCCCCAGGCTCTCTCGGTGCGACCGATCGCTCCTCCTGTCGCCCGAGGGCGAGGCGTTGCACTGCCGGCCACCTGACCGTGGGGGCCTGCTTGGTGTGGATTCGGCCACCTCGAGGAACTGGACAACATTTGCTTCTCTGTGCCCTTCCACCAACGACCTGATGAGCTCGGTCAGGTCTCGGACGTTCTCCGTGAGGATCTCCGTCTGGGTGGGCCTTCGCTGCGCCCGGGCTCTTCTCGCGCGCTGCGTCCTCTGGGTGCCCCTCGAGCCGGAAGGCCTCGGGTTGTCTGCGTTCTGGAAATCTTGGTTGTCTTGCTCAGCCATGACTTGGATGGTCGGGCGCTCGGGGAGCACGGGTGACGAAAAGTTTGCTGGAAAGGCGCGGTGCCCTCCTCCTAGCGCCAAAATGTTGATGCCGAAAACGTCTCCGGCAACAACACCCAAAGTGACAGGGTCGTCCGGTCAGGTTAGGCCAGTCTCTCCGCCGTCGATCACCTGCAAAACGGAAGCACCTCGGAATGATGGGAACACCTGTGTGGTGTCTGCCGCGGGCACTCCGATGCCTAAGTCAGTGAAGATACTGATGAGCATAGGGAGAGGCAGAGATTTGGCAAGGCAAAATGACCATACCTGAATTTGTAAGCTTTCCTCTATTTATAGACGTCCTCCCCGGATTCGGGTGCTCGGGGCGACCCGGCCGGGTCGGCTACCTAGGGCGCCCGGTGGGTGGCTAGGATTTTAGGCCTGTAGGGGCTATCGGCCCAATGGGCGGGCGCCATGTGGAGTCTGACTCAAAGTAGGGGGACAGAAGGGTGACTGTCGCTGGCGCCTGCAGGGGCAGATCCTGTCAGAGTAGGTGGCGGCGGGTGGCGATGTGATGCTCTGCAGGAGTAGGTGGGCGGTTCCTGTAGCTGATGGGTGCCAGGGCAGGGTTGGTGTCAGCTGTGGTGACTGTAGGCCTGGATGACCTGCGCGAGTTTGGAAACCATCGATCCAATGGGGTGATCCGAGAACGGCACGGCCCGCGTACACTGCTCGTTCTCCGCGGAGTTGCAGGATGTTCTCGGCTAATATCCTGGTCAGCCGATCATCCGAGAAGGTGGACGTGTACCCGAGAAGGTGGGAAAATCGAGGAAGGTGGTCGGAAGTGGTACTTCGTGGTCGGAGCAGAAAACGACATCAACAATTAGCATGCAGGTTGACCACTGGAACTTTAAGTTTGAAGCATTAATGCTAAAAATCACCCAACTTTCTATCCTACATCTCTTTCTTTAAAAAAAAATTGTTGTTCATGTCCTCCCTTTTCTTTGGGAGTTTTAACGATATGCAATCATATTTTACGCTAACCAAAAAAAAATGTTAAAGTATCTCTTGAATTTTCACTAAATACTATATTAATTTTTTAAAATTTTTGGTAATCCAAAAAATACCTTCTGAATTTTGAAATTATCTCAAAATTACCCCCTAAATTTTCAACAAAAAAGGAAAAAAAAAAAAAAAAGAAAAAGAAAAAAAGAAGTAAAAAATAAACTTTAATCGGTTAAAGTTTTTGAAATGCCAATTTGAATATGATTTTTAATCATTTATGATAAAAAAAAATTTAAACAAAGTTAATATTAAAATTACACAAATCCAAAAAAAAAAAAAAAAAAAGTCGATCTCTCTGGTTGATCAACCAGATGATCTCTTTGGTGAAAGCAGAGCTAGTCCGACCAATCGCGTACAAGCAAACAAGAGTGGGGGATCTAATGTGTGGTAGAGATTCTTGACAAGTTGCTACTTTGTTACCCTTTCTTTATGGTAATTTAAACAATTTAAATTTTATTTTATTGATTTTTTGTAATGGGTTTAATTTTCAGTTTATTATTATTGAAAATTTAATGCCGAAATCTTGATTATTACGGGTATTTGTGATATTTTGAACAATTTATTTGACCAGTTAAAGAGTTATTTATTAACTTGTTTTTTTTTTACACTTAAAAGATAATTTTGAGAGTTTTAAAAAATGCAAAGGATACTTTTTGGATTATCAAAAACTTAGGGACATATGTCATGTTAACAAAAACTCATGGGGTACTTTTTGTATTCTCCTTTTATATTATTACTAATAGGAGCTGTTATTTTAATTAATTTTTTAACGATCTAATTTATTATAATAGTAATTTTTATATCCTTTGGTGTAAATTTTTAAATCTAAATTAAATCGTTAAAATAATCAATCTAATAATTAAAAAACAATTTCTTCCTAAGACAAAATTGGTGATCTTACCATAAAAGCTCCTATTTTTGCCTCTACAACTTTCTTTTTCCTACGAATTCGCTCAGGGAGATTGCCCAGCAAACTTGGCCTTTGCCTCGGATGAACGACTATTTGACTTTGGCTCTACTATTTTTTTTTTTTTTTTTTTTGGGTTAAAACATACAAGTAAGAACACACAATTCGGATGGACAAATTGACCACAAAGATTTTCAAGAGTAGAAACTAATTAAACTCATAAATAGATCATATTAAGTTATAATTTTCAGATAATTACTGATTAAAAAATAATTTATAAATACTTTTACGTCACTTAAAATTCTCACTCTCAATCAAGTGATTACTAATTGGCTCTACTTTAATTATTTGTTATTTTGTTGGAAAACAACAACGGAATTAATTATCCTCGCATTTATTACGATTTTATTTGAGGTATTAATATTAACTGTGGATTTTATCACTTTCTAGGACTTTCAACGTAATGAATTGATGCTGCCACCAAAGAAAAGAAAAGAAAAAAAAAACATAATGAAATGATGTCATATTGAATTAAAACGACATTGTTTTTGGTATTAATCATGCGCGCTGCCGTTGTGATAATTAGTAACACAAAAGAATTGATATTAATATTTAATAGAACTTAATTAAATTGGATAATACTTTAAAAAAAATGGATAAGATGTATTTTTATATATTATAATATCATTTTCCAATTAAAATATAAGAAATGAGAAAAAGAAACACAAAAAAATGGACTTTTTTTTTTTTTTGACAATTTCATAAAGCAAGTAATTAGAGAACTTCATCAATTTCAAACGAGACTCTGTTTTTTTACTACTAATAAGAAATATAATTTTTAATTATTTGATTAATTTTTTAATAAATTGATTTATAAGTATCCACATTATTATTTATCTGCAATCCAAAATATTAATCATTTTATTTTTATGAAAAAAAAAGTATCATTCATTTAACAAACTATTAACAAATTAATCTAACCATTTAAAAAAAATCTACTTTGAATAAATAATGTTAAAATATTTGTATCAATTTTAAATTGTATATCTTTTTATTCACGAAAATAACATCTGGTTATGTGTTGATATAGTAATTAATGCTTATTTCATATTTGGAAAAAAAACTTTTTTTTTAGTAAATTTCGATTTTATTTGATATTTAAATTTAATTTTAATTAAATTATATACTTTTATTTTATTATTTTTTTTAAAATTAATAAAAATTTATAATTAATTTTTAAAAAATTAACTCACTCCGCCTTAAAAAATTTAATGGGATTAACCAAATGTAAGCTCCATATGGGATCTATTACGCTAGAGACGGCTCAATTACCAATGCAAATAGTCAGTACATGTGTCCCGTTGGATACGTCATACGAACTTGAATACTTGAAAATGGTTAGCCAAGATCGCACGCAAAGTTCGGCAGAAAAAAGATCATCATTCATTTCCCACAAAAAAAAAAAAAAAAAAGATCATCAAAACATTCACAATCACAACCGTTAACCATCTCATCAATTGGGCGAATGGAAATCGGACGGTCAGGAGCATTTAAAGAAGACGAACACTTGGAGAGCATGCCAGCATGACCCTAATCTGATCTGACTTTATCTCTATCTTTATCTTAGGATATGAGAGAGAGAGAGAGGGAGTAGGGACCACAGAAGAAGTAGTAGGCCCCACCACCTCTGAGATCAAAACGAGTGAAGAGATCAACGGTGCCATTGAAATCGTACGGTTAAGAGCCTTTAAAGAAGACGTATACTTGAAGAGCATGCCAGAATCACCTCACTCTGATCTGACTGATCTGACTCTATCTCTATCTTAGGATTTATGAGAGAAAAAGAGAGGGAGGGGGGTAGGGAGCACAAAAGAAGTAGTAGGCCCCACCACCCCTGAAATCAAAACGAGTGAAGAGATCAACGGTGCCAATGAAATCGTACGGTTAAGAGCCTTTAAAGAACACGTACACTTAAAGAGCATGCCAGAATCACCCCGCTCTGATCTGGCTGATCTGACTCTATCTCTATCTTAGGATTTATGAGAGAGAGAGAGACAGAGAGAGAGAGAAGGAGGGGGGGTAGGGAGCACAAAAGAAGTAGTAGGCCCCACCACCTCTGAAATCAAAACGAGTGAAGAGATTAAAACGACAGATACGTGGCAGAAAGGAACGTCACTTATTTTACCTTGACTTGTTAATAAAGAAAGAGTCTTATAACATAAAATCTATTAATGGTTTTGAACATCGTTGATATTCGTTACTATTTTTGGAATTGATGGGAGTTAAGAACAAGAAAGAATACATGGGATACCCATGACATGAGATTTGAACACGTGGAGGGTGGATATCCTTTCTCACCCTCTCTCTCTTTCACTCTCTCTCTTCCCTTGGTTCTATATATTGAGGTGTCCCTCGGAGCTCGCTCTACCAGGAGAAGAAAAGAAAAAAAGCCTTGGCACACTTTTCCTTCGAGCCCAAAATAATTTTAATCTTTCCTTGTTGCTTTTGATTAATTATAATCATTTGAAGATGTCGTCATGCTGCGGGGGAAAATGTGGCTGCGGCTCTGGCTGCAGCTGCGACAGTAACTGTAACGGGTAAGAGTAGTTGTTATTATTATTCTTTTTTCATTCATTTTGGATATGAGTAATTGTATTTGTATATGATCTCCTGTTAATGATTTTGTAAATAAGGTGACTAATTTAATTCTTGGAGAATTTCTCAACCATGCAAAGAAAAGAAAACATGCACTCATTTTCTTGGAGAATTACTTTACAGTATAGGAAAGAACATACCCTTTTTTCGGAGGGTTATTTTTCTTTTTTTACCATCTAAGAAAAACATACTCTGTTTTTCTTTTTCTTTTTTTCTTTGTAGTTGGCATCTTTGTTTGGCCGGTTTTCTTAAGGGAGTGAATTTTCTTGGAAAATTTGTTAACCATAATTACATCCGACGAAACGCGGTTAAGATATGAATTTTTGTTTTATTTAAAAAAAAAAATTTACATGTGTAATACCACATGCAATTCTATAAATAAGAAAAGATTTCAATTATAGATCTAAGGGTCTTGGGCTGAAATTTATTTTATTTTATATTCAGGTGTAGAATTGTCTTCTTTCTTAATACTGTGTTCAATTAATCCTAATAGCGTTTTGATATTATTTATAATAATATAATATAAAGACGTGTATCACCCACATAAATGTTTTCTATAGAATTTTTTTTTTAATTTTTTGGGTGAGAATTAACTTGTGATTAATTATGAGTTATGGATATAATTGGTGTTAGGTGCGGCAAGTACCCAGACTTGAGCTACACTGAGAGCACCGCCTCAGTGACCCTCATCAAGGGTGTTGCACCCACTGAGAAGCCGTAAGTACTGCTTTAATTTCTTCTCTTTTTTTTCCGCTCGATTGTTTAGCCGGAAAATACAATGAAAAATGTTTTGAACATGTCACAGTTGTAAAATATTTTGCACTCTGACAGATATGTAAAATAGATTTATGCCAAATACGGGCATAATTATGGATATTATAGTTATCTAGTGGGGGGCCCACAAGCAGATTTTTTTAAATACTATGGGGCACAAATTAGGACATGTTTGGTATGTTAGTCCAAATTAACATTTTCAAACTTTTTTTTGTCTTTTTTCATAAAAGTTTTTGTTTTTTTCTCAAAAAAATTTTTGTCTTTTCTGAAAAGTTAACACAATTTACTATTTAAATTTAAAAATCTTAACTCAAACTTACACACCAAACAGGTCCTTAGATTTAAAAAAAGTAGGTATAAAAATTGAAATTGCATAAGTTTTAATGATAATACTTGTATCTCTCTTTTTTTTTTTTTTTTTCCCTGTATCTAGTGGGGGGCCCACAAGCAGATTTTTTTTAAATACTATGGGGCACAAATTAGATTTAAAAAAAGTAAGTATAAAAATTAAAATTGCATAAGTTTTAATGATAAAACTTGTATTTTTTTTTTTCCTGTATTTAATTCAGACACTTGGAGGGATTCAGAAAGGGCGTGGAAGCCAGGAACAACGGCGGCTGCGCTTGCGGAGATAACTGCTCGTGCAACCCATGCAAGTGTGGTAAATGAGAAAATCCACTCAGCCTCTCAAAGCCAGAGATAATAATAATAATGGAATGATAAAAATAGGTGTCGTTTTATGTGTCTGTAACAACTCTGTTGGTGTCGTTTCAGAGTCTGTTTATGTTAATGTTATATAATAAAAGTAGTCCGTGGCTTTTCCCCTTTTTGTGATGGTCTTAGTAGCCCTAGGACTTTCCAAAGGGTCACCCTTGTCGGTTCAAGTCATTTGGCTACTACTTTATGGTTGTGGCTATTAATAATCTTTCTTGTCAATTTTCCAAACGAGTCTCTTCTGTTCTGAATGAGGACCGGCTATATTTGTTGTAATCGTGTAAAATGATAATGCTTTATTTTCTTTTGTCCTGGTTCAGTGTTGTGCACTTTGATTTGCAGTTTTGAAAATATTCTATTGAAAAAAAAGGAAAATGTTCAGGGTTGTGTTCTGATTGAAAATAAAATATGATAATTAGAGAGTAAAAATTTTTAAATATATTTAGAAAAATTTAGTAATATAAATCTTATTTTGTTTTTCTCGTTATTTTTCATATTATTATTTTTTTTAAAAAACATCTCATATCGATTTAAAATAAGATATTTAAAATAAGAAAGTTATGGTTTTTTTTTTAAATAAAAATTATGAATTTTAAAAATTTAAGTTTTTTTTAAGAAAGATTTGAAGATCTAAATAATAGACAGATGGGTTTATTGACATTATATATTATATTTTTCTTATCTATTTTTTAAAATAATTTATTATTTTAATTTTAGAATTAAAAAATTATTTGTTTCAGTTCTTTATCTTTCCATAAAACTAAAAATAATTTATTTATTTTTTTTTTCCTCCATTAAAGCTTTAATGCTTATACATTTTTTTTTCTTTTTTTTAAGAAATTTTTTTATATTGTTATTATTTTTTTAATTTATTTCAAGGAGAATATTTTTTAAGAGAATATTTTTTTATTTTGTTTGTTATTATTCCTATTTTTCAATAGTTTTTATAAGTTCATGTTATAACAAGTTTTTTATATTCTAAGAAATAACAAGAAAATAAAAAACATGTATGCATGATATGTATACATGATTTGGATATATAATCAAATATATTAATTTGTTCGGTTATTTATTTTATAAATAATTGAGAGAAATTGTTAGGAATTCAATTTGAATTGTGAATTTTTTCTAATTATCTAATTATCTAATAAAAATATTAATTAAAATCATAATATTTTCAATCACGTTTGTGTAATACTCAGTTTTATCAGTATATTATCTTTAAGTTTTTATCGTCTCAAGAAAAAGTTTATCAAAGAATAAGTTTATAAATTTTTATCTCAACATATAAAGCGATGAATTTTTATTAGATATCTAAAAAGAAAAAAAGAAAAAAGAAATCTTGTGAGAAGAAAATTGGAAAATAAAAATAAAATAACACTAATTTAAAAAATATATATATAGGTTTACATTTAATCTGTGGAGAAAGAAGAAAGATAAATATATTAGTTATAAAGAAAGATAAATATATTAGTTATAATGACTTTTTAGGAAAACTAAGAAGTGAGTCAAGTAATTTTTTAATTTTAAAATTAATTTTTTAATGATTTTAAAAAATAGATGAAAAAGGTAAAATGAGGGATGTTAATTAATTCATCTATAATAAAATTGGTTTAGTTTCAAAGAGAGAAAATTTTTGAAAAAATTCAATTTAAGTGACTAATCTATAAAAATGAAACAGTTCTTTGGTAATCAGTCAACCATAAATATCAAATAAAAAATTCAGCATCTTTCGCTAAATGGATTTCTTGAGAAATTAAGTCATATGCACATAGATTCAGAACCAGACCAACTAACCCGAGTAAACTTATCCATAAACTAGTTACTGGTTCGAATAACATAGAGAAATGTAAGCAACTTTTATTAAAGATAATTAGGATGCATATCATGAAAATAGGCCGTCGATTCATTTTTGCCATAACTTAAAAAAGTTATGCAAAAAATACCACAATGCTGAAGTCATAAATTTGTTTAAAAATTATTTTCTAGTTTCTTTCCCTCCCCCCCCCCCCCCCCCAACCCCCCTCCTTCTCTGTCTAGCAATTATGGATATATGCTATAATTTAAATTGTTACACAAATATTATCTACGGTAATTTTTTCATTTAGTTCCAAATTATGAATATTCTTTCACTTTGATCCCTGAACTTTGGATTTTGATAAATTAGTCCATGAACTTTTGATTTTTGAAAGTTTTCATCTCTCATACTAAAATTGATGGATGATTTTTAAAATTTAACATATATAATCGTATTTTTATTGCATAATAAATAAAAAATTTGTAGAAATTATTACATTCAATTCAAATTAATTTTAGTTTTTAAGGGTTTTTAAGAGGAATAAAGAGGAATTTTTATATTAAGAAGGTGTTTGGTGAGTCAGTTTAAACTCAATTTTATATTAAAAGGGTGTTTGGTGAGTCAGTTTGAACTCAAAAACTTGAGTTCAAACTGAACTCATCCCAATTGGTGTGTGTGTTTAGTCCCAACCATACACTGAACCATTGCACAGTAAACCAAGTGGTTTACTGTACGCCCAATCCATGCTTTCTGCCTCACATTTTAACGAGCACTGTACACCCACCGCCCGACTTCGCCCGACAGAGAAAACGAGGGGTTTGTTCCGGTTCGGGTGGGGGGAGGCTTGATAATGACGAAGAGGGGGGGGGGGGGGGGGGGGGGGGGGGACCTAGATCGGTGATTCCAGGGGAGGGCTCAACTGTGCCGAAGATGAAGGGAGGCAACTCCGATCTGGGTTCCGGTGGGGGGATGGGGGCTAGCGACTGGGCAGAAAGGGGGGTCGACTTCGATCTAGGTTCGTGCCGAGGGGTTTTGCGGAAGGGAGGAGCAAGAGGGATGGAGGGAGGGGGGAGGGGGAAAGGGGGATAAAGAGAGAAAAGATAGAGAGGGGAGAGGAGGACACAAGGGTGGGGGGCATGATTGTGTCGTCATGTTGGGCGGGGGGGGGGGGGGGGGGGGGGCGTCGGGTATGGGGTGGGGGGCGCGACCGCTTTGGCGGAGGTGGTGGGGGCGACGGCAGTGTATCTGGGTTTGTTCCGGGGGTTGCGAAGGGTTGGAGCGAGAGCGAGAGGGAGGGGGAGGGGGGGGGGGGGGGGCGAGAGAGGGAGGGAGGGGGGTATTTCCGGTTAGCATAAAAATATTAAAAAACAACAAATAAAAAAAAGGAGAAAGCAAAAAAGGCAAAATGAAAAAAAGAAAGGAATAATTTAAAGGAAAAAAAGAGCAGAAAAAAAAAAAGTCTTCATTGTTAAAAAAAATTGACAGTTCGATTGAAAGAAAAAAAAATAAAAAAAAGAGTATAAAAATATTAATTATAAAAAATATGTTTATGGTGTTGATCAATCTGAAGTTGACCGATATTTTCTCCATGACGACATTGGATTAAAAAATCTCAAAGCTTTTTGACAAGTTGGTATGCATCAACTTAAGGGGGATTGTTGACAATTCGTGAAATAAATTGATTGATTTATTCTTCTAATTATCATTTTATGATTCTTTCCATTTTTAGAATTGATGCAAAACTTTTTAACTTAAATTTTTTACATCCAAACAAGGTCCTAACTCAAGTTAAACTTTTTATCTCAAACTTTTTACTAAATACTCAACTCTAACTCTCAACTTAACTTATTTTCAACTCAACTTAAAAATCTTAACTCAAACTAATTCACCAAATACCCTCAAAGTGTAATTATTTTAGTACAATTTCATGTTAACATGGGGTTAGAACATGATTATATACACAAAATTAAAAAAAAAAAAAAAAAAGAATAAATTTTCATTTTTTTTTTATAAATTTTAGGCTTTATCACAAAATACTCCTGTAACTTCAATGTATAACATTTATCCCCCCGAATTTTGAAGCGTTTTGAAATTCCCCATTCAGTTAAATATTTAACGGAAAAATACATGAAGTGCACATGTTGACAAATTTAAGGACATTTTAGTAAAATCCAACAATCTTCCAATGGGTAGATTTTACGTTTTTTTAATGGTTTGAAAAAAAAAAAAAAAAAAAAAAAAAAACATCCCATCTCCTGGTCAAATCTCCTTTGTCGTCCCCCACAATCCGAACCCTTGACAGCCGCTCTCCTCCGTTACGCTCGTCCTCAACCTCTCCAGATTTGTACCTAAGTGGGTCGTCCAGTAATAAACGAAAATGTTGAAGAGGATTTCCCCCTTTTTATTTGCTTGAGAGATAAAGTTGGTCAGATTTACAAGAGTTTCATGTTTCTTCTACGACGCTTGAAGCTCTTTTCTTTTCTTTTTTTTGGTAAAATCCATATCATACAAAAGAAATAAATGTGAAATTATAGACAACAAAAAAGAAAAAAATTTCTTCTGTTTTTATGCTTCTTTTTCTCAAACATTTCCACTCCAGCTATATCATCAAACAAAAAATTGAAATCGGCTTCTGTGGTATTTGAATCATTTGTGGGTTTGTTTTATTATTTTTTTAGTCTATTTAATTCAAAATTGGACTTCTCTAATATTTGATAATGCTTTTTGTGTGTCTATCAATTTAACGCGTTCGCTTTTGGTATGTTTATAAGTTTCTGGGTTTGCTTTTGGGGTTCAAATACAAATCACAAACTGGGTTTTGCCATTAATATTATAGAAGAACTGGGGTTTTTTATTTTTTATTTTTTTTAATTTTAAAATTTTCAATGGATCTCGCCGGTGGTAGATCCACACTATTAGGGCATTTAGTTGCTCAGGACCATAGGATGAAGTTGCTCCCTCCCTAGTCTCTCCCCTTGCGAGATTGGCCTCGATGGTTCAAATTTGGTCGCTGCAATATATATCCATTTTCAAGGGGAAGAGAGAGAGATTTGAGGTTTTTAATCTAATGTCCTCGATTTTTTCAATTACTTTATTTCAGCTAATTAAGATTTTAAACATTTTTAAGAAGCTAATTAAGATTTTAAACAAAATACCCTTAGAAGTGGGTTTAAGGATATTTATTGCATTAACTTAATTTCAAGTGCTATTAATTTTAATTTTAGGGGGTAATTTAGTAATTGCACATTTAATATCTCAACTCTTATTGACTGAAGGGGGAAATTTGCAAACAATTCAAAGTTCAGGGAATGAATGTTACAAATTAAAGTTCAAGAGACATTTTGTGACAAAGACTAAAGTTTGGGGGGAAAAGTAAAATTTATCTAAAAGAAATATATATTTAATCAATTTCAATGTGAAGGACTAAAACAATCAAAATCAAAAGTTCAGGGACTAATTTGTCAAAATTAAAAGTTCGAGAACCAAAGTGACAAGATATTCATAGTTAAAGGACTAAACGGATAAATTACCATAGATCTTATTTGTATAAGATTTCTATCGGCAATTTCAAGAAATTATCGTGCTTCAATTTTTACAATTTATCTTTTATAAATTAAATCTATAAAAGTTAAATTTTAATAAAGCATGACAGGTGCAATTTCGAATAACAAATAAAACTATAATATAATAAAACGTAGAAGAATGAAAGGGCTCACTTTGACTGTTAAGAATAGGTTACCTTTGTGTATTTATTTCTGTTACATTCTATCTCACTATATTACTTTCTATTATGTGATACTAGACTAACTACCCGTGCGTTACATGGGAAGGAAGAAAAATATAAATAGAAAAAAGAATTAATATGGTAATAAAATTATATACTCTACAATATCATTATAATAATAATAACAATAATCATAACTAAAAAAATGAAAAGTAGATAACTATTAAACAAACAGGAAAAAAAAAACGAAGACATATAAAAAATAAACAGAGAAACTAATCATTCTTATAAAAGAAGAACGTTAATAATCAAAACAACAGTTTATCATAATACAATAAAACAACAATCAACTGTAATTAAAGCATATAAATATGAGTAGTACCTGATTAATGTAATAAATAAGGGAAAAAAGTTATTTGCAGAAAAAATTTGAAGCAAAAAGAATAATAATTTTTTTTTAAAAAGAGTCGGTGAAGAACAGAGACAATATCTGAAACAACACACATTTACACACAAAACATATCACACAATTAAAACAATTAGAAGCATTAATTACAAAGTTACAAACATCAGTCAAACCAATCATGACATTGTAAATAACAAAATTATAACAAATAACATAATTACAACTAAAAAATAATAATAATCTTGAAGCATTAAATGTGTAGGAAAAAGCTGACCACAGAAAGAACCTGTTCGAATAATCCAGAAGAGTAAATAATGGAAAACCCTAACAATCCATTCAAATCTAACTAAAAGATAAAATATAGTTATGAAATATAATAGAAAATTATAAACAGAAAAAATAAAATTAACAAAATTCGGCCATAAAATCGAAAAAATATTACCTGGGGGATAAAAACCAAAAAAAAAAAAAAAACTTACAAACATCACAGAGAAAAAGCCTTCAATATCTCCTTTAATACTCCCAATCAGCCACCTTAGTAGTATTACCACTGCAATCTACAAAAACAAATGAACAAATAACAAAAATCAAAATCAATTTTATATTACATGTAAGAAGGAAAAAATTGGAAAAAATTTACTAAAATAAATAGAGCAAAAACAAAAGCATACCTGTTTTGTTTCCTCTACATTTATTTTATCAATAATTAGGAAAAAATTTCCCGAATAAAAATTTAGGGTTTTGATAAAACAAACACACGGAGGGGGAAGAAAAAATTTGGCCTGAACAATATAAGAAGATGGGAACAAAAGGTTAACCAACGAAGATGGAAAAAGATAGAAAGGAAAAAAAAAAAAAAAAAAACCCCTAGATTTTGAAGACCATAAATCCAAAAAATAAAAAAATAGAGAAAGCATTAAAAAAAACTTGCATTATATATTTATTCCATTATACATATACATGGGAAAAAAAAAACTCCCCAAAACCGGGAAAAAAAATGCAAAAATAATCATAGAGGATAAAAAAAAAAAGGCAAAAAAATTACCCCAACAAAACCTAAACCTCCAAAACAAAAATCATACAACAACAAAAAAGCAAAAAAATAATACAATCGGAAAAAAAAACCCCCCAAAATGAAACCCTAAAAATCCGACAAAACAAAGTCACCAGAAAAAAAGGAATAATTTAAGGAGAACACCAACATTAAACGAAGAAAGTAAAAAAACATAAATAACCAACAAAAACACAAAAAAATACCAAAACCTAGGATTTGAAGACCAAGAATCAAAAAAACCAAAAAAGAGAGAGAGAACAACAGAAAGAAACAAAATGACAAAAGAGTAAAGCACGAAAAAAGGAAGCAAAAAAAAAAAAAAAAAAAAAAAGAGGACCGGCGAACACAACAACAAAAACTCAAAGCTAGAGTTTCAAAACCCAAAATACATAAAATCTGAAGAGAGAGAGAGAAAGCAGCGAAGGGAGAAAAAATTAGAGAAAAATAGACAGTGAGGCAACAAACACAAAATGAAGATAGGGGCGACGACAACGGCAAGAGAAAGGCAAACTTAAACTTTGGGGAGCAAAAATGGTATGAAGAGAGAGAGAGAGAGGAGCGGCGAGAGAAAGAGAGGAAAAAGAAATGAATAGTGAGAGGCTAAACACAAAAGCAAGAGAGAGGGCGGCAACAACAGTAAGAGAAAGGCAAGCATAGGGTTTCGAGGGCAAAATGGTTAAGTCACTGTACAACCCATATCCGGTCCACACACTTAGAGGGGCAAAAACGACCGGACACTGTACATCACTGTAGCAAAACCACTGTACATTATTGTACAGTACTGTAGCAACTGTAGCAAAAAGTACTGTACATTACTGTACAGTACTGTAGCAAAAGCAGCAAAAAAAGGGAGAAAAAAGAAAAAAGCACTGTGCATTACTGTTAAAGGAACAGTAAAAGGTAATATCCTTTTAGTATATGTATAATTTGAGAATCACCATTAATACCGTGGCGTAGGTCATTATCTTTAGTGATGGTTCATAATCAATATTTTTTGAAAGTGCAAACGAGATGCAATATTCTACATTGGAAAGACTGATGAGAGTAAAAGGCAAAGCTTCGAAGACTTTTTATCGTGTGTGGACTTGTGATTGAGGATTGGCGCACTTGATATTTTTTGCTCGACTTTATCTGTGATTGTTTCTTTTCATTGTCGAGACTCGAGACATGAATTGAGTAGTTTCATAACAATATCTCTCATTTTAATTTTTAAGTATTAATTAGTTACATAGTTATAAATTGTTCTTTTTCATTAATTAATAAAATTAATTAAGTTGATAATTTATTAAATAGTTGCCAATAAAACTAATTAAGTTGATAATTTTATAAATATTTGTAAAAAAAAAAAGATAATTTACATGTTTTATATCTTTTCTAAAGGCATGTTTTATAGATTAATATGATAAGAATAACAAAATATAATGGTAGTGAGCGTTTAAAATAATAGTATAATTTTTTAGTGCGTAAAATAAAATTTCCGAAATGCCCTTGTCCTTCCTTCTCTCTCCCATCACACATGACTTGTAGTCAGAGTCACCGTCACCCGTAACCTCGACACTGCTGTCTCTGTCAGCCTCTTTTCACAAAAATAGCAGTCATCGTTGGCCTCTTGTCGTCACAATAGTAGCCTTCTTGTAATAGCCACCCTTTTTACTGATTCATGATTTCCTCTTTAAGGAATATGAATGTTTATGTGAAATACCTGATATGATTTTATCAGGATATATCTGAGTTCTTATAATATTATAAGACTCAATAATAGTTTTCTTAGCTGAGCATGAGGCATTTTGATGAAAAAGGACAGAATAAGGATTTATGATTTTATTCCGGTCAACGACTAACCAGGATGATTTAAGTTATGATTAAGACGGTACTGTAATATAGTAAGCAATATGAAAATTATACTGCAATAAACTGTCATTAGAGATGAAGAAGCGAGAATAAGGTACGAGACCACATTAGAAAAATCAAGCACAATATTTAGATCAATAAGGACTAAGTGGCTTCAAGTCCTAAGAAAAACCTACATGCAGTCCAGTTAAGTGCAGATAAATTCTGGACTGCAGTCCAACATAACTATACTTTATTAGTTGAAAACAGTATTAGCATTATCTGAGTTATTAAGAAAATGGACTGCATATTAATAAAAGTACCAACATGGTCTTATTTGGTGACACCTCATTAAAGATAAATAAGCAATTTTTGGAATTAAAAATTAATTGGATAACTATGCATTAATTGGGAGCAAAGTGGCTCCACCATGGCCGGCCACCTCAAGGGAGCATTTGGTAAATATTTTGCTTTTAGGGTTAGATGTGCAATTTTAGGAATAAAAATAATTCTAGAAAATTAATTAATTTTCACCTATAAATAGGTGATGATGGGGTTGTGGTGAACCATTTAGTTGAACCCCAAAAATTTTAGTTCATCCTCAACTCTCCCTCTCACCCTTAGGAACCGAAGAAAAAAGAAGAAGAAGAAGAAGAAGAAGAAGAAGAAGTGGCTGGTTGTGTGTAAGTGAAGTGAGGAAGAAAATTTTCTCAATCTAAAGTGTAAATCCACCCTTCAAGATCTAGAGGTAATCCTTTTAATCCCCTAAGCATTCTATTAAGTTTGATCAAGGATTTAAATGTATTTTAAGCATGGGTTTGTAAGAGCATAAACTCACCATTTTTATTTTTCATGCAATAGTTTTATGTGCTTAGTATGTGCTTGATTTAGGTTTAGATGGTCTTGATTGATAAGTTTAAGCATGCATTTGATTTTATGCTTTAGAAAGAATGTAGAATTTTTGTATGCCTATTTTGTGTTTGTGATATGTCCCCACATGCTTAAGAAGAAGCATTGTATGAATGGTAATGATGGTGTTGATGTATGATAAATGAAGGGTTAAAAACTAACCTAAAACCCTAATTTGGTAAGACAAGTAAGGATTACCTATTTGGTTTTTAAGGAAGATGATCAAGTGTATGGATGATAAGAATGTACGTAACGCACTGCATGAATTGATGTAGGCTCACGGTTGTGACCGTTTGAGGTAGGGTGTGCGAATTGTAATGTAAAAACCATTCAAGAACAAAACTGTCAACTTTCGGATCAAATGGGACTGTGATCTAGAAACATAATTTTGAGGCCTTTAGAGACCGAATCTGGACAAAATCAAAACTGTAAAGTTGTAGGAAATTGAAAATCCTAGGGGGCAACATGGATGGTTTTTAAAAATAAGACTCCAAAGGCCTATTTTTTTTATTTATTTTTTATTTATCAAAATCCAAGACTGGCCTGTACAGACAGTGTACACGACCATAAATTTTCAAAAGGAGAAACGAGTAAGTTAGAGACAGATTCAGGTTTTTGACAAAAAAAAAAAAAAAAAAAAAAAAAAAAAGAAAGTTGTAGGATCCTTCGAGGTCTACAACTTTCATGAAGAAAATTTTTTCAAATTCAAAACAGATTTCAAAACTGGATTTTCAAAACTGTGCAGGGTACATGAAATTCATGCACATGATTTTCAAAACAGTGCATGAACAGGAAATTCATGCAATTGCACTGATAGCCAAATTACAGGACTGTTTTCAAAGGCGGTTTTCAAAAATTTACAGTTTTACTATCTTTGTTCAAAAATTATAGTTTTATAAAAACAGTTTAAAAAAGGTTAAAATTTTATAAATAAATAAATTAGGCCAAGTTATATGGTAATAATAGTAAGACATATAGTAATCGGAAATGATATCAAAATTTATTGGGCCTTGTACCCATGGTTACTTACAGTAACCAAATAGGATAACACTATAATATATTGGGCTTATATCTAGGGTTACTTATGGATGTTGATTTGGATACCAACATTGAATGATATGGTTTATAGTAAGATAGGCTGATTATTATCTTACGTCTTTTTTGGAAACATGAATGTAACCTGTTGTTGTGACCTGTCGGAACAGCAAACCCAGAATCTAGCATAACCTGTAAGTACAACTCCGCCTACAGCATAGGCAAAATTTTTTTACTACTTTGCATGTTTTCAAAGCTCATGCATTAATGTATGTGATGCATATGTTCTATGTTTTATTATTATGGCATCATGATAGCATGCTCACCAATAATAAATGATATGGCAAGAACAAAGACCAAGGTTTCAAGTTGAAACAATAAAGATTTAAGTTTTTAAGTACGAAAATGTTTTTCAAGTATGAAATGGTTTTCAAGTATGAAAAGGTTTTTCAAGTATGAAATGATTTTTCAAGTATGAAGGCAAGCAAGTTGTCTTGTGTCGTACCGACCTGCACCAGGACAGGTTTGGTCCATGGTTTGAGTTGGATTGGACTGGCCGCCCCAACTACTCCATGGCTGCGTGCCACGGTACGTACACTTATGTTATGTAAGGGGCCCAAAATTATGCTAACATAATAAGAAAGCATAATTGAATTCATAAGAAAGCATAATTGGTTCATCCATTGTTACAAAATATTTTTGCGGAATGAAAGTTGTACTTGCTGGGTGAAAGCTCATGACTTACGTTTATGCTGTAGGTAAGCTATCTATTGGCAATGCATGATACAAGACGGTGGGGCATGGCATGGCTATCTGTGAAACTTTGGGATGGAGACCGCTACACGTTTTGCAATAAGATATTTGTATCTGTTATTTAATATACTTTGCTATATGTTAAAATAAGTTTGATATTTCAATACTCAATTAAGAAAGTATATATATATATATATATATATATATATATAAGTACATGGTTGGGTTGGATTTCAAATTGTAAAAAAAAAAAATTATTCTGTATTTTCGTTTTATTAAATAAGTTAAGTAATTATGTAAGATCTATATGGTAACGGTCTACGTTAGGCGGGTCGTTACACTTGTGTCATCGACCACACGACCTCGATGGAGCTCCATGAGTGACAAGCAACGACCCCCCCTTCTACCGCAAGATCGCTGGCCATGAAATCCCGATGGATCCTTGCGACGAAGGGAATCACAAGGCTGATGGGAATCGCAATCCATCCCCGGCAAGATCTCGTTCGTCGGCTCAAGATCTCCTGTCATCCCTGTGGTTTTTGTTTTCAACACACCATCCAATCCATCTTCTCCAACGATGGCCACCTATGCTGTGCCTTTGGGGTTAGGGATTTGGAATGATTTGGGGTAGTTTTATTTTATTTTTTAAAAATGATTTGGGGCTAAATATGCAAATAAAAAATACAAAAATAAATAAATAAATATTTAAAAAAGATGAAAAAAATTTAAAAAAACTATTTTAACAAAAAGCAACAGATGTTTACTAATAGTAATATTTACCTGGTTAAAATAACAGGAAAAAAAAAACTTATTAAAAGTATCAAATAATGATACTTACCGGTAAATAATGATAAAATACATTTAAAAATAAAAAAAATTGTAGCATATAAAAAATTTATTTACATGTAAATACCTTCTTTTAAAAAGAGTTATTTATCAAGAAAATAAGTTTATTTACTTGTTAATATGTTATATTTATTAATAAATCTGGTATTTACTAGTAAATCTGATATTTATAAATAAGGTATTTATTTGTAAATCCAATATTTATTAATAAATCCAATGTTTATTGTATTTTCAGTTTTTAATTTTTATTATAAATATGTTATTTATTACGTAACTCAAAATATTTATCAGCTATTGCAAAACTTCTTTATATTTTTGATAATGTATTTTCGTCATATTTAGATTTTTAAAATATCTAATAAATTTAATATTTACAGATAACTCATTATTTATCATGTAAATACTCACACTTCAATTATTCATTCAGAGTAAATAAATTATTTCCTTGTTAATAAATATATTTACTCTTACTCCTACAAAATAAATTTATTTACTCTTAGTTAAAAACATGTTTAAAAAATTTACAAGTAAATATTTAAAAAAATTTTTACTCTTACTCCTAGTAAAATATATTTATTTATTCTTATTAAAAAAAACATGTTTAAAATATTCACAAGTAAATCCGTTTTTTTTTTTTTTTAAGTGTAAATCAGCATTTATGGTAATGTAAACATTATTGAATTTTTTTATTAATTACTTAGAACTTTAGAAATCTCAAATCAACCCCAGAATTCAACTGACCCCCAAATCAAATGTCACGCACCTTATATTAGAGCTGCGCCAGCTTGTGTGTAAAATTTAGATTTTACGTGCTAGCCGTATAGTTAATTTTATTAGCTAATAGATATTGGATGCATATATATAGGAACAATATTGTTATTTAAGATTAATCGATTTATTAGTAAAAAAATTGTGTCTTTTTATTGTCAAATACATATTAAGAAAGGAAATAGTATGCAGCTTCTAGATTTCTCTGCAACATGTCTTCACCTATCTTTTCTTTTTTTTCTTTTTTTCTTTTCTAACTTCAGATAAAAAAAAATGCTACTTATTTAGTAATTTGGTCAAATATAGGATATGTATATGAGTTAGATTATGATTACACCTTATGCATGTTTATCCACACGTATACGCTTCCATTAACCCCAACTTAGTATTTACGTGTTTAATACCCGTACGTTGCACGGGGAATGAAGAAAAAAATAAATAAAAAAAGCTAAGTATTATATAATAAAAGTAGTTGGTTAAGATAAATATTATAATTATAATAAGTATAATTCTTCCCAAAATCTCTCCCAATAATGAAGATGCAAAATCAAAATGACAATAGTAGTAACAATAATAAAAATGAAAAATTAAAAATTCTTTTGTAGTCATACTCATTTAAAGAAAAAAATTAAATCAAAAATAAAAAACAAAAATAAAACAGGAAAAAAAAGAACAAAAATCTTTAGACTCAAAAGAACCAGAAAAAAACTAACCCTAACAAAAAATTATAACAAAATAAAATATATATATATATATATCCCATTTTCCCCTTTTTTTACTGTTTTAAAAAAAAAACTCAAAAAAAAATTTCAGGTTATATACATGCAAAAACATAAAAAAAAAAAGATTTTTAAAATATAAAACAAAACAAACAAAAAAGACACAAAAAAAAAAAAAAATTGCATGCAGAATCCTTAAAAAAAAAAGGGTATTTAAAAAATAGAACAAAAGAAAAAAAAAAAAAGACACCAAAAAAAAACCCAGAAAAAAAAAATCCGAAATAAAGATTAAAAATTTAAAGTAAAAAATCGTTAAAAAAAAAAAAAAGGCAAAGTAAGCAAAAACACAATACAACAATATATCGAAATCTAATGTCTAAAATTTAGTGTCCAAAAAGAAATGGCAAAAACAATATTAAGAAAAAAAAAAAACAAACTCTAAATAGGGGTAAAACCGGCAACACACTGTAGGAAAAAGAAAAACAACTAAAAAAGAGGTGTAAAACGGTAATTGTACTGTGTGGGAAGTCGACAATTTCTGCATAATAGGGGTAAAAATGTCAACTCACTGTAGATGAAGGAAAAACAACTAAATCAGAGGGGCAAAAAAGACTCTGCACTGTTAGACAAAATAGTAAAATATGTGAGGACAAAACCGTCATTCCACTGTAGATCTGTCAAATTCAACACATGGAATAGGGGCAAAATCGGATTTTTACTGTAGAAAGAGCAGCTACTGTGCATTACTGTAGCAACACTGTAAATCAATGTAGAAAAGTTACTGTGCAGTACTGTATGTTACTGTAGCTAAACTGGTGAAAAAAAAAAGAAGCAAAAATTACTGTGGAACACAATAGAAAAAACAGTAAAAAGCATCCATTCCTTTAGTATATTTACGAGTTTAACACCCGTACGTTGCACAGGGGAAGAAGGACAAAATAAATTAAAAATTGAGTATTATATAATAAAAACAGTTGGTTAAGATAAATATTATACTTTTAATAAGTATAATTCTTCTCAAAATCTCTCCCAATAGTGAAGATACAAAATCAAAATGACAATAGTACTAACAATAGTAAAAACGATAACAAAAACAAAAAAATAAAAAATTCTTCTGTAGTGATACTCATTTAAAGAAAAAAATTAAAAAAAAAAAAGAACAAAAATCTTTAGATTCAAAAGAACCGAAAAAAACTAACCCTAACAAAAAATTATAACAAAATAAAATATATATCCCATTTTCTCCTTTTTTTTTACTGTTTAAAAAAAAAACCAAAAATTTTTTTTTTTTTTTATCATGTTATATACATGCAAAACGTATAAATAAAAAAAAAAGGATTTGTAAAAATATAAAACAAAACAAACAAAAAAGACAAAAAAAAAAATGCATAATTCTTAAAAAAAAAAGGGGGGGGGGGGGGGGGGGGGGTCTTTAAAAAATAGAACAAAAGAAACAAAAAAGACACACAAAAAAAAACCCAGAAAAAAAAAATCAAAAAAAGATAAATAATTTAAAATAAAAAATTGTTTAAAAATCAAAAAAATGCAAAGTGAGCAAAAACACAATACAACAATATATCGGAATCTAATGTATAAAATTTAGCGTAAAAAAAAAAAAGGCAAAAACAATATTAAGGAAAAAAAAAACAAACTTTTAAATAGGAGTAAACCGGTAACATACTGTAGGAAAAAGAAAAGTAACTAAAAAAGAGGGGTAAATAACGATAATTGTACTGTGCGGGCAGTGGGTAATTTCTGCATTAGGGGTAAAAAGGTAAACTCACTATAGATGGAGGAAAACCAACTAAATCAGAGGGGCAAAAAAGACTCTGCACTGTAGACAAAACAGTAAAATATGTGAGGACGAAACTGTCATTCCATTGTAGATAAGCCAAAATCAGCATATGGGATAGGGGCAAAATCATCATTTCACTATAGGGAAAACATATATTGCACATCACTGGAGCTAAAAGTAATGTATATTACTATAACAGAAACATAAAATAAAAAAAAAATAAAAAAGCAAAAGTCACTGTTCATCATTGTAGAAAAAACAGTTAACCCCTTGCTCTCCTTTAGTATATTAGTATAATATGAAATTATAGAAAACATTTAAAGCCCTCAATGCTTCTAATATCTTATATATATATATATATATATATATATATATATATATATTTCAAAAATGTGAATTAAGAATGCATTGTCATTGGACAGCACCAAACACACCACAACACAAAATGCCTAGTCTCACATGCGTTAACCATCATAATAATAATTATGACTCGTCCATTCATTATCGCACGGACAAAAAGAAAAAAAAAAGTGACATTTATTGTAGAACATGAGGAAGGGAAAAAAAAAAAATAATTACCCTTGAACGCGTTTAGTTGATTTCAATAATCAATAAAAATCATATGAATGAGAAAGTGATAGAAGATAATATGATTTTTAGGAAATCTATATTATCACGTTTGGTTGATGATGTGAATCCTTTTTCAAATTGTGAAAATGTTATTTTACTGTGTTTAGTTATACATGATAATGTAATATTTTTATTATTTTTTAAAAAATGAACAATTTTTAGTACTTTAAGCCTCCTTTGGTTCATTTTTTTAAAAGACAATTAGTTATAATTTTTGTTAATTTAAAAAAATAAAAATTAAGATGAAAAATTTAAGTTTCAATTAGAATATCAAGCAACTAAGATTATATATATCTTACTTTCAAAAAAAGAAAATTTATGCATACTTATCAATATATATATATATATATATATATGCAGATCCGCGGTATACTGTGTTTTCAAATATTAAAAAAAAATCAAATACCTAATTAATATTTTTTTTTAACAAAAATACCTAATAAATTTTGAAAGTTTAATTCAAAAATTAAAGCAAACTAATTTTTTAAATAAACTTTTGAAATTTAAAAACAAAAGAAAAAGAAAAAATCTCCTCCATAATTGTCACTTTCCCTCTCTCCCCAAAGTGAAACTGTTGCAGGTAATGTCTCTTGTGTGATCCATTGTTAACCTGTAAATCCATTGTTACTAAGATCCAATTCCACCAATGGTATAGAACTCGACATCAACTCCTCCGGAATCAACCCGAACAACTGGTTATTCGCAAGCCTCAAAACCCGCAAATTCGGCAAAGGCCCAAAAGAGGGAAGCTTACCACTGACCTGATTGTTCCCCAAATCCAGAACTTCCAAGTTGCGAAACAGCTTAATGGCATCTCCTTTGAAGAACCCACCACTCAAACTGTTATGACTCAAGTTCAAATGATGAACGGTGTTCGCCAAGCTCCAGACGTTCTCCACCGAAACCGAAATCGAGCCATAGAACTGGTTACGGCTCAAATCGACACGCTCGACATTGCGTAATTGGGGCAAGAGATCGGCAATGTCGCCCCAGAGCTCATTGGAGTGCAAATCGAGGACCTTCATCTGCTGAAGATTGGTGAACCCGCCGGGAAATCCGCCCTTGAATCTGTTCTTGGCGAGATTGAGATACTTCAAATCCCAGAGATCACTGATCCGCTGCAGGATCGGGCCGTAGAACTGGTTCCCCGACAGATCCAAATGCTAAAGCGAGGTCATCCTTTTTTACGCCCCCACGTTGCCCCACGGCGGGGCTACGACGGAGATGATGGTCTGCCGGTGGTGGGATTGGCGACGGCGGGGCTGCGACGGAGATGATGCTCTGCCACTGGTGGTCTGCGATGGTGGAATACGACGGTGGTGGGCTGCGACAATGGTGATGGGATTGGCGACGGCGGGGCTGCGACGGAGATGGTGCTCTGCCTCTGCCGGTGGTGTACACTGTAGCAAAAGTACTGTGCCATACTATGCTATACTGTAGCTAATGAAGAGAAATCAGAGAGAAAAAATTCAAAAAACACTGTTCAATCCTATAGAAAAAACAGTGCAACCCTAGGTCTCCTTTAGTATATAGTAATATAATGTGTTAATCATCAATAAAACAACCTGAAATATAGTTGGTCTTCAGCTCCCACAAAAAACTTCTCGCACTTCAATTAAACATCGATCGACTATTCATATCTCACTCTTTTACCTTATCAAACCACTATAAAGATACTCACTAGTCACAAAAAGTTTTAAAAAATAAATAAATAAATAAATAATCTATATAATTCCAAGAAGCTCAAGCATTGATAGTTTGCAACACCATTGACGGCAAGGCATGATTAAGCAAAGGTAAATAATTCTGATTTTAGTTAATTTGTAGTCCAGTTAGATACACTTGTCTCTTTTACCTCTTTGGTATGCGATGTGGGAACTTTAGGAGAGATGCTACTTGATTCTTTAACGACAATTTTGGATACACTTTTCTTTGGGATCTGTAGAGGTGCTTATAAGGACTACAGAAGACGCTTGCAATTCTGCATATTTTGTTGGATTATTCAGCTAACTCGCTGATGTCTAAGATTATGGTCAAATCGCTTTATGATGATAATATTTTCTTATACCTAGGAGTGATATACATACAAATATTATAGGTATATGTACATGCTTACATGTATTGAGGAAGAAATGGAGACATACATGTATGTACAGGTCTACAGTTTTCTTATCGAGAGATAGTTGTATAGCTCCTAAGATAATGTTAGAATAGTCTAGTTAAACGACGCATTTAAGTCATGTATGCTCCCTGTTTGTTAGTCTTGAGTTTTGGATACTGTAATAATTATTCTATGGTTGAATTAAAGAATTTACCACAAGGTGAGGTAAGTAAATACTTCAACTATATCAGGAGAATAACAATAGCATGTTTTTTGTTCAAAAGATTTCTTGTTTTACAAATATTTTGTTTCACAAAATGATACGCTCCATGGCATTTTCATATATGCATAGTGCATTTGAGCATTCATCATGATAATGTTTCATAGGCATGTTAATAAAAAGAAAAGCTACTGTACCCTTATTCCCTATTTTAAAATGAAATGTGAAGCATGGTTTAGTACCTCAGTAGACAAGGAACGCAGGAGGTTTCCCTTAAGGCACGAGGTTTCCAATAAAGGGTAGCCACTACAATTGAAAATGAACAAGTTCCATGAAAAACACAGCCTATCGAGTACTAAGCCATAATTTACAATTGACAGGACCCCATGATGGTTTTGACTGGAAATATTTCAAAGTGACAAAAAAATGAGTATAATAGAAAGTTGAGGATTTTATACACAATTTGATTCATGCATATGTTTTTGCTTACTAAGCTTTGGTTCATATGGTTCTTGTGATACAGGTAAGTAGTCAATCAATGTTAAGAGTTGACTGAGGACGATGGTCCGAGATCTCATGACTAACCATTTAGGCACTTGATATGTATAAATACTTTTTTTTTGTTGTATATAGATTTTGTTAATTTAGGTAAGACAGGTTTACGAGAAGTAGCATCTTTTAGACTAGTTATAAGAGTTATTTTATAATTGACATGGTAGCTTATGCGGTGTTACATCAACGAACTCAAATCTTCTGTCCAATTTTTAGTGTCTTAAATGGTGTCTAATCAATAATATTATATCACATCATTTTAAAACGTTTGAAATGCTTTACAACTGATTTTTTATACCTTAAGAACTAAATTTTTTTAATGATGTGTCAAAATATGTTTGGTTAGACACCATTCGGGACACCAAAATTGGACATGAGATGTCAATCGCAAATCAACCCCAAACCCAAACTTCTCCGAGCCACATGTAATAACCAAATTTTTTACGGACTCGTAATTTCCTTATATATAAAAAGAAATTTAAGTTCGTACTATGTGTTATTGTGATGTTTCATGGAAATTAAGGATATCAATATGAAATTCATGATCTGATTATCAGAATATGTTTGAGTTCTTATAGTGTTACAAGACTCAATGACAGTTCATCGAATCAAGTATGAGGCCTTATGATGAAAAAGATAGAATCATAATTTATAATTTTGTTCTGGCTAATGAATGACCATGATAGCTTATGACATGATTAAGACGGTATTGCAGTATAATAAGTACTACTGAAATTATTCTGTGGCCGTCCGTCATTACGGATGCAAAATTGAGAATAAGGACTAGGATCACTCTAGAATAATCATGAATAATATTTGGAGCAATAAAGATTAAGTGGCTTCAAGTCTTAAGAAAAACCTTTACGCAGTCCAGTTATGTGCAGATAAATTTTGAACTGCAGTTCAATATTACTGGACTGTTGATAGTTAAAACAATATTGGTACTATCTGGATTATTAAGAAAATGGACTGCGTATTAGGAGGGAATGCCAAACATGACATTACTTGGAGGCCAAGTAATTATAGATAATTATGCAATTTTGGGATTTATTGATTTTATGGAAAGAATTAAGAAGATAAGTATGAAAAGATTTTTTTTTTTTTTTTTGTTAAACTCTCCACATGGTCGGTTGTTTTGGGACTTGGAAGACAAAATTTTGTGTTTTTAGGCCGAATATTTAATTCAAAGAAAGTTGAAGGAAAAAAAATAATTGTGAAATTTTTTGGAAATTCCACCTATAAATCGGGGTGGGTAGTGAGAATTGAACCATTTAGTTAGCTTCTCATTTTTTCTTAGTTCTCTTCTCAACTTTTCCTCGCTAGCACTTAGAAGGAAAAAAAAAAAAAGGTGAGAGTTAGAAGAACAAGTGGTGGCCGGTTGTATTGTGGAGAGGTTGAGCAAAGATTTCTCTCATTCAAGGACTAGAATCAACTCTTTCAAGCTCTAGAGGTATATTCTTGATCCCCTAACTAAAACTTTAATTAGTTTTGGTTTGAGGAATTTAAGTGTATTTCAAGTTATGGGATGTAAGAGCATAAGCTCACGTTCTCTTATTTTCCTATATTATAGCCTTTAATGGTTGATTTATGCTTGGGTTATCTTATTTTGCTAGCTCTAAGCATAAGTTTGATTTTATGCTCTATGATGAGTTTTAAGATTATTTGCATGCGATTATGCTCTCATATGTTTAAGTATGAAGATCTTATGTATGTTGGTTAAGAAATAAACCTAAAGATGCAATTTGATAAATTAGTAAGTTATCAATATTGTGTTTTTCAAGATAAGTGAATGGTTGAATTTTAAGAATGAATCCGACGCGCTGCATGATGATTTAGGCTCACGGCTTCGATCGTTCGAGGTAGGGTGTGCGGATTTTTAAACAAGAACCAACAAAATACAAACTGCCGGTTTTCGAAAATAAATTAGACAGATTTTTGGAAACTAAATTTTGAGTTCCTTAGAGGCCGAATTTGAATAAAGTTATAATTGCAAAGTTATAGAACACAGAAAACCCTAGGGGGTTACATAGACAGTTTCTGAAAAAAGGGCTCCAAAGGCCTCTATTTTTATCAGTTTGCAAAACTGGTCGGTCCAAGTACTATACACAGCTAGTATCTTTCAAAAAGAAAAACGGGCAAGTTAAAGACGAATTTCAGTTTCAGACAAGAAACAAAAATTGTAGGATTCGACGAGATCTACAACTTCTGTGAAGAAAACGTTTCTAAATTCTAAACCGGTTAAGAGATAAAACTGAATTTTCAAAACTATGCATGAAAGTGGAAATTACTGCACACATACTTTCAATTAAATTAAAAGGCTAATTCAAAATCAATTTTTAAGGTTTTACGACCCTTTTTTAAAAAGGAATTATGGTTTTACAAAAATAGTTTGAAAGAGGTTCGAATCCATTTGAAATTTCACAAGTGATTTTTAAACTTTAAAAAAGGCAATCTCAAGGATTAAATAAAGAAATACTTGATTTATGGAGCTAAGGTATTTTCTAAGAAAATAAGGTATTTTTAAGAAAAGGAAATAAAAAATAGACCAAAGTTACTTAAGAATATAGTAAAAATTATATGACTGAAAATGGTAGTCGGTTTGGAGACCGATTATTGTTTAATGAATATGTTATGGTTTAAATGATTCTTACGCCCTGTTTGATAACAAGAATATAACCTGTTATCGTGCCTTGTTGGAATGATAGATCAAGAACGTAGGATAACTTGTAAGTACAACCCCGCCTACAACATGGGCAAAAATGTTTTACTGTTTTGCATGTTTTCCAAAACTCATGCATTATTTATATGATGCATATGCCTATGTTTTATTATTGTGGCATCATGAAAGCATGCTCACAAGTAATAAATCACATGATAAGAACAATACCAAGTTTCAAGTAAGAAACAATTAAGATTCAAGTTTTCAAGTATGATCAGATCAAGAACAAGTTTCAGGTATGAAGATAAGCAAGTTGTCTTGTGTCGTACCGACCTGCCACAAGGGCGGGTTTGGTCCATGGTTTGAGTTCGATTGGACTAGCCGCCCCAACCACTCCATGGCTGTGTGCCATGGTACGTACACTCATGTTATGTAAGGGGCTCAAAACTAAGTTAACATAAGAAAGTATAATTGATTCATGTTAAGTCAACATAAGAAAGCATAATCAATTCATAAGAAAGCATAGTTGGTTCATGCATTCTTTTGCTATGATCATTTTGCGGGTTAGGAAGTTGTACTTGCTGAGCGAAAGCTCATTATTACGTTCATGTTGTAGGTTAAAAGCATGCAACCTAATGGGTGGGCCATGAGTACGATGCGGCAAGTGAAGGGCGGTGTAAGATACTACTACGCAGACTTTTTTGCAAATTCTTTTGAACTATAAACATATACATATATGTTTAAATAATTTGTACAATGCCAAGTATGTGATGTTTCAAGACTTCGGTTAAATGTAAGGATTATGTGTGACTTTTAATCTGTTAAACAAGTAATATGTATGCATGGTAAAGTTTACCTATATGGATTAGTTTATTTCTGTGGTGCTAAAAAAATATTATTATAAAATTTTCAGTAAGTTTAAGTATTTAAAGTTGAGATTTAATTTCAGTAAGCATGATAATGACCTACGTAGTCAGGTCGTTACACCACAGCCACTGCCATCGACGCTTGTAGTTGTAGAACGGCGATGTTCACATCCAATTAGAAGTTTAGACCACTAGACCTTGTGACCTCCTTCGATTGATGGCCGATTCAAGAGAGAGAGATCATGACTGTTTGTGTAGGAGAAAACTTAGATCTAAACAAAAAGGGTATAACCCATTTTTGGTAGGGTAGTAAACGTTCTTTAGGTGGGTTGACCGAGGTATATGGACAATCCACTTCGTGAGGGATCCATATATCACGCCGGGGAACATCTACCTCTCTGGGGATGATTTGGGCATTCCAACCTCTATCCCTATAACCCATCTTTCTTCAAAAAAAAAAAAAAAAAAAAAAAAAAAAAAAAAGAAAAAAACTGAAGAGGGTAAAATTGGAAAACATTAATTGATTTAAAAAAGAATAATAAAATTATGTCACCATTTATCATGTCTTAAAAAAATTCTATCTATTACAGTACTATATATAACGTATGCTATTTAGTATAATTTCTATCCATTGCAACTCAAAAAATTGAATTAGAATTGATGTATTTAACATTTTTTTTTTAGCATAGTTAATATAAGAAAAGGGAGACGACCATTAAAAAGCCTCAGCCATAGAAGTATAAAAATTAGAGTTAATTATATAATTATTTTGTGTAATTTTAATTTGTTTTCTAATTTATGTTTCTATTTTTAAAAATAATAAATGTATCCTTTAATTTCAAAACTTCAATTCCATCCCTCACACACTTTGTGGATGGAAAAATAAAGAAAAAAGGACAAAGATATCTTTAATTAAACCAAATCTATTTTTGAAAATATATTTTTGCTTGAAAAAAGATTGAGTAAAGTTTTTTTTTTTTTTTTTTTTTGTTTTTGTTTTTTTTTGAAGCAATTGTGTAAAGTATTTTAAACACAAATGTAAACATAAAATATAAGATATTTTCGTGAAATATTATATTTTTTATTTTCTGGTTTTTTATGTTTTAAACGAATAAATTATTTTTTATACACTATTTAACGGTATTGATGTAATTTTGCCTTTTTTTTTTTATTTTTTATTTTTTTCAAATTCACGAATGACATGAAAAATGGAATTGAAGTAAGTTTTTCCAATTCAAATGACATCTTCATGGTTTCTATAAGGACAAATTTCACTTCCTCCAACTAAAATGTAACAAAGTATTTCGAATTTCAATTTGACATTATTTTCCCTTGATCTTTGAAGCTTCGAATTTCCCTTCATAATTTAATATTTTTAACGGAAAAATACATATAGCACTCGTTGGCAGCATGAGTTGAAGGAATCAAATGTGAAATTACGAAGTTATCCTTATAATTATGTTAGAAGTGTAAATATTTAGGACTGATTGCCTCTTTTTTTTTTTTTTTTTTTTTTTTTTTTTCCATCTCTCTCTTGCTTTCACCTTCGACATGACCTGAGATTATTTAATCTTTTAACATGATTATAATGGTAACTTCATAATTATACATTTAAACCCCTAACTCATGTTACCAACAAGTGCCACGTGCATTTTTTCTTCAAAAATTTAACTGAGGAGTGAAATTCGCGTACGTTTCAAAATTCAAGAAAAAAGAATGTTACAAAATGAAGTTGAGGAAGCATTTTGTGTCCAACAAATCTAATCAGCTATGCAATATTGGAATTGGTGGTGGAGTAAAAAATCGACCTATCATTCAAGTAGTATTGGTTAAGTTATTTTTGTTTAACTGATGAGTCCATAATTTCTAAAAGATGTAAGAAATGTGAGATGGATGACACCAATAATCTTCTGTTTTTGTTATTTCGTTGAAAATATCATTTTTTCACCTATAAAATTTTGGCCATTTTGTATTATCCCCCCTCAAAAAAAAAAAAAAAAAAAAAAAAAGGCTATAAGGCAACGTGATGGGACAATAAATGCTTCCCCATTCTCATCACCGTCCTTCAAAACAATCTCCATCCATGCCTCCTTCCCCCCTTGAGGAAAGACAGGGACGTGGTCAGGGAATCTCCGTTGGGAGTATTGGAGGAAATGAGCTACAATATATATCTCTTATCTTAAAATTTTTTGTAATTTTTGAAATGTAATTTTGTGCATACCCATTTGTATTTGTCCTATTGATAAAATGGAGATTTTGCAAGTGTTGTAGAAACCCTTGTCCTAAAGTAGCGCCTTTACCACTATGTCACACAAGTGGATTTGGTATTTCTGTGTTCTGGAAAAAAAATAAAAATATATATATGTATATATTTTGTTTCCGGTTTAAAATTTCAAAATATAAAACAATAAGGGAAAAAAAAAAAAAAAACCTATGCAACAGTCCCAGCCATAATGGAATTGAATTGGAATTTTTCTGTCAACCACAATGATAAAAAATCCACCTTATGAGCCAATCTTTATTTATTTATTTATTTTAGTAATTCAGTTGAACTCCCAAGTCTCAGGACAAATGGAACGTGTATTTTCCTTTCCTATCTAATCTTCCTCTTGCATACCTCCTAAACATTTTGTGCATCTGCTAGAAGTAAATGTACAATTGTAAGTTCCTCAATTCATAATAGACCTGCATCTTCTGTCCAAATGTCATGTCCAAAATATTGTTCAACCAATTAGACTAAATCACCTCATATTATTGAATTAAAATACATATAACTCCGTTAAAACTTGCTAGAAATTTTAATGATGTGGAAATTTATGATACGTTGGATATGGATTGGGACATGAATTTTTGGATAGAATATGCGAGTTCTTTCATAAAAGCTATAGCTTCCTAAGAGATCGCAAGTATGGGTGAAGTCTACGTGCTCTCTCTTACGATGCCAAGGCTCGCGGAGTCCCCTAGCAACGCTCTTTCATAAAAGTGCTCCTATGTCTGCAATTGGCCCTTGCCTTTTGGTATGGCGACTCTCAATTTTCTCATCCATATCATATACACACACCCCCATCTACCTCGAAAAAACATTGCAAGTATCATGTGATGAGATCTATGAACGGTCAATCAAAATTTTAAGCCAAAGGAATAAATCATTAAAAAACCACATCCCCATTACCTCGAAAGAGGCTCAATACATGTTTTTTCTTTTTTTTTAGCTGAAATTCACGATTTATTTATGCTTACAAGTGGTAACTTGTAAAGACTTCATCCAAAAGACGAAAAGGAAAAACTCGTGGCACGTTACAGAGAGCACAAGAATATTATAGTATGCACCGAGGAGAGCACGAATTTGAATTATTTCGAAATAGAGGCATCCGGGCAATAAAGTTATACCGCCTACTGCTAGAAGTTCTACTTCTACCTATAAAATTTTGGTCAGAAATAGAAAATTATTGAAGTTAAAGACAGCATTATGAGGAGCTACGCTTTCGTTTGAAAATTTCCAAGCATCGTCGCTCCTCGTTGGCGGGGGGTATTCTTCCTGTACAAGTCATATCTTCACAATAAATTTGATCTATCCTCTTTCATTCTACAAATGACACAAAAGCCTTGATTGCCATTGAACTTCTTGTGATGTTGGTATTAGGGGAATAATCGCCCCGTGTGATTATCACACGTCGGTCGGTTTATCTGCAAGATGATTGGTTTGTGGAATTCGAAAGTAACGTATTAAACATCTGTTCAGCCACTTTCAAACAGTTTTGAAGAATTAGAGCTTCAGCCACGAATTCAAAAGCAGATTGTTAGGTACACCTGAAGAGAAATCTTTAGCATCGTTGCGCCACTGCCAAGTAACAGGCGGAAACACAATCAGAAACATACAATGTGCAATTGCACCAACAGAGTTTTTACACCTAGGTTCTTGGCTTATCAGTTTTCCAAGAACCGTTCTTCTATTTAATCTATTGTGCATGAAAACAAGCCGAACAGAAATTAGAGTAAGTGGAAATTTCAACTTACCATGCAAGTCCTAGGTCACGCCCATCTTCATCGCCTGTGAGCAATCATTGGTAATTGATGAACTTGCCTTGGCAGATAATTCCGAAGACTTGATATTTCCCTCGTGCTCTTTGTCAAATACGAACTCAAGTTGTTTCTCCACAGATTTGAACATAGCAGTTCGTTTGGATCTTAAGCGGTATGGAGGAGATGCATTAAAAGCCTTGCCATTAGGCCCAATGGAATTAGTACCATGACGAGTGGGGCTCTCGCACATACTTCCATCTTGATTTTCAGGCAAATCCAAACTGTCTTGTTCCAAAGAACCACGAAGCATGTTTCCATTTGATTCTGCATCTGATTTCTGAATTTTATTAGGAAGCATAGGTGTTTCAGCTTTACTCTTTCTCTTCCGTAGGATTGAAGGAGTATTGGGAAAGCTCAAGGCAGCCATTTTCAGAACAGATTCAGGACTAGGCAAATTCAAACCATTTTCCTTCACACTAGGAGTGTAGAAACTAGCAGGCGACGAAAATGGACTAGAATCCAAGGGAACACAGCCTTCTAACTTCGGAGGTTCGTAGTACAAAGAACCATGCGTCAAATATGGCAATGGAGTTCCAAGAACATTATCTTCATTTATTTCGGTGCTGGGTCCACCATTGTCAAGGCCACAATTTTGAGACTTCGGCTCACTGTTCATTACATGATTCTCAATTCTATGCTCTTTGCTGATCCCACAGCTGTCAAAATTTACTACCGACTCTGGCCTTTTGTGGCTCATATCCATATTTGATGAGCTAAGATCCATATTTGATGGTACTGGCTTGCATTGCACAGCTTTAGAATTGGCAGAACTGTTTGGAAGAATGCTTGTTGAACCACCTAAATTACATGGTGGGCCAGGAGATTCTAACTGGTGCTTGCCATCTTCATCTGTATTTATAACTGCGGTTCCTGTGGTATGGACAGTAGAATCCAATTCTTCATTCGAACAAACAAGTGGTTTTTTAGTTGCAGCACATTTATTCATATCTTTTAGACCAGTTTGGTGATTGCTCTTATTGACAGGTGGAAGATTCCCAGTTGCCAAATAGAAATCTAACTTTTTCTTCAAGGAACTATTCCAATGATTTTTTATTGCGTTATCGGTCCTGCATGCACAATCATATTTCAAATAGAAGACAACAGTCATACTCTAAGTCTTAATAACAAATTCAGAATTCTCTTGTCATTATTCACCAACTTTATTGGAAAACTCGAACATTCACTCTATAAGACAATCACCCGGAAAAACAAATACTTAGCAAATTCTAGAAATGGATTAAAAAAACACTGCAAATTCTTTATTCTACCAATAAAACTGACCATCTTAATAAAAAATCTTTTTGTTGCTTAACACATAGTAAAAAATAAGTGAAAATCTCACAACATTTGAGGAAGACATTAAAGAGCCTTTATTTTTCCTCCCTCTTTCCTAAGATAATTGTTAGCTACTTTTTCAGAAACATATGTGGAAATTCACAGGTAAAAAGAAACCAAGTAGCAATTTTAGTATCAGCATGGAAGAAAAACTTTGCGACTTCAATGAAAGATGCTTGCAACATCCAAAGTTCTTGGCCTTTTCATCTTAATATCCTCTAAAGCATATAGATGGATAAAATGAAAAGAATCAGAACTCTATACCGTTCATCCCATCACTGTCTGATTTGCAGGGTAGTCATGACTTATAAAATGTATTAAAACTAACAAAAAGTACCTTCCAGGTAAAACCTTAGCTATTTCAGCCCACTTGTTCCCATGCGTTCGATGGGCATTCATAAGGGCCAACTCCTCGTCTAGTGTCCATGCGTCCTTCCTAATGTCTGGGTTCAAATGATTGTGCCACCTGAATGAATTAGAAACATTGATATTATGGATATGCAATAAGTTACTTGAGAAAAAAATGTAGGAATGTTGACACCTTTCTTCCCCCCTCCATATGAAGAAATTGAAGATATCAAAGAAATAAAAAGTTTTAAATGATAATTGCCCCTTATTAAGGTACCAAACAAATAATAACAATAACACATACATCTACAAGCTAACAAGAGATCACTAGAGGTTTTTAAAAGTGAAAAAAGGAAAAAGAAAAAAGAAGGAAGAAGTAGGAGAGATCACTAGACAAAACGATAGCATTAACGACTAGTTGCTTTCAACAGGATATGATTTACAGCAAAGTGGTCAACTGGATAAATTGAACAGTTATAAAGGTCACCTTTCTCGGCACTGTTTCCCTATGCGACCAGGCAGAGACTTAGCTATCAATGACCATTTTGTCGCCCCATATTTCAATACAAGTTCAATGATTCTGTCATCCTCCTACAATCAGAAAAACAACATAGACTTCACATTCTTGAATCACATCAAAAACTACATGAACAGATACACAACGCACAGGAGGACACTAGGGAGCAACCTCTTGGGTCCAAGGACCCTTGACAAGTTCGGGATTAAGAACTTTCTGCCATCTGTGCAGACATTGCACTTCTGATCTATAAGAGAAAAACTCAGCTGCATAAAAATATCCAAATGTCAATAAGATGCATTAGTGCAAGCACAATATTACTACAGCAAGACAAGGTGAAAAATTTTCAGCAAAAAAACTACAAGGCGAGAAAAGAAGAAGCATGATAATTATGCTTTGTTTGTTTTGATTTTTTCTTTCTCTGTCAATAATTTATGCTTTGCTTTCTTCATGGCCTATAATGGCTTTGACGAGAGCTACATAGTGGAATGAAAATCTTTAGATCCCAAAATCTCAGGCTATTTGTTAACCACTATCACAAAACTTAAGTAGTTTAACCCAACAACATAAGTATTTTTTTTCTTTTCAACCCTATTTTAAAACTAGCAACTGTTTGTGAAAACCTTTTCCCACCACAGCTCTCTGATTTCGAGATATCATCCTTCATGTGTCTTCACATAACTTGCAAATTGTCCGGATACAACAACACAAGCATACAACTGCCAAATTTCTCCCTCTTTTTGGGATGAATGGTGCACTGGCAATCACCACTACACGACCATGGAATATTATTAGAAGCTAAAAATTAAAGAGGAAAGGCAAACCTATTTTTTTCCAACTCTTTCCCTTATAAGCTGCAACGGCCCTCCTTAATGTTTCATCCTGTGGCAATTTGTAAATGAGATTGGTAAGTACAAAAGGACACCAATAAATTACTGAATGAGAGAAAAGAAGAGGCGGATGCTGGATAGGAGGGTAGAAGTTGAACAAACAAAATACTGGTTAATGCAATGCTGTCATATCTATGTTGCAGCAATGTATAATTAGTGGAATCATGATTTCTCCTATTAAAAAAGAATACCAAAAGGAAAAAGAACCAAGTAATCCAAATTCATAAGATGACTTAACACAACTGATAAGGATGGACCTTCCCATCCAAATTTTCAAAAACCAGCAAAAACACAGGCATATATATAAGGGAAGTGATTCTGCCAAATTCATATAAGAGGTGAAAATAGGTACAATAATACCAACCTCCTGTGGAGTCCAACCACCTTTCGCTCGTCTAATTGGGCCACTCGTCCTCCTGCAAAAATGGACTTCCATAAATCAAACTCATCACCAAAATATTAAGATCGTAAACTCAACCATCACATTGGTTTTCGGCAGATGGGTTCACCAAAAACAAAAAAAAAAAAAAGTCACAATTGAGATCATCACAAAATCTGTATTGAGTAAACAATTCCGCATTTGTAAGCTGTAAAGCATATAACAGTTAAAAACACCAACTGAATTTCAGAACAGAAAAGGCATTAACGGGTACCGATGATTCGGCGACGTAGAAGCCGGGCTACAAATTCCCGGAGACTTGAGAAAAACACTTCCACTGCCTTCGGATACGGAGGAACTTGACGCTGCCGTCAATTGCTTGTTCTCGAGACAACACTCCTCTGATTTCACCCCACCCATCATCTCCTTCTACAATCACCTCCAAAACCCAAAATCCCAATCAGCCAAAAAATAAAAAAAAATAAAAAAATAAATCGTAACCGCATAATAAACCAATTACAATACTGAAAAGAAAAACCCTTCTAAAAGAAACGCAATTTCAACAAAAATTTCAAATCTCAGAACCAGATATCAGATCGACAAAAATAAGAACCAGAATCGCATCGCAGAAACTTAGAATTATAGGGTTTATGATCAACAAGAACACCAGAACGCAATCGGAATTACATAAATCAGAGCTCCATAACGAATTAAACCGATCGAAAACCAATTAAACAAACACAAAAGAAACGAAACCGACTCCGAATAATCAAAATTCTAATTTCTTTTCTTCTCCTTTTCGCTTCAGCAAGTAAAGACAAAGAAACAAAGAAAAACAAACCTCTTCAGGAGAAGAATTGGCGAGAACCGAACTGGAGCTCATCCCTAAAATCCAAGCCCTAAATCAAAAAACTCTCTCAGAGGAGACGAAGACATTAAGAAGAAGATGAACCAGAAGACGAAGAAGAAGCCGTTGAAACGAGGAGAGAGAAAGGAAGAGAAGTAAAAGAAGAAACAAATAAAAAAATGGGATTTTAATTTTTATATATAACGAATATATTTGGAGCACCGACGTCTCCGTTAAATTTTACCGTTACCGAGAGGGAGTTCTGGTTTTGTGTGGCCTTCAAGAAACCCTATAGGTTAACTGCCGTTAACATTTTGGGGTTTAGACGTTAAAAGTTAGGAGAACAAAAGTTTGAAACCTCAAACGGCACTCTTATTAGAGTGAAGCCCCACACCAACGTTAAACATCGAACACGTTTGGGGCCTTCTGATCGGCGGAAAGCATTCGCGGGCTTTTTGGGACCGTTGGATTAGGTAGAGTTGATCGGGGTTTAAGTGGGGCTGTGCTTTGGAAGTGTGAAAGCTACGCCTCAACTGATTGAAGGGCGGTTTAAGAGTTGACGTCATATCATGGATCGTCAACGGCTGGGATTGAACTTGGTCTTCTTCTGCATTTAATCTTTACCGTTTGTTGTTTGTAAAAAAAAAAAAAATCTCTATGCGATACAAATTAAAAACTCCCATACATTAAATACATATTTACGTCTAATTAAATAATGTGAGTTTGTGTTTTAATCGGATTCAACGTTTTGCTGCAAAATTTATAAATGCATTTAACATTTATAAAAATCCATATCCTACTTGAATTAGGATATAGCAGTCTATAAATAAGGTAGAAAGTTGCTTATTTACCCAAAAAAAAAAAAAAAAGAAAATTGCAAAAGGTATTGGTTGGGGGTGTATGGAACGAAGAGTAAGGTTAGTGGCTAATTTTTTTTTTTATTTTTTTAATACCTGTTATTCATACATGTCTTCTTTCATTTAATGGTTTTTTTTTTTGGAAAATTATATATTTTAAGTTTTTTAGGTTTAAAGTTTTTTTTTTTCTTTTTTTGGGGACATAATGAGAACTATGGATTGTAATTATTGTTGTTGAATGTCCTTTTTAAGTAAATTGGAAATAATTTTACAGAGTGTGAAAGGAGAGGTTTATTTTGAACGTCTTGTAAATGCTAATACTTCCATAGTATTTACGAGATTGAAGTGCCTGGTAAACCTTAATTCTGTTTTATAATTTCTATTAACTTTTTATGGATTATTTGACGTGCAAAGTTTTTATTTTTTATTTTTTAATACCTGTTATTCATACATGTCTTCTTTCATTTAATGATTTTTTTTTTTGGAAAATTATATATTTTAAGATTTTTAGGTTTATAGTTTTTTTTTTCTTTTTTGTTTTTTTCATGAAGAGAACTATGGATTGTAATTATTGTTGTTGAATGTCCTTTTTAAGTAAATTGAAAATAATTTTACAGAGTGTGAAAGGAGAGGTTTATTTTGAACGTCTTGTAAATGCTAATACTACCATAGTATTTACGAGATTGAAGTGCCTGGTAAACCTTAGTTCTGTTTTATAATTTCTATTTACTTTTTATGAATTATTTGACGTGCAAAGTTTTTTCTTTTTTTTTTTTTCGTAATTTCATTTTTACTCCAATAATCATTTTGAAATTGTAATAGAGAAGTAAGCTGGATCTCAATTATCAAGTCGACAAATATTAACAGAGCAACGTTGATGTAGAACCCGTAGATGAAATTACATGCAAAAGAAAAAGAAAAAAGAAAAAAGAAAATACCTAATTTAAAACAAAATCCATAATAGTGGTTTGGGTACACAAATTAAGATTTTTTATTTTTATTTTTAAACAATGCACAAGATTGTATTGAATCAGCACTCCTTGACGTAGGACACGTCTAGCGAGAGAGTTTGTGTTCTACTAGAATAATTATCTATTAGTTGGAAATTAAATTTAGCTTAAGATTCTTTAATATAATTGTAATTCTATTTTACGTTTTTTATAATGTTATGATATATAATTATCTAGCATTTTAATTGTGCTAGCATTCATAATAAGACTAGGATTGAAGAGTCTATAATGGAGGTCTTAAGTTTGTATTTGCTTTTGTTTTTGTATCAGTTTCTAAGTTTTGTGTCAAACTTCTATTCTCTCAAATGTTATTTCTATACGTGTTTTATTTGTAGTTGAATTAGGATTTACAATTATATATATATGGCAGTAGGCATTTATGTTGAGGTTGGGGAGCAGATGCATACAGAGAGAGACGGGTTAGCATTTTCTATTTTCTAGTTTTATGGAATTTAGACTGTGTGTGTGTGTATATATATATAAGTGCATGATTTGCTGTAATTTGATTACAACATATGTAACTCTCACAATAAGGGTTAACCACTATAAAGGTAAATTAAATCATTGTTGATTAAAGGTGAACCACTTAAGTGGACGTAGTTCTCACATTAAGGGTGAACTACTATAATGAATGTAGCTCTCACATTGAGGGGGAACAAGTATAATAGATGTAACGTTTACATTAAGGGAGAATTAGTGTAAGGGCGATTTAAATCATTGTTGATTTAAAAGTGAACCACTATAATGGATGTAACTCACACATTAATAAGGGTGAACTACTATAGTGGATGTAGCTCTTATAGTAAGGGTGAACAACTATAATAAACGTAACTTTCATATCAAAGGAGAATTAAAATAAGAATGAATTAAATCGTTTTTAAACTAAAGGTGAACCACTTACGTGGATGTAGCTCTCATATTAAGGGTGAACCACTATAGTAGATTTAGCTCTCACATTAAGGGTGAACAACTATAGTATATGTAATTTTGTGCATCAAGGGAAAATTAGTATAAGGGTGAGTTAAATCATTGTGTAATAAAGGTTAATCACTATATAGGACGTAGCTCTAACATTAAAGGTGAACTACTATAGTGGATGTAGCTCTTAAAGTAAGAGTGAAAAACTATAGTGGATGTAGCTTTCATATTAAGGGAGAATCAATATATAAGTGAATTAAATCATTGTTGAATTACATGTGAATCATTACAGTGGATGTAGCTCTAACACTAATGATGAACCACTATAGTGGACATAACTATAACAACAAATTAAGGTAAACAACTATAACTGACGTAACTTTCACTTTAAGGGAGAATCACTAAAAGGTTAAAGTCAATCATTATTGAATTAAGATTAAATCAAAATAGTAGACGTAGCACTCTCATTAAAAGTGAACCACTACAGTAGATACAGTTCTTACATTTACATCAAAATTTATCAATCCATTAAAAAAATAAAACGAGATCATTCACCTCAAAACCTTCCAAACTGTAAACAAAAACGAGGTCATCTACCTCAAAATAATCAAACTAAATCAAAATTCAAACGAGGATACTTACCTCAAAACCTACCAAACTAAAATTCAAATGAGGTCATTCACCTGAAAATTTATCAAATTCAATCAAAAGTCAAATGAAGTCATTAACCTCAAAACATAGCAACTCAAAACTACGTTGAAAACTTTCCCCAAAAATTCAAAGACGACATTACGTAAAAAACACAACCAAAACTATAAATCCCAAGTTTGAAATGATTCAAAATCCAAAACTTAATCACCAAATCCAAAATCTTTGAGAGCTACATGTGGCTTGATCTCTCAATAGAGTATGTAGGTAGCTCGGCTAAATATTTTTCGAGTGCAGCCACAAATCCAAACAAACCCAATTATCCCTTACACAACTCAAGTAAATATCATATTGCTACAATCAAAATCAAAAAGTTAATCACTAAAGTGGCCGTAGCTTAGATATTAAGGATGAACCATTATAATAGATGCAACTCACATATTAAGGATGAATCACTATAAGGGTGAATTAAATCATTTTTGAAATAGGGTGAACCATTGTAGTAGACGTAACTTCACATCAAGGATGAATCACAGATAAGGTGAATTAAATCATTGTTTACTCAAGGACAAACCACTATAGTGGACATAACTTTCACATTAAGAGTGAAACATTATTAGCGGATGTAGCTCTCAGATTAAGGATGAACAACTATAGTAGATGCAAATTTTACACGAAGGGATAATTAGTATAAGTGTGAGTTAAATCGTTGTCGATTTAAAGGTGAAGCACAATAGTGAATATAACTCTCACATTGGGTGAACCACTATAGTAGACGTATTTCTCACAGTCAGAGTAAACAATAATAATCAACGCAACTTTCATATTAATGGAGAATCAATATAAGAGTGATTTAACTCATTTTTAATTTAAAGGTGAACCATTATAGCGAGCGTAGCTCTCCTAGTAAGGATAATTCACTAAAGTGGATTTACCTCTCACATTAAGGGTGAACAACTATAATATCTGTAATTTTTAGATCAAGGGAAAATTTGTATAAGGGTGAGTTAAATCAATGTTGAATAAAATATGAACCACTATATAAGACAGCTCTAACAGTAAAGGTGAACCACTATTGCATGTGGACGTAACTCTCACAATAAGTGTGAATAACTACTGTAGATGTAGCTTTCATATTAATAGAAAATCAATATAATGGTGAATTAAATCGTTGTTGAATTACAAGTGAACCACTATAGTGGACATAACTGTTACATTAATGGTGAACCACTATAGTGGTTGTAACATAAAACAGTAAGGGTGAACAAGTATAATAAAAGTAACTTTCACATTAAGGGAGAATCACTATAAGGTTAAAGGCAATCATTGTTGAATTAAGTTTGAATCAATAATGTGGACGTAGCATCTCATTAAAGATGAACCACTATAGTAGATGCAGTTTTGACATTTATATCAAAATTTATTAAATTCATGAATACAAAAATGAGGTTATTTACCTCAAAATTATCAAACCAAATCAAAATTCAAACTAGGATATTGTTGGGGTAGGACTTCGCCTCCCCGTAACATCGTCACAAAGTCCTCAAAACTGCTTATCGAATGAAAGATGAAAGTCGGATCCCGATCTATTTGATGTTTTCAAATATTTGGTTTGGGCCCAACGAACGATCTCAACTTGGCTGAAGGGTTAATGATGAACGTTCGCACTCAATCAGTTGGTATTGTTTCCTTTAGGCCCATCAGTTCATGGACCGGATGAATATTTGACCCAACAAAGCAGGCTACGAACGACGCATGATTCTTGGTTTCCATATTACTGGTTCGTCATTCGTCGTTCATATGTGGCGAATGCTACAAACAATGGCTAATCCGATAACCACCAAGCCCACGATTGATTATGATGTCATTTCAGATCTACTTCAATAACCACCAGACCCACGATCGATTATGACGTCAAATCAGATCCACTTTAATAACTGCCAAACCCATGGACAATCGTGGTATCAGGACTCACATTTTTACACGTGTTTCAAATCATCTCTAGTGAGAAACCGCTCACTGCTATCTGTGGGCTCATACCCACTACTATTCCTTTATAAATAGAGGAAGACCCCCTTCTGAAAGAGGGGGGACAAATCTCTTTCTCTTATTTTTACTTACTAATAAACTATCGAATTACGCACAGCAATTACGAACCATTGTATTCCAAAGATTCATATATAGTGAAAAACCCACATACTCAAGAGAACGTAGCACATTTCCGACGAACCTTTCTACATATCGGTGTTGTTATTCTCATTTCTTTCATTTTCTGACTTAGTTTATTTTGTGATTATAATTGCTTTGTGATTTTCATAAGTTTATTTTGTGATTATAATTGTTTTGTGATTTTCATAAGCGATGTCCAAATATCCCAATTAATTTTCATATCATTATTCACTAACCTCGGTTAAAATTTGATAGTAGATTCCCAACAATTACAGTTTGGCCCCCACCGTGGGGCACTTGGCCATCATACACCGGAAATTCATAAAGTAGTTATGTCAAACAAATGCGAACATCAAGAGAAACCATTGCAGAGCAGTCCTGCTGCTCAATCAGAGGCTTCAACATTAGGAGGAAGTGCCCAAATCGCTAACTTGATGTGACTGGTTAAAGAACTTACACAGAAGCATAACACCCAGCAAAACCAGATGGAAAGCATCAGTGCTGAGAATCAAATACTAAAGAACCAGTTGGCAGCTGTTACGACGCAGGCCGCATACTCCTACTACTGTAACCCATATGGAGGGTATTCAGTAGGAGCAAGCACCGCGGGATGGCAACAAGCCACGCCCTATTATCCTCAAGGAATGCGGACCACAACACACAGCCCAGTGGCTCTAATGCAGCCTCTGTCCAAGCCAGGGAACACCCCAATAGCAGCAGAATGACGAACACAGACACAACCAGTACAAGGACCGAGCTCCAGAAGAAATGCGATTCCAACTTGGCGATCGATGCTCAAATTACCACCACTGCCAGAAGGTCCCGTTCCACCAGGGACGATGAATGTTGAAGTTATAATGCGAAACATAATGTCTGAGGAAATGAGGACATTGGAGGCACAACTGCATAAAGCGACAACATCAACTCCGGGGTTTGATGACCTCGCTCGCGGTGTCCGAGAGACACCCCTTAAAAAGCGAATAACAAACACGGTTACCCCTAAATTCGGCAGCATTTCTTTTCCAAGGTTTGACAGTTTTTCGGACCCTCATGATCAATTACTACAGTACAAACATGTAGTACAGTCGACGAACATTCCAACCGATATGCTCGATGACATGATGTGCAAACTCTTTGCACAAAGATTGAAAGGAGCCGCCCTAAGATGGTTTTGCAACCTCCCTCCTGAATCCATTGACTCATTCGATGAACTCTCGCTTGAGTTTATAAGAAGCTATTCCGTCTATATATAGTCAGGAAAAACCATGAAGGACCTATGGGGAGTGGTCCAAGGATCAAACGAGTCGCTACGTGCCTACATCAAGCGCTATAGCAAAGCAATCTCTGAGATTTCCAGACTAGACGATGGAACAACGAGAAAAGTACTGAAGAAAGGCCTGAGATATAAGTCCCTATTCAAGAACAAAATTTGTGCCAGATATCCGCCAACAATTCAGGATGCTATGCATCGGCCAAAAGGATTCATTGAGTTGGAAGAGGAGAATGAACGAGTCGAGCGTGAACTAGTTAGAACAAGAGAGGAGGTAACCAAAGGTCACGAAGAGCAAGAGAAAGCATTCAGGCGTGAATGTATACGCACAACAAGACGAACCGAGCCTCGAGAAGAACGGACGTTGAGGCGTGATCACAAGCGTCCTTTTTCACTACCCAAGTATGCGCTTGGCATCAACCTTTCAGAGCTAATCGCTCATTTGAAAGGCCGAGACTATATCACATGGCCAAATAAATTACCAGAAAATCCAGTGAGAGACATGAAAAAATACCGCGAATTCCACAAGGATCACGGCCACAACACCATTGATTACATGGCACTACGAGATGAAGTTACCGAGTTACTGAATAAGGGACACCTCAGGGAGTTCCTTACTGAAAAAGGAAGGGAGACGTACGGACTCGGTAGCGAATCAAAAGAGTGAAAGATTGAACAGCAGATCGAGGATACACCTTCATCACCACCGGTTCGAAAAACAATCGGGGACATCTATGGTGGTGCGGCGCATAGTGGAGAGACCGTGACCGCAATCAAGGCTCACCGGAGGAAGGCCTTATAGCCAATTGCGACAATCCTTCCAGACAATCCTGACGAGCATTCGATTACGTTTCACAGCAGTGAGGCTACCAACCTCAGCCGATCGCACGACGATGCATTAGTCCTTACATTGAACGTATCAAACTGCGAAGTCGGTAGGATTCTCATCGATAATGGAAGTTCGGCCTACATGTTTTTCCTTTCAACCTTGCGAGAGATGGAGTTAAAGGAGTTCGACATTGAGAAGTCAACTACAGTTCTTACTGGGTTCAATGGAGAGTCGACTACGACAATCGACAAGATCAAACTTCCTATCTTCGCTGCAAGAGAGAACAAGATGACCACGTTTTTAGTATTGGACTGCCCATCAGGATATAACATCATCCTCGTAGGCCATAGATGCATGCGACTCATTAACATTGGTTCATTGCCCGATGACACAGTTCATAGTAAGTTGGTGCAGTTTCTCCGAGACAATCAAGACTGTTTTGCACGGTGACATAGCGACATGCCTGGCATAGACCTCGAGTTAACAATGCATCGACTCAACGTTGATCCTAGCCATAAACCAGTTAAACAGAAGAGACAGAAGCTCGGTATTGAGCGAAATCAGATCGTCAACGAGGAAGTGCGTAAGTTAATCGAGGCAGGGTTCATAAGAGAAGTTCACTACCCAGAATGGCTGGCGAACGTTGTAATTGTGAAAAAGAAGAATGGGAAATGGTGAGTCTGAATCAACTTCACCGATTTGAACAAAGCCTGCTTGAAAGGCAGTTTTCCATTACCCCATATCGATCGTCTGGTTGATGCGACCGCCGGGCTTGAACTTCTCTTGTTCATGGATGCGTTTACGTAAAATAAAATAAAAAACTATGAAATCCCAAATTTGAAATAATCCAAAATCCAAAAACAAATTCACAAATCCAAAATCCCTGAGAACTACACATGGCTCGATCTCTCAATAAAGTATGTAGGTAGCTCGGCTAAATCTTTTCCAAGTCCAGCCACAAATCCAAACAAACCCAAATATCCCCTTACACAACACAAGTAAATATCTTATTGTTACAATCAAAATCAAAATGTTAACCACTAAAGTGGACGTAGCTAACATATTAAGGGTGAACCATTATAATAGATGTAACTCTCATTTTAAGGATGAATCATTTTAAGGGTGAATTAAATCATTCTTGAATAAGGGGTCAACAACATTAGTAAACGTAGCTCTAACACTAGGAGTAAATCACTACAGTGGACATAGCTCCCATATTAAGGGTGAATCACTATAATAGATGTAACTTCACATTAAAGATGAACCATTGATAGGGTGAATTAAATAATTATTTAATCAAGGGCAAACCACTATAGTGGACATAACTCTCACATTAAGAGTCAACCACTATTAGTGGATATAGCTCCTACATTAACGTTGTGATAGTTATCAGTCCTTAGAAAGAAAATGGTAAGCTATGTAGTCCCACATCGCTTGGGAATGAATATATGTGATGGTTCATAAGTAAATATACCACCTCTTAATAGTATAAGGTCTTTTGGAGTGAGATCATCTTGGCTACACAATCAAAATTCAGTATGGCTTTTCATCCACAAATCGATGAACAATCTGAAAGAACCATTCAAATTTTGGAGGATATTTTGCGGGCTTGCATAATTGATTTTTAGGGTTCATGGGACAAGTTCTTACTCTTAGTGGAATTATACGATAATAATAGCTTACAGACAACAAGATATGACCCCCCTTGAGGCTTTGCATTGACTATCGAGAGCTGAACAGGACTACAATGAATTGAAGATTTATTTGATCAACTGCAATGTGCTACTCATTTCTCCAATATAGATTTACAGTCGGGTTACCATCAGTTGAAGATCAAAGAAGACGATATCTCTAAAAGACAGAATTTTGAACTAGATATGGACATTATGAGTTCTTAGTGATGCCTTTTGGTTTGACCAATACACCAACAACATTCATGGGCCTAATGAATTGAGTATTTAAGGAATACTTGGAGCGATTTGTAATCGTATTTATTGATGATTTCTTGGTGTACTCACGGTCTAAGGAAAATCATGAACAACATTTGAGACTGGTCTTGGATATCCTTTGTGAGAAGCAATTATTTGCGAAGTTCAAGAAATGTGAGTTTTGGCTAGATGGTGTTCCATTTTTAGGTCATCTCAAACGACGATATATCTATTGATCTTAGCAAAGTGGAACCAACCTATCCTACACACGACCTCGAGCTAGAAGTTGTGTATTCACTGACCACAAGAGCCTCAAGTATCTATTCACACAAAAGGAGTTGAACATGCGACAATGTCAATGGCTAGAATTGATGAAAGACTATGACTGCATCATTAACTATCATCTAGGAAAAGGCGAATGTTATTACAGATGTTGGAAAAATGGTTCCGATATCAGAGTTATAGCGCAGCGGAAGTTTTAAAATTTTTATGCCTATTCAGAAAAGAAGCTCATGATGTATATAACAATAAATTAAATACAAGATGAAATGTACCTTGTTTCTCGGATTCCGGAATTGCTAGAGCGTCGACCAACGTGTCTTCTCTACTATTCTCAGAGTGTGTGTGGGCACACGTGCTATGAATCCAAGCAACCGGTAATTCTTCCGAAGTCTAGATCCCACTTTCTCAATCCTGATGTACCTCGTTGAGAATTCGATCCAGGTTCGTTCTTCAAAACTATAAAACAGGAACCGGTTAACCTTCTATGATAAATATCACTCGGCCTAACCTTCCTCACAGTTTTGATTCAATGAAAATTTCTCTCTTTTTCTCACACCCAAGAAGGATGAATTTTTCTCAAGCACAAAAACCTAGATTTTGGCGTTTTTCTCTCTCCCAAAAACGTCCACCTATGAGCATGATAGGAGAGTTGGTTTTTTCAAGAACCCCTAGCCTTTATATAATACTCAATCCTTTTTCAAAAATATCTCCTACTTGAAAAATTATTAATAATTATTTTTCTGGATAATCTTTTGAACCAAAAGATCATTCAAATTTCGGGCTAGGTTTTTTAAACCTTATGGATGGTTTTTTTTTTTACTAGGAGAAACTCAAAAAATTCGTGCTCCACCTCATATGGATATTGATTGGTGGTTCAAATTTAAATCAAGAATCTAGACTAGTCAAAAAGTCCTTATCCTATCTAGGTTCAAACTCCTTTTAAACCTTTGAATTTAAATAAGATTTTCTTATTTGAATTTTAATAAATATTTTCCACAAACATTATCCATATTTAATTAATTTAAATAAATGGAATATTTTAGATTTCCTTTCCACCAAAAAAATGCACCATTCTTTTAGAAAAGAAAATCTATCAAATAAGCTCTATTATTTAAATCAATTAATAATTTAATGTTTGTAATATATTTAAACAATTTTTAAACAAAATCTTCTTCCCTCCATCCATTAAAAAACCGTGCCCAATAATTAGGAGAGAAAGATTTTGTTTTCAAAAATTAAATAATTCAAACATAACTTTATTTCCAAAATTCAATTAACCAAAATAATTAACAAATAATTATGTTATTTACAACCAATCATATGTTGACAAATCACATTATTTGTCTTCATTAATTTCACATGTCCAATCCTTTCGGGATTGCATGTTAGAGAGTACCATGTCTTAATAGACGTTATTAAATTCCTATTTAATTTACCAATCTCATTAGGAACAAATCCCAAGACGCTTCGTGGAACTATATGAGCTAGTAGAGGGACCCGATGAAAATATGTAAAGAGGCACCTATAATTGTGAAAAATTAATCCTGGATTAATTATTCATCAATTATCAACTTCAGGACTATTCCACTAAAAGTCTGAAGCTGAACTCCCATTTACATACCATATTATCAAAGCTCTCTAATGCAGTGCTTCTTCAATGATCTATTCATCGCTTGCTTAATCCCCATGTGTTATCCATGATTGAATTAAGGACTTTTTCCATTTTACCTTTTCAATCGTTTTAACTTAAAGTTCCATTATTCTCCATTGAAAAAACCACCAATTGTAAAGCCATACAATCGATAAACCATCAGAGAACACAAAATAAACCGATGGCCAAGATCTTGTTATATTATCTTTCAATTCCCGAATAATGCCTTTAAGTAGATAACATGTACTATCGTTAAGATAGCTATGGATTCCGTATCTATGAATCTTGATCTCTCCGTCCATAAGTCATACACCCAAAACACAAGTATATTGACCATCGATTATCAGTGTCTCACCAATAGTGGATCATAGTGCATAAGTCATGGATGCGAACTCAAGTATTCATTTCAGGATTAAGATTAATGCAGGATGATAATCAAAGCGTCATTGATTCTTATAAAGGACTTATTAAACCGAATCAATTAACACCTTAGGTCCAGTCCAATGTCATACCTTAATACTGGTATACATTAAAATTTCTACTCGGAACTAATCCGATGGTCAAGACAAACCATCCCTCCAAGGAAGTAGACAACCTTTACAATTTTATCATAAATAAGATCCCCAAATCTTATTCCATCGATTGCGGACCATTTATTTAGACTGTTATCAAATTACCACGTCTTCTATGTATACCCCGTATACATATGGTAATCCGATATACTACCAACAGCCAAGGAGTATTTTATGTTTGCTCAAAATAATCATACAATCAACAAATGAAAGTAAATAGGACACAACTTATTAAACATGAATAACCTCTTTTTATTAAAATCAAAATGTCATATTTACAGAAAATCCCTATAATTGATTTTCTATCCATAGGGCACATATAGATCCCAACAGCAGATGCCTTGAGTAGGAAGAATTATGGGTCTTTTGCCTGTTTATAGTCTATTTCTACCCCTTTGAGAGTGGAGATTCAAAGGTTTTGATTGGAGATTATATCCGAAAGAGATTTAGGTTATCTTGCTGCCATGACGATACAACCATCTATTCTAGAAAATATCAAAGAAGCTTAGATGAATGATTCTATGGTTCAAAAGCTTAAAGCCGATGTGGGAATTGGAAAACGTCCAAAGCTCGTGATCACTGAGGATGGAGCTTTGAGGTATGGGAGCCGATTTTATGTCCCAAACGTTGAGGAAATTAGAAGAGAGATCATGTACGAGGCATACCATACACCGTATCCTATTCAATCGGGAGGTACCAAGATGATTTGGGACTTAAGGAGGCACTGTTGGTGGATCGACATGAAAAAAGACATAGCAGATTACATTGAGCATTGGTTGACATGTCAACAAGTTAAAGGAGAACACCAGCGACCTTCTGGTCTTTTGCAGTGTAATAACCAGAATTTTTACGGACTCATGATTTCCTTAAATAAATCTAAGTCCGTACTATGTGTTATGTAATGCTTCGTGAAAATTATGAATATCGATATGAAATTCATAATTTTATTATCAGTATATGTTTGAGTTCTCGTTTAATTAGCTATGAGACTCAATAATAAGTTTATTATGCTAAATATGAGGTCTTTTGATGGAAGAGGTAGAATAAGGATTTATGATTTTATTCCGGTCAAAGTTTGACCCGGATGATTTAGGATATGATTAAGACGGTGCTGCAGTATAATAAGCAGTATGAAAATTATACTGTGATAAACCGTCATTATGGATGAAGAAGTAAGAATAAGAATTGGGATCATTCTAGAAAAAAAATCAGAAATAATATTTGGAGTAATAAGGACTAAGTAGTTTTATGTCCTAAGAAAATCCTATACGCGGTCCAATTAAATGCAGATGAATTCTGGACTGCAGTATAGCAAGCAGTATGGAAATTATACTGCGAAAAATCGTCATCATAGATGAAATAGTAAGAATGAGGTTCAAGACCACCCTAGAAAAAATCAAGCACATTATTTAGGACAATAAGGGCTAAGTAGCTCTAAGTCATAAGAAAAATCTATACGCAGTCCAATTATACGCAGATGAATTTTGGACTGCAATCCAATATGACAGTATTGTTATTAGTTGAATGCAATATTTGTAATATCTGCATTAGTATGAAAATGGACTGCATATTAGGAGAAAAGCCAAACGGAGCCCTAATGGGGGGGACACCTCATCATGGATTAATATGAAAATTTTTGGATTTTTGGAAAATAGAATTAAGTCGATAATTATGGAGATAACTTGGCCTCCAAGGAAACCCATCATGGCCGGCCACCTCATAAGGACCAATAAGCAAAATTTTGCTTTTGGGGTTAGATGTGCAATTTTGAGAATAAAAAATAATTCTAGAAAAGAAATCATTTTTCACCTATAAATAGGTGAGGTGGGTTAAAAATTGTGACCATTTAGTGAAGCCCTAACTTTCTAGTTCACTCTCAAGTCTCTCCCTCCCCTAGGAACCGAAACCAAAAAGAGAGAAAAAAAAATGTGAAGGTCGGATTTTGTAGAGTGAAGCAAGAAGGAAAATTTTTGGATCCAAAGTCTAGATCCAACTTCAACGTCATAAGGTAATCCTCCTAAAACGCCTAAGCCTCTCAATTAAGTTTTGATTCAAAGATTTATGTGTATTTCATGTTGGGTATGTAAGAGCATAAGCTCACCTCTACTTTTCATGCCATAGCCTAGATTTGGTTAATCTGTGCTTGATTAAGGTTTATTGGTCTTGATTTATGGTCTGATGTATGTTTTTGATGTTATGTTTTAGAGAATATGTGGTATCTGTGAATGCCTAGTAGGTGTTTGTTATATGTCCCCACATGCTTAAGAAGAAGCATGGTAAGCATGAATGATGGAAATGAGTTGGTATGATTAACCCCAAAACCCTAATTGGTATGAGATACCATTTGGGTTTTGTAAGGATATGAAATCAATGCGTGATGATGAAAACTATATGTAATACACTGCATGTTTGATGTAGGTTCACGGTTGGGACCGTTTGAGGTAGGGTGCGCGTAATTTTACTTAAGAATCAACTAAAGATGAAAACTACCAGTTTCGGGAAAAACTGGACAGTAATCTGGAAATGAAATTTTGAGGCCCTTAGAGGCCGAATTTGGAAAAGATTAAAACTACAAAGTTGTAGAAAACTGAAAACAATAGGGGACTTCGTGGACAAATTTTGAAAAATAAGCTCCAAAGGCTTCCGTTTTTGTGAAAACCCGAGCCTGGTCTGCCCAGATCGTGTGCACGGACAGGCAAGTTCAACAAGGAAAAAGAGTAGGTTAAAGGTAGAACTGGGTTTTGAGCAAAGAACAAAAGTTGTAGAGTTTTTCAAGATCTACAATTTTCATGAAGAAAATGTTTTCAAATTCTAAACCAATTTAAAGATAAAAGGGGATTTCCAAAATTATGCAGGGTACAAAGAATTCCTTCACAGGATTTTCAAAACAGTGCATGAACAAGCAATTCCTACACATGCACTGATAATTAGAATTATGGGACTATTTTCAGCATGTTCTCTCAGACTTAGACAGTTTTAATAAAAATAGTTTATAAAATGGTTAATCAAACAAAGTCTAGTACGGAAAAGAAATAATAAATCGGGCCAAGTAATATGGTAACAATAGTAAGACATATGATCATCGGATAGTCTACTAAATTTATTTGGGTTAAAAATTATTTCAAAACATAGTAACAAGATGATGACCATTAGTAACCGGAAAGGCTACCAAGCTATTGGGTTGGGCCTAAAGCCCATGGTTACCAATAGTAACCTAATAGGGCATGACTTTAAAAATTGGGCCTTAGTAACCCAATAGGGTTTTAAATTAAATATGACTTGGGCTTATACCTAGGGTTACTAATAGTAACCTAATAAGATGCTAAGTATGATTGGGCCCTAAACCCAAAGTTCATTAACACATCAGACAAGATACTGTTTGATTGAAATTGGGTCATGTGCCCTAGGGTTACACTTAGTAACCAAATGAGCTATCATGGTAGTGTGTGGGGGACATGTAACTAGGGTTACTGGTGAATGTTGGCTAGGATACCAGCATTGAATGTAATGGTTCATGGTAAGATAGAATGACTCTTATCTTACACCCTGTTTGAAACAGGAGTATGAATTGTTGTCGTGCCATGTTTGGACAATAAACCAAGAGCGTAGGACGACTTGTAAGTACAACTCCGCTTACAGCATGGGCAAAATGTTTTTATTGATTTGCATGTTTTTCAAAAGTTCCTGCATGGATTTACATGATGCGCATATGTTTTATGTTCTATGTTTTATGTGTTATGTTTTATGTTTTATTATTGTGACATCATGAAAGCATGTTCACTAATAATAAAACACACGATAAGAACAAGATAAAGTTTTCAAGTAAGAAACATTTAAGAATTAAGTTTTCAAGTATGATCAACTAAGTACAAGTTTTCATGTAATAAGTTAAGATAAACAAGTTTCTTGTGTCGTACCGACTAGCCGCAAGGGCGGGTTTAAATGGTTTGGTCCATGGTTTGAGTTAGATTGGATTGGCTGTCCCAACCACTCCATGTTAAACGGTTCGGTTCATGGTTTGTGTTGGATTGGACTGACCGCCTCAACCACTCCATGGATATGCGCCACGGTACGTACACACATGATACGTAAGGGGCCCAGAACCAAGTTAACATAAAAAAGCATAATTGATTCATAAGAAAGCATAATCGGTTCATGCATTCTTTTACTAAAAATGTTTTGCGGAATAGGACGTTGTACTTACTGAGCATAAGCTCATAACTTACGTTCATGTTGTAGGTAAGCAACCTACCGACAATACTTGATGCAAGACTGTGGAAGGATGACACCACAGACTGTGAAATTTGGGGTGGACACCGCCACGGGTTTTGAAAATATGTTATGTAAAATGTGTTTCTATTATGTTATGATAAGTCGATTGTACTTGTTTATGATAACTAGTACGATTTGTTAAATATGGTTTGAAAGCTGGGCACTCAAGTGAGTACATATATATAAGTATGAGTATAAGTCAAGTTTAAAATTAAGTTGAAATTTAAATTTTGAAAAAAGGATTTTTGCATTTTTAAGTAAAAACAAAAGTAAGTTTTAAAATGAAGTATGTTCGAGTAAGCACCGTAAACAGTAAGGTAACGACCCCTCGAAATTGGGTCGTTGCAAAGTTAAGTATTTAAGTTAAGTAAGTACGATGTCACGGCCCTACGTAGGTCGTGTCGTGACATGCAATCTCTAATGATACTCGATTGGAAATGGGAACATATGATGTTTACGTAAAAAAACAAAAAAAACAAAAAAAAAAAAAAAACCAAAACTAAGAAATCCCAAATTTGAAATGAGTCAAAGTAAAAAACTTAATCCCCAAATCCAAAATCCTTGAAAACTACATGTGACTTGATCTCTCAACAAGGTATGCAGGCAGCTCAGCTAAATCTTTTCCAAGTGCAGCCACAAATCCAAACAAACTCAATTATCCCCTTACACAACACAAGTAAATATTATATTGTTAAAATAAAGGAATTTTTTTTCCGTATTAGTGCACCTTAAACTTATTAGAGAGTTGCAATTTACATCCCGAATTTTTAATTTTGGCAATTTGTTGTTGGGATATATATGTGCCATAAGGATAGAAAATCAATTCTAGGGATTTTCTATAAATATGACATTTTGATATTAATAAAAATATGTTATTCATGTTTAATAAGTTGTGTCATATTTACTTTCATTTGTTGATTGTATGATTATTTTGAGCAAACATAAAATACTCATAGGCTGTTGGTAATATATTGGATTACCATATGTATACGAGGTATACATAAAAGACGTGGTAATTTGTAAATGTTGTCTACCTACTTGGAGGGATGGTTTCTCTTGACCATCAGATAGGTTCCGAGTAGAAACTTTAATGTATACCAGTATTGAGGTATGACATTGGATTAAACCTAAGGTGTTAATTGATTCGGTTTAAAAATTCAATTTATAAGAATCAATGACGCTTTGATTCTCATCATGCATTAATCTTAATCCTGAAATGAATACTTAAGTTCGCATCGATGACTTATGCACTTTGATCCACTATGGTGAGATACTGATAATTGATGGTCAATATACTTATGTTTTGGGTGTATGACTTATGGACGGAGAAATCAAAATTTATAGATACGGAATCCATAGCTATCTTAACGATAGTACATGTTATCTACTTAAAGGCATTATTCGGGAATTGAAAGATAATATAACAAGATCTTGGCCATTGGTTTATTTTGTGTTCTCTGATGGTTTATCGATTGTATGGCTTTACAATTGGTGGTTTTTTCAATGGAGAATAATGGAACTTTAAGTTAAAATGATTGAAAAGGTAAAACGGAAAAAGTTCTTAATTCAATCATGGATAACACATGGGGATTAAGCAAGCAATGAATAGATCATGGAAGAAGCACTGCATTAGAGAGCTTTCATAATACGGTATGTAAACGGGAGTTTAGCTTCAGACTTTTAGTGGAACAGTCCTGAAGTTGATAATTGATGAATAATTAATCCATGATTAATTTTTTACAATTATAGGAGCCTCTTTACATATTTCCAACGGGTCCCCTCTACTAGCTCATATAGTTCCACGAAGCGTCTGGAGTTTGTTCCTAATGAGATCGGTAAATTAAATGAAAATTTAAAAATGTCTATTAAAACATGATACTCTCTAACACGCAATCCCGAAAAAAGATTGGACATGTGAAATTAATGTAGACAAATAATGTGATTTGTCAACATATGATTGGTTGTAAATAAAATAATTATTTGTTAATTATTTTTGTTAATTAAATTTTGGAAATAAGATTGTGTTTGAATTATTTAATTTTAGAAAAACAAAATGTTTTTCTCTCCTAATTAATAGTGCACGAATTTTAATGGATGGAGGGAAGAAGATTTTGTTTCAAAATTATTTAATATATTCGTAACATTAAATTATTAATTGATTTAAATTATGGAGCTTAGTTGTTTTTAATTTTCTTTTCTTAAAAATTGGTGCACGGTTTTTTGGTAGAAAGGAAATCTAAAATATTTCCTTTATTTAAATTAATATAATATAGATAATGTTTGTGGAAAATATTTATTTAAATTCAAATAAGAGAATCTTATTTAAATTCAAAAGTTTAGAAGGAGTTTGAATCTAGATAGGATTAGCACTTTTTGACTAGTCTAGATTCTCGATTTTAATACCGATCAACCTCCACATTATGTGGAGGATGAATTTGAATCTCCTAGAAAAGAAGGGGACGAATTTTTGGAGCCCCTCCCTTGCAAAAAACGTCTATAACGTTCAAAGAATCTAGCCCGAAATTTAAATGATTCTTTGGTTCAAAAGATTATCTAGAAAAATAATTATTAATTATTTTTCAAGTAGGAGATATTTTTTAAAAAAGGATTGGAATATTATATAAAGGCTAGGGGTTCTTGAAAAAGCTAACCATTATCATACACACAAAGGAGACGTTTTAGGGAGAGAGAGAAAACACCAAAACTAGGGTTTTCGGGCTTGAGAAAATTCGTCCTTATGGGGTTTGAGAAAAAGAGAGAATTTCCATTGAATCAAAACTGTGATGAAGGTTAAGCCGAGTGATATTTTTCATAGAAGGTTAATCTGTTCCTGTTTTATAGTTTTGAAGATTGAACCTAGATCAAATTCTCAACGAGGTACATCGGGATTTAGAAGGTACGATCTAGACTTCGGGAAGTATTATCGGTCACTTGAATTCATAGTACGTGTGCCCACACACACTCTGAGACGTGGGGACTCGAGAATAGTAGAAAAGATACGTTGGTCGACGCTCTAGCAATTCCAGAATCTGATAAACAAGGTACGTTTGATCATAGAATTAATTTATTGTTATATACATTATTTTAAAACTTCCGCTGCGCCGTAACTCTAATATCGGATCCATTTTTTCCAACAATTGGTATCTGAGACAACTCATGATCATGTATATAACATAAATTATTTGATTAAATGAATTTCTCTCTATGCATTAATGAAATATTTTAGAGAGTTAGCACTCTAAGTTTTATTTTGTGTATGTTAGATATATTGTGAATGGATGTATAGATGAATGAATGCTTTATATTTTTTTTTAATATATGATACTTATTCAATTTTGCCGGTTATGATTCCATAGAGGTTATAATTTGTATCTAGGTTTTTCAAGTGTAATAGATGCGGTCTATTATCATTGTTAGGTCGTTTTTTTCAATTCCTAGAATTTTTGTAAGCCGGAAACGGCGTAGGAATTTTTTTTTTTTTTTTTTGTGTAAATTCAGGCTACAATGGATTCAAGGAGATTGAAGATGAAAGAAGATATGAAAATTTTCAAAGGATTTGATTTTTTTTGAAATTTGAAAATTTTAATTAATTCAAATTTCATAATTATTGATGTTTTTTTTGGAACAAAAATCACATTAAATCCTTTTGAAAATTTTAAAATTTCCAATGATATGTGATCTTGATAATTTGGAAAATCAAAATTCAAAATTTAAATTTAAATTTAATGGAAATTTTTATTTATTAAGAATTTTTAAAATTTTGTGATTTTAATTAAAAATTGGAAAATCACATTTTTTTCGAAAATTTAAAATTTAAAATTTAAATTAAAAACGTGTTTCATTTAAATTTTTTGATATTTTATAATTTTGATTAAAATTAAAAATCACATATAATCTTTTTAAAAAATTTTAATTTATTTTAAATTTAAAAGGACGTGATATTGGTGAAGGACTACACATTGAAGAATGATACAAGGCATGGATCTACAAAAGAATGCCGATATATGTTTCGGTTAATTTTTTGTAAATTTTGTAATTTTCTTTTCCCTAGGATGGAATCATGATTCATAGCTATTTACATATTTTACAAATCATGAATGATGCAATGCTAGATAAATATGTTATACTATTTCGCGATGTATTTATAACATGCCATATAAACTATATAAACTAGGGAGTGTCACTCAATAAATATTGTTTATGCATGAAAAACACCCTAATTCAAGAGATTGAGTGGGAGAAGGTTTTACATACTAAGATCTACGTCCTCTATCGTTAGTTCAATAGTTATGCATGGTAGTGCCTACTAGGGGTGGCAATTCGTGTCACATGTCGGATTCATGTCGTGTTAGAGCCATTTCAAATATTTTCTTCCCCAACCCGAACACGACCGGTGACACGAAAACGACTCAAAACCGCGACACGAACACGTAACGGGTTGACATGACATGAACCGAACTTGACCTGCGACACGAAATTGACCCGCGACACGAATTTGACACGAAATTCAGGTTGGACCCGAAATTGACCCGAAATTGACATGAAATTGACACGACATTTGACCCGAAATTGACACGGAAAAATTCGTGTCGTGTTCGGGTTCTACGGGTCCAACCCGAACCCATGAAATTCGTGTCGTTTTTAATTCGTGTCATCATGTCGTGACCCGTATTGCCACCCTTAGTGCCTACTACTCGGGTTCGACCCGAGAATTCTCTTTGGATATGTATCTTACCTAGAGCGCACACTGATTTGAATTTCCGAAAGGATAACAAGTTTGGGCATATTTTATGTTTAGATCACCCATCGGTGGCGGATGTAAAATATGGATTCAGAATTGGAAACGATGGTTACACACTCATGCTACTTTATTTATTAACCCTCCCTCGAGACTCTGATATTTAAAGTAATGGCCAAATATGCGATAGTTAATATATATTTAATGAGGTTAAGCTCCATGGATGAGTATGTATTAATCAGAGGGGATCCGCGTTCTTGGCTAGTTCTTCCATGACTACCCCTCGGTAGCTTGGAAAGCAGAAGCTAGGAATTATCGTTGTAAGATATGTGTTTTTTAAGGGCTTTACACATAAACATTTAGATTGCATATAGATCTTTTTGTTTCATTATAAAACCAATTTTTTTAAAAATAAAAGGATGTTTGCTCGTACTTATTACATGTTTTCTTATTATAGATCAAAATGTCGAGCCCATTATCTGTGATACTTACGGAAAACAAATTAACCGGTGAGAATTTTAATGACTGGAAAAGGTACTTGCTTATTGTCCTAAGCTTTGAGAAACACAGTTTCGTCCTTACCCAACCTCGACCGCCCACGCCTGCGATCGATGCTCCTGATAAGGAATTTGTAGTGCTTGAGCGCTGAGACAATTCTAACCTTAGTGCTATGTGCTATATTCGAACGAGCATGTCTAACGTGCTCTAGAAACAGCATGAAGAGCATGAAACTGCTAGGAAGATCATTGACAACCTGGAGGAGATGTTTGGTGAACAAACTATCCAGGCTAAGACCGATGCTATCAAAGGTCTCATGGACTGCAAGCAATATGTTGGAACTCCCATCAAGGAGCACATGATGAAAATCATGGCTTATTTGTCTGAGGCTCGGGCAAATGGGGTTGAGATCGATGCTGCAACTCAATTGGTCATGGTTTTCCAAACCTTGTCCAAGGATTTCGATTTGTTTCAGGCATCCTACAACCTTAACCGGAAGGAGATGTCTCTAACGAAATTTAAGAAAGAGTTGCAAGGAAAAGGGGAATGACAAAGGAAGAAGGAAAAGGGGAATGACAAACCTGAACCAGGTTCACCTGCACCTAATCCGAAAAGGAAGAAGGAAAAGGGGAATGACAAAGGGAACAAGCCAGCGGCAAAGACACCTGCTCCTAAGAAGTCTACCAATACTAAGAAGTGGAAGGTGGATCCTAAAAGGTTAAGTGTTTTTCTGTGGGAAGAAGGGACACTTCAAGAAGGATTGTAGAGACTACCTGACTATGCAAAAGCAAAGAGGTAATTTTGATATCCTGTATCTTGAGGCTTGTTTAGTGGAAGAATCTAAGGATACTTGGGTAATAGATTCTAGAGCCACTAACCATATTTGTATATCTCTATAGGGGTTCAAGGTAACGAGAAGTCTGCGTGAGGAGAACTTCACGCTAAGAACCGGTGATGGGACGTTGGTGCGAGCTGAAGCAGTAGGAGATGTGCATCTTTATTTTGATGAATTTAGATTTATTTTTTGAGACATTGTTTTTATGTTCCTAGTTTTAAAAGGAACCAAATTTCGGTAGCTTGTTTGATTAAAGACTCCTATTTGGTTTATTTTAATTATAAAGTTGTTATTAGGAAAAACAATTCTCTTATCTGTAATGGATGGATGTATGGAAATCTTTATTTTATCAAATCTAAGATGCACTCACTACTTGATACAGAATTAGAAAGGAACTCTAAAAGACATAAGTCTTCTCACTCTAACAAATCATAACTTTGGTATTTACGACTAGGTCACATAGGCCTTAACATAATTCAAAGGATGGTAAATGAGGAATGTCTTGACTTGTACGAGGTTGAACCTTGGCTACAATGCGAATCTTGTTTGGAAGGCAAGATGACCAAATGACACTTTGCTGCCAAGGATAGTCGTGTCGAGGAACTTTTAGAACTTGTGCATACGGATGTTTATGATCCCATGAACATAGAAGCACATGGTGGGTATGAGTATTATGTTACCTTTATTGATGACTACTCGAGAGATGGACATATCTATTTGATGACCCACAAAAGCGAAACCTTTGACAAGTTCAAAAAATTTCAGGCTGAAGTGGAGAAACAATTAGGCAAGCCCATTAAGTCACTTCAATCGGATCGAGGTGGGGAATACCTATCAGACGAGTTCTTAGGACATTTGATAGAGAACGGGATACAATCCCAGTTGATTGCACCTGGTACTCCTCAACAAAATGGTGTAGCTGAGAGAAAGAATAGGACCTTATTGGATATGGTCCGGTCTATGTTGAGTAACTCCATATTACCTTTGTCGTTTTGGGGGCACGCCATACAAACTGCATGCTATCTTCTGAATAACGTTCCCTCTAAATCGGTTCCTAAAACTCCTTTCAAGTTATGGATGAGTAGGAAACCTAATTTGAATCATATTCGAATTTGGGGTTGTCCGGTACACGTCCTGGATAAGGAAGCGAAGAAGTTAGAGTCATGATCAGAAGTGTGCTTGTTTGTTGGCTATCCAAAAGGGACAAAAGGTGACTTGTTTTATAATCCGAAGCAAAATAAAGTCTTTATCTCCACACATGCAATATTCCTTGAGGAAAGTTACATGGAAGATTTTAAACCTCGTAGCAAAGTGGTGCTTGAGGAGAGGACTTCGGGTTTGGATGTTCCTACAGTCACTGAAAACCTTGTGGAAAAACCGCTAAAGAATCAACAACCACGGGAGCTTCGTCGTAGTGGGAGGATTGTCAAGGAACCTGAAAGGTATATGTTCAATGGTGAAGTCTGAGGCAGAATCCATAGAACTTGTTGACGATCCGGCTACATACAAGGAAGCTATAGAGGATTTTGATTCTAGTCTTTGGCAAAAGGCTATGAACACCGAGATGGAATCTATGGATTCCAACGGGGTCTGGAAACTTGTAGACTTACCCCAAGGCATAAAACCGATTGGGTGTAAGTGGGTATACAAGAGGAAGAGAGGTGTGGATGGGAAAGTGGAAACTTTCAAGGTAAGACTTCTAGCAAAGGGCTATACGCAGAAAGAGGGAATCGACTATGAAGAAACCTTCTTGCCTGTAGCAATGCTTAAGTCAATCCGCATTCTTTTATCCATTGTGGTTGCTCTCGATTATGAAATATGGCAAATGGATGTCAAGACAGCTTTCTTGAATGGCTCTCTTGAGGAAGATATCTTTATGATACAACCAGACGGGTTCAAGGCAAAGGGCCAAAAAGACAAGGTATGCAAGTTGCTCAAATCCATCTATGGATTAAAAGCAAGCATCTCGTTCTTGGAATATTAGGTTTGATCAAGCGATCAAAACCTATGAATTCGAACAAAACATTGATGAACCATGTGTTTATAAATGTATCAAGAATGAGAATGTGGTGTTCCTTGTACTTTATGTGAATGATAAATTGCTTATTGGAAATGATGTGGCAACACTATCATCTGTCAAAGTTTGGTTGGCCAAACACTTTGACATGAAGGACTTAGGAGAATCTAGTTATGTTCTTAGAATTCAACTCTTTAGAGATAGAAATAACAAAACGATAGCACTCTCCCAAGCTTTATACATTGATAAAGTGCTTGAGAGGTTTTCTATTAATTGTAATAGCAGCCCTTTTTTGCTGATTCATGATTTCCTTGTTAAGGAACATGAATGTTTATGTAAATGTCTGATCTAATTCTATCAGATTATATTTGAGTTCTTATAGCCTTATAAGACTCAAAAATAGTTTGCTTAAGCCAAGCATAAGGCGTTTTGAGGAAAAAGACAGAATAAGAATTTATGATTTTATTTCGGTCAACGTTTGATCAGAATGACTTAAGGCATGGTTATGACGGTACTGCAGTATAACAAGCAGTATGAAAATTATACTGCGAAAAACCGTCATCACAGATGAAATAGTAAAAATAAGGTTCGAGACCACTCTAGAAAAATCAAGCACATTATTTAGGACAATAAGGGCTATGTAGCTTTAAGTCATAAGAAAAATCTATACGCAGTTCAATTATACGCAGATGAATTCTAGACTACAGTCTAGTATGACAGTACTGATATTAGTTAAAAACAGTATTATTAATAACTACATTAGTATGAAAATGGACTGCTTATTAGGAGAAAATCCAAACGAAGCCCTAATGGGAGGACACCTCATCATGGATAAATATGTGAATTTTTGGATTTTTGGAAAATAGAATTAAGTAGATAATTATGGAGATTACATGGACTCCAAGAGACCCCATCATGGCCGGCCACCTCATAAGGACCAATGAGCAAATATTTTGCTTTTGGGGTAAGAAGTGCAATTTTGAGAATAAAAATAATTCTAGAAATTTTATTATTTTTCACCTATAAATATGTGATGGTGGGGGGATGCTGAATCATTTAGTTACACCCCATAACTCTAGCTCATTTTCAACTCACTCTCTCTTCCACCCTAGGAGCCGAACCACAAAGAAAAAAAAAAAAAAAAAAAAGAACGAAGAGTGGCCGGATTTGTGAAGGTGAGGAAAGAAAGGAAAATTTTCTCAACCAAAGAATATATCCACTCTCCTAAACTCAGAGGTAATTCTCCTAACCCCCTAAGTATTTGATTAAGTTTTGATGGAGGATTTAAGTGTATTTCAAGTATGGGTTTGTAAGAGCATAAGCCCACCTTTTATTTTTCTTGCAATAGCCTTGAGTGCTTGATTAGGGTTTATTGGTCTTGATTTATGGTTTGATGTATGTTTTTGATGATATGTTTTAGAGAAATTATGGTATGAGTGTATGCCTAGTAGGTGTTTGTTATATGTCCCCACATGCTTAAGGAGAAGCATGGTATGCAAGAATGATGGAGATGAGATTGTATGATGAATTAAGAATGAAAAACCAACCTAAAACCCTAAATTGGTAAAAGATTACCACACGTGTTGCATGGATGAGAAACTAATGCATGTTGATGGAAACCTTACGTAATACGCTATATGTTTGACGTAAGCTCACGGTTGTGACCGTTTGAGGTAGGGTGTGCGTAATTTTAAGTAAAAATCAACCAAAAGTAAAACTGCCAGTTTTCGGGTAAAACTGGGCAGTAATCTGGAAATGGAATTTTGAGGCCCTTAGAGACCAAATTTGAAAAAGATTAAAACTACAAAGTTGTAGAAAACTGAAAACACTAGGGGGAAGCCTGGTCAGATTCTGAAAAATAAGCTCAAAAAGCTTCCGTTTTTATGAAAACTCGAACCTGGTCTACCCATACTCTATGCACGGCTTGGCAGGTTCAACAAGGAAAAAGAGTAGGTTAAAGGCAGAACTGTGTTTTGAGCAAAGAACGAAAGTTGTAGGGTTTTTCAAAATCTAAAAATTTTGTGAAGAAAACTTTTTCAAACTCCAAACAGATTTTAAGATAAAACTGGATATTAAAAACTGTGCAGGAAACAGGAAATTCCTGCACAAGATTTTCAAAACAATGCATAAACAGGCAATTCCTGCACATGCACTGATAACTGGAATTATGCAATTGTTTTCAAAGATAGTTTTTAGAACTTGACAGTTTTATTACCTTTACTCAAAAAATCATAGTTTTAAAAAGGTTAAAATTTCTTAAAGGGTTTTTATAAAAGGAAAAGCTAGACAACCAAACTAGGTTTTGTTAAGAAAGAGGAAATTAAATACATGGGCCAAAAGTTATTTTTAAAACATAGAAACAAGATGATGACCGTTAGTAATCGGATAGGATACCAAGCTATTGGGTTGAGCCTAAAACCCATGGTTACCAATAGTAATCTAATAAGATGCTAAGTATGATTGGGCCTTGAACCCAAAATTCATTAATAAATCAAACAAGATACTGGGTTATGTGCCCTAGGGTTACATTTAGTAACCAAATGAGCTATCATGGTAGTATGTGGGGGACATATAACTAGGGTTACTAATGAATGTTGGATAAGGATACCAGCATTGAATGCAATGATTTATGGTAAGATAAGATGACCCCTATCTTACGTCCTTTTTGAAAATAAGTAAGTAACCTGTTGTTGCAACCTGATTTGGAGCAACAAAATCCAGGACGTGACCTGTAAGTACAACTCCGCCTACAACATAGGCGAAAAATGTTTTTACTGCTTGTATGTTTTCAAGCTCATGCATTCATGTTAGCAATGCATATGATTTATGCTTTATTATTGTGGCATCATGAAGCATGCTCACTAATGATAAATTACTTGGTAAGAATGAGAACCCAGTTTCAAGTAAGAAACTGTTTTAAAAGACTATTTTCGAGAAAAAAACTATTTTCAAGGAATTGTTTTCAAGAAGAAAACTATTTTTAAGAAATTGTTTTCAAGAGCAAGTAAAGGAAAATTTTTCAAGTATAATGGCAAGCAAGTTGCCTTGTATCATACTGACCCGCTCTTAGGTTGGGTTTGGTTCATGGTTTGGGTTGGACTGGGCTGGCAGCCCCAACCACTCCATGGCTGCGCGCCACGGTACGTACACTCATGTTAAGTAAGGGGCCCAAAAATGTGCTAACCTAAGACAGCATAATGAAAGCATAAATGGTTCATGCATTGTTCCATTATAAATGTTTTGCGGGTTAAAAGTTATACTTGCTGAGTGAAAGCTCACGACTTACGTTTATGCTGTAGGTAAGCAACCTATCGACAATACTTGATACAAGACGGTGGGGCTTTGCACGGCTAGATGTGAAACGTGGGATGGAGACCGCTACGCGTTTTGTTATACTATATTGTTATTCATGAAATATGTAGTATGTAAGTTTAATGCTTCAGTACTAAAGTAAGTAAGAATATGTGTATATATATGTAAGTATGTAATGAGATAGATTCTAGTTTCAAGTGGTTTAAAAAAATATTCTGTATTTCCGCCAAGTTAAATAAGTTAAGTAATTATGTAAGATAAGTAAGGTAACGGCTTACGTTAGGCAGGTCATTACAGAGTTGGTATCATAGCGGGTTCCTGCCTTCCAGTTTCACAGTCTGCCTGCCACCGCCACAGTCATTGTAAGTAGAATTTAATTTTTTTCATGTATACTTATTATGCAGATGTAATATGAAAGATTAGTTTACATGGATCCGAGGCGAGTAGACGAGGATCGTGATGCTGCTTATGCGTTTTATGAGATGCAACCCCTGATATTTGATGGGACTTGACGAACCGTATCATTAGCAGGATGGCTCCATAATATGGAGTCGATATTTAGAATATGTCATATAGAAGTGCACCTCCAAGTTCCGTTAGCCAGTAGATGTGTAACGGCAGATGCTCGATTATGGTGGATGACCTTAGGAGAGCTGGCTATTCAGGAAGGATCATGGGCTGATTTCCATGCCCTGATTATTTCACGTTATGGGCCTTTACCGGATGAGGAGGCCAATATGCCGTATCGCGACCCGGACATATATAATGATATGTATATGAGGCGATACCTTAGTTACATTGCGGAGTGGCAAGCATACCCAAATGAGTCCATGGGCCATTACTTTCGGGGGTTCCGAGATGCAATGTTGCCCTGCATTCCTCGAGAGTTGGATGACTTGGAATGGTGGGCATTGCATATTATTAGGGACGGCTTACCTCCGGAAGTTAAGCAGTTTGTCCCGGCTCTGATTATGGGAATATCATTGGAGGATATGATTGATGCTATTATAGAGGCATAAATAATAGCATATATGGTACAGGTAGCGACCCTAGAGGACGATTATCTACTGGTGCAAGTCGATGATGCTGGTATTCCCGAGACACTGTTCGAGGGAGGTCCGTTTTTGCCCGAGGACCCTATCCCAGCCGTCCCACTGCAGGAGATCCCGCCACAGGAGGCGGAGACCGACGCTGATGAAAAGGAAGTGGACCCTGCTGATTTCTTGGCTGCTTCCGAGGACCAACCCGAGGATCCTCCAATAATCATCATCGCTAGTGATGATGATAAAGAAAACGTTGAAGGAATAGAGGAAGAGATAGAAGACGTCGAGGATGACCCGAAGGAGATTTTATTCGGTGACGATGATTGGGATGCGTTCTCTGACGTGATGACCGAGTAGATCGTTTAGACCTAAGCCTGACTTTCATTATTTTATTCTTTTGGACCTTAGGGTTGTATATAGGATAAGTACGATGTTAAAGTGACAGACACTTCCATCTCATTTTTGACCATGTATATATAGCAAGTATAGGGTGTATGAGATATGTACATAATAGTACCAAAATGATGTACTTTTGTATAATGTACAAAAGGACAAAGTTCAAGTATGAAATGTACATAAGGAAGTTACGATGTTATGATTAAGTACTAGTTATGAAAGGTTTATGAATGATTCATGATGAAGTCATGATATGATAAGATGAGATCACGATGGAACTCTAATATGATGCTTTTATGATATGATACGATGACACTATGCTATGATATGATAAGTTATGACGATATTATGATAAGATGTTTTAAGATAAGATGTGATAAGTTATGAATGAAAGAAAGGATATTAGAAGTATGATAATATCTTTTCTTAAGTAAGAAACTAGAAAATGGTAGGACCACGAACTCGAGCTAATCAAAACCCGCAAGAGCCTGATCTTGCAAACGTGGTAGCGATGTTGCAATGTCAGTTAATGGAACAGCAACAAGAAACTGATCAGCTTCGGGAACAGATAGCCCGATTCAATAAGATACCTCGAGCTAATGTAGTCTCGCCTCAAGAGAACCCTGTACCTCCAGTAGTTCCTCAGGTACCGGAGGTTCATCAAGAGGTTCCACGGAATGCTGAAGTTCCGTTAGCACCCGTAAGGGTACAAGTGAACCCACCCTTGATTAGGGAGGATTTGTTGTATGAGCGCTTCAGGCGAATGAAGGCGCCTGAGTTTGAAGGACCCACGGACCCGATAGAGGCCGACAATTGGTTGATAGATATCCAAGTAATTCTGGATTTCATGGGACTGACAGAATATGAGAAGGTTCTGTGTGCTTCCTTTGCACTTAAGAAGGATACACGGCATTGGTGGATGACCGTGCAAATGCGCAGGAACGTGGCAACCATGAATTGGCAGGATTTCGTGAACGAGTTTAGGACAATGTATTACAACAGGGAAATCCTTGCAGCCCAACAAGATGAGTTTAACAGTTTTAAACAAGGGACGATGACAGTATTGGAAGCTGCCAAGAAGTTTGAACAGTTAGCCAGCTTATGTCCGGAACTAGTACCAAATGAAACCGAGAAGGTAAGGAGGATGATGAAGATGTTCCGAACAGATATTGTTAAGCAAGTCAGTGCTGGTAGTAGCCCTTCAACCCTGGTATTTGACTATATCAGTCGGGCAATAAGAGCCGAGTACTAGATCAACCAGGATAAGGAGGCAATGGCTCAAATTTTTAAGGCTAAGAAGGAAGAAAAGGCCATGGTGAAGCAGTCGCAACCACGACAAAATCCGAAGTCTTATTCAAAGGGTCAGTCCAGTAATGCTTCCCAGAACTCTAGACAATTCGGGAAAAATAAGAGGAGAGGAATTGTTACAAGTCAGGGCCAACAGGGAAATTACCCTCAAAAGAAGATCAACCGAGGTAGTGGGGGTCATAATAATAATAATGGTAATAATTATCCTATGTGTGCCCAGTGTGGGAAGAAGCATTTTGGGATATGTAGATCGGGGACAAATGCCTGCTACCTTTGTGGCAAAGAAGGCCACTATGCGAGGAATTGCATCATGAACAACCAGAATCCAAACCCCCAGTTTCCAAACAGGAATTCAGACAATCAGTTGCATGCAATCCAAGCAAAGATCGAAGGCCCTTCGATCGCATAAGGAAGACTAGAGGCTCCTGAACCCCAAGCCAGGATTTATGCCTACACAAAGGGGGATGCCGAAGCTGAAACTTCTTACGTGGTAACAGGTCAGAGTTTTGTCGCCACTAATGATGCAATTGCTCTATTTTATTCTAGGGCTACCCACTCGTTTGTATTGATGGATTTTGCTCAGAAATTAGGAAGAGAAGCTGATAGTTTAGAGCAACCTTTTAGAACATCCCTTTCGTCGGGAGAAATTCTTTTGTCTGACTACTGGATTCGAGGCGTTCCAATAGTCATCTAGGGCAAAGAATTGTATGTGGATCTTGTTGTGATCAAACTTCAAGATTATGATGTGATCCTAAGAATGGATTTATTAGGAAAGTACAACGCTAAGATCAATTGTAGAAAGCGTTGTGTTATATTTAGTCCGCATAGCGAAGAAGAATTCAACTTCTACGGCCAATCTAAAAGCTCATCAACTCGGCTAGTCTCGACAATGAAGGCTTGGAAAATGTTAGCTAATGGATGTCAAGGATACTTAGCTAACATGGTGGACAAAGATCAAGAGGTGGAGCTAAGACCGGAAGATGTCCCCATTATTAAGGAATATGTGGATGTCTTTCCGAAAGACTTACCCAGACTACCTCCTGAGCGAGAAATTTCTTTTGAGATAGAATTGCTGCCTGGAATTGCACCGATATCAAAAGTGCATTACCGTATGGCACCAAACTTAGAAAACTTCAAGTACAATTACAGGAACTGCTTGACAAGGGATTCATCCTGCAAAGTCACTCTCCGTGGGTAGCGCCAGTTTTGTTCATCAAGAAGAAGGATGGATCGTTGCGAATGTGCATCGATTATCATGAGCTGAACAAGATTACGATCAAGAACAAGTATCCTCTCCTGATAATTGATGATCTTTTTGATCAACTCAGGGGAGCAGTAGTATTTTTGAAAGTCGATCTGTGATCGGGATACCATCAGCTCAGGATTAAGGAGTCGAATATTTTTAAGACGGCTTCCCGAACACGGTATGGGCATTATGAGTTTCTCGTCATGCCGTTTGGATTGACAAATACCCCAACCGACTTTATGGATCTTATGAACCGAGTGTTCAAGGAGTACTTAGACAAGTTTGTTATCGTCTTCATTGACAATATTTTAATTTACTCAAGGTCCAGGGAGGAGCATGGGCAACACCTTAGGTTGGTGTTGGAGACATTAAGAAGGAATCAAATTTATGCCAAGTTCACGAAGTGTGAATTTTGGTTAGAAAAAGTTCATTTCTTAGGCCATGTTGTTTCAAATGAAGGAATTTCCGTCAATCCAGCTAAAGTAGAGGCGGTCAACAAGTGGCCCACACCAAGGAATGTTACAGAGATACGAAGTTTTCTTGGACTAGATTGATACTATCGATGTTTTGTAAAAGGCTTCTCTAAGATAGCTGCTTCTCTTACTGCCCTTACTCAAAATGGAAGCAATTTGTATGGACGCAGAGATGCGAAGAAAGTTTCCAAGAGCTTAAGAAGAGACTCACTAGCGCACCGGTATTACTAATTCCCGACGTGGACGCAGCGAATTTTGTAATTTATAGTGATGCTTCTAAAACTAGATTAGGAGTTGTCCTAATGTAAGAAGGGAAAGTAGTCGCTTATGCCTCACGACAATTAAAGGACCAAGAACAAAACTATCCGATGCATGAATTAGAACTTGCGGCGGTGAATTTCGCATTAAAAGGTCTGGAGACATTATCTATGTGGGAATAGATGTGAGATTTTAATGGATCACCCAAAATCTCAAATAAACCTTTACCCAAAAGGAGCTTAATATGAGGCAACAAAGGTGGCTAGAACTCGTAAAGGATTATGATTGAGAAATTTTTTTTAATCACCCTGGAAAGGCAAACAGGGTAACAGACGCTCCAAGTCGGAAATCATCTAGTACCTTGATGTCTATTAATATGCTATCAAAGACGCTTCAAAAAAAGGGATTAATGATTTTAGTAAGGAGATGATAACTGGAAAGTTATCTGTTTCGACTCTTCAATCCAATCTCTTGGAATCTATTAAACTCCATCAAGGGAAGGATCCCTATGTACTCAAGGCGCAACTTTTCCTTGGAGAAAAGAATAAAGAATTTAAGGTTTCTAAGGACATGACACTTTACTTCAAGAAAATGATTTACGTCCCTAGTATTGAGTTTCTTAGGAAAAACAGATCCTGTCAGAAGCTCACGAAACGCCATATTCGGTACACCCCGGAATTCCCAAAGTGTACAAGGATCCCAAGGAAAACCATTGGTGGCCGAATATGAACAGTAAGATTGAAGATTCCGTGTTTAAAATGTCTAACATGCCAAAAATTTAAGGCTAAACATTGGAAGTTTGGAGAAGATCTCCAGAAGATCAAGCTCCCATAATGGAAATGGGAACAAGTTATGATGGATTTGGTAGTTGGAATTGCTAAGACGACAAGGGGGTATGATGTTATTTGGGTTATGGTTAATAGGTTAACCAAATCAGCCCACTTTATTGCCATCAAAACAACCTTTTTGGTAGAAAAGCTTGTTGTAAAGATTAAGTATCCCAGATTATTAGGTTGTAAAATGGGGTACCAAGATCTATCATTTCTGACCATGATGGACGTTTTACCCCTTGATTTTGGATGAATGTTCACACTGCCATGGGTTCGAAATTGAAGTTCAGTACGACTTTTCAGCCCCAAACTGATGGCCAGTCGGAACGAACAATCCAAACACTGGAAGATATGCTAAGATCATGTGTTTTGGATTTCAAAGGAAGTTGGGATCAGAACCTGCCTTTGATCAAATTTTCTTATAATAATAGTTATCATGCCTCAATTGGTATGGCTCCATTTGAAGCGTTGTATGGAAGGAAATGTTGATCTCCCATTAATTGACAAGAAAGTTGGACAAAAGCAGCTTCAAAACTACGGATTTCATCCGAAAAAACCTCAGAAGATATCAAGTTGATTAAACAGAGACTCGACATAGCTTTTAGTCGACAAAAAAGTCATGCCGACAAACGTTGAAGACCTTTGGAATTTCAAGTTGGAGACTCTGTTTTTATTAAGATTGCTCCTATGAAGGGAGTAATGAGGTTTGGAAAGAAAGGAAAACTCAGTCCTAGGTATATATGACCATTTGAAATCCTTGAAAGGATTGGAAGAGTAGCTTACAAGCTTGCTTTACCGCCAGAACTAGCTTCGGTGCATGACATTTTCCACGTCTCGATGCTGAAGAAGTATGTACCTGATTCTTCCCATATTCTCAATCAAGAACCGGGTGAAGTCCAAACTGATTTGACGTATGAAGAGAAGCCAGTCCGAATCCTGGATTGGGAAGAAAAGGTCTTAAGGAACAAGACAATCCCTTTGGTTAAGGTGCTATGGTGAAATCATAACATTGAAGAAGCAACTTGGGAACTAGAAGAAGAGATGAGAAAAAGCTGTCCTAACTTATTTTAATTTTCGGGACGAAAATTTTTAAGGGGAGTAGATTGTAATAGCCGCCGTTTTTGCTGATTCATGATTTCCTTGTTAAGGAACATGAATGTTTATGTAAAATGTCTGATCTGATTCTATTATATTATATTTGAGTTCTTATAGTCTTATAAGACTCAAAAATAGTTTGCTTAAGCCAAGCATAAGGCGTTTTGAGGAAAAAGACAGAATAAGAATTTATGATTTTATTCCGGTCAACATTCGATCAGAATGACTTAAGGCATGGTTATGACGGTACTGCAGTATAACAAGCAGTATAGAAATTATACTGCGAAAAAACCGTCATCACAGATGAAATAGTAAGAATAAGGTTCGAGACCACTCTAGAAAAATCAAGCATATTATTTAGGACAATAAGGGCTATGTAGCTTTAAGTCATAAGAAAAAATCTATACGCAGTTCAATTATACGCAGATGAATTCTAGACTACAGTCTAGTATGACAGTACTGATATTAGTTGAAAACAGTATTTGTAATATCTGCATTAGTATGAAAATGGACTGCTTATTAGGAGAAAATCCAAACGAAGCCCTAATGGGAGGACACCTCATCATGGATAAATATGTGAATTTTTGGATTTTTGGAAAATAGAATTAAGTAGATAATTATGGAGATTACTTGGCCTCCAAGAGACCCCATCATGGCCGGCCACCTCATAAGGACCAATGAGCAAATATTTTGCTTTTGGGGTTAGATGTGCAATTTTGAGAATAAAAATAATTCTAGAAATTTTATTATTTTTCACCTATAAATAGGTGATGGTGGGGGGATGTTGGATCATTTAGTTACAACCCCATAACTCTGGCTCATTTTCAACTCACTCTCTCTTCCACCCTAGGAGCCGAACCACAAAGGAAAAAAAAAAAAAAAAAGAAAAGCAGAGTGGCCGGATTTGTGAAGGTGAGGAAAGGAAGGAAAATTTTCTCAACCAAAAAATAGATCCACTTTCCTAAACCTAGAGGTAATCCTCTTAACCCCCTAAGTATTTAATTAAGTTTTGATGGAGGATTTAAGTGTATTTCAAGTATAAGTTTGTAAGAGCATAAGTTCACCTTTTATTTTTCATGCAATAGTCTAGAGTGCTTGATATGTGCTTGATTAGAGTTTATTGGTCTTGATTTATGGTTTGATGTATGTTTTTGATGATATGTTTTAGAGAAATTATGGTATGAGTGTATGCCTAATAGGTATTTGTTATATGTCCCCACATGCTTAACAAGAAGCATGGTATGCATGAATGATGGAGATGAGATTGTATGATGAATTAAGAATGAAAAACCAACCTAAAACCTTAAATTGGTAAAAGATTACCACAAGGGTTGCATGGATGAGAAACAAATGCATATTGATGGAAACCTTACGTAATACGCTATATGTTTGACTTAGGCTCACGATTGCGACCGTTTGAGGTAGGGTGTGCGCAATTTTACGTAAAAATCAACCAAAAGGAAAACTGCCAGTTTTCGGATAAAACTGGGCAGTAATCTGAAAATGGAATTTTGAGGCCCTTAGAGGCCGAATTTGGAAAAGATTAAAACTACAAAGTTGTAGAAAACTGATAACAATAGGGGGAATCGTGGTCAGATTTTGAAAAATAAGCCCCAAAGGCTTCCGTTTTTATGAAAACCTAAACCTGGTCTGCCCAGACTCTGTGCACGGCCAGGCAAGTTCAACAAGGAAAAAGAGTAGGTTAACGGCAGAACTGGGTTTTGAGTAAAGAACAAAAGTTGTAGGGTTTTGCAAGATCTAAACTTTTGTGAAGAAAATTTTTCAAACTCCAAGCAGATTTTAAGATAAAACTGGGTCTTAAAAACTGTGCAGGAAATAGGAAATTCCTGCACATGCACTGATAACTGGAATTATGCAACTGTTTTTAAAGATAGTTTTCAGAACTTGACAGTTTTACTACCTTTACTCAAAAAATTATAGTTTTAAAAAGGTTAAAATTTTATAAAGGGCTTTTATAAAAGGAAAAGCTAGACAACCAAACTAGGTTTTGTTAAGAAAAGAGGAAATTAAATACATGGGCCAAAAGTTATTTTTAAAACATAGTAACAAGATGATGACCGTTAGTAACCGGATAGGATACCAAGCTATTGGGTTGGGCCTAAAGCCCATGGTTACCAATAGTAATCTAATAAGATGCTAAGTATGATTGGGTCTTGAACCCAAAGTTCATTAATAAATCAAACAAGATACTGGGTCATGTGCCCTAGGGTTACACTTAGTAACCAAATGAGCTATCATGGAAGTATGTGGGGGACATATAACTAGGGTTACTAATAAATGTTGGTTAAGGACACCAGCATTGAATGCAATGATTTATGGTAAGATAAGATGACCCTTATCTTACGTCCTTTTTGAAAACAGGGGAGTAACCTGTTGTTGCAAACCTGATTTGGAGCAACAAAATCCAGGACGCAACCTGTAAGTACAACTCCGCCTGCAGCATAGGCGAAAAATGTTTTTTCTGCTTGTATGTTTTCAAGTTCATGTATTCATATTAGCATGCTCACTAATGATAAATTACTTGGTAAAAATGAGAACCCAGTTTCAATTAAGAAACTGTTTTAAAAGACTGTTTTCGAGAAGAAAACTATTTTCAGGAATTGTTTTCAAGAAGAAAACTATTTTTTAAGAAATTGTTTTCAAGAGCAAGTAAAGGAAAATTTTTCAAGTATGATGGCAAGCAAGTTGCCTTGTGTCGTACCGACCCGCTCTTAGGTCGGGTTTGGTTCATGGTTTAAGTTGGACTGGGCTGGCCGCCCCAACCACTCCATGACTACGCGCCACGGTACGTACACTCATGTTAAGTAAGGGGCCCAAAAATGTGCTAACCTAAGACAGCATAATGAAAACATAATTGGTTCATGCATATTGTTCCATTATAAATCTTTTGCGAGTTAAAAGTTGTACTTGCTGAGTGAAAGCTCACGACTTACGTTTATGCTGTAGGTAAACAATCTATCGGCAATACTTGATACAAGACGGTGGGGCTTGGCACGGCTAGATGTGAAATGTGGGATGGAGACCGCTACGCGATTTATTATACTATATTGTTATTCATGAAATATGTAGTATGTAAGTTTAATACTTCAGTACTAAAGTAAGTAAGTGTATATGTATATATATATATCATGAAACATCCTTCTCTGGTAGCGGCACTATACCTTAGTATAGTCTCTCTCTAGAGGCAGTAGGAATGAAGGAGGCGGGAAGCCTATCACTTCTGGAATGCAAGCTTATCCTGTAAGTATGTAATGACATAGATTTCAGTTTCAAGTGGTTTAAAAAAAAATATTTCGTATTTCCGCCAAGTTAAATAAGCTAAGTAATTATATAAGATAAGTAAGGTAATGGCCTATATTAGGCGGGTCGTTACATTAATGATTCCAAGAAAGGTGCCCACCTTTCAGAATGGGAATCAAACTTTCTAGAGATGATTGTCCCAAGATATCAAAGGAAAGGGAGCGAGACATCGGAGGAAAGGGAGCGCATGAAAGATGTACCTCATGCATCTCTGCGGTAGGAAGTCTTATGTATACTATGTTATGCACTAGGTCTGACATTTGTTTTGCGTGTTGGAAAAATGGATCCGATATCAGAGTTACGGCGCAGCGGAAGTTTAAAAATTTTTATGTCGATTCAGAAAAGAAGCTCATGATGTATATAACAATAAATTAAATACATGATCAAACGTACCTTGTTCTCGGATTCTGGAATTGCTAGAGCGTTGACCAACGTGTCTTCTCTACTATTCTCGAGTCCTCACGTCTCAGAGTGTGTGTGGGCACATGTGCTATGAATCCAAGCGACCAATAATTCTTCCAAAGTCTAGATCCCACTTTTCTCAATCCCGATGTACCTCGTTAAGAATTCGATCCGGGTTCGTTCTTCAAAACTACAAAACATGAACCGGTTAACCTTCGATGAAAAAATATCACTCCGGCTTAACCTTTCTCACAGTTTTGATTTAATGAAATTCTCTCTTTTCTCACACCCAGAAGGACGAATTTTTTTAAGCACAAAAAACCTAGTTCTTTTGCGTTTTCTCTCTTCCAAAAAACCGTCCCCTTTCTTTGAGTATATGATATTATTTGGCTTTTTTCAAGAACCCCTAGCCTTTATATAATATTCCAATCCTTTTTCAAAAATATCTCCTATTTGAAAAATAATTATAATTATTTTTGTGGATAATCTTTTGAACCGAAAGGTTCATTCATATTTCGGGCTAGGTTCTTAAACCTTATGACGGATTTTTCCTTGGAGAATGCTCAAAAAATTCATGCTCACCTTATGTGTTGATTGATTGGTGGTTCAAATTTAAATCAAGAATCTAGACTAGTCAAGTCCTAATCCTATCTAGATTCAAACTCTTTTTAAACCTTTTAATTTAAATAAGATTTTCTTATTTGAATTTAAATAAATATTTTCCACAAACACTATCCATATTTAATTAATTTAAATAAATGGAATATTTTAGATTTCCTTTCCACCAAAAAAAAAAAAACGGTGCACCATTATTTAAGAAAAGAAAATCTATCAATAAGCTCCATTATTTAAAATCAATCAATAATTTAATGTTGTAATATATTTAAACAATTTTGAAACAAAGATTTCTTCCCTCCATCCACTAAAAATCCGTGCACCATAAATTAGGAGAGAAAAATTTTGTTTTCAAAAAAACTAAATAATTCAAACACAATTTTATTTCCAAAATTCAGTTAACCAAAATAATTAACAAATATTATTTTATTTGCAACCAATCATATGTTGACAAATCACATTATTTGTCTACATTATTTCACATGTCCAATCCTCTTTCGGGATTATATATTAGAGAGTACCATTTTTTAATAGACATTTTAAATTCCCATTTAATTTACCGATCTCATTAGAAACAAATCTCGAGAGCACTTTGTGGAACTATATGAGCTAGTAGAGGGACCCGATGGAAATATGTAAAGAGGCTTCTATAATTGTGAAAAATTAATCTCAGATGAATATATTCATCATTATCAACTTCAGGACTATTCCACTAAAAGTCTGAAGCTGAACTTCTGTTTACATACCGTATTACGAAAGCTTTCTAATGCAGTGCTTATTTCAAGATTTATTCATCGCTTGCTTAATCCCCATATGTTTATCCATGAGTTAAATTAAGGACTTTTTTCCGTTTTACCTTTTCAATCATTTTAACTTAAAGTTCCATTATTCTCCATTGAAAGAACCACCAATTGTAAAGCCGTATAATCGGCAAAACCATCAGAGAATACAAAGTAAAACCGATGGCAAAGATCTTATTATATTATCTTTCAATTCCCGAATAATGTCTTTAAGTAAGATACATATACTATCGTTAAGATAGCTATGGATTCCGTATCTGTGAATCTTGATTTCTCTATCCATAAGTTATACGCCTAAAACATAAGTATAATTGACCATCAATTATCAGTGTCTCACCTATAGTGGATCAAAGTGCATAAGTCATGGATGCGAAACTCAAGTATTAATTTCAGGATTAGATTAATGCAGGATGATAATCAAAGCGTCATTGATTCTTATAAAGGAATTATTAAACCGAATCAATTAACACCTTAGGTCCAGTCCAATGTCATACCTCAACACTAGTATACATTAAAGTTTCTACTCGTAACCTATCCGATGGTCAAGACAAACCATCCCTCCAAGGTAGTAGACAACCTTTACAATCTTATCATGAATAAGATCCCTAATCTTATTCCATCGATTGCAGACCATTTATTTAGACTGTTATCAATACCATGTCTTCTATGTATAACCTCGTATACATATGGTAATCCAATATATTACCAACAGCAAAGGAGTATTTTATATTTGCTCAAAATAATCATACAATCAACAAATGAAAGTAAATAGGACATGACTTATTAAACATGAATACCTCTTTTTATATTAATATGAAAATGTCATATTTACAGAAAATCCTATAATTGATTTCTATCCTTATGGCACATATAGATCCCCAACATTGCGGTTGGTATGGTAAGTCGATATCAGTCGAATCCGGGAGCAAACCATTGGCTGCGGTCAAGTATATACTCAAGTATCTACGGAGAACGAAGGATTATATGCTAGTGTATTCCAGTCAGGACCTTGTTCCTATAGGGTACAACAGATTCTGATTTCAATCAGATCAGGATTCGAGGAAATCGACTTCATATTGTCTTACCCTTGGAGGTAGTGCCGTTGTGTGGAGGAGTGTTAAGCAATCTTACATTACTGACTCGACCATGGAAGCCAACTATGTGGCTGCCAGTAAGGCATCTAAGGAGTGGTATGGCTCCGCAGGTTACTTGGTGACCTTGAGGTCATCCTTGGTATGGATAAAGCTATGGTACTCTACTGTGACAACAGTGCAGCAGTAGCTAATACCAACGATCCTAGGCATCATAAGAAGAGTAAGCACATTGACAGAAAATATCACATGATCAGAGGCTTTGTTGAAAGTGGATATGTGATGGTTTAAAAAATCACATCAGAGGACAATCTTGCCGACCCCGTTCACGAAGACTTTCGCGCCAGAAGATTCGAAGAATACGTCGAAGGCTTGGGGATGCGCAATATGTCACATTTACTCGCTTAGGGCACGTGGGAGATTGTTGGGATCTATATGTGCCATAAGGATAGAAAATCAATTTTAAAAGGATTTCTGTAAATATGACATTTTGATATTAATAAAAAGAGGTTATTCATGTTTAATAAGTAGTGTCTTATTTACTTTCATTTGTTGATTGTATGATTATTTTGAGCAAACATAAAATACTCCTAGGCTGCTGGAAATATTGGATTACCATATGTATATGGGGTATACATAGAAGACGTGGTAATTTGATAACAGTCTAAATAAATAGTCAGCAATCGATGGAATAAGATTTGGGGATCTTATTCATGATAAGATTGTAAAGGTTGTCTACTTCCCTTGGAGGGATGGTTTGGTCTTGACCATCGATATGTTCCGAGTAGAAACTTTAATGTATGCCATATTGAGGTATGACATTGGGCTGGACCTAAGGTGCTAATTGATTCGGTTTAATAATTCGTTTATAAGAATCAATGATGCTTTGATTATCATCCTGCATTAATCGTAATCCTGAAATGAATACTTGAGTTTCGTATTCATGACTTATGCACTTTGATCAACTATAGGTAGACACTGATAATTGATGGTCAATAAACTTATGTTTTGGGTGTATTACTTATGGATGGAGAAATTAAGATTCATAGATACGGAATCCATAGTTATCTTAACGATAGTACATGTTATCTACTTAAAGGAATTATTCGGGAATTGAAAAATAATATAACAAGATCTTGACCATCGGTTTACTTTGTGTTATCTGATAATTTATTGATTGTATAGCTTTGTAATTGGTTGTTCTTTCAATGGAGAATAATGGAACTTTAAGTTCAAATGATTGAAAAGGTAAAACGCAAAAAAGTCCTTAATTCAATCATGGATAACATTATGGGGATTAAGCAAGCAATAAATAGATCATGGAAAAAGCACTGCATTAGAGAGCTTTCATAATACAGTATGTAAACGAGAGTTCAACTTCTACTTCTACCTTTTAGTGGAATAGTCCTGAAGTTGATAATTGATGAATAATTAATCCGGGATTAATTTTTCACAATTATAGGAGCCTCTTTACATATTTTCATCGGGTTCCTCTACTAGCTCATATAGTTCCACGAAGCGTCTCGGGATTTGTTTCTAATGAGATCGGTAAATTAAATGGGAATTAAAAAATGTCTATTAAAACATGATAGTTTCTAACATGCAATCCCGAAAAATGATTGGACATGTGAAATTAATGTAGACATAATGTGATTTGTCAACATATGATTGGTTGTAAATAAAATAATTATTTGTTAATTATTTTGGTTAATTGAATTTTGAAAATAAGATTGTGTTTGAATTATTTAATTTTGGAAAAAAAATTTTTTTTTTCTCTCCTAATTAATAGTGCACGAATTTTAATGGAGGGAGGGAGGAAGATTTTTTTTTCAAAATTGTTTAAATATATTCCCTACATTAAATTATTAATTGATTTAAATTATGGAGCTTATTTGATAGATTTTCTTTTCTTAAAATGGTGCACGATTTGTTTTTTTCTTTTTTTTTGTGGAAAGGAAATCTAAAATATTTCATATATTTGAATTAATCAAATATGGATAATGTTTGTGGAAAATATTTATTTAAATTCAAATGTTTAAAAGGAGTTTGAATTAGATAGGATTAGAACTTTTTGACTAGTCTAGATTCTCGATTTAAATTTGAACCACATATGAACCTCCACATTATGTGGAGGACAAATTTGAATCTCCTAGAAAAGAAGGGGACGAACCCCTCCCCTTGCAAAAAACCTCTATAAGGTTCAAATAATCTAGCCCGAAATTTGAATGATCCTTTGGTTCAAAAGATTATCCAGAAAAATAATTATTAATTATTTTTCAAGTAGGAGATATTTTTGAAAAAGGATTGGAATATTATATAAAGGCTAGGGGTTCTTGAAAAAGCTAACCATTATCATACACACAAAGGAGACGTTTTTTGGAGGGAGAGAAAATGCCAAAACTAGGGTTTTTGGGCTTGAGAAAATTCATCCTTCTTGGGTGTGAGAAAAAGAGAGAAATTTCCATTGACTTAAAACTGTGAGGAAGGTTAAGCCGAGTGATATTTTTCATAGAAGGTTAACCGGTTCCTATTTTGTAGTTTTGAAGAACGAACCTGGATCGAATTCTCAACGAGGTACATCATGATTGAGAAGGTGGGATCTAGACTTCTGGAAGCATTACCGGTCGGTTGGATTCATAGCACGTGTGTGCTCACACACACTCTGAGACGTGGGACTCGAGAATAGTAGAAAAGACACGCTGGTCGACGCTCTAGCAATTTCGGAATCCAAGAAACAAGGTACGTTTGATCATGTATTTAATTTATTGTTATATACATCATGAGCTTTTTTCTGAATCAGCATAAAATTTTTAAAACTTCCACTGCGCCATAACTCTGATATTAGATCCGTTTTTTCCAACATTTGCACCCTAAACTTAACAATTTGTAGCAATTTGCACCCTATTGTTTAATGAAAATTGATATTCACTTGCATATAGATTGTTAATTAATAAAGATAAAAATGATTATTTATGTCATGAATTAACAACCCATGTACAATCGCATATCAATTTCCTTCAAAAGATTAATGTTATTGTCAATGGGGGCAAATTGTTACATATTTTTAAGTTTAAGGTGCAAATTGTTAAAATTAAAAGGACACAACGGGAAAAACCTCATGTGGATCTAAGCTCTCGAAAATCCTTCATTCTTCTGCTATTGATCTTGTCGGCTAGCTCTATTCTTACTTGACTGACTTCCCTTGGTTCTTGCCTTCCAAAAACGATTAAATATCTACTTCCTCCCACTCGTAGATTAACGTTGTTAGTTACGGATGACATTTATCTTCTGTCTTTTTCTTTCTTTTAGACCCTAGCTAATGTGATTGGTACACAATCTTGGGTTCCATACTCGGGTTACCAAGCGAAGCGCTTTGTCCAGTTCTAAGGCTAGCTCCAGCCCTAACATTATCTCCGGTTATTATAAAGTTGCAATTTACGTCCTAAATTTTTAATTTTTGCAATTTGCATCCTAAACTTACAAATCGGTAACAATTTGCACCCCATTGATAAACAATGTTGATTTTTTTTTAATGAAAACTAATACTTCACTTGCAATAAATTGTTAATTAATAAAGATAAAAATGATTATTTATGTCATGAATTAACAACCCATGTACAAATCACATATCAATTTCCTCCAAAAGATTAGTGTAATTGTCAATGGGGGGCAAATTGCTACATATTTGTAAGTTTAAGGTGCAAATTGTTAAAATTAAAAGTTCAAGATGCAAATTGTAATTCTACGATTAGTTTAGGGTGTACCAATGCAAAAAAGCCTAAAATAAAAAATGAAATGTTAACCACTAAAGTTGGCGTAGCTCACATATTAAGGGTGCACCATTATAGTAGATGTAACTCTCATTTTAAGAATGAATCACTACAAGGGTGAATTAAATCATTCTTGAATTTGGTGTAAATAATTATAGTAGACGTAGCTCTCACACTAAGAGTGAACCACTGTAGTAGATGTAACTTCATATTAAGGATGAACCACTAAGAAGGTGAATTAAATCATTGTTTAATCAAGGGCAAACCACTATAGTGGACATAATTTTCACATTAAGAGTAAACCACTATTAGTAGATGTAGCTCTCACATTAAGGGTGAACCACTATAATAGATGCAACGTTTACACTAAGGGAGAATTCGTATAAGTGTGAGTTAAATCATTGTTGAATTAAAGACGAAGCACAATGGTAGATGTAACTCTCACATTAAGGGTAAACCACTATAGTAGACGTAACTCTCACAATAACAGTGAACAACTATAATAGACGTAACTTTCATATTAAAGGAGAATTAACGTTAGAGTAAATTAATTCATTTTTAAACTAAAAGTGAACTACTATAGTGGATGTAGCTCTCACATTAAGGAAGAACCACTACAGTGGATTTAGCTCTCACATTAAGAGTTAACAACTATAGTAGATGTTATTTTTACCTCAGGGAGAATTAGTATAGTGGTTTTGGAAAGCCACACATGATAATAAGATTTTTTTTTTTTTTTTTCAATTGACAATGATAATCAAGAAAGACAATTCCATTATCCAAAAAAATAAAAATAGGATTACTCCAGTGAACTTTAAGAAGGCCACAAAATTCAAGCATCCAAGTACTACATTCTACAGAAGTATACATTCTTGAGAAGTATCTTCACAAGCTGAAGCGCTTTCGCTAACAATTAACAGCTCATTCTTCAAAACAAACAAAAACAAAAAACAAAAAAACAAAAAAAAAAAACCAAAAGATATGAACTCAACTCAATTGACAATTGAGAAAGAGGTCTATTAACAAGTACTAGTCAGATACTTGTTATTCTCCGTCTTCTCAACTACTATCAAGTTATCAACTTTAGACAACATGTGGTTTGCTTGACAAGATAACTGCCATCCTAACCCAAACTAAACTCATCAAGGCCTTGTTTGGAAGGCAGGAAAGGGCAACGAGGTATAGGAAGTAGAGGATTAGGAAACAAAGTTTTAAAACTTGCGGTTGTTTGTTAGGGGAGGCCAGATAATTTAGAGAGTAAAGAGATTTAAACTCTATTGAATCTATGGTTCAAACCCAGTAGGTTTTATAAACAAGATTCCAAACGGGAGCTTAAAATCCTTCACAAGATGTTGATCCTTCCAAAGTTGGATGGATCGAAAGAGAAGCTTCATACTAGATAGAATAAGAGAAAAATCTTTCCACTTTTTTTCTATTTTCGACTCGTAAATTATTTATCTATCATATATATTAAGTGCTTTAGGCACCTTTTTTGTCAATCTTTATTTGCCTACCATAACAAACATGCTCCTTTCCTCAAATAAAAACGAAAAAAACTAATAAAAATATATATATGCACATATAAACGACAAAAATCTGGCTTCTTTTTCTCTGATAAAATCCAACTTATTTTACTACCACTTTTACCTCTTCATTTTGCTTTGTTGCTACATGTCGTTTATCTTCTACTCACAATTTTACCCAAGTTACACCCAGAATTCTCTTTCTCGTCTTATCTTATAAAAACGTAATTATCATCCTTACAACAACCAATAGTGGAAGAACAAGAATGAGATGAAGAAGCGTAAGTGCGTCTCTAATTTATTTTTAAAATAAGATTTACTTTTCATTATGTTAAAAAAAAAAAAAAAAAGGTTCTATATTGGCATATTCTTATTCAGCAGAACAATCAACATTCACTTAAATTCAAAATTAGAAATTTTCCACGCGCACACAAAAAAAAAAAAAAAAAAAAGAGAAACTTCTAATTTTACAAAAGAAACAAGCAGGGTCAACACTTCATATATACTTGGTAGTTGGACGGCCATAGCCGTAGAGACCATGGATCCTTACACATGCATGATTTCCTTTTGCCCTCAAACCAAATGAAAACTGAAACCTCCAATACATTCATTAAGCCGCTTAATTCAGCAAGTTTTCATTTATTTGGAAAGGATTTACTTGTCCCTCCATTGTTTCTTGCAAATTCTTACTCAAAAACTTTGAAATCCCTACATTATGACGATCTGACAGGTAAACAAAATCTTCTAAGATCCTTTAATTCTTGAGCTCGATCCACAAAACGCGCCCACATCAATAGAATTCAAACATTTTTTGTAGTTGTTTTCAGTCAGATAAATTAAAACCTCCACAAGATTTTATGGCTTTTTGAAGAACAAGACGGAGGTGGGGAATGAGAAGAAGCAGCTTGTCCAGTGAAAAAACTTATCGCACATGAAACATGATACAAAACTCTTACTAAACTTTTTTGACACATGGTGTATATAATTAATGTAATATGTTCTACATTTTAAAGAGAAAAAACTAATTAAATATAATGGAGTAAGAATAATAAATAAATAAATAAAAAAAAAGAAGCAGCATTAACAAAAATGAGATTGATCCAAGGATGGGACCGCAAGTCCAAGGAACGTGCAGTAAAAACTAGTGTATGTATATAGATAAATCTTTTCCTCCTCCCACTACTCTGTCCCTCTAACCAAACACAACCTAATGGTTGTTTGGTACCAAGAATTAGACAAGGGAATGTATTGAGTTGGAAAATCCTCCATAGGATTCCAGTTCTGATACTTCAAAAGTTTTGAAGGAATATAGGAGGGAATCCATACTGAAAACAATAGGAGAAAGGTATTTTATCTTTCCTTTTTCCTCATTTTCCCTCTTACCAAATACAGCCCAAGCAATATAAGTCCAGATTTCAAAAAGAAGAGGAGATATAATCATCAAGACAAAAAAGAAAAAAAAAGGTTCTAGATATTAGAAGCGCAAATATTTGTAATCCACAGATCACAAAAACTATTCTACTAAGCTTTGATCTTACTGCTTCTTTACCACCAAGGGGATGATCTTATCAAGGACTACAGGGAATACGTACCAAATGTTCAACTCAATCAATTATCCTGATTCATCTAATTGCAAGATTTGATGCAAGGAAAAAGAAAGTCACAAATTAGTCCCTTCAACTAAACAAAGGCTTCATAATTAACGCAAACAAAATTTCATATCTGCATTACCAAAAAAAATTTGGGTAGCAAAATCTCAATCTGATGTAGCTGCTCCTTGGTTGAGCTCTGCGAATTTCATGCCGACGCGCATGGAGTGCTTGAGGAACTTCTCAGCACACCGGCGCACGCACGTCTCCTCTTGCTTGGTCAGTGATTTTCGCTGAAAGGTGTCTACGCAGTCCATAAAACACCTCTCCACTAAGGAATTATACATCCTCAAGCTGCAAACAAAATTTGGTTTTTAGTGGACAAGACGACATAGAACAGAAACTCAAGTCTTTCCGTCACTAAACTAATCACCCAAAACAAATATATACATAGTCGAAAATCATCTCAAATTCCGAATTGAAGTGAAATATTTAAAATGGCTACATCTACCAAACCATGCTCTGAAATCACTTCTTGCTTTCTGTTTTTTTTTTTTTTTTTTTTTTTTGAGAATATTCTTGCAACTAGTTTAGGCATGATACGCTACAAATCCAAGCCTCCAATTTTCCTCATGCACACAATTAACGACCTTACTATTCGTAGATTGCCCATCAGTTTTGACATTTTATTTTCTCATGAGAAAGTTGTTATTAGGAAAGTATGGAACCAAAACAACAGCAAAAGTAACAATAAAATTGGGCGGACCCTTTTGCACAAAGACAATTGAAATTACATTAATAAAGTCCTCGAAACTGTTAATTATCCATAATTAAAGCGCCCACATTAAATATTTCTCAGAAAAGCCAAAGAAACAACAAAATTGGGATTACCCTTTAAAAACAAAAACAATTCGAATAGCATAATCAAGTCCTAATCAATAAGATATATGTGTGTGTGTGTGTGTGTGTATGAATATCGAAAGTACCTGTCGCGGATCTGATGCTGGTCAATCATGGTGGACATTCGGAGCTTGTCTTCTTCAGGAAGAGACTCCAAGTCTGCAAGCATGCTCTTGTCCATCTTCTTCGATTTAAGAATTGATATATATGTATATATATGATCTATATAAATATATGACAATATGCCCTGCCTACCAGGACGAAGAACAACAAGGTAAGGAACAAGTCGAGCTTCTAAACTTCAAAGCCTAAACCCTAACTAAAACATTTCGCAGTCTTTCCAGAGCCCCAAAAGATAATTAGTAAGTAAAAAAAAAAAAGAGTAAATTATTACATTAGTCCTGAATTTTATATAAAAGTATCAATTAGTCTTTAATTTTTTTTTTAATTTGACCTCTAAACTTATTAAAAAGGTATAAATTAATTATCTTTATCAAATTTGGTCTCTAAACTTGTTAAGAAGGTGCAGGTTAATCCTCTTTATCAACTTTCTGTTAAAATTTGACAGATCTCTTCCATGTCACCTATTTTTCAAGGATAATATAGGAAATTACTATGATATTTATTTTCAAAAATGAAAAAACCAAAAGAAAATCCAAAAAAATTATTAAAAAAAAAAAGGAATCTTCCTTCTCTTCCCACTCTCTCTCTCCTTTTAATTTTTTTTTTTTTTTTTCGTTCCCACTCTCTCTCTACTTGCAGGCCACAGAACAAAACTCACACCCAACAATAAGGAAAGCCACCCACTCTTCCGCTATTGAGAGCCCGAGGCCGCCGCCCACCCTTCCCCATCGCGAGCCAGATCTCTGCCACCGCGAGCCTCCGCAAACCCGATCGGCTACCGCGAGCCTTTGCGAAGCCCCTGGCGCATTACCTCCGTGCGAGACCGCAAAATCCCCCTCCGGTTTTCAGCCAAATATGGCACAGTAGAATTGTTGGGTTTTCTTTTCTTTTCTTTTTTGTTTTTTTTTTTTTTTTTTGAAACTTGTGAGTGAGTATTTTGTTATTTGTTCAAATGTTTGTGTGGGATGTTGGTATACTATTGGTTTTTACTGAAGAAAGCGACCAACGACGAAGAGGGGAGAGAGTTTTTTTTTTTTTTTTTCCTTATTCTCGAAAATAATCAATATAATGTTAAGGGATAGTTTTGTCTTTTCAAAGTTAATTCAGATACTTAACAGAAAGAGGAGAGATTTTAGCCGTCCTTAGGTTAAAGGACCAATCTGCACATTTTTAGAAAGTTCAGTGATTAATCAATTAAAAAAAAAATTTTGAAAGACCAAATGGCATTTTTAAAAATATATTAAGGGATTATTACAGTAATTTATCAAAACAAAAAACAAAAAAACAAAACGGAAGTTATACAACCTCCTCAGTTTACCCCCGTCAATTTAAACGGATGAGATTAAAAGATTGCCCCAAACTCATTGTAAGATCTAAAAAACTGGAAAACTAAGGGGAGAAAAAAAAAAGGAAAATTTTCTTTAAAAAAAAATGAAATTACAAAATTTACTGTCGGAGGTGTCACTCCCTCCCTCTTGGTGCCGGGTCGCCGGGGTTTGCGAGCGGCGTCCGGTAGCACAGATCTGGATGGAAAGTATAGATCTACGCCGGAGAGAGGTAGCTAGGCGGTGGGTCTCCCAATAGTGCGACTGGGTCACGCGGAGGAAAGGGCGGAAACGGAAGTAATCGATGCCGGCGAGCTCGCAACGTGGTCGACGCCGTTGCAAACTGGCGATAGGGAGGCCGAGGTGAAATCTCCCATGGGCGACGGATCTACCCATAATATGTACAATCTGCGCTCCGCCGGACATGTGCGACCCACGGTGGCCGAAGCTCGCAACCCTGGCAACCCACCGGCGCGAAAATCGCTGTTGTCCCCCATGACGACGGAGTCTCACAGCAGCGCGAGGAGAGATGCCGGAGGTTGTAGAGGTCGCAAGCAGGGGCGAGATGCCGGAGGACGGCCGCGTACTTTGGGTGCCCAAATCTGCCGCCTCGTGAGCTTTTTCTGGTCCGGTGAATCACCACCGCTGCTAGATGGAAGTTTTCAACGGCGGCGCGAGCTCCTCCGGCGTCCCTAGCTCCTCTGGAATCCGACATTGGGTTTTTTTTTAACACATTGAATCGTACGAGGGAGGTTTTATTTCACTATGGTATTTCACTATGTATCTTATTGTCGGAATCATAGGTTCGTTTAGAAATCAAGTTTGAACTTGATTTTTTAAGCTCAAGTTTTATTTTTTTTTTCTTAAAAGTCTTTGATTTTTGTCTAAAATTTTTTTTATCTTTTTTAAAAAATCAACAAAATTTACTATTTAAATTTCAAAAACTCAACTCAAACTCATTTACCAAACGAACCTACTTTTTACTCCATCAATAAGATATAGTACGTCCCCCACCATAGAATTCGCCCAAACAAAAACCAAAAACAAAATAAATATCCTTATTCACACGTGCTACCATCTATTCAAGTACACGAGTTTTGCTGTGTCCTCCAGCTTTCTAATTCTAACTTTCTTTTACGTTCTTTTTTATTTTTTCTCAAAAATTAATATAAATTATTTTAGATTTTAAAAAATAATTAATTTTAACTTAAAAATTTTATCTCCAATTTATATTTCAAACTCATGCTTAAACTTTTGAAACTTGTACGTCTTTATCTTTGCCTAGTGCCTAAAAAAAATGAGTTCGTTTGGTGAATGAGTTTGAGTTAAAAAAGTACAATTTGAGTTGAAAATTTTTGTTGACTTTTTAAAAACAAATTTTTCAAAAAAAAATAAAAACTGAGATAAAAAAGTACAGTTTGAACTTTTTCACCAAATGAGGCCTATATTTACGAGCATCATATTTAAATGTTTCTAAGTTCTAAAACAAATATATTCCAATTAATTAAAAATAATATTAATTAATATATGTGAAGGTTTAAAACTTCTATACCATTTTTTAGAAACTTCTATACCATTTTTTAGAAACAGAACATTTCCTATTTTATAAATATATTTTCAAAATATCTAATTTAATCTTCACATATCTTTTTTTTATTATTTTGCCACGTTTTATAAAGAAAACAATATTAATAAATTCAAGTGTTTACCGGCATATTCTATTCACATCAGATTTACTAAAAGGTACATGATTCGAATCCTCTATCTCAAATTAAAAATTATATTAACAAAATCCACCCTCGATTGCTTGTTCTCAAGACAACACTCCTTTAATTTCACCCCATCCATCCCTCCTCTACGCTCTCCTCCAAAAACAAAAACCAACTCAATCACCCAAAAAAAATTAAAAATTAAAAAACATAACAGCATAGTAAACCAATTAAAATGCTAAAAACAAAACCACTTAAAAAAAATCGCAATTTCTCCAAAAATTCCAAATCTCATAACCATATATTATATCGACAAAAATAAGAACCATAATCGCATTGCTTCATATTACAGGAACTTCTTCTTTGAATTATAGGTCAATCAATGATTGACAATATTATATTAATCATTGATTTACTAAATTAATAATATTATATGGTCAATAACTGAATGAGTATTTAAGAAAATTGATTGACCGTTTTCAAGAAGAAAAAAAAAAGCCTTTTAATTAATTTTTGAAAACTTTGGTTATTTGTTAAAAATATTTTTAAACAAAAAAAAAAATTATTTATCTCTGAATCCCAAAAAAAAAAATTTATGTTTCCATTTAATTAAAAAATAATATTTCCAAAAGAAAAATGATAATCAAAGTTATGGTGCAAAACTTCTACACCATTTTAAAAAAATAAAATTTGCTTTTGTTATAAATAATATTTCCAAAATATCTAAATATATCCTCTCATATCCTTTTTTTTTTTTCTCTTTATTTTAATTTTGTCACGTTTTGTAGGAATACTATAGTTGATAAAATTAATTTCTTCCTAAAAAATAAATGATTCTTGGGTAAATGTATTTTTTTAAAGAAGGGTTTTTTTTTAATGTCTGAAGTTTCGTAAAATTAGGAAAATTTTTTAATTGATCAATTAGTTAATCATTGATTGATCATGATTAATTAGTGATTGATTAATATTAATATTTTTTTCACTGATTAACTATAATTTGAATAACTGTAATTAACCATTGGTTTATCAGTGACTGATCATAGTTAATCATTGAATTCCTAAATAAAATTTTAAATTTTTGATTAGTACACAAAAGGGGAACACCTTTAAGGATGGTAGTGGGCGAGGTAGGAGTGGGAAGGCTTCCCCCACACCCATGCTGCCTTTCTTTTTTACACTCCATACCGCGCCCTTATATTTGCCTAATTTAATGAGGATGTTGGAGTAGAATCCCAACTGAGGGTTCTATACATATGCCCTACTTATTTATCAATTAAGAATAAAAAGTAAAAATAATTTAATTTAAAGTTTTTATAAAAGAGATTTATAGCTAAATAGTTGTAATAACCAACCTTTTTACAAATTCATGATTTCCGGTTTAAGGAATCAAAGTTTGTACTATGTATGTTTATGTGAGATGCATGATCTGATTTATCAGAATATATTTGAGTTCTTATAATATTATAAGACTCAACATAGTTTATATAGTCAAGTATGAAGCATTTTGATAAAAGAGGCAGAATAAGGATTTATGATTTTATTCCGGTCAATGTTTGACGAGGATGATCTAAGATATGATTAAGACGGTACTGCAATACAATAAGCAGTATGGAAATTATACTGCGATAAATCGTCATTACAAATGAAGAAGTAAGAATAAGGCACGGGACCACTCTAGAAAAATCACGTATAATATTTAGAGCAATACGGACTTAGCAGCTTCAAGTCCTAAGAAAAACCTACACGCAATCTAGTTAAGTGTAGATAAATTCTGAACTGCAGTTCAGCATTGCAGTACAGTTAATAGTTAAAAACAGTATTTGTAATATCTACATTATTAAGAAATGGACTGCACATTAAGAGGAAATGCCAAACGAAGCCCTAATTGGAGGACACCTCATCATGGATAAATATGTGAATTTCAGGATTTTTGGAAAAATTGGAAAGAATTAGGTGGATGATTATGAAAAGATTTATTGGCCTAAAAGGCCTCCACATGGCCGGCCACCTAAGGAAGTTTATGAGCAAATAATTTGTTTTTGGGGACAAATATGTAATTTTAAGAATAAAAATAATTGTTGAAAATTCAAGAAATTTCACCTATAAATAGGTGACGTGGGGTTGCATATGGACCACTTAGTTGAACCTCAAAATTTATAGTTCTTTTCCAACTTCTCCTCTAGCCCTTAGGAACCGAAAAAAAAAAAAAAAAAAAAAAAAAAAAAAAAAAGAGCAAGAGGGTGGCCAGTTGTGTGAAGAGAAGTGAGGAGGAAATTTTTTCTCATTCCAAAGCCTAGATCCACCCCTCAAGCTTTAGAGGTATTCCTCTTGATCCCTTTAACCTTTTCCTTAAGTTAATTAGAGATTTACATGCATTTCAAGCTTGGGATGTAAGAGCATAAGCTCATAAATTTTATGTTGCCCTATGTTATGGTTTTATGTGAGTGGTATGGCTTAGATCTATGCTTAGGGTGTTTTGGTTGGTAGATCTAAGCATAGGTTTGATTTTTGCTCTAGAATGAGTTTATGGTTATGATTGCTTACCAAGTGTTTGTGAATATGTCTTCACATGCTTGATTATGGATAGTTTGTGAATGATGGTTATGTGAATAATCTAAATATGATGGTTATGGAAATTGACCTAAAAAAATTTTTGGTAAGTTATGTAAGGTTACCTATTTGGTGATTTTTTTTAAGTAAGAAGGTGAATGTATGGTCGAATGTTATGAACATATCCGTCACACTGCATGAATGATGTAGGCTCACGATTATGACCGTTTGAGGTAGTGTGTGTGAAATTTCCAACAAAAACCAACAAACACAAACTGCCGAATTTTTTTTTTAAGTTAATGGGACAGTTTCTTGAAACCGAATTTTAAGCCCCTTAGAGGTCGAATTGGGAAAGAGTCGTAATTGTAAAGTTGCAGAAAATAGAAAACCCTAGGGGGTATCAAGGACAATTTTTGAAAAACAAGCTCCAAAGGCTTTCGTTTTTATAAATTTCCGAACCTGGTCGGGCCAGACACTATGCACGGCCAGGATGTTTCAAAAAAGAAAACGGATAGGTTATAGGTAGAATCAAGTTTTAAGCAAGAACGAAAGTTGCAGGATTTATTGAGGTCTACAAATTTCATAAGAAGAATTTTCCAAATTCAAAACCAATTTAAAGATAAAACTAAATTTCTTTCAAAACAGTGCATGAACAGGAAATTATTGCACATACACTAACAACTAAAGCTACGAAACTGTTTTCAAAAGCAGTTTTCAGGATTTTACAGTTTTACTCTCTTTGTTCAAAAAAGAACTACAGTTTACAAAAATGGTGTTAAAAAGATTGAAATTTAACAAATGATTTTAAAAGACAATATCACAAGGTGTTGTGAGAAAAAGGAATAAAATATGGGATAAGTTATTTGAAAACAAAAATGCTAACAATGTTATGACGGATATTAATTAGATAGAATACCAAAATCAATATATTGGGCTTTGTATCCATGGTTACCCATAGTAAGCAAATGATATACTAATTTAATCTGTTGGGTTTTGCATCCAAGGTTACTTATAGTAACCAAATGGGATACCACTGTAACATGTTGGGCTTGTATCTAGGGTTACTTATGGTTGTTGGATTGGATACCAACATTGAATGTTATGGTTTATAGTAAGATAGGATGATCCTTATCTTACTCCCTATTTGGAAACAGGAGGGGAACCTGTCGTTGTGCCTCATTGGAACAACAAACCCAAAACCTAGAGTAACATGTAAGTACAACTCCGCCTATAGCATGTGTTTCATTGGAGCAACAAAACCTATAGCATAGGCAAAATGTTTTATTGCCTTGCATGTGTTTCAAAACTCATGCATTAATGTTTGTAATGCATATGTTGTATGTTATATTATTGTGGCATTTATGAAAACATGCTCACTTAATGATAAATCACATGGTAAGAATGTGATCAAGTTTCAAGTTAGAAATTGTTTTCAAAACACTGTTTTTAAGGAACTATTTTCAAGTAAGAAACTGTCTTCAAGAATGAAATGTTTTCAAAAATGAAATTGTTTTCAAGTATGATGTTAAGCAAGTTTTCTTGTGTCGTACCGACCTGCCACAAGGGCGGGTTTGGTCCATGGTTTGAGTTGGACTGGGCTAGCTACCCCAACCACTCCATGGCTGCGTGTCACGGTACGTACACTCATATTATATAAGGGCCCCAAAATATGCTAACATAAGAAAACATAATGAAAGCATAATTGGTACATACATTGTTTTATTACGAAATGTTTTGCAGGATGATAGTTGTACTTACTGGACGAAAGCTCATGACTTATGTTTATGCTGTAGGTAAGCCGCCTATTGCCAATACTTGATGTAAGACGGTGGGGCATGGCATGGCTAACTGTGAAACTTCGGGTTGGATACGCTACGTGTTTTGAAACAAAATGTTTTTATTTGTTACTAGTAAAATTTGCAGTGTGTAAAATGAGTTTGAAACTCCAATACTCAACTGAGTATATATATATATAATATATATATATGTATGTATGTGATTGAGTTAGGTTTTAAGTTATATAAGAAAAATTATTATGTATTTCCGCAATGTTAAGTAAGTTAAGTAATTAAGTAAGATAAGTATGGTAACGGCCTACGTAAGGCGGGTCGTTACAATAGTTTTCTTTTAAGAAGTTTTTTAATTAATTATCAAAATTTTTAAAAATTAGTTAAAATGCTTTTTTTTTTTCCTAAAATGGTTAATCAATTATCTTAAATGACAATCAGTAATTGTCATAGTTAATCACTGATTGACCAAATTTGAAAAATAACAAACGGTCATTTTCTGAAATAAAAAAACTTGGGCCATCTATTACATTAGGTGATTAAAAAATGCCATCCAGCCTAATTTTCAGTTATAAAATTTATCAACATAAACACAAATGTAAATGGAAATAAAACTAAAATCATCAAAACAAAACCAAAATTCAGAAATCTATAATCCAAATTCATAAAGTAAACTAAAACACTAAAAAATTCACAATATATTAACACAAACATATATATATATATATATGTGTGTGTGTGTATTTTTATAAGGGTGAATACAAGTGTGACTAATGTGGGTATTGGGGCTTCACCCACCACCGTCCCGTACTCTCATGGGGGCTTAATGTTAACCCTCATATTCATATCCTATCTCCCATACCCGCCTATTAGGAGCGGATACACATTGGTACCCTCACCATCGGTAAAAATGTCAACCCTAAACATCTTCATGATGAAAAAAAAAAAAGGAAACGATCCCTAACCTTGATATTTTTAATTATGTTACTTAATTTTACAATGGAATTTGTTTTGAGCTTCTTTTTTAGGGAAAAAAATATTGATTGGTAAATTGGAAGGGTATGGATATTATGCCTTTAATGGGAATTCCCCTTCCCACACCCACCTTAAATGAAATTAAACGTTTTACAATTAGTAAATTATACTTATCCCCGTTTAGGGGAATATTTCTCTACGGTGTTATACCGTCCAATCCAAAACTCCAAATTCTATATCTCACTTTCTTTTCTTTTTTTTTTTCATTTTAATAAAAGCTCAAATTTTATAAGTTCATAACTTTTTCACTTTAAATTGAAATGAGATGATTCTTGTGTCAAAATGCTCACAGTGACAAGACGAATAAAACAAGATCCATTTAGTTTTTTTTTTTTTTTTTCATGAACAAATTTTAAATTTCTGCGTAATTTTTTATCACAGTTAAATTCCAAAAGTCATCTCCCTAAACACATATTTTCAACCCAACCTTAAAAACTCCATCTCGAAAAATCCCCCAAACGTGCCCTAAGCAAGTATGGAGAGTAAAAATGAAGATGGGTTGAAACATGTCCACCCTCGTCCCACCTTATTGCCATCCCTAATACTATACACTATACAATTTTAAAAAATATGTACGGTAAAAAACAAAAAACCATCGACTCCTCTCTAAAGAAGGATATTTTTATTTACACCCATAATACATTTATACCCATTAAAAATACACCTTTTTACATCCCACATTAACTGTAAATAAAAATAGCATGCTTTTAAAGAAATTAAAAAGCTGACCCCATGTTTACTATAAGTAGAATTTTTTTCAAGAGATAAATAAATAAGCATACCCCCACATGTAATATCCCAAATTTAACTTTTACGAGCCCTATATACATATATGTTTTGAAAATTCTTCTATTTTTTTAAGGTAAAAATTCATCCAACTAAAAGGTCTTACAGACACCAAACCTAATATGGATGATCCTGTGGTATACAATACAAAACACTCGATAAAAACCGGTTTCATCAATAAAATCTGATGAAGCACAGGGAAAATGATACAAGACGAGACCTGATGTTAAAAAAAATTTATCGACACATCAATTTGATCACACATAAGGCTCTTTTTGAAACCTCCTACAATCGATGGAAGTTTTCAATCCATTGAGAGCATGTAACAAGTAGCACCAAGGCCACAAACATCTCTACCAAAACTCATCGCTAGCAGAACTTCTAACTCATCAAGATCTAAATCTGACGGACTAAAAACAAACTCAAACAATGCAGAATCACCTCTATTATTATGATGAAAATTCTAAAATTATATGATGGAAATATCGTCGTCTTTATTAGACTTAAACATAAAAAGTTAAAAATTAAAGCACAATCGCCGCAAGCCTTTAATAAAAGTGCAACCAACAAAAGGACCATTAGAGTAGGAAGAATACTTTAAGGAACATGAGATGCACTTTTTTTTTAGCGTACTCTTTCTCAAAAAAAAAAAAAAAAAAAAACCATCTATATAACAACATGCATTTTTTAAATTAATTTCATACCTGCTCTATCAAAATTTTATGCGAATCTATATTATTTTGTAATTGTTGAATATGAGTAGGTTGATGAATCTTGAATTGAAATATGTTACAATTGTTTACTATAAGCATTAAGTATTATGAAGTTTTTTTAAAATTATATTTTTCTTTTTGAAGATAAAGAGGATTACCAAGAAGCAGTAAACGAAAATTATGAAGAAGAAGAAGTGAAGAATGTCATGAACAATGTAGTTTTTAAACAATGTAGAATTTTTTTTAAGAAAAAAATTAAATTAGGAATTTTTTTTATATATTTAGATTTGTATTTGTTTAAAAAAAAAAAACCAGATCAAATCAAAATTAAAATTAGTGTTTGTGAGAGGGTTAAATTAGGTATTATGAAAATGAGCTTGCGTTTTGAACTAAGCTTTGAAATGGAATTTTGAAGTTGAAATTGATTGACATTTTAAAAACTAAATAATTTTTGTTGACTTTTCAGAAAAAGACAAAAACTGAGACGAAGAATTCATTCAAAACTAAGTTCCGAACAAGCCATGAATATCTAAAAAAGAATAGATTTTTTAAATCTTCAACAAAAAAAATAATTTAATGGGGGCATTTATCAATACATTGGGTGTAAATATAGAATTAAAAACAATAAAAAAAAAAAAATAATAAAAAAAACAAATCCTTGGTTGATCAGTTTCGGCCCAAACCCAAAGTACCCAACGGTCGAGCCCCGATTTCAAACTGAAAAGTCCTTAGAAGGCCCAATTCAAAAATTCGAAAAGAAATGGGAAAGAAAAAAAGTGGGCCCTTCCTCTTGGTCGTCCAACGGTCGAATTAAATTTCAAACTTGTTCTTCTTTCTCGGTCGTCTCCACTCCAGAAAACCAAGAACCAAAAAACCTGTCCTTCATCTTCTCCAACATTCTCTCTCTCTCTCTCTCTCTCTCTCTCTCTCTCCAGAAACTTCTCTTTCAATCAATCAACCAACAATTCCCCTCCATCTCTCTCTCTCTCTCCCCTCGCTTCCTTGCATCTCAATCAATGGCGTCCATGGACATTAATCCAATTATGAGCACACCCTTGATGGGAAAAAGCTCTTCTTCTGCAAAATCCATGATGATAATGAGCAACACTTTAGTCTCCAAGGTTAGAGTAATAGTACGAGTCCGTCCGTTTCTTCGGCTCGAGACCGCCAACGGAGAAAAGACATCTTGCGTCTCCGTTCTCGACCAAGAAGATGGAGAAGAAGAAGTGGCGGTTTATCTAAAAGATAAAGAAACAAGGTAGGCGTTTCATCTGTGATTGTGTTGTAGATTGTTCTTATTGTTTCCAAAATTTTCTTAACATGTTTTCTTTCGGTGTAGCCGAAACGAATGTTACAGATTGGATTCATTTTTCGGACAAGAGGACAACAATGTGGGCAAGATCTTTGAAAGAGAAGTCAGCCCTTTGATTCCTGGGATTTTTCATGGCTGTAATGGGACTGTTTTCTCATATGGGGCTACCGGTAGTGGAAAGACTTACACAATGCAGGTTTTCAATTTTCATCTTTGAGCTTTTTTTTTTCTTTCTTTATTTTTTTTGGTGATATTTCCTCTTGAATTTTTTGTGCCTGTGTGTAATTATGAGAGGATGAAAGTGGGCTAAACAGAAAAATGCGTGCTCTCTCTTTAGATGTATGATTTTTAGAATGAAAACAGAAAACCCACATTAGAATTGTTTTCTCCAAGGGGGCAAAAAATTAAATTCTTCAGGGGAATTTCTAGCAATTGGGCAAGACTAAAGTTAGAAATATATGTATGCCATATAGAAATTCTTAATTAATCAGGTAAGAATTGAATGAATATAAAAGAAAATGAGGGAAATTTCATCAAAGAAAGTTAAATATAGCTTCTTCAGAGAGAGACACGCAAAGTTGAACGGAGAACATACTAAAGAACCTCTCCTAGAGTGCCTGTGATCTGCATTTATCCATAATTTTAACAAAAAAAAAAAAAAAAAAAGACCCTTTTATGCGACATTGAATAGTTATTTTTTATTCTTGTTAAATATTCACCATGTTTTCTTCTAGTATTAAATCTGTTCACGTTCTTATTATGAATTTAATCAGTGAAGCTTATCAAATCAGCTTATGTTTCATGTCATAGGGCACCGATGATCAGCCGGGTCTAATGCCATTGGCCATGTCTGCAATCTTGTCGTTGTGCCAAAGAACAGGAAGCAAAGCTGAGATTTCATACTACGAGGTGTATTTGGACAGGTGTTATGACCTTTTGGAAGTCAAGGCCAAGGAAATTGCTATTTGGGATGACAAAGATGGGCAGATCCATCTCGGTGGACTCTCACGAGTCCCCATAAGTTCCATGCCAGAATTCCATGACGTCTTTTCCTGTGGTGTGCATAGGCGGAAAGTCGCCCACACAGGCCTCAATGACGTGTCAAGTAGGAGCCACGGCGTGCTTGTGATCTCCGTTTCCATGCCTTGTGGCAATGGTTCTAGAGATGTTCTTGGAAAGTTGAACCTCATAGATTTAGCAGGTATTAGTTTTCAGAAAAACCTAATAATAAGATAAACGCAATGCCATAACCAGATAAACTTATTAACCCGAAACTTTGTTCTAGATGTTAGTGAGAAACAAACTGAATTCTAAACATTATATCTATGCCAAACAAAAGTTTAGTGTTTCTTCCTAATTTTCTTTGCAAAGCAGGCAATGAGGATAATAGAAGAACCTGCAATGAAGGAATTCGCCTCCAAGAGAGTGCCAAGATCAACCAGTCCTTGTTTGCATTGTCCAATGTGATTTATGCGCTGAACAACAACAAGCCTCGTGTGCCTTACCGAGACAGTAAACTGACCCGGATATTGCAGGATTCTCTTGGAGGGATGAGCCGTGCTTTGATGATTGCTTGTTTGGTATGGAGTTAAAAATAGTTCCTCTTTAATTCCTATAGAAAAACAAGTTATTTGTCAGAATTTTGATGTCGTTATGCTGTCTATTTTCTTTTGAGGACAGAATCCAGGAGAGTACCAGCAGTCTGTTCATACAGTCAACTTGGCTGCTCGGTCGCGAAACATTTCGAATCTTGTTCCTTCTGCTCTTAAGAAGCAAGAGACCCCAAAGGTTAAGGTTGATATGGAAGCGAAACTGCGAGCTTGGTTGGAATCAAAAGGAAAGACAAAGAGTGCCCAAAGGATTGGATCTGTCAACTCTCCTTTTCTTGGAAAACACTTTACTTCTTTTAGCACTATTAAGAAACCTAATTTCAATAATAGTTCGGTGAAAGCGAAAGTTTGCACCAACCGCGTTGCTTCTAATGTGAAAGACGGGTATACAAAACTATTTCAACTTTCCTTTGCATAAGTTGAACTTTAAATCTCCATACTTAACCTATTTTCTACTGTCTATGCAGGAATGTGTCTGCGCCTTTCAGAAATCTGTTTGATTATGAAGATCTACAAGTAAGTTAGACGCTACCTGAGAAAGTTCATTCTCATTGCTGTAAAATATGCTGAATTTTCTAAATAGTTCATGTTTTTATTTTATAAATATATATATATTATATATATATTTTTCAGGAATATTGGTCAAAAACTTTGAAAGAAGAATGTTTGAGAGACAATCTGGTAGCTTTACCATGTGATGAAACTCTAGTTAGTCTATCTAGTTTTTGTTTCTGCTTACATTAACTAGATAATTGATGAGAAGAAAATTTTGGCTAATTGAAGTTTCTTTTGTAGAATCTAGAAAAAGCTTATGAGGATTGCAAAGAGGAAAGCAAAGACGGTGTTGATGAGATTGTTACGGAATCAACTACAAATTGTAATAGCCCACATGGTATTTAACAAGTTTTGACTACATGTATTTTCTGCCGTTTTTTTGGTAATCTTGATCAAGTTGATTTGACACTTTTGATATAACTTGTGTAGGTGACCTATTAAAAATGGACGAGCTCCACAAATGTCGTTAGATCATTGCCTATTAATGAGAAAAAAATTACGGTGTTGAGGAGTCCCTTAAGGAAAGTTCTTTCTCCCATCAACACCAACATAAATCAAAATCCTTCAGAGGGTTTCTCCTTCACAGATCAATCATATCCTTTCCTTCTTGAGGCAAAGACTCCGAAGACGCCTTCTATTTTCGCCTGTGCAAGTAACGGATTCAGAAAAATCGGAACCCCACTTGATAAATTTAATGCTCAAAGCTCTAACTTAAAGGTTGGCTCCGAAAATATCTTAACTTCATAGGCGCTTTACCCTTGCACATTTTTCGAATCATGATTCTAATCTGCAATTTTCATGTGCAGAACTATCTTGTTCAAGAGTATATCGATTTCTTAAATGCAGCTAGCAGGTATATGATGCCTTATTTCCTTTTTCAATGCTTCTCAGAGTTATTTCCTTTGTGTTTCTTGCATAGCACTCACAAGTCGGGTTGTGAGACGGGTTGGGCTCCACCCTCTTGTCTCAAAACTCAACTTGCCTAGACGGGTTGTTTTAGCATTTTTGTTTAGGATAGTATAGTCATCATACACAATGGTAGAGGTTTCACTAATTGGTTTTACACAATTTTTCAGGGATGAACTATTGGAGTTAAAGGTACATAAATTAAGCTGCCTAGTTACTATGCACAAGATGATCACAATTTTACCTTCTCTCCCTCTCTTCTTCTTTTTTTTTTTTTTTTTGGGCTCTCCTTTGAAAACTAATATGTTTCTTGGAATGGTTATAGGGGGTTGGGGTAAAAATTGCAGAATACATAATGGAGCTGAGAGAAACAAGCCCACTAAAATCGGTAAGCAAATTTTTATTTATTTATTTATTTTTAAATTTTAATATTGAACCTTTTAAAAAGAAATGAATAGTGCTGAAGTTGTACACAATTTGGCATGTTTTCAGCTGAGCGATTTGGAGAAGATTGGCCTTTCATCAAAGCAGGTATGAAATATGAACACTTTTTATTATGTTATTATTATTATTATTTGTTTTTTACTCACTGAAGAGGAAATGAGGAACTAATAATAGTTTCATATAATCATTTGTAACACAGATACACAACTTGTTTGGCAGAGCAGCAAGAGGGATATTTGACAAAGAGGAAAGTACAACTTCCAGTTGTAGAGAGTCTCTGGAGGTCAATTTAAACAACTTCTAGAAAAACATACATTTGGTTAATGATTCAACTTTGATTTCTTCACTATGATCTATAATTGTTGTTAGTATTACACTTGAAACTAATGTCTTTATCTGATTGGTTAATCTAATTTTATTTTCCAAATATTGATTTCATACATTGTGATAAAACAAAAACAAAAACAAAAAAAACAAAAAAAAAAAAAAAAAGAAATTTATCATACAAATCCTAACATGTAATTCAAGAATTGACCATGCAATGAAATCTTCAAGATATATGATATATCATAATTTGACACAAACATTGCAAGAATTGGATAGTTATTCAGAATTTTAATGAAGGAAACTTGTTTAACAAAATATAGGGAGAAAGAGGGAAATAGCATATTTTACATATGCAATGGAAAATTTTAGCATATTTTGATTTCTATTTTACTAAAGTACCCAAAGTACCCCTATCTCCCTCCCTTCTCTCTCAACTCACTTGCAGTTCCAGATGATCGCTGCCGTCGCCGCTGTCAACCGTCTCAGACGACGTGGATCGCGAACTCCAACAAGGTGAAATCTTCGCAGGTGCCTCGGACGGAGCCTTGTGACGTCGGAATTGTGATCGTCATGGCGACCTCTCAACCATGAAGAAGATTTGTGACATCCCTTGGACGAAGCCTCGAGATGCTGGAATTGCGATTGTGATCCTACTGCGAGCTCGTCATGGGAAATTGCACTAACAAAGCCCTCGGATGGAGCTCTACGATGGTAGGAATCGCGACTCCCACCGGCCTATCGCGATGACAGGAATTTTGACGAAATCATTGACGTCTTCTCCGGCGACGGCGTCTCTGCAGCGGACGATGACTTTGGTTTAGGGTTTTGGGGTAGACTTAAGAATTTCAATAATTTGGGGGATTCTGGAATTTAATTAAGATAAAAAAATAATTTGAAAAAAAAAAACAATAAAGGTTAAAAGAAAGGAAAATAATATGAAAAACAAAAACAAAATATTTTATTTTCTAGATATGTCAAGGAAAGGAAATTAAATCTGGTATTTCTAAATCCGATATTTCCAAGTAAATCCAATATTTTAAATAAAAATCATTTGGATATTCCAATAGAATTAGGTATTTCCAAGTAAATCTGATATTTTCAAACTATTTTCAATAAATTATATTTAATTAAAATACGGTATTTTTAAGTAAATCTAATGTTTCTAAGAAAATTCAATATTTTCAAATAAAATTTTTTTTGGATATCTCATTATAATATCGTATTTCCAAGTAAATTCGGTATTTTCAAATTATTTTTAATCAATTATATTCATTAAAATATGGTATTTTTAAGTAAATCTAATATTTTCAAGTAAATACGATATTTTCAGATAAAAATATATTTTTATAAAATATGGTATTTCCAAGTATATACGATATTTCCAAATTATTCCCAATTAATTTGATTTAATTAAAATATGATATTTTTAAGTAAATTCGGTATTTTTTGAATTTTTTTGATATTTCATTAAGATACGATATTTCCAAGTAAATTTAAGATTTCTGAATAAAAATATTTTTGGATATTTCATTAAAATACCGTATTTCCAAGTAAATCTGATATTTCCAACATATTTCCAATTAATTATACTTCATTAAAATAAAGAATTTTCAAGTAGATTCGATATTTTTTGAATTTTTGATATTTCATTAAAATGTGGTTTTTTTAATAAATCCTATATTTTCAAATAAATTATTTACTCTTAGTAAATCTAGTATTACTAGTAAATACGGTATTTTCCTCTCAAAAAGATTCTTGTATTTACTAATAAATCCACTATTTTTTAATAATTCAAATATTTATTTGTAATTTTTTAACAACATTTACTTCTTTTACAAACTTTCTTAAATTACAAAACATAACCCTAAAGTTTTTCTAAATTAAAGCTCCAAATTCACTCAAACACTAACCCTAAATCCCAAATCCAAAAATCCTAAACCGGCTCCAAATCAAAGATCACCGTTGGACCACCGCCGCCACTGCCAACGTCGTTTCCTCACAACCGTCATTTTTCCTCGAGATTTGCTTTCCAAAATGCCACTGGAGATTGTGACAAAGCTCGCCGCCACTATTACGATAAACTCCCATCGAGAATGATGGCCACTGAGGAACGAAAGCCATCTGTCATTGTCACGATCTGATCTCACCGTCGCCGGTGTGATTGTGCTACAAAAACAAAAACAAAAACAAAAACGAAAACAAAAAAAGGACAAAGAAACAACCCAAAATGCATGGCCGAAGCCATCGTGGATGGTTGAAGCTAATCGTGCTGGCCACCGTCGCAACATCTTCTCCGTCACCGACGAGTTGTCCTCCGATGACGAGTGACAGGAGAGAGAGGCACACAGGGAAAAGAGGAAGAAAGGAAGAGTAGAGAAAAAAGAAAAAAAAAGGGTAAAATTGGAAAAAAAACATAAAAATTGAAATATGCTATAATTTATCAGCATTCAAAAATTTGCTATTTATTTCCTAACACTATTAAAATATGCAATATCTTGCATTTTCCCCTAAATATATTGCACTAGATGTGGGCCTAGTGGTAATACCAAATCCAACTCCACTTAAGGGTGTAGAGTTCAAATCACCTACCTCAAGTTCAAGAAAAAAAAAAAAAAAAAAGGAAGAACTAGATCGAGTAGGCTCCAACATAGAGGGTTATGCCACAAAGGTTTAATGCTTTCATTCACGAAGTAGAAAAAGAGAGAATATTTATTAATAATGAGCGCCATAAATGAGCCTCATTTAAATACAAATTACACCGGCTTGTTAATGGCTATTTATCAAAAATGATTTATTATTACTCGAGAGATGGATTGAAATATCATAGCGTTCATTTCGAATTTATCTGTTCCACCATAATTTCACGCGGGCTGATAGATAGTGCAAGCTTGTCCACTTCAATTTCTGTTGATGGTTTGTTTCGTCTTTATATTTGGATGAGGCAAACAACGTAAAAATCACATAAAAAAAAGAAAAAAAAGTTAATTTGGAGAAAGGAAGAGCTGGGAGGACTTCCACAAAGGGCCTCCTATTTCACATTATATATAAAACTATCAGTTTATTTTCAACCATTGGATTTTTCTCAACAGTCTGATTTGAACTTTTAACATAAAATCATAGATCTCCTCTTTTTGGGGCAACCATTGCCTCAACTTAAGTCATTCCATTTGAATGGCTCATTTTTCAAACTTTTCACATATTAAATTGAGCATTTAGATGTCCATTTGACATTAGTTATGTATTATACTAAATGTTAATATCCACCCCTCAAAAAAAAAAAAAAAAAAAAGAGTAAGATCCAAATGCATGTTTTTGTTCAACGTTCCATCCAAATGGTTCACCCAAACGGAGGCAAATCATTAAAAAATTCAATCTAACGGTTAAAAACACATGGCAAAAAGGTCGTACCATGGAAAGCATGGAAAGTCTCTAAAGCTCAATAAAAGAGACAGAGAGACCGGTGGTGTAAAATACTGGTGTAAATAAGGCACTTGCGCTTGTACCGCTAAATTGGAAACAGAAAGGGAGGCATGTAAACGATGCACCAAGAAAGAAAAAATTTAAAAATAAAAAAGCCATGTGTAGCATTACATATAATAAAGTTCCAACAATTGTATGGTCTATATGTATATGTACATTCTTCGAACAAAACCTTCTAGAAGAGGGTGGAAGACCGATGAAGCAAAACTTCAGATTTGATCACTGTACAATGCATAGATACAAGGAACAACTTGCAAGTTGCAGCAGCACCATAGCCTAAACTGCCAAAGGAAGCGATTTTTGATTTTTGGGTCTGCAAATCCATACAACAAGATGAGACGTGAATAATCTATAAAAGCATGGGGGTACAATATCATCCTCAAATACAACTGTTATGGAAAATAAATCAAACAGTAAAAACCAAGTATTAACAAAAATGCAAAGCGTTTGCTAATCACCCAGGAGTGCCAAGGTTTTCTATCAGCAAAAAAGGAAGAAATCTTTTGTAGAGAGATTAAACGAATGAACACACCATCGTCTCTTTCATGGTTTGGCTTCAGCTTAGGGTTATTCTGCTAATCTACCAGTAATGCTTTGGATTCAAGGGGATCTGCCTAACATCTAAGATCTATCCATGACTACAAGTCACGAAACATATGTCCTTAGATGATCAAAACAATGAGCCAAGCCTTCCCTACTTATCTAATTTTGGTTTATTTTGCCAAAACCTAAAATGTTGCCAGTAAGACCTTTCGTGCCTCATCACGAAAACAATCACACCTTTTTCCGAGCGTCTACTTTGAACTTTGGATTTTCTTTTTCTCAAAGAAAACCGTCCTTTTCAATAAAAGAGACTTTTTTTGAAAACCATGGTGTCCGACAGTTTTGCCCCCCACTAATCCACGGGATCCCTGCAAAGTGTCCCCTCCACATGGATCGGTAAATCTCGGACCTTTGACCCGCAAGCATGGCTCCAAGGAATTGGTAGCACTCAATGGAATTGAACCTTTAGACCTAATGCTTCCTGGGGCACCAAGTCCAAGTGAATCACCACTGAGCCAACCCCTTTGGGTTAAAGAAAGAAAATACTTTAAATTGGCAGAAAATGTGTTGCCCAATAAAATGGAGGAACAGGAGAGGGGGAAGGGGGGGGGGGGGGGGGGGGGGGGGGGGGGGGGGGGGGGGGGGGGGGGGCGGGGGCGCCGGGTAGAGAACTAACTAGTTTGATCGTAGAGGTTTGAAAACTGACCTAAAGGAGCTGTACATGCCATATGACAAGTCAAAGATCAAACCAGGATCCCTGTATATTGGAGGAAAGTATGGAAATTTTGACCATGTTCAATTTAGAAATAATGAATTGTAAATTTGTAATCCATCAATCTCAATTGCAAATTCTTCACTGCCTGAGAAAGTGAGATCAAGAATTCATCATCAGTAACGGAATAGACTTCACACGCACTAGACTAAGAGTCACAGGCACCCAAAAAAAAAAGACAAGGAAAAAAAACACTTACATGAAGGCCTAACTAAACCATGAAGAAAAACCAATAGTAGTTTGCCCAAGAACCCTGGAACTTCGATCAAGGCCATGGGAAGCCACCTGCCATGTAAGTTTACATATTACCAAATGTGGGACAACAATAAACCGCAAGTACAAAACTTTCAGAGTAAGATTTTGTGCTATGGTCCTAAGGCGAATATTTTCATTCGAAACTGGAAAATCAAAATTCCCACAAGATTTTAATGGTTGTTTTGCGACCGAGTGCTACATCATTTTATGTCATTAAGAAAATGTAACGCAAATGTCCTTCATTACCATATATGTTAAAGCAGCATAGCGTTCTTCGTTCAAGTATAAAGGCTTCCCTCTATGCATCTCGATGTCCTGCAATCAGAAAAATTCAACAGATATAGTACAACAAAGAGTTTGGTGATAGCCAGGAGAGAACGAATTACGACATTATATTGTTGTTTCACGGTTTACCATTAGTAGAAAATCCTATTTACCTCTTCACCAAAAGCATCCAAGTAGGGTGATGGCCATGGAGCCTGGCGAGCTGACCGCTGTAGTAGAATTGTTGTCCTCTGTCGTAAATATAAAAAAAATTAGTCAATTCCCACATCAGAAACCTAAAGTCGAAGTATGCTCTCAATAAACAAGACATTAAAAGAATAAAACAAACGCTTCCCGTAACAAGCTTGAGTACATACCTTTATCAACAGAAATATTCCAGTACCAGCACCGCAGGCCACAGCATGAGTCTGGCATCCACTTTCCCTAAGGACGCCAATAACGAAATGTCAACATATCATGGATTGGGATAATGATCACGTGCATAAAATGCATGCATCAGATGGATAAACATTTGTGGAAGGAAAAATAGAAAAGAAAGAGGGATAGGACTTAAACCTGCAACAAGACTTCCAGTTCGGAGAGCATAATCTACCACAAAGCAGGCATAAAGCAGGCTCCTCAAGAATAGAGTTGCAGTCAGGACAAGACTGTTTTATGCACCTGCGAAAACATATTTATATGCATGAGTATCAAATTTAATGATATTTTCTTGCAAGTAAATTCAGAGGCAACAAAAAATGACCTCTGCAATAGATCCTGGTATACTCGCGGCAAATGCATCAACTGAAATGGTACTAAAGGGTTGCAGAGCATATTTTTTCGAAATCTTTGGACTTCAAACTCCTTGCAAAAGTGTTGAAACCATTTTGATGAAAGGGAGCGAAGCAGTTCATCTTTGAGAATAACATCCACTGGTGGTATCTTGAACATGCTCTCCAGCCTTTCAATTTCATTAAGCTCCATCTTTCCACTGTCAGTGCTATCCATCAAGTCACATATTGATTGAGTTCTATCCAACACGTTATCCCTATCATAGAATGGTGCTCGAGCAGAGGAGGTCAGTAGTTTCCAAAGCAATGCACACCTCCGCAAATAAGGGAAAGTCGATCTCCGGATTACATTCTTAATGTCACCAGAAGGGCCAATATCGTTTGAAACAAAATATTGCTGAGAACCTCTAGATTCTTTCACGAGTTTCAATAAGTCAGTAGTCAAGCAATCAAGACTACCAAATTCACTTATGTTGTCCCCATGTTTCCCACAGTAGGCGACTATAACCTGCAATAAAATAGTGGATTAGGACGCCAGACTCAAACAATCATCAATATCAACAATAGCAATAAGTGCACGTACCTGAATTACATTGACGGCAAAGAAGACATGTATGAGATGTAATAGGGAGTCTTCACATGATAAAAATGGATATGGAAGACAAAAGACAACCCACATCAAGGATGAAAATGGATCATGAGCAAGGATAGGATCAGAAGCTCGATTCCAGAATTGAATATCAGGATATGATACATCCTTCTCAATGTTATTCAGGATACGCAGCCAATTACCTAAAAAGAAGAGTATTGAGAGATCAACAACTGCACTGGTAGACTTTCAAATCAACTTAAAAATTACTTCAAAAAATGAAGAATAATTAATAACAACAACAGCAATTCTGGAGGAAATCTCTTCCTCCATTATGCCTGTACATTTTTCTTTGACACTTACCAAGAGAATCTTGTTTCTGTTCAAAAATTAATAATTAAAACAAATTTTCAAGTGTTAAATAAGTTCTTATTTCAAGCCAACAACACAAAAAAAATAGATAAATAAAGAGTTATCCGTATATATACGAAGATACCATAACACAGCTAGTTTTTAATGCAAGTTGTACTCAAAACCATCAGCTAAGGGCACATTAGCTTAGGCATTTCTAAACTATTCCTTAAGTACCCTATAACAAAAAGAAGCTGAATGGTAGGATACCAACAGTTTCGAGGCTTCTACACTTTTTGGGAATTTGGAAAGTGAGACAGAGCTTTAGCCTCTCCAAATACTGTTAAGGTGATGATGCTAATCATTTCAAGCACTTCGATTAATATAAGGATTCGCAAAAGGAGGGGTGAGCGTTATGTTACCAGTTGACCTGGAATTTCTGCTTAGCTTAAAAGAAAATGCCTTGAAATATACAAGGCCGGGATCTTTTCTTCTCCATCCAGTTGACCACAATACATAAGTTATATTCTTTTCATCGTTAAGTGATAGTGCTCAAGAGTATATACAAATTTCTCAGAGCATTATTTGTTACATCTTTTCAATTAAAAAAATCTCTTGAATTAGTTGGTAACACTGGCAGAACATTTCTTACAACCACATCCAGAGGCACATAATTGATGAGTAATGACTGATGAGTGGGAACAGGTTAATAAAACCCAACAATCAAGACTTGAAAAAAGCAATGATACTAATCAAACATTGAAGGTCATTCTACTGAATAAAGTACCTGGTCTACATGCGTTGCTATTATGATCCGTTAAACCTGGGAAGCCAATGGAGTCTGCAAAGCTTCGAATACCTCCAAATCTCTGAAGCACAAGAGCAGAATTCTTACTACGCATGCTTTGTACAATTTTTAGTAACAACGACAATGTGAATCCACTCGACGACTCAAGTTCCTTGTACATAGCATCAAGGCTATATGTTGGAGTCATTTGTGTTCTTCCGCAGCGGGCAGCAATTTCCATTGATTGGAGGGAATACTTGAGCACGTCCCACATAAGCAATGGGGGGCTCACCCTTGAAGACCCTAAGACCTCATCGTGCCTACTTGAAAAATACATTTTAGAGAGCACACGAGACACAGGTTGCAGATTTGAGCCTATTGTCCTTTGATAATTCTGATGGGGGAAACATTTATCAAGGGTTTCAACGCTACAAGCTGTATCGGCTGCAGACAGTAAAAGAGCCAAGCCTTGCTGAAGATGAAGCAAATTAATTTCCTCACTTGATTTGTACAAAGGACCAGGAGCATGTGGTGAATCAGCACTTAAGTTATTGGGCTGCTTTAAAACCTTATAGGATTCACCAGGTAATGCCGGCAGAATGGAATTTGCAAGCCTACGACATACTGGACAAAGGAATTCCCCCTAAAAAGGAAAAAAATATATACATATATTTACATGTATATGATATACATAGAATGAAACACCCATTTTTTTTTTGGAGAATGTAACACCTTTCAATTTAAGAGAAAATCTGGAATATAAAATAGACAAATACCTGATCTGGATCTACAATATGCCCACCTTCAAAAACAATTCTTCTAACAAATCTGCATGAACATATGAAGAACAATCATTGGCTTACAAGAAATTAAATTACTCCGAAACAGCACAGATTTCATAAATTATTCACTATTTCAAATATTTTGGTTATGGCAGCAATACCCATACTAGCATCAAAGTAATGATAGTAAAACCCAAAAAAAGGGTAAATATAGATGGAACATATATATTCCAAGTTTATGTAGGGCCTAAGCGAACTTCAACCCATAACTCCCTTTTTTTTTTTTTTTTTTTTTTTTTTTTTTTGTGATAAATACAAATAGCCAGAAAGCAGTAGTAATCCTAATTCCCAATAGTTCAATATAAAGAGAGTTTAACTCAACATTTATTCTGCATCTTCCAAATAATAAACCTAGGTGGAAAAAAATCAACCAGAACAATCTTGAGATTGGCAGAAATTTACTTTCTAGGAGTAATTTAGATACTTGAACCTATCACTCAGAAGTCAAAAGATCAGTTGGGTTGTAAAGTAATAGTTAAAAAAGAAGTCAAAATGTCAGTCTACTACTCCGGTTATGAAAAAGAGAGCAGGAGTTGTACCATTTATAGCTAACAAGCTGTGAGAATCCCATCTAAGGCCTTAACTTTGGCCAACCAGTTATTGAGAAAGATAGTAATAATTAAAACTAACGCCTTAAGTTTGGTTAATCGATTACACAGAGAGAATTTTGTCCCCACCCATATATAGTGAGAATGCATTAAACATAGGGCAGCATCTTTCTCTGTTGAAACTGGAATAAGTATAAAGAAAAACATATCCGGTACAAAACAAAACACCTCTAGATATACTTTCACAGGATTTTCCAAATCCCTTCAGGAGTGTTGTGGTTAAGATTGATTCAAAAAGTACTTGATTTGTTTCTCATGTCTATTATTTAATATCAGTGTAAGAAACTAGATTTCTCTCCTTATGGATGTACCTTTCTTTTAGGGAATGTAAATATCGATCAAGGCATCCTTGATGTACAGCATGTCCACAAGAAAAGAAAAATTCCATCACAATCTGATGGGCCAAACCCATCATATGCTGGAAGCTGCATGCCCTCTTTTGCCCCCTTATTTGTACGGGAAGTGTTGGAAGCTGATGGAGCTTCTTCCAATTCTCTCCAAAAAGACGCTACATACTTTCCAAGCAACAAAGATTCGGTGAGTTTTCTTCTCGCTAAACTCTCCTCAGCTCTTGAAAGGTTGACATCTTCCCCAAAACTGGAAGACACTATATTCTCTTGCATTTCTCTTTGAATAGAAAGATACATATCCTCTTCTGATGTCTCAGACCGATGAAGAGTCCTCTCCTCCAAATTTGCTATGCCTGGCACTTGGATTCCCAAATCAGGTAACCGACTCTTGAGAAATTCCACAAAGTTTCCCATTTCACCAGGCTGGCTGTGATAGGAAAATTCTGTCACTGCCTTCTGAACGAACTGTGCTAACTCTGAGAAGACATTGATCCAAAATCACCTGATGATGTGCCCTCTTCAGATTGATCAGTGGTTTTGTTTGTGATTGTCGAGACATGCTCCTTATCGGATTGATGAGGATGTTCCCAAGAAGGGGAAACTCTGTCAACAAAACTCAGAAGCCTAGATTTCTGGAGAAAATCAAGAATGATACTGGGCTTTGAGAATTTGCATCATGACAAAGTGAGCAAACAATTTGTGCGGACTCTTCCGGTTCACTTTCAACATCAGGGTTACTAATTTCTTGTTCAGATTTTGAACCATCATCCATGGTGGAGTCAATGCTAGCCAAAAATTTAGCTTGCTCAGCTCTCATTTTTTCTAATATTGCGGCCTGTCTCTCTCTCTTGCTTTTGCCTTGCGCTTCTCACTATCAGAAGCCGCCTTCAAGCTATTTATATTGGCATTTGGAAAAGCTTGCGGAAGGTGGCTAACCACTTCAGGTGCAAGTTGTTGCAGTTTTGCCATGCATCCAGAATCAATTTCAGCGAACTTCTTCAACAATCTTTCAATTAAAGAAGAAAGATTGCAACTTCCTGTGTCCAAGAAGTTCTCTGGATTTTCTTTCTTATGCATTCTCATCAATAAAACGAGAAGTGACAACAAACTTTGTGCGCCAGCACCATAATTTAATCCCTCATTAATTTCTTCACCAGCAAAGCTAGCATGGGAATTGATTCTCCAAAATAACAGGACAGATCATTAGATTCCTTATGTTGAACACATACGTCCAATGACAATGAAAGCAAGTGCAATGAAGTTAAAAGAACACTATCCGGAGCACGTGATTCAGTTGTTCTGTCAGTAAAAACAGCATAGAACAGAATGGCACGAACAACTTGAAGGACTGCTTTGCAAGTAGCTACTCTAGCTATCCCCTTGAGAGGAGGGTAAACCTTACTCCACCTGGGCAACTGAGCAGTCAATGCCGAAGCACCACGAAACCGTAGATATCGTTCTTCTGCTACTTGTAGATCCCTAGAGTTCCAACGAGGATGATACAAATCTAGATCATCCCAAAACATCCATCGTAGGGAATAGGTCCCCTGATTGAAGCCAGAAGGATTAGAATACACAGCAATTACATCCAAAATTTCCTGCAGCTGCTCAAACTTGGAGAGATCACGAGGCAGAGATTTCACCAATTGACTATGAGTGAAATCACCAATTGCTAACTTGTAAACCAACTCTCGTTTCAAACTTTCAGCTTTAGTTAGCCCACAAAATCGCCTCTCTTTGACAATGTGTATGATAAGAATGAGCATTTCTTGCACTAATACAGATTCATACTCACTGGAGCGTTCAGGATTCAGAGAGAGGTAGTTCAACAGACCAAAGCGTTCTAGAATTCTATGAATGTAAGGATCAGCTGGTGCCATTGCAGCACAACACTGCAACAAAAAAAGATCGAACTCCAAACCTTGTTCAGACCTGCAGTAGCGAAAACAAGAGAGAGCAATGAGTACCATCAATACTTGATTTGGCCTCTCCAATACGCGTGTGTGAGTACATTTGCATGTGCACTTTCTCAAACGTAAACAAGTATCTTAAATATACTTACCAACGTACTGAACGATACCACTCGCAAGATAACAAAGCTGCATCTCCATTCTTCCGCCACATTCCAGCATGAACCTCAGCACAAAATACCCTAATCCTTAGAGGATGCTCCATGGCAAAAGCAGAAAACCCATATGGATGGCAGCCATTGAGAATTTGTCCAAAGAAATCAGTGTAGATAGCTGATGTCATCAATGAAGAACTAGCAGTAGCAAGATTTGGTACTACAGTGTCACCAAAACATCTTCTTAATGCTTTCTGTAGAAGCAAAGACAGAAATCGGTGTAATGGAATGTGAACAGAAATATCCTGCGAACTAACATCATAAACTATGTCTGGCCAATCCGACAGGCTCAAAACACGTAGAGCATCCAAGTCCATGGAACCATCTCCTTCGACTGCACTATCATCAAAGCTTGCAGATGCATAAGCATTAACTGAATCACTTTCACCAATTATCATTGATTTATTCTCCAGCCCCGTACCTTTACAATTCTGCAACTTAACACTGAAGCGGGAACCACTATGTACATGTGAAGAACATTGCCCACCTTGATCTTCACTCAAACCAGCCAGTCTACCAAGTATGGATCTTCCTTTTCTAATCCTGATCAATGTTTTCTTAAATGCTGAAAAATTGCTATTAGAGACATTACTTGTGCTCGGAGACCACCCACCAAGTAAAGCCCCAGATGTATTATCAACAGCCAACCAATTCTCAATGGCCCTCAAGCATTCGTGAATTAAGCATGTCACAGATGGGGGAATAAAAGCATTGGAAACGGAATCTAATTTACCGTCACATTTGGCACTGACACAGACGAAGAATTCCTTACATTTGGACTGCATGCAGAACTTTCTTGGGAGAGTCGTCCTACCTTTGAATGTCTTAGGCTATCTCCATCATCTGTTTCTTGCTCATATGTTTTGAAAATGATCTCGTTGTCTGTCTCTTCACTAGCAACAGAAAATGCCCCATCGACCAAAAGAGTGTGTATGTTGGCAATAGAATGACCCAACATAAATGGTAAATGCATTCATTTTCTTCTTCAATATGGAGCCCTGTTTCTCTCTTTTGAGGGTTCATCCCTTGCACATAAGTCAAGAGTTTCATCCAAGTTCTTGTGATATCTTGCTGATCTTTGGTTACATAATTCGGGACTCCAGTATGACTCATAACAAATCGAATATCTTCAACAACACGAAGGGTGATCTCATACAAATTCCCCCACTTTGAAACCTGCCAGGGGAAATCATTTAATAATAAGAAAAGAGAGAAAGAAAATTGCAGGTGAATCAGAAACAACAAGAAACACATTCCACAACTTGCAAGACAAAAGAAAAGGTGCTTAAAGAATTTCCGTAAGAGAATAACAAAGGAAGCAAAGAGACTTTAGTTTGAAAAACCAAAAGGCAATAGTGTAAATACGTCATCTACATTTCATCATTTGATGCTACTAAACACTAAATATACACATACAAAAAAAATTAAAACTGGGTTTTTTTATTTAGGGTTCGTTTGGTTCGTTAGTTTGAGTTGTGTTTTTGAAGTTGAAATAGTAAATTTTGTTGGCTTTTCAGAAAAGACAAAAAACTTTTTGGGAAAAAGACAAAGACTTTTGAGGAAAAAGACAAAATTTGAGTTGAAAAGTTGAGTTTGAGAGTGAACCAAACGGATGCTTAGTTATTTATTTTTTTGGCTACTGAGGTTTCAAGAGCTCTTAACAGGGATATGAAGTAATATTATGAGCATAAGGAATATGAGGAATTATTAACAGCATACTGGCAGCTCCAACTCCTTTAAGTCATTACTTTGTTACTAGACAGGTGAGTTTTTTTTTTTTTTTTAATTAAATGTAAACTATTATTTTCTTCTTTACTAACATAATATTTCAGATACAACACAGATTACGGAAAAGAGAGCAAAAAGAACATGAAACGACCCACTGAATTCAATATGCAAGATGAGGACTACATCCATTATATTTTGCATTAACAGTCGAATTATGGAACCCAAGATATGTTGAAGGAGTGCAATTAGTTGATCGAATACAATAATAAAAAGCTCCTTGATTTTCTTGCATATCACTAACGACATTATTATCATTTTTTTGGTAAAACTATTCAAGGAACAAAGTAATCAACCAAAATAACAATAATGATCCATATATGGTGATAGGGATCAAATACTAGATTATGCACTTACGTTAAGTGTAAGTACAAGGTGTAGAGGCTTTTTTTTTTTTTTTTTTTTTTTTTTTTTTTTTTTAACGAAAAACAAAACTTCTGTTGATGTGAATAGAAGAGAGAAGATTGCATCAGGAACCAGGGAGACCACCTAAGAAATATAACGAGCACAGTATTGTTAACCTAATTCAAGGAACTGCTTCAACACCTAATACATAGAATTAAGTTTATTGTCGTATGTATTTTTATTCTTATCACCAGTTCGGTTAAGTTTTTCTTATTGTAATCTCATTAGTTTCCATGACTTAGATTTTTAATTGCCCTTTCCTGGAGATGGTAATTATAGAATGATAATCACTCCGGCCAGAGGCTAAACATCTGCAACAGCCATTTTAATTTAGCTAATAGCTAATAGAAAAACCAAGTACCCAAAAAGCCCTAAAGAAGTACGATAAAGCTTTGCTTTAGAAGAAGGAGAAACCAATACAAAAACTGTGCTTTAAACACACTGAACGATGCATATAGCATGTCATCAGATCGAAGTATATCTACAAACTATGAACAGCTAGCACTAGTCATAAACTTCAACATGGTAGCACAATAAACAATGCATGTGCAAAGGTATGTATGATGTTGACAGTCAAGAGTAAAAACAAAAGAAATTGTTAATGCATCACCTGTAGACGACCATCTTCACTAGTGCAAGAAAAGAAAATGTCTCCCAAGCATCCCAACAGCATAGACAGTAGGTTCATCTCCTTCACAAGGCGGGGGGTTAGAGTTGGGACAGTGAAGATTTGCACGGAGAATATGGAAAGCAATGAATACTTTTTCATAGACCCGTCGTTGCTCTCTTTTACAATTTCACTTACAACAGTTGGGTAATAACTAAGAAATACTTTAGAAAACTCGTACTTGAAAGTAGGTTCTCCCAACAACTTTAAAAGCAACTCGTGGAGCTTTTTCACTACAACCTCGTTTAGGAACCATTCTCCTCTAACCAGAATCTCCAGTAAGCCGAATGATGAAGAAACCCTCTTTGAAATAAAACTAAGCAAACTCTCACTCTGCTTACAAAACTCCAAAAGTAACTCAACAATCACAAAGGTAAGCTCGACTGCACTCTTCTTACACTCTGTAGCACGATCACTTGCCCTAGTGGTTTCCTGACAGTTAGTTTCCGCAAGCAATAGCTTGTTTCTCCAGCAAATAAAAAGAGCATCAAGAACGGGCCCAACACAATCAGCAAACTCCGCCGGAAGTGGCTGTATCAGTTCTGCACCTTTATGCTTTGAGCAAAAGCCTTCTTTTTTCCACGCCGTCACATCCCCACAGTCACAGCAACCGCCACTTGTATAGATAACCGAGTAATCATGGTCCTTGTGGTTCCCATTCTGAAAACAGGGGACGCAAATTGCACATGTTGGATCGTGCTCACACGTCTTGCACCTATACGCGATATCATTCTGCCCCCAAACAGCCCCGCATACACCACGCTGCCCAACACTCAACCTGGAAAGCTTCCTCAAGGTAGAGACTGGTTCGCCCTCAAACATCAGCCACTGCAACCATGACATACTCTCACGGAACCGATTTTTCATAGTCGGTCCCGACGACTGTCTTCGAGACCCTGGCCTAGCTTCACCGAGAAATTCTGCCACCTCCTCATCACTAGGTAAGATAGCCGATACCAACTCCAGTATGCGAGCTTTATTATCCTTAACAAACACAACCAAACCATGCTGGTACTGATCAAGTAATTCCTCAGGGACTCCTACTAGTGCAAGCCTCTGGTAGATTAAAAAGAAAAGATGTGAAAACAGATACCCACATTTTCATTTCCATTACAAAAAATATATATATATATATATATAGAAATTTACATTCACTACCTAAACATATAATCGCATGAATACAATTTTTATCCCCTTAAAAAAAAAAAATCAAAATATACACTAGTTACTCATATAATCAAACTTAGAACAAGCAAAAATAAACCCGTTTTTCAACTCAATTTCTAATTTTACAGATTGAACAACCACGAAAGACAGAAATTAACACACAGAAAATCCGCACAACAGCAATAGCAAAGCGAATTGAGCAACCCAAATCGACAATCGGCAAGAGAGCTGAAAGATTTAAAAGAGAAAAAATCAGAAGTGGGGCGTACCCGGACGATTCGATCACGAGGCTTAAGAGAAGCAGGAGCAGATTCAGGAGGCGAATCGATATCCATACCGTCGGAACCACCAGTGCACCAGAATCGCACCAGTAAATCCGCGCAACAGAAGCACCGACTCAAGCCAGGGCCCTCGCTCCCCAGGTTTGCTCCACAAAAAGGCTAAATTTTCTCTCTTTAGGGAAGGAAAAAAAAAAAAAAAGGAAGAAACCAAACCCTATCGCTTCTCTCCAGAGGCGATTGGAGCTCCTCCTTGTGCGTGCCCTAACTGGCGGTATTTAATTGGCATTCATTTTCTCTCCCTCTCTCTAGAAGAAAAATCAAAGACGGCTCACCAAGTTTGCTCTCTGTGAGGAATCTCGGGAAACAAACAGAGAGAGAGAGAGAGAAACTCGTTAATAATTGTTTGTAGAAATAAATTATAAAATATTAAATGAGATGCTTTGCGTTTTTTTTTTTTTTTTTTTAAATTTATTATTATGCTTTGCGTTTTGTGCTGTGAGTCTAGCTTATCTGATTTTTTATTTTTTGGGGTAATCTTTTCCTTTTTTTTTTCTGTGTTTTTTTTATCAGAAAATTTTTATTTCTGTGTTACAGTCACACTTTGATCGTTTTCGTTGTCTCATAAAAAAGTTGAATTTTGTGCGTGGCTTAATTAGAGAGACTGAGAGAGTCGGTGAGTGGGTTTGTACCATGTCTTTGTGGACCTAAGAGCTGGACGAATGACATCAGCCAGGCCCAACTTCGCATAAAATTGGAACTTCCCATGCCCGACGTCGAGATAAGGTAAAGGGTTATATGCAAAAATTTTATAAATTTGACGTGCTTGTATTTATGCCCAAAAGTTGATAATTTTACTATTTTATTAATATTATAATTATCAATTTTAATATTAAAGTAGATAAAATTATAAAAAAGTACTCAAATATGATTTTTCACTTAATTTTATTTATAAGAAAAAGTTCCTGAATAACATAAATTTAAATATCATTACACTAATATAATACAAAAAAATTAACAATAGACCAATATGATAAAATTAAACTAAATTTTGTGTCATACGGATTAAGACGGGGAATTTAGTCATGTTGATCAATGAATGGAAAAAATGTGATTATTTGGATAATTTTCTCTCGAGAGGGAGGAAGAGGGGATAATCACGTAAGGAAGAATGAAGTTTAAAGTAAATAAATGGTCTTTAAAAAATAAATTACAACAAATAATTATTTTTTAAAACATCCTTAAAGTAAAAATGTAACGTCTTATGCCTTACTTTGGTATGATATTGTCCGCTCTAAGCCTCGTGCCCTCACGGTTTTGCTCTTGGGCTCATCCTAAAAGACCTTATACCATTATGATATTATCTCTTTACTTATGAATAATCACATATATCCATTCTCAAGTAATATGGGACTACACAGCTTACCCCTTTTTTGTAGGGATTGATGACTGTCACAATCACCCCTCCTTCTGGGTCCAATGTCCTCGTTGGCTACACTTCCGGTTGGGTATTGCCTCTGATACCATTTGTAACAACTCATGCCTCTCTTTGGTATGATACTCTCTGCTCTAAGTCTTGTGCTCTCGCAGTTTTTCTCTTGGACTCATCCTAAAAGGTCTCATTGTTGGAAAAACGAATTCGTTATCAGAGTTACGGCGCAGCGAAAGTTTTAAATTTTTATACCGATTTAGAAAAAAACCTCATGAGTATATAACAATAAATTAAATACATGATCAAACGTACCTTGTTTCTCGGATTCTGGAATTGCTAAAGCGTCGACCAACATGTCTTATCTACTATTCTCGAGTCCCCACGTCTCAGGAGTGTGTGTGGACACACGTGCTGTGAATCCAAGCGACCGGCATGCTTCCCGAAGTCTAGATCCACACCTTCTCATCCCGATGTACCCTCGTGAGAATTCGATCCAAGTTCGTTTTTCAAAATTACAAAACAGGAATCGGTTAAACCTTTATGAAAAATATCACTCGGCTTAACCTTCCTCACAGTTTTGATTCAATGGAAAATTTCTCCCGTTTTCTCAGACCCAAGAAGGACGAAGTTTTCTCAAGCCCAAAAAACCCTAGTTTGGCATTTTTCTCTCTCTCCCAATTTGTATTAAGTAATCAAACAAGATACTGTTTGATTTTTATTAGGTCAGGTGCCCTAAGGTTACATATAGTAACCGAATAGGATACCATGATAGTATGTGGGGGACATATAACTAGGGATAATGGTGAATGTTGGTTAGGATACCAACATTTAATGTAATGATTTATGGTAAGATAGGATGATTCTTATCTTACGTCCTTTTTGAAAACAGGAAAGTAACCTGTTGTTGCAATCCGTTGGAGCAACAAACCCCAGATCTAGTATAACCAGTAAGTACAACTCCGCCTACAGCATAGGCAAATTGTTTTACTGATTGCATGTTTTTAAAACTCATGCATTATGTATGTGATGCATATGATTATGTTTTATTATTGTGACATCATGAAGTATATTCACTAATGATAATTTACATTGTAAAAGTAAGATTAAGTTTCAAGTAAGCGAATGTTTTTAAGAAAACTGTTTTCAAGAAATGTTTTCAAGTAAGATGTTAAGCAAGTTTAATCGTGTCGTGCCGACCTGCACTAGGTCAGGTTTGGTTCATGGTTTGAGTTGGATTGGGCTGGCCGCCCCAACCACTCCATGACTGCACGCCACGGTAGGCACACTTATGTTAAGTAAGGGCCCAAAAAATGCTAACTTAAGAAAGTATAATGAAGCATAATTAGTTCACGCATTGTTTAATTTCATATTGTTTTTGCGGGTTAATAGTTGTACTTGCTGAGCGAAAGCTCACAACTTACGTTTATGCTTAGGTAAGCTCCCTATTGGCAATACCTGATACAAGAAAGTGGGGCATGGCAGGGGTAACTGTAAAACTACGGGATGGAGACCACAACGCGTTTTGTGTTCAAATATATGTAATTATTATTTAGTTTAATTAGTTGTATGTTAAAATAAGTTTAATACTTAAATACTCAAATAAGTACGTATATATGGATATAAGTATGTATATGGTCGGGTTACCTTTCAAATTATTTTTTTAAAAATATTCCTTATTTTCCGCTAGTTAAGTAAGTGTAAGAGTAATTATGTAAGATAAGTACGGTAACGGCCTACGTAAGGCGGGGTCGTTTACAGAGTTGGTATCAGAGCGGGTTCCTGCCTTCCAGTTTCACTGTCTGCCTAATAGCACCACAGTCATTGTAAGTTAAAATTATTTTTGGTATAAATATTTATTTTGTAAGTATAATGTGATAGTTTGTTTGATATAGATCCGAGACTACGGACGAGGACCGTGACGTTGCACTAGTTGTTTTAACGGGATGCAACCCTTGCTGTTCGATGGGACCCGACGAACGTATCATTAGCAGGAGGTTGTATGATATGGAGTTCGATTTTTAGGATAAGCCTATAGAAGCACGCCTCCAGGTCTTGTTAGCCACTCGGTGTCTAGCTGTGAATGCTAGGATGGTGGTGGATAACCATAGGGGAACCGGCTATGCCGGAGGAACATAGGCTGATTTTCGGTGCTTTAATTACCCCACGTTACGGGCCGTTTCCGGACGAGGACGCCAACATGCCTTATCGTGACCCTGAGATCTACAACGACATGTATCTTGGGCATTTTCTTAGTTATGTTGCAGATTGGCACGCGTACCCGAACGAGTCCATGGGCCATTAATGCCGACGGTTTCAGGACGCGATGTTGCCTCACATTCCTCGACTTAGGAAGCCCGTTGTTACAGGCGTTACTTCTTCTTCGGGAAGGGCTACCTCTCAATGTCAGGCCTTTTGTTCCGTAGCCTATGGTTGGGACGACATTAGAGGGTATGATAAATGCTATTATGGAGGCGGAGATAATAGCTCATATGATGCAAGCTGCAGCCCCAGAAAATAACCAGGTCGTTCTAGTCGATGATGCTGGTATTGCGGAGCCATTATTCCAAGGAGGTCCGAATCTGCCGGAGGACCCCATTCCAGCCATGCCACTTCAGGAGATTCCTCCACAGGAGGCGGAGGCCGGTGTAGAGAACGATGTTATGGACCCTGCGGATTTTTCCGGTCAACCCCGAGGACAATCCTGAAGATCCTCCCGTAATCATCATCGAGAGTGATGACGGAGAAGAAGTCGAGGAAGATCAAGAGGAATGGGAGGAGCATGAGGGAGCCATCAAAGAAGAGCTAGACGATCTTGACGAGCCGGAGGAAGATCCTGAGGAGATCTTATTCGACAATGGTGATTGGGACGCGGACTCCGACATTTTTCTCCGACATAACGACAGAGTAGACTATTTAGATCTAGGATGACTTTTTAGTATTTTATTCTTTTTGACATTAGGATTGTACATAGGATATGTATGATGGTAAAGTGGTAGATACTTCCATTTTTTTATTTTGACCTTGTATATATAGTAAGTATTATGTGTATAGGACATGTACATATTACTATCTAAATATGGTATACTTTTTGTGAATGTACAAAAGAACAAGTTTATATATATGAAAGGTATATAATGATGTTATGATATTATGATAAAGCATTACTTATGACAAGTTTATGATAAAGTTACGATATGATATGATGAAATCACGATGGATTTCTATATGATGTTTTATGATATGATGAGATGATATGGAATGATGTGATACGATAAGATATGAATGGAGAAGGGATATTCAAAGTATAACAATATCTTTTCTTGTAACCAAATAGAAATTAGAAGATGGTACGTCCTCGCACGCGAGCAAATCAAAATCCGCAAGAATCGGATCTTGCAAAATATTGTAGCTACTTTGCAACGGCAATTGCTGGAACAGCAGCAGGAAACAAAACCGGCTTAGAGAGCAGATAGCTCGTTTAAATCAGATACCCCGTTGCTAATGAAGTATCACTCCAAGATAAACCCTGTACCCCCAATAGCACCCCAGGTACCAGAGGTCCGTCAAGGAGTTCCACGGAATTTAGAAGTCCCGTTAGCACCTGTTGGGATTCAAGCGAACCCACCCTTAGTCTGGAAGACCTGTTGTACGAGGCGTTTAGGCGAATGAAGGCGCGCTGAGTTTGAGAGACCTATGGACCCGATAGAAGCCGACAACTGGTTAATTGATATCCAAGTGATTTGGATTTTATGGGAATTACGGAGCGGGAAAAGGTTCTCTGTGCTTCCTTTGCACTTAAGAAGGATGCAAGACATTGGTGGATGACGGTCCAAATGCGCAGAGATGTTATGGTAATGAGTTGGCAGGATTTTGTAGCTGAATTCAGAATGATGTACTACAACAAAGAAATCCTGGCGGCTCAACAAGATGAGTTCAATAGCTTGAAACAGGGGTCGCTGATAGTACTAGAGGCTGTCAAGAAATTTGAGCAGCTGGCTCGCCTGTGCCCAGAACTTATACCGAATGAAACCGAGAAAGTAAGAAGAATGATGAAGGTGTTTCGAACAGACATTGCCAAGTATGTCAGTGCTGGCAGTAGCCCTCCAACCCTTGTATCTGACTGTATCAGTCGAGCAATAAGAGCCGAGTGCTGGATTAACCAGGATAAGGAGGCAATGGCTCAAATTTTCAAAGCCAAGAAGAGGGAGAAAGCTGTGGTGAAACAGTTGCAAGCCAGGAATTATATCCGAAGGGCTAGACCAACAATTCTGCCCAAAATTCCCAACAGTTCGGGAAGAACAAAAGGAAAGGGAATGCTATTGGCCAGGGTCAGCAGAGGAACCACCTCAAAGAAGAACAACCGGGGGAATTAGGGTAATAACAATGACTATCCAGTGTGCGCACAATGTGGAAAGAAGCACCTGGGAGTATGTAGATTGGGGAGGAACGCCTGCTACCTTTGTGGAAAAGAAGGCCATTATGCGAGAAATTGCACCTTGAACAGCCAGAACCAGAACCCTCAGTACCAAAATAGAAATGCAAGTAGTCAGCTGCATGCGGTGCAAGCAAAATCGAAGGTCCTTCGATCGCACAAGGAAGATTAGAGGCTCTTGAACCCCAAGTCAGGATTTATGCCTACACAAGGGGAGATGCTGAAGCTGAAACTTTCCACGTGGTAACAGGTCAGATTTTTATCGCCACATATGATGCAATTGTCCTATTTGATTCTGGTGCCACCCATTCATTTGTGTCGAAGGAGTTTGCCCAGAAATTAGGAAGAGGTGTGCATAATTTAAAGCAAACTTTCAGAACCACCATTCCTTCAGGAGAAATTTTGTTGTCTGATTTTTGGATGCAAAATGTTCCAGTAATCATTTGTGGTAGAGAACTATATGTAGATCTCATCGCGATTAAGCTTCAAGATTACGGTGTTATTCTAGGAATGGACTTCCTAAGTAAGTACAACACTAAGATTGATTGTCGAAAGCATTGTGTTATGTTTAGTCTTCGTGGTGAGGAGGAATTCAATTTCTACGGTCAGTCCCGAAATTCCTCAACCAGATTGGTATCAGCAATGAAGGCATGTAAAATGTTGGCTAATGGATGTCAATGATATCTAGCTAACATGGTGGACAAAGAGCAAGAGATGGAGTTAAAGCCGGAAGATGTTCCCATTATCAGGGAATATGTAGATGTCTTTCCAAAAGATTTGCCAGGACTTCCTCCCGAACGGGAAAATTTCTTTCGAGATAGAGTTGTTGCCTGGAGCTGCACAATATCAAAAGCGGCCTTACCGTATGGCCCCAGCCGAACGTAGGAAACTCCAAGTACAGTTGCAAGAACTGTTGGACAAGGGATTCATTTGACAAAGCCATTCCCCATGGGGAGCACCGGTATTATTTGTCAAAAAGAAGGATGGATCGTTGTGGATGTGCATCGACTATTGTGAGTTGAATAAGATTACGATTAAGAATAAGTATCCTCTCCCTAGAATTGATGATCTTTTTGATCAACTTAGGGAAGCATTAGTATTCTCGAAGGTTGACTTGCGATCGAGATACCATCAACTTAGAATCAAGGAGGTGGATATTTCTAAGACGGCTTTTCGAACACGCTATGGGCGTTATGAGTTTCTTGTCATGCCATTTGGACTGACCAATGCACCAGCTGCTTTTATGGATCTTATGAACCGAGTGTTCAAAGAGTACCTAGACAAGTTTGTCATAGTTTTCATCGACGATATTTTGATCTACTCAAAGTCCAGGAAGGAGCACGAGCAGCACCTCCGGATGGTTTTGGAGACATTAAGACAGACTCAGCTCTATGCCAAATTCACAAAATGTGAATTTTGGTTGGAAAAAATTCACTTCTTAGGTCACGTGGTTTTAAAGGAAGGAATTTACATTGATCCTACTAAAGTAGAGGCGGTCAGTACGTGGCCAGCACCCAAAAATGTTACTGAGATAGGAGCTTTCTTGGTTTGGCTGGATACTACCGACGTTTCGTTGAAGGATTCTCCAAGATTGCAGCACCACTTACGGCCCTTACTCGAAAAGGGAAGAAATTCGAGTGGACACAGAAGTGCGAAGAAAACTTTCAAGAGCTTAAGAAGAAGCTTACTAGCGCTCCAGTGTTAATAATTCCTGATGTGGACGCATGAAATTTCGTAATTTACAGTTACGCTTCTAAGACAGGACTAGGGGCTATCCTAATGCAAAAAGAAAATGTGGTCGCCTATGCCTCACGCCAACTGAACGATCACGAACGAAACTATCTAACGCATGATTTGGAGCTCGCGGCGATGGTTTTCGCATTAAAGATCTGGAGACATTATTTGTATGGGAACATATGTGAGATTTTATACCGATCATCAAAGTCTCAAATACATCTTCACCAAAAGGAGCTCAATATGAGGCAGCGTAGATGGCTAGAACTCGTGAAGGATTACGATTGTGAAATCCTTTACCACCCTGGAAAAGCGAACAAGGTAGCATTTGCTCTAAGTAGAAAATCATCTGGTATGCTGATGTCTCTTGGAATGTTGCCCAAGCCACTTCAAAGGAGATTTCTGATTTCAATATGGAGATGATAATTGGGAAATTGGTTGTTCTGACTCTCCAGTCCAATCTCCTAGAATCCATTAAGCTTCATCAAGAAAAGGATTCCTTTCTACTAAAGGCGTAATTTTTTGGTAGAAAAATAAAGAATTTAAGACCTCTTCGAATGGGCTAATTTATTTCAAAGAAAGGATTTGTGTCCCTAACTTTGAATCTTTTAAAAAACATATTATGTCTGAAGCGCATGAGACGCCATACTCGGCACATCCCGGAGCTTCTAAGATGTACAAGGACCTCAGAGAAAACTATTGGTGGCCAAATATGAAGAATGAAATTGCAGACTTTGTATCAAAATGCCTAACTTGTCAGAAAGTTAAGGCTGAACACTGGCAACCTGGTGGATATCTACAGAAAATCGAGCTCCCAGAGTGGAAATGGGAATAAACTACTATGGATTTTGTAGTTGGGTTACCCAGGACCGCAAGTGGAAATGACATGATTTGGGTAATTTTGGATAGATTAACCAAATCAGCCCACTTTATTGCTATCAAGGCTACCTTTTCAGTAGAGAAACTAGCTGAAATTTACGTATCCCAGATTGTTAGGCTACATGGAGTGCCAAAATCTATTATTTCAGATCGTGATGGGCGTTTTACCTCTCGATTCTGGAAGAGTGTTCACATGGCTATGGGATCAAAACTGAAATTCAGTACAGCTTTACACCCTCAGACTGATGGACAATCAGAACAATCGATCCAGACGCTAGAGGATATGCTGAGGTTATGTGTTATGGATTTCAAAGGAAGCTGGGATCAGAAGCTACCTTTGATCGAATTTTCTTATAATAACAGTTATCACGCCTCAATTGGTATGGCTCCATTTGAAGCGTTATATGGAAGGAAATGTCGATCTCTCATTCATTAGCAAGAAGTTGGACAGAAGCAGCTTCAAACTACGGATTTCATCAGAAAAACTTCAGAAGATATCAAGATGATCAAACAGAGACTCGACGTAGCTTTTCAATCGACAGAAAAGTTATGCTGATAAACGTCGAAGACCCTTAGAATTCCAAGTTGGAGATTCTGTTTTCCTTAAAATTGCTCCTATGAAGGGAATTATGGGGTTTGGGTAAAAAGCGAAAGCTTAGTTCGAGATATACAAGACCATTTGAAATCCTTGAGGAGGATCAGAAAAGTAGCTTATAAGCTTGCATTGCTGTCAGAATTAGCTTCTGTGCATGACGTATTCCACGTTTCGATGCTGAAAAAGTATGACCCTGATTCTTCCCAGGTGCTAAGTCAAGAAACCAATCGAAGTCCAAACTGATTTGACGTATGAAGAAAAGCTAGTCTGGATTCTGGATCGGGAAGAAAATGGTTTTAAGAAACAAAACATTCCTATGGTTAAAGTGTTATGGCAGAATCATAATATTGAAGAAGCAACGTGCACTACTAGAAAAAGGGGATACCACGACGGTTAAAAACCGTCGTCGTATCGATTCCACAACGGTTTTCCAACCGTCGTGGAATCCAGAGTCGTGGAATCTTTTGAGATTCCACGACGGTTTTTTTAAACCGTCGTGTAATGTGAAAAAATTTCACATTCTACCTGATTTTAAGACCATACCACGACGGGCCCATTTAAAAACCGTCGTGGTATCCTGGGATACCACGACGGTCCCGAGGAATGACCGTCGTGGTATCCCTCGGGTTACCACGACGGTCCCCACCGTCGTGGTATCCCAGGATACCACGACGGTTCCACCTCCGGACCGTCGTGGTAACCCGAGGGTTACCCACGACGGTCCCACCCCGGGACCGTCGTGGTATCCCAGGATACCACGACGGTTTTACGTGGGGACCGTCGTGGTATCCCGATGATACCTCGACGGTCTCACCGAGACCGTCGTCGGTGCGAATTTTTTTTTTAAAAAAAAATTTTTGGCAAATTCGTTTAATTTCTCACGGGTAGTAAATCCCGTATGTTAATACGTTACACATGCAATCAAATTTCCAAAAGTATTATGTAATTACTTAGATAAAATTGTATAACAACTAATATAACGATAGCTAGTGAAATGTCTCTATATTGTTTCTAGTCAATATTGTATACACCGCATTACAAGTTAGCCCACTCGATCCTAACCAAACTCATGTCAGCATCAGTATAAAAATCCTTGGTTTGAAGCACGGCTAGTCCATCAACAGTATAGGTTATTTCTCGCATGTAAGCTAACACAAAATAACCGCATTCTACATAACCTTCCTGTATTGGACATCGAACGGTATCAATCAACGTTTGCTAGTTGCGTCGCTGTCTCATTCCGCTTCCCCCAACAGTTTCCAATCATTAAGTGCCCTATCAATTTGACAAATTTCAAGCAATTACAATAACAATTATTTTATGTCTAATCATAGATATAAACACATAAAAGAATACTTACGTCGTAATTAAGTCTTTAAAATAAACACCCGGTGCGTTTCCTAGAGGATTAAAGTACATGACCGAGTCATCCCACGGATCAATCACTGCCAATATCCAATGTTGGCCGCTATTATATGGCATAAGAAACCGCTTTCCCTTTGGTGCGTTTCTTATGATCCGTAGAATACATTCGGGCCCTCTCTCGAACGTAGGTGGCCCGATCTACATTCTGCTGAACTGGTGAGACAAGGACTGGTGAAATAAACTCGAACTGTTGATCCATACCTGTTCTTGCACAACACTCGACTAAGTATCTGCAAAATAAGTAGGCACACTTGTTACGGAAAAACAACATATATAAGATTAAGAAGATAAATAATTAAATTATTTAAGGATAAATGTATTACCTGATGTAAACCATTATGCTGTTTGCACTAATTTCTTTAAATGAAATGAAATGATATACATCTTCAAACCCAATATATATGGGCATCTCATCGCCCATGACGAAGTGTTGTTGTGGGCAGACTATTTGTGTACCGTCCCGCATGGAACTTTGTGCGTAAAATGCCAAAGGTCTCAATTCGAAGGAACATCATTAAGGTTAACGAAGGCATTTCTTCTTGCGCCGGTTGTTGTTCTACCTCCGGGTTGGTGACTGTATTTTCTTCCTCCCCTGCTCTCTTTTTCGTACGTTTGCTTCCCTCAGCCTGTGTTTCAGGAGCACGACTGGGACCTTTACTTGCCTGGCTTAAACTAGTTTGCACGACGACTAAACTTTTCGGCCAAGCAACAAACCCACCGACAACTTCTTCTACAGATGTGGCTTCATTGTCGGAATTGGTAGGAGTGCCACGATTATTTTTGGGACCGTAACGGTCACTCGTACATTCTCCTCACCTAAAGGAATCCCATGGACTGTGTCGGTTGGAACACAGTCCACGTATGCCCTGCCGATTACAACAAGAACGACTCCTCCGTTAACTAAATCAGGAATAAACAGCTGGCATTCCTTACTTGCGTTCGGCATGGGATTCGGATCCGACGGCCCAGCTTCTTTTCATTCAAAGTGCAACTAGCTTTGAAGCTGTTGTGTTGATCTACGGTAGGTGCGGTCTTCTCCTCGGCCATAGTCTCTCGGTTTATGCCGTGCTTCGCACAAAGTTCCTGTACGGTTCTTTCATTCATGCGGCAATCTTTAGTTTCATATTCGAGACTTCATCTTTTTGCTTGACGGATGCACTAGGTTGAAGTATTGCGACTGCTTGACAAACTTAGATTGACCCCGAATCCGTCCCGAATGCTTGGCATTGCCTAATGCCTTGGTCAATATGTCCTCTGTCCCCACAGATTCAAAACTTCCTTGTGTCTCTTGTTGAGTAAACTCGTCCTGTAACAATTAGAGAAAATGTTATGAACTTGCAAACATAAAAGAGTTTACTGAATGATTATATTATAAATGGATTCGAAAACTTACTATATGCTCGGCAATATTTTTAAATTCTTCCTTCTTAAATCCTCCATCGGGTTTGACGCGCATGTCCAGCCAGCTGTCATACCGTTTGCATATTCTCCAAACTTTTCGAACTGCATCCCAATAATTAGCGTTAGTAAACATAAGCGAATAAATTGGAAGTACAACATACCCTTATCACAATTATTCCAAGTAAGTAGCCTACATGAGCTTGGTCACGTTTCCTATAGCCGTCTCGGCCCCCTGTTGATCCGTATTTGCTCTTCTTTCTCATCTCACTTCCTTGTTCGGACAGTCGTTTGAATTCCGGGGGAACGTCGGTACGTAATGAATTTTTCCCAATCCTCCTGGGTGATGGTGGGGTAATTGTGAACAACTTTTGGCGGTCGTTGCCACACATTTTCGTCATCAAGATGATCTCTGACAAAAGCTTGGAAGAGATCGTATCGAAAGCATTTAGCTGACTCCCCACAAGACTTCAAAATTCCTCTTTTTGTTGATTCGTCAACAGTGAATGAAGTTACAACTTCAATCCACACTAGTTCTTTCCTTGGAGCTAAATCGGCACTTCTAAGTCGGATATCCAAATGGTATGTGCTCTCGAGCAAGCACTCAATCCAACTCTGTAATACATCACCTGCCTTCCCTATAGGTTGCCCTTTACCGTCAAACGAAACTTCAATTCGTTCCCCCTTTGTCCTCACTTGGTGGACTCTTATCATTAGAGTCGCTCTTCGTCGACCATCTTCCTCGGGATTGAATCTAGGGTGAGTTGGTTCGGCGAGGTTTTCCAACATGAGTTTGCGTTGAGCATCCCTCCTCGTGATCTTGCGACATTTAAATCAACCTAATGCACTCTAGTAAGGTGGCATTCCACCAAATGAAAAAAATTTGTCATCGAATTTAACTTGTAATCATGGCACCCAAACATATAAAAAAGATGTAAATCCGTCCAACTTAACATATACTATTTACTTATATTTATATAAATAACATACAACATAACCAATTATGCAATTTATCGACAATGTCAAATGCTAAAACATAAGTGTCAAAATCAACCATTTTCCCGCAAATCCCCAATTCCGTGCCTTACCCACGGAATTTAGTTTAATCTAATAATAATTAGAAACGCATCAAGGCATCGAATTTAACTTTTAATCATGGCACCCAAACACATAAAAAGATTGTAAATCCGTCCAACTTAACATATACTATTTACTTATATTTATATAAATAACATACAACATAACCAATTATGCAATTTATCGACAATGTCAAATGCTAAAACATAAGTGTCAAAATCAACCATTTTCCCGCAAAATCCCCCAATTTCGTACCTTACCCATGGAATTTAGTTTAATCTAATAATAATAGAACGCATCAAGGCAATTTAGCCAACATGGCATACGCGAATATTTTAACCAACACAATAAAAAACTTATCCGGAAAATTGGACATTCTCCGTACGTAACACAACCCAATGATAACATGATACAATCGTATGTCCTTCCCGCAAAAACCAATTCATAAAAAACGTTTCCTTTTAATATGAAATGTGGAAACAATAATGAACAATTACAATTGACCAATAAAATCTACTATGAAAAGCTTATAACTAACCTTTGGCGACGTTGGCGACGGCGAGGAGAGAGGGGAGGGCCGTGGGCGACGTTGGCGACGGCGAGGAGAGAGAGAGGGAGGCCGTGGGGTCTCGTGGGCGACGGCGAGGAGGAGAAGAGAGGGAGGCTGTGGGCGACGTTGGCGACGGCGAGGAGAGAGAGGGAGGCCGTGGGTCTCGTGGGCGACGGCGAGGAGAGAGAGGGAGGCCGTGGGTCTCGTGGGCGACGGCGAGGAGAAAGAGAGAGGCCGTGGGCGACGTTGGCGACGGCGAGGAGAGAGAGAGGGAGGCCGTGGGCGACGGCGAGGAGAGAGAGGAAGGCCGTGGGTCGTGGGCTACCGAAGGAGAAAGAGGGAGAAAAATTGGCTTGGTGGACGGCGTGGGCGAGGAGAGAGAGAGAGGAAACTAAGAGAAAAATGGGAGATTGCCAAAAGTTAGATAGAGAATTAATGGAGATTGGGAAGACAACCAATGTAAAATAAGGGGGAGAATGCCGAAAAAGTAAGGGAAAGAGAGATGGAAGAAGACAAACAATTAGAAATTGACAGAAAAAAATGCGCGCGCACGTTTTTTCGGGGGAAATTTAAATTCCCCCGAGACCACGACGGTTTTTCAAAACCGTCGTGGTATCACGGAACCACGACGGTTTCCAAGGAAACCGTCGTGGTATATATATATATTTTTTAAAAAAATTAAAAAAAATTTTCGAAATTTTTTTTTATTATGTTAGATACCACGACGGTTTCCATGGAAACCGTCGTGGTATATATATATTTTTTTAAAAAAATTAAAAAAAAAATTTTTTGAACATTTTTTTTTTTATTATTATGGTAGATACCACGACGGTTTCCATGGAAACCGTCGTGGGTCTCCCATTACCACGACGGTTTCCATGGAAACCGTCGTGGTTACTAAAAAAATTAAAAAAAAAATTTTTTTTTTTGTATTTTTTTTAAAAAACCAAAATTTACGAAACCACGACGGTTTCGCGGATAAACCGTCGTGTATCAAGAAACCACGCCGGTTTAAAAATAGGAAACCGTCGTGGTTTCCATTGTTAAAAATACAAATGGGTTTAAAATGATACGACGACGGTTTAAAAGATAACCGTCGTGGTATGTTAGATACCACGACGGTTTTTGTATAAAACCGTCGTGGTTACGTCGAGAATAATATTTAACATAAACTTTTGTCCCGCCTATAATCGCACAGGCCGGCACACCTGTGTGTTATGCACGAGCCAGTCCACATCAATAACTCCTGTTATTCTATTAATTCACACATGTATAGTGAGCATATATATAAATAATTAATATATTGTACATGTGCACAATTAACATATTAGTTTGTATATAACAACTTCTACACGAATTATATAAAACGAAAAATAAACTATCAAGCTTTTTGTGTTTTTCTTTTGGGCTTCTCAACTCGTGTCTACTCGACATCTAAACGAAGCAAGTGTGAGGTATCATCGTCCAAATCATCAATCTCCTCGACTGGTGGCAGTCCGCTTGTGAAAGATGGAATGTCGGTGCAATCTTCAACATTTTCTTAGGTCGTCACCGTGCATTGTTTGCTTCATTGGCATAACTAAAGATAAATCTAAATTATCGGGATCCGTTGTGTAAAAGACCTGGACCGCTTGCGACGCCATAATGAAAGGATCATTTTTGTATCCCAAAACGCCTAAAGTCCAACAACCGTCACGCCGTCCCTATCAATCTTAACAAAATTATTGTCAAGCCCAATTGCATTTAAAAAGTGCTATCCGCAAGCCGCAATAATCTAGTTCCCAATATCGTCAATGAACCCAAAGTAGTTCATACTACCGTATACCGGGTTCTTGTCCTTTGCGGATGAAATAGGCATAGACTCGGCACGGAGGCTGACACCACTATTTTGGACGGTATGCTTCGCATCTCTTTCGCGAGTGTAGAAGGAGTAGCCATTGACAGAGTACGATGTATATCGTGTGACTATCGATGACGGTCCTCTTGCTAGCTTCATTAAGTCTTGGGAAAGGCCAGGCTTCATATGCAAATGTTTTCTTAGCCACTCCCGAAATGTCCGGTTGTGCTCATCTTGAATCCACTTCTCAGATCTGGTTTTCCTCGGATTCGCAAACTCTTAATTCCGCCATGTGAACTTCAATGAAAGGCTCCACTTCCTTAGCATTGTGCAAAACGTACAGACAAGCCTTTTCCCATTCATCTCGATTACTGGTGAATGAACGCCCACGGATAGTCCTTTCGACGTAACTTGACCGCTCGTTGGCAACCCTATTGGGTCCGCGTTAGACAAATACTCGGAGCAAAATTCAACTGACTCCTCGGCTATGTAGTTTTCCACTATACATCCCTCCGGCCTATTTCGGTTCTTCACATAGCCCTTCAAAACCTTCATGTACCTTTCGAAATGATACATCCACCTCATATGGACCGGTCCACATAGTTTAACTTCCCGAACTAAGTGCACCGTTAGGTGGATCATGATATCAAAAAAGGCTGGTGGGAAATACTTCTCAAGCATGCACAATGTCATCACCAATTCCGATTGCAGCGGATCAAGCATCAGTGGATCAATTACCTTCGAGCATATTGAATTGAAAAAATGAGCATAACTTCGTAATTGCATATCGCACATCTTTCGTTAAAACTCCCCGCAATGCAAGAGGTAATAATTGTTGCATCAAGATATGACAATCATTGTGTTTTCATTCCAATGAGCCTCAAATCCTTCATCGACACCAACCTTTTGAAGTTGGAAGAGTACCCACTTGGCACTTTCACGGACGCAAGCCATTCACAAAGCTTTCTCTTCTCTTGTCTCGATAATGTGTGCTTTGCCGGAGGTAAGTATGTGCCGTTCGATCTTTTCTCGGGGAGCAAATTTGGCCTAATCTTCATCTCTTCAAGATCCAACCGTGCCTTTTCACCGTCTTTAGTTTCTTTGGAATGTCAAGCAACGTGCCCACTATCGATTCACAAACATTTTTCTCAATATGCATAACATCTAAGCAATGACGAATGTAGAGTGACTTCCAATATGGAAGTTCGTAAAAGATTGACTTCTTCTTCCAAGGTCCATCGACATCCGGAGCCTTACGTTTTCTCTTCCCCAAAACTACTTTCACATCTTTAACCATCTCATAAACGGCTTCGCCTGACAAAATCCGAGGAGCTGATCTTTTCTTCGGTCTTACCATCAAAAGCCTTCTTTTGTTTGCGGTATCGATGATTTGTTGGCAAGAATCTCCTGTGACCGAGGTAAAACAGTTTTCTTACCATTCTTCAACCGGATGGAAGATGTTTCCTTCATACAAACTGGACAAACCGATAGAACTCTTAACAGGATAACCAGAGAGGTTGCCAAGTGCAAGAAGTCATTAATTGACCAATATCAACATTGCACGAAGATTGAACGTATCTTGACGGTGAGAATCTTAACTTGTAAACCGTCTTCCCACAAGCTTTTGAGGGTCATCGATTAATGTGCCAAGTACACGTCATGTCATTCCCTGGTTGTTGTGGGCCTGAGATCAATAAAGTCAACATCAAGAACTTCCGCTTCATGCACAATTCTGGTGGGAGATTGTAGTTGACAAGTATGACTGGCCATGTACTATGCCGACTACTCATGTTACCATGTGGGTTCATTCCGTCCGTCGACAAACCGAGACGTAAAATTCCTTGGTTCTGCACTGAAATCTGGATGATTGTCGTCAAAGGTCTTCCATTGAGGTGCGTCGGCCGGATGCCTAAGTTTTCCATCATCAACACATTTATCATGGTGCCATGTCAAACTTTTAGCATGCTCGGCATTGCGGAATAAACGACGCAAACGTGGTGCCGGTGGAATGTACCATAACACCTTAACCGGCACTCCTTTTCTACCATTCGATGGCATCTTGCCCTTCTTCCATCTTGACTCGTTACAAACCGGACATTCATGTAAAGTTTCATATTCCTTCCGGTAAAGGACGCAATCATTTGGACAGGCATGTATTTTCTCATATTCCATTCCCAAAGTGCTCAACGTCTTCTTCGCCTCGTACATACTAGGTGGCAATTTGTTATCCCTCCGGTAGAACATCTTTTAGAAATTCTAAAAGAGTCGTGAAACTAGAATTCGTCCACCCGCCCGACGCTTTCATATTCCATAATTTAACCAATGCCCCTAATTTAGTATATTTTGTACACCCGGCATACAAGGGCGTTTCGGCATCATTAATCATTGCCTCAAAGAACTCCGGACGGTGCACAAAGTTCTCTTCCAAATCATTCACCATATTGAACATATTATCACCAACATCTTCATCAACAATAGGCTCTTTACCTTTACCTTTAGTGCTCGGCGATGTAGAGTTAATATTGAAAAAAGCTTCGCCATGTAAATACCAAGTTTGGTAAGAACAAATAATCCCATAAGCGCGCAAACGCCCTCTAACATCATCAATGGAATGAGATCTATGATTACCACAAATTTGACACGGACACGGAATCTTATCATCTTGTATATGAGCTTTAACAAATGACAAAAATTCTTTCAACACCATCTCCATATGCTTTAGACAATCTATCAAACCACATCCATTTCCTATCCATGATTTGCAAATCCTAAATAAAAAAATTTAAATTAAATAATTTATTACAAGGTCGAGTACTCTATTTAATGTAACATGCATATATATAATTTTCATTACTAATTAACAACGGCCCATTAATCGGTTTTTTCAACATTTGAAAATCGAAATTAAGAACATAACAAATATAATTAAAATACAAAAACCATCTAAATCCATAATATAATTAAGGTATCTAACATTACTTGATCACACAATTAATTTATTTCCACCCATTGCACAATTTAACTCCAAATCGATCCCAAATATATATATAAAGCAAAAAACACCTTAATTTATAAATGATCATATCCACAAATCATCAATATTACAACAATAACAAGTCAATCACTTACAGATAAATTATAATGATGGATCTATATAGATGATGGCGATGGACGTCCACACGGTGTACTGTCTGCCTGTATTCGGAGGGATCTGGACTTTATATTCGGATGATTTGTAGCTGTAAAAATTTTGACGGTACCAATAAACTCTCGGCGTTCATTTTAAATTTTTCAGGACTTTTACACGACGGTTTTCTCAAAAACGGTCGTGGAAACCCCGGATATCCACGACCGTCTTTAAGTAAACGGTCGTGGAAGCCCCCGTGCTTCCACGACCGTTTTATTAAAGACGGTAGTGGAGGCTTCCACGACCGTTGGTACAAACGGTCGTGGAAGGCGTGATTTCCACGACCGTTTGTAACAAACGGTCGTGGAAGCCCATGCTTCCACGACCGTCTTAAGTAAATGGTCGTGGAAGCAAGGCGGCTTCCACGACCGTTTTATGACCGTTTAGGTAAACGGTCGTGGAAGCGAGCTTCCACGACGGTTTTTACAAAACCGTCGTGGAAGCGCCAGTTTCCACGACGGTCTTTTAAAACGGTCGTGGTATCCCTGCATTTCCACGACGGGTTTTTCGGAAAATTTTTTCCGCTCCGTGTTTTTTTCGAATTTTCCACGACGGTTTTTAAGAAAATGGTCGTTGATATACCGTCGTGGAATGCCAAAATTTGTAGTAGTGGTGGGAATTAGAAGAAGAAATGAGAAAGAATTATCCCAACTTGTTTTAATTTTCGGGGACGAAAATTTTTAAGGGGGTAGATTGTAATAACCAACCTTTTACAAATTTACGATTCTTTTTTTTAGGAATCAAAAGTTTGTATTATGTATGTTTATTATGAAATGCCTGATCTGATTATCAGAATTAGGGTTATGTATGATTTTATATGGTCAACGCTTGATCAGAATAATCTAAGGTATGATTGAGAGCGGTATTGCAGTATTATAAGCATATGAAATAATATTGTGAAAAAACTGTCATTACGGATAACGAAGCGGAAAAATTAGGTTTGGGACCCACTGTAGAAAAATCAAGCACAATATTTAAAGTAATAAAAACTAAGTGGCTTTAAGTTCAAAGAAATTTTTTATGCAGTCCGTGTAAGTATAGATAAATTCTGGACTGTAGTCACAGTATAAACAGTACTGTTATTAGTTGAAAACAATATTTGTAATATCTGTATTAATATGAAAATGGACTGCATTTGATGAGGAAAACCAAATGGAGCCTTAATGGTGGACACCTCACCTTATGATAATTACTTGAATTTATGGATTTTTAGAAAAATTAAGAAAGTAATTAACATGCATTGAACATGGGAAGGTTACTTGGCCAACAAGCCACCCGCAATGGCCAGCCATCTCATGGAGTCTAGGGGTAAATATTTTTGCTTTTTGAGGACTAATGTGCAAATTTAAACAATAAAAATAATTCTAGAAATTAATAAATTAAATGTTCACCTATAAATAGGTGAGGTGGGGCTAAGTTTGGACCACTTAGTGAAACCCTAACCTTTTTAGTTCACTCTCTAGTCCTTCTCCCTCCCCCCTAAAAACCGAACCCAAAGAAAGAAAAAAATTTAAAAGTGTGGTCGGATTTGTGAGGAAGAAAATCAAGAAGGAAAGGTTTGATTCAAAGTCTAGATCCACTTCAAGGTGTTAAGGTAAACCTCTTAAACCTCCTAAGCCTTTCAATTAAGTTTTGATTCAATTATTTAAGTGTATTTTAAGTTGGTTATGTAAGAGCATAAGCTCACTTATTTTTCCTGCAATAGTTTAGTAAGATTAGGTATGTGCTTGATTAGGGTTTAGTGATCTAGATCTATGTTTTGGTTCATGTTTTTGATGTTATGCTTTAAATTATATGTTTTGTGTAATGTCTAGTAGGTGTTTGGTTATATGTTCCCTACATGCATATGAAGTAATATGGTATGCTTGAATGATAGAGAGATGATTGTATGGATGAATATAAATGAAAAACCAACTTAAAACCCTAATTTGGTAAAAGTTTACTACACGGTTGTTTAGATGAGAAACAAGTGTATATTGACGGAAACCCTATGTAATACGCTGCATGTTTATGTAGGCTCCATGGTTGCGAACCGTTTGATGGTAGGGTGTGTGTAATTTTACGTAACAAACAACCAAAAGTAAAACTGTCAGTTTTCGGATAAAACTGGGCAACAATCTGGAAATGGCATTTTGAAGCCGCTTAGAGGCATATTTGGAAAAAGTTAAAACTACAAAGTTGTAGAAAATTGAAAACCCTAGGGGCATCAGGTACAAATTTTGAAAAATAAACTCCAAAGTTCTTCCATTTTTGTGAAAACCGTGCCTGGGCAGCCCAGACCCTGTGCACTTCCAGGACTTTTCAACAGGAATATGAGCAGGTTAAAGGCAATAATTAGGTTTTGAATTAAAACGAAAGTTGCAAGGACTTTTTGAGGTCTACAACTTTCATGAAGAAAACTTTTCCAAATTTAAAACAGATTTTAAAATAAAACTGAATCTTAAAACTGAGCAAGAATTGGAAATTCCTGCACAGGATTTCAAAACGTGCATGAGCAGGCAATTCCTGCACATGCACAGATAATTGAAATTATGGGACCGTTTTCAAAAAAAAAATGATTTTCAAAATTTCACAGTTTTACTATCTTTATAAAATAAATCAATTGCAATTTTATAAAAAATGGTTTAAAAAGAATTAAATAAGGTTTTTGTGAAGAAAAGAAATAATTAAATTATGCTATATAATATGGTAACCATAGTAAGACACATAGTAATCGGTTATGATACTAAAAAATATTATTGAACCAAGTGAATTGATGGGATACTTATAGTAACCAAATAGGTTACTAACTTTATATGCTAGGTTTTGGACCCAAGGTTATTTACGATATCCAAATGGGATACAAACTATTGGGTCTTAGTAACCCAATAGGACATTAACCTAATTATGATTGGGCTATACCCAGGGTTACTAATAGTAACCTAAAAGGATACTATTTTAGTATAATTAAACCAAGATTTGTATTAAGTAATCAAACAAGATACTGTTTGATTTTATTAGTCAGGTGCTCTAAGGTTACATTTAGTAACCGAATAGGATACCATGATAGTATGGGGGGGACATATAACTAGGGATATGGTGAATGTTGGTTAGGGATACCAACATTTAATGTAATGATTTATGGTAAGATAGGATGATTCTTATCTTACGTCCTTTTTGAAAACAGGAAAGTAACATGTTGTTGCAATCCGTTGGAGCAACAAACCCCATATCTAGTATAACCATTAAGTACAACTCCGCCTACAGCATAGGCAAATTGTTGTACTGATTGCATGTTTTTAAAACTCATGCATTATGTATGTGCTGCATATGATTATGTTTTATTATTGTGACATCATGAAGTATGTTCACTAATGATAATTTACATGGTAAGAGTAAGATTAAGTTTCAAGTAAGAGACTGTTTTTAAGAAAACTGTTTTCAAGAAATGTTTTCAAGTAAGATGTTAGGCAAGTTTAATCGTGTCGTGCCGACCTGCATTAGGTCAGGTTTGGTTCATGGTTTGAGTTGGATTGGGCTGGCCGTCCCAATCACTCCATGACTGCGCGTCACGGTACGTACACTTATGTTAAGTAAAGGCCCAAAAATATGCTAACTTAAGAAAGCATAATGAAGCATAATTGGTTCATGCATTGTTTAATTTCATATTTTTTTGCAGGTTAATAGTTGTACTTGCTGAGCGAAAGCTCACAACTTACGTTTATGCTTAGGTAAGCTCCTTATTGTCAATACCTGATACAAGATAGTGGGGCATGGCAGGGCTAACTGTGAAACTACGGGATGGAGACCGCTACGCGTTTTGTGTTCAAATATTTGTAATTATTATTTAGTTTAATTTGTTGTATGTTAAAATAAGATTAATACTTAAATACTCAAATAAGTACGTATATATGGATATAAGTATGTATATGGTCGGGTTACCTTTCAAATTGTTTTAAAAAAAATTCCTTATTTTCTGCTAGTTAAGTAAGTGTAAGTAATTATGTAAGATAAATACGGTAACGGACTACGTAAGGCGAGTCGTTACAACTATAATTACTGCCCCAACAATTTGCCTACTCATCACCATCTGGGACTTCGTAACCATGAAAACTTCTCCGCCACCGGGATTTCAACAACCAATTGTCGAGAAGAAGCCATCATTGGAAGACCTCTTGAGTACTTTCATTGTTGAGACTAGAGAAACATTCAACAAAGATGAGGCGATACTTGATAATATACAGACACATTGTAGTAACATGAGGGAAACTATGAAGTCTCTTGAAGTTCAAATCAGGCAACATGCAAACTCCATAAAAGGTCAATCATCCGGCAAGTTTCTAAGTGACACCGAGACTATCTTAAAGACCATTGCAAGGCTATCACTTTGAGGAGCAGAAAAGAGGTCGAAGTTCCCAAACCTCGGGAAGCTCAAAAAAAGAAGATGAAGTCGTAGTGGAGCAAGAAAAAGAGACTATGAAGCCCAAAAGAAGAAGTTGGATACCCAATTCTCCAAGTTTCTTGAGATTTTCAAGAACATTCACATCAATATCCCTTTTGTAGATGCATTGGAGCAAATGCCGAACTATGTAAAGTTCATGAAGGATATTACGTCGAAGAAGCGGAAGTTGGAAGACTATGAGATGGTGAAGCCCATGGAGGAATGTAGTGCAATTTTTCAAAGGATGTTACCCCAAAAATTGAAGGATCCAGAAAGCTTTACTATTCCTTGCACTATTGGTAGCTCTACGTTTGAGAAGGCCTTGTGTGATCTTCATGCAAGCATCAATCTTATGCTAGGGGAGTCATTGAAGATGTCTTAGTCAAAGTTGATAAGTTCATCTTCCCGGTGGATTTTGTTGTTCTCGATATGGAGGAAGACCGGGGAATTCCAATAATTCTTGGTCGACCATTTCTTGCTACCGGGAGAGCTTTGATTGATGTGCATAGTGAGACTATGACGCTCTGCATTAATGACGAAGAGGTCAAGTTCAACATCTACCATACCTTGAAGTTTCTGGAGGAAAGGTCTACTTGCAACCGGATAGAAGTGATAGATTCTTGTGTGAAAGAGTTCACTGGTGATGTCTTGCATAACGACCCTTTGGAGCATTGCCTATTGAATTCTTCATCAAGGATGGATTTTGGTGGGGAGTTCTATGCCAAAGATGATGGTGTTGTAGACTATGTTCTAGCTCTTGAAGCTTTACCTATTGAGGATCCTACGGCCCAAGTAGATAATTTCCGTTGACTATTCTTGAAACTTCTAAGAGTTCATTGGATGTTTCTAGTTCATCTCACGATGGGTTTGTTTTGAACGAATTGCCTGAGCATCTTTGATATGCCTTTTGGGGGAGAATTCCACTAATTTTGTGATTATCTCGGCATCATTGAGCCCGGAAGAAAAAGAGAAGTTGCTCCTTGTCTTGAAGAATCACAAGTCCACCTTTGGTTGGTCGATTTCTGACATCAAAGGCATAAACCCCACAATTTGCATGCATAAGATCCTTATGGAATACTCTTACTGTCACGACCCGACCTACGTAGGGCTGTGACACCGTGCTTACTTAACTTGAATACCAACTTTGCAACGACCCGATTTCGTGGAGCCCGTTACTTTACCATGTTTACTTAAACATACTTTATCTTAAAAACTTACTTTTGCTTTACGTAAAAATACGAAATTTTTTTTTCCTTTCAATTTCTTTTTAAACTCAAACTTAATCTCATACTTATATATATGTACTCACTCGAGTACCGAGCTTTAAAACCACATTTTAACAAATCATACTAGTTTCATATATTAGTACCATTAACTTGGCATAACATAATACAAACACATTTTACACAACATATTTTCCAAAACCCGTAGCGGTGTCCAACCCAAATTTCACAGTCCGTAGCGCCATATCTCCACAGTCTTGCATCAAGCATTGCCGATAGGTCGCTTACCTACAGCATGAACGTAAGTTATGAGCTTATGCTCAGTAAGTATAACTTTCTATTTTGCAAAAAAATTTCTGTAAAAGAATGTATGAATTGATAATGCATGAACCAATTATGCTTTCCTATGAATCGATTATATTTCCATTATGAACTTATTATGAACTTATTATCTTGCTTAACATATGGGACCCTTGTGTATGTACCAAATGCACACAATCCACAGAAAGTTAGGGTTTGCAAGGTCCCTAACAATTATGAAAATCATATACATAACCCTTCACGCATCTACGGAAGGTCTGAGAATTTTCTTAAACATACATAATTCTCCACGCATCAACGGGAGGTTGGTACGACACCTTACTTGTCTTGGTTTAGTCTTAGCCTTGTTATATGATTTATTATTAATGAGCATGCTTCATGATATCACAATAATAAAACATAAATCCTATGCCTCACATACATTAACACATGATGCTTTAAAAAACATGCAAAGCAGTAAAAACATGTAAATTAATGCATGAGCTTTTGAAAAACATGCAAAGCAACAAAAACATTTTGCCCATGCTGTAGGCAGAGTTGTACTTACAGGTCGTCCTATGCCCTTGGTCTATCATCCAATCACAGCACGACAATAGGTTATACTCCTGTTTCAAATAGGGCGTAAGATAAAAGTCATTCTATCTTACTATACACCATGACATACTAGATTGGTATCCAGTCTGTTTACCCTTGGTAATTTTAGATGCCAACCCTAACTAATAAACCGGTATCCTATCTGGTTACCATTGGTAATCATGGATATAATATAATAAACCGGTATTCTATCCGGTTACCATTAGTAATTATAGGCCCATAAATTGGTATCCCATCCGATTACCACTGGTAATTACAGATACAGGCCTTAACATAATGAATCGGTATTCTCTCCGATTATCATTGGTCATAAACTTGTTACCATGTTCTCATGTTTTATAAATAAATTCTTGAAATTAACTTTCATAAACATAGTACGTTTTTACTAATCACTTGGGAAATTCTATAGGTTTTAAACCTTTTTGAAACCATTTTCATAAAATCTCAGTCTCTTTTTAAAAAGATCATAAAACCAAAAACAGCCTTCTAGTTTGACTGAAGGTGCATATGCAGGAATTTCATATACCATGCACAGTTTTAAAAATCCTGTGTGAGAATTTCCCATATCCTGCACAGTTTTGGAATTCTAGTTTCATCTTTAAATTGGTTTGGAATTTGAAAATGTTTTCTTCAGGAAAGTTGTAGATCTCATCGAAATCTACAACATTTTTTTTGTCAAAAATTTGAATTTACCTTTAACTTGCTTGTTTCTCCTTTTTGAAATATTCTGACCGTGTATACTGTTTGTACATGCCAGTCTCAGATTTTGATAAAAAACAGAGGCCTTTGGAGCCTTATTTTTAGAAACTGTTCCCATTTTCTGCTAGGATTTTCCATTTTCTACAACTTTGCAGTTTTGACTTTTTCCAAATTTGTCCTCTAAGGGCCTCAAAATTCAGTTTCCAGAAAACTGTCCAGTTAAATCCGAAAATTAGCAGTTTTCATTTTTTTTTGTTGGTTTTTGCTTAAAAATCCGTGCACCCTACCTCAAACGACAAAGCCATGAGCTTACGTCAACATGCAGCACGTCAGATTCGTTCTTAACATTCCATAACTTACTTATTCATCTTCATGAAAAACACAACAGTTGATAACTTTCTAGTTTACAAAATTGTGTGTTAGGTTAAATTCCATAACTATCAGACTTAGATTATCCACATAACCATCATTCACAAACCATCCAATTCAAACATATGAAAGCATATTCATAAAAACTTGGTGAGCAATCATAACCATAAACTCATTCTAGAGCATAACAATCAAACATATGCTTAGATCTATCAACCAAATCACCCGAAGCATAGATCTAGCATAACCAATCATAAAAAACCATAACATAAAAATCATGAGCTTATGCTCTTACAATCCATTGCTTGAAATACACATAAATCTCATAAACCAAACTTAATGAAATTCTTAGTTAGAGGGTTGAGATTATACCTCTAAAGCTTTTGCAAGAGTGGTTCTAGATCCTTGCATGAGCAAAAATTTTGCTCCACCACCCTCCACCACAACCGGCCATCTCTCATTCTCTCTCTCTCTCTCTTTTTTTTATAAGGCTAGAGAGGAAAAGTTGAGAATGAACTAAAAGTTAGGAAGTTCACTAACCACCCCTATTATAGGTTGAACTTTCCAAATTTTTCACAATTATTTTTATTCTAAAATTCTCCTTGAATTTACATATTTGGCCTTAAAAACAAAATTTTTCCTTTCATGTCCCTCCAAGTGGCCGGCCATGCAAGTGTTGGAGCCAAAAAAAATCTTTTCAAACCTATCTCTAATTGCTTCCTTGTTCTCCAAGGCCACCTAATGTAACTGGTCAATGTAACCGGCTATTTGGCCTAGTTAGAGGCTTTGGTTATGAAATAAAATCCATAAATTCCATAATTCAAAAATTCATATATCATAATTACTTGGCCTCCAAGTAAGGCCATGTTTGGCACTCCTCCTAATACGCAGTCTAATTTCTTGATAATCCAGATTGTGTCAATACTGTTTTAATTATCAACAATCCAGGAATACTGATCTGCAGTTCAGAATTTATCTACACTTAATTGGACCGCGTATAGGATTTTCTTAGGACTTAAAGCTACTTAGTCCTTATTGCTCCAAATATTATTCCTGATTTTTCTGGAATGATCCCAATCTTTATTCTTACTTCTTCATCCGTAATGACGGTTTATCACAGTATAATTTTCATACTGTTTACTATACTGCAGTACTGTCTTAAATCATATCTTAAATCATCCTGGTCAAACATTGACTGGAGTAAAATCATAAATCCTTATTCTGCCTCTTTCATCAAAAGGCCTTATATTTGACTAAGTAAACTATTATTGAGCCTTATAATGTTATAAGAACTCACACATACTCTGATAATCAAATCAGATCATTAGCTTCATATTGACATACCTGATTCAGACTTAGATTTTCTTTGTATCTAACGAAATCACAGGTTCATCAAAATTTTGGGTTATTACACTTACGCCATCAATTGAGCATCATAGAAAATTGAATCCGGCTATGAAGAAGTGGTGCGAGCCGAGGTCTTGAAGCTACTCAATGCCGGAATCATTTATGTCATCTCTAATAATTCATGGGTGAGCCCGGTGCAAGTCGTCCCCAAAAAGGGTGGAATGACGGTGGTAAAAATTGAGAACAACGAGCTTATCCCTACTAGAACGGTGATGGGTGCACATTGATTATAGGAAGCTCAACAAAGCCACAAGGAATGATCATTTTCCTCTTCCTTTTATCGATCAAATGCTAGACCAGTTGGTGGGGTACAATTACTATTGCTTTCTTGATGGGTATTCGGGCTACAATCAAATTGCTATAGCCCCCGAAGACTAGGAGAAGACGACCTTCACATGCCCCTGTGGTCTTTTTACTTTTCATTGCATGCCGTTCGGTTTGTGCAATGCCCCCCGAACCTTCCAAAGTATGATGGCTATTTTCTCCGACATGATGGAGGAGAAAATGGAGGTCTTTATGGATGATTTTTCAATATTTGGCTCATCTTTTGATCATTGCCTTCATAATCTATCTCTTTGTTGCAACGTTGCAAAGAGAAGAATCTCATTCTTAATTTGGAGAAATGTCATTTTATGGTTAAAGAGGGAATTGTCTTAGGACATCGAGTATCTTCTAAGGGAATTGAGGTCGACTGGGCCAAAATTTTGACGATTGAGAAACTTCCACCACCGACGAATGTAAAAGGGATTCGAAGTTTTTTGGGCCTTGCGGGTTCTATTGGAGATTTGTTAAGGATTTCTCAAAGGTTGTCAAACTGCTCTGCAATCATCTTGAGAAAGACTCCCCATTCAACTTTGATGAGTTATGCTTGAAGGCTTTCAATTTGATTAAGGAGAAGTTGACTTCGGTGTTGATCATGGTTGTTCCTGATTGGAATGAACCGTTGAGATCATGTGTGATGCTAGTGATTATGCGGTTGGAGCAGTTCTAGGTCAATGGCGAGACAAGGTTTTCCGGGCTATCTACCATGCAAGTTGCACTTTCAATGATGCACAATTAAACTATACCACCACTGAGAAGGAGATGTTGGAGCTCGTATTTGCTTGTGAAAATTTTGTTCATATATCATTGGGTTCAAAGTGATTGTCTACATGGACCATGCGGCAATTCGTTACTTGTTTACCAAGAAGGATGCCAAGCCTCCTTTAATCTGGTGGATTCTTTTACTTCAAGAATTTGATATGGAGATATCTGGCAAGAAAGGGAGTGAAAATGTTGTGGCGGATCATCTCTCAAGACTTGAGCAAATAGGATTGGATGTAAGTACTAGTATTCAAGAAGCATTTCTAGATGAACAATTTATTGAGGTTGAGGTGAAGCTTCCTTGGTATGTCGATTTTGTCAATTATCTTGCTTATAAAGTTCTTGTCACGCCCCGACCTACATAGGGCCATGACTTCATACTTACTTAACTTTGCAACGACCCGATTTCGTAGGGCCGTTACCTTACCATGCTTACTTAAACATACTTCATCTTAAAACTTACTTTTGCTTTATATAAAAAATACGTAAATGTTTTTTTTCTTTCAATTTAAAACTTAACTTATACTCATACTTATTTATGTGTACTCACTCGAGTACCGAGCTATCAAATCACATTTTTACAAAACATACTAGTTATCATATACTAGTACCATCGACTTATCATAATATAATACAAACACATTTTACAAAATATTTTCCAAAACCCGTGGTGGTGTCCAACCCAAATTTCACTGTTTACAGTACCATCTCTCCACAGTTTTGCATCAAGTATAGCCGGTAGGTTGCTTACCTACAGCATGAACGTAAGTTATGAGCTTATGCTCAGTAAGTACAACTTTTTGTTCCGCAAAAACATTTCGGTAAAAGAATGTATGAATTGATAATGCATGAACCAAAACATAACAAATATCGTGCAACTTATGCATGAACCAATTATGATCAATTATGAATCAATTATGCTTCAATTATGGACTTATTATCTTGCTTAACATATGGGTCCCTTGTGTACGTACCAAATTCACACAATCCACAGAAAGTTAGGGTTTGCAAGGTCCCTAACAATTCTGGGAATCATATACATAACCCTTCACGCATCAACGGAAGGTCTGAGAATTTTCTTAAATATACATAATCTTCCATGCATCAACGGGAGGTTGGTACGACACTTTACTTGTCTTGGTTTAGTCTTAGTCTTGTCATGTGATTTATTATTAGTGAGCATGCTTACATGATGACACAATAATAAAACATAAATCATATTAACACGATGCTTTGAAAAACATGTAAAGCAGTAAAAACATTTAAATCAATGCATGAGTTTTTGAAAAACATGCAAAGCAACAAAAACATTTTGCCCATGCTGTAGGCGGAGTTGTACTTACTAGTAGTCCTACGATCTTCGTCTATCGTTCCATCAAGGCACAACAACAAGTCATATTCCTGTTTCAAACATGGCATAAGATATGAGTCATTCTATCTTACTATAAACCATAACATACTAGATCGGTATCCAATCCGATTATGTTTGGTAATCACAGATACAAATCCTAGCTTAGTAAACTGGTATCCTATCCGATTACCATTGATACCTTAACATAGTAAACTGATATCCTATCCGGTTACCAATGGTAATCATGAATACAGGCCCTAACATAACAAATCTTAACATACACATCGATTAATTAGTCGGTCTCAAACCCGACTACCATTCGTCATAAAACTGTTACCATTTAAGAAATCTTGGGCCTTTTCTCATTTTCTAAAAAAAAATGCCTTGTTTTCATAATTTCAACTATTATCTTGATTTAATACTTGAAATTACCTTTTAAAACCACCTGTAAAATTTTAAAACCCTTTTAAAACTGTTTTCTTTATAAAACCGTGATTTCTTTGTAATCGGGATTATAAAATTAAAAACTTTGAAAACAGGTTTTGAAAACAGCCTTGTAGTTTAACTGAAGGTGCATGTGTAGGAATTTCCTTTACCATTCGTAGTTTTGGAAATCCCGTTTTATCTTTAAATCGGTTTTGAATTTTGGAAAACTTTCTCAAGGAAGTTGTAGATCTCATCGAAACCTACAACTTTTATTTTTTGATCAAAACTTAAATCTGCTTTTAACTTACTTGTTTCACCTTTTGAAAAATTTTGGGCGTGTACATTGTCTGTACAGACCAGTCTAAGATTTTATTAAAAACGGAGGCCTTTGGAGTCTTATTTTTAAAACCTGTTCAAGTGGCCCCCTAGCATTTTCAATTTCCTACAACTTTGCACTAATGAAATTTTCCAAATTCGGCCTCTAAGGGGCATAAAATTCAGTTTTCAGAAAACTGTCCATTTTAACCCGAAAATTGATAGTTTCAAATTTGGTTGGTTTTTGCTTAAAATCCGTGCACACTACCTCAAACGGACAAAGTCGTGAGCCTACATCAACATGCAGCACTTTGGATTTGTTTTTTAACATTCATTCATACACTTGTTTCATCATCATGAAAGCATAATATTGGATAACCTTCAAGTTAACCAAATTGTGTTCTTAGGTTAATTCTTTAACCAACACACTTAGATCATATCCATATTCATCATTCACCAATAACCATATTCAAACATGTGAAAAACAGATTCACAAGCACATGGTGAGTAAACATACCCATAACACTCATTCAAGAGCAAAATTCAAACCCATTCTTAGATCTAGAAATCAAATCATCCTAAGCATAGATCTAGGCCATTCTAATCACATAAAATCATAACATAAGGTAAAAATAAAAATGGTATGCTTATGCTCTTACAACCCAAGCTTGAAATACACATAAATCCTTGATCAAACCTAATGGAAATTCTTAGAGGGTTAAGAGGAATACCTCTAAAGCTTGGTGGGATCTAGACTTTAGGATGAAATTTTTTTTTCTTTCCTTGCTCCACTAATCACCAACCGGCCACTCACTCTTTCTTTTGATTTATTTATTTTTTCCGATTCCTAAGGTTACAGGAGAGGTTGGAAGTGAACTAGAAATTTTTGGGGTCCAACTAAATAGTTCACAACTAATCCCACGTCACCTATTTATAGGTGAAATTTCTTGATTTTTCAACAATTATTTTTTCTTAAAATTGCGTATTAGGGTCAAAAAATAGAATATTTTCTCAAATGCCCCCTTAGGTGGCCGGCCATGTGGAGCAATTCTAGGTCAAAAATCTCTTCAAAGTTATCTACTAAATTAACCAATCAAAATCTTCCACATAATTCCTTCCAATTTCCAAAAATCTCAAAATTCACATATTTATCTATGATTACTTGGCCACCAAGTAAGGCCATGTTTGGAATTTCCTCTTCATATGCAGTCCATTTTCTTAGTAGTAGATATTACAAATACTGTTTTCAACTATTAACAGTACTGCAATACTAAATTGCAGTCCAGAATTTATCTGCACTTAAGTGGACTGTGTGTAGGTTTTTCTTAAGACTTGAAGCTATTAAGTCCTTATTGTTAGGATCTATATGTGCCCTAAGGATAGAAAATCAATTATAGGAATTTTCTATAAATATGATATTTTGATATTAATAAAAAGAGTTTATTTATGTTTAATAAGTAGTCTCTTATTTACTTTTATTTTTTGATTGTATGATTATTTTGAACAAATGTAAAATACTCCTGGGTTGTTGGTAATATATCGGTTTACCATATGTATACGGGGGTATACATAAAAGATGTGGTAATTTGATAACAGTCTAAATAAATGGTTCGCAGTCGATGGAATAAGATTTTGGGATCTTATTTATGATAAGATTGTAAAGGTTGTCTACTTCCTTAGAGGGATGGTTTGTCTTCACCATCGGATTGGTTCCGAGTAGAAACTTTAATGCATACCAATATTGAGGTGTGACATTGGACTGGACCTAAGGTGTTAATTGATTTGGTTTAATACTTCCGTTTATAAGAATCAATGACGTTTTGATTATCATCCTACATTAACCTTAATCCTGAAATGAATACTTGAGTTCGCATCCATAACTTATGCACTTTGATCCACTATAAGTGAAACATTGATAATTGATGGTCAATATACTTGTGTTTTGGGTATATGACTTATGGATGGAGAAATCAAGATTCATAGATGCGGAATCCATAGCTATCTTAATGATAATACATATTATCTACTTAAAGGCATTATTTGGGAATTGAAAGAAAATATAACAAGATCTTGGTCATCGGTTTACTTTGTGTTCTCTGATGGTTTACCGATTGTATGGCTTTACAATTGGTGGTTCTTTCATTGGAGAATAATGAAACTTTAAGTTTAAATATTTGAAAATGTAAAACGGAAAAAGTCCTCAATTAAATCATGGATAACATATGGGGATTAAGCAAGCGATGAATAAATCATGGAAGAAGCACTGCGTTAGAGAGCTTTCGTAATACGGTATGTAAACGAGAGTTCAGCTTCAGACTTTTTGTGGAATAGTCCTGAAGTTGATAATTGATGAATAATTAATCTGTGATTAATTTTTCACAATTATAGGAGCCTCTTTACATATTTCCATCGGGTCCCTCTACTAGCTCATATAGTTCCACAAAGCGTCTTGGGATTTGTTCCTAATGAGATCGGTAAATTAAATGTGAATTTAATAATGTCTATTAAGACATGGTATTCTCTAACATGTAATCCCGAAAGGATTGTACATATGAAATTAATGTAAACAAATAATGTGATTTGTCAATATGATTGGTTGTAAATAAAATAATTATTTGTTAATTATTTTGGTTAATTGAATTTTGGAAATAAGATTGTGTTTGAATTATTTAATTTTTGAAAACAAAATTTTTCTCTCCTAATTATAGGGCATGGTTTTTTAATGGATGAAGAGAAGAAGATTTTGTTTCAAAATTGTTTAAATATATTACAAATATTAAATTATTAATTGATTTAAATAATAGAGCTTATTTGATAGATTTTGTTCTTAAAGAATGGTGCACATTTTTTTGGTGGAAAGGAAATCTAAAATATTCCATTTATTTAAATTAATTAAATATGGATAATGTTTGTGAAAAATATTTATTTAAATTCAAATAAGAAAATCTTATTTAAATTCAAAGTTTAAAATGAGTTTGAATCTAGATAGGATTAGGACTTTTTGACTAGTCTAGATTCTTAATTTAAATTTAAACAATCAATCAATATCCACATGAAGGGGAGCACGAATTTTTTGAGTTTCTCCTAGTAAAAAACCGTCCATAAGTTTTAAAGAACCTAGCCCAAAATTTGAATGATCCTTTGGTTCAAAAGATTATCCAGAAAATAATATTATTATTTTTCAAGTAGGAGATATTTTTGAAAAAGAATTGGAGTATTATAAAGGCTAGGGGTTCTTGAAAAAACCAACCATCATATCATACTCATAGGTGAATGGTTTTTGGGAGAGAAAAACGCCAAAATCTAAGTTTTTGTGCTTAAGAAAAATTCGTCCTTCTTGGGTGTGAGAAAAAGAGAAATTTTCATTAAATCAAAACTGTGAGGAAGGTTAAGCCAAGTGATATTTTCCATAGAAGGTTAACCAGTTCCTGTTTTGTAGTTTTGAAGAACGAACCCGGATCGAATTCTCAACGAGGTACATCGGAATTGAGAAAGTGGGATCTAGACTTCGAAAGAATTACCGGTCGCTTGGATTCATAGCACGTGTGCCCACACACACTCTGAGATGTGGGGACTCGAGAATAGTAGAGAAGACACGTTGGTTGACGCTCTAGCAATTCTGGAATCCGAGAAACAAGGCACGTTTGATCATGTATTTAATTTATTGTTATATACATCGTGAGCTTCTTTTCTGAATTGACATAAAAATTTTAAAACTTTCGCTGCGCCATAACTCTGATATCGGAACCGTTTTTCCAACAATTAGTATCAGAGCCAACTCATGATCATGTATGTAACATAAATTATTTGATCAAATAAATTTCTCTCTATTGCATTAATGAAATATTTTAGAGAGTTGGCACTCTAGGTTTTATTTGTGTATGTTAAATATATTGTGAATGGATGTATGGATGAATGAATGCTTTATATTTTTTAATAGATGTTGCTTGTTTAATTTTGCCGGTTATGATTCCATAGATGTTAGAATTTGTATTTAGGTTTTTCAAGTGTAATAGATGCGGTCTATTATCACCGCTAGGCCGTTCTTTCAATTCCTAGAATTTCTGTAAGCCGAAAACGGCATAGGAATTCTTTTGTGAATTCGGACTACGATGGATTCAAGGAGATTGAAGATGAACGAAGGTATGGAAAATTTCAAAGGATGTGATTTTTTTTGAAATTTGGAAACTTTAATTAATTCAAATTTCATAATTGGCGTTTTTTTTTGTAGAAGAAAAATCACATTAAATTTTTTTGAATTTTTAATTTTCCTGTGATATGTGATCTTGATAATTTGGAAAATCAAAAATCAAAATTTAAATTTAAATTTAATGGACGCTTTATTAAGAATTTTAAAATTTTGTGATTTTAATGAAATTTGAAAAATCACTTTTTTTTTCGAAAATTTTAAATTTGAATTTTAAATTGAAAACGTGTTTTATTTAAATTTTTGATATTTTGTAATTTTGATTAAAATTAAAAATCACATATAATCTTTTTAAATTTAAATTTAATTTAAATTTGAAAGGACGTGACATTGGAGAAACGACACATTGAAGAATGATAGAAGGCATGGATCTACAAAAGAAGGCCAATATATATTTCAGTTAATTTTTGTAAATTTTGCATTTTTCTTTTCTCTAGGATAGAATCATGATCCACTGCTATTTACATATTTTGTAAACCATGAATGATATGATGCTAGAAAAATATATTATACTATTTCGTGATATATTGATAACATGCCATATAGACTAGGGAGTGCCACTCAATAAATATTGTTTATGCATGAAAAACAAAAACCCTAATTCAAAAGATTGAGTGGGAGAAGGTTTTACACACTAAGACCTACGACCTCCATCATTGGTGCAATAGTTATGTATGGTAGTGCTACTACTCAGGTTCGACCCAAGAATTCTCTTTGGATAGGTATCTTACCTAAAGTGCACACTGAATTGGATTTCCGAAACGATAACAATTTTGGGCATATTTTATGTTTAGATCACCCCTCGGTGGCGGATGTAAAATATGGATTCAAAATTGGAAACGATGGTTACACACTCATGCTACTTTATTTATTAACCCTCCCTCGAGGCTCTGATATTTAAAGTAGTGGCCAAATAGCACGTGTGCCCACACACACTCTGAGATGTGGGGACTCGAGAATAGTAGAGAAGACATGTTGGTCGACGCTCTAACAATTTCGGAATCCGAGAAACAAGCTACGTTTGATCATGTATTTAATTTATTGTTATATACATCATGAGCTTCTTTTCTGAATTGGCATAAAAATTTTAGAATTTCCGCTGCGTCATAACTCTGATATCGGAACCATTTTTCCAACACTTATTGCTCCAAATATTATTCCTGATTTTTCTAGAATGGTCCCGTGCCTTATTCTTAACTTTGCATCCGTAATGAGGGTTTATCGCAGTATAATTTCCATACCGCTTACTACACTGCAATACCGTCTTAATCATATCTTAAATCATTCTGGTCCAACGTTGACTGGAATAAAATCATAAATTATTATTCTGCCTCTTTCACCAAAAGGCCTCATACTTGATTAAGTAAACTATTATTGAGTCTTATAATGTTATAAGAACTCACACATACTCTGATAATCAAATAAGATTATGAGCTTTATATTGACATACATGGTTCAGACTTAGATTTTCCTTGTATCTAAGGAAATCACAAGTTCGTCAAATTTTGGGTTATTACAATCTACCCCACTTAAAAAAATTTCATCCTCGAAAATTTAGTAGTTCTAGTTTTAATGCTCCCAAAAACAAAGCTGACCGAGTTATTGGTCTCCTGATACTTTATCATCTTAAAACTCATCTTTAAACATCAAATCAATCTCTTTATTTTACTGTCCGGTAACCTGTAGACTGCATACTACATACTGCAGACTGCATCATATTGCATACTTTCTTATTTTTCTACTGTCATCATACCTTCGTGCATTCATACTTTCATACTTTCATACTTTTGTACTTTCGTACTTTCATACTTTCATACTGCATCACAAGAACTATCTACATAAATTCTTAGCAAGTATATTATATAACTTGCCACATTTGAAAACATCATATCATATCATATAACTTTTCCATACTTGAAAAGCATGTTGTATCATATAACTTTTCACACTTGAAAAGTATATCGTATCATATAACTTTTTCATATTTGAAAAGCATATCATATCATATATTCAAAATACTTCTCTTTAATTTTGGGGCTCAGCAAGTATATCACATTAAAATATTTTTCTTTAAATTTAGTTGAAGCTGAGGACCATCTAGTACAATGTTAATCTTATACTATTAGAACCCTTTACTTTTCATGATGGCCCATTTCTTGGAAACTCTGTTCCTCAAGGATTTGGCCCTTTACTTTTCATGATGGCTCCTATCTTGGAATTTCTTTTTCTCAAGGATTGGCCATTTACATAACATAACATGAGTTGGTTCTAATAAGCATGAGATCAAGCACCATACATAAAAATAACTTCTTTATACATTTTCAAAGTCAATCATGGAAAACCATAATAAATAGCATAATTGAAAACATTTTTTTAAAAAACATAATACCGTTCGAGTGATGCAGTGAAAGGTAAAAGTTTCACAAACCTAAAACTTAAATTCCATAGTGTCAATCCAATTCCTTAGAATGAAAAATTCTTGCTTATCATCCTACAAAAGTAAGGCGATAGGCTATCTGATCTCGAAGCCTATTCATTTCTTATTACTGCTCCAGCAATTATCATTGCAACTTAGCCACTACAGTTGTAAGATTAGGCTCTTGCGGAATTTTGGTTCAGTCGTACACGCGGGCGAAACATTTTCTAGTTCCTAATACATCACAAGAAAGGATATTTCTAATACCTATTCTTTCATTCATATCTTATCATATCATATCATTAAAACGTCATAACTCTTATAACTCATCATATCATGTTGGAGATTCATCATGGTCTCTTCATATCATATCGTAAGCTTAGCTTTATCTATCCCGCTTCTGCTGCACAACTCTAATTCACTGGCAATAATGACCCGTAGACTTATTCGAATAAACATGCCAAGCTGCAGTATAGCTAACGTATCGTCTTATGTACATATCCTGGTATATCTCGGGATCGTGATAATACATAGGCGGTCCCTCTCCAAGCAGTAGTCCATATCTTGGAGTGATCAGGGCTCCAAAGTTTGTTCATGTGTCGTTAAGAAAAACAATTTAGGAACCTCCTCTCAAGGTTCCCTATGCCAAGGCACCATGCACGAGCCTCCCCGACCAGGCATCGGCTGGCAAGCATAACTTGAAGATATGCCCCTACATGACATAATCTGAAGAGGATCTCCGTACCGTGCAACCACTTAGCTAATACAGCTGCTCCATGAGTCCCATCGAAGATGCGTGACTCCATTCCCCAGAATGTCAATGAAGCCTCACGGTCCTCGTCAATCATACCCGGGTTTGACACCAGGTTCATGTCTTTATCACTATAATATTATAGCCTCACATTATTAATATACAAGAAATAGAGTAAGAAAACAATCTTACAAGAACTGTGGCGCTGGCGGTAGAATTGTGAAACCGGATGGCAGGAAACCCACTCTGATACCATCTCTGTCACGCCCCGACCTACGTAAGGTCATGACTTCGTACTTACTTAACTTAAATACTTAACTTTGCAACGACACGATTTCGTTGGGCCGTTACCTTACCATGTTTACTTAAACATACTTCATCTTAAAATTTACTTTTGATTTATATAAAAATACGTAATGTTTTTTTTTATTCTTTCAATTTAAAACTTAACTTATACTTATAATTATTTATGTGTACTCACTCGAGTACCGAGCTTTTAAACCAAATTTTTACAAAACATACTAGTTATCATATACTAGTACCATCGACTTATCATAATATAATACAAACACATTTTAAAAAACATATTTTTCAAAACCCGTGGAGGTGTCCAACCCAAATTTCACAGTTTGCAGTGCCATCTCTCCACAGTCTTGCATCAATCATTGCTGGTAGGTTGCTTACCTACAGCATGAACGTAAGTTATGAGCTTATACTCAGTAAGTACAACTTTCTATTCCGTAAAATATTTCGGTAAAAGAATGTATGAATTGATAATGCACGAACCAAAACAAAACAAATATCGTGCAACTTATGCATGAACCAATTATGATCAATTATGAATCGAATATGCTTCAATTATGGACTTATTATCTTGCTTAACATATGGGTCCCTTGTGTACGTACCAAATGCACGCAATCCACAGAAAATTAGGATTTGCAAGGTCCCTAACAATTATGGGAAAAATATACATAACCCTTCATGCATCAACGAAAGGTCTGAGAATTTTTTTAAACATACATAATCCTCCACGCATCAACGGGAGGTTGGTACGACACTTTACTTATCTTGGTTTAGTCTTAGTCTTGTCATGTGATTTATTATTAGTGAGCATGCTTACATGATGTCACAATAATAAAATATAAATCATATTAACACATGATGCTTTGAAAAACATGTAAAGCAGTAAAAACATTTAAATCAATGCATGAGTTTTTGAAAAACATACAAAGTAACAAAAACATTTTGCTCATGCTGTAGGCGGAGTTGTACTTACTAGTCATCCTACGCTCTTCGTCTATCATTCCATCAAGGCACAACAACAGGTCATATTCCTGTTTCAAACATGACATAAGATAAGAGTCGTTCTATCTTACTATAAACCATAACATACTAGATCGGTATCCAATCTGATTACCTTTGGTAATCATAGACACAAATCCTATTATAGTAAACTGGTATCCTATCCGATTACCACTGATACCTTAACATAGTAAATCGGTATCCTATCCGGTTACCAATGGTAATCATGGATACAGGCCCTAACATAACAAATCTTAACGTACGCATCGATAATTAGTCGGTCTCCAACCCGACTACCAGTCATAAAATTGTTATTTTAGAAATCTTGGGCCTTTATCATTTCTAAAAAAAATGCCTTGTTTTCATAATTTAAGTATTATCTTGATTTAACACTTGAAATTACCTTTTGAAACCACTTGTAAAATTTTCAAACCTAAAACTGTTTTCTTTGTAAAACCGTGATTTTTTTGTAATCAGGATTTAAAATCATAAAACTTTGAAAAAGATTTTGAAAACAGTCTTATAGTTTAACTGAAGGTGCATGTGCAGGAATTTCATGTACCATGCACCATTTTAGAAATCCTATGCAGGAATTTCCAATACCTTGTACAGTTTTGGAAATCCCATTTTATCTTTAATTCGGTTTAGAATTTGGGAAAACTTTATCACGAAAGTTGTAGATCTCATCGAAAGCTATAACTTTTGTCTTTTGATCAAACTTATATCTGCCTTTAACTTACTCGTTCTCCTTTTTGAAAATTCTAGGCGTGTACTTATTGTCTGTACAGACCAGTCTCAGATTTTGTTAAAAACAGAGACCTTGATCTTATTTTTAAAACTTGTCTTCATTATCCCCTAGATTCAATTTCCTACAACTTTGTAGTTATGACTTTTCCAAATTCGGCCTCTATGGGGCATAAAATTCAGTTTTCAGAAAACTATCCATTTTACAACCCGAAAATTGATAGTTTCAAATTTGGTTGGTTTTTGCTTAAAATCCGTGCACACTACCTCAAACGGACAAAGCCGTGAGCCTACATCAACATGCAGCACTTTGGATTCGTTCTTAACATTCATTCATACACTTGTTTCATCATCATGAAAGCATAATATTGGATAACCTTCAAGTTAACCAAATTGTGTTTCTTAGGTTAATTCTTTAACCAACACACTTAGATCATATCCATATTCATCAGTCACCAATAACCATATTCAAACATGTGAAAAACATATTCACAAGCAAATGGTGAGTAAACATACCCATAACCTCATTCAAGAGCAAAATTCAAACCCATGCTTAGATCTAGAAATCAAATCATCCTAAGCATAAATCTAGTCATTCTAATCACATTAAATCATAACATAAGGTAAAAATAAAAATGGTAAGCTTATGCTCTTACAACCCAAGCTTGAAATACACATAAATCCTTGATCAAACCTAATGGAAATTCTTAGAGGGTTAAGAGGAATACCCTCTAAAGCTTGGTGGGATCTAGACTTTAGGATGAAATTTTTTTTTCCTTCCTGCCCACTAATCACCAACCGGCCACTCACTCTTTCTCTCTTTTTTTTTTTTTTTTTTTTCCTAAGGTTACAGGAGAGGTTGGAAGTGAACTAGAAATTTTTGTGGTCCAACTAAATGGCTCACACTAATCCCAATCACCTATTTATAGGTGAAAATTATTGATTTTCGAACAATTATTTTTATTCTTAAAATTACATATTAGGGTCTAAAAACAAAATATTTGCTCAATTACCCCCTTAGGTGGCCGGCCATGTGGAGCAATTCTAGGCCAAATCTCATCAAAGTTATCCCTAAATTAACCAATCAAAATCTTCCACATAATTCCTTCCAATTTCCAAAAATCTCAAAATTCACATATTTATCCATGATTACTTGGCCTCCAAGTAGGCCATGTTTGGCCTTTCCTCTAATATGCAGTTCATTTTCTTACTAATGCAGATATTACAATATTGTTTTCAACTATTAACAGTACTGCAAACTAAACTGTAGTCCATAATTTATCTACACTTAACTGGACTGCGTGTAGGTTTTTTCAAGACTTGAAGCTATTAAGTCCTTATTGCTCCAAATATTATTCCTGATTTTTCTGGAATGGTCCCATGCCTTATTCTTAATTTTACATCTGTAATGACGGTTTATTGGAATATAATTTCCATACTGCGTACTATACTGCAGTACCGTCTTAATTATATCTTAAATCATCCTGGTCAAACGTTCACTGGAATAAAATCATAAATCCTTATTATGCCTTTTTCATCAAAATGCCTCATACTTGACTAAGTAAACTGTTATTGAGTCTTATATGTTATAAGAACTCACACATACTCTGATAATCAAATCAGATCATGAGCTTCATATTGACATATATGGTTCAGACTTACATTTTCCTTGTATCTAAGGAAATCACAGTTCGTCAAAATTTTGGGTTATTCCAATTCTACCTCAGGACTTGTCGTACCATTAAAAGAAGAAATTTCGCCATGACATGAGAAGCTATTTTGGGATGATCCAATCTTGTTCAAGTGATGCTCCAATCAAGTTTCCGGAGATGTATTCCCGAAGAAGAAGTTCATGACATTCTCCACCATTGCCACTTTTCTCTCTATGGAGGACACTTGGGAGCGACCTGAACCGTCGCAAAGGTGCTTCAATCTGGTTTTTATTGGCCTATACTCTTCCGGGATAGCTATTCTTTTATTAACACTTGTGACCGATATCAACGAGTAGGAAACATCTCAAGGCATCATAAGTTGTCTTTGACTAACATTGTGGAGGTGAAGATTTTTGATATTTGGGGGATCAACGTCATAGGACCTTTTCCTCCTTCTTTCGGTCAAACATATATTCTCTTGGAGGTGAACTACATCTCTAAGTGTGTGGAAGCCGCGGCTACTCCAACTAATGATGCTCGAGTAGTGTTGAAATTTTTTACAAGAACATCTTCACTAGGTTCGGTACTCCTTGAGCCATACTTAGTGTGAGGGGACTGATCTTTGCAACAAGGTGTTCAATGCTTTTCTCACCAAGTATGGAGTTCGGCACAAGGTGGCTCTTGCATACCATCCTCAAACAAATGGGTAAGCCGAAGTCTCAAACCGGGAAGTCAAGCAAATTCTTGAGAAGATGGTACACATTAACCAGAAGGATTGGTCGGTGAAACTAGATGATGCCTTGTGGGCATATCGAACAACTTTCAAAACGCCAATTGGAATGCGCCATAACCAGTTGATGTTTAGCAAAGCTTGTCATCTTTTGGTGGAGTTGGAGCATAGAGCCTTTTGGGTCATTATGAAGCTCAATTTTGACCTCAAGACATCCGTGGAGCAGTGTTTGCTTCAACTCAATGAGTTAGAAGAGTTTCGGAATGAAGCCTATGAAAATACAAGACTTTACAAGAAGCGTACAAAAAGGTGGCACGACAAGCAAATTCTGAGGCGAAAGTTTTTTTCCTGGCCAACAAGTTCTGCTCTTCAACTCCAACTTGAAGCTATTTCCGTCAAAGTTGAAGTTGAGATGGTCGGGACCCTTTAAGACCAAGCAAGTGTTTCCTTTTGGCGTCGTTGAGCTCTTGGGAGATGATAGGAGTCCTTTCCATGTCAATGGTCAAAGGTTGAAGCACTACTTTTGAGGCGAGGAGCAGAATGTTGAGAAAATCTCACTTGCAGATCCGAATTGAAGAGAGCCAAAGCCAAGTGTAGCTAGAGACGTTAAATCAAGCGATTCTTGGGGGCACCCCAAGCTCTATCACCTTAATTTCTTTCGAATTTTTCTTTTAGTTTGTTTTCATTTATTTATTTTTTGTGTTATTTGAGTGGTTTCTTAGTATATAAATTTAAATTTTGATTGAATTTTTTTAGGTGTTTAAGCAATTGGAGTCATGGAAAGTATTTAGAAGCGTTTCGAGAAGTTTGGAGGCAATTTGTGCTTCAACTTGGTGTTCAAAAAAGGGGAAGGCGTGCTGTGGCGTGCCAAAATTTTGCTACAGCTCGCCTCTGGGTGTTGAACTGTTGGGATCTGATATGTACCCTAAGAATAGAAAATCAATTATAGGGATTTTCTGTAAATATGACATTTTGATATTAATAAAAAGAGTTTATTCATGTTTAATAAGTTGTGTCATATTTATTTCATTTGTTGACTGTATGATTATTTTGAGCAAACATAAAATACTCCTAGGCTGTTGGTAATATATCGGATTACCATATGTATACGGGATATACATAGAAGACGTGGTAATTTGATAACAGTCTAAATAAATGGTCCATAGAATAAGATTTAGGAATCTTATTCATGATAAGATTGTAAAGGTTTTCTACTTCCTTGGAGGGATGGTTTGTCTTGACCATCGGATAGGTTCCGAGTAGAAACTTTATTGTATACAAGTATTGAGGTATGACATTGGACTGGACCTACGGTGCTAATTGATTCGGTTTAATAATTCTGTTTATAAGAATCAATGACACTTTGAGTATCATCCTGCATTAATCTTAATCCTGAAATGAATACTTGAGTTCACATCCATGACTTATGCACTATGATCCACTATAGGTGAGACACTGATAATTGATGGTTAATATACTTGTGTTTTGGGTGTATGACTTATGGATGGAGAAATCAAGATTCATAGTTACGGAATACATAACTATCTTAACGAAAGTACATGTTATCTATTTAAAGGTATTTCGGGAATGGAAAGATAATATAACAAGATCTTGGCCATCGGTTTACTTTGTGTTTTCTGATGGTTTACCGATTGTTTGGCTTTACAATTTGTGGTTTTTTCATTGGAGAATAATGAAACTTTAAGTTAAAATGATTGAAAAGGTAAACGAAAAAGGTCCTTAATTCAATCATGGATAACATATGGGGATTAAGCAAGCGATAAATAAATAATGGAAGAAGCATTGCGTTAGAGAGCTTTCATAATACGGTATGTAAATGGGAGTTCAGCTTCAGACTTTTAGTGGAATAGTCCTGAAGCTGATAATTGATGAATAATTAATTCGGGATTAATTTTCACAATTATATGAGCCTCTTTACATATTTCCATCGGGTCCCTCTACTAGCTTATATAGTTGCACGAAGCATATCGGGATTTGTTCCTAATGAGATTGGTAAATAAAATGGGAATTTAAAACTATCTATTGAGACATGGTACTCTCTTACATGCAGTCCCAAAAAAGGATTGAACATGTGAAATTAATGTAGACAAGTAATATGATTTGTCAACATATGATTGGTTGTAAATAAAATAATTATTTGTTAATTATTTTGGTTAATTGAATTTTGGTAATAAGATTGTGTTTGAATTATTTAATTTTTGAAACAAAATTTTTCTCTCCTAATTAATAGTGCACGGTTTTTTAATGGATGGGGGAAGAAGATTTTGTTTCAAAATTGTTTAAATATATTACAAACATTAAATTATTAATTGATTTGAATAATGTAGCTTATTTGATAGATTTTCTTTTTTAAAATGGTGCACGTTTTTTTGGTGGAAAGGAAATCTAAAATATTTCATTTATTTAAATTAATTAAATACGGATAATGTTTGTGGAAAATGTTTATTTAAATTCAAATGGTTTAAAAGTTTGAATCTAGATAGGATTAGGACTTTTTGACTAATCTAGATTCTTGATTTAAATTTGAACCACCAATCAATCTCCACATTAGTGTAGCACAAATTTTTTGAGTTTCTCCTAGCGAAAAACCGTCCATAAGATTTAAAGTACCTAGCCCGAAATTTGAATGATCCTTTGGTTCAAAAGATTATCCAGAAAAATAATTATTAATTAATTTTCAAGTAGGAGATAATTTTAAAAAAGGATTCAAATATTATATAAAGGCTAGGGGTTCTTAAAAAAGCCAACCATCTCTTATACTCATAGTTGACGGTTTTGGGAGAGAGGGAAACCGCAAAAACTAGGTTGTTTGTGCTTAAGAAATTCATCATTCTTGGGTGTGAGAAAAGATAGAAATTTCCATTAAATCAAAACTGTTAGAAGGTTAAGCTGAGTGATATTTTTCATAGAAGATTAACCGGTTCCTGTTTTGTAGTTTTGAAGAACGAACCTGGATCGAATTCTCAACGAGGTACATTGGGATTGAGAAAGTGGGATCTAGACTTCGGAAGAATTACCGGTTGCTTGGATTCATAGCACGTGTGCCCACACACACTCTGAGATGTGGGGACTCGAGAATAGTAGAGAAGACACGTTGGTCGACACTTTAGCAATTTCGGAATCTGAGAAACAAGGTACGTTTGATCAAGTATTTAATTTATTGTTATATAAATCATGAGCTTCTTTTCTGAATCGGCATAAAAATTTTTCCAACACAAACTTGGCAGAGAGACAAGCTTTGTAGGCTATGGTGGTTGGCCAATCTGCTGCTGTGCGTGATCGTGGGCAGAGCTAGCCAGGGAGCTTGTTTCTACAGGTTGCAGCGCAATTCTTGTGCGCTACAGTAGACCAAAAAAAAACACTACAGTGGGCCTATTAGGTGTCGCAGCGTGTGACAGCAGATCTGGGAGGTCGTATTCTGCAGGCTGTAGTGCCACAAGGCCGTGGCAGCGGAAAAAAAAATGAAAAAAAATGAAAAAAGAGAGACGCGCGTGCAACGTGAAAAAGATCCACTGCAGCGTGTGCTCGCAGGCCTCCCCTATAACCCAAAACTTTATCCCCAAATCCCATTCTCTCTGTTGTCCTCTAAACTCTCTACTCTGATTTTCACCCAAATCTCCCCCAACCCGAAAATTTCCCCCAAAATCTCTCAATCTACTTACCCTCTCTCTATTCTCCCAACTATCTTTCCCCATTCTTCACTATTCATCATCTTCTTCTTTTTTTTTCTTACTCTACCTCCATAACCATTTTCATTTTCCATAACAAAGGACACTTCAATTTTCAAGGAGCATGAAATTAAGTGTCTCTCACTCTTCATCAACATCAAGGTAACCAATTTGTGCCTCCCTTTGATGATTTGTGGAATAATTAGTATTGTGGATGATTTTGGTTATTTGTGGTCTTGATGGGTTGGTTTGTTTGATGTCAAAAGTAGAGGATTTTGATTGCTTTGGGTATTATATTGTGGGTTATTGGTTTGATTTTGCGGAGGTGTTTAGCATTTGTGGTTTGGTTAGTTGTTTGATTTGGTTTGCAGAGGTGGTTTGGTTGTTTGAGGTTTCGAAGTGGCTTGGTTGATTTGGTTGTATTGTGAGTGATTTGTGCTTTTTGATAGTTAGTGCTTCTTGTTTGATGTTAAGATTATTTGGTAATTGGCGTCTTAAGAAAAATGCCGGGGAAATCCATTTCCAAAAGACAAAAGGGTGAGAGTTCCAGAACTAGGGATATTGGGCCTAGTTTGAATGTCTTTGTTTCAAGGGCTATGGAGGAGCAATACAATAACTTCAATAAAAATAGAGCTTGCATCCAAGAAAGGGTTTTTCCTCAAATAACCCAGCCTTCGCCTCTTATACAAGAAACCATCCAAACCCGTGGATGGGTGACGTATTGTTCCTCCCCTAAGGACGGATCTATGACGCTCGTGCGGGAATTCTATGCAAATGTAAAGGAGCATCGAAACTATAAAACCAAGGTTCATGGAATAGTAGTGAAGTTTGATGAAGTGACCATCAACCGGCACCTTGGCCTCATGGCGTTGGAAGAAGATGACCTCGCCGAATATACCAAAAAGGCCGACATGCAGCACGTCATGGACACCATTTGTTTCAAACGAACTCAATGAAACATTTCAAATGGTGTTCCGGCATCTTTTGATTCCAAGTATCTTGAAAAAACATGAAGGTTGGTTCAACTTCATCAATGCAAGATTGAACATGACAACGCATGTGTCTGAATGGTCAAGAGAAAGAGCTCTAGCTCCTTATGCCATTGCTAAAGGAATGAGAATGAATGTAAGGCAATTATCAATGCCACTATTCTCCACACCGCCAACCTCCACTGTTGCATTGTCATTTCCATCATTGCTCACTAAATTGTTCGAGAAGGCAAGGATGAACACAACGGACAATACTATTTGCAAAGTCATATGGGCCCTTGATCCATACGACATAGTTCGCATTTGGAATAACTAGCCGGAAGAGGGGGAGGACGAAGCGGGACCTTCAAGAGCACCGGCTAGGCGAAAATCTAAAGCATGCGGAATATGAAGCATCATGAGGTGTATCAGCATCATGACGAGCGACTAGAAGTTATTCAAGCTCAACTTGCTTATGATCTTTAATGGTATCTAGAGCATGCAGAATATGAAGCCTCCTATTTTCAACATCATGAACCAAATGTTCAACACCATGGACTAAATGTTCCAACATTTCGGCATCAGTTTAGGCCAAGACACGACTGGAATCCTCAGATGCCGCCTTTTCCCCGATCGCCTCCGCTAGCCTTATCAGCGTGCCTCACAACCACAACGGGATAACCAAACCAACACTCAAGAAGACGACGAGTAAGAGGCGAGACGTCATGTCTTGTCCTCCCAAGTAAGTGTTCTCATTCCTTAGACATTGCAGCCAATGTTTATTTTAAGTTTGGGGGTGAGACACTTAGTTGGTGTTATTGTTCTTATTATTGTTTTGGTACCTGGTTGCCCATGATTTTTTTGTTTTTTGTTTTTGTTTGTAATTTTCTTTGAGGTTTGTGTGCTATTTGTTCCTTTTTATGTTATTATTTTTATTTTTTTTGTTATTTGTGTCCTTTTGTTTTGAATTAAAAAAAAAAAAAAATTGTGAGTTTTTGTTGGCTAAAGATGAGCATGAATCGATGATAGTGACAACTACAATTATTCTCTTGAGGTCGTTTGTAATGTCTTTCAATTGTGATTTCTATGTGCTTGACACTCACGCACACTTTTGACTCTCAATCATTTGAGCACCACAATCTTAGCCACTTACTCTTTCTAAATATCTAGAGAACATTATGCATTTAGCTAGGTTCATGGTTTACCAAGGCCTCTAGAACCCAATTTAGTGAAACTCAAGGCGAAATCCTAGGTTAGGTAACATGGAGAGGTGATTTAGGCAAAAAAAATTTGGACCGTTTGGGTTGTTCTAGCCAACCCTTTGGAAATTATCCCTTGTTGTCTCCTTTTTAGCCTTTAAGCCAATTTGTTCTTCACCCATACGAGTATAACCTAACCAGTCAAAGAATTGATGAAATAGTTAACCCATCACTTTAGGCAAAATGCATTCCTCATTGTATTCGAGTGTATTTTGGTACAACATGAGCTTCGGTTTGGGTTTTGGATCATTCTTTGGTGGTTTTACTTTATCTATTTTTCGATGTTACTTGAACTGGAAAAAAAGAAAAAACCCCTCTAGTATGCACATAAATAAACAAGTTCGGGGGTGTAAAGAAAATGAAGATAAAAGAGAAAAAGATTTAAAAAGTTTTGAGTTTTGTTTGCTTTTATTTCGCTATAATGGAATGAAAGGGTGATTGATTGATTTGAGACAAAATTAGGGATTTTGGGGTTTTCTATTGAATGTTTGTGAAATCCGTGAGGTGAAAGGCGTGCCTAATGTGTTTCAAGCCTAAAAATTTCCTTTCTCACCTACCCTTTACCCTAGCCTTACGCTACAAGCGTTACAAAGTCCGATTGATCTCCAGTGTTACGCTAACCTACATTAGGGGAGAGCAAACTAAATTGGGCCTATGGTGGTTCTTAAGTTCATCATTGAGCAATAAGTCCATGAACTTCCTTAATGCATAAATCAACCTGGTGTTTGATCGGTTGGGTGGTTTTGGTCTTCACACACACACACACAAGAGTCTTGAGTGGAATTGTGCTATTATTAAGTGTTGAAATTCTAGATAATCACAATTGTTGATTTTCTTTTTGAGCTTGAGACATTTGTAGATTGTGAGGTAAAATTTATGGTCATCAATTTTGTTATTTAAACTCACATTGTATTTGGTCGTTCGCTTGTCAATTGCTTTTCTTTCTTGTCTTTTGTTGTTCTCTGGGCTTTTTCTTTGTTTTGTTTTTGCTCGATGATTAGAAAAATTCTAATTTTGGGGGTATTTCATGTAACGACCCGACTACGTAGGCCGTTACTATATTTAAATTAAATCTTCGTTTGAATTACTTAAACTTACTGAAATTTTAGAATAATTTTTAAAATAAAAAAAAAACACAACGTAAATAACTTAATCCATCTTCATTTGGGTAAAATTTACCATGCTTACACATTACTGTTTAACAACTCATAAAGTCTCACATAATCCTTACTTTTATCTGAAGTCTTGAAACATCACATACATAGTATGGTACAAATTATTTAAACATATATGCATATGTTTATAGTTCAAAAGAGTTTGCAGAAAAGTCTACGTAGTGGTATCCCACACCGCCCTTCACTTGCCGTATCGTCTCCACGGCCCACCAAATTAAGTTGCAGGCATCTTACCATTTACCTATTACCTACATCATAAGCATTAAGTTATAAGCTTTCGCCCGGCAAGTACAACTTTCTTCCCGCAAAATCATTTTAGTAAAAGAATGAATGAACCAATTATGCTTTCTCATGTTAACTTAACATGAATCACTTATACTTTTGTTTTAACTTAGCTTTGGGCCCCTTTCAAAACATGAACATGAGTGTATGTACCGTGGCACACACAACCATGGATAAACCTGCCTTGTGGCAGGTTGGTACGACACAAGGCAACTTGCTTGCCTTCAGTCTTGAAAACTTGCTCTTAATTTGATCATACTTAAAAACTTAAATCTTTATTATTTCTTACTTGAAAACTTGATCTTATTCTTGTCATGCGATTTATTATTAGTGAGCATACTTTCATGATGCCATAATAATAGAACATAAAACATATGTACATTATGTAAATTAATGCATGATTTTTGAAAACATGAAACGCAGTAAAAACATTTTACCCATGCTATAGGCGGAGTTGTACTTACAAATTGTCATATACTCTTGGTCTATCATTCCAACAAAGTACAACAACAGGTTATATCATATTCGTTTTTAAATAGGGCGTAAGAATCATTCCATTCTACCTTAACAATCCATAACATATTCATTGAACCATAAATCGGTCTCCAAACCGACTACTATCCATCATAGAATTGTTACTTATACTTAAGTAACTTGAGCCTATTTTTTTTTTTTTTTTTTTCTCAAAAATACATTGTTTTCTTAGAAGAAACCGTATTTACTTGGAAAATATCATCGATTCATAAATCAAGTATTTATTGATATAATACTTGAAATTATCCTTAAAAAAAATTCATTTGTGAAATTTCAAATGGATTTAAGCCTCTTTGAAACTATATTCATAAAACCATTTCTTCTTTAAAAAGAGTTATAAAACCTTAGAAACTAATTTTTGCAGATAAAAACAGCCTTTTAAATTGTATGTGTACAGGAATTTCTACTTCCATGTCCAGTTTTGAAATTTCAGTTTTATCTTTAAATCGGTTTGGAATTTGGCAAAGTTTTCTTCATGGAAGTTGTAGATCTCATCGGAACCTACAAATTTTGGTTTAGTTTGAAACTTAAATCCATCTTGAACTTGCTCATTTACTCCTTGAAGAATTATGGCCGTGTAAAAAAATTACAGTACCTGGACCGGCCAGTTTTGAAATCTCACAAAACCAGAAGCTGTTGGCCCTTTTTTTCAAATAATATCCATGCTGTCCCCTAGGATTTTCTGTTTTCTACAACTTTACAATTATAACTTTTTTTAAATTCGGCCTCTAAAGGGCTCAAAATTCAGTTTCCAGAAAACTGTCCAAATTGTTTTCGAAAACCGACAGTTTATATTTTGTTGATTCTTGCTTAAAATCCGTGCACACTACCTCAAACGGTCGAAACCGTGAGCCTATATCAACATGCAGTGCATAGGATTCATTTTTAAAATTCAACCATCACTTATGTTATGCACTTGAAAAACACAACATTGATAACTTGTTATTTTTACTAACTTGTGTCTTTAGGTTGATTTTTTAACCAACATACATATAATAATTCACATAACCATCATACATTAAATATCCATAATTAACCAAGTGAGAGCATAATCACAAGCACATGGTGAGCACACATAACCTTAAAACTCATCCTAGAGTATAAAATCAAACACATGCTTATAGCTAGCAACAAGATAACCTAAGCTAATATCTAGGATAAACCAATCATATAAAAACCATAATGTAGCAAAATAAGAAACATGAGCTTATGCTCTTACATCCCATAACTTGAAATACATATAAATTCCTCAATCAAAGCTTAATGAAGATCTTAGTTAAGGGATCAAGAATATACCTTTAGAGCTTTGAAAGAGTTGATTCTAGTCCTTGAATGAGCAAAAATTCTTGCCTTACCTCTCCACCATGACAACCACCCAACCCCCTCTCTTTCTCTCTCTCTCTTTTAAGGGCAAGAGAGGAAAAAGTTTGAAGGGAACTAAAAGTTGAGAGACTAACTATATAATCAAACTCTTCACCACCTACCTCTATTTATAGGTGGAAATTCTAAAATTTTTCATTATTTTTTTTCATTCACCTTTCTTAAATTACATATTTGGCCTTAAAGACAAAAATTTTTCCTTCCAAGTCCTCAAAGTGGCCGGCCATATGGAGAGCTTAGACAAAAAAAAAAAAAAAATTATCAAACTTATCTTTTCTATTTCTTCCATAAAATCCATAAATCCCAAATTTGCATAATTATCTGTAATGGCTAGGCCTCCAAATAGGGCCATGTTTGGCACTCCCTCCTAATATGCAGTTCATTTCGTTAATAATCCAGATAGTTATAATTACTGTTTTAACATATCAATAGTATAGTAGTACTGAACTGCAGCCCAGAATTTATCTGCACTTAACTGGACCGCATATAGGTTTTTCTTAGGACTTGAAGCTAGTTAGTCCTCATTACTCCAAATATTATTCTTGATCATTCTGGAGCATTCTTAATCCTTATTCTTAATTCTGCAATCTTAATGACGGTTGGTTATAGTATAATTTCAATACTGCTTATTATATGTAATACCGTCTTAATCATGTCATAAATTTTTTCTGGTCATACATTGGCCAGGATAAAACCATGAATCAAGATATACCTTTTTCATCATAAGGCCTTATATTTAAACTTAAACTGTCATTGAGTCTTATAACACTATAAGAATTCGAACATATTCTGGTAATCAGATCATGAGTTTCCTATTGATATCCATAATTTTCATGAAATATCACAATAATACTTAGTATGTACTTAAATTTCTTATATATATATAGATAGAAATCACGAGTCCGAAAAATTCGGTTATTACAATCCTCACTCCTTAAAGAATTTTCGTCTTCGAAAATTAGAATAATACTGGGTGGTTTTTCTTCATACAATCTTCATGTTCCCATGTTGCTTCTTTAATCTTATGATTTTGCCATAAAATCTTAACTAGAGGTATAACTTGTTTCTTAACACCTTTTTCTTCTTACTCCAAAATTCCTTTGACTTCTTATTCTAGCTTCCTTTAAAATCCAAAACACATGATCTCAGCATATCCTCCGACATTTGAGTGGTTCTTTCCGATTGTCCATCAGTTTGGGAGCAAAAAGCTGTACTAAACTTCAACTTTGAACCCATGGTATCATGAACACTCATCCAAAATCGAGATGAAAACGACTATCACGGTCAGAGATGATAGATTTGGTACCCCATGCAATCCTGAAAATCTAGGATACGTAAATCTCAGCAAGCTTTTCTACCAAAAATGTAACTTTAATAGCAATAAAGTGGGCATATTTGGTCTATCTATCAACCATAACCCAAATCACATCATTTTCCCCTTGCGGTCCTGGGCAATTCAACTACAAAATTCATAGTAGTTGTTCCCATTGTAATAATTTAATGGGATCATGTCCCTATATGGAACAATAATCTTACTTTATATCATATCATAACGTATCATGTCTTAAGAGCTTATCAACTCAACATGCGTCATGCTTAAAACCATATCATTACAAAAGGTATTGGTTCTGTTACCATAATTTAACACACCTTCCAAGCTAGCAGCTTGAGAAGAACGTAACTAACTAAAAATATATATCAAATCTCTAATTTTTGTCATGGGATGCTGAAACTACTGAATCAATCGATCTCTTGATCTACTGACATGTAAACTGCAGACTGCAGACTACAAACTGCAAACTGCATACTATATCATTCTACATACTGCATACTGCTTACTGCATACTCCATACTGTATATTGCATACTGCATACTACATACTTTACTGCGTACTGCATACTACATATTGCATATTGCATACTGCATACTACATCACAAGAACTATTTGAGCAAAAGGCTAAGCAAATATCATATAACTTTTTCACATTAAAATACTTTTCTTCAACTTTATCTGAGGGAGTTCTGCTTGTATATCACATTAAAATACTTTTCTTTAACTTTAGTTGAGGACCCTCTAGTATAATGTTATTCTCGTGTTATTAGAACCCTTTACTTTTATTTATGGCCCCTATCTTGGAATTTCTCAAGGATTTACATAACGTGAGTTGGTTCTGATAAGCATGAGATTAAGCACTGTACATAAAAATAACTTCTTTGATTCTTTTCGAGGTCAATCATGGAAAATTATAATAAATAACATAGCTGAAATGTTTCAAAACATAATATTGTTCAAGTGATGCAATGCAGTTGTGACACCCTAGAAATTTATAAACTTGATTCATGAACTATTATCATAGATTTCCTTCATTAATATACTCCTAATAAATTATTTTGATGAATATCAATTTCAAGATCATGAATGATTGTATATGTATCATCAGTTTGATGATGTCGATGATCTAACAAAGTTGAGTTTCTCTATTTAAATGAGAAATTTTAAATACATAAAAGATGAGTTGAATGACATATAAATTTATATGAAAAATTTATTATGTCGTATTAGAGGGATAATGTTAATTTTTGGGAAAAACCCCGATTTTTATTAGTACGTAATTTAATGATCTTAGTATTTATTTTGATCATATTAGTTAAGTTCTGAAAGTATGATTGAGAAATTAATGTGTCACATAGATAGAAGATGAGTGATTAGTATTTACTCTTAGAAAATCCAAAGGTGGAAGATTGATTAAGAATTGTGCTTAAGTTTGAAATCAATGGTGTAGATTTTATATTAAAGAATCCTAGGCAAATCAATGGCCAAGTTTTGGATGATAAGTGACCAATGAGAGCTTAAGGTAAGGATTGGTGTGATGGAAGATCCCATGGATGAGAATAAGGATGACAACTTTTGATCAATGGTGAAAAATTGGAAGAAAGAAAAATAAAATAAAAATGAGAAAGCAAGGGGGGATCCGGATTTTTGTATCAAAAAGCAAGAAGAAATTTGAACGAATGAGAAAAAAAGAAAGTGGTTCATGCACGCAACCTCATGTAAAAAAATGACATGGTTTATTATGGCAAGTTGACCCAAAGAAGAGACACATTGTCTTCACTTTATTGAACAATATAAGGCTACAAGAACTCAAATATACTCTGATAAAATCAGATCAGACATTTTACATAAACATTCATATTCTCAACAAGGAAATCATGAATCAGCAAAAAGGGCGGCTATTACACCTTACTCGAAAAGGGAAGAAATTTGAGTGGACGCAGAAATGCGAAGAAAACTTTCAAGAGCTTAAGAAGAGACTTACAAGCGCACCAGTGTTGATAATTCCTAACGTGGACGCAGGAAATTTCGTAATTTATAGTGACGCTTCTAAAACTAGACTAGGAGTTGTCCTAATGCAAAAAGGGAAGGTAGTCGCCTATGCTTCATGAAAGTTGAAGGATCATGAACATAATTATCCTACGCATGATTTCGAGCTCACGGTGGTGGTTTTCACATTAAAATCTGGAGACACTATTTGTATGGGAATAGATGTAAAATCTATACTGATCATCAAAGTATCAAATACATCTTCACCCAAAAGGAGCTCAATATGAGGCAGCGCATGTAATATCCAAAAATTTTCACAAACTCATGATTTTCTCGTATATAAGAAATCTAAAGTTTGTACTATGTGTTTATGTGCAATTGTATGAAAATTATGAATATCAATACAAAAATTCATAATTTTATCAGTATAGGGTTAAGTTCTCGGTGAATTAATTACGAGACTCCATAATAGGCCTTTTAAGGAAAAATGCATGACGAGATTTCATGAAATCATGTTGGTCAAAGTTTGACCAAAAAGTCAAAGGTTGACCAGAGTGGTCAAACAAAAGACGATACTGTGATACGATAAGCAGTACAAGAAATATACTGCAAAAACCGTCTTTACGGACCGACAGTATAATTAGGATTTAAAACCACCATAGAAAAATCAAGCACACCAAGTTAGAAATAAAGGGCATAAGGGCTTAAGGAATTAAGAAAAAATTTATACAGTCCATCTTTACACAGATGAATTTTAGACTGCAGTATAGAATAACAATACTGTGTATTAGTAAGCACAGTATTGGAAATATCTGTGTTAGCTCAAAAATGGACTGCATTTGAAGGAAAAAGCCAAACGAGGCCTTAAGAGGATGACATCACCTAACTTTTTAATTATGACATCATCTTATTTGGATTTGGATTTATGACATCATAATTCCATGAACCAAGCCTTTGAAGACAAGTGTCTTGTTCTAGAACATTCCTCCTTGTTCTCCAAGGATCATGGCCGGCCACCTATGCCCCCCATTGTGCAAATTTTTGCTTCTTTTGGGGTCAATTTACAATTTTGAAGAATTCTCCAACCTCTATAAATAGGTGAGCTCTTGTTCACAAAAAAATTAGAAACCTTAGCTAGATTATGCCCAATTTTTCCCTCACCAAATCCGAAATTTTAGGGTGAGCAAGAACCAAGAGAAAAATCTTGAAATCCAAGGAAAAAAAAAGAGTTGGTTAGTGGTTGATTTCCTCTACCTCATCAAGTAAAGTTTTTTGAAATTTCTTGGTGTTTTCCTATCCTAGAGGCCGACGGTTTTAAGGGGGGAAGGTAAGGAAAAATTTTGATTGGTTAATGGTTAGTTTTGGTTCAAGATTTTACCAAGAGATCAACTAAAATTTTTGGTGCAAAAATTTGGTGTAGAACCGGTTGGTGAAGCCAAAGTGGGAGGGGATTTTGAAAACCAAACCCTAACCCTAAAATTTGGGGTTAATCAAGGTAATCGTCCCTAAACCCCAAACTCTTTCCTTTGAGCATTCAATTTGAAATTTACATGTATTTCAAGTTGAAATTGTAAGAGCATAAGCTCAATTTTATTTTGTGCCCAAGTTTAGGATTTAGAGTTTTGTGCTTGATCTAGAACTAAGGGTGGTTTGAGTTTGATTTTTTATGTGTGCATGCTTGCTTTAATTTTCTTAATTTGCATGCTAAATATTAGTTTATTATATGTCCCCAATCTGCCCTAGTGTTGGTGAATGATAATTTTGGTGCTAGGTTGCTAGAAAAACATTAGTATGCTTGCTAGGTTTTGTGCAACCGAAATCATACAACTTAGTTGATCCATATCAATTAGGTTTGCATGGTGATGTTAGAAATTGTGATTAAAGAAAATTTACGCTAGAAAACGCTGCATGTGTGTGTATTAGAGCTCCCGCGGTGGCTGGTTGAGCTAGGTTCCACGTTTAGGACGTAAAACGAACTCTAAACCGAAAAACTGCCAGGTTCGGGTGGATCTTGACCAGTTTTACGGCAAGTCGATTTTGAGGCCTTTAGAGGCCGAATTTGGTAAAACTTAAAACACAAAAGTTGCTCCGAACAGTTTTTCCTAGGGGGATCGTGGACGGATTTGCAAAATAAGGCCCCAATGGCCTCCGTTTACCCCAAAACTGTGGCTGATCCCCAGACCCAGCTTTCACTCAGTTTTTCGGGTCAGCCAGTTTCAAAAAAAAACTGGGACGAATCTAGGCCGAATTGGAATTTTTTAAAACATGAAAGTTTTAGTATTTTTCGAGAGCTACAACTTTTATGAAGAAAACTTTTTCAGATTATGAACCGATTTTAATTAGAATCGTTTTTCGAAGGGTGCGCAGGGAATCCGAAAATTCCTGCACCACTAGTTTTACAAATGTTTCTAGAAAACTGTTTTCTACTACAAACTATTGTTTTGATTATGAAAAACTGTTCCAAGGGCAGTTTTCAACCTCAAATGATTTTATAAAGCACTAATCCAAGAGTTTGGATTTTTACGATTTAAGTAAAGGATTTTTATAAGTTAAGAATGAAGTTTTGGGATTAATTTCCCTAAATTTTCCAAGTAAGGGAAATGAATTTTTCAAGTTAGAATATAGCAAGCGACTAGTTTACGAAAGGTAACCGGGAGTTATACCCGAGTTACTGGGCTTAGCCTCAAAGCCCAAGGTTGACCATTAGTTGATCAGATATCGACTTTAACCAACATTTAATTAAGGGTTACCCAAAGTAATCCTATAGGATACCAAGACATGTGTGGGGGGACATATAACTAAAATGTTGGAAAGGTTACCAACTTTTTATAGGATTCTTATCCTATGTTCTTTTAATAGCAGGAAGGAACCTGCAGTCGCAATCCGAGTTAAGACAACGAAAACCGGAATCTAGCATATCAGGCAAGTATCAAACCTCACCTACAGTATGAAAATAGTAAAGACTATTTTCAAGTGTACTATATATTTTCAAATATACATGCTATGTTGTGCTGTGATATGCGATGCCATAACATGTGATGCTATGCTATGTCTATGATGTGCTAAATTATATTATGACATGTTATACCATGGTTACAAAAGTGCCATATTACAAAAGTGTCATGTTTACAAAAGTGTCATGTTTACAAAAATGCCATGTTTCTAGAAATGCCATGTTTTCAAAAATGCCATGGTTTCAGAAATGACATGTTTACAAGAAGGCCATGTTATGGCAAATGTTGAGTAAGATATGACATAGTGACATCATGAAGCATGTTCACTAATGTTAAATCACATGGTAAGATAATCAAGTAAGGTGTCGTACCAACCTCCCGTGATCGAGGAGGTTACATGTTTCAGTGGTGATATTTACCTTCCGTGATCGTGAAGGGTCAAGTTATAATTCCCAGAACTGTTAGGGCCTTGCAAACCCTAGCTTTGTCTGGAGGCTGCGCGCTTTTGGTACGGACACTATGGGCCCACATGTTAAGACAAGATAATAAGTTCAAGATTGAGTTTATAATGAAGCATAAGACATTCAATCAATCATAAATGGTTCATGCATAAGTTACATGATGATTGACATGTTTTAAGAAGTTTGAAATATTTTGTGAGATTATGTTTGAACTTGCTGGGCGAAAGCTCACTCTTATATTTCATACTGTAGGTAAGAAGCCTGCAGCTTAAGTGGTGGGCTATGCGGACGATGCGGCGGGTGAAGGGCGGTGTGGGATACCACTACGCATAATTTTCCGCATCCAATTTTCAGTAATATGTTAATATTTCAATAATTATGTTTTGTTATTGTAAAGTTGAAGACACAAGAAGTACTTCAGTATAGTCTGTATGTATGACAAGTTTTATCTACAAGATAACTTATATGAATATGTTTTAAAAAAAAAAATTTATCTCAAATTTTCAAGTAAAGAACAAGTACGTATGGTGTCGACCTGGCTTGGGAAGTCGGGGCGTCACAGTTGGTATCAGAGCGGTATCCTGCCAGCCTACTTCACTTCGCCTCACATCGCTTCTGCAACGGCCCAAGTAAGTTATGTTATTTTCTTACTATTAGAATTAGTTAGGACCTTATGGGTATAGTAAGTATCTTTCTTCAACGGCCATGCTAGAAAATGTTGGACACGGGGATAACGTTGGGTGGTGCCTTAGCTTGGTGGTGGCAACCAGGTGACATACGGAAATAATGGGAAAGTTTATATCTCTGTATGTTATGTACTCCTGTTGTGAAGGAGATATGAACAAGATCATGATGAATTCAGATATGTTCATGTTATGCTTTTATATGGAAAGAAGATTATGGTTCTATATAAAAGAAATGATTTTATTAATTTTATAATAAAAGAAGCTAAGTTTATTTCCTTATTTTCCGTTTAGAGCCATGCCACCAAAGCGTAGAAGAGCACCGATCCAAGACGTTGATCTTGCGGCCCAGCTGAATGAGCTAAGACAAATGATGTTAGCCCAACAGCAAGAGATAGGGGGGCTTAGAGCTCAGTTGGCTCAGCAAAATCAGGGACCTCCTGATGCCCGGGTACCACCAGCACCTGTAAATCAGCCTGCTGCACCGGAAATTCCTGATGTTGACCCGGTGATCCCAGAGAATCCCATAGCCCCCGAAGTACCTGTTGTGCCTGTGGCTGTTCCACCAGCACCCGAGTTCGAACTCCGGAAGAACTATATGACAGTTTTCGGCGCATGAAGGCACCAGAATTTGAAGGTTCAACAAACCCAATTGATGCCGACAATTGGTTGATTGACCTCCAGGTTATCCTGAACTTCCTCAGGCTCAATGATCAAGAGAAAATCCTCTGTGCATCCTTTGTCCTGAAGAAAGATGCTCGCCTTTGGTGGGAAACAGTCCAGATCCGGTGGGATGTTACTCAAATGACTTGGGAGGACTTTGTTGAGGCATTTAAAGAAAAATACTTCAACACCGAGGTTATGGAAGCTCAACAAGACGAACTTAGTAATTTTCGCCAGGGTAATCTGTCGGTAGCTGAGGCAGTGCAAAAGTTTGAGCAGCTAGCACGTCTCTGTCCTCACCTCTTCAGTTCCGAAAGGGACAAAGTGCGAAAGATGATGAAGATGTTTCGCTCAGATTTGGCAGTAGTGATCAACAGTGGACCCTATCCACCAACCACCGTTGCAGATTGTGTCAGCCGGGCAGTTCGAGCTGAATACTGGGTAGGGCAGAACAGAGAACAACGGGCTAAGTTCTTTAAGGAAAAGAAAGAAGAGAAGGCCCAAGCTAAGCAGATTCAGGCAAGACCAAGCCAAACTCCACCACAGAAAGGTCAAGGAGGACCTTCGAGTCAAAACAACAACAACAAGCAGTACGGCAACAACCAGCAGAAGAGGAAGTGGAATGCAGGAGGACAGGGGAATCAACAGAATTTTCCCCAGAAGAAGAATACTCCTGATAGCAACAGTTATCCCACTTGCCAGAAATGTGGGAAGAAGCACCCGGGAGATTGCCGTGCTGGAAACGGTCGTTGTTTTCTATGTGGCAAGGAAGGCCACTATGCTAGAAGTTGCAATCTCAATCCCCAGAGTCCGCAGAACCAACAGAGAGGACAGGGATCTCAACTTCATGCTACACAGATGAAGCTCGAGGGACCTGCAATCTCTCAAGGCAGGCTGGAAGCTCCGGAACCTCAAGGACGCATCTACGCCTATACCAAAGAGGACGTTCAAGCTGGACCTTCCACCGTGGTGACAGGTCAGCTTCCTTTTGCCCAACAAGATGCTTACGTGTTAATTGATTCTGGAGCCACGCATTCATTCACATCATCTAGGTTCGCTATGAAACTAGGTAGAGCAAGTGATAGAATCGGAAGAACATTTAGGACTGCATTACCCTCCGGGGAGATTCTGTTGTCTGATTATTGGATACGTCACGTTCCAATAATTATATGTGGTAGGGAAATGTATGTCAACTTGATCATCATCGACCTATACGACTACGATGTCATCTTGGGAATGGACTTCTTGGGAAAGTACAACGCCGTTATCGACTGTCCACGACGTACGGTCACATTCAAGCCTATGGGAGGCGAGGAGTTTATTTTCAGAGGATCTACTCCAAAACAACCAAAGATGTTTATTTCGGCGCTAAAGGCTAGAAAATTGTTGGCAGAAGGATGTATGGGATTTCTAGCCAACGTGGTGGATAAGATGCAAGAGACTGAGAGCGGACCAGAAGAAGTACCGATAGTCAAAGAATTTATAGAAGTTTTTCCCGAAGAATTGCCAGGATTGCCACCAGAACGAGAAATCTCTTTTGAGATCGAGTTACTTCCTGGATCGGCACCAGTATCCAAGGCACCCTACAGGATGGCGCCTGCCGAACTTAAGGAACTGCAGATTCAGCAGGAGCTTCTGGATCGAGGATTCATTCGTCAAAGCTACTCGCCATGGGGAGCCCCCAGTTTTGTTTGTTAAAAAGAAGGACGGCACTCTTAGGATGTGCATTGACTATCGGGAATTGAATAATATAACCATCAAGAACAAGTATCCCTTGCCTCGGATCGACGATTTGTTTGATCAGCTGAAAGGAGCTCAATTTCTCACAAGATTGATCTACGATCCGGATATCATCAGCTCCGAATTAGGGAAGGAGACGTCCCCAAGACAGCCTTTCGTACGCGATATGGACATTATGAGTTCCTCGTTATGCCATTCGATTGACGAATGCTCCAGCAGCCTTTATGGACCTGATGAATCGAGTATTCAAGGATCCTTGGATAAGTTTGTTATCGTCTTTATAGATGATATCTTGATTTATTCAAAAGTCAAAAGGGGGAGCATGAGGAGCACCTAAGATCGCTCTGCAGATTTAATAAAGCAAAACAGCTCTAAGCTAAATTCACCAAGTGTGAATTCTGGTTGGAGAAGGTTCATTTCTTAGACATGTGGTCTCCAAGGACGGCATAGTCCGTAGATCCGGACTAAGATTGAAGCAGTAAGTGAATGGCCAGCTCCGAAACAACGTCACCGAAGGTACGTAGTTTCCTCGGCTTGGCGGGCTACTACCGTACGTTTTGTTGAAGGATTTGCTAAGATTGAATTGCAGCGCCGCTCACCGCACTTACAACGGAAAGGAAAGAAGTATGAATGGACTGCAAGTGTGAAGAGCACTTCCAAGAGCTGAAAAATAGGTTGACTTGCGCTCCGATCCTCACAATTCCAATGTGGAGGAAGGAACTTCGTGATATACAGTGATGCTTCCAAGATAGGATTAGGAGCCGTACTCATGCAGAATGGAAAGGTATCGCTTATGCTTCACGACAGCTTAAGGATCATGAGAAGAACTATCCGACGCATGTATTTGGAACTTGCTGCGGTTAGTATTTGCGCTCAAAATCTGGAGGACACTACCTTTACGGTATATAAGTGTGAAGTTTACACGGATCATCAGAGTTGAAGTATATCTCACACAAAAGGAGCTTAACAGAGGCAAAGAGATGACTCGAATTGGTTAAAGGATTATGACATAGACATCCGTTACCATCCAGGGAAGGCTAACAAAGTAGCCGATGCCCTTAGTCGGAAGTCGTCTTCCTCGTTAATGTCCTTACAATCGTTGATCGAACCTCTTCAGAAGGAGCTAGTGGAAGCTGGAATAGAGCTTATCACTAGAAGTTTAGCTGCCCTAACCTTCCAACCTACTATTTTGGATGGCATGAAGGAGCGACAAGAAGGAAATGCCTCGCTGCTCAGAACAAGGAACGAGGTCCTAGAAGGAAAGGAAGTCAGATTTCAACGTATCTGATGAAGGCATACTCTATCGGAAAAATAGACTATGCATTCCTAATGAGGACAAGCTGAAGGAACAGATCATGAAAGAAGCTCATGAGACTCCGTATTCCGTACATCCTGGAGCCACAAAGATGTATCAAGACTTGAAGGAAAGCTTTTGGTGGCCCAAAATGAAGAATGATGTTGTAACCTTCGTCAGTAAATGCCTTACGTGTCAAAGAGTCAAGGCAGAACACCAACGTCCAGGGGGAGAATTGCAGAAAAATTTCCATCCCAGAATGGAAATAGGACCAAGTGACCATGGACTTTGTAGTGGTCTACCCCGAACTCCCAGTGGCAACGACGCTATCTGGGTGGTTGTTGATCGTTGACGAAGTCTGCACACTTTATTGCCATCAAGCTTAGCTTTTCAGTAGAACAGCTAGCGGAATTATAACGTTGCGCAGATCGTTCGCTATCATGGGATTCCGAAATCGATTATTTCGGATCGTGATGGACGGTTCACTTCTAAGTTTTGGAGGAGTGTACATCAAGCCATGGGTACAAAGCTTACTTTTAGTACGGCTTTTCACCCTCAAACGGATGGACAAATCAGAGAGGACCATTTAGACCCTAGAAGACATGTTGCGAGCGTGTGTGATGGATTTCAAAGGGACTTGGGATAAGAAGCTTCCTTGATTGAGTTCTCGTACAAACAACAGTTTTCAAGCTTCGATTGGAATGGCTCCTTATGAAGCTCTCTATGGGAGAAGGTGTAGATCTCCAGTCCATTGGTACGAGACAAGAGAGAAAGAACTTGTGTCCATGGATTTTATTCAAAGAACCATGGAGGCCGTGAAGCTTATACGCCAACGGATGGAAACTGCATTTAGTCGACAAAAGAGCTACGCCGACAAACGCAGAAGACCTCTAGAATTCCAAGTAGGAGACTTGGTTTTCCTCAAAGTTGCTCCATTCAAAGGAGTTATGAGATTTGGAAAGAAGGGGAAATTAAGTCCAAGATACATAGGGCCATTTGAAATACTGGAAAGAGTTGGTAATGTGGCCTATAAATTGGTTTTGCCCCAAGAGTTAGCATATGTACACAACGTATTTCATGTGTCGATGCTAAAGAAGTACATCTCGAATCCATCCCATATATTGGACCACGAACCAATTGAGGTTCACGAGGATATGACGTATGAGGAGAAACCGGTTCAGATCTTGGCACGAGAAGAAAAGGTGCTAAGGAACAAGGTTATACCTTTAGTTAAGGTCCTATGGCGAAATCATGACATTGAGGAGGCTACATGGGAACGCGAGGAGGATATGAGAAAAGCTACCCCGAATTGTTCTGATTTTCGAGGACGAAAATTCTTTAAGGAGGGTAGATTGTAATATCCAAAAATTTTCACAAACTCATGATTTTCTCGTATATAAGAAATCTAAAGTTTGTACTATGTGTTTATGTGCAATTGTATGAAAATTATGAATATCAATACAAAAATTCATAATTTTATCAGTATAGGGTTAAGTTCTCGGTGAATTAATTACGAGACTCCATAATAGGCCTTTTAAGGAAAAATGCATGACGAGATTTCATGAAATCATGTTGGTCAAAGTTTGACCAAAAAGTCAAAGGTTGACCAGAGTGGTCAAACAAAAGACGATACTGTGATACGATAAGCAGTACAAGAAATATACTGCAAAAACCGTCTTTACGGACCAGACAGTATAATTAGGATTTAAAACCACCATAGAAAAATCAAGCACACCAAGTTAGAAATAAAGGGCATAAGGGCTTAAGGAATTAAGAAAAAATTTATACAGTCCATCTTTACACAGATGAATTTAGACTGCAAGTATAGAATAACAATACTGTGTATTAGTAAGCACAGTATTGGAAATATCTGTGTTAGCTCAAAAATGGACTGCATTTGAAGGAAAAAGCCAAACGAGGCCTTAAGAGGATGACATCACCTAACTTTTTAATTATGACATCATCTTATTTGGATTTATGACATCATATTCCATGAACCAAGCCTTTGAAGACAAGTGTCTTGTTCTAGAACATTCCTCCTTGTTCTCCAAGGATCATGGCCGGCCACCTATGCCCCCCATTGTGCAAATTTTTGCTTCTTTTTGGGGTCAATTTACAATTTTGAAGAATTCTCCAACCTCTATAAATAGGTGAGCTCTTGTTCACAAAAAAATTAGAAACCTTAGCTAGATTATGCCTAATTTTTCCCTCACCAAATCCGAAATTTTAGGGTGAGCAAGAACCAAGAGAAAAATCTTGAAATCCAAGGAAAAAAAAAGAGTTGGTTAGTGGTTGATTTTCCTCTACCTCATCAAGTAAAGTTTTTTTGAAATTTCTTGGTGTTTTCCTAGCCTAGAGGCCGACGGTTTTAAGGGGGGAAGGTAAGGAAAAATTTTGATTGGTTAATGGTTAGTTTTGGTTCAAGATTTTACCAAGAGATCAACTAAAATTTTTGGTGCAAAAATTTGGTGTAGAACCGGTTGGTGAAGCCAAAGTGGGAGGGGGATTTTGAAAACCAAACCCTAACCCTAAAATTTGGGGTTAATCAAGGTAATCGTCCCTAAACCCCAAACTCTTTCCTTTGAGCATTCAATTTGAAATTTACATGTATTTCAAGTTGAAATTGTAAGAGCATAAGCTCAATTTTATTTTGTGCCCAAGTTTAGGATTTAGAGTTTTGTGCTTGATCTAGAACTAAGGGTGGTTTGAGTTTGATTTTTTTATGTGTGCATGCTTGCTTTAATTTTCTTAATTTGCATGCTAAATATTAGTTTATTATATGTCCCCAATCTGCCCTAGTGTTGGTGAATGATAATTTTGGTGCTAGGTTGCTAGAAAAAACATTAGTATACTTGCTAGGTTTTGTGCAACCGAAATCATACAACTTAGTTGATCCAATATCAATTAGGTTTGCATGGTGATGTTAGAAATTGTGATTAAAGAAAATTTACGCTAGAAAACCGCTGCATGTGTGTATTAGAGCTCCCGCGGTGGCTGGTTGAGCTAGGTTCCACGTTTAGGACGTAAAACGAACTCTAAACCGAAAAACTGCCAGGTTCGGGTGGATCTTGACCAGTTTTACGGCAAGTCGATTTTGAGGCCTTTAGAGGCCGAATTTGGTAAAATTTAAAACACAAAAGTTGCTCCGAACAGTTTTTCCTAGGGGGATTCGCGGACGGATTTGCAAAATAAGGCCCCAATGGCCTCCGTTTACCCCAAAACTTGTGGCTGATCCCCAGACCCAGCTTTCACTCAGTTTTTTCGGGTCAGCCAGTTTCAAACAAAAACTGGGATGAATCTAGGCCGAATTGGAATTTTTGTAAAACATGAAAGTTTTAGTATTTTTCGAGAGCTACAACTTTTATGAAGAAAACTTTTTCAGATTATGAACCGATTTTAATTTAGAATCATTTTTCGAAGGGTGCGCAGGGAATCCGAAAATTCCTGCACCACTAGTTTTACAAATGTTTCTAGAAAACTGTTTTCTACTACAAACTATTGTTTTGATTATGAAAAACTGTTCCAAGGGCAGTTTCAACCTCAAATGATTTTATAAAGCACTAATCCAAGAGTTTGGATTTTTACGATTTAAGTAAAGGATTTTTATAAGTTAAGAATGAAGTTTTGGGATTAATTTCCCTAAATTTTCCAAGTAAGGGAAATTAATTTTTCAAGTTAGAATATAGCAAGCGACTAGTTTACGAAAGGTAACCGGGAGTTATACCCGAGTTACTGGGCTTAGCCTCAAAGCCCAAGGTTGACCATTAGTTGATCAGATATCGACTTTAACTCAACATTTAATTAAGGGTTACCCAAAGTAATCCTATAGGATACCAAGACATGTGTGGGGGGACATATAACTAAAATGTTGGAAAGGTTACCAACTTTTTATAGGATTCTTATCCTATGTTCTTTTAATAGCAGGAAGGAACCTGCAGTCGCAATCCGAGTTAAGACAACGAAAACCGGAATCTAGCATATCAGGCAAGTATCAAACCTCACCTACAGTATGTTCTTTCAAATATACATGCTATGTTGTGCTGTGATATGCGATGCCATAACATGTGATGCTATGCTATGTCTATGATGTGCTAAATTATATTATGACATGTTATACCATGGTTACAAAAGTGCCATATTTACAAAAGTGTCATGTTTACAAAAGTGTCATGTTTACAAAAATGCCATGTTTCTAGAAATGCCATGTTTTCAAAAATGCCATAGTTTCAGAAATGACATGTTTACAAGAAGGCCATGTTATGGCAAATGTTGAGTAAGATATGACATAGTGACATCATGAAGCATGTTCACTAATGTTAAATCACATGGTAAGATAATCAAGTAAGGTGTCGTACCAACCTCCCGTGATCGAGGAGGTTACATGTTTCAGTGGTGATATTTACCTTCCGTGATCTTGAAGGGTCAAGTTATAATTCCCAGAACTGTTAGGGGCCTTGCAAACCCTAGTTTTGTCTGGAGGCTGCGCGCTTTTGGTACGGACACTATGGGCCCACATATTAAGACAAGATAATAAGTTCAAGATTGAGTTTATAATGAAGCATAAGACATTCAATCAATCATAAAATGGTTCATGCATAAGTTACATGATGATTGACATGTTTTAAGAGGTTTGAAATATTTTGTGAGATTATGTTTGAACTTGTTGGGCGAAAGCTCACTCTTATATTTCATACTGTAGGTAAGAAGCCTGCAGCTTGAGTGGTGGGCTATGCGGACGATGCGGCGGGTGAAGGGCGGTGTGGGATATCACTACGCATAATTTTCCGCATCCAATTTTCAGAAAATATGTTAATATTTCAATAGTAAATTATGTTTTGTTATATGTATAAAGTTGGAAGACACAAGAAGGTACTTTCAGTATAGTCTTTATGTATGACAAGTTTTTCTCTACAAGATAACTTATATGAATATGTTTTAAAAAAAAAAAATTTATCTCAAATTTTCAAGTAAAGAACAAGTACGTATGGTGTCGACCTGGCTTGGGAAGTCGGGGCGTCACAGCGCAGATGGTTGGAACTCGTAAAAGATTACGACTGTGAAATTCTTTACCACCCTGGAAAAGCAAACAGAGTAGCAGATGCTCTAAGCAGGAAATCATCCGGTATGCTGATGTCTCTTGGAACGTTGCCCAAGCCACTTCAAAAGGAAATTTCTAATTTCAATATGGAGATGATAACTGGGAAATTGTCTGTTCTGACTCTCTAGTCCAATCTCCTAGTGTCACGACCCGACCTACGTAGGGCCGTGACTTCGTTCTTACTTAACTTAAATACTTAACTTTGCAATGACCCGATTTCGTGAAGCCGTTACTTTACTATGTTTACTTAAACATACTTCATCTTAAAACTTACTTTTGCTTCATGTAAAAATACGGAAATGTTGTTTTTTTTTTCTTTTTCAACTCAATTTAAAACTTAACTTATACTCATATTATTTATATGTACTCACTCGAGTATCGAGCTTTCAAACCATATTTTAACAAATCATACTAGTTATCATAAACTAAAACCATCGACTTATCATAACATAATACAAACACATTTTACATAACATATTTCCAAAACCCGTGGCGGTGTCCAACCCAAATTTCACAGTCTGCAGCGTCATCTCTCCACAATCTTGTATCAAGCATTGCCGGTAGGTTACTTACCTACAGCATGAACGGAAGTTATGAGCTTATGCTCGGTAAGTATAACTTTCTATTCCGCAAAACATTTTTAGTAAAAGAATGTATGAACTGATTATACTCTCTTATGAATCAATTATGCTTTCTTATGTTAATTTGGTTTTGGGCCCCTTACATCATATCATGAGTGCACATACCGTGGCGCGTAACCATGGAGTGATTGGGGTGGCCAGTCCAATCTAACTCAAACCATGAACCAAATAGTTTAACATGGAGTGGTTGGGGAAGCCAATCCAATCCAACTCAAACCATGGACCAAACCGTTTAAACCCACTCTCGTGACAAGTCGGTACGACACACAAAAAAAAAAAAAACTTGCTTGTCTTATCTTATTACATGAAAACTTGTTCTTAGTTTATCATACTTGAAAACTTAAATCTTAACTGTTTCTTACTTGAAAACTTAATCTTGTTCTTATCATGTGATTTATTATTAGTGAACATGCTTTCATGATGTTACAATAATAAAACATAAAACATAAAACATAAAACATATAGACATCATGTAAATCAATGCATGAGTATTTGAAAAACATGCAATGCAATAAAAACATTTTGCCATGCTGTAGGCGGAGTTGTACTTACAAATGGTTCTATGCTATTGGTCTATTGTTCCATCAAGGCACGACAACATGTCATATTCCTGTTTCAAATAGGGCGTAAGATAAAAGTCATTCTATCTTACTACACACCATGACATACTAGATTGGTATCCAATCCGTTTACCCTTGATAATCTTAGATGCCAACCCTAACCTAATAAACCGGTATCCTATCCGGTTACCATTCGTAATCATGGATACACCATAACATAATAAACTGGTATTCTATCCGGTTACCATTAGTAATTGTAGGCCCATAAATTGGTATCCCATCCGATTACCACTAGTAATCACAGATACAGGCCCTAACATAATGAATCGATATCCTCTCCGATTATCATTGGTCATAAACTTATTACCATGTTCTTATGTTTTATAAATAAATTCTTCAAATTAGCTTTCATAAACATAGTACGTTTTTACTAATCACTTGAGAAATTCTATTGGTTTTAAACCTTTTTGAAACAATATTAATAAAATCTCAATCTCTTTTTAAAGAGATCATAAAACCTTAAAAAATACTTTTAAAAACAGCCTTGTAGTTTGACTGAAGGTGCATCTGTAGGAATTTTCTGTACCATGCAAAGTTTTAAAAAATCATGTGCAAGAATTTCCCAGTTTTGGAATTCCAGTTTCATCTTTAAATTGGTTTGGAATTTGAAAATGTTTTTTTCACAAAAGTTGTAGATCTCATCGAAACCTACAACTTTTGTTTTCTGTCAAAAACCTGAATCTGCCTTTAACTTGCTCGTTTCTCCTTTTGAAAAATTCTAGCCGTGCATACTGTCTGTACAGGCCTGTCTCGGATTTTGATAAAAACAGAGGCCTTTGGATTCTTATTTTCAAAAACAGTCTATGCTGTACCCTAGGATTTTCAATTATCTACAACTTTGCAGTTTTGACTTTGTCCAGAGTCGGCCTCTAAGGGCCTCAAAATCACGTTTCCAAATCACAGTCCCATTTGATCCGAAAACTGGCAGTTTTATATTTAGTTGGTTTTTACGTAAAATTTCGCACACCTTACCTCAAATGGTCAAAATCGTGAGCCTACAGCAAACATGCAGCATGTTACGTACATAATCATCATCCATGCACTTGTTCATCTTACTTACAAAAACCCAAATAGGTAATCTTACTTAGCTTACCAATTTTGGTTTTTAGGTTAATTCCTTAACCTCCATACCTCAAACATCATAACCATAATCATCATTCATAAAATATTCTTACTTGAGCATATGAGGACATTACACAAACATAAGGTAGGCATACATAAAACCCACATTCTTTATAGGGCATAACATCACATGCATGCATAAACCTATCAATCAAGACCATCTAAACCTAAATCAGGCACATACTAGGCACATAAAGCTATGGCATGAAAAATTAAAAGGGTGAGCTTATGCTCTTACAAACCCAAGCTTGAAATACACATAAATCTCATAAATCAAAACTTAATGAAATTCTTAGTTAGAGGGTTAAGATTATACCTCTAAAGCTTTTGCAAGAGTGGTTCTAGATCCTTGCATGAGCAAAAATTTTGCTCCACCACCCTCCACCACAACTGGCCATCTCTCACACTCTCTCTCTCTTTTCTTCTAAGGCTAGAGAGAAAAGTTATGAGTGAACTAGAAACTTTGAGGCTCAACTAAATGGTCCAAACTCAACCTCACATCACCTATTTATAGGTGAAAATTCTTGAATTTCCAACAATAATTTTTATTCTTAAAATTGCATATTAGTCCCTAAAAACAAAATATTTGCTCATTAATCCTCCTTAGGTGGCCGGCCATGAGGAGTCCTTGGAGGCCAAGAAATCTCTTCAAATTTATCTTCACTCCCCCCCCCCCTGACAACCGGCCAAGTGTTGGCTTGAACCAATAAAAATCTTTCCATGCTTATCTTTAATTCCTTGTTCTCTAAGCCACCCAATGTACCGGTCAATGTAACCGGTCATTTGGCCTAGTTCAACTCTATTTGGAGGTTTTGGTTAAGAAATTAAATTCATAAATTCCATAATTCAAAAATTCATATTTATCAATAATTACTTGGCCTCCAAGTAAGGCCCTGTTTGACACCCCTCCTAATACGCAGTCTAATTTTTTAATAATCCAGATAATGTCAATACTGTTATAATTGTCAACAATCCATGAATACTAGTCTGCAGTCCAGAATTTATCTGCACTTAACTGGACCGCGTATATGATTTTCTTAGTACTTAAAGCTACTTAGTCCTTATTACTCTAAATATTATTCCTGATTTTTTTGGAATGGTCCCATGCCTAATTCTTACTTCTTCATCCGTAATGACGGTTTATCGCAGTATAATTTTCATATTGCTTACTATACTGCAGTACCATCTTAATCATATATTAAATCATCCTGGTCAAACATTGACTGGAGTAAAATCATAAATCCTCATTCTGCCTCTTTCATCAAAAGGCCTCATACTTAACTAGGTAAACTATTATTGAGTCTTATAATGTTATAAGAACTCACACATACTCTGATAATCTAATCAGATCATGAGCTTCATATTAACATACATGGTTCAGACTTAGATTTTCCTTGTTTCTAGGGAAATCACAAGTTCGTCAAAATTTTGGGTTATTACACCTAGAATCTATTAAGCTCCATCATGGGAAGGATCCCATTTTGCTCAAGGCGCAACTTTTCCTTGGAGAAAGGAATAAAGAATTCAAGGCCTCTATGGATGGGATAATCTATTTCAAGGGAAGAATTTGTGTTCCTAACTTTGAATTTCTTAAGAAACAGATCTTGTCAGAAGCACATGAGACGCCATATTTGGTACACCCCAGAGCTTTCAAGATGTATAGGGACCTCAGAGAAATTATTGGTGGCCAAACATGAAGAATGAAATTGCTAATTTTGTGTCAAAATGCCTAACTTGTCAAAAAGTTAAGGTTGAACACCGGCAACCTGGCAGAGATCTTCAGAAAATCGAGCTCCCAGAATGGAAATGGGAACAAACTACTATGGATTTTGTAGTTGGATTACCCAGGACTGCAAGTGAGAATGACACGATTTGGGTCATTATTGATAAATTAACCAAATCAGCCCACTTTATTGCTATTAAGGCTACATTTTCGGTAGAAAGACTTGCTGAAATTTACCTATCCCAGGTTGTTAGGCTGCATGGAGTGTCAAAATCTATCATTTCATATCGTGATGGGCGTTTTACCTCTTGATTTTGAAAGAGTGTTCACACTGCTATGGGGTCAAAATTGAAGTTCAGTATAGCTTTTCACCCCCAAACTGATGGACAATCGGAATGAACTATCCAAACACTGGAAGATATGCTGAGGTCATAAGTTTTGGATTTCAAGGGAAGCTGGGATAAGAAGCTACCTTTGATCAAATTTTCTTATAATAACAGTTATCACGCCTTAATTGGTATGTCTCCATTTGAAGTGTTATATCGAAGGAAATGTCGATTTCCCATTCATTGGCAAGAAGTTGGACAGAAGCAGCTTCAAACTACAGATTTCATCAGAAAAACCTCAGAGGATATCAAGATGATCAAACAGAGACTCGACATAGCTTTTAGTAGACATAAAAGTTATGCCGATAAACGTCGAAGACCCTTGAAATTCCAAGTTGGAGACTTTTTTTTCATTAAGATTGCTCCTATGAAGGGAATAATGAGGTTTGGTAAAAAGGGAAAGCTTTGTTCGAGATATAAAGGACCATTTGAAATCCTTGAGAGGATTGGAAAAGTAGCCTATAAGCTTGCATTGCCACCAGAATTAGCTTCTGTGCATGAGGTTTTCCACGTCTCGATGCTGAAAAATATTGATCCTTCCCATGTTCTGAGTTAATAACCAATTGAAGTTCAAACTGATTTGACATACAAAGAAAAGCCAGTCCGGATTCTGGATCGGGAAGAAAAGGTCTTAAGGAACAAAACAATTCCTCTGGTTAAAGTGTTATGGTGGAATCATAATATTGAAGAAGCAACGTGGGAACTAGAAGTGGAGATGAGAAAAAGCTATCCCAACTTATTTTAATTTTCGGGGACGAAAATTTTTAAGGGGGTAGATTGTAATAGCCAATTTTTTTACGAATTTACGATTTCTTTTTTAAGGAATCAAAGTTTGTACTATGTATGTTTATGTGAAATGCATGATCTGATTTCTCTGAATATATTTGAGTTCTTATAATATTATAAGACTCAATAATAGTTTACTTAGACAAGTATGAGGCATTTTGATGAGAAAGACAGAACAAAGGTTTATGATTTAATTCCGGTTAACGTTTGACCAGGATGATTTAAGATATGATTAAAACAGTACTGTAGTATAATAAGCAGTATGAAAATTATACTGCGATAAACCATCATTACAGATGAAGAAGTAAGAATAAGGTACGGGACCACTTTAGAAAAATCAGGTATAATATTTAAAGTAATAAGGACTTAGCAGCTTCAAGTCCTAAGAAAAACCTACACGCAGTCCAGTTAAGTACAAATAAATTCTGGACTACAGTCTAGTATAACTACATTGTTAATAGTTAAAACAGTAATAGCACTATCTGAGTTATCAAGAAAATGGACTGCATATTAAGGAAAATATCAAACATAGCCCTATTTGGTGGACACCTCATTATAGCTAATTAAGTAATTTTGGCACTTATTATTTAAGTGGATAATTATGAATTAATTGGGAGCAAAATGGCTCCACAATGGCCGGCCACCTCATTGGATTAAATAGCAAATATTTTATTTTTAAGGTTAAATGTGTAATTTTAAGAATAAAAATAATTCTAGAAAAATTGGTATTTTTTCCCTATAAATAGGGGTGGTGAGGTGGTGAAGGACCCCTAGTTAGTTTACAAAGCTCTAGTTCACTTCCAAATCTCTTCTTCTAGCTCACAAAAAAAAAAAAAAAAACAGAGAGAGAGAGAGAGAGAGTGAGAATGTAATAACCAATTTTTTTACAAATTTACGATTTCTTTTTTAAGGAATCAAAGTTTGTACTACGTATGTTTATGTGAAATGTTTGATCTGATTTATCAGAATATATTTGAGTTCTTGTAATATTATAAGACTCAATAATAGTTTGCTTAGCCAAGCATGAGGCCTTTTGATGAAAGAGACAGAATTAGGGTTTATGATTTTATTCCAGTCAACGTTTGACCAGGATGATCTAAGATATGATTAAGACGGTACTACAGTATAATAAGCAGTATGAAAATTAGACTGTGAAAAGACATCATTATAGATGAAGAAGCGAGAATAATGTGCGGGACCACTTTAGAAAAATCAAGCTCAATATTTAAAGCAATAAGGACTAAGTGGCTTCAAGTCCTAAGAAAAACATACACTCAGTCCAGTTAAGTGCAAATAAATTCTGGACTGCAGTCCAGTACAACTGTACTGTTATTAGTTGAAAATAATATTTGTATTATCTACATTAGTATGAAAATAGACTGCATTTAGAAGCAAAGGCCAAATGGAGTCCTAATAGGAGGACACCTCATCATGGATAAATATGTGAATTTTTGGATTTTTAGAAAATTTGGAAAGAATTAGGTGGATAATGATAATGAGTTTCCTTGGCCTACAAGGGTCCCATCATGGCCGGCTACCTCATTGGTGCAATGAGCAAATATTTTGCTTTTGGGGATCAATATGTAATTTTAGAAATAAAAATAATTCTAGAAATTTAATTATTTTTCACCTATAAATAGGTGGTGATGAGGTAGTGGTGAACCATTTAGTTACACCCCAAAATTTTAGTTCATTCTCAACTCCCTCTCTCTCCCACCCTTAGGAGCCGAACACAAAAAAAAAAAAAAAAAAAAAAAAAAAAAAAAAAGAGAGAGAGAGAGAGAAAAGAGTGGTCGGATTTGTGTGAGTGAAGTGAGGAAGAAATTTTCTCAATCTAAGGTGTGGATCCACTCTTCAAGACCTAGAGGTAACCCTCTCAATCCCCCAAAGCCTCCTATTAAGTTTTGATTATGGATCTAAATGTATTTCAAGCATGGGTTTGTAAGAGCATAAGCTCACCCTTTTCTATTTTTCATGCAATAGATTTATATGCTTAGAATGTGCTTGATTTAGGGTTAGATGGCCTTGATTGAAAAGTTCAAGCATGCATGTGGTTTCATGCTTTAGAAAGAATGTGGAATGGTTGTATGCCTATTATGTGTTTGTAATATGTCCCCATATGCTTAAAAAGAAGCATTGTATGGATAATGATCATGACGTGGATGTATGATGAATGAAAGGTTAGAAACAAAACCTAAAACCCTAATTTGGTAAGACAAGTAAGATTACCTATTTGGGTTTTGTAAGTAAGATGAACAAGTGTATGAATGATAAGAATGCACGAAACGTGCTGCATGTTTAGCCATAGGCTCACGGTTTCGACCGTTTGAGATAGGGTGTGCAAAATTTTACGTAAAAACCAACCAAATATAAAACTGCCAATTCTCGGATCCAGTGGGACAGTAATCTGGAAATACGATTTTGAGGTCTTTAGATACCGAATTTGGAAAAAGTTAAAACTGTAAAGTTGTAGAAAATTGAAAATCCTAGTGGGTAGCATGGACGGTTTTTAAAAATATGGCCCCAAATGCCTATGTTTTTATCAAAATCCGAGACTGACCTGATCAGACAAGTGTGCACGGCCAGGGGGTTTCAACAAGGAAAATGGATAGGTTAAAGGCAGAACCAAGTTTCGAGTAAAGAATGAAAGTTGTAGGATCCTTCAAGGTCTACAACTTTCATAAAGAAACTTTTGAAAAATCAAAACAGATTTTAAGGAAAAACTGGACTTTCAAAACTGTGCAGGGTACAAAAAATTCCTGTACAGAATTTTCAAAACAGTGCATGAGCAGGAAATTCCTGCACATGCACTGATAACCAAATTTATGGGACTGTTTTCAAAGATAATCTTCAGAATTTTACAGTTTTACCATCCTTGTTCAAAATTAATTACAGTTTTATAAAAAAAGGTTAAAATTTTTAAGAAAAGGTAAGACAAGATCAAATAAGGTTTTGTAAATAATAATAATAATAAATAAATAATAAGCCAAGTTATTTGGTGACAATAGTAGGTCATATAGTAATCGGAAAGGATACCAAAATTTTATTTGGCCTTGTACCCATGGTTACTTATGGTAACCCAAGAGGATACAACTATGTTATGATGGGCTTATATCTAGGGTTACTTGTGGATGTTGGTTTGGATACCAATATTGAATGTTATGGTTTATAGTAAGATGGGATGATTCTTATCTTACGTCCTTTTTGGAAACAGGAAGGTAACCTGTTGTTGTGACCTGTCGGAATAACAAACCCTGAATATAGCATAACCTGTAAGTACAACTCCGCCTACAACATAGGCAAAATGTTTTTACTGCTTTGCATATTTTCAAAGCTCATGTATTCATGTATGTGTTGCATATGATGTATGCTTTATTATTGTGGCATCATGAAGCATGGTCACTAATGATAAATCACATGGTAAGAATAAGATTCAAGTTTTTAAGTGTGAAAAGGTTTTCAAGTATGAAAAGATTTTTCAAGTATGAAATGATGTTTCAAGTATGTTCAAGGCAAGAAGAAGTTTTAAGATTTTTAAAACAAAATTTCAAGTATGATGGCAAACAAGTTGCCTTTTGTCATACCGACCCGCACTAGGTCGAGTTTGGTCCATGGTGTGAGTTGGATTGGACTGGCCGCCCTATCCACTCCATGGCTGTGCGCCATGGTATGTACACTCATGTTAAGTAAGGGGCCCAAAAATGTGCTAACCTAAGAAAGCATAAGAAAGCATAATTGGTTCATGCATTTTTTGTTGGGATCTAAATGTGCCCTAAGGATAGAAAATCAATATTAGGGATTTTCTGTAACTATGACATTTTGATATTAATAAGAGGAGATTATTCATGTTTAATAAGTTCTGTCCTATTTACTTTCATTTGTTGATTGTATGGTTATTTTGAGCAAACATAAAATACTCCTTGGCTGTTGGTAATATATCGGATTACCATATGTATACGGGGTACACATAGAAGACGTACTAATTTGATAACAGTCTAAATAAATAGTCCGCAATCGATGGAATAAGATTTGGGGATCTAATTCATGATAAGATTGTAAAGGTTGTCTACTTTCTTGGAGGAATGGTTTGTAATGACCCGCATTACGTAGTCCGTTACCATACTTATCTTACGTAAATACTGATACTTACTTAACTAGTGGAAAATACGGAATTTTTTTTAAACAATTATAAAGGTAACTCGATCATATAATTTCTTATAAACATATATACGTACTTATTTGAGTATTAAAGTATTAAACTTATTTTAATATTCAACTGATTAAACTAAAATAATAATTACATATATTTGAACACAAAACGCGTAGTGGTTCCATCCCGTAATTTCATAGTTAGCCCAGCCATGCCACACCGTCTTGTATCAAGTATTGCCAATATGGTGCTTACCTATAACATAAACGTAAGTTGTGAGCTTTCGCTCAGCAAGTACAACTATTAATCCGCAAAAACAATATGAACTTAAACAATGCATGAACCAATTATGCTTCATTATGCTTTCTTATGTTAGTATATATTTTTGGGCCCTTACTTATTATAAGTGTATGTACCGTGGCGTGCAGTCATGGAGTGGTTGGGGTGGCCAGCCCAATCCAACTCAATCCATGAACCAACCCTGGCCTAGTGCAGGTCGGTACGACATGATTGAACTTGCTTAGCATCTTACTTGAAAACATTTTCTTGAAAATAGTTTCTTAAAATCAGTCTCTTACTTGAAACTTAATCTTACTCTTGCCATATAAATTATCATTAATGAACATGCTTCATGATGTCACATTAATAAAACATAATCATATGCAACACATACAAAAGTGCATTAGTTTTAAAAACATGCAATCAGTAAAACAATTAGCCTATGCTGTAGGCGGAGTTGTACTTACTGGTTATACTAGAGTCGGGGTTTGTTGCTCCAACGAATTGCAACAACAGGTTACTGTCCTGTTTTCAAAAAGGACGTAAGATAAGAATCATCTTATCTTACCATATAGCATTATATTAAATATTGGTATCCAAACCAACATTCAACATTTACCCTAGTTATATATCCCCTACTAACATGGTATTCCATTCGGTTACTAAATGTAACCTTAGGGCGCCAAACCTTAAGAACAATCAAATAATATCTTGTTTGATTACTTAGTACAAATCTTGGTTAGTTATACTTAAATAGTATCCTTTTAGGTTACTATTAGTTACCCTGGGTATAAACCCAATCATAATTAGGTTAATGTCCTATTGGGTTACCAAGACCCAATAGTGGTATCTCATTTGGTTATCCTAAGTAACCTTGGGTTTAAAACCTAGCATATAAAATTAGTAACCTATTTGGTTACTATAAGTATACTTTCAATTTACTTAGTTCAATAATAATTTTTACTATCATATCCGATTACTATGTGTCTTACTATGGTTAACATATTATCTAGCATAATTTACTTATTTCTTTTCTTCATAAAAACCTTGTTTAATTCTTTTTAAACCATTGTTATAAAACTACAATTGATTTATTTTATAAAGATAGTAAAACTATGACGTTTTGAAAATCGTTCATTGAAAACAGTCCAATAATTTCCGTAAGCAGTGCATGTGCAGGAATTGCCTGCTCATGTACTGTTTTGAAAATCTTGTGCAGGAATTGCCTATTTCCTGCTCAGTTTTTAAGATTCAGTTTTATTTTAAAATTTGTTTTGAATTTGAAAAAGTTTCCTTCATGAAAGTTGTAGACCTCATAAAGTCCTCCAACTTTTAGTTTTAATCAAAACCTAATTCTACCTTTAACCTACTCATATTCCTTGTTAAAGTGTCCTGGTCGTGCACAGGGTCTGGGCTGGCCAGTCTCGGGTTTTCAAAAAAACGAAAGCCTTTGGAGTTTATTTTTCAAAATCTGTCTGCGCTACCCCCTAGGGTTTTCAATTTTCTACAACTTTTCAATTTTTAACTTTTCCAAATTCTGCCTCTAAGGGCTTCAAAATTTCATTTCCAGTTTGCTGCCCAGTTTTATCCGAAAACTGGCAGATTTACTTTTGATTGATTGTTACGTAAAATAACACACACCCTCCCTCAAACGGTCGCAACTGTGAGCCTATATCACACATGCAGTGTATTACGTAGGTTTTCCATCACATACACTTGTTTCTCATCCAATTAACCCATATAGTAAACTTTTACCAAGTTAGGGTTTTAAGTAGATTTTTCATGTTAATTCATCATACAATCATCTCACTATCATACAAGCATACCATATAACTTCCTAAGCATATGGGGACATATAACAAACACCTAATAGGCATACACACAAAGCATATAATTTTTAAAGCATAACTTCAAAAACATAAACCAAAACATAGATCTAGCTTACCAAAATCCTAATCAAGCACATACTAATCTTACTAAGCTATTGCATGAAAAATAAGTGAGCTTATGCTCTTACATAACCAACTTAATATACACTTAAATAATTGAACCAAAAACTCAAATGAAAAACTTAGGGGGTTTAAGATGTTTACCTTATCACCTTGTAGTAGATCTAGACTTGAATCACACTTTCCTTCTTGATTTCCTACTCAAAAATCCGACCACACTCTTCAATTTTTTTCTCTCTTGAGTTCGGCTTTTAGGGGGAGGGAGAGGGCTAGAGAGTGAACTAAAGAAAGTTAGGGTTTCAAAAGGTGAACCAAGGTAAACCCCACCTCATCTATTCATAGGGTAAATTTAATTTAATTTCTAAAATTATTTTTATTGCTCAAATTGCACATAAGTCCTCAAAAGCAAAAATATTTGCCCCCTAGAGTCCATGAGGTGGCTGGCCACTTGGGGAGCCTTGTTGGCCAAGCTATCTTCCAAGTTCATGCATTTAAATTACTTTCCAAATTTTCTAAAAATCAAATAATTCAATTAATCATCACTATATAAGGTGTCCTTAATTAAGGTTCCATTTAGTTTTCCTCCACCAATGCAGTCCATTTTCATACTAATACAGATTTTACAAATACTGTTTTCACAAATAACAGTATTGTTATACTGGATTGCAGTCCAGAATTTATCTGTACTTAACCGAACTGTATAAAATTTTTTCTTAGAACTAAAAGCCACTTAGTTCTTATTACACTAAATATTGTGCTTGTTTTTTCTACTGTGATCCCAAACCTAATTTACACTTCGCTATCCATAATAACAGTTTTTCACAGTATAATTTCATACTGGTTATAAAACTGTAGTACCGTCTCAAACATACCTTAGATTATTCTGATTAAATTTTGACCGGAATAAAATCATACATAAACCCTAATTCTGATAAATCAGATCAGGCATTTCATATAAACATACATAATACAAACTTTTGATTCATTAAAAAGGAAATCGTAAATTTGTAAAAAGGTGGTTATTACAATCTATTCCCCTTAAAAATTTTCGTCCCCGAAAATCAAAACAAATTGGGATAACTCTTTCTCATTTCCTCTTCTAATTCCTACGTTGCTTCTTCAATATTATGATTCTGCCATAACACTTTAACCATAGGAATGATTTTGTTTCTTAAAACTTTTTCTTCTAGATCCAGAATTCAGACTGGCTTTTCTTTATACGTCAAATCAGTGTGGATTTCGATTGGTTCTTGATTTAACACATGAGAAGAATCAGGTACATACTTTTTCAGCATTGAAACGTGGAATACATTACGCACAGAAGCTAGTTCTGGCGGCAAGGCAAGCTTATAGGCTACTTTTCCAATCCTATCAAGGATTTCAAATGGTCCTGTATATCTCGGACTAAGCTTTCCATATTTACCAAACCTCATAATTCCCTTCATAGGAGCAATCTTAAGGAAAACAGAATCTCCAACTTGGAATTCTAAAGGTCTTCGACGTTTATCAGCATAACTTTTCTGTCGACTGAAAGCTACGTCGAGTCTCTGTTTGATCATCTTGATATCCTCTGAGGTCTTTCTGATGAAGTCTGTAGTTTGAAGCTACTTCTGTCCAACTTCTTGCCAATGAATGGGAGATCGACATTTCCTTCTTTATAGCGCTTCAAATGGAGCCATACCAATTGAGGGGTGATAACTATTATTATAAGAAAAGTCGATCAAAGGTAGCTTCTGATCCCAGCTTCCTTTGAAATCCAAGACACATGACCTTAGCATATCCTCTAGCATCTGGATCGTCCGTTCTGATTGTCCATCAGTCTGAGAGTGAAAAGCTGTACTTAATTTCAGTTTTGATCCCATAACCATGTGAACACTCTTCCTGAATCGAGAGGTAAAACGCCCATCACGATCTGAAATGATAGATTTTGGCACTCCATGCAGCCTAACAATCTGGGATACGTAAATTTCAGCTAGTTTCTCTACTGAAAAGGTAGCCTTGATAGCAATAAACTGGGCTGATTTGGTTAATCTATCCACAATTACCCAAATCATGTCATTCCCACTTGCGGTCATGGGTAATCCAACTACAAAATCCATAGTAGTTTGTTTCCATTTCCACTCTCGGAGCTCGATTTTCTGAAGATCTCCACCAGGTTGCTGGTGTTCAGCCTTAACTTTCTGACAAGTTAGGCATTTTGACACAAAATCTAAAATTTCATTCTTCATATTTGGCCACCAGTAGTTTTCTCTGAGGTCTTTGTACATCTTGGTAGCTCCGGGATGTACCAAATATGGCGTCTCATGCGCTTCAGACATGATCTGTTTCCAAAGAGATTCAAAGTTTTTCTTTGAAATAAATTAGCTCATTCGAAGAGGTCTTAAATTCTTTATTCTTTCCACCAAAAAGTTGCGCCTTTAGCAGAAAGGAATCCTTCCCTTGATGAAGCTTAGTGGAGTCTAAGAGATTAGACTGGAGAGTCAGAACAGCCAATTTCCCAGTTATCATCTCCATATTGAAATCAGAAATCTCCTTTTGAAGTGGTTTGGGCATCGTTCCAAGAGACATCAGCATACCAGATGATTTCTTGCTTAGAGCATCTGCTACCTTGTTCGCTTTTCCAGAGTGGTAAAGGATTTCACAATCGTAATCCTTCACGAGTTCTAGTCATCTACGCTGCCACATATTGAGCTCCTTTTGGGTGAAGATGTATTTGAGACTTTGATGATCCTTATAAATCTCACATCTATTCCCATACAAATAAATATCTCCAGATCTTTAATACGAAAACCACCGCCGCTAGCTCCAAATCATGCGTCGGATAGTTCCGTTCGTGATCCTTTAGTTGGCGTGAGGCATAGGCGACCACATTTCCATTTTGCATTAGGACAGCCCCTAGTCCTGTCTTAGAAGCGTCACTGTAAATAACAAAATTTCCTGCATCCACATCAGAAATTATTAACACTGGAGCGCTAGTAAGCTTTCTCTTGTGCTCTTGAAAGTTTTCTTCGCACTTCTGTGTCCACTCGAATTTCTACCCTTTTTGAGTAAGAGCCGTAAGTAGTGCTGCAATCTTGGAGAATCCTTCAATGAAACGTCGGTAGTATCCGGCCAAACCAAGAAAGCTCCGTATCTCCGTAACATTTTTGGGTGCTGCCCACGTACTGACCGCCTCTACTTTGGCAGGATCAACGGAAATTCCTTACTTTAAAACCACGTGACCTAAGAAGTGAACTTTTTCCAACCAAAATTCACATTTTGTGAATTTGGCATAGAGCTGATTCCGTTTTAACGTCTCCAAAACTATCCTGAGGTGTTACTCATGTTCTTTCTTGGACTTTGAGTAGATCAAAATATCGTCGATGAAAACTATGACAAACTTGTCTAGGTACTCTTTGAACACTCGGTTCATAAGATCCATAAAAGCAGCTGGTGCATTGGTCAGTCCAAATGGCATGACATGAAACTCATAATGCCCGTAGCGTGTTTGAGAAGCCGTCTTAGAAATATCCACCTCTTTGATTCTGAGTTGATGGTATCCCGATCGCAAGTCCACCTTCGAGAATACTACTGCTCTCCTAAGTTGATCAAAAAGATCATCGATTCTAGGGAGAGGATACTTATTCTTAATCGTAATCTTATTCAACTCACGATAGTCGATGCACATCCGCAACGATCCATCCTTCTTTTTGACGAATAAAACCGGTGCTCCCCATGGCTTTGTCGAATGAATCCCTTGTCCAACAGTTCTTTCAACTGTACTTGGAGTTCCCTAAGTTTGGCTGGGGCCATACGTTAAGGCGCTTTTGATATTGGTGCTGCTCCAGGCAACAACTCTATCTCGAAAGAAATTTCCTGTTCGAGAGGAAGTCCTGGCAAATCTTTTGGAAAGACATCCACATATTCCCTGATGATGGGAACATCTTCCGGCTTTAACTCCATCTCTTGTTTTTTGTCCACCATGTTAGCTAGATATCCTTGACATCCACTATCCAACATTTTGCATGCCTTCATTGCCGATACTAGCCTAGTTGAGGAATTTCGGGACTGACCGTAGAAATTGAACTCCTCCTCACCATGAAGACTAAACATAACACAACGCTTTCGACAATCAATCTTAGTGTTGTACTTACTTAGGAAGTCCATTCCTAGAATAACATCGTAATCTTGAAGCTTAATCGCGATGAGGTCTACATATAGTTCTCTACCACAAACGATTACTGGAACATTTTGCATCCAAAAATCGGACAACAAAATTTCTCCTGAAGGAAGGAAGGTTCTGAAAGGTTGCTTTAAATTATCCACACCTCTTCCTAATTTCTGGGCAAACTCCATCGACACAAATGAATGGTTGGCACCAGAATCAAATAGAGCAGTTGCATCATATGTGGCGATAGAAATCTGACATGTTACCCTCGTGGGAAGTCAAAGCTTCAGCATCTCCCCTTGTGTAGGCATAAATCCTGGCTTGGGGTTCAGGAGCCTCTAGTCTTCCTTGTCCGATCGAAGGGCCTTCGATTTTTGCTTGCATCGCATGCAACTGACTGTTTGCATTTCTATTCTGGTACTGAAGGTTCTGGTTCTGGCTGTTCATGGTGTAATTTCTCACATAATGGCCTTCCTTTCCACAAAGGTAGCAGGCATTTGTCCCCAATCTACATACTCCCAGGTGCTTCTTTCCACATTGCGCGCACACTGGATAGTCATTGGTATTACCCTCATTCCCCCGCTTGTTCTTCTTTTGAGGGTAGTTTCTCTGCTGACCCTGGTCGGAAGCATTCCTTTTTCTTTTGTTCTTCCCGAACTGTTTGGAATTTTGGCCAGAATTATTGGTCTTACCCTTCGGGTACATTTCCTGGTTCTGTCGGGGCTGCAACTGTTTCACCATAGCTTTCTCCTCCTTCTTGGCTTTGAAAATCTGAGCCCTTGCCTCCTTATTCTGGTTAATCCAATACTCGGCTCTTATTGCCCGACTGATACAGTCGGGTACCAGGGTTGGAGGGCTACTGCCAGCACTGACTTGCTTGGCAATGTCCGTTCGAAACATCTTCATTATTCTTCTTACTTTTGCAGTTTCATTCGGTATAAGTTCTGGGCACAGGCGAGCCAGCTGCTCAAATTTCTGGACAGCCTCTAGCACTGTCAGCGACCCCTGTTTCAAGCTATTGAGCTCATCTTGTTGAGCCGCCAAGATTTCACTGTTGTAGTACATCATTCTGAATTCAACAACAAAATCATGCCAACTCATTGCTGCAACATCTCTGCGCATCTGGACCGTCATCCACCAATATCTTGCATCCTTTTTAAGTGCAAATGAAGCACATAGAACTTTTTCTCGCTACGTAATTCCCATAAAATCCAGAATTACTTGTACATCAATTAACCAGTTGTCGGCGTCAATTGGGTCCGTAGTTCCTTCAAACTCGGGCGCCTTCATTCGTCTAAACCGTTCGAACAATAGGTCTTCCCGAACTAAGGGTGGGTTTGCTTGAATCCCAACAGGTGCCAACGGGACTTCTAAATTCCGTGGAACCCCTTGATGAACCTTTGGTACCTGTGGTGCTACTGGGGGTATAGGGTTATCTTGAAGTGGCACTTCATTAGCATGGGGTATCTGATTTATACCAGCTATCTGCTCTCTAAGCCGGTTTGTTTCCTGCTGCTGTTCCAGCAATTGCCGTTGCAAAGTAGCTACAAACATTTGCTCGCGTGCGAGGACGTACCGTTTTCTAATTCCTATTTGATTACAAGAAAAGATATTGTTATACTTTAAATATCCCTTCTTGCATTCATATGTTATCGTATCACATCATTCCATAACATCTTATCATATCATAAAACATCATATAGAAATCCATCATGATTTCATCATATCATATCATAACTTTATCATATACATATCATACATAAACTTGTTCTTTTGTACATACACAAAAGTACATCCTATTTAGATAGTAATATGTACATATACTATACACATAATACTTACTATATACAAAGTCAAAATAAGATGGAAGTGTCTACCACTTAACCATCATACCTATTATATGTACAATCCTAATGTCAAAAAGAATAATTACTAAAAAGTCATCCTAGTTCTAAACAGTCTACGCTATCGTTACGTCAAAGGAACTGTCGGAGTCCGCGTCCCAATCACCATGGTCGAATAAAATCTCCTCGGGATCTTCCTCCAGCTCCTCAAGATCGTCAAGGTCTTCTTCGATGGCTCCCTCCTGCTCCTCCCATTGCTCTTGAGCTTCCTTGTCTTCTTCCTCGTCATCACTCTTGATGATGATTACGGAAGGATCTTCAGGATGGTCTTCGGGGTCGACAGGAATATCCGCAGGGTCCATAGCATTGTTCTCTGCTCCGACCTCTGCAATACCAGCATCATAGATAGGAACGACCTGGTCTTCCTCTGGGGCGGCAGCTTGCATCCCATGGGCTACTACCTTCGCCTCCATGATAGCATGTATCATATCCTCTAATGTCATCCCAACCATAGGCTCCGGAACAAAAGGCCTAACGTTAGGAGGTAGCCCTTCCCGAAGAAGATGTAACGCATGTAACAACGGGCTTCCTATGTCGCGAGGAATATGAGGTGACATCGCTTCCCGGAACCATCGGCAGTAATGACCCATCGACTCGTTCGGGTAAACGCGTCAATCTGCAACATAAGTAAGAAAACGCCCAAGATACATGTCGTTGTAAATCTCGGGGTCACGATAATGCATATTGGCATCCTCGTTCAGTAACGGCCTGTAACGTGCGGTAACTAAACCACGAAAGTCCGTCCATGTTCCTCCCGGCATAGCCGGTTCCCCTATGGTAATCCACCACATCCTAGCCTCGACAGCTAGACACCTAGTGGCTAACAAGACCTGGAGGCGAGCTTCCATATGGCTAATCCTAAAAATCGACTGCATATCGTACAGCCATCCTGTCAACGATACTGTGCGTCGGGTCCCATCGATCAGCAAGGGTTGCATCCCGTAAAACACGAGTGCAGCGTCACGGTCATCGTACATAGCCTCGGATCTATATCATACAATCTATCATATTATACTTACATAATAAATATTTCTACACAAAAAAAATTTTAACTTACAATGACGGTGTCGCTGGCAGGCAGACTGTGAAACCGGAAGGTAGGAAACCCGCTCTGATACGAACTCTGTAACGACCCACCTTACGTAGGCTGTTACTGTACTCATCTTACATAAATACTAATACTTACTTAACTAGTGGAAAATACGAAATATTTTTTTTTAAAACAATTATAAAGGTAACTCGACCATATAATTTCTTATAAACATATATACGTACTTATTTGAGTATTAAAGTATTAAAATTATTTTAATATTCAACTGATTAAACTAAAATAATAATTACATATATTTGAACACAAAACGCGTAGTGGTTCCATCCCATAATTTCATAGTTAGCCCAGACATGCCCCACCGTCTTGTATCAAGTATTGCCAATAGGAAGCTTACCTACAGCATAAACGTAAGTTGTGAGCTTTCGCTCAGCAAGTACAACTATTAACCCGCAAAAACAATATGAACTTAAACAATGCATGAACCAATTATGCTTCATTATGCTTTCTTATGTTAGCATATATTTTTAGGCCCTTACTTATTATAAGTGTACGTACCGTGGCGCGCAGTCATGAAGTGGTTGGGGCGACCAGCCTAATCCAACTCAATCCATGAACCAACCCTGATCTAGTGCAGGTCAGTACGATACGATTGAACTTGCTTAACATCTTACTTGAAAACATTTTCTTGAAAATAGTTTCTTAAAAACAGTCTCTTACTTGAAACTTAATCTTACTCTTGCCATATAAATTATCATTAATGAACATGCTTCATGATGTCACATTAATAAAACATAATCATATGCAACACATACATAAGTGCATTAGTTTTAAAAACATGCAATCAGTAAAACAATTAGCCTATGCTGTAGGTGGAGTTGTACTTACTGGTTATACTAGAGCTGGGGTTTGTTGCTCCAACGAATTGCAACAACAGGTTACTATCATGCTTTCAAAAAGGACGTAAGATAAGAATCATCCTATCTTACCATATAGCATTATATTTAATGTTGGTATCCTAATCAACATTCAACATTTACCCTAGTTATATGGCCCCTACAAACATGGTATCCCATTCGGTTACTAAATGTAACCTTAGGGCGCCAACCTTAAAAACAATCAAATAATATATTGTTTGATTACTTAGTACAAATCTTGGTTAGTTATACTTAAATAGTATCCTTTTAGGTTACTATTAGTTACCCTGGGTATAAACCCAATCATAATTAGGTTAATGTCCTATTGGGTTACCAAGACCCAATAGTGGTATCTCATTTGGTTATCCTAAGTAACCTTGGGTTTAAAACCTAGCATATAAAATTAGTAACCTATTTGGTTACTATAAGTATACTTTCAATTTACTTAGTTCAATAATAATTTTTACTATCATATCCGATTACTATGTGTCTTACTATGGTTAACATATTATCTAGCATAATTTACTTATTTCTTTTCTTCATAAAAACCTTGTTTAATTCTTTTTAAACCATTGTTATAAAACTACAATTGATTTATTTTATAAAGATAGTAAAACTATGACGTTTTGAAAATCGTTCATTGAAAACAGTCCAATAATTTCCGTAAGCAGTGTATGTGCAGGAATTGCCTGCTCATGTACTGTTTTGAAAATCCTGTGCAAGAATTGCCTATTTCCTGCTCAGTTTTTAAGATTCAATTTTATTTTAAAATCTGTTTTGAATTTGAAAAAGTCCTCCAACTTTCAGTTTTTAATCAAAACCTAATTCTACCTTTAACCTACTCATATTCCTTGTTAAAACGTCCTGGCCGTGCACAGGGTCTGGGCTGGCCAGTCTCGGGTTTTCACAAAAATGAAAGCTTTTGGAGCTTATTTTTCAAAATCTGGCTGTGCTACCCCCTATCGTTTTCAATTTTCTACAACTTTGCAGTTTTAACTTTTCTCAAATTCTACCTCTAAGGGTTTCAAAATTTCGTTTCCAGTTTGATGCCCAGTTTTATCCGAAAACTGTCATATTTACTTTTGATTGATTGTTACGTAAAATAACGCACACCCTATCTCAAACGGTCGCAACCATGAGCCTATATCACACATGCAGCATATTACGTAGGTTTTCCATCACATACACTTGTTTCTCATCTAATTAACCCATATTGTAAACTTTTACCAAGTTAGGGTTTTAAGTAGATTTTTCATGTTAATTCATCATACAATCATCTCACCATCATACAAGCATACCATATAACTTCCTAAGCATATGGGGACATATAACAAACACCTAATAGGCATACACACAAAGCATACAATTTTAAAGCATAATTTCAAAAACATAAACCAAAACATAGATCTAGCTTACCAAAATCCTAATCATGCACATACTAATCTTACTAAGCTATTGTATGAAAAATAAGTGAGCTTATGCTCTTACATAACCAACTTAATATACACTTAAATAATTGAACCAAAAACTCAAATGAAAAACTTAGGGGGTTTAAGATGTTTACCTTATCACCTTGTAGCAGTTCTAGACTTGAATCATACTTTCCTTCTTGATTTCCTACTCAAAAATCCGACCACACTCTTCAATTTTCTCTCTATTGAGTTCGGCTTTTAGGGGGAGGGAGAGGGCTAGAGAGTGAACTAAAGAAAGTTAGGGTTTCAAAAGGTGAACCAAGGCAAACCCACCACATCTATTTATAGGCTAAATTTAATTTAATTTCTAAAATTATTTTTATTGCTTAAATTGCACATAAGTCCTCAAAATCAAAAATATTTACCCCCTAGAGTCCATGAGGTGACCGGCCACTTGGGGAGCCTTGTTGGCCAAGCTATCTTTCAAGTTCATGCATTTAAATTACTTTCCAAATTTTCTAAAAATAAAATAATTCAATTAATCATCACTATATGAGGTGTCCTTAATTAAGGTTCCATTTGGTTTTCCTCCACCAATGCAGTCCATTTTCATACTAATACAGATTTTACAAATATTGTTTTCACAAATAACAGTACTCTTATACTGGACTCCAGTCCAGAATTTATCTGTACTTAACCGAACTGTATAAAAATTTTTCTTAGAACTAAAAGCCACTTAGTTCTTATTACTCTAAATATTGTGCTTGATTTTTCTACAGTGATCGCTAACCTAATTTACATTTCGCTATCCGTAATAACAGTTTTTCACAGTATAATTTCATACTGTTTATAAAACTGTAGTACTGTCTCAAACATACCTTAGATTATTCTGATCAAACTTTGACCGGAATAAAATCATACATAAACCCTAATTCTGATAAATCAGATCAGGCATTTCATATAAACATACATACAAACTTTTGATTCCTTAAAAAGGAAATCGTAAATTTGTAAAAAAGTGGTTATTACATAGTTTGTCTTGACCATCGGATTGGTTAGGAGTAGAAACTTTAATGTATACCAGTATTGAGGTATGACATTGGACTGGACCTAAAGTGTTAATTGATTCGGTTTAATAATTCCGTTTATAAGAATCAATGACGCTTTGATTATTATCCTGTATTAATCTTAATCCTGAAATGATTAGTTGAGTCTGTATCCATGACTTATGTACTTTAATGCACTACAGATGAGACACTATTAATTCATAGTCAATATACTTGTGTTTTGGGTGCATAACTTATGGATAGAGAAATCAAGATTCATAGATATGGAATCCATAGTTATCTTGACGATAGTAAATGTTATCTACTTAAAGACATTATTCGGGGATTGAAAGATAGTATAACAAGATCTTGGCCATCAGTTTACTTTGTGTTCTCTGGTGGTTTACCAATTGTATGGTTTTACAATTGGTGATTCTTTCAATAGAGAATAATTGAACTTTAAGTTAAAATGATTGAAAAGGTAAAACGGAAAAAGTCCTTAATTCAATCATGGATAACATATGGGGATTAGGCAAGCGATGAATAAATCATGGAAGAAGCGCTACTTTAGAGAGCTTTCGTAATACGGTATGTAAACAGGAGTTCAGCTTCAAACTTTTAGTAGAATAGTTTTGAAGTTGATAATTGATAAATAATTAATCTGGGATTAATTTTTTCACAATTATAGGAGTCTCTTTACATATTTCTATCGGGTCCCTCTATTAGCTCATATAGTTCCATATAGTGTCTCTGGATTTATTCCTAATGAGATCGGTAAATTTATATGGAATTTAGTAATGTCTATTAAGACATAGTACTCTCTAACATGCAATCCAGAAAGGATTGGACATGTGAAATTTGTAAATAAATGATTTGTCAACATGAGATTGGTTAATTTGAATTTTGGAAATAAGTTTGTGTTTGAATTATTTATTTTTGGAGAACAAAATTTTTCTCTCCTAATTAAAAGAGGTGCACGGTTTTTAATTGAGTGGAGAGAAGAAAATTTTGTTTCAAAATTATTCAAATATATTCCTAACATTAAATTATTAATTGATTTAAATAATCAAGATTATTTCATGAATTTTTCTCTCCTAATTAAAAGAGGTGCACGGTTTTTGTGAGGAAAGAAAATTTGAAATATTCCATTGATTTAAATTAATTAATATAGATAACGTTTGTGTAAAATATTTATTCAAATAAGTGAATCTTATTTAAATTCGAAAAGGTTTAAAACAAATTTGAATCTAGATAGGACTAGGATCTTTTGACTAGTCTAGATTCTTGATTTAAAATTTAAACCACCAATCAACCTTTATTTCTCATAGTGGCCGAATTTTTTAAGGGATATATCTCCCCTTGGAAAAACGTTTTTAGGTTCGATGAATCTAGCCCTAAAGTTGTATGATCTTTTGGTTCAAAATTTATCCGAAAAAATAATTATTAATTATTTTTCAAGAAGGAGATAAATTTTGAAAAGGATTGGACTTCTATATAAAGGCTACGAATTCTTGAAAATCAATTTTTTGGTTATTCATAAAGGAAAAACTTTTTTAGAGTAGAGAGAAAAACCAATTAGTTTTTTCTACATTATAAAATTCGGCTATCTTGTGAAAGAGAAAAAGAGAGAAAATTATATTGAATCAAAACTGTGAGGAAGGTTAAACCGAGTGATAATTTTCATAGGAGGTTAACCGGTTCCTGTTTTGTAGTTTTGAAGAAAAAAGCTGGATCATACTCTCAACAAGGAACATCGGAATTGAGAAGGTGGGATTTAGACTTCGAAAAGCGTTACCGGTCACTTGGATTCATAGAACGTGTGCCCACACACACTCTGAGATGTGGAACTCGAGAATAGTAGAGAAGACACGTTGGTCAAACGCTTTAGCAATTCCGGAATCCAAGTAATAAGGTACGCTTGCTCATGAATTTAATTTATTGTTATATGCATCAAGAGTTTCTTTTCTGAATCGGCATAAAAATTTTAAAACTTCCGCTACGCCATAACACTGATATCGGATCCGATTTTTCCAACAATTGGTATCAGAGCCAACTCATGATCATGTATATAACATAAATTATTTGATCAAATAAATTTCTCTCTATGCATTAATGAAATATTTTAGAGAGTTGGCATTCTAGGTTTTATTTTGAGTATGTTAAATATATTATGAATGGATGAATGGATGAATGAATGCATTATATTATTTTTATAATATATGATCTTGTTCAATTTTGCCGGTTATGATTCCATAGAGGTTAGAATTTGTATCTAGGTTTTCAAGTGTAATAGATGCGGTCTATTTAAAACCGTGAGCCTACATCAAGCATGCATCGCTTTAACATGAGTTTTTTATCAACATACATTGGTTCATACCCATGCAACCCGTGTGGTATTCTTGTACCAAACTAGGATTTTTAGGGTTGGTTAGTGCCCTAGATTCACATACCAATCTCATTCCATCATCCATGCATAACATACTTCTTCTTGAACATATGGGGACATATAACAAACACCTACTAGGCGTACACACATACCATAATTTCTCCTAAGCATATCATCAAAAACATGCATCAAACCATAAATCAAGACTAATAGACCCTAATCAAGCACATATCAATCACTCTAAGCTTTTGCATGGAGAATAAAGGGTGAGCTTATGCTCTTACAAACCCAACTTGAAATACACATAAGCTCTTGAATCAAAACTTAATGGAGGAGCTAGAGGGTTTAGGAGAGTTACCTGAACTCCTTGAGATTGGATCTACAACTTTGAATCCAAAATTTTCCTCATTGCTTCCTTCTACAAAAAACCGACCCTCTCATTTTTTTTTCTCTCTATTTGGTTTCGGTTCCTATGGGAGGGAGAGAGTTGAGTTGGAAATGAGTCATAGTTTTGGGGTGGAACCAAATAAAATGATCCAAACCCCCCTCCCCCCCCCCCCCCCCCCCCATCATCACCTATTTATAGGTGAAAAATACATAATATTCACAATTATTTTTATTTCAAAAATTCCCCTTGAATTTACATATTTGCCCTTAAAAACAAATTTTTTCCTCCCATATCCTAGGATGGTCGGCCATATGGCTGAAAATTGGGGCTAAATTACTTCATAATTATCCATTTCCCATATTTTTCAAAAATCCCAAAATTATGGATTTATCTTTTCTTACTTGGCCTCCAAGTAATGCCTTGCTTACCTCACCAAGCTTACCTCACTAAGCTTACCTCACTAAGCTTACCTCACTTTTTCTTAAAATTGCACTTTGACCACTAAGGATAAATATTTACACTTTAGTCCCAGTGAGGTAGCCGGCTAGGGTAGAGCCACTTGGCTTCCAGTTCATGCATAATTATCCATTTGATTCCAAAAATCCCTTAATATAATTATGTAGTCCATTTCCTTACTAACTCAGATAATATTAATACTGTTTTTTACTAAAATAGTACTGTCATACTAGACTACAGTCCAGAATTTATCTGCACTCAATTGGGCTGCATATAAATTTTTCTTATGACTTAGAGCTACTTAGCCCTTATCGTCTTAAATAATGTGCTTGATTTTTCTAGAGTGGTCTTGAACCTTATTCTTGCCATTCCATCAGTGATGACAGTTTTTCACAGTATAATTTTCATACTGCTTGCTATACTGCAGTACTGTCTCAGTCAAACCTAAGGTTAACCTGGTCAAACTTTGACCCGGAATAAAAATCATAAATTCCTATTCTGTCCTTTTCTCAAAAGGCTTCATGCTTGAATAAGCAAACTATTATTGAGTCTCGTAACTAATTAAACGAGAACTCAACATATACTGATATTCAACTCTGATCATAAGTTTCATATCTACATACATGATTCAGACTTAGATTCTTCTTATATCTAAAGAAATCTCAAGTCATCAAAATTTCGGGTTATTACACCTTTTGTCCCTTTTGGATAGCCAACAAATAAGCACACTTCTGATCGTGACTCCAACTTCTTCGCTTCCTTATCCAGGACGTGTGCCGGACAACCCCAAATTCGAATATGATTCAAATTAGGTTTCATACTCATCCATAACTCGAAAGGAGTTTTAGGAACCAATTTGGAGGGAATGTTATTCAGAAGATAACATGCAGTTTGTATGGCGTGCCCCCAAAACGACAAAGGTAATGTGGAGTAACTCAACATAGATTGAACCATATCCAATAAGGTCCTATTTCTTCTCTCAGCTACACCATTCTGTTGAGGAGTACCAGGTACAGTCAATTGGGATTGTATCATGTTCTCTATCAAAAGTCCTAAGAACTCATCCGATAGGTATTCTCCACCTCGATCCGATCGAAGTGACTTAATGGACTTGCCTAATTGTTTCTCCACTTCAGCCCGGAATTTCTTTAAACTTGTCAAAGGTTTTGTTTTTGTGGGTCATCAAATAGACATATTCATACATCAAGTAATCGTCAATAAAGGTGACATAATACTCATACCCACCACGTGCTTCTATGCTCATGGGACCACAAACATTCGTATGCACAAGTTCTAAAAGTTCCTCGACACGACTATTTTTGGCAGCAAATTGCCGTTTGGTCTTGCCTTCCAAACAGGATTCGCATTGTGGCCAAAGTTCAACCTCGTACAAGTCAAGGCATTCCTCTTTTATCATCCTTTGAATTCTGTTAAGGCCTATGTGACCTAGTCGTAAATTTCAAAGATATGATTTGTTAGAGTGAGAAAACTAATGTCTTTTAGAGTTCCTATCCAATTCTGTATCAAGCAGTGAGTGCATCTTAGGTTTGATAAAAATAAAGATTTGCATGCATCCATCCATTACAGATAAGAGAATTGTTTTTACTAATAATAACATTATTATTAAAATAAACCGAATAGGAGTCTTTAATCAAACAAGCTACCGAAATTAGGTTCTTCTTAAAACTAGGAACATAAAAACAATGTCTGAAAATAATAAATCTAAATTCATCAAAATAAAGATGCATTTCTCCCACTGCTTCAGCTCGCACCAACGTCCCATCACCGGTTCTTAACGTGAAGCTCTCCTCACGTAGACTTCTCGTTACCTTGAACCCCTGCAGAGAAATACAAACATGGTTAGTGGTTCCAGAATCTACAACCCAAGTATCCTTAGATCTTTCACTAAACAAGTCTCAAGATACTGTTGGGATCTAAATGTGCCCTAAGGATAGAAAATCAATATTAGGGATTTTCGGTAAATATGACATTTTGATATTAATAAGAGGAGGTTATTCTTGTTTAATAAGTTGTGTCCTATTTACTTTTATTTGTTGATTGTATGGTTATTTTAAGCAAACATAAAATACTCCTTGGCTGTTGGTAATATATCAGATTACCATATGTATACGGGGTATACATAGAAGACGTGGTAATTTGATAACAGTCTAAATAAATAGTCCGCTATTGATGGAATAAAATTTAGGGATCTTATTCATGATAAGATTGTAAAGGTTGTCTAATTCCTTGGAGGGATGGTTTGTCTTGACCATCGGATAGGTTCCGAGTAGAAACTTTAAGGTATACCAGTATTGAGGTATGACATTGAACTGGACCTAAAGTGTTAATTGATTCGGTTTAATAATTCCATTTATAAGAATCAATGACACTTTCATTATCATCCTGCATTAATCTTAATCCTGAAATGATTACTTGAGTTCGTATCCATGACTTATGTACTTTAATGCACTACATGTAAGACACTGTTAATTCATGGTCAATATACTTGTGTTTTGGGTGCATGACTTATGGATGGAGAAATCAAGATTCATAGATACGGAATCCATAACTATCTTAACGATAGTAAATGTTATCTACTTAAAGGCATTATTCGGGAATTGAAAAATAGTATGACAATATCTTGGCCATTGGTTTACTTTGTGTTCTCTGGTGGTTTACCAATTGTATGGTTTTACAATTGGGGATCTTTCAATAGAGAATAATGGAATTTTAAGTTAAAATGATTTAAAAGGTAAAACGGAAAAAGTTCTTAATTCAATCATGGATAACATATGGGGATTAAGCAAGCGATGAATAAATCATGGAAGAAGCGCTATGTTAGAGAGCTTTCGTAATACGGTATGTAAATAGGAGTTCAGCTTCAAACTTTTAGTGGAATAGTATTGAAGTTGATAATTGATGAATAATTAATCTGGGATTAATTTTTCACAATTATAGGAGCCTCTTTACATATTTCCATCGGGTCCCTCTATTAGCTCATATAGTTCCATAGCGTCTCGGGATTTGTTCCTAATGAGATCGGTAAATTTAAATGGAATTTAGTCATGTCTATTAAGACATGGTACTCTCTAACATGCAATCCAGAAAGGATTGAACATGTGAAATTTGTAGACAAATGATTTGTTGACATGTGATTGGTTAATTTGAATTTTGGAAATAAGATTGTGTTTGAATTATATAATTTTAGAAAACAAAATTTTTCTCTCCTAATTAAAATAGGTGCACGCTTTTTAATTAAATGGAGGAAGAAAATTTTGTTTCAAAATTATTCAAATATATTCCTAACATTAAATTATTAATTGATTTAAATAATGGAGATTATTTGATGGATTTTTCTTTCCTTAAAAGAGGTGCACGGTTTTTGTGAGGAAAGAAAATTTGAAATATTCCATTGATTTAAATTAATTAATATGGATAATGTTTGTGTTAAATATTTATTCAAATAAGTGAATCTTATTTAAATTCGAAAAGGTTTAAAAGAAATTTGAATCTAGATAGGACTAGGATCTTTTGACTAGTCTAGATTCTTGATTTAAAATTTGAACCACCAATCAAGATTTATCTCAAAGTGGCCGAAGTTTTTAGGATTGATTTCCTCTTGGAAAAACATTTTTAGGTTCAATGAATTTAGCCTTAAAGTTGTATGATCTTTTGATTCAAAATTTATCCAGAAAAATAATTTTTAATTATTTTTAAAGGAGATAAATTTTGAAAAGGATTGGACTTCTATATAAAGGCTAGGAATTCTTGAAAAACTAATTTTTGGTCATTCACTAAGGAGAAAAACGTTTTTGGAGTGAGAGGAAAAATAATTTGGGTTTCTTCCACATCATAAAAATTCGGCCATAATCTTGAGTGAGAAAAAGAGAGAAAATTCCATTGAATCAAAATTGTGAGGAAGGTTAAACCGAGTGATAATTTTCATAGGAGGTTAACCGGTTCCTGTTTTGCAGTTTTGAAGAAAGAAGTTGGATCATATTCTCAACGAGGAACATCGGAATTGAGAAGGAATGATCTATACTTTGGAAAGCATTACCGGTCGCTTGGATTCATGGAACATGTGCCCACACACACTCTGAGACGTGGAACTCGAGAATAATAGAGAAAACACGTTGGTCAATCGCTCTAACAATTCCAGAATCCAAGAAATAAGGTATGCTTGATCATGAATTTAATTTATTGTTATATACATCATGAGCTTCTTTTCTGAATTGACATTAAAATTTTAAAACTTCCGTTGCGCCGTAACTCTGATATCGGATCTGATTTTTCCAGCAATTGGTATCAGAGCCAACTCATGATCATGTATATAACATAAATTATTACTCTAGGTTTTATTTTGAGTATGTTAAATATATTACGAATGGATGTATGGATGAATGAATGTTTTATATTCTTTTTATAATATATAATGCTTGTTCAATTTTACCGGTCATGATTCCATAGCGGTTAGAATTTGTATCTAGGTTTTTCAAGTGTAATAGATGCGGTCTATTATCACCGCTAGGTCGTTCTTTCAATTCCTAGAATTTTTGTAAGCCGGAAACGGCGTAGGAATTTTTTTGTAAAATTTGGGCTACAATGGATTCGAGTAGATTGAAGATGAACGAAAGTATGGAAATTTTCAAAGGATGTGATTTTTTGTTTTTTGGAATTTTTTCAATTAAAAAAAATGTTTTTTTTATAAAAAAAAATCACAGAATCTTTTTGAAAATTAAAATTTTCAATGATATGTGATCTTGATAATTTGGAAATCAAAATTGAAAATTTAAATTTAAATTTAATGGATATTATTATGAATTTTAAAATTTTGTGATTTAAATTGAAATTTCAAAATTTCAAAATTTTTGGAATTTTAAAATTTAATAAACCGGATTTTTATTTAAATTTTGATTTTTTGTAATTTTGATTAAAATTAAAAGTCACATATAATCTTTTTGAAATTTAAATTTAATTTTAAATTTAAAAAGATGTGACATTGGAGAAGGAAGACACATTGAAGAAGGATACAAGGCATGGATCTACAAATGAAGGCCGATATATGTTTCGGTTAATTTTTGTACATTTTGTAATTTTCTTTTCTCTAGGATGGAATCATGATCCACGGCTATTTACATATTTTGCAAACCATAGATGATGTGTTTTTAGATGAATATGTTATACTATTTCGTGATGTATTGATAACATGCCATATAGACTAGGGAGTGCCACTCAATATATATTGTTTATGCATGAAAAACAAAAACCCTAATTTAAAAGAATGAGTGGGATAAGGTTTTACACACTAAGACCTACGACCTCCATCGTTGGTCCAATAATTACGCATGGTAGTACCTACTACTCGGTTTTGACCCGGGAATTCCCTTCGGATAGGTATCTTACCTAGAGCGCACACTGATTTGGATTTCCGAAAGGATAACAATTTTGGGCATATTTTATGTTTAGATCACCCCTCGGTGGCGGATGTAAAATATGGATTCAAAATTGGAACGATGGTTACACACTCATGCTATTTTATTTATTAACCCTCCCTTGAGGCTCTGTTATATAAAGTAGTGGCCAAATAAACGATAGATAATATATATTTAATGGAGTTTGCTCCATGGACGAATATGTATTAATCAGAAGGGATCCGTGCTCTTGGCTAGTTATTCTATGACTACCCCTCGGTAGCTTAGAAAGCAGAAGTTAGGAATTATCGTTGTAAGGTATGTGTTTTAAGGGTTTTACACATGAACATTTAGATTGCATTTAGATCTTTTTGTTTCATTACAAAATCCATATTTTATAAACTGATAGGATGTTTGCTCGTACTTACTACATGTTTTCTTATTATAGATCAAAATGTCGAGCCCTTTATCTATGATACTTACGCAAAACAAATTAACTGGCGAGAACTTTAATGACTGGAAAAGGAACTTGCTTATTATCCTAAACTTTGAGAAACACAGTTTTGTCCTAACCCAACCTTGACTGCCAACGCCTGCGATCGATGCTCCTGATAGGGATTTTGTAGCGCTTGAGCACTGGGACAATTCCAACCTAAGTGCCATGTGCTATATTCGGGCGAGCATGTCTAACGTGCTCCAGAAAACAACATGAGGAACATCAAACTGCTAGGCAGATCATAGATAACCTGGAGGAAATGTTTGGTGAACAAACTATCCAGGCTAAGACCGATGCTATCAAAGGTCTCATGAACTGCAGGTAGAAGGTTGGAACTCCCATCAAGGAGCACATGATGAAAGTCATGGCATATTTGTCCAAAGCTCAGGCAAATGGGGCTGAGATCGATGCAGCAACTCAATTGGTCATGGTTTTCGAAACCTTATCCAAGGATTTCGATTTGTTTCAGGCATCCTACAACCTTAACCGGAAGGAGATGTCTTTACCGGAATTGATGAAAGAGTTGCAAGCCTTTGAGACATTTTTAAGGGTTCTGGATCTAAGGCTGAGGCAAATGTGGCTGAACCTAGTCCGCCTGCTCCTAATCCCAAAAGGAAGAAGGAAAAGGGGAAGAACAAAGGGAACAAGCCTACAGTGAATGCACCTGCTTCTAAGAAGTCTACCAAGACTAAGAAGCAAAAGGTGGATCCCAAAATGGCTAAGTGCTTTCACTGTGGGAAGAAAGGACATTTCAATAAGAATTGCCGAGAATACCTATCTATGCAAAAGCAAAAAGGTAATTTTGATATCCTGTATCTTAAGGGTTGTTTAGTGGAAGAATCTAAGGACAATTGGATTATAGATTCTGGAGCTACTAACCATGTTTGTATTTCTCTGCAGGGGTTCAAGGTAACGAGAAGTCTGTATGAGGAGAACTTCACGTTAAGAACCGGTGATGGGACATTGGTGCGAGCTGAAGCAGTGGGAGAAGTGCATCTTTATTTTGATGAATTTAGGTTTATTGTTTTGAGACATTGTTTTTATGTTCCTAGTTTTAAGAGGAACCTAATTTCGATAGCTTGTTTAATTAAAGATTCTTATTCGGTTTCTTTTAATAATAAAGTTGTTATTAGGAAAAACAGCTCTCTTATCTGTAATGGATGGATGCATGAAAATCTTTATTTTATCAAACCTAAGATGCACTCACTGCTTGATACATAATTGGAAAAGAACTCTAAAAGACATAAGTCTTCTCACTCTAAGAAATCATATCTTTGGCATTTATGACTTGGTCACATAAGCCTTAACAGAATTCAAAGGATGATAAAGGAGGAATGTCTTGACTTGTATGAGGTTGAACCTTGGCCACAATGTGAATCTTGTTTGGAGGGCAAGATGACTAAACGGCACTTTGCTGCCAAGGATGGTCGTGCCGAGGAACTTTTAGAACTTGTGCATACGGATGTTTGTGGTCCCATAAACATAGAAGCACGTGGTGGGTATGAGTATTATATCACTTTTATTGATGATTACTCAATGTATGGATATATCTATTTGATGACCCGCAAAAGCGAAGCCTTTGACAAGTTCAAAAAAATTTCGGGATGAAGCGGAGAAACAATTAGGCAAGTCCATTAAGACACTTCGATCGGATCGAGGTGGGGAATACCTATCGGATGAGTTCTTAGGATATTTGATAGAGAATGGGATACAATCCCAGTTGACTGCACCTGGTACTCCTCAACAGAATGGTGTAGCTGAGAGAAGAAATAGGACCCCATTGGATATGGTCCGGTCTATGACGAGTTACTCCACATTACCTTTGTCATTTTGGGGGCACGCCATACAAACTGCATGCTATCTTCTGAATAACGTTCCCTGCAAATCAGTTCCTAAAACTCCTTACGAGTTATGGACAAGTAGGAAACCTAATTTGAATCATATTCGAATTTGGGGTTGTTCGGCACACGTTCTGGATAAGGAAGCGAAGAAGTTGGAGTCACGATCAGAAGTGTGCTTGTTTGTTGGCTATCCAAAAGGGACAAAAGGTGGTCTATTCTATAATCCGAAGCAAAATAAAGACTTCGTTTCTACACACGCAACATTTCAGGAGGAAAGTTACATGGAAGACTTTAAACCTCGTAGCAAAGTAGTGCTTGAGGAGATGACTTCGTCCTAAAGTCACAGAAAACCCTATGGAAAAACCATTAAATAATTAACAACCATGGGAGCTTCGTCGTAGTGGGAGGATTATCAGGGAACCTGAAAGGTACATGTTCAATGGTGAAGTTTTTGAAGCAGAATCCATAGAACATGTTGATGATCCGGCTATGTACAAGGAAGCTATGGAGGATGTTGATTCTAGTCTTTGGCAAAAGGCTATGAACACCGAGATGGAATCTATGGATTCCAACGGGGTCTGGAAACTTGTAGACTTACCCCAAGGCATAAAACCGATTGGGTGTAAGTGGGTATACAAGAGGAAGAGAGGTGTGGATGGGAAAGTGGAAACTTTCAAGGCAAGACTTGTAGCGAAGGGCTATACACAGAAAGAAGGAATCGACTATGATAAAACCTTCTCGCCTGTAGCAATGCTCAAGTCAATCCGCATTCTTTTATCCATTGCGGCTGCTCTTGATTATGAGATCTAGCAAATGGATGTCAAGACAGCTTTCTTGAATGGCTCTCTTGAAGAAGATATCTATATGATACAACCAGACGGGTTCAAGGCAAAAGGCCAAGAAGACAAGGTATGCAAGTTGCTTAAATCCATTTATGGATTAAAGCAAGCATCTCGTTCTTGGAATATTAGGTTTGATCAAGCGATCAAAACCTATGGATTCGAACAAAACATTGATGAACCATGTGCTTATAAGTGTATCAAGAATGAGAAAGTGGTTTTCCTTGTACTTTATGTGGATGATATATTGCTTATTGGAAACGATGTGGCAACATTATCATCTGTCAAAGTTTGGTTAGCCAAACAGTTTGACATGAAAGACTTAGGAGAGGCTAGTTATGTTCTTGGTATTCAACTCTTTAGAGATAGAAAGAACAAAACGATAACACTCTCTCAAGCTTCATACATTAATAAAGTACTTGAGAAGTTTTCTATGAAAGATTCCAAGAAAGGTGCCCAACCTTTCAGGATTGGAATCAAGCTTTCTAGAGATGACTGTCCCAAGACATCAGAAGAAAGGAAGCGTATGAAAAATGTACCTTATGCATCAGCGGTAGGTAGTCTTATGTACGCTATGTTATGCACTAGGTCTGACATTTGTTTTGCGGTTGGTATGGTAAGTCGATATTAATCGAATCCGGGACAGAACCATTGGGTTGCGATTAAGCATATACTCAAGTATCTACGGAGAACGAGAGACTATATGCTAGTGTATTCCGGTCATGACCTTGTTCCTAAAGAATACACAGATTCTGATTTTCAATAAGATCAGGATTCAAGAAAATCGACTTCAGGATCTGTTTTTACCCTTGGAGGTGGTGCCGTTGTGTGGAGGAGTATTAAGCAATCTTGCATTGCTGACTCGACCATGGAAGCCGAGTATGTGGCAGCCAGTGAGGCATCAAAGGAAGCGGTATGGCTCCGCAGGTTCCTTGGTGACCTTGAGGGCGTTCCTGGTATGGATAATTCTATGGTGCTCTACTGTGACAACAGTGCAACAGTAGCTAATACCAAGGATCCTAGGCATCATAAGAGGAGTAAGCACATTGACAGAATATATCACATCATCAGAGGCTTTGTTGAGAGTGGAAATGTGACGGTTTGCAAAATCGCATCAGAGGACAATCTTGCTGACCCGTTCACGAAGACTTTGGTGGCCAAAAGATTCGAAGAACACGTTGAAGGCATGGGGATGCGTAATATGTCACATTTACTCGCTTAGGGCAAGTGGGAGATTGTTGAGATCTAAATGTGCCCTAAGGATAGAAAATCAATATTAGAGGTTTTCTGTAAATATGACATTTTGATATTAATAAGAGAAGGTTATTCATGTTTAATAAGTTGTGTCCTATTTTCTTTCATTTGTTGATTGTATGGTTATTTTGAGCAAACATAAAATAATCTTTGGTTGTTGGTAATATATCGGATTACTATATGTATACGGGCTATACATAGAAGACGTGGTAATTTGATAACAGTCTAAATAAATAGTCCACAATCGATAGAATAAACTTTGGGGATCTTATTCATGATAAAATTGTAAAGGTTGTCTACTTCCTTGGAGGGATGGTTTGTCTTGACCATCGGATAGGTTCCGAGTAGAAACTTTAATGTATACTAGTATTGAGGTATGACATTGGACTGGACCTAAAGTGTTAATTGATTCGGTTTAATAATTCCGTTTATAAGAATCAATGGCACTTTGATTATCATCCTGCATTAATCTTAATCCTGAAATGATTACTTGAGTTTGTATCCATGACTTATGTACTTTAATGCACTACAGGTGAGACACTGTTAATTCATGGTCAATATACTTGTGTTTTGGGTGCATGACTTATAGATGGAGAAATCAAAATTCATAGATACGGAATCCATAGCTATCTTAACGATAGTAAATGTTATCTACTTAAAGGCATTATTCGGGGATTGAAAGATAGTATAACAAGATATTGATCATCGGTTTACTTTGTGTTCTCTGGTGGTTTACCAATTGTATGGTTTTATAATTGGTAATTCTATCAATAGAGAATAATGAAACTTTAAGTTAAAATGATCGAAAAGGTAAAACGAAAAAGTCCTTAATTCAATCATGGATAACATATGGGGATTAAGCAAGCGATGAATAAATCATGGAAGAAGCGCTACGTTAGAGAGCTTTTGTAATACGGTATGTAAACAGGAGTTCAGCTTCAAACTTTAGTGGAATAGTATTGAAGTTGATAATTGATGAATAATTAATCTGGGATTAATTTTTCACAATTATAAGAGCCTCTTTACATATTTCCATTGGGTCCCTCTATTTGTGACGCCCCGACAATCCACGTAGGGCCGACTACGTAGACGTGGGCCATTACTATACTTACTTAACTTACTTCCTAGTTTCTAATACGTGAACTTTCAGAAAAATTTCAGAATAAATTTTTTTTTTCTCATAACATAATTAAACTTGCTCATCTGGGTCAACTTCTCCATGCCTACCCATTACTTGCTGAGCCGATTAAAGGTAACATAAAACCTTTGAAACATTCCATACATAACATGGTACATATAACTTAGTCATACATGTACTAGTTCGTAATTTAAAGAGTTGCGGAAAAATTTGCGTAGGGGTATCCCGCACCGCCCTTCACTTGCTGCATCGTCTCCATGGCCCACCAAATAAAGCTGCAGGCATCTTACCTATAGTATGAAATATACAATGAGCTTTCGCCCAGCAAGTACAAACATAATCTCACAAAACATTTCAAACATCTTAAAACATGCCAATCATCATGTAACTTATGCATAACCATTTATGATTGATTGAATGTCTTATACTTCATTATAGACTTAATTTTTAACTCATTATCTTGTCTCAACATGTGGGCCCATAGTGTACGTACCAAAAGCGCGCAGCCTCCAGACAAAACTAGGGTTTGCAAGGCCCTAACAGTTCTGGGAATTATAACTTGACCCTTCACGATCACGGAAGGTAAATATCACAATTGAAACATATAGCCTCCACGATCACGGGAGGTTGGTACGACACCTTACTTGATTTATCTTACCATGTGATTCAACATTAGTGAACATGCCTCATGATGTCACTATGTCATATCATACCTAACACTTGTCATAACATGACATTTTTTTTTTGATACCGTGGCATTTTTGGTTACTTAGGATAACCAAATGGGATACCACTATTGGGTCTTGGTAACCCAATAGGACATTAACCTAATTATGATTGGGCTTACACCCAGGATTACTAATAGTAACCTAAAAGGATACTATTTAAATATAACTAACCAAAATTTGTATTAAGTAATCAAACAATATACTATTTGATTGTTTTTAAGGTTTGGTGCCCTAAGGTTACATTTAGTAACCGAATGAGATACCATGTTAGTAGGGGGCATGTAACTAGGGATAACGTTAAATGTTGGTTAGAATACCAACATTTAATGTAATGATTTATGGTAAGATAGGATGATTCTTATCTTACGTCCTTTTTGAAAACAAGAAAGTAACCTGTTGTTGCAATTCGTTGGAGCAACAAACCCCAGCTCTAGTATAACCAATAAGTACAACTCCGCCTACAGCATAGGCTAATTGTTTTACTGATTGCATGTTTTTAAAAACTCATGCACTTATGTATGTGATGCATATGATTATGTTTTATTAATGTGACATCATAAAACATGTTCACTAATGATAATTTATATGGCAAGAGTAAGATTAAGTTTCAAGTAAAAGACTGTTTTTAAGAAACTATTTTCAAGAAAATGTTTTCAAGTAAGATGTTAAGCAAGTTTAAACGTGTCCTACCGACCTGCACTAGGTCAGGGTTGGTTCATGGTTTGAGTTGGATTGGACTGGCCGCCCCAACCATTCCATGACTGCGCACCACGGTACGTACACTTATAATAAGTAAGGGCCTAAAAATATGCTAACAAAAGAAAGCATAATGAAGGATAATTGGTTTATGCATTGTAAGTTTCATATTGTTTTTGCGGGTTAATAGTTGTACTTGCTGAGCGAAAGCTCGCAACTTACGTTTATGCTGTAGGTAAGCTCCCTATTGGCAATACTTGATACAAGACGGTGGGGCATGACTGGGCTAACTGTGAAACTACGGGTTGGAACCACTACGCGTTTTGTGTTCAAATATATGAAATTATTATTTAGTTTAATCAGTTGTATATTAAAATAAGTTTAATACTTTAATACTCAAATAAGTACGTATATATGTTTATAAGAAATTATATGGTCGAGTTACCTTTATAATTGTTTAAAAAAATATATATTCCGTATTTTCCGCTAGTTAAGTAAGTGTCAGTATTTATGTAAGATAAGTACAGTAACGGCCTACGTAAGGCGGGTCGTTACAATTTCAAGCCACCTCACCTAGATTTAATTTCTTTTCTAGATTTATTTTTATTTCCAAAATTGCATATTAGTCCTTAAAAGTAAAGTATTTGCTTAAAAATCCAATGAGGTGGCTGGCCATTAGGGTTTGTCTTGGAGGCTAAGTAATCTTGCAATGTTATCTACTTAATACTTTCTTAATTTCCTAAAAATCCATAAATTCATATAATTATCCCAAGATGAGGTATCCTCCCATTAGGGTCCCGTTTGGCTTTCCTCCTAAAATGCAGTCTATTTTCATACTAATGCAGATATTACAAATACTGCTTTCACTAATAACAGTACTGTCATATTGGACTGCAGTCCAAAATTCATCTACGTATTAATGGACTGCGTATGGATTTTTCTTATGACTTAAAGCTACTTAGCCCTTATTTTCCTAAATAATGTGCTTGATTTTTCTAGAGTGGTCTTGAACCTAATTCTTACTATTTCATCTGTGATGATGGTTTTTCGCAGTATAATTTCCATACCGCTTGCTATACTGCAGTGCCGTCGTAATCATGTCTTGAGTCATTCTGGTCAAACGTTGACCAGAATAAAATCATAAATTTTTATTCTGCCTTTTTCCTCAAAAGGCCTTCTGCTTGGCTAAGCAACCTATTATTGAGTCTTATAAAGCTATAAGGACTCACACAAAATCTGATAAAAATCAGATCAGGCATTTTGTAAATACTTATATAGTACAACTTAAATTCCTTCAATAGGAAATCGTAACTTCATAAAACGTTGATTATTACACAAAGATAGTAGGAATTTGTCCCCATCCTACATGCTCCCAAATGCTTCTTCCTACACTTCGCGCACATGGGATAATTGTTACCACCATTAGCTTGGTTGTTTTTTTTTTTTTAGGGTAGTTTCTTTGTTGACCCTGATTGTAAACATTTCCCTTCCTTTTGTTACTCCCGAACTGCTTTGAATTCTGATCAAAATTACTAATCTGGCCCTTAAGTGGAAATCCTGATTCTGCTTAGACTGCGACTGCTTCAACATAGCCCTCTCTTCCTTCTTGGCTTTGAAAATATGAGCCCTCGTCTCCTTGTCCTGGTTGATCCAATACTCTACTCTTATAGCTCGACTTATACAGTCAACTACAATGGCTGGAGGGCTACTACCAGCACTTACTTACTTGGCAATATCTATGTGAAACATCTTCATCATTCTCCTTACCTTCTCTGTTTCGTTAAGAACGAGTTCCAGACACAAACGAGCTAGCTGTTCAGATTTTTTGACAGTTTCCAGTACTGTCTTGACCCTTGCTTCATACTGTTAAACTCATCTTGTTGAGCTGCGAGGGTTTCTCTATTGTAGTACATCCCTCTGAATTCGGTTACAAACTCCTGCCAACTCATGTTCGCAACATTTTCTACGCATCTGAACTGTCATCCACCAATGGTGTGCGTACTTCTTGAGTGCAAAGAAAGCACAAAGGACCTTTTCTTACTCTGTGAGTCCCATAAAATCCAAAATTACATGGATGTCGATAAGCCAGTTATCGGCTTCTATTAGGTTGGTAGGTCCCTCAAATTCTGGCACCTTCATATGCCTAAATCGCTCATACAGCAAGTCTTCCCGAACCATATGTAACGCCCCGACCTACCTAGGGCCATTACGGTTACTTACTTAACTTAAATAATTAACTTTGCAATGACCCGATTTCGAGGGGTCGTTACCTTACTGTTTACCTTACTTACTCGAACATACTTCATTTTAAAACTTAATATTGTTTTATGTAAAGATACGGAAATGTTTTTTTATTTTTTTACTCAATTTAAAACTTAACTTATACTTATACTTATTTATATGTACTCACTTGAGTACCGAGCTTTAAAACCACATTTTAACAAATCATACTAGTTATCATATACTAGTATCCTCGACTTATCATAACATAATACAAACACATTTTACATAACATCTTTTCCAAAACCCGTGGTGGTGTCCAACCCAAATTTCACAGTCTGCAGTGCCATCTCTCCACAGTCTTGCATCAAGCATTGCCGGTAGGTTGCTTACCTACAGAATGAACGTAAGTTATGAGCTTATGCTCAGTAAGTACAACTTTCTATTCCGTAAAACACTTTTAATAAAAGAATGTATGAACCGATTATGCCATGGAGTGATTGGGGCGGCCAGTCTAATCCAACTCAAACCATGAACCAAACCGTTTAACATGGAGTGGTTGGGGCAACCAATCCAATACAACTCAAACAATGGACCAAACCGTTTAAACCCGTCCTCGTGGCAAGTTCGTATGACACAAGAAAACTGACTTGTGTTATCTTGTTACATGAAAACTTGTTCTTGGTTGATTATACTTGAAAACTTAAATCTTAAATGTTTCTTACTTGAAAACTTAATCTCGTTCTCATCATATTATTTATTATTAGTGAACATGCTTTCATGATGTCATAATAATTAAACATAAAACATAAAACATAAAACATAAAGCATAAAACACAAAACATATGTACATCATATAAATCAATGCATGAATTTTTGAAAAACATGCAATGCAATAAAAACATTTTGCCCATGCTGTAGGCGGAGTCGTACTTACAAGTCGTCCTTGTAACGCCCCGACAATCCATGTAGGGCCGACTACGTAGACGTGAGCTGTTACTTTTCTTACTTAACTTATTTCTTAGTTTCTTTCACTTGAACTTGAAGGAATTTTCAGAAATTTTTTTTTTCTCATAACATAATTAAACTTGTCCATATGGGTAAACTTCATCATGCCTACCCATTACTTGTTAAACCGATTAAAGGGTCACACATAACCTTTTAACCCGGACTCTTGAAACATTACATACGTAACTTGGTACATACTACTGAATCATACTTGTACTAGTTAATAATTTAAAGAGTTGCGGAAAAATCTGCGTAGTGGTATCCCACACCGCCCTTCACTTGCTGCATCGTCTCCATGGCCCACCAAATAAAGCTGCAGGTATCTTACCTACAGTATGAAATATACTGATGAGCTTTCGCCCAACAAGTACAAACATAATCTCACAAAAACATAACAAACATCATATAATTTATGCGTGATCTATTTATGATTGATTATGAATGTCTCATGCTCCATTATAAACTTGAACTTATTATCTTTCTTAACATGTGGGCCCATAGTGTACGTACCAAAAGCGCACAGCCTCCAGACAAAGTTAGGGTTTGCAAGGCCCTAAACAGTTCTGGGAATCATAAACATAACCCTTCACGATCTGGTGGAAGGTTGATTATCATTATACCCTCACGCATCAACGAGAGGTTGATAATCTTAAACTTGAACTTGAAACATGTATCCTCCACCTGGCGGGAGGTTAGTACGACACCTTACTTGACTTGGTTTAGTCTTAGTCTTGTCTATTTCAAGGCTAAGAATCTTTAATTGTGATCTTATTAATCAAGATGCACATGAGACATAAACATGGTATAACCATAAATCATGGCATGACTTAATACATCATGACTTATCGTGACTTATCATGACTTAACATAGCTTAATATGTCATAACATAACTTAACATAGCTTTACATGACATGGCATAGCGTAACATGGCATAACATAGCATAGCATGACATAACATGATATTTATGGAACATGTTATATATTTAAAAATAGCTTACTATTTTCCATATTGTAGGTGAGGTTTGTACTTACCTCGTATATTATGTCTTTTGTTGTATTGTTCCAAGTCTGGTTGCAATAACATGCCTCTTTCTGCTATTACAAAGGACATAGGGTAAGGTGTTGGTGACCTAACCTACATGCATACATAGTCTTAGTTGTATGTCCCCTATAAAATATCTTATTTGGTTACAATAAGTAACCTTTGGTGTGATAACCTTGGTCAAACTTGATCAACCAAAGTCAACATTTTGGTCAACTATGGTCAACCCTCTATGGGTAAAACTTGGGCTTTGGGGGTCAAGCCCAATAACTCGAGTATCCTTCCCGGTTACCATCCGTTACTAGCTTGCTACTTATCTTTGGCTTTTGAAAAAAAATCCATTTTTCCGTTGTCTTGGAAAATTTGTTAATTAAGTTGAAAAATCCTTTACTTAACTTATAAAAATTCATGGTTCTCAAAGTGGGGTCTTATAAAAATTGTTGAGGGCTGAAAACTGTCATTGGAACAGTTTTCACAGTCAAAGCATTGGGGTTTGGTGAAAAATACAGTTTTTCTGCATTGTTTTTAAAAAATCCTGTGCAGGAATTTCCTGTTTCCTGCACGGTTTTTAGAAATCCGTTTCTATTTAAAAATATGGATTGAATTTGAAAAATTTGTCTGCATAAAAGTTTTAAATCTCAAAAAATCCTATAACTTTCGTGTTTTAAGGAAAACCCAGTTCGGACTCTAACGTGCCCTTATTCCTTGTTGAACTCACCTGGCCGTGCATGAATCTTGGGCACGGTCAGGCTCGGATTTGCATAAAAACCGAGGCCGTTGGAGCCTTATTTTGGAAAACTATCCATGCTTCCCCCTAAGAAAAACCCTTCTCTACAACTTTTATGTTTTACGTTTTTCTCAATTCGGCCTCTAAAGGCCTCAAATTTCACTTTCCATAAAACTGGCCAGTTTGTATCCGAACTAGCAGTTTTTGTTCTTAAATTCATTTTACGTCCTATTTCGCGCAATCTAACTCAACCGAACACGCGGGAGCCTAGAAAACAGACATGCAGCATTTTCTAATGTCCCACCTCAACATTCATGTGACCCGATCATGTCCATGCAAACCACCAACGAAAATGCACCACCTAGGGTTTGCATGGTTCTAGATTCATTCAAACCATTCTATCCATGTCTTATTCTAGCAACCTAACATACCATTCTTAATCATGCTTGAACATATTTGGGGGACATACAACTCATCAAACATCTAGCATGCAACCCTATTGATCAAGCATCCAATCACATAGGCATGTATATCATAAAAATCATACTAGCATAAGCACCTAACCATGCATAATTGAAATTTAAACCACCTTAAGCACCTATATCAAGCACTACCTAACAAATCCAAATTAGGGTATGAAATTAAATGAGCTTATACTCTTACATCCCTTGCTTGGAAATACACTTAAATTTCCAAATTTAAAGCTCAATTTAAAAGGTTAGGGTCAAGGATGATTACCTTGATTCCACTCAAGAATTTGGTTGGGTTTGATCCAAAATTTCTCCTCCTTGGCTCCACCAAGAACCGGCCTCCCTAGGCTAGTTTGGTCCCAAATTTTTCAGCCACCCTTACACCAAACTCCGGCCACCACTAGACTCAAAATCCGGCCAAATCTTATCTTTCCTCTTCCTTTCTTCTTCCTTCCCCATAACCGGCCTCTTGGCCAAAATGGGTCTCCAAAATTTTTTCAAACTTTTGTTTGGTGTTCTAGCTAAAAATCCGACCACCCCTAATCTTTTTCCTCTTGGTTTTGCTAAATTTTCTTTCTTCCTGTCCTTCCTAGAGTTCGGATTTTAGGGGAAAATGGTGAGGGAAAATTTTGCCATAATTTTGGAGCATTTCCACATTTTTTGTGAACAAAAACAGCCCCCCCCCCCACCTCTATTTAAAGGTTTTTTGAACTTTTTAAAATTGCTAAAAGTCCTTGAACTAGGATTTAATTATTTTTCTAAAATTGCATATTGGTCCTTGTAGCAAAAATATTTGCTAATTAGTCCCTACATGTGGTGGCCGGCCATTGCTTGTCTTGGAGCCCAAGTTTTGCTTACCTCATCATGATGACATCATGCTTACATCACCTTGATGACATCATGTTTACATCACCTTGATGATATCATCTTGCTTACATCATGCTTACATCATCATTGCTAATTTTTCCAAAAATTGCACTTTTGCCCCTAAAGATAAAATATTTGCAATTTAGTCCCTGCGGGTGATCGGCTAATGTAGTGCTACTTGACTTCCAATTCTTGCATAATTATCCACTTGATTCCAAGAATCCATTAATATAATTATGCAATCCATTTCCTTATTAATTTTGATAATATCAATACTATTTCGTCTTAAAACAGTATTATCATACTGAATTGTAGTCCAAAATCCATCTGCATAAAATTGGACTACGTATAAATTTTTCTTATGACTTAGAGCTACTTAGCCCTTAGTGCTCCAAATATTGTGCTTGATTTTTCTAGGGTGGTCTTATAGCTTATTCTTGCTTATTCGTCCGTAAAGACGGTTTCCGCAGTATAATTTTCATACTGTTTTAATTACACTGTAGTATCATCTTAGTCAACTTTGGTCAACCTAAAGTCAACCTTGGTCAAACCTTGACCGGAATAAAAATCAAAATTCTTATTTTGCCCTTTTCTCCAAAAGGTCTCATATTTGCCTAAGCAAACTATTATTGAGTCTCGTAGCTAATTAAACGAGAACTCAAACATATACTATTATTCCATGAGCTTATATCTACTTACATAATTCAAACTTAGATCCTTCTTGTATCTAAGGAAATCTCAAGTCATCAAAATTTCGGGTTGTTACATTCTACCCTCCTTGAAAAATTTTCGTCTTCGAAAATTCGAATAATTCTTAGTGGCTTTTCTTCAAATCCACTACCAATCCATAGTAACTGGTTCATGTTCCCATTTTAATACTTAATGGGATCATGTCTTTTGTATAGAACCATAATCTTTTTTCAATATCCTCATAATTCATATTCTTATCATCATACTTTCATGCTTACTTTCATCCTTATCATCATACTTTCATTCTTTCACACTGCATAACCTTATCATCATACTTTCATCCTTTCACACTGCATCACAAAAACTTTTTATATAAAATTTCTTAGCAAGTATATCATATAACTTGCCATATTTGAAAAGCATATTTAACCTTTCCATACTTGAAAAACATATTGTATCTTATATTTAAGATACTTCTCTTTAACTTAAATTGAGGGCTCAGCGAAAATATCATATTGAAAAATATTTTTCTTTCAATTTAGCTGAAGCTGAGGACCCTCTGGTACAATGTTAATCTTGTGCTATTAGAACCCTTAACTTTTCATGATGGCCCCTTTCTTGGAACTTTGTTCCTCAAGGTTTTCTGGCCTTTTTCATAAACATAACATGGGTTGATTCTAATAAGCATAAGATCAAGCACTATACTTAAAAATAACTTCTTTGAATCTTTTCCAAGTTAATCATGGAAAACAATAATAAATAGTATTATTAGAAACATTTTTCGTAACATAATATTGTTCGAGTGATGCAGTGAAAGATATCCTCATATCAACTAGCTACTTGTTAGCTAGTAGAAGCTTCTCTTTTGCTTTCAATATTTCCTTTATAACACAAAGGCATAATCATAGCTCTTATAAATATTTAAAACTTACTATCATTACATAATTTCCATTACTTAAAAGGTTGTTGCTATCGGTCTCAACCTCATTAACTTATCATCAAATCTCCTGGTCATCATTATTATCATAACCTAATAAATTGTTGTTGGTAGCACATTGCTTATTTGCTACCCTCAAACTAAGGCATCATCGAAATTTTCCCCGTATCTAATAATACTCTTATGGGGCAAAAGTTTCACAATCAGGAAACTTAACTTCCATGATATTGATCCATTCCTTAGAATGAAAAATTCCTTGTTACCATCATACCAAGGTAAAGCGATAGGCTATACGATCTCGAAGCCTATTCATTTCCTTATTGCTATTCTAGCAATCATAACTTAGCTACTACAGTTGCAAAATTAAGCTCTTGCAAAAATTTGGTTCGTTCATATGCATGGCGAACCATCTTCCAATTCTAGTTCCTAATTCCTCATATTTCTAATACCCATTTTTTCCTTTTATATCTTATCATGTCCTATCTTGGAAACATCATAACTTATCATGATCTCTTCATATCCCATCGCAAGCTTATCCATTACGTATCATGGTAAATTTCAGGATCGAAGTAATGCATCCCAAAAATCAGAAGTATCACAGGTATCATCTTCCGTCCGACCATTGATGAGATATGCACATTACATAAGCAATATCTTAACTAATTCTAATCAAAGGAAAATAACTTAACTTACTTGGGCACTTGCGGAAACGATGTGAAGCAAAGTGAGGTAGGCTGGCAGGATACCGCTCTGATACCACCTTGTAACGCCCCGAAAATCCACGTAGGGCCGACTACGTAGACGTGAGCCGTTACTTTTCTTACTTAACTTATTTCTTAGTTTCTTTCACTTGAACTTGAAGGAATTTTCAGAAATTTTTTTTTTTCTCATAACATAATTAAACTTGTCCATATGGGTAAACTTCACCATGCCTACCCATTACTTGTTAAACCGATTAAAGCGTCACACATAACCTTTTAAACCGGAATCTTGAAACATTACATATGTAACTTGGTACATACTACTGAATCATACTTGTACTAGTTAATAATCTAAAGAGTTGCGGAAAAATCTGCGTAGTGGTATCCCACACCGCCCTTCACTTGCTGCATCGTCTCCATGGCCCACCAAATAAAGCTGTAGGTATCTTACCTACAGTATGAAATATACTGATGAGCTTTCGCCCAGCAAGTACAAACATAATCTCACAAAAACATAACAAACATCATATAATTTATGCGTGATCCATTTATGATTGATTATGAATGTCTTATGCTCCATTATAAACTTGAACTTATTATCTTTTTTAACATGTGGGCCCATAGTGTACGTACCAAAAGCGCGCAGCCTCCAGACAAAGTTAGGGTTTGCAAGGCCCTAAACAGTTCTGGAAATCATAAACATAACCCTTCACGATCTGGTGGAAGGTTGATTATCATTATACCCTCACGCATCAATGAGAGGTTGATAATCATAAACTTGAACTTGAAACATGTATCCTCCACCTAGCGGGAGGTTGGTACGACACCTTACTTGACTTGGTTTAGTCTTAGTCTTATATATTTCAAGGCTAAGAATCTTTAATTGTGATCTTATTAATCAAGATGCACATTAGACATAAACATGGCATAACCATAAATCATGGCATGACTTAATACATCATGCCTTATCGTGACTTATCATGACTTAACATAGCTTAATATGTCATAACATAGCTTAACATAGCTTAACATAGCTTTACATGACATGGCATAGCATAACATGGCATAACATAGCATAGCATGACATAACATGACATATATGGAACATGTTATATATTTAAAAATAGCTTACTATTTTCCATACTGTAGGTGAGGTTTGTACCTACCTCGTATATTATGTCTTTTGTTGTATTATTCCAAGTCTGGTTGCAATAACATGCCTCTTTCTGCTATTACAAAGGACATAGGGTAAGGATCTCTAGTCATAATCGTAAAATGTTGATGACCTAACCAACATACATACATAGTCTTAGTTGTATGTCCCCTATAAAATATCTTATTTGGTTACAATAAGTAACCTTTGGTGTGATAATCTTGGTCAAACTTGGTCAACCAAAGTCAACATTTTGGTCAACTATGGTCAACCCTCTATGGGTCAAACTTGGGCTTTGGGGGTCAGGCCCAATGACTCAAGTATCCTTCCCGGTTACCATCCGTTACTAGCTTGCTACTTATCTTTGGCTTTTAAAAAAAATCCATTTTTCCGTTGTCTTGGAAAATTTGGTGAATTAAGTTCAAAAATCCTTTACTTAACTTATAAAAATTCATGGTTCTCAAAGTGGGGTCTTATAAAAATTGTTGAGGGCTGAAAACTGCCATTGTAACAGTTTTCACAGTCAAAGCATTGGGGTTTGGTGAAAAATACAGTTTTTCTGCATTGTTTTTAAAAAATCCTGTGCAGAAATTTCTTGTTTCCTGCACGGTTCTTAGAAATCCGTTTCTATTTAAAAATATGGATTGAATTTTAAAAATTTGTCTTCACAAAAGTTTTAGATCTCGAAAAATCATATAACTTTCGTGTTTTGAGGAAAACCCAGTTCGGACTCTAACGTGCCCTTATTCCTTGTTGAACTCACCTGGCCGTGCATGAATCCTGGGCACGGTCAGGCTCGGATTTGGATAAAAACCGAGGCCGTTGGAGCCTTATTTTGGAAAATTGTCCACGGTTTCCCCTAGGAAAAACCCTTCTCTACAACTTTTATGTTTTACGCTTTTCCCAATTCGGCCTCTAAAGGCCTCAAATTTCACTTTCCATAAAGCTGGCCAGTTTGTACCCGAACTGGCAGTTTTTGTTCTTAAGTTCATTTTACGTTCTATTTCGCTCAATCTAACTCAACCGAACTTGCGGGAGCCTAGAAAGCAGACTTGCATTGTTTTCTAACATCCCACTTCAACATTCATGTGACCCGATCATGTCCATGCAAACCACCGATGAAAATGCACCACCTAGGGTTTGCATGGTTCTAGATTCATTCAAACCATTCCATCCATGTCTTATTCTAGCAACCTAACATACCATTCTTAATCATGCTTGAACATATGTGGGGGACATATAATTCATCAAACATCTAGCATGCAACCCTATTGATCAAGCATCCAATCACATAGGCATGTATATCATAAAAATCATACTAGCATAAGCACCTAACCATGCATAATTGAAATCTAAACCACCTTAAGCACCTATATCAAGCACTACCTAACAAATCCAAATTAGGCCATGAAATTAAATGAGCTTATACTCTTACATCCCTTGCTTGGAAATACACTTAAATTTCCAAATTTAAAGCTCAATTTAAAAGGTTAGGGTCAAGGATGATTACCTTGATTCCACTCAAGGATTTGGTTGGGTTTGATCCAAAATTTCTCCTCCTTGGCTCCACCAAGAACCGGCCTCCCTAGGCTAGTTTGGTCCCAAATTTTTCAGCCACCCTTGCACCAAACTCCGACCACCACTAGACTCAAAATCCGGCCAAATCTTATCTTTCCTCTTCCTTTCTTCTTCCTTCCCCATAACCGGCCTCTTGGCCAAAATGGGTCTCCAAAATTTTTTCAAACTTTTGTTTGGTGTTCTAGCTAAAAATCCGACCACCCCTAATCTTTTTCCTCTTGGTTTTGCTAAATTTTCTTTCTTTCTTTCCTTCCTAGAGTTCAGATTTTAGGGGAAAATGGTGAGGGAAAATTTTGCCATAATTTTGGAGCATTTCCACATTTTTTGTGAACAAAAACAGCCCCCCCCCCCCCCCCCCCCCTTCACCTCTATTTATAGGCTTTTTGAACTTTTCAAAATTGCTAAAACGTCCTTGAACTAGGATTTAATTATTTTTCTAAAATTGCATATTGGTCCTTGTAGCAAAAATATTTGCTAATTAGTCCCTACATGTGGTGGCCGGCCATTGCTTGTCTTGGAGCCCAAGTTTTGCTTACCTCATCATGGTGACATCATGCTTACATCACCTTGATGACATCATGCTTACATCACCTTGATGACATCATGCTTACATCACCTTGATGACATCATCTTGCTTACATCATGCTTACATCATCTTTGCTAACTTTTCCAAAAATTACACTTTTGCCCCTAAAGATAAAATATTTGCAATTTAGTCCCTGCGGGTGATCGGCTAATGTAGTGCTACTTGACTTCCCATTCTTGCATAATTATCCACTTGATTCCAAGAATCCATTAATATAATTATGCAATCCATTTCCTTATTAATTTTGATAATATCAATACTGTTTTGTCCTAAAACAGTATTATCATACTGAATTGTAGTCCAAAATCCATCTGCATAAAATTGGACTACGTATAAATTTTTCTTATGACTTAGAGCTACATAGCCCTTAGTGCTCCAAATATTGTGCTTGATTTTTCTAGGGTGGTCTCATAGCTTATTCTTGCTTATTCGTCCGTAAAGACGGTTTCCGCAGTATAATTTCCATACTGTTTTAATTACACTGCAGTATCATCTTAGTCAACTTTGGTTAACCTTGGTCAAACCTTGACCGGAATAAAAATCAAAATTCCTATTTTGCCCTTTTCTCCAAAAGGTCTCATATTTGCTTAAGCAAATTATTGTTGAGTCTCGTAGCTAATTAAACGAGAACTCAAACATATACTATTATTCCATAAGCTTATATCTACTTACATAATTCAGACTTAGATCCTTCTTGTATCTAAGGAAATCTCAAGTCATCAAAATTTCAGGTTGTTACAGTCCTATGCTCTTGGTCTATCGTTCTAATCAAGGCACGACAACATGTCATATTCCTGTTTAAAACAGGGCGTAAGATAAGAGTCGTTCTATCTTATTATAAACCATAACATACTAGGTCGGTATCCAATCCGATTACCTTTGGTAATCATAGATACAAATCCTACCATAGTAAATCGGTATCCTATCCGATTACCATTGATACCTTAACATAGTAAACTGGTATCCTATTCAGTTACTATTGGTAATCATGGATACAGGCCCTAACATAATAAAGCGGTTTCCCATCCGATTATCATTGGTAACCATAAACATAAAGCCCAACATAGTAAATCGGTATACTATCTGATTACTATTTGTTATAGATTTGTTATTATATTCGTATGTAACTTAGTGTATTTTTCTTTCTTAAAAAAATATCTTGTTTACTTGAAATGTAAATTAAGTATTTCTTACCATAATACTTGAGATTTCCTTTTTGAAACCATTTTCATAAAATTTTAGTCTCTTTTTAAAGAGATCATAAAACCTTAAAAACTACTTTTAAAACATCCTTTTAATTTTACTGGAATGCATGTGTGTAGGAAATTTCCTGTACCATGCACAGTTTTGAAAATCCAGTGCAGGAATTTCCTGTACCCTGTACAGTTTTGAAAATCCCATTTTATCTTTAAATTGGTTTAGAATTAGGGAAAACTTTCTTCACAGAAGTTGTAGATCTCATCGAAACCTACAACTGTTGTCACTTAATCAAAACTTAAATATGCCTTTAACTTACTCATTTTTCTCTTTGAAATAATTCTGGCCGTGTACACTTTCGGTACTGACCAGTCTCAGACTTTATAAAAACAGAGGCCTTTGGAGCCTTATTTTTAGAACCCATTTGCCTTGTCCCCTAGGATTTTCCATTTTCTACAACTTTTCAGTTTTGACTTTTTCTAAATTCGGCCTCTAATGGCCTCAAAATTCAGTTTCCAGAAAACTGTTCAGGTAAATCCGAAAATTTGCAGTTTTCATTTTTTGTTGGTTTTTGCTTAAAAATCCATGCACCCTACCTCAAACGGGCAAAGCCGTGAGCCTACGTCAATATGCAGCGTGTCGGATTCGTTCTTAACATTCCATAACTTACTTATTTATCTTCATGAAAAACACAACATTTGATAACTTTCTAGTTTACCAAATTGTGTTTTTAGGTTAAATTCCATAACCATCATACTTAGATTATCCACATAACCATCATTTACAAACCATCCATATTCAAACATGTGAAAGCATATTCACAAATACTTGGTGAGCAATCATGACCATAAACTCATTCTAGAGCATAACAATCAAACCTATGCTTAGCTCTATCAACCAAATCACCATAAGCATAGATCTAGCATAACCTATCATCAAAAACCATAACATAAAAAGTATGAACTTATGCTCTTACAATCCATTGCTTGAAAAACACATAAATCTCATAAACCAAACTTAATGAAATTCTTAGTTGCTACTCTAGCAATTGTCTTGCAAATCGACTACTAAAGTTACAAGATTAGGCACTTGCAGAATTTGGTTTGGTCCCACACGCTGGTGAACCATCTTCTAGTTCCTAATTCATCACAAGAAATGATATTGTTATATTTCTAATACACATTCTTTCATTCATATGTCATGTCATATCGAAGAAACATCATAACTTATCATACCATGTAAGAGATCCATCATGATCTCATCATATCATATCATAAATATATCATAAGCTTGTCATAAGGAATAGCACTTAGTTAAACCATAACATGTTCATATTTACATTTCATAGTGTTTGTTTTGTTTTTCATTTTTTTTACACCATACAAAAAGAGTGTAGTCTTCCGGCAGTGTCTAACACTTGTTCGGTACATGTCAGGCCTAATATATACAATATCAAAATGGAAGTGTCTACCACTTTACCATCATACAATATGTACAACATAAGATCAAAAAGCTCAAAAGATCAAAAACTCGGATATGGGCAAACTACTCTGATGAGATGTAAGAGAAGACTATGGAATCGATATCCTCATCATCGTCGTTGTCACCAAACAGGATCTCCTCTAGATCGTCCTCCTCTTCCTCCTCCTCGTCACCTTCCTCATCATCACTGGCGATGATAATTACTGGAGGATTCTCCATGTTTTCCTCAGGGGTCAACCGGATGATCAGTCGGGTTCATTTCGGCATCCTCTTCATGTGGACGAATCCCCTGGATGGGTAAAACTAGAATAGGCTCTTCTGGCACGAGTAAACCTCCATGGTAAGCTGGTCCTCCGACACCTGCATCATTAATAGGTATAAGGGGATGATCATCGTCGGCAGCAGGAGAAGAAGGGGATAATCATCATCATCTTCGGGTGCCTGGGCTCCTGCAGCAGCCTGTACCGTATAAGCCATCACCTTAGCACCTATAATGGCTTCAATCATTATGTCCAAAGTCATATCGATCGTTGCTGGTGGTGTGAACTGCATGACCTCAGGAGGTAGTCCATTTCTGAGAATGTGAATAGCCTGTATCATGGTTCTATCCTGCAGGATATATGGTAGCATGGCATCTCTAAGCCGCTAGCAATAATGGCCCATAGACTCGTTCGGATAAGCACGCCAAGCTGCAACATTGTTGATGTATCGTTCCATGTACATATCGCAGTATATCTCGGGGTCGCGATAATACATATGAGGTACCTCACCAAGCAGTGGTCCAAATCTCAGAGTAATCAGGGTTCTAAAGTTTGTCCAAGTGTTCTTAGGAACGTTGGGGTTCCCTATGTTGAGCCACCATGCACGGGCCTCTACGACCAGGCGTCAGCTGGCAAGCATGGCTTGTAGATGTGCCCCCATGTCGTGTAGCCACTCAGCTAATGCTGCCACTTCCTGAGTCCCATTAAAGATGCGTGGCTCCATACCCCAGAATGCCAACGAAGCCTCACGATCCTCTTCAATCTAACCCGTGTTTGGCACCAGGTTCATATCTATATCTATAATATTATAACCTTACATAGTTAGTATACATGTAATAAAGTAAGAAGATAATCTTACAAAAACTGTGGCCCTAGCATAGAACTGTGAAACCGGTTGGTAGGAACCAGCTTCGATACCAACTGTGGCAACCCACCTTATGTGGGTGCTACTTAATACTTAAACATACTCAAACTTAAACTTAAATTTAAACTTACTCTTATTTTTCGTAAAAATACCGAATTTTTTTTTCTTTTAAACTCAATTTAAAACTTAACTTAATCTCACACTTATATATATATATATATATATACTTAATTAAGTACTGAGTTCTCAAACCATCTTAACACATTTTACAAACCATGTTAATTACCATAGTAGCAAACGCAATTCCAATACTAAGTATTAGTACCATCATATCATTATAGCATAACACAAATACATTTTACAAAATACTTGGCGGTGTCCGACCCAAATTTCACAGTCCACCATGTCATTTCTCCATAGTCCTCATCATGCATTAGTGGTAGGTTGTTTAGCTACAACATGAACATAAGTTATGAGCTTTCGCTCAGCAAGTACAACTTCCTAAACCCGCAAAGTGATCTTAGCTAAAGAATGCATGAATCAATTATCCTTTCTTATGTTAACTTAGTTTTGGGCCCCTTACTTAACATGGGTGTACGTACCGTGGCGCGCAGTCATGGAGTGGTTGGGATGGTTAGCCCAATCCAACTCAAACCATGAACCAAACCCGCTCTTGTGGCAGGTCGGTACTACACAAGAAACCTTGCTTGATTTAATACATAAAAACTTGATCTAGATCTGATCATACTTGAAGACTTGAATCTTAATTGTTTCTTACTTGAAAACTTGAACTTGTTCTTGTCATGTAATTGATTGTTAGTGAGCATACATTCATGATGCCACGACAATAATGAAAATCAAAACATATAGCGTATGTGTGTCATATAAATCAATGCCTGATTATTTGGAAAACATGTAAAGTGGTAAAAATATTTTTGCCTATGCTGTAGGCGGGGTTGTACTTACAAGCTGTCATACGCTCTTGTTCTTGCATTCCGAAAAGCAAGGCAACATGTTATATTCCTATTTTTAGACAGAGCGTAAGAATTATTCTGCATTACTACATAACAATCCATAACATATTAAGTAAATAGTGAATAGGTCTCCAAACCAATTAATTATCTTCTTAGTCACTACCATCTCCAGTCATAGAATTGTTACTATACTCTTAAGTAACTTTGGTCTATTTTTTTTTCATTTGCTCAAAAATGCCTTGTTTACTTACAAAATATCTTAACTTCAAAAATTAAGCATTTCTTGATACAATACTTGAAATTGCATTTTATAATACATAGTATGTATTTAAGGTTTAAAAATCACTTGTGAAATTCAAATGGATTTAAACCTCTTACAAACTATTTTTGTAAAACCATAGTCCATTTTCAAAGGGGTCACAAAACCTTAAAAACTGATTTCAAAATATCCTTTTAATTGGATTGAATGTATATGTCCAGGAATTTCCTTTTTCATGAATAGTTTTGAAAATTTAGTTTTATCTTTTATTCGGTTTAGAATTTGGAAAGTTTTCTTCACGAAAGTTATAAATCTTGTCGAAATCTATAATTTTTGTTTCTTTCCTGAAGCTTAAATTTGTCTTTAACTTCCCCATTTTTCCCCTTGAAAGATTCTAGCTGTGTATATTACTTGGACTGATCAGTTTTGAAAACTAATGAAAACGGAGGCCTTTGGAGCCTTTTTTTCAAAAACAGTCCATGTTACCCGGTAGGATTTTCTGTATTCTACAACTTTGCAGTTATAACTTTGTTCAAATTCGGCCTTAAGGCTCAAAATTGAGTTATTAGAAAACTGTCCAAATTATTCTGAAAACTGACAGTTTATTTTTTTGTTGGTTCCAGTTTAAAAATCTGCACACACTACCTCGAACGGTCAAAGCCGTGAGCCAAGTCATCATGCAGCGTGTCTAGTTCATTTCTTAAAATTTAACCATTCACTTGTCTATTTACTTGAAGAACACAATATTAATAACTTACACTACAACAAAAGTGCTCATCAATAGCATTAAATGATAGCGGGTTTGAAAAAGTGTGATAATTAGTCCTTTTCAATGGGCGGGAATTTTTTGACCAAAAGCAAGACTAGCTTTCATTCGGCCAAAAAAAAAAGAGCGGGAGCAGCTTCCCTCTTTTTTTTTTTTTTTTTTTCAAGGTAAATATCAATAGTACTGCTTGGCTTTAGTAAATATGTGCCAGTCCTCCACATTATTCGGTGTAGGAGAGAGAAAGTAGAGAGAGAAACAGCTTGTGAGAGAAACTGGGAAGGAAAGGAGGGAGATTTATGGGGCTTTCTCCCACAATACTGCAAGTCAAAACCAGAGGGGCTTTCTCCCTCTGAACTTCCTTGCGTTTTCATCCATTGCAAAGCAATCCAAGTGTGTGAGTTGCCATTCCAGTTTTGAGGTATTTTTCTTCTCTGAAAATTTTATTGCTCAGAGTTATGCTTCAATTAGTTTACAGAGTTATCAAATTAGTCTCCTCTGTTTTTGTTTCTCTGCCCATCTCTGTTTCTTCCTCTATGTTTGTTTGGGTGTTTTCAGAATGAGAGGGATTTTTTTTTTTAATGAAAACGAGAATATTTTTTTCTTTGCTGTTCTGTAGATTCTTGGTTTCGTCTTTTTTTTTTTTTTTTTTTTTTTTTTGGTTTTGGTTTTTTCTATGAATTTTGGGTTTTGGGTATATGAAAATTTTGTTTGTTCTGTAACTTCTTCTTCCTTTTTGTTTTCATATTGGTTTTGGATTTCCAGTTTCAGAAAAATTTGATTTTTTTTGTTTTGTTTTTGTTTTTGTTGTTTTTTTGTTTCTGTAAAATAGGACGGTAATCACAAGAGGAGCACAACAGCAAGGGCAGCAACAAGAGCTACCCAATGAATGTTAAATGACAGGCTTTCTCCCTCTGAACTTCCTTACATTTTCATCCATTGCAAAGCAATCCAAGTGTGTGAGTTGCCATTCCAGTTTTGAGATATTTTTCTTCTCTGAGAATTTTGTTGGTCAGAGTTATGGTTCAATTAGTTTACAGAGTTATCGGATTAGTCTCATCTGTTTTTGTTTCTCTGCCCATCTCTTTTTCTTCCTCTGTGTTTGTTTGGGTGTTTTCAGAATGAGAGGTTTTTTTTTTTTTTTTTTCTTCTGTAAAATAAGAATCGGTAATCACAAGAGGAGCACAACAGCAAGGGCAGCAACAAGAGCTACCCAGTGAATGTTAAACGACTCAAACAAGTTAGCAAAGAGATCAGCAAAATATATAAAAATTTACATATTCATTGCATTTTGGTTCTTCTGTTCTATTGTTTGTTTCAGTACAAAAAAACAGGTGATGGCATATGCTTATGGGAAATTCTCAAATTGGTTCACATCATTAAGGAAAGAAGGATTATCAAATGTGATATAAATGCTAAAGGACTAGAAACTGACATAATTGTCGAATGTTTCAAACCAAAAGACTAGAAACTGATTAATTGTCAAACGTTTCAAACACAACAAAAAACTATTAGATGGTTTCCATATGTTTCAATCGGTCACTAGCAACTTAGTTTGTTTACTATTGTTATTATTATTATTATTTTGTTTTGGATATGATACTTTTTTAATATGCAAGTTTGATTAAAATGGCCAATCAAAAGAAGAGAAAGCTTTGCAAATTAGGAGGACAAGCAAAATCACATGAAGTAGACCCTGTAAATGCCCAAACGTTTACAGCACCATTACAACTACAACGAATGCTTGAGAAAAAGAGGCGAGAACTTCTGTTGATGCTTGGACCGAAATGTGAGTCTTTTTCAATTGAAGGTCACTCTGTACCTCATAAAAAGAATTAACTTCATAACCTAGCAGCACCGGTTCAAAAAGATCCAGATTCACCTACGGAAAAAGCTAAAAAGCCCATTCGTAAGATGATTGTGAGAGAGGAATCTCCTGAAGTTGAACCTTTTCCAACACTATCTCAAGTTTCAAAAAAGACACAAGAAACACATCCACTCTGAGATTCCCCTGCCACCCCTACCAAGAGAGCTCTCCATAACAATTCAACAACAAGGGAAAGTCCTGAAGCTAACCTTCCACCAACTCAAACTAACCAACCACCAACTCAGACTAACCAACCACCATGGAATAACTTGGATGAAAGCACCCAGGTTATTGAAGATCGAAGTGCTAATGTCCCTATGGAAGATCCTAAAGAATTTAAACAAAAGCGAGGTCCAACGAAAATGAAAAGCCTTTGCATGGATGCTAATGGTCGTGTTGAGATCAGGTTCAATTCGAAAGGTCAACCCATCGGTGCTGGATCTGTTAGTTTGTCTTCTTTTTTAGGGCCACTCGTTAGAGAAATTGTACCTGTAACAATTGTTGATTGGAGGAGGGTAACTAAAGGGATGAAAGAAGTTTTGTGGAAATCTGTCCAGGTATAACTTCATTTATTCAAGTCTTTATGTTATTACTGATTTGGTATAGGGATACTAAGAAATCCTTTTTCTTCCATTTTGCTTGCAGGCAAGATTCAAAGTAGACAAACCATGGATTTGGTATAGCAAAAATATAAGCTTAAGAATGATAAAATGTCTTGGAAGGACTATTCTGTTGAACAATTAACCTAAAATGTATTGGATTCTTTTGGGACTAGTTTAACTCTATTTTTGTAAATAATGCATGTATTTTGGAAACCTCCCTGGTTTAATGTTTTGATATATGTTGGTTCAAAGACTTCTGATCAGGAAACAATGTATGAGACTAGGTACTTATTTTAGCACTTCTGGACTCATGAGAAGATATCATGTCAAATACTTTTGAAGTATTATAGATTGTGAAATTATTCCTCGAATCTACTGTATTACTTATTCCAATAATTTCAAAAGTTTCAAGTGGATCAAAATTCTAGTATAATTATTAATTAACTATCAAACATATTCCAATAAGGAAAGAAAAAATACTTATAGTTTGACTGCAAATTTTGAACGAGATAAAAATAAATTTGTAGTGTTTTAAAAATGTTATTATATTAATATAAAATAAATAAAGTCATTTTCATTACACAACTAAAATGCTTTTAAAAACCTAGAATAGCATCAAACAAATTGTAATAACCGGAATTTTTACGGACTCTTATATGCAAGAAATTTAAGTCTGTACTATGTGTTAGATGATGTTTCATGAAAATTATGAGTATCAATGGGAAATTCATAATTTTATCAGTATATGCTTGAGTTCTCGATTAATTAGATACGAGACTCAATAATAGTTTGCTTAGTCATGCATAGAACCTTTTGAGAAAAAGGGTAGAAAAATTTTATGATTTTATGATGGTCAAAGTTTGATCAAGGAAAGTCAAAGGTTTGACTAAGATGATACTGCAGTGTAATTTATCGGTATAGAAACTATACTGCAGAAAACTGTCGTTACAGACGATTAAGCGAGAATAAGGTTTGAGACGACGCTAGAGAAAAATCAAGCACAATATTTGGAGCAATATAGGCTAAATGGTTTCAAGTCCCAAGAAAAATTTATACGTAGTCCAATTTTATGCAAATGGATTTTGGACTACAATTCAGTATGATAATACTATTTTAGGACAAAACAGTATTGATATTATCAAAATTAATAAGGAAATGGATTGCATAATTATATTAATGGATTCTTGGAATCAAGTGGATAATTATGCAAGAATTGGAAGTCAAGTAGCACTACATTAGCCGATCACCCGCATGGACTAAATTGCAAATATTTTGTCCTTAGGGGCTAAAGTGTAATTTTTGGAAAAAATGAGATAAGCAAGTGATGTCATCAAGATGATGCAAGCAAGATGATGTCATCAAGGTGAGGTAAGCATGGGTAGCTTGGTGAACAAGGCAATCAAAGCTTGTTGAACAAGCCAACTTTTGGCTCACAACCATTGCATGGCCGGTCATTCCAAGATAGAGATGAGCTAGAAGGGATTCCATGCACCACAAGGCTCCACATGGCACCTCATGGCCGGTTATTCATGCTTGGAGAGCAAGGAAATTTGCTTATGTAAGCATGCTTAGGTAAGCTTAGTGATGTATGCATGATAAGGCAAGCAAAACACTTGCTTGGTGAGCAATTAACTTGCCTCCCAAGGCTTTCTAGTGGCCGGCCATCTAGGGACGAGGAGGGAACCCATTTGTTTTAATGGCAAATGTGGAAACTCAAGTGGAATTAGTGAAATAAAATTTAATGTGGAAAATTGAGAATTTTCCACCTATAAATAGGTGATGTGTGTGGGATTTTGGCTCACTTAGAGTGACCCCAAAAATTTAGTTCTCTTCTCCCTCCCTCCCTAAAGGCCGACCAAAGAGAATGAAAAAAAATGGGTGAGTGGCCGGATTCTTGAGTGAGAAATCACCAACCAAGCAACCAAAAGAAATTTTGGTGCTCCTAGGTGAAGGTGAATTCGGCCATGGGTGAGCAAGAAAAGGGAAAGGAAAAATTGGAGGGAATTAGGATGTAGGGAGCTCGGTTTTGGCTTGAAACAATCACCAAGTGAGGTGAAAAATTTTGGTGCCCAATTGGAGGGCAAAACCGTGGGAAAGGAAGAGCTAAGGGAGGAAGAAATTTGGATCCACCAACCCTAACCCATTTCTAGGGTTAGCCAAGGTAAAATCTCCCATAAACCTAACCTTTTTCCATTTGATTTCATTTGGAAATTTATGTGTATGTTTTCATGTGATTATGGCCAAAAAGTTGGAACCCTAATTGGAGGGGAAGACCGGTTGTTGGTGAAGGGAAAAGGGACAGCAAAAGCCAAGCCCAAATCTTGGATCTAAGTGAGGTATAAATTCTTAAACCCTAAGTATTTCATTTAAATTTCATTTGGGAAATTTAAATGTATTTAAGCTTGGTTTGTAATGAGCATAAGCTCACTTTAATTTTCTGCCCTAGTGAGGATTTTGGGGTATGTGCTTGATTAGTTAGGGTTCTTGGTTTGGTGGTTTCAATATTGCATGTTAAGTGTTTGTTATGTTGATTAGGGTTTATGTGCTTGATGTATGACGTTAATTTTGTGATGCATGGATGTATGTTTTACGTTAGAAACTGCTGCATGTGTGTATTAGAGCTCCCGCGGTGGCTGGTTGAGCTAGATTCCACGTCTAGGATGTAAAACGAACTCTAAACCGAAAAACTGCCAGGTTCGGGTGAATCCTGACCAGTTTTACGGAAAGCCAATTTTGAGGCCTTTAGAGCTCGAATTAGAGAAAACTTAAAACATGAAAGTTGTTCAAAAGGGTTTTTACTAGGGGGTACCGCGGACGGATTTCCAAATTGAGGCTCCAATGGCCTCCGTTTTTACAGAAAACCGAGACTGGTCTGCCCAGACCTAATCTACACGTCCAGCAAGTTCAAGTTAAAACTGACGAGAATACAAGCAAAACTGGGTTTTTCTCAAAACATGAAAGTTTTAGGATTTTTCAAGATCTAAAACTTTCATGAAGACAACTTTTTCAAATTCAACTCAGATCTTTAAATTGGCACATTTTTATAAAGACTGTGCAGGGAACAAGAAATTCCTGCAAAGGATTTTCTAAAAACAGTTTGGAAAAAATTGTATCTTTCTCCAAAATCACTGTTTTGATTATGGAAACTATTCCAAAGGTAGCTTCCAGCCCTAAATGATTTTTACAAAGACCTATTTCAAGAATATGAATTTTTGTGGGTTAAGTAAAAGATTTTTGAAGTTAATTTACCCAAGTTTCCAAAGAAATGGAAACTAGATTTTTTTAAACTAAAGTTTAGTAAGTAAAGCGATTACGCATGGTAACCGGGAAGGATACCCGAGTTACTGGGTCAAGCCCAAGGCCCAAAGGTTGACTCAAAGAGGGTTGACCATAGTTGACCGTAATTGACTTTGGTTGACCAAGAGTTTGACTACAATTAACCTTAAGGGTTAGTCAAGATAACCCTAAAGGATACCAAGATTAATAAATTGGGCTAAGATAAAAGGTTAATTGAGGTAACCCAATAATTATGGACAAGAATAAAGCCCGAGGTTAGGAAGGTAACTTAACCCTAATGGTATGTATAAAGGTCTAGCACATGAGGGTATCCAACGTAACCTCTTAAAGCTTAATCCATATTGGGTTGTTTTTAAAATAATAGGGTTACTATTTGTAACCCAGTAAGACATCTAGTATCGGGGACAACATATACCTAGAATTACCCATAGTTGTTGGTTGGGATACCAACATTTAATAATTATGATTTATAGTAAGATAGAATGTAAATGATTCTTATCTTACACCCTGTTTGGAAACAGGAGTAGGAACTATTGTCGTGCTATTTTGGACGATAAATCAAGAGCGTAGGACTACAGGCAAGTATCGAACCTCACCTACAGTATGAAAATAGTAAAGACTATTTTCAATTATACTATATTTTCAAGTATACATGCTATGTTATGCTATGATATGTGATGCCATAACGTGTGATACTATGCTATGATGTGCTAAGTTATGTTATTACATGTTATGCCATGTTATAAGAATGTCATGTTAACAAAAATGCCATGTTTTCCAAAATGTCATGGTTTCAAAAATGCTACGTTTACAAAAATGTCATGGTTTTAAAAAAAATGCCATGTTTTCAAGAATGTTATGTTATGGCAAATGTTGTGTATGATATGACATAGTGACATCATGAAATATGTTCACTAATGTTAAATCACATGATAAGAAAATCAAGTAAGGTGTCGTACCAACCTCCCTTAATCGAGGAGGCTACATGTTTAGTGGTGATAATTACCTTCCGTGATCGAAATGCGTGATCGTGAAGAGTCAAGTTAAAATTCCCAGAACTGTTAGGGCCTTGCAAACCCTAGCTTTATCTGGAGGCTGCGCGCTTTTGGTACGAACACTATGGGCCCACATGTTGAGACAAGATAATAAAGATTGAGTCTATAATGAAGCATAAAACATTCAATCAATCATAAATGGCTCATGCATAAATTATATGATGATTGACATGTTTTCTTTGAGGTTTAAAATGTTTTGTGAGATTATGTTTGTACTTGCTGGGCGAAAGCTCATCAGATATTTCATACTGTAGGTAAGATGCCTGCAGCTTTACTTGGTGGGCCATGGAGACGATGCAGCAAGTGAAGGGCGGTGTGGGATACCACTACGCAAGATTTTCCGCAAATATTTTAAGTATGAAGTTGTATATGTATGATAAAAAAAAAAATTATTCTGTAATTTTCTTCAAGTTCAAGTGAAAGAAACTAAGTAATAAGTTAAGTAAGTAAAGTAACGGCCCACGTCTACGTAGCCGGCCCTACGTGGATTGTCGGGGGCGTTACACAAATGCTATTAAACGATATATTATAGCGATTTAATGGCATCAGAAAAACGCTATGAAATGTATAGACCTTTTATAACGTGGCCTGTTATAGCGTTTACGTATCCGCTATAATTTGTAACCATAGCATTTTTCTCTTGTTATAGATGACAGTTTTTGTAGTAGTGTTACCAATTTACCAAATTGTGTTTTTATGTTTATCTCTTAGCCAACATGCATATAATCACCAAACTTGAACATATAAGAGCATAATGACATACACATAATCTTCAAAACATATCTTAAAGCATAAAATCAAACCTAAGCTAAGGGCTAGCAAATCAAGTTAACCCAAGCATAAATCAAACATTAGAGGCTATAAAATAGAAAAAATAAGAGAACATGAGCTTATGCTCTTACATCCCATAAATTAAAGTACACTTAAATTCCACAAAACTAAAAATAATTAAAGTTTTAGTTAGAGGATCAAGAAATATACCTCTAAAGCTTGAAGGAGGACGAGTCTAGGTCTTAGATGAGAGAAAATCCTTGTCCTTCTTTTCCAACGAAAACCGGCCACCAAGGACTCTTGTTCTTCTATCTCTCTTTTTTCTTTCTTTTTTTTTTTTTTTTTTTTCTAAGAGCTAAAGAGGGAAAGGAGAGGAGATAGCAAAATGGCCAAATTCTCCACTACTTACACATATTTATAGGTGAAATTTCCAAATTTTCCTACAATTAATTTTTTTCTTCAATTTTCCTTGATTTACATAATTGGCCTTAAAACACCAATTTTTTTTTACTTTATTGTCCCTCAAATGGCCGATCATGTGGAGTGTTGGAGCCAAAGAATTCTCTCATGCTTATCTCTTTAATTCTTTCCATAAAAACAATAAATCAAAAAATTTGTGTAATTATCTTCAATTACTTAGCCTCCAAGTAAGGCCATGTTTGGCCTTACCTCCTAATACGCAGTTCATTTTCTTATTAATCCAGATAGTACAAATACTATTTCAACTACCAACAGTTTGATGATGTTGAACTGCAGTTCAAAATTTATCTGCACATAACTAGACCACATATAGGTTTTTCTTAGGTCTTCAAGCCACTTAACTTGATTGTTCCAAATATTGTTTCGGACTATTCTAGAGTGTTCCTAATCCTAATTCTTAATTCTGCATCCGTAATGATGGTCGGTCACAGAATAATTTAAATACTGGTTAATAAATTACAGTACCGTCTTAATCATGTTATAAGCTATCATGGTCATTCATTGACCAGAATAATATCATAAATCATGATTTTACATTTTTCACCATAAGGCCTCTTACCTGATTTGATGAACTGTTATCAAGTCTTATAGCACTATAAGAACTCAAACATATCCTGATAATAAGATTATAAATTTCACACTGATTTACATAGTACAGACTTAAATTTCCTTTATATCTAAGGAAATCAAGAGTCCGTCAAAAATTTTGGTTATTATAAAATATTACTCAGTATAATGGGCCAGCCTTTTAAAAAACTTGGGCTATTAAAATCGTATTTAATATTTAGATTTTGGATCAAGCCACTAGGCCCACTAATATTTATGGATTTAATAAGATTGGTTTATTATTTCTTAAAATTCAAATTGTTTGTCTAATAAAATATAGATAACTATTAATTGTAGGGGGGGTCAAGACTTATTTATACACATACCTATCTGCTTAGCAAAAGATTAAACTTGCATAAAACTGGATAATACATATCAAAATAAGCCTCATAAGCTAGGTAGCTCTGAGAACCTGGTGACATTTAAACCTGGTCTTGATTAATATCCCGAAAATGAAAAGAAAGCCGAGCAAAATATATATAAGATAGAACCAATATACAAAAGAAAGTTGCATTGGACGCCAAATTCTTGTTTCACGTAAACGTCGTCTGCATGCATGCTAAAGATAAGTAGATATAAAATTATGGCTAAGATATATTAAGATTAGCAACAAATTAAACATGCATAGAATAATTTCGATGTATCAAACTAATATCATAAGCTACAGGTAGCTTTGAGAACCTTGGTGACTTGAATGTAGTGTGGGTACTCTTGATCATTAATTTCCCACAAATCAAATTAAAGCCCAGCAACACACACACACACACACTACAAGAAAATTGTCGTTCAAAAATGGTCAGTATATATATGTTGTTAAAAGTTGTTGACAAGTTCAGACTCACGCTATATAACAGCGTTCTTTGAACACAAGCTATTCGATTAGTATATGGTTCTAACACTCTTATCTTCGTTCCACAAGCACAATCTATAATACTGTAAAGAAAAATCTGCAGTAACTGATAGGGGAAAAAAAAACAAGACAAAAACAGGTTTTCAAATTTAAAGGTAACTAATAATCCCCTCTGAATCAAGCCCTCAAAAGGACTAATATTCTTTCAATAGTCTGAAAATTGAAGAAAAACTTGAAATCTTAACAAAAAGTGCGCTAGGTATTAATTAGATAGCTAGCAAATGTCGAATATGATAGCTCTATCGAGAGAACAGTAAACCCGACTACTTGGGCAACACTTCATCAACGATGTCGTCGATGGGAAGATAATTGATCAGATCACGCTGATCCTCAATCGACAAAAGAACAGCTAAATTGCGATCATGTTCATGAATGACAGTATTCTCAGCCACTGTTGCAGCTTCCAGAGAAATGTCGTCAATTTCAACCTGGGTTGCAAAATTGCCAAAAGAATCTAGATCTCCTGAAGGACTACTGGCGGTAGTCTTTTCGGCCTTACCCAAATCGACATTTTTCACAACTGGTTCCCATTTCCCCTCTTGTCCTCTTCCCTCATGATAAGCTTCCATAGGAATGGCAATCCTCTTGGAACGACCTTGTTTAGGAATCTTGGTGCTACTTCTCGCTTCTTCATTTGGATTTTCGGTCCCCTTCCTTTTCTTTGTTTCTATAAACACCGAAAAAAAGGTAATCTCTTAAATTCCATGCCAGGTTAAAAAGTGATTATTATGATCATATGTATAAAAGGAGAGAACATGAGTTTAGTAGTGAAGTTGTACGTAGTCACCTTCTGTAGAGAGCAATTTGTTCACGGACGTACGGAGTTCGTTTTCCGCCATTCGCCAACGCTCTTCAAATTCAGCAGTAGTTTCACCTCGAGTGTCTGAGCTCCAGTGTTGAAAAGTATAAGGGTTATTGAGAAAGTTGTTATGTGCGAAGGCAAAGTAATTTTCTTCGAACGTCCTATGCGTTTGCCAATATTGCATAAAAGGGTTATCATCAACTAAGACATTAGTACTAGTAGCAGGTGCTGTTCTAATGGTACTAGTCTCTTCTGGTTTGCTGCGCCCAGAGGTCTGCAAATTTGGATGCACCGGCGACTGTTTCTTCGTCTTCTTCCCGGACCTAGGTCTTTTACGCTCTTCAGATCCCTCTACCTAAAGATCATAAAAATATAAACAAACATGTATTAGTACTTATATATTTACTTCTAATTACATATATATATATATATATATATATGTTTGCAATATCAAGTTCAACTTTATATCAGTTTATTTCTTTAATATATATATTTTTAGTTTGTAAGTAAGCATGTTATATATTGAAGATCAACATTAATATATTGAAGTTCCTGTGAGTCTGTATTTTATATATTTAGTGATTTGAATTGGAAACAATGAAAACAAAAAAGTACTTGCTAGGACCCGTTCAGTGACTATATATATGTGCGTATTCAAATGCTCAATATTGTGAAACATTATTTTTTGAAAATAAACAATCTAATATTTTACTGTATATAGTTGTAATGAAACGAAGGTAAGAACTAACCTAACCTGATCAAAACACTTGTTACCGCCAACATAATTATCTATTAGAAATAAAAAATGGTAAATTGCTCATTTAATCAATGAACTTTTAATCTTGTACAACTTTAGTCCCAGAGCCATTTTTCATTGCTAGAATGCCTCTAAACTATTAAAATATTAGTACAATAGTAATTTCTATTGATTTTTGAACGAAATTTGTAGTAATTTGGTAAATAAATGGTGCAAACTACGGATTCCGCTCAAAAATTAACGGAAAGGTTTACTGTAACAACGTTTTTAATAGTTTATGGTCATTCTAACAACGAAAAAATAAATAAAAAATACCCTTAAATTATTAAAATATTGCTACAATAGTCATTGCTATTTATTTTTAGACAGAATTGTTAGTAATTTGATCACAAAATGATGCTAACTAATGTGCATTCCGTCCAAAAATTAATGTAAATGATTATTGTAGCAACATTTTAATAGTTTAGGGACATTCTAGCTATGAAAAAATGTTAAAAGACAAAGTTGTGTAAAGTTAAAAATTAACGAACCAACCCAACAATTTACCCAAACGTATACTAAACAAAAATTTAAGTAACTAAACAACTCAAGATTCAGGGTAAAGGAACGGAAAACAAACAACCTAGAAATTAGTCAGCCTAAGGATCTAATGCTCTACTCAAGTAGGGAAGTAGACGAAGGGGCAAATAAAAAATAAAAATAAAATAAAAAAAAAGGAACTCGTAAAATCAAGTTTTGTTTTGTTGTTTTTTTGTTTTTTGTTTTTATCCCCTGGTGAGAGAAATGAGAAGAAGAAAAATGTCAATTTCTTATATTTGTTTGGTATGCAATGCCTTCAACAATCTTTTTAGTTAAGAAGATATAATTTTTTTTGGATATTTGAAGGATTAAGAGTGCCACTTTTAGTACTTATCTTCCTCTTTTCTCTTATACCAAATAACTATGAATGTAAAAAATATCAAGTTCTAATACACATTACCTATCAAAAAAAAAAAAAAAAAAGGGTTCTAATACACACTTGGTATGATTTGTTTGGCTGCAGAAAATGTTGTAGGGAAAGAATTAGAAAAGTGGAATCATACTTCATTACATTACCAACTTCATATTTCTCATCTCAACCTTTTCTTTTTCTTTTTTCAAAAGTAAACGACAACTATGTTTATATAAAGAAAACCTCGCACAACCGGCACCCTCTAATAATCCCATATGAGCAAGTCTTGTTGTCACTAGAAGGGACAGCTAAGGCCGCTCAGTTAAAAATCAGACTTTAGAATAGACAATTCATTAATTAAAAGCATACCTAGTACTATCAGACATACATACATATATGTGTTTGTGTGTGCGTGTGTGAGTATGTATCAAACGACATTATCTCAACTCAAATCTCACAAACATCACTTTTTTACATAACATTATAAGAAAGAGTACTATGTCCAGATTTGTAGTTTCAAAAAACTACTTTCTGACATTGTCATTCAAATTTTATAGTTTACAGACACATTATTCTTTAAAATTAAATGGATGCAAATTATTCAACTTAATAATAATAATTAAAAAAAAAAACAATTTGTTAATGATTCGGACTAACCGGAGTAGTGTTCTTGTTTGGTGTCGTCTTTTGCTTTTTTGGATATTCCTCATAGAGCAAAAACTTGACAACCTCCACCACTGATCGAAACTCCGTATTTGATTCGAAATGATAATAGTACTGCAATATTTATAAACGCACTTCATGAGTACAGTTATATTTAATTTTCCACTGATTTTCTGAGAATGAACATTTCCGACAGTTTTTGTATTAACCATAACGAGGCAAACAAGGTCAACATTTCAAAAACATATAGATACATCTATATAGAGAAAGCAACATATATCTATCAACTAACCCAACATTTTGTCACCTTTTTCAACTAGATTTCCGTCAACTCTTTATCACTAAATACTCTATATACTTAGAGTTTTCATTATAGCACTTCTAAGCACAAAAATCCACGAGTCAACTAGATTAATCGGGTACAAACTCCTTCATAATTGAACCAATGAATTATAAGATAATGCAACTAATTCAATGATTTATAATTAGGATGTGTTAGAAAAGCTCTTTGCAAAAATATATCTAAAGCGAATAGACAAATTCATGATGTAAACGTAAATATTGCCCAGAAATTTAAGAAAACAAAATATACATTTAAATTTTGGATAAAATTTTCAAAGAGTTAAGATAATGCAAAGATTAATTCAGTATTATTTATGTATGCATATAATGTATAATTTTCCATGGAAAGCAAATTAAACCCCCTCCTTTTCATACATGTAATCTCAGGCGTAGAGAATAATTCTTTTGGACATAAAACTTCCAGAGTAAATGAAGAATAAAACAAATACAAATTAATCTAAATGTGGTTAACTTTTTCAACTAGATCTATTTCATTTTAGCACTTCCGGTAGCAGAAATAAAAGGTGCAACGTGATTCACAATTAGTTGGTTCTTAATCAAGTGCAATCTGAACCATAAAGCAAGTTCAATTGCATATAATCAAGAGGCTATGTTTTCTTATTATCAATATTATAATTATGAATCTTTACCTTATCATAACGCCCATCACCTCTTTGTTTTCGTTTCACTTTCCAACCCTTGAGCCTTTGCTTGAAAGTATACTGTCGAGGATTTTGTGCGATTGATGTTCCTTTCTCTCGAGGCAATGGTAACTGAAGCCAAACATAAGCATATAAAAAGAACAATAACATTAACATTGCAAATATGACTCAAATTTGTTTATTTTTTTAAATTTTGTAAAATGGGTGCAATCACCTTGTCAAGGTCTACTCCATTTGCAGAAAAATCATCAGGAGGTTCAAAAGAAACGAAGACCTCGCCTGCGAGGGTTGTTGCATTTCGGGTTTTGGTGTTCGATGGCTCTGAGGAGGATTTCTCTGCAATAAACTACAAAGCCCAAAAAAGTTTGTAGAGGTTGTTTCTTCTACTAAATCAACAACTGGTAGAAACAATCATAGATCTATATTGAAAAAGTTAATAATACATGTTAGTCAAGAACTCCAAAAACTTTATTTTTTTTTTTTTTTTGAAAGTACGTAGGAAAAAAAAAAACACTTTGACGAAATGGACCTATAGAGAAATTGTACATTAGTCTGGAAATTACCTTGTCAATTCTCATACTAGTACTTTGAACATCACATCCTTCAGGCAACAAATAAGATATAGGAACAGCATCGGTAACAACATCTTTGGTTGTATCGCCCTCATTTGTGGAGATTTCTTTGAGTAGTGCGGCCGATTTCTGTCGTTATTGAAAATGAAAATAGATTAGTAGTAATTTTTTCCAAGTACAAAAAAATGGGTGTGTTTCCGTATATATATCAGAACTATTATCAAAATCACATATATTGGAAAAATAAGACAATAAATCTCTAAAATAATAATAAGAACAACATGACAATGACACTTACTTGCACACTTTTTTTAAGGATTTCGAACATCTGAGCAAGGACTTTAGGGTCTAGCTCAGCAATCTTAGACTTCTTGTTATCGATCGGGATGTACGGAACAATCTCCCAACCAGTAATCTCCATAGTTTTTCACTTGGGTTTTCTAAAGAAAATATGATCTCAAACCCTGATTTTGACCCAAGGAAAGTCCTAAGAGAAAAAAAATTTTCTTTGTGAAAAACAACCCTAGATGACGGCAAAGAAAAATGGGTTGAAGATTAAGGTAGGAAGAATAGAGTGGTGTGTGTGTCCTATTAATATAGTGGGGGAGAGAGATGAGTTCATTCTTTTGGTTACTTTACGGACAAGAGCAATTCGTTGAATTGGTTTTAAGGTTTCACTCGGATCCTGCATTCTTTAAACATTTCACTATAAAGGAAATAAATGGTATCTTGTTTTCGTTGAATTAATAGAATCACTTAACAAGACGATTTTTATTGAGTATGAAAAGGTATTGTTGCATTTTTTTCCTTTTCAATTTCAATGTTAAATATGTCAATCATTTCATGGAAGGAAACAAACTGATATATATATAATTGTTAGTGCAAACGAGTTGCAAGTGTGCGTTATTAAAATTTTTAAGAATTAGTCTTAATATAGTCCAGTATTCATATAATCTAGCCAAAAAAATAGTGGCTTTTAAGTTTTGACAGCATTTCGACAACTCTTTGACAGCATTTCGACAACACTTTATTGCAGCCTTTCTTTTTTTTCTTTTTTTCTTTTTTTTAAATTAAAAGAACGAATTTTTATAGCGGTACTTTTGTTCTCTTGACACATAGCCAAGCCAAATATGTATTACAGCATTTTTCAGTTGCTTTTTCATTGTCACGATATCATTTAGGACAAATTACACTTTTTCCCTCTAAACTTTAGGCCATATCACAAAATACCCCTCGAACTTCAATTTGTAACATTTTTTCCCCATGAACTTTGAAAAAGTTTACGAATGTTCCCTCTCAATTAAATTTTTTACAGAAAAAAAACATCTAAGACTCCTTGGATAGTTTGGGATGTTAAGTATAGAATTATGAAATGACACACATTAGCAGCAATCCTGGTACCCCTTACCCTTATTAAATGTACAGTAATGAAGTTACCTATAAGAGAGAAATATGAAAAAAAAAAAAGACAATCAACCTTAAATATTTACTTTTTTAAACTTAATTATAAGTGTTTTATATTTAATATCTGCAACTCATACTTCAAATGAGTGTTATGTGTATTTTTTTCTCCAAAAAATTAATTGAGGGGGAAAATTCACAAAACTTTTCAAAGTTCAGGAGGAAATAATGTAATTAAATTAAAGTTCCGGGGTGTTTTGTGACAATACCTAAAGTTTGGGAGGGGGTAGATGTAATTTGTCTTATCATTTACTTCTCGTTTCTGTTTTCTTTTGAACTGGCATGGAATAACTCTTGGAAAAAAGACCACAATTCTGCAAAAGCATAATGAGATTCAACCCATTTAATATTAATCTCACTTATTTAGAAAATAATTGATCCCACTAATGAAATCCATGAGATGTGATTGAACCATTGTTATAGATAATAAGATTCAAAAAGTAAACCCCACTAATGAGAAATAGTGGATCCTATTGATGGATAATGACATCTCTTTGATGGTTTTTGACTTTGATAATGAATATTTTTTTGTTGACAAATGTGAATTACTTTTAACAAACTCAAATAAGTTTTTCCTTCTTTTTTTTTTTTTTTGTTTTTTTGCCTTTTTGGAATTTTAAAATGATTCACCCTATTTACAATTTTTTTTTGTGGTATTCATTTTTTCATCCTTGATTTTTTGTTACAATTTCATTGCATTATTATCAAATTATGTTTCTTTTTTCACTATTTCGCTCTAGTTATTGAATTTCATAGTATTCTTCAATCTGAATTTTATGATTTCTAAGTCAGCTTTTCAATATTAGATGATTAAGAAATAAACAGAGAAAAGATGATTAAGAAATAAATATAGATTTTTTTCAAGAAAAAGAAACAAATAAAATTTAAGATCCTGTAACTTCTAAGGTTTTCTTTTGCATCTAGGAATCATAAAATTAAAAAAAAAATTATATCTAATTCTTTTTTTCTTTTTGACAAATTTGTCCTTTCTTATTTTTTTCATCTATACTTGATATATCTCTTTTACAAGCAGCTACCTTAGAAGGTTAAACCGTCAAAGGTAGTTGTGATGAAGATTGTTTTGAAAAAATAAAATATAAAAAATTTATGCGTCTATTCCTTAGAGTATTATTCTAGAGATTTCTAACACAGTGTTAGCAGTAGTTATCAATTTTGAAGTGTTAAAAACTTATTTGTTATATGTCACTTTTATAAGGGATTATAGTAAATATATTAACAAAAAAGAGGGATTATAATAGAAATGATTTACAATTATTTATGTTTATTAAAACTGTTCATACAACTTTGTAATTTTTTTTCATTAAGATATGTTTAATAATTCGTTTATAATTATAAAATAACTCTTTTAATTTGTTGTAAAGCATTTTTATGAGAATATATATCTGTTTAATGAGAGTATCAAAAATATTTTATTGTTAGTTTCTCTTCATGAGAGTGTGAAAAATAATTTATCTCAAGTCGAAAGAAGAGCAATTGATTGGAGATATGAAATGAAGAGCTTACTGCTTTTCTATTTCACTATCCTCCAATTATCTCACTACTCCTAGGATGTTTCTATTACACTACTCCATTTATCCTCCAAGAAGTTTTTACGTTAAGATATGTCCTAAACCTGGAATTATACTATTTTCTAAAACCGTCGTGGTAAGGTGAACTACAACGACGGTGGCCTATAGAACCCGTCGTGGTAAGCCTCCAACCACGACGGTTTATAGGTACAACCGTCGTGGTATCTTTATTACCACGACGGTTTCCAATAAAAACCGTCGTGGTAGATGCTGCTAAATATCAAATTTTGGCCCTATTTTTACCTATTCCACGACGGGTAAAAAACCGTCGTGGAATCTGAAAAGTTTCCACGACTATGGAATCCACGACGGTTAGAAAACCGTCGTGGAAATATTACCTACCACGACGGTTTATAAAATCCACCGTCGTGGTAGTTCTCCTTACCACGACGGTGGCTGATACGGAGCTACAAACCGTCATGGTATTTCTGCCATACCACGACGGTTTCTATAATCCACCATCGTGGTATTTCGCTTACCACGACGGTGACTGATATAAACAAAAAACCGTCGTGGTATTTCTATAATTCACCATCGTGGTATTTCGCTTACCACGACGGTGACTGATATAAACAAAAAACCGTCGTGGTATTTGACGTACCACGACGGTTCCGATGAAAACAGTCGTGGTATATAAATTTCAACGACGGTTTCTGTTGGAAACCGTCGTGATATATTGATTTCCACGACGGTTTATGTAAAAAACCGTCGTGGTATGTTGTAACGTAAAAAAAAAAATATCCATTCGTTCAATTGAATACCAGTTCATTCATTCCTGTTCATTCATTCATGATATGAAAAAGAATTTTTGCAAAGAATAAACTAATAACATAATTGATATGGCAAATACAATGTGACAATGTACAACAATCAATATAGAATGAACAGCTGCTATAAAAAAGAAATTCTATTAGAGACTTTGCCTCAAAATTTTACGAAGCTCATGACATATGTAGTCCACTCTTGCCTAACAAAATTCAAATCATCTTCAGTATAAGAAGTCTTGTTTTGCAGTAAGGCAAGTCCATCGACGTTCAACGTTATTTCTCGCATGAACCCCAATACAAAATAGCCACACTGCACATTTCCTTGCTGTATCGGGCATCGAGCAGTCTGAATCAACGTCTTGCAGTTGCGTCGCTTTGTTATTCCTCGTCCCACCATCAATTTCCAATCGTTTAGTGCCCTAGACAATTTAACAAATATCAAAATCACCGGGCCACAACAATTATGGAATGTCAAATCTTGGAACTATAAATCAATTTGAGAATACTTACAACGTTATTAGCTGTTGAAAATCTTCACCCGGATCGTTTCCAAGAGGATTAAAATAGAGGACGGAGTCATCCCACGGATTAATAACAGCCAGTATCCAATGTTGGCCGCTGTTATATGGCATGAGAACGAGCCGTCCCCTTGGTACGTTTGTTATGATCCGGATGATATTGTCGGCTCTCTCTCGAATGTAGGCTACGCGATCTACATTTTGTTGAACTGGCGAGACAAGGAATGGAGAAATAAACTCGAAGCGTTGATCCAATCCTGCTCTTGCACAACAATCCGATAAGTAGCTGCAAAACATTAACCAAAACCTGTTACGCGTGCAAAATCAACATATATATCTATCTTTGAAGCTAATTGGAACAATAATTAAGTATTGTTTAAGGAAAAAACAATTACCTGATGTAAACCATTATACTGCTTGCACTGATTTCTTTAAATGTTATGAAATGGAATACATCTTCATACCCAATATATATGGGCATTTCATCGGGTTGTTGTGGTGGGCACGCAATCTGGCTACCGTCTATCAAGGAACTTTGTGCGTAATAAGCCAGCGGTCTCATTCCTTCAGGAATTTCATTGAAGTCAAACGTAAGTACTTCTTCTTCCGTTTACTGTGGTTACTTCCTCCCGGCTCTCTTTTTTATTCTTTTCCTTCCCGCTGCTTTTGGGTCGGGAGCTTGACTTGGACCTCGACTGGCCTGGCTTAAACTACTCTGAAGCACGACTAATTTTTTGGGCCAAGCAACAAAGCCCCCGACAGCCTCTTCAACATATGTAGCTTCATGCGTTGGAACCGGAAGGAGTGCACGTTTAAATTTTGGGACACTGATTGTCACTCGCACATTCCCCTCGCCCAAAGGAATCCCATGGACTGTGTCGATTGGAACACAGTCCATGTATGCCCTGCCTATCACAACCAAAACTTCTCCACCATTAATAAAATCAGTAAGGAAAAGCTGGCATTCCTTACTTGCATTAGGCGTGGGCTGCGGTTCCGACGCGTCGGCTTCTTTCTCATTGAGGGTGCAACTAGCCTTGAAACTATTGTGCTGATCAACGGTAGGTGGGGCTGCCTCCTCGGACATCGTCTCACGGTTGATACCGTGCTTCGCACAAAGTTCCTGCACCGTTCTTTCCAATGCAGCAAGCTGTCGTTTCATAAAGGCGACTTCAGGATTCTCCCTTGTTCCGCCCATGGCATTGAAGTATTGCGCTTGCTTGACAAATTTTGATTGCCCACGAAGACGACCGGAATGCTCGGGATTGCCCAAAGACTTGGTCAAAATGTCTTCTGTACCCACGGATTCGAAGCTTCCTTGGGTCTCTTGTTGTGTTAATTCGTCCTATAACAATTACACAATACGTTATTGAGCCCGTAAACATAATGGAGACAATCTTACTTTTTATTCGAAATAGGATCCGTAGACTTACTATTGTTTCGCTGATAATTTCAACCGATGGATTCTTGTACTCTCCATCGGGGTTGAGCCGCGTGTCCCGCCAAATAACATGGCGGTCCGCATACTCCCCCGTCTCTTCAAACTGCAATTTAGTAATTAAAGTTAGTAAACATAAATAACACACGTAAAAAAAATTAAATTTAAATAGACTTTAAGCTTTTTTCCCAATTAATTAACGTACGATTGCTTGATCACGTTTTCTATAGCCGTCTCGGTCTGTGGTAGAACCGTATTTGCTCCTTTTCCTTATCTCGCTTCCTTGTTGGGATAGCCTCTTGAAATCTGCCGTCCGTCGATAGGTAATAAACCTTTCCCAATCGTCCTGGCTGATGGTTGGGTAATTGTTAACCACTTTAGCCGAACGTTGCCAAACGGTTTCTTCACCAATATGATCCCTAACAAAGGCTTGGTAAAGATCATATCTGAAACATTTAGCCGACTCCCCACAGGACTTCAATACTTGCTTTTTGTGTGATTCATCAACCGTGAATGAAGTTTTAACTTCCAACCACACTCGTTCTTTCCTCGGTTCCAAATCAGCACTTCTAAAATCAGCAATCCAAATTGGAATGTGCTCCCGAGCTAGCACTCCAATCCAACTCTGTAGTTCATCACCTTCCTTGCCAATTGGTTGGCCTTTTGAGTCAAACGAAACTTTAATTCGTTCTCCCCTCGTCCTAACAACGTGCACTCTTTTAAGGAGAGTTGCTCTTCGTTTCCCTTCCTCGTCGGCATTGAATCTTGAAGAGTTGGTTCTTCGTGGTTTTCCAACCTGAGTTTGGGTAGACATTTCCTCCTCGTGATCATTCGACATTGTAAATCAATCTAAAACAACAAAACACCCGACATGAGTATGATAGTGGCATTTAATCGAAACTGTAGTTTACAAACAATCACCACAAACAAGTAAATTGAATTTTATCTTCGACATTCACAAATCCGAGCCTTACCTATCAATTTAATTCAATCTACAACTAATTCTCACACAAAACTACCTTTAATCAAACACGTAATATATAAACAATTAACTAATAACGATATCAAAAAATCTTAACAAATCCGAGCCTTACCCAATCATTTCAAATCATACAAAACTACCTTCACAATCAACAAGAAATTGTAAAGGTTTTCTCTGGCTTTTGCCCATTTTGGCCTTGAATATAATCAATTTCGACAACCACAATAAACAACCACACTCAACAAAATATTGTGCATAGACCAAAATTACCCACATTTTTAGCATCCCCCAAGCAATATGCATTAATACAACTCACCGGATAATAGAGAGTGGGTTGTGGTCGGCGAGAGAGACTGGGAAAGTCCAAAAAACGAGCGTCGTTGGTGGAGGATGGCGTCGGAGAATGGAGGAAACCGCTCGAGTGCTGCACGATGCCGTCGGAGTTTGAGTGTTCAGAGAGCTTTTGAAGATTTTAAAGGGAGGGAGCGACGAGAGAAAAATGGGGGGAGGAAATATACTGGGTATGGAAGTTCAGGTGTATTAGAGACTGCAAAAGTGAATGGTGTTTGGGAAAATGAGGTTTTTTTTGGGTTTTATTAAAAGCGGCAAAGAGTTGAACAATTTCCGAAAATTTCAAAAATTACCGCTAAAATATATACCACGACAGTCTTAAAAAAACCGTCGTGGTATAATATATACCACGACGGTCAAATTTAAACCGTCGTGGTAAACACTATACGACGACGGTCTTTAAAAGCCGTCGTGGTAGATTTCATGGATATGGCACCATACCACGACGGTTTAATACGAAGACCGTCATGGTAAATTGTTGTGACCATGCAAACCACTGGAATCTACCACGACGGTCTTCATTGTTGACTGTCGTGGTAGATTGGCGGTGGGGGGACTACCACAACGGTCTTTGAAGACCGTCGTGATAAATTGGCGGTGATGCGTGTACCACGACGGTCTTTTAAAAGACCGTCGTGGTAGGGCCTACACTGCCAATCTACCACGACGGTCAAGAATGAAGACCGTCGTGGTAGATTTCCATATCCACGAAATCTAACACGACGGCTCTGGAAGAAAACCGTCGTGGTATTTGATATTCGACGATGGTCGTGAAGAAAACCGTCGTGGTATATTATTTACCACGACGGTTTTTTTCATTAACCGTCGTCGTAGGTAGAAAATTTGCGAAAACCGTTTTTCAAATTTTTAACATAATCCCTCTACGTGCCCATACCTGTATGTTGTGCAATCATTCATTCTGGATTCTTATTTGCTTCCAAACGTATATGCATGTATAAATAATTCCCATATAATGTGTGTAATTAAAAAACCTTATCTAAATGTTTACAACGAACTTAAGAAAATAAAATATTTTGTCAAGTATTTTTTTTCTGTTTTTTTTTGGGCTTCTCAACACGTGTCCACTCAACGTCCAATCGAAGTAAGTGTGAAACATTATCGTCAAAATCATCAATCTCCTCCATCGGTGGCAAACCCGTTGTAAATGATGGAATGTCGGTGCAATCGTCAATATCTTCTTGGCCATCCCGGAATATTCTTGACTTCATTGGCACAACTAAAGACAACCCTAAATTTGCGGGATCCGTTGTATAAAATACTTGTACCGCTTGTGACGCCATGATGAAAGGATCATTTTTGTATCCTTAGCGCTTAAAGTCCACCATTGTCACGCCGTCACTATCAACCTTAACATAATTATTGTCAGCCCACTTGCATTTAAAGAGTGCTATTCGCAAGCCGCAATAATCAAGTTCCCAAATATCTTCAATGAACCCGTAGTAATTCATGGAACTATATACCGGATTCTTGTACTTTGCGGAGGAAATATGCATAGAATCGGCCCGTAGGGCGACACCACTATTCTGTACGGGATGCTTCTCATCTCTGTCCCGAGTGTAGAAGGAATTGCCATTGACAAGGTACGATGTATATCTTGTGACTGTCGATGATGGACCTCTGGATAGCTTCATTACGTCTTGTGAAACGCCAAGCTTCGTATGCAAATATTTTCTTATCCACTCCCGAAATGTCCGATTCTGCTCATCTTGAATCCACTTGTCACTTCTTCCTTTTCTTGGATTCGTAGCTCTTATTTTCGTCATATGAACCTGAAAGAAAGGCTCCATTTCCTTAGCATTGTGCAAAATATACAAACAAGCCTTTTCCCATTCATCTTGATTTACTGATGAATGAACGGCCGCGGATAGTCCTTTCGACGTAAATAGCCCGGTTGTTGGCAATCCTATTGGGTCCGCGTTCGACAAATACTCGGAGCAAAATTCAACTGATTCCTCGGCTATGTAGTTTTCCACTATACAACCCTCCGGCCTATTTCGGTTCTACACATATCCCTTCAAAACCTTCATGTACCTTTCAAAAGGATACATCCACCTCAAATACACCGGGCCACATAACTTAACTTCCCGAACTAAGTGCACACATAGATGGATCATTATATCGAAAAAGGCTGGTTGGAAATACTTTTCAAGCAGACACAATGTCATAACCAATTCCGATTGTAGCGAATCTAGCATCATTGGATCAATTACCTTGGAGCATATTGAATTGAAAAATGAGCATAAGTTCGTAATTGAGAATCTCACATCTTTTGTTAAAATTCCCCGCAAAGCAAGAGGTAATAATTGTTGCATCAAGATATGACAGTCATGTGTTTTCATTCCAACGAGACGCAAATTTTTCATCGGCACCAACCTTTTGAAGTTGGAAGAGTACCCACTTGGAACTTTAACGGAAGCAAGCCACTCACAAAGCTTTCTCTTTTCGTGTCTAGATAATGTGTGCTTTGCTGGTGGTAAGTAAGTGCCGTTCGATCTTTTCTCGGGGAGCAAATTCGTTCTAATCTTCATCTCTTGAAGGTCCAACCATGCCTTTTCACCATCTTTAGTCTTATTTAGGAATGTCAAGCAATGTGCCCACTTTCGATTTACAGACGTTCTTCTCAACATGCATAACATCTAAGCAATGACGAACGTAAAGTGACTTCCAATATGGAAGTTCATAGAAGATTGACTTCTTCTTCGAAGGTCCATCGACAACTGGATCCTTACGTTTTCTCTTTCCCAAAACTACCTTCACATCTTTAATCATCTCAAATACATCATCGCCAGTCAAAATCCGAGGAGCGGTTCTTTCTTCGGTTTTGCCATCAAAAGCCTTCTTCTGTTTGCGATATCGATGATTTTTCGGCAATAACCTCATGTGACCAAGGTAAACGGTTTTCCTACCGTTTTTCAACCGGATGGAAGATGTTTCCTTCATACAAACGGGGCATCCTATAGAACTCTTCACGGGATAACCAGATAGGTTGCCAAGTGCAGGAAAGTCGTTAATTGACCAAATCAACATTGCGCAAAGATTGAACGTATCTTGACGGTAAGAATCTCTTACTTGTAAACCATCATCCCACAACCTTTTTAGGTCATCGATTAATGGTGCCAAGTAAACATCAATGTCATTCCCCGGTTGTTGAAGGCTTGAGATCAATAATGTCAACATCAAGAACTTCCGCTTCATGCAAACGTCTGGAGGGAGATTGTAGTTGACAAGTATGACTGGCCAGGTACTATGCCAACTACTCATGTTACTATGCGGGTTCATTCCATCCGTCGACAAACCGAGCCGTAAATTCCTTGGTTCTGCACTAAAATCTGGATGATTCTCATCAAAGGTCTTCCATTGCGGTGCGTCGGCCGGATGCCTAAGCTTGCCATCGTCAACACGTTTATCATGATGCCATGTCAAACTCTTAGCATGCTGTGCATTACGGAATAAACGGCGGAAACGTGGAGCGAGTGGAATGTACCATAAAACCTTCACCGGCACTCTTTTACTACCATTCGATGGCACCTTGCCCTTCTTCCATCTTGACTCATTACAAACCGGACATTCATCTAACTCTTCATATTCTCTCCGGTAAAGCACGCAATCATTTGGACAAGCATGTATCTTCTCGTATTCCATTCCCAACGTGCTCAACGTCTTCTTCGCCTCGTACATACTAGGTGGCACTTCGTTATCCTCCGGTAAAACATCTTTTAGAAAAGCTAAAAGAGTCGTGAAACTAGAATTCGTCCACCCTCCCGACGCTTTCATATTCCATAATTTAACCAATGCCCCTAATTTTGTATATTTTGTACACCCGACATACAAGGGCGTTTCGGCATCATTAATCATTTCCTCAAATAACTCCGGACGGTGCACAAAGTTTTCTTCCAAATCATTAACCATATTGTACATATTATCATCATGACCAACGTTTTCCTCAACAATAGGCTATTTACCTTTAGTACTAGTCGATGTATACTTAACATGGACAAAATCTTCGCAATGTAAATACCACGTTTGGTAAGAACAAATAATCCCATAAGCGCGCAAATGCCCTCTAACATCATCAATGGAATGGGATCTATGATTACCACAAACTTGACACGGACACCGAATCTTATCGTCTTGTGTATGAGATTTCGCAAATGACAAAAATTCTTCAACACCATCTTCATATGCTTTAGTCAATCTATCAAACCACATCAATTTCCTATCCATGATTTGCGTGCAAATCCTAAACCAATAAATCAAAGTTCTCGAGGTCAAGGTGTGCATATTTATAAATTGCATGCATGAATATCATTTGCATTTAATAATTAGTTACGTTATATATAAATACGTACCCTCGGCAAATGCATTAATTAAATCAACATTATATTTACTAAAAAATTCCAAAAAACATAATACAAATAAAAAACCGGCCCGGGTTATTTAACATAAAAATCCAAAATAAAAATACATCGTCATTTTAAAAATACATTGATTATGATTTAACTAAAAAATCAAAACTAAAAATCCAAACTACAAAAAAAACCAATCGATCTAAAAATACAATGATTGTGATCACTGAATTAAACACTTTGCAGTATTTAACGTATCAAAAGCAATCCAAAAAAATACAGGACAAAATTAATATTCTGGGTTCGTAAATAAAAAATTAATACAGATGGAGGAAAACATCAAAAAGATGAGTTAATTTGTGTCATCATGACTTACAAGAATGATGATCGACCAGTGGATAGTGGTGGGTGGCGTCTAACAGCGGCGAATGGAACTGTTGTCGGAGCGATATGAGCTGATTTTTTGTTCACGGCAGCTGGTACATGTATCGATGTTGGAAAAACAGGGTTACTCGCTCTGATATGTGTGAAGAAAAAGGACGATGATTCCACGACGGTTTCATGGAAACCGTCGTGTAAATCTTGACTTCCACGACGGTTTTATTTAACCGTCGTGTAATACGCGATACTTCCACGACGGTTCCTTAGAACCGTCGTGGAAGTTGATACTTACACGACGGTTCTATGGAACCGTCGTGGAAATTCATACTTCCACGACGGTTTTAAACACCCGTCGTGGAAGTCTCGACTTCCACGACGGTTTTCGGTGACCGCTTTTTGTTCCATGTTTTTTCCTCATCATCCACGACAGGTTTTTAAATAACGGTCGTGGAAGCTCCGTCGTGATATCCACATTCTATAGTAGTGAACAGTGATTAAAAAAAGAAATAATTTAACATGTCATTCTGACATCTTTAATTAGCGTTTTTAGAATGCTACCAAAGTTGCCGCACATAGCACCAGAAAAATGATATCAATAATACATACTTTTAATAACAGGGGCAATGATAGCGTTCGTAAAAATGTTATTTCACATGATAGCGTTTTGAACTGCTTTGAATAAAAGCCGTTTTTGTTGTAAACTGTCTTGATGATTAATCCCCAAAAATCAAAATAAACACGAGGAATACATATATATGTATATGTATTCAAAAATCAAGGAAATTGCGTTGATGTTGAACCAATGCACATAAATCTAAAATATTTTAAATTAAAATTGCTCTTTTCTCACAAAAATAAAAAACAAAATAAAAAATTGCTCTACTAAATACCGGCAATTTTTTTTCAAACCTAAAAATCTTAAAGTCAACCTTTCTTATATATAATTTGAAATCGATCAATTTTTTTTTCCAAATTTTCCAATCAATGCTTCACGTAAAACGTCATAAAAAAAAAGGCTAAGATATAATAATAGCAAAAAATTAAACATGCATAAAAAAATGAATAAGATATATCAAAGTAACCCTCATAAGCTTGGTAGCTTTGAGAACGTTTGATGACTAGTAAAATGGATTATTAATTTTCAAAACTCAAAATAAAGTCAGAGGAAAAAAAATATATTTATAAATGCGGGAGACTTTTTACCGGATACGATATACATAATGAAAAAGAAAAAAACAAAAAAGAAAGAAAGAAATTAAAGAAAGAAGAAGAGCCTCTGAGTTTGTATATGGTGGAAAGCATGCGAACCCCAAAGATTTATATTTGCAGGCCAGGGCTCAGGCACCAGAGATCAGAAAACATGATATCCAATAGTAATCCAAACAGCAAATTAAAGATAGTGACAAATTCATTGAACGCATGCTTCTTGAATGCCACAATGACAAAACGACGATCTTAATTTTACACTTCTGCATATCAGCTAATATATAACCCCCGCTACCGATCTCTGTCTCTGTCTCTCTCTCGTTTTCACCGGAAATCACTTTGAGAGCCGCCGAAGAGAGAGCTTTCCATCTCTGCCATCGCCGAAGCCGGCTGCCATCGTTCCTCCCTTGCGGCAAAGCCGGCTTTGACTCTGCCATTGTCGACAGCGAGAGAGCTTCTCGATCTTCACTGCTGCCTGCTGCTCGTCCCTCCCTTGCGGCGAAGCCGGCTCCATCTCTACCATCGTCAACGACCAAGAGCTTCTGTCCCGCGAGTTGTACCACTCCTCCTTCCGAGTTGGGTCGCGCTTGATTATGGGTTGTTGCCATTTATCATCTCTCTCTCCCCGCCGGACGTCCAGCCGCCGTACAGAGTCCTTTCCTATAAAAATGTATTACAAGGAAATTGCAGTGGATGTCGAATCCAAACAAACGAAATAAATGATTCTAAATTAATTTTGTTACTAAATTTACAGATTTATTAAAAACGGACATTTCTTTTTCAAACCTAAAAATTTAAGGTTAAATTTCTTCCTTTTTTTTTTTTTTTTTTGTTTACCATTTTTAATGTAACTAAAAAATCAGTCACTTCCCCCAAACTGAACGGTCAATACTTCATGTAAATATCGTCTCTGCATGCATGCTAAAAGATAACTAAACATAAAAATATGACCAAGATATAAGAAGACATTAAGAAAAATCAAATAGCGCCGAAAAAAAATGGATAAGATATATAAAAATGACCATCATAAGCTAGGTACCTTTAAGAACCTTGATGACATGGAGAGTGGTCTTGGTGAATTCCTCAAAAATCAAAATAAAGCCTTGCAAAATACATGGATAGATATAAATAAAATACAAGAAATTGCAGTGGATGCCCAATATATCCACGCAAATGAAAACAAACCATTCTTTTTCCGAGGAAATGAAAATAAATGATTCTAAATTATTACAATATTAACTAATTTACGAAAAACAGACCTTTTTTTTTCATATCTCCCAATACATAGTCCATTTTCTTAATAATTCAGATAGTACCAATACTGTTTTAACTATAAACAGAGCAGTCATACTGAACTGCAGTCCAGAATTCATCTGCACTTAACTGGACCGCGTTTAGGTTTTTCTTAGGACTTGAAGCTACTTATCCCTCATTACTCCAAATATTACTCCTGATTATTCCAGAGCAATCTCATACCTTATTCTCAATTCTATATCCGTAATGACGGTTGGCTGCAGTATAATTTTAATACTACTTATAATACGGTAATACCGTCTTATTCAAGTCATGAATCATCCTGGTCATACATGGGCTAGAATAAAACCATAAATCATGATTCTACCTTTTCACCATAAGGCCTTATACTTGATTCGATAAATCATCATTGGGTCTTACGATACTATAAGAACTCAAACATATTCTGATTATAAAATTATGAATTTCATATTGATATTCATAATTTTCATGAAACATCACATAAACACATAGTTCGAACTTAAATTTCTTTATATAGAAGGAAATCATGAGTCCGTAAAAAATTTCGGTTATTACAATTTTAAGCATGCATGCAGAGATATGCCAAACATGGCATTCTTGGAGGCCAAGTAAGTAAAGATAATTATGTGAATTTTGGGAATTTATGAAATATTGGAAAGAATTAAGTGGATGAGTATGAAAAGATTTTTTTGGTGAATGAAGCTCCCCATGGCCGGCCACCTCATGGGACTAAAAGGAAAATATTTTGTCTCTAGGGCCAAATATGCAAATCTAAGAAAGTTGAGGAAAAAGAATATATAATTGTGGAAAATTTGGAAATTTCCACCTATAAATAGGGGTTGTATGTAGAACTAGAACCATTTAGTTGAACCTTCCAATTTTTAGTTCTCTTCCAACTTTCCCTCCCTAGCCTTAGAAAAGAGAAGAAAAAAAAAAAGAAAAAACAAAAGAAAGAGAGAGTGGCTGGTTGTTGTTGAAGAGTGTGGAGGAAAAAAAACTTTCTCATCCCAAGGTCTAGAGCAACCATTCTAACTTTAGAGGTATTCCTCTTGATCCTCTAAGAATTTCATTAAGTTTTTGGTTGAGGATTTATGTGTATTTCAAAGTTTGGGTTGTAAGAGCATAAGCTCATAATTTTTATTTTTTCCTATATTATCATTTTGATTTGATTGGTTATGCCTAGATCTATGCTTAGGTTAACTTGGTGCTAGATCTAAGCATGGGTTTGATTTTTATGCTCTATGTTGAGTTTAATGTTATGCGTGCTCATTGCTCACCATGTGTTTGTGAAAATACCTTCACATGTTTAAGTAGGGACATGTTATGAATAATGATGATGATAATGATGATGTGAATGCTAAGTGTACGTTGGTTAAGGAATTAACCTAAAAACACAATTTGGTAAGCTTGAAAAGTTTATCAAATATTGTATTTTTCATGAAGATGAACAAGTGAATGATTGAATATTAAGAACAAATCCAGTGCATTGCATGTTGATGTAGGCTCACAGCTTCGACCGTTTGAGGTAGTGTGTGGGAATTTTTAAGCAAAAACCAACTAAATACAAAACTGTCAATTTCCAGATTTAACTGGACAGTTTTCTGGAAACTTAATTTTGAGCCCTTTAGAAGCCGAATTTAGAAAAAGTTATAACTGTAAAGTTGTATAAAATTGAAAATCCTAGGGGGCAGCATGCACAGTTTTTGAAAATAGGGCTCCAAAGGCCTCTGTTTTTATCAAAATCTGAAGCTAGTCAGTACAAACAGTGTACACGGCCATAATTTTTCAACAAGAGAAACAAGCAAGTTACATGCAGATTTAGGTTTTGGACAAAACAAAAAGTTGTAGGTTTCGATGAGATCTACAACTTTCATGAAGAAAAATTTTTCAAATTCTAAACTGATTTAAAGATAAAACTGGATTTTCAAAACTGTGCAGCGTACAGGAAATTCTTGCACAGGATTTCAAAACTGTACATGATACAAGAAATTCATGTACATGCACTTTCAATCAAACTAAGAGGCTGATTTCAAAAGTAGTTTTCAAAGTTTTTCAATTTTACGATCTCGGTTAAAAGAAATTACGGTTTTACAAAGAAAACAGTTTTAAAAAAAGTTTTGAATCCATTTGAAATTTTACAAGTAGTTTTTAAAAGACAATTCCAAGTGTTCAATCAAGATAATACTTGAAATTATGAAAACAAAGTACTTTTGATAAAATGGGAAGAGGCCCAAATTACTTAAATATATGGTAACAATTCTATGATAAATAGTAATCGGATAGTATACCGATTTATTATGTTGCGCTTTGTGTTTATGGTTACCCATAGTAGTCAGATAGGATACCGATTTGTTATGATAAGGTTTGTATCCATAATTACCAATGATAATCAGATTGGATACCAACATTGTATGCTATAATTGGTTGAGTTATGTGACAGAACGATTCTTACGTTATATTTGAAAACAAGAATATAACTTGTTGCTTCGCCTTATCGTACGTTAGGACAAGAGCTTAGGACAACTTGTAAGTACAAACCTCACTTACAGTATAAAAAATAGTAAATTATTTTCAAGCATGATATGTTTACATGTATGCCATGATATGCTATGTTTATGTTTATGTCATGTTTTTACCAATATGCCATGAGCATGTATATACTATGTTTTACAATAATGCCACACTTTACTATTATGCCATAGTTTACGATAACGCCATCTTTTAAAATAGTGTCATGTTTTATAAACATGTCACAAGTTGTTTTATGCCATTGATCTTTATGTCATGTCATATTTATGTATCATATGTATCATGACTAATAAGATCACAAGTTAAGAATCTTAGTCTTGAAACTAGTCTTTGTTAAAGACTTCATGTGGAAGTATGATTTTAAACATCCTCATCAAGAATTAAATAACAAGGCTAAGATTAAACCAAGACAAGTAAAGTGTCGTACCAACCTCCCGCAAATCGTGGAGGATTATGTATGTTTTAAAATTCTAAGACCTTCCGTAGATCGTGAAGGGTTACGTATATAATTCTCATAATTGTTAGGGACCTTGCAAACCCTAACTTTCTGTGGATTGCGCGCATTTGGTATGTACACAAAGGGCTCATATGTTAAGCAAGATAATAAGTCCATAATGGAACATAAGAGATTCATAATTGACCATAAATGGTTCATGCATAAGTGCACGATACTTGTTATGTTTTGTGAGATTAAGTTTGTACTTGCTGATCGTAAGCTCATTAGTATATTTCATACTATAGGTAAAAAGCCTGCAGCTTAATTGGTGGGCCATAAGGACGATGCGGCAAGTGAAGGGCGGTGTGGGATACCACTACACAGATTTTTCCATAAACTCTTTTGAACCATAAATATATATATTTAAATAAATTGTGTTATACTATATATATATATACATATATATTGTTTGAAGACTTGAGTTAAATGTAAGGATTATGTATGACTTTATATCTTGGTAAACAAGTAATGTCAATCTTTCCATGGACATTTCCGGAAATTTTCACGATATTTTATCATTTACTACTACACTTTTCATAGAAATCGATATTTCCATAAAAAATCGATAATTACGAAAATTTCCATAGAAATTTTATGGATATTCTGCGGAAAAGATATGTCATCCCTATTTCTATATCGGTTCTTTCAAAATACAGAAATTTTGATGGAAATATCGGTGGAAATGTCAATTTTTCAATCCTTGGTCTTGATTAATTTCCCAAAATCAAAATAGAGTGTATATATATATATATATTGTAATGACCAAAATTTTACGGACTCTTGATTTTCCTGTACATAAGAAATCTAAATTCAATTTTGAAATTTTACGGTTTTCCCCAAAAACCGTCGTGGTAGGTACTAAGGCGGGAATTTTGAAATTTTTTAAATTAAATTCAATTTTTTGGAACGTGTATTAAAACCCAAAAAAATATCATCTTTCCCACCCCATTACATTCCGAGCATTTTTCACTTTTCACTCTCTAACTCCATACCCAAAGCCACCCAATTTCTTCCCTCTATTTCTCTCCAATGGCCTCCTCCACCACTCACGTGGCCTCCTCCATTCTCCGACGGGTCCACCAAGGAACTCACGTGGCTTTCCCTCTCTCTCTCGCCGCACTCCGCCCATACCGACGCTTGACAAGCCGGTAAGTTGTAATGTATATTGCTTGGGTAATGCACGGATTTGAGAATTTTTCGTCTAAAATGTTGATTTTGTAGATTGTTGAGTTGGGAATATTCCGTCCGAAATGGCCAAAATCCGTCCCCTACATTTTCGGTGATTGTTCATTGTGGTTGTGTTTTAGATTGAATTAAATTGGTTGGGTAAGGCATGGATTTGGGAAATTTCCGAAAAAAAAGTGTTGATTTTGTGATTTAAATGTGTTCCGGAAAAAAGTGTTGATTTAGTGGGAATTCGTAAATTTTTTTTTTTGTTACCTACCACGACGGTTACTCAACCGTCGTGGTAGCTCCATTCGTAAATTTTTTTTTTCATTATTACCTACCACGACGGTTTTCGAACCGTCGTAGAATCCAAATATATACCACGACTGTGGATTCCACGACGATTAGAAAACCATCGTTTAAGTATTACCACGACGGTTTTTAACCGTCGTCGAATCTCAATTTTGTAGTAGTGCTTATTCTTAACTCTGCATTCGTAATGACGGTCGGTCACAGTATAATTTCAATACTGCTTACTACCGTCTTATTGAAGTTATGAATTATCCTAGTCATACATTGGCCAGGGTAGAACCATAAAGCAGGATTCTGCGTTTTTCATCATAAGGCCTGGTACTCGACTTATTAAATTATCATTGAGTCTCATAACTTATAAGGAGTCAAACATATTTTGATAAATCAGATCATGCATTTCACATTGACATACATAGTATAGACTTAGATTTCCTTTGTATCTAAGGAAATCATGAGTCCGTAAAAAAAGTTGGTTATTACAATCTACCCCCCTTAGAACTTTTCGTCCTCGAAAATTAAAACAAGTCGGGATAACTTTTCCTCATCTCATCTTCTCGTTTCCATGTTGCTTCTTCAACCACTAGTACAAAAAGAGGATACCACGACCGTTTTTAAACGTTGTGGTATCTTTTCTACAGCGGTTTTCTAACCGTCGTGGTATCTAGGGTCATGGAATCTATTTGGATTCTATGGCGGTTTTTTAACCATCGTAAAATAGACAAAAATAGCGTCAAATGATGGGTAAATAGTAATTTTTCACGATGGTTTTTTCAAAAAAATGGTCGCGGAAAGTTATCCTACCACGACGGTTTTCTAAAAAAACCGTCGTGAAATGGTCACCTACCACGAAATTTTTTTTTTACCCAATTCATGTGATTTCCTACGGGTGGCAAATACCGTGTGTTATCCATTGCACAACCCAGATTAAAATAATAGCTAATCTTCAATGGATTTTGTGTCACAATGTACAACAATTATTACAAAAACATACACTACATTACAAAACCTAATCCTCACCCAAACAATTTAAATCAATCTAAAACTCAAAGCGAACCCAAACACATAAAAAATCACACAATCTAATCAAATGGGCATTTTGTCGAACATGTAATATGCAAAAATATCACAAACACATTCAAAACTTTTTTCAAGAAAACAATCACCCAAAATCACAAACACAGTCAACAATAACCCAAAATCACATTTACAATCAACTAAATGAACTTCCATAATATGTGTGGTGCAAGAGAGAGCAAGAGAGAGACAGAGACTTACCAAGTACACGGCCGTGGGTGTAGTCGGCTTCGTAGCGGGGGTAGTCGGTGGAGGATGGGTTTCTAGGAAGAGATTGGAGGGAGGAGTCACGGCAGTGAGTAGAGGCGAGAGGGAGAGGGAGAGGCGCGAGAGAGAATTAGTGGTTAAGTCACGGCCGGCGGAGATGAGAGGTGACAAAGAAAGGGAGAGGCCCGAGAGAGAATGGAGGCTAGGTAGGAGAGAAAATGGATGGAGGGGTCACGGCGGAGGAGATGGGTTTTGTAATACCCAATTAAGTTAGAGCTACAAGCTTATTTTGGTGGAAAAAAAATGATAATTAGTTATGATTGATGACGTCTTTTAATTTTTAAGATGTATAACGAGTTGTTAGATTTTTATAGGAATAATTGATAATTATGCTACATGTAGTATTTAAGGCCACCTCATTTTAGCTAGCTAGTAAATAGCTTTGCTGATGTTATTCTTTATGGGACATGTCATGCTTTAGTTATATATAGGAGGATGTGACAACTGGCTTGCTTGTGTGGTTGCCATCCAAGTGCTTGCCGTCAACTTGTGATCCTATATATATGTAGATTGCCTAGCACCGTTGAAGTAAATTTCTAAGTATGCATCAGAATAAGAAAATGTGATCAGAGGGGGGGAAAACGTGATATTTGTAGAAGGAGAAAGCGAGAGAGAAAAGAAAGAAAGAAAAAAAATTAATATAGATAGAAAAGTTTCTACTATCAGGCAAGTAGTTAGTTGATGTAAGTATATCTTCCACTGCATCACTTGAACAATATTATATTTTGAAACATGTTTTCAGTTATGCAATTATTATTATTATAATGTTTTGAAGAAGTTTAAAGGAATTATTTTTATGTATGGTGCTTAATCTCATGTTTGTTAGAACCAACCCAGATAAAGATTAAAGGGCCAAATCCTTGAGAAAGAGAATTTCAAGAAATGGGCCATAAAGAAAAGTAAAGGGTAACACGTGATTAACATCATACTAGAGGGCCCTAAGCTAAAGTTAAAGATAAGTATTTTAATGTGGAAAAGTTATATGATATGCTTGCTGAGCTTTTTGCTCATATAGTTCTTGTGATGCAGGGTCATATAGTTCTTGTGATGCAGTTTGCAGCTCAGTAAAATCAAGAGGTTGACAGATCCAGTGGTTTCAGAGTCCCACGACAAAATTAGAGATTTGATTGATTTATTTATTTTTATATATGAGTTTTTTTTTTGTTAGTTAATGTTCTTTTCGAGCTGCTAGCTCAGGAGGGGTGTTACAAGTTTCGAAGGAGAGTTTGGACAGATGAGAGTGAAAGAGGTGCGAGAGTGAAAATGTGTAGGGAATAAGGGTTTTTTTTTTTATAAATGGCGGATTCAAGCTACATTTAGAAAAAAAAAATAAAAAATTTAAATACACCACATGCCACGGTTAACCGGTAACACTATGACCCACGGTGTTTTCAACCAAGGAGCCATGAGACTCACCTGTTTCGAACAACTCCATGAAGGCATGAATATTTGGAGCTTGTGACCAAGAAGAGAGGTTGTTCTTATCAGCTTTGTTCCCAAGAGCGACCTGGTTCTCAAGTGTTTCACTAGATTGGGGCACTCTCACGTCCTCTAAGCCATTGTTTCTAGCCGTCGTGTCCTTGGAAGCTGGGGACAAAGCATTAGCAATCGCTGCAGGAACATCAGAAATGGTCTTCTCCGATTTTGGTATCTTAGAAGGCAACTCGGCAATATCAATCGAAGCCGTTGGTGCATTCTCAAAATCATCATGATAAGATTCCTGCCAATCCTCTCTATTATCATCGGTTGAATTATCCAAAAGAAGTCCTTGAGCAACAGTTTTTGCAAAACAAACATTAAGAGATTGATAAAAATGGATCCCGAGTAGCATATATGAGAAGGTGACAACACAAAGGCTGAAATGAAATCAGATGACATCGGACTGTCCACGTGTGGCATCTAAATGACTTATCTACAACAAAAAAAAAAAAAAAAAGGAAAAGGGGAAAAAGGGACAATGATAGAATCTAATGGTTTCCTCCGATGACAATTGGTTTGGGCTTCACATAGCTCACAGACTATGTGAAGACACTTATGGATTGCACCAAGCTTCTAATGGTTTCCTCCGACGTAAAAGAAAAAACAAAAAAAAACAAAAAAAAGGGGGGGGGGGGGGTGGTTGGAAGGATTGGGCTTCATGTAGCACGCAGGCTACGTGGGGACACTTATGGATTGTGTAGCATTTATAATAATTTTCCCTAGACTCAAGGATTTGGGTTCCACCTGACCTACAGGTTTAAAAACAAAAAAAAAACAAAAAAACAAAAACAAAAAAGAGAGTGCATACACGTAAGTGAGGCAAAGAGCCTTTTCAAAAAATAATAATAATTAAAAAAAATTTAAAAAAAGGGCTAAGGTGAAGAGAAGAATGAAATACCTGGGGGCTTGGTGTCGTTTCTCGTCGAACAAGTCCTCCAGGCGTAACACCATCAGTGTTAGCAACATCTAGTGAAGGAGAATCAGTGGCCTCGCCTGAGTCTTCACCAGAGGCAGCGTTATCCATGTCACCATCGTCTTGTGAGGCAGATTTATTATTGGGATCACCAATTATTTCACTACCGTCTTGGGTGGTAGCCTTGTTGGAATGCGAGACCTCATCGGTAGCACCTGATTCAAATGAGTTCGCACTAGCACGGTTGGCAATGCGGCGACTTCTTCACTCTGGAATCACAATCAGAAGTGTGGGCCCTTCCTTACTCTTTTCTAAGATGTTCGATCGTGCCTTCTTTGTTTTTGGAGCCGTTGAAGAGGATGCGGCTACGTTTACCCTTCGCTGCTAAAGAAGATTGAGCTTTGTCTGTGGGGGCTTTGATCGATGGGACGTCACCAATCACAATCCTCTTATCACCATCAATGATATGAAAAGGAAGATGATAACGCTCTGCATGGATCCGGAATGAAGCCAGCGATGGAGCCTTAAGACGCTCATGGACGAAACCAGCGGGAGGAGCCACAAGCATCACTGGGGGCGAATCTCTGAAATCATGGAAAACGGAGAGAACACGATTCCAGTATTCCACAAATTCTTTCGTACAGCCCACGTGGTGATGCTCCCCTGGCAACCTTAAGGGATGTGACTGCATGCGCCTGAGGCCATCCTAAATCTCGGAAGTGTGAAATCTAGCGAATTTTTTTCGGCCTCGACATTGACAAGAATAGGCACGGTCTGAGTAAGCCCAAGCTGCCGGTAGACTCTAAATGGTCGATAGTACATGTTCTTATCGCTTGCCGCAAGCATTGGAAGCCAACATGGTGTAACTGTGAAGCAGAAGTCCAAAAACGGGGGTCGACATTACCGTTCTTGTCTACTACTGGAAGCTCCTCTATCTTGTCGCTGCCAGGCCACCGAAGGATGTTGGAAGAGTACAATCTATCAGTATCCGCGTAAGGAAGTGAACAAAAGCCCTTAGGATCATCCAAATAAGCTGACATACTACGTCTAGATGCCTTCTTGTAATACCACCGGCAACACAACGGTAGTGGCACTCCAGACAGATCGAAATCACATAAGTATCCCTGCACTGCATTGAGAGTAGCTGGGACAGGGGCGTAACCTTTGAAGTGCTGCCATAGGAACACCTGAAGGAAACTCGTGAAAAGATAAGTCTCCACACAAAAGCAGCCAAGACCTAGCACTTCATCCTCTGCTAACAAATCCAGATGCTTGTATAGTTGGCCAAGAAATAGTGGGGCCAGAGAGAGTTTTTTTCCTTGGGCTAGGGAAATGGTCATAGGAAACAAACTCTTCCGTATGGTGTCGCATGGCGGTCCCGGGAATATGAATCTGCTCAGTAATAGTGTTAACATCGCCTCAGCCAGGCAATTCCAATCACGATCGGCACCTGGAATGAACTTACGCCCACTGTCGTAACCAAAGAGAAAGCGCGCCCAACAAGCTGGACTCGTGCGAGAAGCCGTAGCACCACCTGGGGTCTTCTTGCTTAATCGCCATGTTATACTTAAGTTTTTTTCTTTTTCTTTCGCTTGTTCTTTGTTATCTTTTGCAGAGCATCAGATGCATCCTCATAATCATCGCCAATGGGAAGTTGAAAAATCCAGAGTACATCTGCGAGAGTGGAAGTGAACTCTCTAGGGGCCGATATGAAGGTGTGAGTTCTCTTGGACCACCTTCGTGGTAGGAATCTTAAACCGATGATATCCTTATAAATCTCATAGCTTGTAGAGGCTATCAAAATAAGAAGAATTCTCGTTGCTACTAGCCGGTCCCTCATGGCCCTGTCACCCAACTCGTAAGCTACCCAATTCTTCCAATTAGCAGAGTCACTTGAAGAACAAGCGAACATGACGGGAACGGCCTCAAGAAGGCCTTTGCCGATGTTCAATTGGTTAAAACTGTACGGATTAATGACTGTTGCCTTTTTGGGGTCTGCCTGGGTCGTACTAGACGGAGAATAAGGAGGTGAAAGCAGCTCCGAAACTTGCTTGATCTCATAAAATTTTTCAATACGAGGATAAGAGATGTCCACTAGTTTACTTACGCGTAATTGGAGTGGGCAAAAATCGGAATTGGTAGGATTCGGAGTGGGTTGGATTCGGAGTCAGAATATGCTGTTTACTTAGGTTCCAGCAATCGGAGTCGGAATCGCTGTCAATCCCATTCATCAATTTACTTAGAACAAGAATCAGAGTTCGTTATTGTAAATTTACTTATATACCATTTAAGTTAATTTTGTGTTTTAAATTTAAACAAGTAGATTATATATTAATTATTTTAATACTAAAATGATTATTTTTTGTGCTTAAAAAAAAGTAAAAAGTTGAGACAAATTATTTTGCTCTACTAATTATAGAACTATTTTCTTGAAATATATGTATATTTTTTAAAAACATAATGTTGAGATGAGATATTTATGTACTAATAGTTATTATATTATGAAGATTATTTTTAAAAGAAAAAAGTAATAATTCGAGATAAATAGTTTGTTCTAGTAAATATATAACTTTTTTTGAAATCTAAATTTGCTTAAATAAGACATAATGTTCAAATAAATTTATAAAATCAAAATTTTGTTTTAATAACCGTCGTGTAATCCTTGGATTACACAATTTGAAATGCTGCAACATTTTCTGCAGCATTTTAATACATATTAATTGCCCCCCTTTTTTTATGAAATACTGCAGCATTTCCTGCAGCATTTTAATACAGATTGCTCCTTTTTTTTTTAAATGCTATCGGATTACACGATGGTTTTCATGAACCGTCATGTAATCCGGTGGATTACACGATGTGATGCTGCAGCATTTCCTGCAGTATTTTAATATAGAGTAATTGCCCCCCTTTTTTATGAAATGCTGCAGCATTAATTTCCTGCAGTATTTTAATACAGATTGCTCCTTTTTTTTTTTTTTGAAATGCTGCCGGATTACACGATGGTTTTAATGAACCGTCGTGTAATCCTGTTTAAGCCGACGGTTTCACAAAAAATGTCATGTATTTTCCGTCGTGTAAGTCAACTTTTGTAGTAGTGCATTTTCTTATATTGTCTAGTATGAAATCCCTCCAACAATCTCTAAAGTTTAGAAGATTTGGAGGCCCTTCCATAATCTCTTACTTTCTCTTTTTTCTCATACCAAACAAGTATAAATATCAAAATCCTTACACTAATCCCTCTTTAAGTATCCTTCACCTTTTCTCTCATACCAAACACTATTAATCAAGTTCTAATACACTTACATGGTTTTATGATTTGTTTGGTTGCCGAAAATGTCGTAGGGAAAGAATTAGAAAAGTGGGATTATTTTATACTACATTACAATACCAACGTACAGGAAAAATGGTTTTTTGTGACCAAAAAATTGGTGGCGAATTTGTTTATTTTGGTCGCAAAAAGTTTTTTTGCGACTAAAATTTTGGTCGCAATAGCTTGGTTGCAGAAAGTTTTATTTGCAACCAAATGTTGGTCGCCAAAAATGCGTCTTTCTGCAACCAAAACTTTAGTCACCGAAAGTCAACTATTTGGTCGCCAAATGTTTGTGATTTGATTATCATAGGCAACAAAACGATTCTTTTTGCGACCAAATATGACATGTTTTACTACCAAATAGTTGGTCGCAACAAGATGTTACACGACCAAAATATGTGGTTGCAAAAAAGTTGACATTTTAGCTACCAACTTGTGGTCGCAAAGGACTTTAATTTGGTCACCATTTAGGTCGTGCCAAGGAACACGACTCATAGTAATAGAACCTTTTGCAACCAAAATTTGGTTGCAAAAAAGTTGATATTTGAGCTACCAACCTGTGGTCGCAAAAGGACTTTAATTTGGTCGCCATTTAAGTTGTGCCAAGGAACATGACTCATAGTAGTAGAACTTTTTGCAACCAAAATTTGGTCACCCAAAGTTTTTTTTTTAATTTATTTTTTATTTTTTATGTTGCAACCAAAAATTCACGGTGACAAAAACTCGTTTCCACTACTAGAAAAGTAGGATTACACGACGGGCTTTAACCGTCGTGTAAAGTTTGCACGACGGTACCTTAACCGTCGTGTAAGCCAGCGTCGTGGAAGATAACACGACGGTTTCAGTACTGTCGTCGTATCTTAGTTTTACACGACGGTTTTCCAACAGTCGTGTAATCCCGGTAAACAGCTATGTGGTGGAGCAAAATAAAGAATATTACACGACAGTTTCGGAATGAACCGTCGTGTAATTTATAAGATTACACGACGGTTCCGGGAGGATTTGTCGTGTAATCTGTCGTAAGCCCATATATTACACGACGGGCCCCAAGGGCCCGTCGTATAAACCATTGGATTACACGACGGGCCCCCATGGGGGCCCGTCGTGTAATCCCCAACAACCATTAGATTACACGACGGGCCCATGGGGCCCATCGTATAATCTCCCCAACTCGGGTGAGATTACACGACGGGCCCCATGGGCCCGTCGTTTAATCCAATAGTTTATACGACGGGCCCTTGGGACTCGTCGTTTAAACCAACGGTTTATACGACGGGCCCATGGGCCCGTCGTTTAAACCAACTGTTTATACGACGGGCCCATGGGCCCGTCGTATAAACCCTTCGTTTACACGACGGGCCCATGGGGCCCGTCGTGTAATCCCTCTAGGGGATGCATCCCCCAGAGGGGGACTTAAACGACGGTCCCAGGGACCGTCGTTTAATCCTCCTTTTGTGGGAGGATTAGACGACGGTCCCTGGGGGACCGTCGTTTAATACTCCCAGGGTTGGAGGATTAGACGACGGTCCCCTGGTGGACCGTCGTTTAATCCTCCCTTGGTTGGAGAATTAGACGACGGGCCTTGGGCCCGTCGTGTAATTTATTATTTAAAAAAAAATTTTGGGTTTTTTTTTTTTTCCCATGGGTGGCCTAATCTGTATGTTATCCAATACACGATCCAAGTATTATCTTCATTAATCAAACTAAAAATACACTCCAATTATTACATTACAAGTTTATACATCATAATTAATGAATTCCATTACATGGCTAGACCATTCTCCCCTAATCAGATCCAAATCCTCAGAAGTTTAAAATTGTTTACTTTCAAGTGCGTCAATTCCATTCATCACTATATCCCTCATAAAACCTAAAACAAAATAACCGCATTCAACACTTCCCTCTTGGAGAGGACAAGGACGGTTCGAGATTTTGGTTTTACAGTCTCGTCTCCTTCTAATCCCTTCTCCGGTCGTAATCTTCCAATCCGTTAGGGCCCTAGCAAATTGGTAAAATTCAAACTAATTAAGATGCATATAATTAAGATTAAAAAAAATATCATGTTCAAATTGACTTACATGTTCATTAGCTCAGTAAAATCGTCACGTTTCTTCTCCCGAAGAGGATCAAAATAAAGGACGAGGTCCTCCCATGGGTCAATGACACCCAAAACCCAATGTCTCCCTCTGTTATGTGGCACAAGATAAAGCCGTTCTTTGGGTGCGTCACGCAAAAAGCTGATAAGATTGTCGGCTCGCTCTCTCATGCCAGCATCTTCAGTATCTGTTCTCACCGGTGAGATCAAGCTTGGAGACACAAACACAAACTTCTCATCTTGGCCGTTAATTCTACATAGTTCCTCCAAATATCTGCATAACCATATCAAAAATGTTACTCTACATGAAATATAGAAGATTTTCCAGATAAAAAGAAAATTTAAGATAAAGAATGCCGTACCTCATGTAGACTAATATACAATTCGCACTGATTTCTTGTAAATTAAAGAACTCAAAAATATCTTCAAAGCTCAGAAAGACAGGCATATCAAAACCCATAATCGTGGCTGGTATTGGGACCTCAATCTGATTACCTTGACGCATGGAACTATGTCCATAATAAGCCAAAGGCTTCATTGCCTTGTTCATGTTATTAAAGTCGAACACGAGTTTTTGTTCTTGCGCACCTTGTTGTACCTCAGTTCGAGAGTCGATCACTTTCTTTCCAGCCATTTTTTGCCATTTTTTGTCGCCAGCTGCTGGGTCGGGAACGTGACTAGGCCCTCGACTCGCCTTGTTCATACTCATGTCGAGCTCAACTAAACTTTTAGGCCAAGCAACAAACCCATTAACAGCATCCTCCACAGTGGTTGCGTCGTACGTCGGTATAGGTAATGGTGCTTTTTTTAATTTTGGAACGTTGATTGACACTCGCACGTTCCCTTCCCCCAGTGGAATCCCATGCACCGTATCGGTGGGGAGGCTCTCGAGCCATGCTCTTCCAAACGCAACAAGCAACTGTCCACCCTGAACTTCATTGAAGGTATAGAGCTTACACTCCTGACTTTCGACAGGCATGGTTGGCGGCACAGCAACTCCATGTTGTTTTTCTTGGGCAGAGCAACTAGCCTTAAAGCTGTTGTGTTGGTCTACGGTTGGCACATTCTTGGGATCAACCGACGGCTCCACATCTTTGTTCGCACATAGACCACGCACCAACGCCTTTAATTCTTCTAATTCCCGTTTCATTGATTGAAAGGCCTCATTGTCTTTCTTCGAACTTCGACTTATGTTAAAGTACTGAGACGGCTTTACGAACTTTGATTGGCCACGGACACGGCCTTTGTGTTCGGGTCTAGATAATGCCTGCGAAAATACATCATTAGTGCCAACTGACTCGAAAGTGCCTTGGCTCGCCTGTGTGTTGTACTCCATCTACAAGATTATTAACGGAAATCATTTAAGCAAAAGTGTTGTAAGTGCGTATAGTAGCCATAAAGAAAATATTGTTAGTTAGTAAACTTACCATCATCTCGCTAACTTTTTGACATGCTGGATCTTTCAACTCTCCATCTGCGGCTGTCTGTTGCTCTAGCCACAAACCATCTCTTTTTTCCCATTTCCCAGTCTTCTTAAACTGTAATTAACATCGTTAGTATAAATGGGATACGATTTAGTACAAACAAAATTTATTGACATACCATTTCCTGATCGAGCTTTCTATATCCGTCTCGGCCTCCTCTTGATGAGTATTCGTTGTTTGTCCTTATTTCGCTTCCACGATCAGATAGTTGTTGGAATTGCGAGGACGTTCTATACTGAACGAATTTCATCCAATCCTCTTCTTCAATATTGGGGTAGTTGTCAATAACTTTTTGCGGCCGTGTCCACACACTTTCTTCATTTCTAAATTCCTCGACAAATGTCTTGTACAGATCATACCGAAAATTCCTTGCAGCCTCACCACATGATTTTAAATAAGCGGTCCGGAAGCTTTCTTCCACGGTGAAAGAAGTAACAGTTTCTTTCCAAATAATTTCTTTCAATCCGTCTAAATCACGAGATCTCCAATCTTGAATCCATATTGGAACGTGCTCTCGAGCGAGCACGCCAATCCAGCTCATCAATTCGTCACCGTGCTTCCCTTCCGGTTGTCCTTTCTCGTCAAACGTGACTTGAATTCGTTCACCTCTTTTCCTTGCCATATGGACGCGTTTCATTATTGTTGCCCTTCGCTTGCCCTCAACAGTGGGATCCATCGGGTTTCTCCTTCGTGCTCGTCCCTTTTTGGAATTTTCCATTGTATTCGTTCACCTACATTTATTGGCAAAAAATAAAAAAAAAATTTAAGTTAATGGGTATTCGAACTTTTTTCTTTTATTTTTTTTTAATTGTTATTATGTTGGCACAAATAAAAAATAGTGTAAAAAATGTAACAAAATTTAGACGCCCTACACGGGCAGAAGGCGCCCAATGGCCCCTGGTCGCCCCACAAGGGCGCCTCGGCGCCCCACACGGGCGCCTGGCGCCCCACACGTGTATGTAAAAATTCATATTATTCATGTGTATGTAAAAATTCATGTGCATAAAAATTCATATTACGTGTATGTAAAAATTCATGTGCAAAAAAAACGATGCCAACTAAGCAAAAATTCATGTGTATGTAAAATTCATATTATTCCTCTACATTATTCCTCTAAAAACTCTAGTTGACATTTCATCGAGCATATGGTGGGCGGGAAAAATTTATGTGTATGTAAAGTGTAAAAACCACTCACAAACCATTAATCTACAAAGAGCATCATTAGGAACTTAAACACCCATGCTAAAAAATGCATCTTTAGTGACAAACAACAAGACAAAATCTCAAATTTAATTTAACTTGTATATAAACTTACCTTGATTTTCTTTGAAGATGAATAGACACTCCAACACCAATAATTTTGGAATAGGCGACGGCGGCGGCAACGACGGAGTTGGCGGCGGCTTGGAGGAGGAAGTGGGTACTTGAGAAATTTAGAGAGAGTTAAGAGAAATGAGAAGGTATGTGGAAAGAAAATGAGAGGAAGTTGTATTTAAGTAATAGGTTTGCGCGCGGAGTTCGAAAAACGAAAGTTCAAAATTTTTTGTAGATTACACGACGGTGTATTTTACACCGTCGTGTAATATAAGATTACACCACGGGCACGAGAGGACCGTCGTGTAATATCCCCAATTCGGGGAGATTACACGACGGGCCTCATGGGCCCGTCGTGTAATCCATTGGATTACACGACGGGACCTGGGGGCCCGTCGTGTAATCAAAGATTACACGACGGTCCCCCAGGGGACCGTCGTTTAATCCCCCCACCCAGGGGGGTTAAACGACGGTCCCCTGGAGGGCCGTCGTTTAATCCTCCCTGTGGGGGATTAGACGACGGGCCTAGGGCCCGTCGTGTAATCCTTCTTGGGATTACACGACGGGCCCTTAGGGCCCGTCGTGTAATCCACCGGAGATTACACGACGGGTACTTGTGGGCCCGTCGTGTAATTACTTCAAATATTTTGGATTACACGACGGTTTAAATATATACCGTCGTGTAATATTAAAAAAATTTTGAAAAAATTTTGAAATTTGGCACCACATTCAGACGAACTCATACCACTGTGTTGTATACAAAAAATTACGCAAACTGTAGCATTAAACCTGATTCAAATTTAATATTAAATATATGTATATACCAATCAACATAACAAACTAAAGATGGTATAGATCATGATGAATTACAATAGAAATTAATTAATGTACTTGTACACACTAAATGGCATAATGTTCAAGTTTTTTTCTTTTTTCTCTTTGCTGCCTCAACACGTGTCCATTCAATATCTGGTCGAACCAAGTGTGAAACATCATCATCGAATTCGTCAATCTCCTCAACCGGTGGCATTCCCTGTGTGAAAGATGGAATGTCGGAGCAATCTTCCTCATCTTCTTGCCCGTCACGGTACAATTTTGGCTTCATCTGCACAACTAAGGACAACTCTGCATTGCTGGGATCCGTTGTATAAAATACTTGGATTGCTTGTGATGCCATAATGAATGGATCATTTTTGTATCCCAATCGTCTAAAGTCTACAACTGTGATGCCATCACTGTCAATCCTTACATAGTTATTGTCTGCCCATTTGCACTTAAAGAGTGCTACATGTAAACCACAGTAATCGAGTTCCCAAATATCTTCAATGAAACCGAAGTAGTTCATCGTTCCATAAACTGGATTCTTGTCCTTTGCAGATGAAATATGCATTGCCTTAGCACGGATACTAACACCACTATTTTGAACGGGATGCTTCTCATCTCTTTCGCGAGTGTAGAATGTATAACCAAAGAATCGTCGTGTAAAGTCCGACTTTACACGACGGTTCCAATAAACCGTCGTGTAAAGTGGCTCCGCGGGGGCACTTTAAACGACGGTTCGTTGGAACCGTAGTGTAAAGTCGAACTTTACATGACGGTTCTTTGGAACCGCAGTGTAAAGTTGGACTTTACACGACGGTTCTTTGGAACCGTAGTGTAAAGTCGGATCCGCGAGGCACTTTACACGACGGTTCTTTGGAACCGTAGTGTAAAGTTGCTCCGCGACGCACTTTACACGACGGTTCTTTGTAACCGTAGTGTAAAGTCGGACTTTACACGACGGTTCTTTGGAAACGTAGTGTAAAATCGGACTTTACACGACGGTTCTTTGGAACCGTAGTGTAAAGTTGCTCCGCGAGGCACTTTACACGACGGTTCTTTGGAACCGTAGTGTAAAGTTGCTCCGCGACGCACTTTACACGACGGTTCTTTGGAACTGTAATGTAAAGTCGGACTTTACACGACGGTTCTTTGGAACCGTCGTGTAAAGTCCCTCGCGTGGCACTTTTCACGACGGTTCCTAGGAACCGTCGTGTAAAGTACGACTTTACACGACGGTTTCAAGGAACCGTCATGTAATCTCCGTCGTGTAATGTACTTTTTGTAGTAGTGTTCGTTCTAAACCTATTAGAACCTTTAGTGACTAAATAATTGGTTGCTAATTGTGTAATAACTTTTCATTGAAAATAATTGTAAAAAAACAAAATAAAACTTAAGTAGAACAAATTACATTATTTGATGTACATACTATCGGTAATTTTATAATGAACCAAACTAATATACAAATTTCTTGTATGCTCTATTTGTAAAGTATCTCACAGAAACATCTAAAATAGCTTAAATTTAATCATCACCAACTTGTATGCATAAGCCCATTTGGTCTGATTTTTTACTTTTCCAATTCTTTCACCCAAGTAAAACCATCGTTGGAAGTTTCTGAATCAGATGCATTTCAGTCCAATCATCATCCATAGGAATTTGGGAAAATCTGTAAGAGTAGCATAACATTTCTGTTAGATTATTATCACTAACTTTACTTAAAAGAAAAAGAATCACTAACAGTTTTGCAAAGATCTTATTAATTAACAAAAGTAACATAATCTATAGGCAAAGGTAACTTATAGATAGCATGTGCCAACCTCTCAAGTGTAAATGCTGATATATCCTTACCCATTTGTATGCCATATGCATGAATGGCAACATTAATGAAATAACTCATAGCAAGTGGTAGATGTTGATAGCACTAAAATAGTTTTCTACTTTGCAATATGAATTAACCATTTCACCAAGTAGTTCAATAATAGGTTATAAGCATCAGCTTGGAGAACTTCTTGTTTAATGTTTTGGGTGTGAGTGCACAATATCAGTGCAAAATAGGACCCTGTAATTGGGCAAGAATTAAGGATTTACTAGAGATGATGACATTATGCATATATTGATAGAACCCAACAAAAAAAAAAAAAAAAGAATCATATGCATTTATACCAATTGTCTCAATTAGAATGCAAACACAAGAAATTAAGCTTTAGTTTGTTCCATTACCAACCTTGATGTAGTTTGCTAACCAAATTACAATGACCCATTCACAATTCACATTTCCTTTATATTATAGGCAACCAATTATAAAGCTCAAAAAAATCATAAGGGATAAAAGAAGATAAATCGATACCAGCACAAGGCAAGAAATCTCTCCCTACCATGCTTTCCCACACAGACGATTTCTTGAAACTCTATTTTCCATTAAAAAAAAAAAAAACCAAGAAGCATTATATGACAGTGCAAAGAAAACAGAAAACACTAGAAATCACAACAAAATCAACGAATCAAAAACCAAAAGGAAAAAAATTGAGATTATATGTAAAAGAACGCACGATGCAACGACCTCTATTTTCTTTAAATAAGATGGCGGACCTGAGAAGTGGAGTTCGACGATCAAAGAGAGTCAATAACGGGCAAGAGAATCTTGCTATTTTAGTTCCATCTGCTCTTCCTAGTGCCCGAATAGGTAAGGGCCCTAATAACCCACTCTAGATTATAAAATTGTTTTGATAGGGTAACTTGTAAAATTAATTATAAATTCAATCACCAATTATGGTTGAATTTAATAAAAATCCGGCACGGCTTCTTTTTCTTAATAACCGAAAATTAAAAGGTTAATTCATAGAGATGATCTACTACCCTCACAACAAAACATAGATATGATTTAACCAACCTCCACTAGCTTTTGCTCACTGCTTGAGTGTCGGTAATGAGAAACTCGATCCCTCTCTCTTTTCAAGCATTCCTCAGCCTAAAACCCATAGATGTTATAGTCATGCAACCTACGCGAAAATCATACCATACAAGATGCACAACAACAACAAATTACCTTCAACATGTAATCAGGACAAGAATCCTCCAAAATCCAGTTTGATGCTTTCTGGTTATAACATGAACCAGTATCTTCAAGCAACACTGCCTCAAAGTCCCCTTCGTACTGATCCATTTGTCCCATCCCAATTTCAACAAATATATCTGTAACATTCTCTGTCAATCTGCTCTCCTTCACGTTCTTTGTCGATCTGATGTACAATAACTAGTCAATAAATATATAGTGTCAACATAATATAGGTGCCAATAAGATACCAATAGAAAACATACCAAAACAGTCACAGCATCTCTGACCCTAGCATTTACCTCCTGAAAAACCTGAAATTACATAAATAAATACTTAAAAAGTGGTAAAAAACAAATGTACATATCTAAACAATACCATAAATGGAATTAATAACTAATAACTAGGTCCCTAAAGCAGGTGAGTCCAACGTCGTTAAGCGGAGGAAACGACCGTCGAGCAATAAAATAGCGATCAAGATAAAAGAAGAAACGCGAAAACCATCTCACCATGACCTTAGGATTCGCCCATCTTTTCACAAGTTCTCTCAGCATAAATTCATCATGCTTCTCCGTAAGGCGGGGGGGGGGGGGGGGGGGGGGGGGGGCGGCGATATTTAAACAAAGTGAACGAAATAGAAAAGGGGAAAAAAAACTGCTTCCAAAAGTGAGTTAAATTTTTGTAAAATTAATTCCCTCAAAAGACAACGACCTAACAGATTAGCCAATTACATATGCAAATAGCCAATATATGATAAGAAAACCCATTTCTGGTGTCGATTTCTTCAAACGGCGTTCGGCTTTCTCGAAAATGTAAGAAAACGGACTTGAAGATGGCAGCGGATTGGGAAAATTTCCTGCTACGAGCAGAGTGGTGATGGACTGGGTTTTGTTCCTCTCGACAAGTGGAACTCAACGAAACCAACGGCTCGCAAAATAGAGGTCGGATTACACCGAAATCTTGCTTGGAAGCTTATGTTAACGAAAATTTCAAAGCATTTTTCCGGCGAACAGCGGTGAGTGATGCCACCAAACTCTGGCTATTGGACGCTCGGGTGATGGGTTGCATGGATCACCAGTGCGTGCGAAGGTGGCTGGCTGGAGACGGGATTTCCTGCGAAGACAACAACGTGCGTGACAGAGAGGGAGAGAAGAGTGAAAAGAAGAGAGAGAGAGAAAAGGAGGTGGCAGGTTTGGCGCACTTTTCTTCAAAAATTTCATCCTTTTGGAGGAAAAAATAAGCGCCAACTTCACTTAAATTTCTTTACTCTAATATTAATTATTATATTTTTAAAATTATTATATCTGTTCATTAATATTTATGCCTTCTTAAATTTTTAAATATAAAGAAAATTTGAAACTTTCAACTATAAATCAAAGTGCTTCTAAATATTATATTTTCTGCGTTAGAACATTTATACTTTTTTAAATGTTAAAGCATTTATATTATTTAAATATTAAAGTATCTATACTTTAAGCAAAACAAAAGGATTTTTCCGCAAAATTATGAAAAAAAAGGTTGAGAAAGTTAATACACATGCATATATATTGAATTCATTATACTCTATCTGTCTTTTTTTTTTTTTGGAAAGTTAAATTCTATCAGTTAGTCAATTTAATATTCATAAGAATAATATAGAACTTTTTTTTTTCTTTTTTTTGGAGTGAAAAAATAACTTTTCAAGTTATCAGCTCTACTAGAATAAACTTGATGTTGAAAATTACACATAGAAAGTTTGAGTTTGAAGATTTGTAATTGTAATTTAAATCACTTCAAATTTTGAGTTGAGATTATTTAGAAACGGGAGTGGAAGGAGGTTAGAGTTTCATTTTTGTCTCTTTAACTTTGAAAATTTCAATGATTTTCACTAGTTTTTTTTCAACTATAAAAACATATTTTACAACTTTATCCATTATTTCCCCTGTTAAAATTCTTTTGGTTATAATATTTACAGATTCTATCCTAAATTTTAATTTTAAAGTGTTAATGTTTACAATGTAATAACTCAAATAAATTAAAATCGAATATATTATTATAAAATTTCACAACTTTTTTGAACTCTAAACTTTAAAATTAATTAAACTCTATCATAGTTCATGCAGGAAAAAAAAAAGGAAAAAAAAAAAAGAAAAAGAAAAGAAAGAAACAAAGACACAAGACTTCTTCAGGTTGACTTTATTTATTTATTTATTTTTCTTTCAGGTTGGAGGCAAATAGAAGTCGAGAACTCAAGACTTCTTCCTAAAGCCTTTGTGTGCAAAATAAATCTTTCAAAAGTTGATCCAGGATGTAATCAAGAGCACCAATATGTTTTTTTTTGTTTTTTAATTTTTTATTTTAAATTTAGTTTTCCTTTTTGAAGTACTGATTTTTAATCCTTTATTAGATTATATTTGTTTTCTTGTTATATTTGCAAAAAGAGTTTTCATTGCTTCTGATAATTATTAATATGAGTACTTGGAGATAATGCCAATAGGTTTGGTTGCTATAATTAGTCTCAAAAAGAACTATTTTAGACCAAGCAAAAAGAGTTTTTTGCGTCTACTGATTTGGTTGCTATAATTATTATCAGATAACACCACATTCTGCTTCGGACATTCCTTAATATTTTGGTCTCAGAAAAGACTAAAAGTTTTGCTACCAAACTATTGGTGGCTGATTGTCTACTTTCAGCGACAAAAAAAAAAAAAAAAAAAGTTACGGAATACTTATTTACCCGTCTCTTTTTATCCATTGGGTGTCGAAATTTTTGTGGCAAAAAATTAATTGGTCGCAATAGGTACATTTTTGCGACCAATTATTTGGTTGCAGAAAAACATGGTTGCAATGTGATGTTAAATGCAACCAAAATTTTTTGCGACTGAAAATTTGGTCGCAATAGGCTCTCTTTTGCGACCAAAATTTTTTGTCGCGAAAAATTTTGGTTGCGACAGGTGTGTTTTTCGAATTGGGTGTCGAAATTTTTGTGGCAAAAAATTAATTGGTCACAATAGGTACATTTTTGCGACCAATTATTTGGTCGCAGAAAAACATGGTTGCAATGTGATGTTAAACGCAACCAAAAATTTTTACGACTGAAAATGTCGTCGCAATAGGCTCTCTTTTGCGACCAAAATTTTTGGTTGCGAAAACATTTGGTTGCGACAGGTGTGTTTTTAGAATTGGGTGTCGAAATTTTTGTGGAAAAAAATTAATTGGTTGCAATAGGTAAATTTTTGCGACCAAATAAGTGGTCGCACAAAAACATGGTTGCAATCTGATGTTAAACGCAACTAAAATTTTTTGCGACTGAAAATTTGGTCGCAATAGGCTCTCTTTTGCGACCAAAATTTTTGGTCGCGAAAAAATTTGGTTGCGACAGGTGTATTTTCTTGTATGATATACTTCTCATCTGTCTTTCATTTTCTTTCTCTCTTCTTTTTCTAAAAATAATAATAATAATAATAAATAAACTACAACTATATATGTTGGCAGCAAAAAAAAACTAGCATATCTCCATTATGTTAGCATCCATTACCAATCTCACAAAAGCAAGTAGAGTCTGACACCACAATGGACAAGCAAGGCGACCCCTTCAAAAATCAGACTTTGAACCTTACTAGTACTCCTATGTATATATATGATAAAACGAAACATCATCTGAACTCAAATCTCTCCACATCACTCTTATACATAACGTTAAACTGAAGAGTACTATGTCCAGTTTGTATTTCAGAAACTACATTCAGACATTGTTATTCAAATTTTCAACTTTACAAACACATTACTTCTTAAATATTAATTGATATAGATTACTCAATTAAATATACAATTTGCTAGTGTTGCTCACTAACCGGCCAGCCGAGTAGTGTTCTTTTACTTGTTTGGATATTCCTCATAGAGCAAAAAGTTGACAACCGCCACCACTGATCGAAACTGTGTATTTGATTGAAGATGATGATAGAACTGCAATATTTATACACGCAACTTCATGAGTATATAATTATATTTAATTTGTTTTGAGAATGAACATTTTAGGCAGTTATTTGGTGAGGGAAAAAAAAAACATTTCAAAGACATATAAATACGTACATGTATATAGAGCAATATCAATCAAAACTAATAACTATTATTTAAATCTAATTTTTGGTCACATTTTTCTCCTAGCTATGAGTAAAAAGTTTATGTTTTAGCAGTTCCTTTTACAGCAATTAAAGTGGCATCAACATTGAAACAGCTAATGTAAAAATTATGGATGTTCTACCGATTAATTAAGCAAAACCTACCTTGTCGAATATATCCCGTGTACATAAAAATCCAACTATTATGAACATAAATCTTTCATAAAAAATGATGAAGAAAATAAAATCACAATGGTTCTCAATCATATAAGAAGTAATTTCGATCAGACAAAGATACACGGGAAAACATAAAATCTTCCACAGAAATTGAGGAACAAATATAAATCTTAATTTTTTCTCAACTTTTTCCACTAAATATTTCTTATATGATTTTGATTCTAGCACTTACAGATACCAATTTTCAGATATTACACAATCAGATCCATAAACTAGGGTTTCAACATATTAGTAATTCGAATCTTACAATTGGAATATTGTACAAGTAAGCCAACCCCTTTCCTAATAAAAATCTCAGTCATACAGAAAATTTAACTATAAACAAACTAACCACATATATATATATATATATATATAACTAGCTTTAGGTCTACTTTTGATCACTATATATGTATATATATATAGTAAGAATTTCCATTTCAGCACTTGCAACAACAAAAATCAAAGAGTCAACGAGGTTTGCAATTAAACCAATGAATGCAAAGATGATGCAACTAATTGATACATAACTAGGGATGTGTAAGAAAACCATTTCCAAACATATTTCCAAGGCCAATAGACAAATCCATGCTATAACCATAAATATTCAGCAGAAATTTAAGAAAACAATATATTTATATCTAAATTCTGGATAAAATTTTCAAAAGTAAAGATTAAGGAAAGATTAATCCATTTGTATAAATATATATAATAGACAGGATGTTCCGGTATGCAAATTAAACCCCCTTTTCAAACATTCATTTGAAAAAAAAAAAAAAAAGGTACATATAATCTCCGGCGTACAGAAAGTTCCATGCTGAAAACATAACCTTCCAGAGCAAATTTACAAAAAATAAAATAAAAATAAAAATAAAAATAAATAAAAAAAACAGTTATCTAAATTGTGGTTACTTTAGATTTATTTCATTTTAGCACTTCTAAGGATAGAATCAATGGGGCAACTATTCAAAAAACAAGGTTCCAACAAATTAATTGATTCCTAATCGAAAGTGCAATGTTAACCATTAAAAAAGTTCAATTGCATATAATCAAGATGTTATGTTTTCTTATTACCAATGTTATAGTTATGACTCTTTACCTTATCATAACGCCCATTTTCTCTTTGTCTTTGTTCCACTTTCCAACCCTTGAGTCTTTGGGTGAAACTATACCGACGAGGTGTCTGAGCAATTGATGTCGTTCTTTTCTTTTCGAGCAATGTTAGCTGAAGCCAAACAAAAACATATAAAAAGAACAAATACATTATCAAATAATAATTGCAAATATGACTGAATTTTTTATTTTTTATTTTCATTTTTTTAAAATGGGTTTTAATCACCTTGTCAATGTCTACTTCATTCATAGGAAAATTATCAGGAAGATTGAATGAAACCAAGACCTCGCCCACGAGTGTTGTTGGATTTCGGATTCTGTTGTTCGACGGCTGTGAGGAGGATTTCTCAGCAATAAACTGCAAAACCCAAAGTTTGAAGAGGTTATTTGATCTACTAAATCAACTACTGATAGAAACAATCATAGCTCTACAATTATATTTAAAAAAGCTCTAATTTTAATACATGTTAGTAAAGAAACTCCAAGAACTTTTTTTTTTTTTCCTACTTGTAGTTGAAGTAAACAAACACTTTGTCCGGATGAGCCTATAGAAAAATTGCAAATTAGTCTACAAAATACCCTCTCAATTCTGGTTGTAGCAGTTTGATCATCAAAGTCTTCTGGGAACCAATAAGATTCGGGAATGGCTTCAATGACCTCATTTGTGGAGGTTTCTTTGAGTGGTGCGGCTGATTTCTGTTGTAACCAAAAAATGGGTGTGTTTTCATCTCTATCAGAACTATAGATATTGGAAAAATTAGACAATAAATCTGTAAAACAATAAGAAGAATGAGATGATAACGGTACTTACTTTCACAATTTCTTCTAGGATTTTGAAGATTTGATATAGATTGTTCTCCATCTTTTTTACTTTAGTGATGTGAAGAATGTTTCGCTCTCAAGCCTTGCTCTTGACCTAAGGAGAGCCCTAAAAGATTTATTTATTTGTTTGTTTGTTTGTTTTTTTTTTTTTTTTTTTGGGAAAACACACCTAGATGATAGCAAATAAAAATGGCCGGTTGAAGAGAAGATTAGGGTAGGAGAATTTCAGAAAGACACAGTCTCCAATTTATATAGTGGAGGAGAGAGGTGAGTTCATTCGTTTGGGTATTTTCTGGACAAGAGTAATTAATTGGATCGGTTTTAGGTTTTGAATCATTTAATTACCTTTCTACTGTGACTGATATATCTCTAACAAATTTTTCCTTTTTCACTTGGATCTTGCATTTTTTTAAGCCTTTCACTGCAAAGGAAATAAATGGACTCTTTATTAAATTATTAGAGTCAATACATAGAATCCCTTAACAAGACAATACTTATTGAGTAAAAAACGATATTGTTGCCCTTTTTCCTTTTTTATTTCAATTTTAACTATATATCAGTCATTTGATGGAAAGGAAAAAACTTATATATAATTATTAAAGGCACAAATGAATTGCAAGTGTGCATTAATAAAAACTTCAAAGAATTAGTAAGTATCTTAATTGAGTTGGATAATATCCAGAAATTCATATAATCTAGTCAAGAAATATTGGTTTTGAACTTTTCATAATGTTTCGACAACTGTTTGATAGGTAGGTTTTTTTTTTTTTTTTTTTTCCTTTTCTTTTTTCTCAATTACAATAAATGGTAGGTTTTTAATTTTTATTATTTGATAGTATACTTTAAATGGTAGTTAATGCACTTGATTTGTCACTATACTTCGACCTCTTTTATTAAAAGTATGTATTTTTTTCATAGCAGTTCTCTGGTTTGTATGCAATAAGCCAAACCATATATATATAATGGCAGTTTTCATTTGCTCTCTATTAGTTGAATACTTTTTTTTTTTTTTTTAATTTGGAGGTGGAGGATTTGAACTCTCCACCTTTAAATAAAGTCAGGTGTGCTAGACTATGTCTGCAACCACCTATTAGTTGAATACTTGAATATTATCTATTTTCCTTTTGAACGTACAAGAAATAACTTTTGGAAAATACCAAAATTCTAAAATAGGTGAGTTTCGAGCCAATTTACGTTTGAATCCCAATTATTCCGAAAATGATGGGTCCCGTTAATGAGACCCATCTGGTGGGGTTGGGCCACACCTCATATGAATAATATAAAAGAGAAAATTATATAAATAACCATCTTTTTTTTTTCATCTATTAATCAACAGACACAAATTTTAGTTAATTTTATTTTAATTTTGTGTCATGTTAGTCTAATATTAATTTTTTGTATCATGTTAGTGTAATGGCCATTAAATTTGTGTCACTCACGTGCTTTCTTCATAGTAAAATATTTACATAAAGAGTGGTTACATAATAATCCTATCCTTTTATAGATACTTTTTTTTATAATACCATATTTAACACTTTCATACAACCAATTCTATTTTAGCTTTAATTTGTTTTATTAAAAATTAATTTAACAAATCTAAAGAAGAAAAAGTACTTTTTGTTCTAAAAAAAGAAACATAAAGTATCTATTAAAAAAAAAGGGAAAAATTAAATACTTTTATGGCAACACATTCCAACAAAATGACTTAAAATTTAATCCGTAAAAACACATAGAACAAATGAATCAAAAAATATTTGTTTTATTTTTGTTTCACTAAGGAAACATAAAGTATCTCTAAAATTAAAAATTTTGTTGTTAGCTCTTTAAGAGACATGTTGTTTTTTTATTTTTGTTTCATTTCAATCCTCCCTTGCATAAAATCTCCCTTACGTAAAAAGATCATCTTTCAATGTAATACACAAAATTTTGATAAGGAATTATTATGAATTAATAAGTTAATTCATCAAAATTCTTTACGTAGATTAAAGTTTAGGCAATAATTTTAAGCTAAAGTTATGAAATGAGTTTTTATGATGTGACATAAAATTTTATGTCACAAAAATAAGGTTACAAAATTTTAAAATGTGACCTTATGATATACATGCTATGGTAAGATTGGACATCTAATGTCACATAACATAAAGTTGCTAAATTTGATGAAATATAAAATAAAATGACTTTATCGAATAAGTTATAGTATAAAGTTTAGTGATGTGATAATTAATAATTTTATCACTTAATATATTAAATTTGAATAGTAAAAAGTGACCGATGGATATATGTGTAGAAAAAAGTTTTCAAATCATCAAATACAGTATTTCAACAATTTTAGCAGTATGGGAATTAACAGTATTAAAGTGTTCTATATAGGATTTTTTTTGCATATAAAAATGCAGTATCAAGGATTTGACATCAACTTTTTAGTCAGATAAAAATTGAACTGTCTAACTTTTTACAGATTTAATTTAGACAAATTACCTTTTCAGTATGGGAACTTAGTGGATAAGTCTTGATATCAGATAATATTTCTACTGAGTTACTTCTTTTGTATAGGAACTTAGTGGATAAGTCTTGATCTCCGATAAAGTTTCTACTGAGTTACTTTTTCAGTATAGGGATTTAGTGGATAATCTTGATGTTAGATAATTTCTACTGAGTTACTTTTTCGGTATGGGAACTTGGTAGATAAGTCTTAACATTATATAAGATTTTTACTTAGTACTTTTTCAGTAAAAAGCCTTCTAGGGATAAGTTTTCTACACAGTAAAATTTAATACTGCTTAACTTTTTGATAGTATGGGACTTTGGCAATTGTGTTAGTGGAAGATAATGGAAAAATATTGTTATGCCAAGATAACAGTCTAAGAAATTATATGTTGAAGATAATATTAAGGAATTATCTTCCATTATGTTAAATTAGAAAAATATGTACTCAGTCAACCTTCTGTAATCCTAAAAGAAATATTTGTACCACAAGAATTATGAGCCAAAGTTTAGTAGTAGAAACATACATATGAATGCAATCGTGTATGCAATCCTCAACTTTCTAATGTACCCACTTTCAGTCACTTTGAAACATTTTCAGTCAAAACTGTCCTAAATCCCGTCAAGTGTAAAATCTGGCTTAGGACTCGATAGGCTGTGTGTTTCACGGAACCTATTCCTTTTTAGTCGTAAGGCTATCTTTCATTAAAAACCTTGTATGTCAAAGGTTGTCGTTACTAATATTTGGGTCCGTTGATTCCTCCCATGTCCCTTACCTACCCAAGTACCAAATCATGTTTCACACTTTATTTTAAAATAGAAACATGCATTGAGTACAATAACTTTTGTCTTTGTAAACATGTCTAAAAAATTGATGTCATAAATGTTCAAATGCATATGTCAAAATGCCATGAAACGTATCCATATTTTATAAACATAAAATAGATAATAAATAAATCATATAGCACAAAACGTACTACTAGTGTTCTTGTGATACAGTTGAAGAATATACTTACCACGCTTCGTGATAAATTCTAATAACCTGTTAGAGTCGATAACTTGCTAATTGTAAACCTATAATATCAACCATAGAATAATTATTACAGCATCCAAACTCAAGACTAACAAACAGGGAGCATAAATGACTTAAAAGTATATTCCGAAAACGGTATGGTCCATAAGTTGATCTCTCCCATGATGACTTGGTGTGCTAATCAATCCTTCAAAGTGAGAGCTGAAACTTCCTTACTAGCTAATAGACAGAAAAACAAATCCATTAACAGTTCTTATACCTCCACTACTACAAAATGTGGATTCCACGACGGAGCTTCCACGACCGTTTTTGAAAAAACCATCGTGGAAAATGCGACAAAAACACGGAACGAAACAAAGTTTCTGAAAACTGTCGTGGAAGCCGAAGCTTCCACGACGGTTATAAAAAACCGTCGTGGAAGAGCATGCTTCCACGACGGTTCTAAAAACCATCGTGGAAGCTAAAAAAAAAGTATTTTTTTTTTTTTGCAATCTTCCACGACAGTTATTAGAAACCGTCGTAGAAGCATGCTCTTCCACGACGGTTTTTTACAATCGTCGTGGAAGCTTCAACTTCCATGACGGTTTTCAGAAACTCTATTCTGCTCTGTGTTTTTGCCGTATTTTCTACGACGGTTTTTTAAAAAACGGTCGTGGAAGGGTCTTTTTTCACAAATTTTTTTTTATTTTTGGACTCTACCACGACGGTTTTTGGGGAAAACCATCGTGATATGTTCACATACCACAACGGTTTTCCCCAAAAACCGTCGTGGTAGGTATTAAGGCGGGAATTTTGAAAAATTTTGAATTAAATTCAATTTTTTGGAGCGTGTATTAAAACAAAAAAAAAATACCCCTCTTTCGCACCCCATTACATTCCGAGCCTTTTTCACTTTTTCACTCTCTAATACACTGTAATAACCGGAATTTTTACGGACTCTTATATGCAAGAAATTTAAGTCTGTACTATGTGTTAGATGATGTTTCATGAAAATTATGAGTATCAATGGGAAATTCATAATTTTATCAGTATATGCTTGAGTTCTCGATTAATTAGATACGAGACTCAATAATAGTTTGCTTAGTCATGCATAGAACCTTTTGAGAAAAAGGGTAGAAAAATTTTATGATTTTATGATGGTCAAAGTTTGATCAAGGAAAGTCAAAGGTTTGACTAAGATGATACTGCAGTGTAATTTATCGGTATAGAAACTATACTGCAGAAAACTGTCGTTACGGACGATTAAGCGAGAATAAGGTTTGAGACGACGCTAGAGAAAAATCAAGCACAATATTTGGAGCAATATAGGCTAAATGGTTTCAAGTCCCAAGAAAAATTTATACGTAGTCCAATTTTATGCAAATGGATTTTGGACTACAATTCAGTATGATAATACTATTTTAGGACAAAACAGTATTGATATTATCAAAATTAATAAGGAAATGGATTGCATAATTATATTAATGGATTCTTGGAATCAAGTGGATAATTATGCAAGAATTCGAAGTCAAGTAGCACTACATTAGCCGATCACCCGCAGGGACTAAATTGCAAATATTTTGTCCTTAGGGGCTAAAGTGCAATTTTTGGAAAAAATGAGATAAGCAAGTGATGTCATCAAGATGATGCAAGCAAGATGATGTCATCAAGGTGAGGTAAGCATGGGTAGCTTGGTGAACAAGGCAATCAAAGCTTGTTGAACAAGCCAACTTTTGGCTCACAACCATTACATGGCCGGTCATTCCAAGATAGAGATGAGCTAGAAGGGATTCCATGCACCACAAGGCTCCACATGGCACCTCATGGCCGGTTATTCATGCTTGGAGAGCAAGGAAATTTGCTTATGTAAGCATGCTTAGGTAAGCTTAGTGATGTATGCATGATAAGGCAAGCAAAACACTTGCTTGGTGAGCAATTAACTTGCCTCCCAAGGCTTTCTAGTGGCCGGCCATCTAGGGACAAGGAGGGAACCCATTTGTTTTAATGGCAAATGTGGAAACTCAAGTGGAATTAGTGAAATAAAATTTAATGTGGAAAATTGGGAATTTTCCACCTATAAATAGGTGGTGTGTGTGGGATTTTGGCTCACTTAGAGTGACCCCAAAAATTTAGTTCTCTTCTCCCTCCCTCCCTAAAGACCGACCAAAGAGAAAGAAAAAAAATGGGTGAGTGGCCGGATTCTTGAGTGAGAAATCACCAACCAAGCAACCAAAAGAAATTTTGGTGCTCCTAGGTGAAGGTGAATTCGACCATGGGTGAGCAAGAAAAGGGAAAGGAAAAATTGGAGGGAATTAGGATGTAGGGAGCTCGGTTTTGGCTTGAAACAATCACCAAGTGAGGTGAAAAATTTTGGTGCCCAATTGGAGGGCAAAACCGTGGGAAAGGAAGAGCTAAGGGAGGAAGAAATTTGGATCCACCAACCCTAACCCATTTCTAGGGTTAGCCAAGGTAAAATCTCCCATAAACCTAACCTTTTTCCATTTGATTTCATTTGGAAATTTATGTGTATGTTTTCATGTGATTATGGCCAAAAAGTTGGAACCCTAATTGGAGGGGAAGACCGGTTGTTGGTGAAGGGAAAAGGGACAGCAAAAGCCAAGCCCAAATCTTGGATCTAAGTGAGGTATAAATTCTTAAACCCTAAGTATTTCATTTAAATTTCATTTGGGAAATTTAAATGTATTTAAGCTTGGTTTGTAATGAGCATAAGCTCACTTTAATTTTCTGCCCTAGTGAGGATTTTGGGGTATGTGCTTGATTAGTTAGGGTTCTTGGTTTGGTGGTTTCAATATTGCATGTTAAGTGTTTGCTATGTTGATTAGGGTTTATGTGCTTGATGTATGACGTTAATTTTGTGATGCATGGATGTATGTTTTACGTTAAAAACCGCTGCATGTGTGTATTAGAGCTCCCGCGGTGGCTGGTTGAGCTAGATTCCACGTCTAGGACGTAAAACGAACTCTAAACCGAAAAACTGCCAGGTTCGGGTGAATCCTGACCAGTTTTACGGAAAGCCAATTTTGAGGCCTTTAGAGCTCCAATTAGAGAAAACTTAAAACATGAAAGTTGTTCAAAAGGATTTTTACTAGGGGGTATCGCGGACGGATTTCCAAATTGAGGCTCCAATGGCCTCCGTTTTTACAGAAAACCGAGACTGGTCTGCCCAGACCTAATCTACACGTCCAGCAAGTTCAAGTTAAAACTGACGAGAATACAAGCAAAACTGGGTTTTTCTCAAAACATGAAAGTTTTAGGATTTTTCAAGATCTAAAACTTTCATGAAGACAACTTTTTCAAATTCAACTCAGATCTTTAAATTGGCACAGTTTTATAAAGACTGTGCAGGGAACAAGAAATTCCTGCACAAGATTTTCTAAAAACAGTTTGGAAAAAATTGTATCTTTCTCCAAAATCACTGTTTTGATTATGGAAACTATTCCAAAGGTAGCTTCCAGCCCTAAATGATTTTTACAAAGACCTATTTCAAGAATATGAATTTTTGTGGGTTAAGTAAAAGATTTTTGAAGTTAATTTACCCAAGTTTCCAAAGAAATGGAAACTAGATTTTTTTAAACTAAAGTTTAGTAAGTAAAGCGATTACGCATGGTAACCGGGAAGGATACCCGAGTTACTGGGTCAAGCCCAAGGCCCAAAGGTTGACTCAAAGAGGGTTGACCATAGTTGACCGTAATTGACTTTGGTTGACCAAGAGTTTGACTACAATTAACCTTAAGGGTTAGTCAAGATAACCCTAAAGGATACCAAGATTAATAAATTGGGCTAAGATAAAAGGTTAATTGAGGTAACCCAATAATTATGGACAAGAATAAAGCCCGAGGTTAGGAATGTAACTTAACCCTAATGGTATGTATAAAGGTCTAGCAGATGAGGGTATCCAACGTAACCTCTTAAAGATTAATCCATATTGGGTTGTTTTTAAAATAATAGGGTTACTATTTGTAACCCAGTAAGACATCTAGTATCGGGGACAACATATACCTAGAATTACCCATAGTTGTTGGTTGGGATACCAACATTTAATAATTATGATTTATAGTAAGATAGAATGTAAATGATTCTTATCTTACACCCTGTTTGGAAACAGGAGTAGGAACTATTGTCGTGCTATTTTGGACGATAAATCAAGAGTGTAGGACTACAGGCAAGTATCGAACCTCACCTACAGTATGAAAATAGTAAAGACTATTTTCAATTATACTATATTTTCAAGTATACATGCTATGTTATGCTATGATATGTGATGCCATAATGTGTGATACTATGCTATGATGTGCTAAGTTATGTTATTACATGTTATGCCATGTTATAATAATGTCATGTTAACAAAAATGCCATGTTTTCCAAAATGTCATGGTTTCAAAAATGCTACGTTTACAAAAATGTCATGGTTTTAAAAAAAATGCCATGTTTTCAAGAATGTTATGTTATGGCAAATGTTGTGTATGATATGACATAGTGACATCATGAAATATGTTCACTAATGTTAAATCACATGGTAAGAAAATCAAGTAAGGTGTCGTACCAACCTCTCTTAATCGAGGAGGCTACATGTTTAGTGGTGATAATTACCTTCCGTGATCGAAATGCGTGATCGTGAAGGGTCAAGTTAAAATTCCCAGAACTGTTAGGGCCTTGCAAACCCTAGCTTTATCTGGAGGCTGCGCGCTTTTGGTACGAACACTATGGGCCCACATGTTGAGACAAGATAATAAAGATTGAGTCTATAATGAAGCATAAAACATTCAATCAATCATAAATGGCTCATGCATAAATTATATGATGATTGACATGTTTTCTTTGAGGTTTAAAATGTTTTGTGAGATTATGTTTGTACTTGCTGGGCGAAAGCTCATCAGATATTTCATACTGTAGGTAAGATGCCTGCAGCTTTACTTGGTGGGCCATGGAGACGATGCAGCAAGTGAAGGGCGGTGTGGGATACCACTACGCAAGATTTTCCGCAAATATTTTAAGTATGAAGTTGTATATGTATGATAAAAAAAAAAATTATTCTGTAATTTTCTTCAAGTTCAAGTGAAAGAAACTAAGTAATAAGTTAAGTAAGTAAAGTAACGGCCCACGTCTACGTAGCCGGCCCTACGTGGATTGTCGGGGGCGTTACATACACATTCTAACTCCATACCCAAAGCCGCCCAATTTCTTCCCTCTATTTCTCTCTCTCCGCTCCCTCCCTACTTAAAATCTCAAAAAACTCGCTCTATCTCACCGCGCCTCCTCTCTCTATCTCACCTCTCAAATTTTTCTCTTGGCTCCATTCTATGATGGCCTCCTCCATTCTCCGATGGGTTCACCAAGGAACTCACGCAGCTTTCCCTCTCTCTCTCGCCGCACTCCGCCTGTACCCACTCCGCACTCCGCCCGTACCCACACTCGACAAGCTGGTAAGTTGTAATGTATATTGCTTGGGTAATGCAAGGATTTGGGAATTTTTCTTCCAAAATGTTGATTTTGTTGATTGTGGTTGTTGATAAAAGGTTCCGTCCAAAATGTTGATTTTGTAGATTGTTGAGTTGGGAATATTCCGTCTGAAATGGCCAAAATCCGTCCCCTACATTTTTGGTGATTGTTCATTGTGGTTGTGTTTTAGGTTGAATTAAATTGGTTGGGTAAGGCACGGATTTGAGAATTTTCTGGAAAAAAAGTGTTGATTTTGTGATTTAAATGTTTTTGGGGAAATGAAACGAATTCGCAAATTTTTTTTTCTTTGTTACCTACCACGACGGTTTTTTGGAAAAACCGTCGTGGTAGGCCAACTAACCACGACAGTTTCTCAAGGAAACCGTCGTGGAAGATTACCTTACCACGACGGTTTTTTACGTAGAACCGTCGTGGTATATTCTTAAATGTTCATATTTAGGCCCTATTTTTGTCCATTCCACGACAGTTAAAAAACCATCGTAGAATCTTAAAAGATTTCACGACCCTGGATTCCACGTCGGTTAGAAAACCATCGTGAAAATGTTACCATAACAGTTAAAAACCATCGTGGTATCCACATTCTGTAGTAGTGCTCATGACTTATATACTAAAACCCACTTTCTCTACATCTCTGTTCTCTCTCTCTCTCTCTCTTTATTTCACCTCTCTCTCCCTTCGTCGCGGTACTGAGATCGTCCTAAAATAGTGAGACGAAGTTAATGGAAAAAGTTTTGTTGATGAAACTAGAAAATTCTATTGAAGGTCTCGGTTAGTGTATATCCTCCTTTGACAAACTAAGCATTTTGCTGAACTTTTAGCTTCCGTTTGGTTTGCCGGTTGAAAATGAAATTTTTAAGTTGTAGTTGGTTGACTTTTTAAAGGGACATGAAATTTTTAAGTTGTAGTTGGTTGACTTTTTTAAGGGACATGGAAGAAAAAATTTTTGTATTTAAGGCCAAATATGTAAATTCAAGGAGAATTTTAGAAATAAAAATAATTGTGAAAATTTTGGAATTTTCACCAATAAAAGGGGTGGTGAGGTAGAGCTTGAGCCATTAGTTAGTCTCCCAAACTTTTAGTTCACTTCTAACTTTTTCCCCTCTAGCCTTAGAAAAATAAAATAAAATAAAAAAAGAAAGAGAGCAAGAGTGAGTGGCTATTTGTGGAGGGTGGGTGTGTGGAGGTAGTAGAACAAATTTCTCTCATCCCAAGGTCTACTCTTGACCCTCTTATTAAGAATTTCATTAGGTTTGGTTAAGGATTTATGCGTATTTCAAGCTATAGGTTGTAAGAGCATAAGCTCATGCTTCTTATCTTTCCATGTTATGGTTTTTATATGCTTAATCTATGCTTGATCTAAGTATAGATTATCTTGTTTGCTAAGTTTTAAGCATGGATTTTATTTTATGCTCTAGGATGAGTGTGAAGGTTATGTGTGCTCACCATGTGTTTGTGAAAATGCCTTCACATGCTTAAGTGGGGAGATTTTATGAATGATGATGATGATGATGATTGTGAATGTTAAGTGTATGATGGTTAAGAAATTAACCTAAAACACAACTTGGTACGCTAGTAAGGCTATCAACCTTGTGTTTTTCAAGTAAAAAGATAAATGTATGATTGAATGTTAAGAACGAATCCGAAGCGTTGCATGTTGACGTTGTCATGACCCGACCTACATAGGGTCGTGACTTTGTACTTACTTAACTTAAATACTTAACTTTGCAATTACCCGATTTCGAGGGGCCGTTACCTTACTGTTTACCTTGCTTACTCGAACATACTTCATTTTAAAACTTACTTTTGTTTTTTAAAAAAATGCGGAAATGTTTTTTTTTTCTTTCTTTATTTCAAAATTCTTTTTAAACTTAATTTTTAGCTTGACTTATACTCATACTTATTTATATGTACTCACTCGAGTACCAAGCTTTCAAACCACTTTTGAACAAATAATACTAGTTATCATAATCATATACCAATACCATCGACTTATCATAACATAATACAAACACATTTTATATAACATATTTCCAAAACCCGTGGCGGTATCCAACCCAAATTTCACAGTCTACAGTGCCATCTCTCCACAGTCTTGCATCAAGCATTGCCGATAAGTTGCTTGCCTACAGCATGAACGTAAGTTATGAGCTTATGCTCAGTAAGTACAACTTTCTCTTCCGCAAAACATTTTTAGTAAAAGAATGCATGAACCGATTATGTTTTCTTCTGAATCAATTATGCTTTCTTATGTTAATTTGGTTTTGAGCCCCCTACATAACATGTGTGCACGTACCGTGGCGCATAGCCATAGAGTAGTTGTGGCGGCCATTCCAATCCAACTCAAACCATGAACGAAACTGTTTAACATGTAGTGATTGGGGCAGCCAATCCAATCCAACTCAAACCATGGACCAAACCGTTTAAACCCGCCCATGTGGCAAGTCGATACGACACAAAAAAACTTGCTTGAGTTATCTTATTACATGAAAACTTGTTCTTGGTTGATCATACTTGAAAACTTAAATCTTAACTATTTCTTACTTGAAAACTTAATCTTATTCTTATCATGTGATTTATTATTAGTGAACATGCTTTCATGATGTAACAATATAAAACATAAGACATAAAACATATAGACATTGTAACGACCCACCTAGCACAAGCCGTTACCATGCGTACATACTTAAAGTGTCTCTTAATACTTACTTAGCAAACACAGCGGAAATTTTTTTATACGGTGCGAACTTACACGAATACATACGTATGAAATAACGTTTACTAAATAAAAGTGTTCGAGCGTAAAATAAAGCACATAAAATAATACACATAAATATCAAAACGCGTAGCGACACTTATTCCCACATTTCACAGTTCGCCCCGCCACGCTCCACCATCTTGCATCACAGGATTCCCGTAGGTTGCTTACTTACAGCATAGACGTAAGACGTGAGCTTTCACTCAGCAAGTACAACTAAGACATCCGCGACACAAACAAACACTAACATAACACAACATATCATAACATACCATAACATAGCATAGCATAATATAATCATGCATGATCCGTTTATGCTTCATTATGCTTTCTTATTCTTTCATAACATACTTTCATATCTTATCTTGACTTAACTTACTTATGCGCCCCTCAGCATAAGTGTCCGTACCGGGCGCGCAACTATGGAGTGGTTGGGGCGGCCAGTCCATTTCCAACTCAAACTATAGTCCAACCCGACCTAACGCGGGTCGGTACGACACAGGCAAGCTCGCTTGCCATCATACTTGCTTTTCATAATCACATACTTGATCTTGTTCTTACTTAAGAATTAGTGAACATGGATCGTGATGTCACTCATACATAAGTCATAGTCATTTCTTAAACTTTGCATAACACATATCATATCATACTTCAAACCATAATCCTAACATATCACACATCGTATCTTAGCATCACATATTCCTAACATACATCATGTCACACATCAGAACATACATCAAACATACTTGGGTAAGTATTGACAACAAAGCCCATGCTGTAGGCGGAGTTGTACTTACCTTATCTGCTGTGTCCGATACCGTGCTTGTTCCAGTTAGGACACTACAGCTAGCTACCTTCTGTTAATATAAAGGTAAAGGTCAGAAATGTTGGTGATATAACCAACATCCTTAGTTATATGTCATCTACATGATATCCTACATGGTTACATTAAGTAACCCTAGGGTTTAAACTTACCCTATTCGGATAATATTTTAACTTTGGTTTCAAAAATCCATTATTACATTTCTTTTGGAAAAACCCTATATTTTATGTACAAAAACTCTTTGTTCAACTCTGAAAATTTGCAACTATTGAGTAGGATTTGTAAAAATTATTGAGTGTAGGAAACTGCCTTTGGAACAGTTTCTCACTGCCAATTTATCAGTGTTTGTGCAGAAATGTCCTTTTCCTGCACTGTTTTCAAAAATCCTGTACAGGAATTTCCTATTTTCTGTACAGTTTTTGAAATCCAATTTTATTTAAAAATCTAGGTCGAATTTAAAACATTTTTCTTAACAAAAGTTTTAGATCTCAAAAAACCCTAAAACTTTTGTGTTTTCCTCAAAACCTAATTCGGACTGTAACCTACTTGTTTCCCCTGTTGAACCCACCTGGCCGTACATAAAGTCTGGGCACGGTCAGGCTCGGATTTTTGTAAAAACCGAGGCTTTGGGAGCCTTATTTTAGAAAACGGTTCACGTTGTCCCCTTGGAAAATCTCTTCTTTACAACTTTCATGTTTTACGTTTTTCCAAATTCGACTTCTAAGTGCCTCAAAACCGGCTTTCCAGAAAACTGGCCAGTTTCTACCCGAACTGGCAGTTTTTCTTGCTTAAATTGGTTTTACGTCCTAATCATGCACCCTACCTCAATCGGCAGCAGCCGAGAGCTTAAGATCAAACATGCAGCGCATTTCTAACACCAAGCCTCATCATCATACACAAAATTGGGGACATTCATCAACATCATCGTTAAGCATAAAAATCCTAAAACTCATGCAAGCATCAAAACCAACCATAAACCCTAATAATCAAGCATAAGACCTAAATTCTACACTAGGGCTTGAAAAAAAAAAAAGAAATGAGCTTATGCTCTTACAAATTCAACTTGAAATGCACTTAAATTTCAAATTGAAACTTAAATTGGAAAGCTTAGGATGCTAAAGGGATTTTACCTCAATCAACCTCCAAGGTTGAGCTAGATTTGATTCACCCCTTTTTCCTCCCTTGCCACCAACTAGAACCGGACTCCCCTTGATTGATGGGTTCCAAAATTTTTCAGCCACCTAGCTTTGTTCCACACCAAATCCGGTCACTTTGGGAGCTTTTCTCTCTCACTTTTCTCTCCTCCACAACCGGCCTTGCTCCCTCCAATGGGTACCAAAAATTTTCAACCTCTTGCTTGTTGATCCAACAAGAAACCCGACCACCCTATGGCTTCCCCTTTTGGATTTTTTTCTCTTCTCTCTTCCTTTCTTGGAGTCGGTTTTTGAGGGGAAATTTGGCGGAGAAATTTGGGCATAATCTAGTTGCTTTTCTCAAATTTTGGTGAACAAAAATGAGCACTCCATACCCCTATTTATAGGTGATGGAGAACTTCTCCAATTTGCCAAAAAGTCCTCAAACTAGCATAGATTTGCCCAAGAACCCCCTTAGGTGGCCGGCCACTTGGCTCTAGAAGCTCCCCCTAATTCTTTCCAAAATTTGGCTTAATTAACTAATGATGTCATAATTAAAAAGTTGGATGATGTAAGCCTTATTAAGGCTTGTTTGCCCCTTTTCCTTAATATGCAGTCCATTTTTATGCTAACACAGATATCTTCAATATTGGGCTTACTAATGCACAATACTATTATATTGAACTACAGTCCAAAGTTTATCTGTGTAAAAATGAACTGTGTAAAAATTTTCTTATATCTTGAAGCCATTTGGCCCTTGATATCCTAATTTAATATGCTTGATTTTTCTATAGTGGTTTCGGATCTTAATCATACTATCTTTTCCGTAAAAATGATTTTTAACAGTATAATTTCTATACTGCTAATTACTTTACAATACCGACATGCCCTTGACTTTTCTGGTCAACCATTGACTTTCTTGTCAAGATTTGACTTCTTTGATCAACAGTTGACTTTCTTGGTCAATAGTTGACTTTCTTAGTCAAACTTTGACCAACATAAAATCATAATATTTTCTACCCCTTTTTACTTAAGAGGTCACATGCTTGACTAAGCAATCATTTTTGAATCTTATAAGATCATAAGAACTCACAAAACTTAATAAAAACCCTTAATTGGGCTTTTTCAGAATTACATTCATGGTACAATCAAATTCCTTTAAAAAGGAAATTGTAATACTGCAAAAAGCTAGTCATTACAATCTACCCCCCTTAAAAATTTTCGTCCCCGAAAATTAGAACAAACAGGGGTAGTTCTTTCTCATATTATCTTCTAATTCCTTGGTTGCCTCTTCAACCTTGTGGTTTTGTCATAACACTTTAACCATGAGAATAGTTTTATTTCTTAGGACCTTTTATTCCCGATCCAGAATTCGAACTGGTTTCTCTTCATAAGTCAAGTCCGTTTGAACCTCCACTGGTTCTTGACTTAGCACATGGGAAGGATCTGGTACATACTTCTTTAGCATCAAGACATGGAATACATTGTGCATCGAGGCTAATTCTGGTGGTAAGGCAAGCTTGTAAGCTACTTTCCCAATCCTCTCAAGGATTTCGAATGGTCCCGTATATCTCGGACTAAGCTTCCCCTTCTTGCCAAATCGCATTACTCCTTTCATCGGAGCAACCTTAATGAAAACATAATCCCCAACTTGGAATTCTAAAGGCCTCCTACGTTTATCGGCATAACTTTTCTGTCGACTAAAAGCTATGTCGAGTCTTTGCTTGATCTTCTTGATATCTTCAGAGGTCTTCTTGATAAAATCTGTAGTCAGAAGTTGCTTATGTCCAACTTCCTGCCAATGGATAGGAGATCGACATTTCCTTCCATATAACGCTTCAAATGGAGCCATACCAATCGAAGCGTGATAACTATTGTTATACGAAAATTCGATCAATGGCAGTTTATGATCCCAGTTTCCTTTAAAATCCAGAACACATGATCTCAGCATATCTTCTAGTGTCTGGATGGTTCGTTCTGACTGGCCATCCGTTTGGGGGTGAAATGTCGTACTGAACTTCAATTTCGACCCCATCGCATTGTGAACACTTGTCCAAAATCAAGAGGTGAAACGTCCATCACGATCTGAAATGATCGATTTTGGTACTCCATGCAGTCTAACGATCTGGGATACGTAGACTTCTGCCAATTTCTCTACTGAAAAGGTGGCTTTGATAGTGATGAAGTGGGCTGATTTGGTTAATCGATCCACAATAACCCAAATCATGTCATTCCCACTTGCAGTCCTGGGTAGTCCTACTACAAAATCCATTGTAATTTGTTCCCATTTCCATTCGGGAAGCTCTATTTTTTGCAAATCTCCTCCAGGATGTTTATGTTCAGCCTTAACTTTCTGACAAGTTAGGCACTTCGACACGAATTCTGCCACTTCATTCTTCATGTTAGGCCACCAATAATTCTCTCGGAGGTCCTTGTACATCTTGGAAGCTTCTGGATGTACCGAATATGGCGTCTTATGTACCTCTGACATTATCTGATCCTTTAGAAACTCGAAGTCGGGAACACAAATCATTTCCTTGAAGTAAATGACACCATCAGCAAAGGTCTTAATTCCTTGTTCTTTCCGTCAAAAAGTCACGCTTTTAGCAAAAAGGAATCATTTCCTTGATGCGACTTGATGGTTTCCAGCAGATTGGACTGGAGGGTCAGAGAAGATAATTTTCCTGTTATCATCTCCAGGTTGAATTCAGAAATTTCCCTTTGTAGTGGCTTAGGAAACGCTTCGATAGACATTAGCATGCCTATGGATTTTCTACTTAAGGCATCTGCTACCCTGATTGCCTTTCCAGGGTGGTAAAGGATCTCACAATCGTAGTCCTTTACAAGTTCTAGCCATCTACGTTGTCTCATGTTGAGCTCTTTCTGAGTAAAAATGTACTTGAGGCTCTGATGATCGATGTAGATTTCACATTTGTTCCCATATAAATAATGCCTCCAGATTTTGAGTGCGAAAACTACCGCCGCAAGTTCCAAATCATGCGTAAAATAATTCCTTTCGTGAATCTTTAGTTGTCGTGATGCATAGGCTACCACCTTCCCATTTTGCATCAAGACAGCTCCTAATCCACTTTTAGAAACATCACTGTAAATCACGAAATTTCCTGCATCTACGTCAGGAATTATTAACACCGGCGCGCTTGTCAGCTTCTTCTTGAGCTCTTGAAAGTTCTCCTCGCACTTCTGGGTCCATTCGAATTTCTCCCCTTTTCGGGTAAGGGTTGTAAGTGGTGCAGCAATCTTGGAAAATCCCTTGACGAATCGTCGGTAGTATCCGGCTAAACCAAGAAAGCTTCTTATTTCCGTAACATTCTTGGGAACCGGCCATGAACTGACCGCTTCCACTTTTGTAGGATTTACGGAAATTCCTTCCTTTAGCACCACATCACCCAAGAAATGAACTTTCTCCAGCCAAAATTCACATTTCGTGAACTTGGCATACAACTTATTCCGTCTTAGCGTTTCCATCACCAACCTAAGGTAATGCTCATGTTCCTCCTTGGACCTTGAGTAAATCAAAATATCGTCAATAAAGACGATGACGAACTTGTCTAGATATTCCTTGAACACTCGGTTCATAAGGTCCATAAAAGCAGTAGGGGTGTTGGTTAATCCAAACGGCATAACCAAAAACTCGTAGTGCCCATAACGAGTTCGAAAAGCCGTCTTGGAGATATCCGACTCCTTGATCCTGAGTAGATGATAGCCTGATTGCAGATCGACTTTTGAAAACACAACTGCTCCCCTGAGTTGATAAAAAAGATCATCTATCCTCGGAAGGGGATACTTGTTCTTGATCGTGATCTTGTTCAGCTCGCGATAATCAATACACATGCCCAATGATCTATCCTTCTTCTTTACGAACAAAACAGGCGCTCCCCACGGAGAGTGACTCTGCCGGATGAATCCTTTGTCAAGCAGTTCTTGTAACTGAACTTGAAGCTCCCTAAGCTTGGCTGGTGCCATACGGTAAGGCGCTTTCGATATCGGTGCGGCTCCAGGTAGTAGCTCGATTTCAAACGAAATTTCGCATTCTGGCGGAAGTCCTGGTAAATCCTTCGGAAAGACATCCACATACTCCTTTATAATGGGGACATCTTCTGGCATTAATTCCATTTCCCGATCTTTGTCCACCATGTTAGCTAAATATCCTTGGCAGCCATTAGCTAACATCTTCCAAGCCTTTATTGCCGTGTCTAGTCTGGTTGCTGTGCTCCGAGACTGTCCGTAGAAGCTAAACTCTTCCTCACCATAAGGGTTGAACGTCAAGCAACGTTTCCGGCAGTCGATCTTGGCGTTATATTTGCCTAAGAAATCCATCCCTAAGATCACATCGAAATCTGAAGCTTGATCGCGATGAGATCTACAAATAATTCTCTGCCACAGATAACCACGAAAATATTTCGTATCCAAAAATTGGACCACAAAATTTCTCCGAATGGCAAAGAGGTTTTGAAAGGCTGTTCTAATTTATCCATGCCTCTTCCTAACTTCTGGGCGAACTCCAAAGAAACGAATGAGTGAGTGGCACCAGAATCAAACAAGGCAATAGCATCGTAGGTGGTGATGGAAATCTGACCTGTCACCACATGCGAAGTCCCTGCTTCTGCATCTCCTTTAGTGTAAGCATAGATCTTGGCTTGGGGTTCAGGAGCCTCTAATCTGCCTTGTGCAATCGAGGGTCCTTCAATCCTTGCTTGGACTGCATGCAGCTGACTGTTTGTGTTCCGGCTCGGATATGGTGAATTCTGGTTCTGGTTGTTCAGAGTGCAACTCCTTGCATAATGCCCCTCCTTGCCACAAAGGTAGCAAGCGTTGGTCCCCATTCTACATACTCCCGAATGTTTCCTTCCACACTTCGCGCACATCGGAAAGTCAGTGCTATTACCCTCATTTCCTTGATTATTCTTCTTCTGAGGGTAACTCCTTTGTTGTCCCTGGCACGTGAAATTCCCCTTTCTTTTGTTCCTTCCAAACTGCTTGGAACTTTGGGCAGGGTTACTGTTCTGGCCTTTTGGGGATGATTCCGTATTTTGACGGGGCTGCATTTGCTTTACCACGGCTTTTTCCTCCTTTTTAGCCTTAAAAATCTGAGCCCTTACTTCCTTGTCTCGGTTGATCCAATACTCTGCTCTTATTGCCCGACTTACACAATCAGACACTGGGGTAGGTGGACTGCTGCCAACACTTACTTGCTTGGCGATGTCGGTTCGGAACATCTTCATCATCAATCTGACTTTTTCTGTTTCGTTTGGTACTAATTCCGGGCACAGATGAGCTAATTGCTCAAACTTCTTGACAGCCTCCATTATTGTCATCGACCCTTGTTTTAAATTCGTGAATTCATCCTGTTGAGCGGCAAGCACTTCTCTGTTATAGTACATGGTGCGGAATTCAGTCACGAAATCCTGCCAGCTCATGGTCACGACATCTCTGCGCATCTGGACTATCATCCACCAGAGTCGCGCATCCTTTTTGAGTGCGAAGGAAGCACATAGAACCTTCTCCTGTTCCGTAAGTCTCATAAAATCCAGAATAACCTGGATATCGATCAGCCAATTATCGGCGGCTATCAGGTCCGTAGGTCCATCGAATTCAGGCACCTTCATCTGCCTAAATCGCTCATACAATAAATCCTCCCGTACTAGCGGTGGGTTTACTTGTATCCCAGCAGGTGCTAACGAAACCTCAGCATTCCGTGGAATCTCTGGTTGTACCTCTGGCACCGGAGGTACTACTGGGGGTACCTGGTAAACTGGAGGTGGGACCTCATTAACCTGGGACCTCTGATTCATTCGAGCTAGTTGTTCTCGAAGTCTATCCGTTTCTTGTTGCTGTTCAAGCAACTGCCGTTGCAAATTCACTACAATAGTTGCGAAATCCGGCTCAGGCGGATTTACGGGCATTGTTCTACGTGGGCGTACCATCTTCTAAAATCCTATTAACCCATAAGAAAAGATATTATCATACTATTAATATCCTTTCTTTCATACATAACTTATCGTATCATATCATAACATTATTATCGTATACTTGTTATAACGTTCATAATCATAACATAACGTCATCATCATATGCTTATCATAGCACTCATAATCATAACATAACATTTTTACATACATATCATACTTGAACTGTCTTTTTGTACACTTTACAAAAAGTACATCATATTTACAATACCGTATGTACATATCTGTCACAGCATACTTTACATAACATACATAGTCAAAACTAGGATGGAAGTGACTACCACTTTACCATCATACATTTGTACGAGCCTATTATCAAAAAGAATAAGCTAATACAAAATAGTCCCATAATCAAAAATATATACATGGTCGATCTATATCTAATCTATATACTCGATCGTGATCACGGAGGATGCGTCGGAGTCTACGTCCTAATCTCCGTCGTCAAACAAAATCTCCTCCGGATCGTCCTCAAACTCATCTGCCTCATCTAACCAGCCTCCGTACCCTGGCTCGTGCTCAGGCTCCTCTCTGTCGTCCTCGTCATCACTAGAAATATCGATGATTGGGGGATCCTCAGGCTGATCCTCTGGAGCATCCATATCGTCGGCAGCGTCCTGATCGTCGGCCTCTACCCCAACCCCAGCCTTCTGGGCGGGTACCTCCTGTAGTGAGACTGCTGGAATCGGGTCCTCCGAAAAAACTGGGCCTACCTCAAACAATGGCTCTCCCATCCCAGCGTCATCAACGGGTACCGGATGATCAGCCACATATGCATCGGCCTGCATGGCGTGAACGATGACCTCGGCGTCCATGATGTAGTCGATCATGTGTCCCACGATCATATCTGGCGTAGGCGCTGGAACGTGCTGCCGAATCTGGTGTGGCAACCCGTTACGGAGAATCAGTAACGCCTGCATCCTTGGACTGACTATATCCTGCGGAATGTGAGGCAATATCGCCTCCTAGAATCTCCGGCAGTAATGACCCATAGACTCCTGAGGGTAGGCATGCTAATCTGCTTCATAGCTAAAATATCGCTCGAGGTGCATGGCGCGATAGATCTCAGGATTTCGATAAGGCCCATCGGCTCCCTCATCTGGTACGGGTCCAAAACGCGCAATCACCAAGGTGCGAAAATGCGCCCAGGTGCGATCTGGCATCGCTCGCTCCCCAGCGTCATCTACCATAATCGTGCGTCTGCAGCCAAGCATCGGCTAGCCAGAGAGACCTGTAGGCGAGCCTCAATGTGACTAGTACGAAAAATCAGCTCCATGTCATATAACCACACTGCTAACGACACCGTCCGTCTCGTGCCATCAAATAGTAGAGGATGCGACTCATAGAACGACGTGACCGAGTCTCGATCCTCATCTACTCGTGCGGGATCCATATTGTCGTATCTATCATATCATGGTCATGTAATAAATATTTATTCATAAAAATAAATTAACTTACAATGATGGTGGCGATGGCAGGCAGACTGTGAAATGGTATAGCAAGGAACCGCTCTGATACCAACTTGTAACGACCCACCTAGCACAAGCCGTTACCATACGTACATACTTAACGTGTCTCTTAATACTTACTTACTTAGCAAAAACAGCAGAAATTTTTTTTTATACGGTGCGAACTCACACGAATACGAACGTATGAAATAACGTTTACTAAATAAAAGTGTTCGGGCATAAAATAATACACATAAATATCAAAACGCATAGCGGCACTTATTCCCACATTTCACAGTTCGCCCCGCCACGCTCCACCATCTTGCATCACAGGATTCCCGTAGGTTGCTTACCTACAGCATATACGTAAGACGTGAGCTTTCACTCAGCAAGTACAACTAAGACATCCGCGACACAAACAAACACTAACATAACACAACATATCATAACATACCATAACATAGCATAGCATAATATAATCATGCATGATCCGTTTATGCTTCATTATACTTTCTTATTCTATCATAACATACTTTCATATCTTATCTTGACTTAACTTACTTATGCGCCCCTCAGCATAAGTGTCCGTATCGGGCGCGCAACTATGGAGTGGTTGGGGCGACCAGTCCATTTCCAACTCAAACCATAGTCCAACCTGACCTAGCGCAGGTCGGTACGACACAGACAAGCTCACTTGCCATCATACTTGCTTTTCATAATCACATACTTGATCTTGTTCTTACTTAAGAATTAGTGAACATGCATCGTGATGTCACTCATACATGAGTCATAGTCATTTCTTAAACTTTGCATAACACATATCATGTCATACTTCAAACCATAATCCTAACATATCACACATCGTATCTTAGCATCACATGTTCCTAACATACATCATGTCACACATCAGAACATACATCAAACATACTTGGGTAAGTATTCACAACAAAGCCCATGCTATAGGCGGAGTTGTACTTACCTTATCTGCTGTGTCCGATACCGTGCTTGTTCCAGTTAGGACACTACAGCTAGCTACCTTCTGTTAATATAAAGGTAAAGGTCAGAATTGTTGGTGATATAACCAACATCCTTAGTTATATGTCCCCTCCATGATATCCTACTTGGTTACATTAAGTAACCCTAGGGTTTAAACTTACCCTATTCGGATAATATTTTAACTTTGGTTTCAAAAATCCATTATTACATTTCTTTTGGAAAAACCCTATATTTTATGTACAAAAACCCTTTGCTCAACTCTGAAAATTTGTAACTATTGAGTAGGATTTGTAAAAGTTATTGAGTGTTGGAAACTGCCTTTGGAACAGTTTCTCACTACCAATTTATCAGTGTTTGTGCAGAAATGTCCTTTCCCTGCATTGTTTTCAGAAATCCTGTACAGGAATTTCCTATTTCATGTACAGTTTTTGAAATCTAATTTTATTTAAAAATCTGGGTCTAATTTGAAACATTTTTCTTCACAAAAGTTTTAGATCTCAAAAAACTCTAAAACTTTCATGTTTTACTCAAAACCTAATTCGGACTCTAACGTACTTGTTTCCCCTGTTGAACCCACCTGGCCGTACATGAAGTCTAGGCACAGTCAGGCTCGGATTTTTGTAAAAACCGAGGCCGTTGGAGCCTTATTTTGAAAAACGGTCTGCGATACCCCCTAGAAAAATCCCTTCTCTACGACTTTCATGTTTTATGTTTTCCCAAATTCGGCCTCCAAGGGCCTCAAAAGCGGCTTTCCAGAAAACTGGCAAGTTTCCACCCGAACTAGCAGTTTTCTTGCTTAAATTGGTTTTACGTCCTAATCGTGCACCCTACCTCAATCGGCAGCATCCGAGAGCTTAAGGTCAAACTGCAGCGCATTTCTAACGCCAAGCCTCATCATCATACACAAAATAGGGGACATACATCAACATCATCGTTAAGCATAAAAACCCTAAAACTCATGCAAGCATCAAAACCAACCATTTACCCTAATAATGAAGCACAAGACCTAAATTCTACACTAGGGCTTGAAAAAAAAAAGAAATGAGCTTTTGCTCTTACAAATTCAACTTGAAATACACTTAAATTTCAAATTGAAACTTAAATTGGAAAGCTTAGGGTGCTAAAGGGATTTTACCTCAATCAACCTCCAAGGTTGAGCTAGATTTGATTCACCCCTTTTTCCTCCCTTGCCACCAACTAGAACCGGCCTCCCCTTGATTGATGGGTTCCAAAATTTTTCAGCCACCTAGCTTTGTTCCACACCAAATCCGGTTACTTTGGGAGCTTTTCTCTCTCACTTTTCTCTCCACCACAACCGGCCTTGCTCCCTCCAATGGGTACCAAAAATTTTCAACCTCTTGCTTGTTGATCCAACAAGAAACCCAACCACCCTATGGCTTCCCCTTTTGGATTTTTTTCTCTTCTCTCTTCCTTTCTTGGAGTCGGTTTTTGAGGGGAAATTTGATGGAGAAATTTGGGCATAATCTAGTTGCTTTTCTCAAATTTTGGTGAACAAAAATGAGCACCCCACACCCCTATTTATAGGTGATGGACAACTTCTCCAATTTGCCAAAAAGTCCTCAAACTAGCATAGATTTGCCCAAGAACCCCCTTAGGTGGCTGGCCACTTGGCTCTAGAAGCTCCCCCTAATTCTTTCCAAAATTTGGCTTAATTAACTAATGATGTCATAATTAAAAAGTTGGATGATGTAAGCCTTATTAAGGCTTGTTTGCCCCTTTTCCTTAATATGCAGTCCATTTTTATGCTAACACAGATATCTTCAATACTGGGCTTACTAATGCACAGTACTGTTATATTGAACTACAGTCCAAAGTTTATCTGTGTAAAAATGAACTGTGTAAAAATTTTCTTATATCTTGAAGCCATTTGGCCCTTGATACCCTAATTAATGTGCTTGATTTTTCTATGGTGGTTTTGGATCTTAATCATACTATCTTGTCCGTAAAAACGGTTTTTCATAGTATAATTTCTATACTGCTAATTACTTTACAATACCGACATGCCCTTGACTTTTCTGGTCAACCATTGACTTTCTTGTCAACCATTGACTTTCTTGTCAAGATTTGACTTCTTTGGTCAACAGTTGACTTTCTTGGTCAAACTTTGACCAACATAAAATCATAATTGTTTCTATCCCTTTTTACTTAAGAGGTCACATGCTTGACTAAGCAATCATTTTTGAGTCTTATAAGATCATAAGAACTCAAAAAACTTAATAAAAACCCTTAATCGGGCTTTTTCATAATTACCTTTATGGTACTATCAAATTCCTTTAAAACGGAAATTGTAATACTGCAAAAAGCTAGTCATTACAGACATCATGTAAATCAATGCATGAATATTTGAAACGCATGCAATGCAGTAGAAACATTTTGCCCATGCTGTAGGTGGAGTTGTACTTACAAGTCATCCTACGCTCTTGGTCTATCGTTCTAATCAAGGCACGACAATAGGTCATATTCCTGTTTCAAACAGGGCATACGATAAGCGTGGTTCTATCTTACTATAAACCATAACATACTGATCGGTATCCAATCCGTTTACCTTCGGTAATCATGGATACAAATCCTATCATAGTAAACTGGTATCCTATCTGATTACCATTGATACCTTAACATAGTAAACCGATATTCTATCCGGTTACCTATGGTAATCATGGATTCAGGCTCTAACATAACAAATCGGTATCCCATCCGATTATCATTGGTCATACACTTGTTATCATATTCCTTACCAAATTTTAACATACACATCGATTAATTAGTGGGTCTCCAACCCGACTACTATTTATCATAAAACTGTTACCATTTAAGAAATCTTGGGCCTTCTCTCATTTTGTAACGACCCGCCTTATGTAGGTCGTTACCGTGCTTTTCTTACATAATTACTTAACTTACTTAACTAGCAGAAAATAAGGACTCTATATATATTTTTTTTAAACGACCGATATCTGAACTCGACCATATACTTACTTATAACCATATATACGTACTTAATTAAGTATTTAAGTTTAAACGTATTTTAACATACAACCGATTATACTAAATAATAATTACATATATTTTATCACAAAACGCGTAGCGGTCTCCATCACGTAGTTTCACAATTAGCCCTGCCATGCCCCACCGTCTTGTATCAAGCATTGCCAATAGGGAGCTTACCTACAACATAAACGTAAGTTGTGAGCTTTCGCTCAGCAAATACAACTATTAACCCGCAAAAACAATATGAAATTAAACAATACATGAACCAATTATGCTTCGTTATGCTTTCTTAAGTTAGCATATTTTTGGACCCTTACTTAACATAAGTGTAGGTACTGTGGCGCGCAGCCATGGAGTGGTTGGGGCGGCCAGCCCAGTCCAACTCAAACCATGAACCAAACCTGACCTAGTGCAGGTCGGTATGACACGATTAAACTTGCTTAACATCATACTTGAAAACATTTTGTTGAAAACAATTTCTTAAAAATAGTCTCTTACTTGAAACTTACTCTTATTCTTACCATGTAAATTATCATTAGTGAGCATGCTTCATGATGTCACAATAATAAAACATAATCATATGCATCACATGCATAAATGCATGAGTTTTAAAAACATGCAATCAGTAAAACAATTTGTCCATGTTGTAGGCGGAGTTGTACTTACTGGTTATGTTAGATCCTGGGTTTGTTGCTCCTATAGGTTGCAACAACAGGTTACCTTCCTGTTTTCAAAAAAAGGCGTAAGATAAGGATCATCCTATCTTACCATATATCATTACATTCAATGTTAATATTGTAATAACCAACGTTTTTACACATTTACGATTTCCTTTTTAAGGAATAAAAGTTTGTACTATGTATGTTTATATGAAATGTTTATCAGAATTAGGGTTTATGTATGATTTTATTCCGGTCAAAGTTTGATCAGAATAATCTAAGTTATGTTTGAGACGCTACTGCAGTTTTATAAGCAGTATGAAATTATACTGTGAAAAACTGTCATTACAGATAACGAAGCGAAAATTAGGTTTGGGACCACTGTAGAAAAATCAAGCACAATATTTAGGTTAATAAGAACTAAGTGGCTCTAAGTTCTAAGAAAATTTTTTACGCAGTCCGGTTAAGTGCAGATAAATTCTGAACTACAGTCTAGTATAACAGTACTGTTCTTAGTGGAAAATCAAATGGAGCCTTAATGGTGGACACCTCACCTTGTGATAATTACTTGAATTTATGGATTTTTAGAAAATTAAGAAAGTAATTAACATGCATGAACATGGAAGATAACTTGGCCAACAAGCCACCCCAAGTGGCCGGTCACCTCATGGAGTCTAGGGTCAAATACTTTTTCTTTTGAGGACTAATGTGCAATTTAAGCAATAAAAATAATTCTAGAAATTAAATTAAATTTTACCTATAAATAGGTGTGGTAGGGCTTGCTTTGGACCACCTAATGAAACCCTAACCCTTTTTAGTTCACCTTCTAGTCCCTCTCACTACCCCTAAAAATGGAACCCAAAGTGAGAAAAAAAGTGAAGAGTGTGGTCGGATTTGTGAGGAAGCAATCAAGGAGGAAAGTTTGATTCAAGTCTAGATCCACTTCAAGGAGTTAAGGTAAACCTACTAAACCCCCTAAGCCTTTCATTTGAGTTTTGATTCAATTATTTAAGTGTATTTTAAGTTGGTTATGTAAGAGCATAAGCTCACTTATTTTTCATGCAATAGTTTAGTTAGATTAGTATGTGCCTGATTAGGGTTTTAGTGTTCTAGATCTATGTTTTGGTTTATGTTTTTGATGTTATGCTTTAAAATTATATGCTTTGTGTGCATGTCTAGTAGGTGTTTGTTATATGTCCCCACATGCTTAAGTAGTTATATGGTATGCTTGAATGATGGTGAGATGATTATATGATGAATTAACATGAAAAACCTACTTAAAACCCGAATTTGGTAAAAGTTTACTACACGGGTTAATTGGATGAGAAACAAGTGTATGTTAATGGAAACCTTGCATAATACGCTGCATGTTTGATGTAGGCTCACGGTTGCGACCGTTTGAGGTAGGGTGTGCGATATTTTGCGTAACAAACAACCAAAAGTAAAACTGCCAGTTTTCGGATAAAACCGGGCAGCAATTTGGAAATGAAATGTTGAGCCCCTTAGAGGCAGAATTTGGGAAAAGTTAAAACTGTAAAGTTGTAGAAAATTGAAAACCCTAGGGGGTAACAAGGAAAGATTTTGAAAAATAAGCTCTAAAGGCTTTCGTTTTTGTGAAAACCCGAGACTGGCCAGCCCAGACCCTGTGCACGGCCAGGACGTTTTAACAAGGAATATGAATAGGTTAAAGGCAGAATTAGATTTTCATTAAAAAAAAAACGAAAGTTGCAGGACTTTATAAGGTCTACAACTTTCATGAAGAAGACTTTTTCAAATTCAAAACAGATTTTAAAATAAAACTAAATCTTAAAAACTGAGCAGGAAATAGGAAATTTTTGCACAGGATTTTCAAAACAGTGCATGAGCAGGCAATTCCTGCACATGCACTGCTACCTGAAAATTATTAGACTGTTTTCAATGAACAATTTTGAAAATGTTACAGTTTTACTATCTTTATAAAATAAATCAATTGTAGTTTTATAACAGTGGTTTAAAAAGAATTAATCAAGGTTTTTGTGAAGAAAAGAAATAATTAAAATATGCTAAGTAATATGTTAACTATAATATAAGACACGTAGTAATCGGATATGATACTAAAAATTATTATTGAACCAAGTTAATTGAAGGTATACTTATAGTTACCAAATAGGTTACTATCTTTATATGCTAGGTTTTGCACTCAAGGTTATTTATGATAACCAAATGGGATACCACTATTGGGTCTTGGTAACCCAATAGGACATTAACCTAATTATGATAGGGCTTATACCCAGGGTTACTAATAGTAACCTAAAAGGATATTATTTAAGTATAACTAACCAAGATTTGTATTAAGTAATCAAATAAGATACTGTTTGATTTTTATTAGGTCAGGTGCCCTAAGGTTACATTTAGTAACCGAATAGGATACCATGTTAGTGGGGGACATATAACTAGGGATAATGGTGAATGTTGATTAGGATACCAACATTTAATGTAATGATTTATGGTAAGATAGGGTGATTCTTATCTTACGTCCTTTTTGAAAACAGGAAAGTAACATGTTGTTGCAATTCGTTGGAGCAACAAACCCCAGATCTAGTATAACCAGTAAGTATAACTCCGCTTACAGCATAGGCTAATGTTTTACTGATTGCATGTTTTTAAAACTCATGCACTTATGTATGTGATGCATATGATTGTGTTTTATTATTGTGACATCATGAATCATGTTCACTAATGATAATGTACATGGTAAGAGTAAGATTAAGTGATAAGTAAGAGACTGTTTTTAAGAAACTGTTTTCAAGAAAATGTTTTTAAGTAAGATGTTAAGCAAGTTTAATCGTGTCGTACCGACCTGCACTAGGTCAGGGTTGGTTCATGGTTTGAGTTGGATTGGGCTGGCCGCCCCAACCATTCCATGACTGCGCACCATGGTAGTACACTTATATTCAGTAAGGGCCCAAAAATATGCTAACTTAAGAAAGCATAATGAAGCATACTTGGTTCATGCATTGTTTAAGTTCATATTGTTTTTGCGGGTTAATAGTTTTACTTGCTAAGTGAAAGCTCACAGCTTACGTTTATGCTGTAGGTAAGCTCCCTATTAGCAATACTTGATACAAGATGGTGGGGCATGGCAGGGCTAACTGTGAAACTACGGGATGGAGACCGCTACGCGTTTTGTGTTCAAATGTATAAAATTATTATTTAGTTTAATCCGTTGTATGTTAAAACAAGTTTAATACTTAAATACTCAAATAAGTACGTATATATGGTTATAAGTAAATATGGTTGAGTTACCTTTATAATTGTTTTAAAAAAAATATTCCTTATTTTCCGCTAGTTAAGTAAGTGTAAGTAATTATATAAGATAAGTATGATAACGGCCTACGTAAGGCGGGTCGTTACAAGTATCCTAACCAACATTCACCATTAACCCTAGTTATATGTCCCCCCCACACAATGCCATGGTATCTTATTTGGTTACTAAGTGTAACCTTAGGGCACATGACCCAATAACAATCAAACGATATATTGTTTGATTACTTAATGCAAATCTTGGTTAATTATACTTAAATAGTATCTTATTAGGTTACTATTAGTAACCCCGGGGTATAAGCCTAATCATATTTAGGTTAAAGTCCTATTGGGTTACTAAGGCCCAATAGTGGTATCCCATTTCGTTATCATAAGTAACGTTGGGTCCAAAACCTAACATATAAAGTTAGTAACCTACTTGGTTACTACAAGTATCCCTTCAAATAACTTGGCCCAAATAATTTTTTAGTAACCTTTCTGATTACTATGTATCTTACTATGGTTACCATATAACTTAGCCTAATTAATTATTTTTTTTCTTCACAAACCTTATTTAATTCTTTTTTTTTAAACTATTTTTATAAAACTGTAATTACTTTATTTTACAAAGGTAGTAAAACTGTGAAATTCTGAAATCGTTTTTGAAAATAGTCCCATAATTTCAGTTATCAGTGCATGTGCAGGGATTGTCTGTTCATGCACTATTTTGAAAATCCTGTGCAGGAATTTCCTGTTTCCTGCTCAGTTTTTAAGATTCAGTTTTATTTTAAAAACATGTTTTAAATTTGAAAAAAATTTCTTCATGAAAGTTGTAGACCTCAAAGATTCCTACAACTTTCGTGTTTTACTCAAAACCTAATTCTGCCTTTAACCTGATCATATCTCTTGTTGAAACGTCCTGGCCGTGCACAGGGTCTGGGCTGACCAGGCTCGGGTTTTCACAAAAACGGAAGCCTTTGGAGTTATTTTTCAAAATCTGTCAGGTTTTTAATTTTCTACAACTTTTTAGTTTTAATCTTTCCCAAATTCGGCCTCTAAGGACCTCAAAGTTCCATTTCCAGATTACTGTCCAGTTTTACCCGAAAACTGGCAGTTTTACTTTTGGTTGATTGCTATGTAAAATTACGCACACCCTACCTCAAACGGTCACAACCGTGAGCCTACGTCAAACATGCAGCATATTACGTAGGGTTTCCATCAACATGCATTTGTTTCTCATCCATACAACCCGTGTGGTTAACTTTTGCCAAATTAGGGTTTTAGGTTGGTTGTTCATTCTAATTCATCATACAATCTTATCTCCATCATTCAAGCATACCATATTATTTCTTAAGCATGTGAGGACATATAACAAACACCTACTAGACATTCACACATAGCATATAATTTTAAAACATAACATCAAAAACATGCACCAAATCATAGATCAAGATCACTAAAACCCTAATCAAGTACATACTAAACATACTAAACTATTGCATGAAAAAAATAGGTGAGCTTATGCTCTTACATACCCAACTTAAAATACACTTAAATAATTGAACCAAAACTTAATTGAAAGGCTTAAGGGGTTTAGGAGGTTTACCTTAACACCTTAAAGTTGGATCTAGACTTTGGATCAAAATTCCTCCTTGCTTTTCTTCCTCACAAATCCGACCACACACTCTATTTTTTTTTTTCTTTTGGGTTCGGTTTCTAGGGGGAGGGAGAGTGACTAGAGAGTGAACTAAAGGTTAGGGTTTCACTAAGTGGTCCAAACTTAACCCCACCTCACCTATTTATAGGTGAAATTTAATTTAATTTCTAGAATTATTTTTATTTATAAATTTGCATATTGGTCCTCAAAAGAAAAAATATTTGCTCATAGACTCCATGAGGTGGCCGGCCATTAGGGTGGCTTGTTGGCCAAGTAATCTTTCCATGTTCATGCATTTTAAATACTTTCTTAATTTTCTAAAAATCCATAAATTCATATAATTATCCCAAGATGAGGTGTCCTCCATTAAGGCTCCATTTGGCTTTCCTCCTAAATTGCAGTCCATTTTCATACTAATACAGATATTACAAATACTGTTTTCAACTAATAACAGTACTGTTATACTGGACTGCAGTCCATAATTTATCTGCACTTAACCGGACTGCATTTAAATTTTTCTTAGGACTTGAAGCCACTTAGTCCTTATTACTCTAAATGTTGTGATTGATTTTTCCACAATGGTCCCGTACCTAATTCTGGCTTCGTTATCCGTAATAACGGTTTTTCACAGTATAATTTCATACTGCTTATAATACTACAATACCGTCTCAATCATATCTTAGATTATTCTGATCAAACATTGATCGGAATAAAATCATACATAAACCCTAATTCTGATAAGTCAGATCAGGCATTTCATATAAACATACATAGTACAAACTTTGATTCCTTACAAAGGAAATTGTAAATTTGTAAAAAGGTTGGTTATTACAATCTACCCCTCTTAAAAATTTTCGTCCCAAAAAATTAAAACAAGTTGGGATAACTCTTCCTCATTCCATCTTCTAGTTCTCACGTTGCTTCTTCAACATTATGATTCCATTAGAACACTTTAACCATAGGACTGGTTTTGTTTCTTAGGACCTTTTCTTCCTGATCCAGAATCTGGACTGGCTTTTCTTCATACGTCAAATCAGTTTGGACTTCAATTGGTTCTTGACTTAGCACATGGGAAGGATCAGGTACATACTTTTTTAGCATCGAGACGTGGAAAACGTCGTGCACAGAAGCTAATTCTGGTGGCAAAGTAAGCTTGTAGGCCACTTTTCCAATCTTCTCAAGGATTTCAAATGGTCCTGTATATCTTGGACTAAGCTTTCCCTTTTTACCAAACCTCATTATTCCCTTCATAGGAGCAATCTTAAGGAAAACAAAATCTCCAACTTGGAATTCTAAGGGTCTTCGACGTTTATCAGCATAACTTTTCTGTCAACTGAAAGCTACGTCGAGTATCTGTTTGATCATCTTGATATCCTCTGAGGTTTTTCTGATGAAATCCGTAGTTTGAAGTTGCTTCTGTCCAACTTCTTGCCAATGAATGGGACATCGACATTTCCTTCCATATAACGCTTCAAATGAAGCCATACCAATTGAGGCATGATAACTGTTATTATAAGAAAATTCAATCAAAGGTAGCTTCTGATCCCAACTTCCTTTGAAATCCAATACACATGACCTCAGCATATCCTCCAGCGTCTGGATAGTTCGTTCCGATTGTCCATCAATCTAGGGGTGAAAGGCTGTACTAAATTTCAGTTTTGATACCATAGCCGTGTGAACACTCTTCCAGAATCGAGAGGTAAAACGCCCATCACGATCTGAAATGATAGATTTTGGCACTCCATGCAGCCTAATAATCTGAGATACGTAAATTTCAGCTAGTTTCTCTATTGAAAAGGTAGCCTTGATAGCAATGAAGTGGGATGATTTTGTTAATCTATCCACAATCACCCAAATCATGTCATTCCCACTGGCGGTCCTGGGTAATCCAACTACAAAATCCATAGTAATTTGTTTCCATTTCCATTCTGGAAGCTCGATTTTCTGAAGATCTCCACCAGGTTGCCGGTGTTCAGCCTTAACTTTTTGACAAGTTAGGCATTTTGACACAAAGTTTGCAATTTCATTCTTCATATTTGGCCACCAATAGTTTTCTCTGACGTTCTTGTACATCTTGGAAGCTCTAGGATGTACCGAGTATGGCGTCTCATGCGCTTCAGACATGATCTGTTTCTTAAGAAATTCAAAGTTAGGGACACCAATCCTTTCTTTGAAATAAATTAGCCCATTCGAAGAGGGCTTAAATTATTTATTCTTTCCACCAAAAAGTTGCACCTTTAGCAGGAATGAATGCTTCCCTTGATGAAGCTTAATGGATTCTAGGAGATTGGACTGTAGAGTCAGAACAACCAATTTCCCAGTTATCATCTACATATTGAAATCAGAAATCTCCTTTTGAAGTGGCTTGGGCAACGTTCCAAGAGACATCAGCATACCAGATGATTTCCTGCTTAGAGCATCTGCTACTTTGTTCGCTTTTCCAGGGTGGTAAATGTAATAACCGACGTTTTATGAAGTTATGATTTCTTTTTTTTTTTTAAGGAATTTAAGTTGTGCTATATAAGAATTTACGAAATGCTTGATCTGATTTTTATCAAATTTTGTGTGAGTCCTTATAGCTTTATAGGACTCAATAATAGATTGCTTAGTCAAGCATAAGGCCTTTTGAGGAAAAAGGTAGAATAAAATTTTATGATTTTATGTTGGTCAAAGTTTAACCAGAAAAGTCAAAGGTGTGAATATAACGGTACAGGAGTATAGTAAGCAGTTTAGGAATTAGACTGCGAAAAACCATCATAAGATTAAGTTTCAAGTAAGAGACTGTTTTTAAGAAACTATTTTCAAGAAAATGTTTTCAAGTAAGATGTTAAGCAAGTTCAATCATGTCGTACCGTCCTGCACTAGGTCAGGGCTGGTTCATGGATTGAGTTGGATTGGACTGGCCGCCCCAACCACTCCATGACTGCGCGCCACGGTACGTACACTTATAATAAGTATGGGCCCAAAAATATGCTCACATAAGAAAGCATAATGAAGCATAATTGATTTATGCATTGTTTAAGTTCATATTGTTTTTGCGGGTTAATAGTTGTATTTGCTGAGCGAAAACTCACAACTTACATTTATGCTGTAGGTAAGCTCCCTATTGGCAATTCTTGATACAAGACGGTGGAGCATGGTTGGGCTAACTGTGAAATTACGGGATGGAACCACTACACGTTTTGTGTTCAAATATATGTAATTATTATTTAGTTTAATCAGTTGAATATTAAAATAAGTTTAATACTTTAATACTCAAATAAGTACATATCTATGTTTATAAGTAATTATATGGTCGAGTTACCTTTATAATTGTTTAAAAAATAAATATTCCGTATTTTCCGCAAGTTGAATAAGTGTCAGTATTTATGTAAGATAAGTACGGTAACGGCCTACGTAAGGCGGATCGTTACAGAGTTGGTATCAGAGCTAGGGTTCCTGCCTTCTGATTTCACAGTCTGCCTGCCAGCTATACCGTCATTGTAAGTTCAAATTTTTCTTGTGTAGAAATATTATTATGTAAGTATAATATGATAGCTTGCATGATATAGATCCGAGGCTATGGACGATGACCGTGACGCTGCACTAGTGTTCTACGGGATGCAACCCTTGCTGTTTGATGGGACCCGATGTACAGTATCGTTGACAGGATGGCTATACGATATGAAGTCGATTTTTAGGATAAGCCATATGAAAGCTCGCCTCCAGGTCTTGTTAGCCACTAGGTGTCTGGCTGCGGAGGCTAGGATGTGGTGGATTACCATAGGGGAACCGGCTATGTCGGAAGGAACATGGACAGACTTTTGTGCTTTAATTACCGCACGTTACGGGTAGTTGCCAAACGAGGACGCCAACATGCCTGCTTGTGACCCCGAGATTTACAACGACATGTATCTTGGGCGTTTTCTTACTTATATTGCAGATTGGAGTGTGTACCCGAACGAGTCGATGGGTCATTACTGCCGACGGTTCCGGGAAGCGATGTTGCCTCACGTTCCCCAGGACATAGGAAGCCCGTTGTTACATGCGTTACATCTTCTTCGGGAAGGGCTACCTCCCAACGTTAGGCCTTTTGTTCCGGAGCCTCTGGTTGGGATGACATTAGAGGGTATGATACATGCTATCAAGGAGGCGGAGATAGTAGTCCATGGGATACAAGTTGCCGTCCCAGAGGAAGATCAGGTTGTTTCAGACATTGATGCTGGTATTACGGAGGCCGGAGCAGAGAACGATGCTATGAACCCTGCGGATATTCCTGTCGACCCCGAAGACCATCCTAAAGATCCTCCTGTGATCATCATCGAGAGTGATGATGAGGAAGAAGATGAGAAAGCTCAAGAGCAATGGGAGGAGCAAGAGGGAGCCATCGAAGAAGACATTGACGATCTTGAGGAGCCGGAGGAAGATCCCGAGGAGATTTTGGTCCCTATGAGGTGACCGACTGTGGTGGTGACACTTGTCATACTATCAAAGACGAGGTGTCATCCTATAAGGCCTCGTTTGGCTTACCTCCTAAATGCAATCCATTTTCATACTGACATAAATATTCATATACTGTTTTCAACTGTTAACAGCATAATTGTACTGGACCATTATCCAGAATTAATCTGAACTGCATATAGGGTTTTCCTAAAACTAGAAACTACCGATATATAATCATAAATCATAAATTTGCCTTTTTTAACAAAAGGTCTTAAACTTGCATAAGTAAATTATCAAAGACGAGGTGTCATCCTATAAGGCCTCATTTGGCTTACCTCCTAAATGCAATCCATTTTCATACTGACATAAATATTCATATAATATTTTCTACTAGTAAAAGTATAATTGTACTGGACCATTATCCAGAATTTATCTGAACTGCATATAGGATTTTCCTAAAACTAGAAACTACCAATATATAATTAAAATCATAAATTTGCCTTTTTTAACAAAAGGTCTTAAACTTGCATAAGTAAATTATCGAATCTTTTAACAAAAGATTCAACAAATTTTCTTATAAAACAAGTCAAACATTTCTGGGCAAACTCCATCGACACAAATGAATGGGTGGCACCAGAATCAAACAGCGCAGTTGCATCATATGTGGCAATAGAAATCTGACCTGTTACCACATGGGAAGTCCCAGCTTCAGCATCTCCCCTTGTGTAGGCATAAATCCTGGCTTGGGGTTCAGGAGCTTCTAATCTTCCGAAGGGCCTTCGATTTTTGCTTGCACCGCATGCAGCTGACTGTTTGCATTTCTATTCTAATACTGAGGGTTCTGGTTCTGGCTGTTCATGATGCAATTTCTCGCATAATGGCCTTCCTTTCCACAAAGGTAGCACGCGTTTGTCCCCAATCTACATACTCCCAGGTGCTTATTTCCACATTGTGCGAACACTGGATAGTCATTGGTATTACCCTCATTCCCCTGGTTGTTCTTCTTTTGAGGGTAGTTCCTCTGCTGACCCTGGTCGGAAGCATTCCCTTTTCTTTTGTTCTTCCCGAACTGTTTGGAATTTTGGCCAGAATTATTGGTCTGACCCTTCGGGTACATTTCCTGGTTCTGTCGGGGCTGCAGCTGTTTCACCACAGCTTTCTCCTCCTTCTTGACTTTGAAAATCTGAGCCCTTGCCTCCTTATCCTGGTTAATCCAGTACTCGGCTGTTATTGCCCGACTGATACAGTCGGATACTGTAATATCCAAAAATTTTCACGAACTCATGATTTTCTTGTATATAAGAAATCTAAAGTTTGTACTATGTGTTTATGTGCAATTGTATGAAAATTATGAATACCAATACAAAAATTCATAATTTAATCAATATAGGGTTGAGTTCTCGGTAAATTAGCCATGAGACTCCATAATAGGCCTTTTAAGGAAAAAGGCATGACGAAATTTCATGAAATCATGTTGGTCAAAGTTTGACCAAAAAGTCAAAGGTTGATCAGAGTGGTCAAACAAAAGACGATACTGTGATACGATAAGCAGTACAAGAAATATACTGCGAAAACCGTCTTTACGGACCAGACAGTATAATTAGGATTTAAAACCACCATAGAAAAATCAAGCACACCAAGTTAGAAATAAAGGGCATAAGGGCTTAAGGAATTAAGAAAAAATTTATACAGACCATCTTTACCCAGATGAATTTTGGACTGCAGTATAGAATAACAATACTGTGTATTAGTGAGCACAGTATTGGAAATATCTGTGTTAGCTCAAAAATGGACTGCATTTGAAGGAAAAAGCCAAACGAGGCCTTAAGAGGATGACATCACCTAACTTTTTAATTATGACATCATTTTTGGAATTAAGATAATTTGAAAAAAATTTGGTTGTTCTAGACAACTCCATGGCCGGCCACCTAAGCTTCCAATTGTGCAAAATTTTACTTCTTTTGGGGTCAATTTACAATTTTGAAGAATTCTCCAATCTCTATAAATAGGTGAACTCTTGTTCACAAAAAAATTAGAAACCTTAGCTAGATTATGCCCAATTTTTCCCTCACCAAATCCGGATTTAGGAAGCAAGAAAGAAAGGAAATTTTACAAAACCAAGAGTGATTAAAGTGTTAGGATAGTTAGATTTTTGTGTGGAACCAACAAAAATTTGAAGAAAAATTTGAAACCCATTTGTTGGCTCAAGGCCGGTTGTGGGAGGAAGAGAAAGGGGGAAGGAAAAAAATTTGGGTGTGGCCGGATTTTGTGTATTGGAGTGGCCGGATTCTAGAGCTAGGGTGGTGGAGGAAAATTTGGAGCCAAACAAGCCAAGGAGGCCGGTTTTGGTGGTGACAAGGGGAAAGTAGAAAAACCAAGGAAGCCTAGCCAAACCCTTAATCCTAATTGAGGTAATTTCTTCTAAAACCCTAATCTTCTCAATTTAAGTTTTAATTGAGAAATTTATGTGTATTTCCAACAAGTTTGTATGAGCATAAGCTCAATTTAAGTTTTGGCCTAGATTAGATTTAAATATGTGCCCAAGTTTAGGATTTAGAGTTTTGTGCTTGATCTAGAACTAAGGGTGGTTTGAGTTTAATTTTTTTGTGCATGCTTGCTTTAATTTTCTTAATTTGCATGCTAAATATTAGTTTATTATATGTCCCCAATCTTCCCTAGTGTTGGTGAATGATAATTTTTGCTAGGTTGCTAGAAAAACATTAGTATGCTTGCTAGGTTTTGTGCAACCGAAATCATGCAACTTAGTTGATCCAATATCAATTAGCTTTGCATGGTGATGTTAGAAATTGTGATTAAAGAAAATTTACGCTAGAAAACCGCTGCATGTGTGTATTAGAGCTCCCGTGGTGGCTGGTTGAGCTAGGTTCCACGTCTAGGACGTAAAATGAACTCTAAACCGAAAAACTGCCAGGTTCGGGTGGATCCTGACCAGTTTTACGGCAAGTCAATTTTGAGACCTTTAGAGGCCGAATTTGGTAAAACTTAAAACACGAAAGTTTCTCGGAACAGTTTTTCCTAGGGGACAGTGTGGATGGATTTACAAAATGAAGCTCCAATGGCCTCCGTTTTTACAAAAATCCGAGGCTGATCTGCCCAGACCTAGTCTACACGTTCAGTAAGTTTCAAATTAAAACTGACAAGAATCCAAGCAGAACTGGGTTTTTCTTAAAACACAAAAGTTTTAGAATTTTTCAAGAGCAAGAACTTTTGTGAAGAAAAGTTTTTCAAATTCAATCTGGATTTTTAAATACAACCTGAACTATAAAAACTGTGCATAAAGCAAGAAATTCCTGCACAAGATTTTCTAAATACAAGCAGAGAAACTGTATTTTTGCACCAACACCACTGTTTTGACTATGGAAACTGTTCCAATAGCAGTTTTCAGCCTTTAATGATTTTTATAAAGTCACACTTTGAAAACCACGGATTTTCAAGACAAACAAAAGATTGTTGTCAAATTTTCCAAATTTGGGTTTGTAAAAGCCAAAGTATAGTAACAAAAGGTTGACGGATAGTAACCGGGAAGGATACCCGAGTTACTGGGCCAAGCCCAAACCCCAAGTTTGACCCATAAAGGATTGACCATGGTTGACTAAAAATGTTGACTTTGATTTACTAAGTTTGACCACCTCAAGGGTCACCCAAAGTAACCCAATAAGTTATCATGTATGACTGGGGGACATATAACTAAGATTGTGTATGAATGTTGGATAGGTCACCAACATTTTATAGGATCCTTATCCTATGTTCTTTTTAATAGCAGGAAGTAACCTGCAGTTGCGATCTGAGTTAAAGCAACGAAACCCGGAACCTAGCAAGTATACTATATATTTTCAAATATACATGCTATGTTGTGCTGTGATATGCGATGCCATGACATGTGATACTATGCTATGTCTATGATGTGCTAAATTATATTATGACATGTTATACCATGTTTACAAAAATGCCATGTTTACAAAAATGCCATGTTTACAAAAGTGTCATATTTACAAAAGTTCCATGTTTACAAAAGTGTCATGTTTACAAAAATACCATGTTTTCATAAATGCCATGTTTTCAAAAATGCCATGGTTTCAGAAATGACATGTTTACAAGAAGGCCATGTTATGGCAAATGTTGAGTAAGATATGACATAGTGACATCATGAAGCATGTTCACTAATGTTAAATCACATGGTAAGATAATCAAGTAAGGTGTCGTACCAACCTCCCGTGATCGAGGAGGTTACATGTTTCAGTGGTGATATTTACCTTCCGTGATCGTGAAGGGTCAAGTTATAATTCCCAGAACTGTTAGGGCCTTGCAAACCCTAGCTTTGTCTGGAGGCTGCGCGCTTTTGGTACGGACACTATGGGCCCACATGTTAAGACAAGATAATAAGTTCAAGATTGAGTCTATAATGAAGCATAAGACATTCAATCAATCATAAATGGTTCATGCATAAATTACATGATGATTGGCATGTTTTTAAGAGGTTAAAAATATATTTGTGAGATTATGTTTGTACTTGTTGGGCGAAAGCTCACTCTTATATTTTATACTGTAGGTAAGAAGCCTGCAGTTTAATTGGTGGGCTATGTGGACGATGCGGCTGGTGAAGGGCGGTATGGGATACCACTACGCATAATTTTCCACATTCAATTTTCAGAAAATATGTTAATATTTCAAAATTAAATTATGTTTTGTTATATGTATGAAGTTTAAAGACACAAGAAGGTACTTTCAGTATAGTCTGTATGTATGACAAGTTTTTCTCTACAAGATAACTTATGTGAATATGTTTTAAAAAAAAAAAAATTTATCTCAAATTTTCAAGTAAAGAACAAGTACGTATGGTGTCGACCTGGCTTGGGAAGTCGGGGCGTCACAAGAATAACTTGTTGTCGTACTTTGTTGGGACGATAGACCGAGAGCGTAGGACATCTTGTAAGTACAACTCCGCCTATACCATAGGCAAAATGTTTTAATGCTTTGCATGTTTTTCAAAGCTCATGCATTAATGTATGTGATGCATATGTTTTATGTTCTATGTTGTGGCATCATGAAAGCATGCTCACTAATGATAAATCACATGGTAAGAATAAGATTAAGTTTCAAGTAAGAAACCGTTTTCGAGAAATTGTTTTTAAGAAACTGTTTTCAAGTAAGAAACAATTTTCAAGTATGATGGTAAGTAAGTTTCCTCGTGTCGTACCGACCTACCATGAGGGCGGGTTTGGTCCATGGTTTGAGTTGGATTGGACTGGCTACCCTAACCACTCCATGGCTGCGCGCCACGGTACGTACACTCATGTTATCTAAGGGGCCCAAAAGTTAAGCTAACATAAGAAAGCATAATCGGTTCATGCAATCTTTTATTAAGATTGTTTTGTGGAAAGAAAGTTGTAGTTATTGAGTGAAAGCTCATAACTTATGTGTATGCTGTAGTTAAGCAGCCTACTAGTAATGTATGATACAAGACTGTAGAGAATGGCACGACAGACTATGTTATATTTAACAATACGGATATCTAGTATTTAGTATAATTTGTAAATGTGCTAAGATGTATTGAAACTTCAATACTTGATTAGACATGTATACCTATATATAAGTATGAGGTTAGAATTAGTTTACAAAAAAAATATTTCAGTATTTTCTAAGGTTAAGTAATTAAGTAAAGTAAGTATGGTAACGGCCTACGTAAGGTGGGTCATTAAAGAGTTGGTATCAGAACGGGTTTCCTGCCATCCGGTTTCACAGTTCTGCTGCCAGCGCCACAGTTTTTGTAAGTTGATTTTCTTACCTTATTTCATATATACTTATTATGTGAAGTATAATATAATAACTGACGTTTTACGAAGTTATGATTTCTTTTTTTTAAGGAATTTAAGTTGTGCTATGTAAGAATTTACGAAATGCTTGATCTGATTTTTATCAGATTTTGTGTGAGTCCTTATAGCTTTATAAGACTCAATAATAGATTACTTAGTCAAGCATAAGGCCTTTTAAGAAAAAAGGTAGAAAAAAAATTATGATTTTATGTTGGTCAAAATTTGACCAGAAAAGTCAAAGATATGAATATGACGGTACTGTAGTATAGCAAGTAGTATAGGAATTATACTGGAAAAAACCGTCATCACAGATAAAATAGTAAGAATAAGGTTCAAGACCACTATAGAAAAATCAAGCACATTATTTAGGACAATAAGGGCTAAGTAGCTTTAAGTCATAAGAAAAATTTATACGCAATCCAATAATACGCAGATGAATTCTGGACTGCGGTCCAGTATGACAGTACTGTTATTAGTGAAAGTAGTATTTGTAATATTTGTATTAGTATGAAAATGAACTGCATTTTAAGCGGAAAGCCAAACAGGGCCTTAATGGGGGGACACCTCATCAAGGATTAACATGAGAATTTTTGGATTTTTTGGAAAATAGAATTATGTAGATAATTATAGAATTACTTGGCCTCCAAGGCAACCTGTCATGGCCGGCCACATCACAATGACCAATGGGCAAATATTTTTCTTTTGAGGTCTAATATGCAATTTTAGAAATAAAAATAAATTCAAAAAGGAATTATTTTTCACCTATAAATAGGTGGGGGGGACTTTTTGGATCATTTTATGTGAATCTACCCCAAAACTATGGCTCACTCTCACCTCACCCTCTCTACCCCTTAAAAACCGAACCCTAAAGAGAAGAGAAAGAAAAAAAAACAAAGAGAGAGAATGAGAAGGAAGGTGGTCGGATTTTTGGTGGAACCTAAGTAGGAAGGAAGGTTTGATTCAAGGCTTAGAATCAACCTCCAAGCTTAAAGGTATCCTTCTAAAACCTTTAAGCTATTCAATTAAGTTTTGATTCAAGGTTTATGTGTATTTTATGTTGGGTATGTAAGACCATAAGCTCACCTTTATTTTCCATGCAATAGCTTAGATTTGCTTAGATTTGTGCCTGATTAGAGTTAGTGGTTTTGATTTATGGCTTGATGCATGTTTATGATGTTATGTGTTAGAATATGTATGATATGTATGAATGCTTAGTAAGTGTTTGTAGTATGTCCCCACACACTCAAGAAGATGTATGGTGTGATTAGTTATGTGGATGTGGATGTGGATGTATGATGCAAGGAGGGTTAGAATTTAACCCTAAAACCCTAATTTGGTAGTGAATACCATATGGGTTTGCTTGAATGATTTTATGAATGAAAGTGAATACAAGGCTAAGAAAATGTTAGGTAACGCGCTACATGCTTGATGTAGGCTCACAGTTTTAACCGTTCGAGGTAGTATGTGTGTAATTTTATGTAAGAAACAATTATAACAAAAACTGCCAGTCTCGGATCAAAACTGGGCAGTAATCTGAAAATCGGATTTTGAGCCCTTTAAAGGCCGAATTTGAGGAAAGTTAAAACTGAAAAATTGCAGAAAATGTAAAATCCTAGGGGACTTCTATTTTCACTGGCCTCTGTTTCAGTAAAATCCGAACCTGGTCATGCCCAAACCCTGTGCACGGCCAGACAGGTTCAACCAGGAAAATGAGTAGGTTAGACGCAGAACTGGGTTTCGGGCAACGAACAAAAGTTGTAGGATTTTTCAATATCTAAAACTTTAATGAATAAAAGTTTTTAATATTCAAAACGGATCTTAAGATAAAACTGGATTCTAAAAACTGTGCAGAAAACAGGAAATTCCTGCATAGGATTTTCAAAATAGTACAGGAAAAGGCCATTCCTACACATGCACTAATAACTTGATTAATGAGACTGTTTTCAGCAAATTCCTCTAGACTTGGACAGTTTATAAAAAACATAGTAACAAGATGATGACCATTAGTAAACGGATAGGTTACCAAGTTATCGGGTTGGGCCTAAAGCCCCATGATTACCAATAGTAACCTAGTAGAACCTAACTTTAAAAATTGGGCCTTAGTAATTCAATAGGGTTTTGATCCAAATATGACTTGGGCTTATACCTAGGATTACTAGTAGTAACCTAATAAGATACTAGGTATGCTGGGGCCTTAAACCCAAAGTTCATCAATAATCAAACAAGATATGGTTTGATTTAAAGTACATCACGTACCCTAGGGTTACACTTAGTAACCCAATGAGTTATCACAGTAGTGTGTGGGGGACATACAACTAGGATTACTAATGAATGCTGGTTAAGAACATCAACATTGAATGTAATGATTTATGATAAGATAAGATGACCCTTATCTTGCATCCTTTCTGAAAACAGGGAAGTAACCTATTGTTGCAACCTGATTTGGAGCAACAAAATCCAGGACGAAACCTGTAGGTACAACTCCGCCTATAGCATAGGCAAAGTGTTTTGCTGCTTGTATGTTTTCAAGCTCATGCATACATGTTAATGTGCATATGATCTATGTTTTATTATTATGACATCATGAAGTATGCTCACTAAAGATAAATCAATTGGTAAGAATGAGAACCCAGTTTCAAGTAAGAAACTGTTTTAAAAGACTGTTTTCCAGAAGAAAACTATTTTTAAGAAATTGATTTCAAGAGCAAGTTAAGGAAAGATTTCAAGTATGATGGCAAGCAAGTTGCCTCGTGTCGTACCGGCCTGCCACAAGGGCGGGTTTGGTCCATGGTTTGAGTTGGATTGGACTGGCCGCCCCAACCACTCCATGGCTGCGCGCTACGGTACGTACACTTATGTTATGTAAGGGCCCAAAGATATGTAAACATACGAAAGCATAATGAAGCATAACTGGTTCATGCATTGTTAAGTTTTGTTTTGCGGATTAATAGTTGTACTTGCTGAGCGAAAGCTTATAACTGTAATAACCAACCTGTTTGTAGACTTATGATTTCTTTCATTAAGAAACAAAGTTTGTTTATGTGATATGTATGATATGTTTTCTAAGAAAGGTTGTTGAATCTTTTGCTAAAAGATTCGATAATTTATTTACGCCAGTTTAAGACCTTTTGATAAAAAGGGTAAATTTATGATTTATGACTCTATGTGATAGTTTATAGCTTAAGAAAGTCCTATATACAGTTCAGATAAATTTTGGACAATGGTCCAGTATGATTATACTGTTAACAGTTGAAAACAGTATCTAAGCATCTATGTTAGTATGAAAATCGACTGCATTTAGGAGATAAGCCATATGAGGCCTTACAGGATGACACCTTAGATAACAAGTGTCATTATCATGATTGGTCACCTTACAGGGACCAAAATATAAATATTTTACTTTTAGGGGTTAATATGCAAATTTAAGAAAAGTTCAAGATATTGAATTTTTAGAAATTAGGAAGTCTTTTAAGGAATCATTAAGCAAGAAATAGGATGTTTAGAAACTTCACCTTAACCGGCCACCGTAGAGGGACTAAAGTGCAAATATTTTTATCTTTAGGGCCCAATGTGCAATTTTGAGAAAATTATGGACTTATAAGCAAATATGTAAATTTATGGAATTATGGATTTTTCTAGTTAAGTTTCCTAGTTTAACTAAGCCAATGATCAATTTCAAGTTTAGTTAACCTAGTGGGAAAAACAAGAAAATAAGTTGGATTGGAAAAAAATTCTAATTTGGACCAATCCTATTTTTCCATGTGGACAGCCTAGGAACCGGCCACCTCATGGTCTTATGAGCAAGAAATCTTGTTTTTAAAGAGTATTATGCAAAGTGGAGAAATTTAAGTATCATTAAAAATTGACAAATCATGCCCTAAGTTTAGTGACTAAGCACTTTGATTTTGCTTGGATGATTATGTTTTATGATTCAATTAGCAAGTTGTCCCATTTGGCACTCAATGGCCGGCCACATGAGGGTGAGACACCTCATGCTTCTAGCTTGGATGAGCCACCCTCCTAGCCTTGCTCCTTTGGCAAGCCAAGGCTTGCACAACTCATCACCATGACCGGCCATAACAAGGAGACAACACATCAAGGCCTAGTTTTGGTGAGCAACTCTTCTAGCTTTGCTCTCTTGGCTAGCTCAAGCATTGCCAAATCATTAACCATGACCAGCCACAATGAGGGAGAGACACCTCATGGCCTAGCTTCGATGAACAAACCATCTAGACTCCCTAGCCTAGCTCCCTTGGCAAGCCAAGGCTTGCACACCTCACCCCTAAGGCCGGCCACCACAAGGAGAAGCCACCTCGTTCTTCTAGCCTTGGTGAGCAAGACCTCTAGCTTTGATTACTTGGCAAAATGGGACAAGAAGGGCCGGCCACCACATAAGGATCAAGAGTAAATATGTTGCTCTCAAGGATCAATATGTAAATTGCAAGAATATGAACCTCTTTAGCACTTGACACCTCATGCTCTCTAGCCTTGCTTAGTAAGCATGCTAGCCTTGCTTATGGGTTAGCAAGAGCAAGCTCAAGGCTCCACCTAAGGCCGGCCAACCTAGGAAGAGGACACCTCATGGTTCCTAGCTTGGATGAGCAAGCTTCCCTAGCTTTGCTACTTGGCAAAATGGGACATGCATGGCCGGCCACCACATAGGAAGTAAGGAGCAATTGTTTTTCTTGTGAGGACTAGTGAGCAATTTCAACAAGTAGTGGTTCACCTATAAATAGGTGAAGGTGTTTTCAATTCATTTTGTTAGTGAACTTAATCAAACAGCATACTCTCTAGTTTCTGCCCTTAGGAGCCGAGCCAAGAGAGGAGAGAAAAGAAAGAGGAGAGAACAAGAAATAGAGGAGTGTTCGGTTTAGTATAGGAGGTGTGAGGAAAATTTCAAAACCCTAGTTTAAGAATTTCATCCGTGGAACTTGAGGTAAATCTTTTTATCCTCTAGTTCTTCATTTAAGTTTCAGTTAAGATTTAAGGGTATGATCAATTTGTATGAGCATGAATATAGTTTGTTAAGATTTATACACTAGGGTTTTGGTATGCTTGATTAGGATTTGAAACTGGACGGTTTTTCTAGAAACGAAATTTTGAGGCCTTTAGAGGCCGATTTTGGAAAAAGTCAAAACTGTAAAGTTGTAGAGAAGGGAAAATCCTAGGGGAAAACATGGACAGTTTTTGAAAATAAAGCCTCTAAGACCTTTGTTTTTTCAAAAACCCGAGACCAAGTTATGATTAGTAAATATGGTCGAAGAATTTTCAAAGGAAGAAACAAGCAGGTTAAGTACAGATTTGAGTTTTGAGTTAAAAACAAAAGTTGAAGGAGACTTCAAGATCTACAACTTTCATGAAGAAAACTTTTTCAAATTTAAAACATATTTATAAGAAAAGGACCAAACACTATGAATTGGTTTCAAACCAAGTTTTCAGAATTCTAGAGTTTTACTAAAATCCAAAATGAAGTTTAATTTTAGGGTTTGTAAATGTAATTAGTTACAAACTAGAATTAGTTATGATATCATGATAGGATGATGCTTATCCTATGATTTTCTTGAAAACAGGAAAGCAACCTGTTTAAGTGGAATATTTTAATTAGAGGTGCAAAGAAACAGTAAGTACGACTCCGCCTACAGCGTAGACGAAAATGTTTGTTGTATGCCTTCATGTTTATGATCATATATGTATGAAAAATGTTTATGGTTTGTATGATATCAAGTTCATGATGATTTGTGTATGATAAATGTTTATGATATGTATGTTTTCAAGGAATGATGAATGTTTATGGCATGTATGCTTTCAAGTTCATGTTGATAAGGACAGGATGAATGTTATAGCATGTATGTTCACATGATGAATATTTTGATATTATGACATCACGAAGCATGCTTATTAATGATAAGTCATTTGGTAAGATATGAAATCCCAGTTTCAGTTAAGAAACTGTTTATGATCATGAAATAATGTTTCAAGTATGAAATAAGATAAGAACAAGATTTAAGCATCATGATAAGCAGGATGCTATATGTCGTATCGACCCGCACTAGGTCAGGTTTGGTTCATGGTTTGAGTTGGACAGGGCTGGCCGCCCCAACCACTCCATGGCAACGCGCCACGGTACGTACATTTATGTTATGTAAGGGCCCAAAAAGTATGCTAACCTATGAAAACAATAAGAAAGCATAAATGGTTCATGCATTATGTTATCATGAAATGTTTTACGGATTAAATAGTTGTCCTTGCTGAGCGAAAGCTCATAACTCATGTTTATGCTGTAGGTAAGCAAACTTATGGCAGTATTTGATACAAGACAGTGGAGCGTGGTGATGTAAAACTGTGAAACTGTGGGTCGGGAACTGCTACGTTTCTTTTTGTTAAATTTATGTTACTTTAAATATGTTGTATTTGAGTACAAGACTTTAGTACTACGATAAGTAATTAAGTATATGTACATGTATATATATAAGTAATGGCTACGGGGATTTCCTAGTTCAAGTTATATATTGTTTGTAATAAAAAAAAATTAGCCCAAATTTTCGTATGTTATAAGTAAGTATTTATGGTAATGGCCTACATTAGGAGGGTCGTTACAATAACTTACGTCTATGCTGTAGGTAAGCAACCTATCGACAATCCTTGATACAAGACGGTGGGGCTTGGCACGACAAGATGTGAAACGTGGGATGGAGACCGCTACGTGTTCTGTTATATTATGTTATTGTTTATAAAATATGTTGTATGTAAGTTTGATAATTCAATACTGAAGTAAGTAAGTATGTGTATATATATGCAAGTAAGTAATGAGATAGATTTCAGTTTCAAAGTGGTTAAAAAGAAAAAAAAAATATTCCGTATTTCCGCTAAGTTAAATAAGTTAAGATATGTACGGTAACGGCCTACGTAAGACGGGTCGTTATAGAGTTGGTATCAGAGCGGGATTCCTACCATCCGGTTTCACAGTCTGCCTGCCAGCACCATAGTCATTGTAAGTTAAGATTATTTTATGCATGTATACTTATGATGATTGATTCATGTAACTATGATAGGGTAGATTATACGTTATGGATCCGATGCGAGTAAACGAGGATCGTGATGCTGCATAAGTGTGTGAGGGGTTGCAATCCCTAATTTTGATAGGACTTGTAGAACGGCACCATTATCAGTGTGGCATTATGATATGGAGTTGATATTCCGAATATGCCACATAGAAGTACGCCTTTAGGTTTTAGCCGGCGCTTCGCGGCGAATGCCGAATATGGTGGATGACTTTAAGGGAACCAACTTTACAAGAGGATCATGGGCGGAATTTCGTGCCTTAGTTATCGCACGATACTGGCCTTTACCGAATAGGAGGCCAATATGCTCTATCACGACCCGAAAATCTACAATGACATGTACCTAGGGTGGTACCTTAGTTATGGGGTAGATTGGTGCGCGTATCCAAATGAGACCATGGCCCATTATTGCCAAAGATTTCAGGACGCAATGTTACCCTATATACCTCAGGACATGGATAACCCGAAGATACAAGCATTACAACTTCTCAGGGAAGGGTTAACTCCAGAAGTCTAGTAGTTTGTTCTGGCACTAAGGACAGGGGTAACATTGGAGACCATGATAGATGCTATTATGGAGGTTGAAATAATAGCATATATATTACGTGCAGGTACCTCAAAGGATGACTGTATACTTATTCCAGTTGGTGATGCTGGTATTGAAAAGTCACTATTTCAGGGAGGTCCGATTTGGTCAAAGAACCCTATACCTGCCGCATCGATTTAGGAGATTCCTCCACAGAAAGAGGAGACTGGTGTAGATGATGACATAGATCCTGCTAATCTTCTGGTCGACCCCGAAGAAAACCCAGAAGATCCTCTAGTCATCATTATCAAAAGTAATGATGAGGAAGATGTAGAGGAAGAAGAATGGGAAGAACAAGAAGCGGAAGACGAAGAAGAGTTAGAAGATTTGGAGAAGCAAGAAGAAGACCCCGAGGAGATTTTGTTTGATGACGATGATTAGGATGTGGAATCGGATGTTTTCTCCGATATTACGACCGAATAGTTAATCTAGACCCTCGACCTGACCTTTTGACGACAGGATTGTATGAATGTATGATGGTAAAGTGGTAGACACTTCCATTTCATTTTGACCCCGTATGTACGATAGGGATAATGTGTATAGGATATGTACATGTTATCTCTTTAACATGATGTACTTTTTGTAAAGAAACAAAAAGGACAAGTTCAGATATAGAATGTATGCGATGATGTTATGATTAAGTGCTATCTTCATGATAAGATTATGATGAGTTATGATATGAAAAGTTCATGATAGATCTCTAGTACGATGTCGTTATGATACGATATGACGACGTTAAGAGTACGATATGATGAGATCATGATGGATCTCTAGTACTATGTCATTATGATATGATATGATATGATGATGTGAGTATGGTATGATTAGTTATGATGGCTTTATGATATGAGGCTTTAAGATATAAGACGATATGATAAGTTATGAATGGAAAAAGAGATATTTGTACTATAACAATATCTTTTCTTGTAACTAAATAGGAATTAGAAGATGGTACGTCCCCGTACACGGGCGAACCCAATTCTGCAAGAGCCTGATCTTGAAAATACAGTAGCTGGTTTACAGCAGCAACTGCTAGAACAGTAACAAAAAACAAACCGGCTGAGGGAACAGATAGCTCATCTGAATCAGATACCCCGAGCTAACGATGTTCCACCACAAGGTAACCCGGTACCCCCCAGTAGCGGCCCAGGTACCAGAGGTTCATCAAGAGATTCCATGGAATGTTGAAGTTCTGTTATTACCCGTAGGGATACAAGCAAACCCACCCTTGATTAGGGAGGATTTGTCGTATGAGCGCTTTAGGAGAATGAAGGCGCCCGAGTTGAAGGATCTACAGATCCAATAGAGGCCGACAATTGGTTAATAGATATCCAAGTAATCTTGGATTTTATTGGATTAACCGAACTGGAAAAGGTTCTTTGTGCTTCCTTTGTGCTTAAGAAGGATGCACGACATTGGTGGATGACCGTGCAAATGCACAGAAATGTTGTTACTATGAGTTGGCAGGATTTTGTAACAGAGTTTAGAGTGATGTATTACAACAAGGAAATCCTCGCCGCTCAACAAGATGAGTTTAACAACTTTAAACGAGAGTCGATGACTATACTGGAAGCTATCAAGAAATTTGAACAACTAGCTCGTTTATGCCCAGAACTAGTTCCGAATGAAACAGAAAAAGTAAAAAGGATGATGAAGAGGTTAGGACAGATATTGCCAAGCAAGTTAGCGCTGGCAGCAGCCCTCCAACCCTGGTATCCGACTATATCAATCGGGCAATAAGAGCTGAATATTGGATTAATCAGGATAAGGAAGTAAGGGCTTAGATATTTAAAGATAAGAAACAAGAACAACTGTGAAAATGAGGGTAATAGCAATGACTATCCAGTGTGCGTACAATGTGGACAGAAGCACTTGGGAGTGTGCAGATTGGGATCGAATGCCTGCTACCTTTGTGGCAAGGAAGGCCATTATGCGAAGAATTGCACACTAAATAGTCAGAACCAGAACCCTCAGTACCCAAATAAGAATGCAAGTAGTCAGTTGCATGCAGTGCAAGCAAATATTGAACCCTCTTCAATCACATCAGGAAGACTAGAGGTTCCTGAACCCCAAGTTAGGATTTATGCCTACACAAAGGGGGATGCTGAAGTTGGAACTTCTCACATATGATGCAACTGTCTGATTGGATTATGGTGCCACCCATCAATGGAGTTTGCTCAGAAATTAGGAAGAAGTGTTGGTTATCTAAGGTAATTCTTTAGAACCTCACTCCCGTTAGGAGAAACTTTCCTGTCTGACTCCTGGATGTGGAATGTTCCAGTAGTCATTAATGGTAGAAAGTTATATGTGGATCTTGTTGCGATCAAGCTTCAAGATTACGATGTGATCCTAGGAATGAATTTCCTAGGAAAGCACAATGCTAAGATGGATTGCAGAAAGCATTGTGTTACGTTTAGTCCGGTTGGCGAGAAAAAAAATTTTAAAAAAAATTTATTATTGGATAAGGAATTCATCCGACAAAATCACTCCCCATTGGAGCACTGGTCTTGTTCGTCATAAAGAAGGATGGATCGATGCGGATGTGCATCGACTATCGTGAATTGAATAGGATTACAATTAAGAACAAGTACCCTCTCCAATAATTGATGATCCTTTTGGATCAACTTAAGGAGCGGTGGTGGTCTTGAAAGTTGACTTGTGAATAAGGTACCATCAACTCAGAATTAAGGAGTCGGATATTCCCAAGACGGCACTACGAACACGATATGGGCATTATAAGTTTCACGCCATGTCATTTGGATTAACTAATGCCCCACTGCCTTTATGGATTTTATGAACCAAGTGTTCAAATAATACTTAGATAAGTTTGTTATCATCTTTATTGACGATATTCTAAATTACTCAAGGACCAGGGAGGAACATGAGCATCACCTTAGGTTGGTGATGAAGACGTTAAGATGAAATCAACTCTATGCCAAATTCACAAAGTGTGAGTTTTGGCTGGAAAAAGTTTATTTCCTGGGTCATGCAGTCTCAAAGGAAGGAATTTTCGTCGATCGAGCTAAAGTAAAACTGGTCAGTAAATGGCCAACACTAAGAAACGCTACGAAAATTTGAAGTTTTCTTGGACTAGCTGGGTATTATCGACGTTTGGTCGAAGGATTCCCTAAGATTGTTGCATCACTCACGGCCTTTACTTGGAAAGGGAAGAAATTTGAGTGGATGCAAAAGCATGAGAAAAACTTTCAAGAGTTTAAGTAGAAACTCACTACTACACCGATATTGAAAATTCCCAAAGTGGACACGGGGAATTTCGTAATTTATAGTGGCGCCTCTAAAAATAGATTAGGGGCTGTCTTGATGCCCAAAAGTAAAGGTGGTTGTCTAAGCTTAACGACAACTGAAGAAGTATGAAAGGAACTATCCAACACACGACTTGGAGCTCGTGGCGGTGGTTTTTGCATTAAAGATTTGGAGACACTACTTGTATGGAATAGATGCGAAATCTATCCAAACTACCAAATTCTCAGGTACATCTTCAACCAAAAGGAGCTCAGTATGAGGCAACATAGAAACTCATAAAGGATTACGATTGTGAAATCCTTTACCATCTTGGAAAGGTAAACAGGGTAGCGGATGCTTTAAGTAGGAAGTCATCCAGCGTGTTAATGTTTATTGGAACGTTGCCTTAGTTATTTCAAAGGGAAATTTCTGATTTCAATATGGAGATGATAACGAGAGATTGTCTGTTCTGACTCTCCAGTCCAATCTCCTAGAATCCATTAAGCTTCATCAAGGGAAGGACCCCTTTTTGTTTAAGGCACAATTTTTCCTTGGAAAAAGGAATAAGGAAATTAAGACCTCTATGGATGAGATAATGTAGTTCAAGGAAATGATTTGTGTCCCTAACTTTGAGTTTCTTAAGAAACAAATCATGTCTGAAGCACATGAGACGCCATACTCAGTACATCCTGGAGCTACCAAGATGTACAAAGACCTTAGAAAGAGCTATTGATGGCCAAGGATAAGGAACGAGATTATGGATTTTGGGTTAAAATGCCTAACTTGTCAGAAAGTTAAGGCTGGACACTGCCAACCTAACGGAGATTCTCAAAAGATTGAGCCTCCCAGAATGGAAATCTACTAGAGACTTTGTAGTAGAATTACTCAGGACTGTAGGTAGGAAGGACACGATTTGGCTAATTGTCGATAGATTAACCAAATCAACCCACTTCATTAGTATTTAGGCTACCTTTTCAGTAGAAAAAGTGGCTGAAATTTACGAATCCCAGATCATTAGACTGTATGGAGTGCCAAAATCGATCATCTCAGATCATGATAGGCATTATACCCCTCGATTGTGGACCAGTGTTCACACTGCTATGAGGTCGAAATTAAAGATCAGTATGGCTTTTCACCCCCAAGCTGATGATCAGTTAGAACGAACAATCCAAACACTAGAAGATATGTTAAGATCATGTGTTTTGGATTCAAAGGAAGCTGGGATCAGAAGCTGTCTTTAATTGAATTTTCTTATAAAAATAGTTATCACGCATCAATTGGTATGGCTCCATTTGAAGCGTTGTACGGAAGGAAATGTAGATCTCCCATTAATTGGAAAGAAGTTGGACAAAAGCAACTTCAAACTATGGATTTCATCCGAAAAACCTCAGAAGATATCAAGTTGATTAGACAGAGACTCAACATAGCATTTAGTCGACAGAAAAGTTATGCCGACAAACGTCGAAGGCCCTTGGAGTTCCAAGTTGGAGATTCAGTTTTTATTAAGATTGCTCCTATGAAAGGAATAATGAGGTTTGGTAAAAAGGGGAAGCTTAGCCTAAGATATACCAGACCATTGAAAATCCTTGAAAGGATTGTAAAAGTAGCCTATAAGCTTGCTTTGCCACCAGAATTGACTTCTGTGCATGACGTTTTTCACGTATCGATGCTAAAGAAATATGTACATGATCCTTCTTATGTGCTAAGTCAAGAACCAGTTGAAGTCCAAACTGACTTGACATATATAGAAAAGCCAGTCCGGATGCTGGACCGGGAAGAAAAAGTCTTGAGAAACAAAACCATTCCTATGGTTAAAGTATTGTGGCGAAATCATAAGGTTGAAGAAGCAACGTGTGAATTAGAAGAGGATATGAGAAAGAACTACCCCAACTTGTTTAATTTTTGGGGATGAAAATTTTTTAAGGGGGTAGATTGTAATAACCGACGTTTTATAAAGTTATGATTTCTTTTTTTTAAGGAATTTAAGTTGTGCTATGTAAGAATTTACGAAATGCTTGATCTGATTTTTATCAGATTTTGTGTGAGTCCTTATAGCTTTATAAGACTCAATAATATATTGCTTAGTCAAGCATAAGGCCTTTTGAGGAAAAAGGTAGAATAAAAAATTTATGATTTTATGTTGGTCAAAGTTTGACCGAAAAAGTCAAAGGTATGAATATGACGGTACTGCAGTATAGCAAGCAATATAGGAATTATACTGCAAAAAACCGTCAACACAGATAAAATAGTAAGAATAAGGTTCAAGACCACTATAGAAAAATCAAGCACATTATTTAGGACAATAAGGGCTAAGTAGCTCGAAGTCATAAGAAAAAATTTTACGCAGTCAAATTTTACACAGATGAATTTTGGACTATAGCCCAATATGACATTACTGTTATTAGTAAATGCAGTATTTGTAATATCTACATTAGTATGAAAATGGACTGCATTTTAGGCGGAAAGCCAAACAGGGCCTTAATGGGGGGACACCTCATCAAGGATTAACATGAGAATTTTTGGATTTTTAGAAAATAGAATTAAGTAAATAATTATAGAATTACTTGGCCTCCAAGGCAACCTATCATGGCCGGCCACATCATAAGGACCAATGGGCAAATATTTTTCTTTTGAGGTCTAATATGCAATTTTAGAAATAAAAATAAATCCAAAAAGAAATTATTTTTCACCTATAAATAGGTGGGGGGGCTTTTTGGATCATTTTATGTGAATCTACCCCAAAACTATGGCTCACTCTCACCTCACCCTCTCTACCCCTTAAAAACCGAACCCCAAAGATGTAATAACCAACCTTTTTACAAATCTATGATTTCCTTTTTAGGGAATCAAAGTTTGTAATATATATGTTTATGTGAAATGCTTGATTTGATTTATCAAAGCATTATTGAGTTCTTGTAAGGTTTTAAGACTCGATAATAGGTTATGTATATGAATACGAAGCCTTTGATAAAAAAGGCAAAATTAGGGTTTACGATTCTATGTCGATCAATGTTCGATTAGAATGACCTAAGGTATGATTAAGACAGTTATACAGTATAATTATAAGTATGGAAATTATACTGTGAGAAAAACTGTCATTATGTATGAATGAGCAAGAATAAGGTACGAGACCACTGTAGAAAAATCAAGCACAATATTTAGAATAAAATGGATTGTTTTTCGAAGAAAAGCCAAACGGTGCCTAATGGGAAGACACCTCGTCCTTGAACAAAAATGAATGATCATTGGAGGAATTTTTGGCCACTAAGCATTTCTAAGGACCGACCACCTCACAAGGACTTAAGTGCAAATATTTTTGTTTTCAGGGACCTAAGTGCAAATATTTTTGTTTTCAGGGACCTATGTGTAATTTTAAGAAAAATAAAATGTTTGCAAAAAAGTATGAAAAATTTTATGAAGGATTTTCCCAACTAAGTTTTCAAATCCAACTAGATCAATGATTGGCTACAAGTTTAAAGGAAACAAGTTAGGATTTGATGATCTAGTTGGCTTAAGCATGACCGGCCACTTTATGGGTTCTTTGGGCAAATATTTTTCTCTTAAGGACCATTATGCAAAGTGTAAAGAATTAGAGTTCTCTAGAACTTGACACATCATGCTTCTAGGTTAGTGACTAAGCACACTAGCTTTGCTTGTTTGGCTAAGCTAAAAACTTAAGCATGTGTGATCACCCCATGGCCGGCCACCTCATGTGGTATATGAGCAAAGATTGTGCTCTTAAGGACTCATGTGCAAATATGGAAACAAGGGTTTCAATTAGAGCTTGACACCTCATGTTACTAGCTTTGCTAAGTAAGCATTGTAGCCTTGCTTACTTGGCTATGTGTTGTGCTTCAACAAGCAAGATCCTCCACATAATATCAAGCATGGCCGGCCACCACAAGGAGAAGACACCTCATGCCTCTAGCTTTGATGAGCAAGCTTTTAGCCTTGCTTACTTGGTTAACTAGAGCAAGCAAGACTTTCCACATGGACTCAAGCATGACCGGCCATCATAAGGAGAAGACACCTCATGCTTCTAGCCTTGATGAGTAAGCCTCTAGCCTTGCTTACTTGGCTACCTAGAGCAAGCATAACTCTACACTTGGACTCTTCATGGCCGGCCACTACAAGCAATGGACATGTCATGCTTCTAGCCTTGATGAGCAAGCCCCTTAGCCTTGCTTACTTGGCTTTCTAGAGCAAGCTTGGCCGGCCACCACATAGGAGTTATGAGCAAATATTTTCTCTTGGGGGACTATTAAGCAATCCTAGAATGAGTTTGATTTCACTTATAAATAGGTGAAAGTTAGGTCATTTCAAGAACTTTTAGTGAAACCTAAAGTGCTAAGCAACTCATTCTCTAGTTCATCTTTCCCCTTAAGAGCCGAACCAAAGGAAAGAAAAGTGAGAGAGAGGAAATTCGGATTTTGGTGTTGTAGAGTGAAAAGGAAGTTTTCAACCGAGGGTAGATTCATTTGCTTGAAGCTTGAGGTAATTCTCTTCACCCTCTAGTTCATCAATTAAGTTTTGATGAAAGATATAAGTGTATGATCATGTTGGAAATGTAAGAGCATAAGATTACTCTTTAGTTTCATGCACTACGGTTTATGGTAAGTGGTTGATTATGCTTGATTAGAATTGAGTGGTCTTTAATTATGATTTGAAGCAAGTTAATAAATATATGAGTTAGAAATTAGTTGGCTGTGTATATGCCTACTACATGTTTGCTATATGCTCAAGGAATGATGTTTTATGAAGGAATAAGGAAAAGGGTATGATATGTTGCAATTAAGGTTTAAGAAAAACCCTAAAAACCCTAATTTGGTATAGATTACCATTTGGGTTTGCACAAAGATTATATGAATAAGAAATAAAAGTATGATTATGAAAACATTATGAAATGCCCTGCATACTTGACATAGACTCACGGTTTTAACCGTTGAAGTAGTATGCATGTAATTTTACGTAAGAACTCACCAAAACGAAAACTGCCATTTTCGGGTGTTACTGAACAGTTTTCTGAAAACAAGATTTTGAGGCCCTTAGAGGCCGAATTTGGAAAAAGTCAAAACTGAAAAGTTGTAGGAAATGGAAAATCCTAGTGGCCACCATGGACTGTTTTTAAAAATATGACTCTAAAGGCCTCTGTTTTTATCAAAATCCAAGACCAAATTTTATGGTTAGTAAATATGGTCAAAATAGTTTCAAAGGAAGAAACAAGCAAGCTAGAGACAGATTCAGGGTTTTGACCAAAAACAAAAGTTAAGGATTTTGATGTAATCTACAACTTTCATGAAGGAAACTTTGTTAAATTCAAAGCATATTTTCAAAAGTAAAGCTGGATTTCCAAAACCGTGTAGGGAATAAGCAATTCCTGCACATACAAACAAATTATTGGATCAAGTTATTTAAGAATACAAAGGTTATATGATGAGTTTTGGATCCAAGGTTACTTATAGTAACCGAATAGGATACCATGTAACATAAGCATGTAACTAGGGCTTTTATGAATGTTGGTTTGAAAACTAACATTAAATGATATGATTCATAGCAAGATAAGAATGATTCTTATCTTACGATTTTTCTGAAAATAGGAAGGTAACCTGTTACTGTGATTTAACGGAACACAGGATTCAGGATTTAGCATAAGGTAAGTACAACTCCGCCTACAGTATAAACAAGAAATGTTTTCATTGTTTGTATGTTTTTAAGCTCATGCATACATGTTGAAGTGCATATGATTTATGCTTTATTATTGTGACATCATGAAGCATGCTCACTAATGATAAATCACTTGGTAAGAATGAGAACCCGGTTTCAAGTAAGAAACTGCTCATAAGTACGAAATGATTTCAAGTATGATATGTTTTTAAGTAAGAGCAAGTTTCAAGTATGAAGGTAAGCAAGTTACCTTGTGTTGTACCGACCTGCACTAAGACGGGTTTGGTCCATGGTTTGAGTTGGATAGGGCTGGCCGCCCCAACCATTCCATGGCTGCGCGCCACGATACATATACTTATGTTATGTTATGTAAGGGCCCTAAAAGTATGTTAACATAAGAAAGCATAATGCAAGAATAAGTGATTCATGCATTGTGTTATGAAATGTTTTGCGGGTTAATAGTTGTGCTTGCTGAGCGAAAGCTCACAACTTACGTTTATGCTGTAGGTAAGCAACCTATGAGCTTTATGTGATGCAAGACAGTGGAGCGTGGCAATGCGAAACTGTGAAACCATGGGCTGGGAGCTACTACGCGTTTTGTTATGTTATATTGTTATATACTTAAATATGCTGTATTTAAGTTTAAAAGTTCAGTACTAAAGTATACAAGTAAGTAAGTATATGTATATACATATGTGAGTATATACTGAGATGGATTTCAGTTCAAGTTATGTTTTAAAGAAAAGAAAAATTTAGTCCCAAATTTCATATGTTATGTTATAAGTAAGTAATTTAAGTACGGTAACGGCCTACGTAAGGTGGGTCATTACAGAGTTAGTATCAGAGCAAGGGTTCCTGCCTTCCAGTTTCACAGTATGCCTGCCAGCGCCACAGTCATTGTAAGTTTAAAATATTTTGTATATGAATATTTATTGTGACGCCCCGACTTCCCAGGCCAGGTCGACACCATACGTACTTGTTCTTTACTTGAAAATTTGAGATAAATTTTTTTTTTTTTTTTTTTAAAACATATTCATCTAAGTTATCTTGTAGAGAAAAACTTGTCATACATACAGACTATACTGAAAGTACCTTCTTGTGTCTTCCAACTTTATACATATAACAAAACATAATTTACTATTGAAAATATTAACATATTTTCTGAAAATTGGATGCGGAAAATTATGCGTAGTGGTATCCCACACCGCCCTTCACCCGCCGCATCGTCCGCATAGCCCACCACTTAAGCTGCAGGCTTCTTACCTACAGTATGAAATATAAGAGTGAGCTTTCGCCCAGCAAGTTCAAACATAATCTCACAAAATATTTCAAACTTCTTAAAACATGTCAATCATCATGTAACTTATGCATGAACCATTTATGATTGATTGAATATCTTATGCTTCATTATAAACTCAATCTTGAACTTATTATCTTGTCTTAACATGTGGGCCCATAGTGTCCGTACCAAAAGCGCGCAGCCTCCAGACAAAGCTAGGGTTTGCAAGGCCCTAACAGTTCTGGGAATTATAACTTGACCCTTCACGATCACGGAAGGTAAATATCACCACTGAAACATGTAACCTCCTCGATCACGGGAGGTTGGTACGACACCTTACTTGATTATCTTACCATGTGATTTAACATTAGTGAACATGTTTCATGATGTCACTATGTCATATCTTACTCAACATTTGCCATAACATGGCCTTCTTGTAAACATGTCATTTCTGAAACCATGGCATTTCTGAAAACATGGCATTTCTAAAAACATGGCATTTTTGTAAACATGGCATTTTTGTAAATATGGCACTTTTGTAAACATGGCATTTTAGTACCATGGCACTTTTGTAAATATGGCACTTTTGTAAACATGGCATTTTTGTAACCATGGCACTTTTGTAAACATGACATTTTTGTAACCATGGCATTTTTGTAAACATGGTATAACATGTCATAATATAATTTAGCACATCATAGACATAGCATAGCATCACATGTCATGGCATCGCATATCACAGCACAACACAGCATGTATATTTGAAAATATATAGTACACTTGAAAATAGTCTTTACTATTTTCATACTGTAGGTGAGGTTTGATACTTGCCTGATATGATAGATTCCGGTTTTCGTTGTCTTAACTCGGATTGCAACTGCAGGTTCCTTCCTGCTATTAAAAGAACATAGGATAAAAAAGTTGGTAACCTTTCCAACATTTTAGTTATATGTCCCCCCCCACACATGTCTTGGTATCCTATAGGATTACTTTGGGTAACCCTTAATTAAATGTTGGGTTAAAGTCGATATCTGATCAACTAATGGTCAACCTTGGGCTTTGAGGCTAAGCCCAGTAACTCGGGTATAACTCCCGGTTACCTTTCGTAAGCTAGTCGCTTGCTATATTCTAACTTGAAAAATTCATTTCCCTTACTTGGAAAATTTAGGGAAATTAATCCCAAAACTTCATTCTTAACTTATAAAAATCCTTTACTTAAATCGTAAAAATCCAAACTCTTGGATTAGTGCTTTATAAAATCATTTGAGGTTGAAAACTGCCCTTGGAATAGTTTTTCATAATCAAAACAATAGTTTGTAGTAGAAAACAGTTTTTCTAGAAACATTTGTAAAACTAGTGGTGCAGGAATTTTCGGATTCCCTGCGCACCCTTCGAAAAATGATTCTAATTTAAAATCGGTTCATAATCTGAAAAATTTTTCTTCATAAAAGTTGTAGCTCTCGAAAAATACTAAAACTTTCATGTTTTGAAAAAATTCCAATTCGGCCTAGATTCGTCCCAGTTTTTGTTTGAAACTGGCTGACCCGAAAAACTGAGTGAAAGCTGGGTCTGGGGATCAGCCACAGGTTTTGGGGTAAACGGAGGCCATTGGAGCCTTATTTTACAAATCCGTCCACGAAGTCCCCTAGGAAAAACTGTTCTGAGAAACTTTTGTGTTTTAAGTTTTACCAAATTCGGCCTCTAAAGGACTCAAAATTGGCTTGCCGTAAAACTGGTCAGGATCCACCCGAACCTGGCAGTTTTTCGGTTTAGAGTTCGTTTTACGTCCTAGACATGGAACCTAGCTCAACCAGCCACCGTGAGAGCTCTAATACACACATGCAGCGGTTTTCTAGCGTAAATTTTCTTTAATCACAATTTCTAACATCACCATGCAAACCTAATTGATATTGGATCAACTAAGTTGCATGATTTCGGTTGCACAAAACCTAGCAAGCATACTAATGTTTTTCTAGCAACCTAGCACAAAATTATCATTCACCAACACTAGGGCAGATTGGGGACATATAATAAACTAATATTTAGCATGCAAATTAAGAAAATTAAAGCAAGCATGCACATAAAAAAAATCAAACTCAAACCACCCTTAGTTCTAGATCAAGCACAAAACTCTAAATCCTAAACTTGGGCACAAATTTAAATCTAATCTAGGCCAAAACTTAAATTGAGCTTATGCTCATACAAACTTGTTGGAAATACACATAAATTTCTCAATTAAACTTAAATTGAGAAGATTAGGGTTTTAGAAGAAATTACCTCAATTAGGATCAAGGGTTTGGCTAGGCTTCCTTGGTTTTTCTCCTTTCCCCTTGTCACCACCAAAACCGGCCTCCTTGGTTTGTTTGGCTCCAAATTTTTCTCCACCACCCTAGCTCTAGAATCCGGCCACTCCAATACACAAAATCCGAACACTCCCTAAGCAAAACCCTTTGGGAAATTTTGATTTTTCTCTTCTCCCTTTTCTCTCCCTAATGGTCGGTTTTTGGTGAAGAAAAAAGACAAGAGTTTGGCTAGGTTTTTGAATAAAATGAATAAAGATCACCCCTATTTATAGGCAAAGGGAAACTTTTAAAAATTGTAATTTGACCCCTAATTTTTTTGAAAATTTGCCAAAAAGGCATCTAGGTGGCCGGCCATGCACATTGGAGAACAAGGAGGAATGTTCTAGAAGAAGACACTTGTCTTCAAAGGCTTGGTTCATGGAATTATGATGTCATAAATCCAAATAAGATGATGTCATAATTAAAAAGTTAGGTGATGTCATCCTCTTAAGGCCTCGTTTGGCTTTTTCCTTCAAATGCAGTCCATTTTTGAGTTAACACAGATATTTTCAATACTGTGCTTATTAATACACAGTATTGTTATTCTATACTGCAGTCTAAAATTCATCTGTGTAAAGATGGACTGTATAAATTTTTTCTTAATTCCTTAAGCCCTTATGCCCTTTATTTCTAACTTAGTGTGCTTGATTTTTCTATGGTGGTTTTAAATCCTAATTATACTGTCTGGTCCGTAAAGACGGTTTTCGCAGTATATTTCTTGTACTGCTTATCGTATCACAGTATTGTCTTTTGTTTGACCACTCTGGTCAACCTTTGACTTTTTGGTCAAACTTTGACCAACATGATTTCATGAAATCTCGTCATGCATTTTTCCTTAAAAGGCCTATTATGGAGTCTCGTGGCTAATTTACCGAGAACTCAACCCTATACTGATAAAATTATGAATTTTTGTATTGGTATTCATAATTTTCATACAATTGCACATAAACACATAGTACAAACTTTAGATTTCTTATATACAAGAAAATCATGAGTTCGTGAAAATTTTTGGATATTACAATCTACCCTCCTTAAAGAATTTTCGTCCTCGAAAATCAGAACAATTCAGGGTAGCTTTTCTTCATATCCTCCTCGCGTTCCCATGTAGCCTCCTCAATCTCATGATTTCGCCATAGCACCTTTACTAGAGGTATAACTTTGTTCCTTAGCACCTTCTCTTCTCGTGCCAAGATCTGAACCGGTTTCTCCTCATACGTCATATCCTTGTGAACCTCAATTGGTTCGTGGTCCAATATATGGGATGGATCCGAGATGTACTTCTTTAGCATCGACACATGAAATACGTTGTGTACATATGCTAACTCTTGGGGCAAAGCCAATTTATAGGCCACATTACCAACTCTTTCCAGTATTTCAAATGGCCCTATGTATCTTGGACTTAATTTCCCCTTCTTTCCAAATCTCATAACTCCTTTGAATGGAGCAACTTTGAGGAAAACCAAGTCTCCTACTTGGAATTCTAGAGGTCTTCTGCGTTTGTCGGCGTAGCTCTTTTGTCGACTAAATGCAGTTTCCATCCGTTGGCGTATAAGCTTCACGGCCTCCGTGGTTCTTTGAATAAAATCCGTGGACACAAGTTCTTTCTCTCTTGTCTCGTACCAATGGACTGGAGATCTACACCTTCTCCTATAGAGAGCTTCATAAGGAGCCATTCCAATCGAAGCTTGAAAACTGTTGTTGTACGAGAACTCAATCAAAGGAAGCTTCTTATCCCAAGTCCCTTTGAAATCCATCACACACGCTCGCAACATGTCTTCTAGGGTCTGAATGGTCCTCTCTGATTGTCCATCCGTTTGAGGGTGAAAAGCCGTACTAAAAGTAAGCTTTGTACCCATGGCTTGATGTACACTCCTCCAAAACTTAGAAGTGAACCGTCCATCACGATCCGAGATAATCGATTTCGGAATCCCATGATAGCGAACGATCTGCGCAACGTATAATTCCGCTAGCTGCTCTACTGAAAAGCTAAGCTTGATGGCAATAAAGTGTGCAGACTTCGTCAAACGATCAACAACCACCCAGATAGCGTCGTTGCCACTGGGAGTTCGGGGTAGACCAACTACAAAGTCCATGGTCACTTGGTCCCATTTCCATTCTGGGATGGAAATTTTCTGCAATTCTCCCCCTGGACGTTGGTGTTCTGCCTTGACTCTTTGACACGTAAGGCATTTACTGACGAAGGTTGCAACATCATTCTTCATTTTGGGCCACCAAAAGCTTTCCTTCAAGTCTTGATACATCTTTGTGGCTCCAGGATGTACGGAATACGGAGTCTCATGAGCTTCTTTCATGATCTGTTCCTTCAGCTTGTCCTCATTAGGAATGCATAGTCTATTTTTCCGATAGAGTATGCCTTCATTAGATACGTTGAAATCTGACTCCTTTCCTTCTAGGACCTCGTTCCTTGTTCTGAGCAGCGAGGCATCTCCTTCTTGTCGCTCCTTCATGCCATCCAAAATAGTAGGTTGGAAGGTTAGGGCAACTAAACTTCCAGTGATAAGCTCTATTCCAGCTTCCACTAGCTCCTTCTGAAGAGGTTCGATCAACGATTGTAGGGACATTAACGAGGAAGACGACTTCCGACTAAGGGCATCGGCTACTTTGTTAGCCTTCCCTGGATGGTAACGGATGTCTATGTCATAATCCTTTACCAATTCGAGCCATCTTCTTTGTCTCATGTTAAGCTCCTTTTGTGTGAAGATATACTTCAAACTCTGATGATCCGTGTAAACTTCACACTTAATACCGTAAAGGTAGTGTCTCCAGATTTTGAGCGCAAATACTACCGCCGCAAGTTCCAAATCATGCGTCGGATAGTTCTTCTCATGATCCTTAAGCTGTCGTGAAGCATAAGCGATCACCTTTCCATTCTGCATGAGTACGGCTCCTAATCCTATCTTGGAAGCATCACTGTATATCACGAAGTTTCCTTCCTCCACATTTGGAATTGTGAGGATCGGAGCGCAAGTCAACCTATTTTTCAGCTCTTGGAAGTGCTCTTCACACTTTGCAGTCCATTCATACTTCTTTCCTTTCCGTGTAAGTGCGGTGAGCGGCGCTGCAATCTTAGCAAATCCTTCAACAAAACGTCGGTAGTAGCCCGCCAAGCCGAGAAAACTACGTACTTCGGTGACGTTTTTCGGAGCTGGCCATTCACTTACTGCTTCAATCTTAGCCGGATCTACAGATATGCCGTCCTTGGAGACCACATGTCCTAAGAAATGAACCTTCTCCAACCAGAATTCACACTTGGTGAATTTAGCGTAGAGCTGATTTTGCTTTAAAATCTGCAGAGCGATCCTTAGGTGCTCCTCATGCTCCCCCTTTGACTTTGAATAAATCAAGATATCATCTATAAAGACGATAATAAACTTATCCAAGTAATCCTTGAATACTCGATTCATCAGGTCCATAAAGGCTGCTGGAGCATTCGTCAATCCGAATGGCATAACAAGGAACTCATAATGTCCATATCACGTACGAAAGGCTGTCTTGGGGACGTCTCCTTCCCTAATTCGGAGCTGATGATATCCGGATTGTAGATCAATCTTTGAGAAAATTGAAGCTCCTTTCAGCTGATCAAACAAATCGTCGATCCGAGGCAAGGGATACTTGTTCTTGATGGTTATCTTATTCAATTCCCGATAGTCAATGCACATGCTAAGAGTGCCGTCCTTCTTTTTAACAAACAAAACTGGGGCTCCCCATGGCGAGTAGCTTTGACGAATGAATCCTCGATCCAGGAGCTCCTGCAGTTGAATCTGCAGTTCCTTAAGTTCGGCAGGTGCCATCCTGTAAGGTGCCTTGGATACTGGTGCCGATCCAGGAAGTAACTCGATCTCAAAAGAGATTTCTCGTTCTGGTGGCAATCCTGGCAATTCTTCGGGAAAAACTTCTATAAATTCTTTGACTATCGGTACTTCTTCTGGTCCGCTCTCAGTCTCTTGCGTCTTATCCACCACGTTGGCTAGAAATCTCATACATCCTTCTGCCAACAATTTTCTAGCCTTTAGTGCCGAAATAAACATCTTTGGTTGTTTTGGAGTAGATCCTCTGAAAATAAACTCCTCGCCTCCCATAGGCTTGAATGTGACCGTACGTCGTGGACAGTTGATAACGGCGTTGTACTTTCCCAAAAAGTCCATACCCAAAATAACATCGTAGTCGTATAGGTCGATGATGATCAAGTTGACATACATTTCCCTACCACATATAATTATTGGAACGTGACGTATCCAATAATCAGACAACAGAATCTCCCCGGAGGGTAATGCAGTCCTAAATGTTCTTCCGATTCTATCACTTGCTCTACCTAGTTTCATAGCGAACCTAGATGATGTGAATGAATGCGTGGCTCCAGAATCAATTAACACGTAAGCATCTTGTTGGGCAAAAGGAAGCTGACCTGTCACCCACGGTGGAAGGTCCAGCTTGAACATCCTCTTTTGTATAGGCGTAGATGCGTCCTTGAGGTTCCGGAGCTTCCAGCCTGCCTTGAGAGATTGCAGGTCCCTCGAGCTTCATCTGTGTAGCGTGAAGTTGAGATCCCTGTCCTCTCTGTTGGTTCTGCGGACTCTGGGGATTGAGATTGCAACTTCTAGCATAGTGGCCTTCCTTGCCACATAGAAAACAACGACCGTTTCCAGCACGGCAATCTCCCGGGTGATTCTTCCCATATTTCTGGCAAGTGGGATAACTGTTGTTATCAGGAGTATTCTTCTTCTGGGGAAAATTCTGTTGATTCCCCTGTCCTCCTGCATTCCACTTCCTCTTCTGCTGGTTGTTGCCGTACTGCTTGTTGTTGTTGTTTTGACTCGAAGGTCCTCCTTGACCTTTCTGTGGTGGAGTTTGGCTTGGTCTTGCCTGAATCTGCTTAGCTTGGGCCTTCTCTTCTTTCTTTTCCTTAATGAATTTAGCCCGTTGTTCTCTGTTCTGCCCTACCCAGTATTCAGCTCGAACTGCCCGACTGACACAATCTGCAACGGTGGTTGGTGGATAGGGTCCACTGTTGATCACCACTGCCAAATCTGAGCGGAACATCTTCATCATCTTTCGCACTTTGTCCCTTTCGGAACTGAAGAGGTGAGGACAGAGACGTGCTAGCTGCTCAAACTTTTGCACTGCCTCAGCTACCGACAGATTACCCTGGCGAAAATTACTAAGTTCGTCTTGTTGAGCTTCCATAACCTCAGTGTTGAAGTATTTTTCTTTAAATGCCTCAACAAAGTCCTCCCAAGTCATTTGAGTAACATCCCACCGGATCTGGACTGTTTCCCACCAAAGGCGAGCATCTTTCTTCAGGACAAAGGATGCACAGAGGATTTTCTCTTGATCATTGAGCCTGAGGAAGTTCAGGATAACCTGGAGGTCAATCAACCAATTGTCGGCATCAATTGGGTTTGTTGAACCTTCAAATTCTGGTGCCTTCATGCGCCGAAAACTGTCATATAGTTCTTCCGGAGTTCGAACTCGGGGTGCTGGTGGAACAGCCACAGGCACAACAGGTACTTCGGGGGCTATGGGATTCTCTGGGATCACCGGGTCAACATCAGGAATTTCCGGTGCAGCAGGCTGATTTACAGGTGCTGGTGGTACCCGGGCATCAGGAGGTCCCTGATTTTGCTGAGCCAACTGAGCTCTAAGCCCCCCTATCTCTTGCTGTTGGGCTAACATCATTTGTCTTAGCTCATTCAGCTGGGCCGCAAGATCAACGTCTTGGATCGGTGCTCTTCTACGCTTTGGTGGCATGGCTCTAAACGGAAAATAAGGAAATAAACTTAGCTTCTTTTATTATAAAATTAATAAAATCATTTCTTTTATATAGAACCATAATCTTCTTTCCATATAAAAGCATAACATGAACATATCTGAATTCATCATGATCTTGTTCATATCTCCTTCACAACAGGAGTACATAACCATAACATTTGGGAAGATATAAAACTTTCCCATTATTTCCGTATGTCACCTGGTTGCCACCACCAAGCTAAGGCACCACCCAACGTTATCCCCGTGTCCAACATTTTCTAGCATGGCCGTTGAAGAAAGATACTTACTATACCCATAAGGTCCTAACTAATTCTAATAGTAAGAAAATAACATAACTTACTTGGGCCGTTGCAGAAGCGATGTGAGGCGAAGTGAAGTAGGCTGGCAGGATACCGCTCTGATACCAACTGTGATGCCCCGACTTCCCAGGCCAGGTCGACACCATACGTACTTGTTCTTTACTTGAAAATTTGAGATAAATTTTTTTTTTTTTTTTTTTTAAAAACATATTCATCTAAGTTATCTTGTAGAGAAAAACTTGTCATACATACAGACTATACTGAAAGTACCTTCTTGTGTCTTCCAACTTTATACATATAACAAAACATAATTTACTATTGAAAATATTAACATATTTTCTGAAAATTGGATGCGGAAAATTATGCGTAGTGGTATCCCACACCGCCCTTCACCCGCCGCATCGTCCGCATAGCCCACCACTTAAGCTGCAGGCTTCTTACCTACAGTATGAAATATAAGCGTGAGCTTTCGCCTAGCAAGTTCAAACATAATCTCACAAAATATTTCAAACTTCTTAAAACATGTCAATCATCATGTAACTTATGCATGAACCATTTATGATTGATTGAATGTCTTATGCTTCATTATAAACTCAATCTTGAACTTATTATCTTTCTTAACATGTGGGCCCATAGTGTCCGTACCAAAAGCGCGCAGCCTCCAGACAAAACTAGGGTTTGCAAGGCCCTAACAGTTCTAGGAATTATAACTTGACCCTTCACGATCACGGAAGGTAAATATCACCACTGAAACATGTAACCTCCTCGATCACGGGAGGTTGGTACGACACCTTACTTGATTATCTTACCATGTGATTTAACATTAGTGAACATGTTTCATGATGTCACTATGTCATATCTTACTCAACATTTGCCATAACATGGCCTTCTTGTAAACATGTCATTTCTGAAAACATGGCATTTCTAAAAACATGACATTTTTGTAAACATGACATTTTTGTAAATATGGCACTTTTGTAAACATGGCATTTTTATACCATGGCACTTTTGTAAATATGACACTTTTGTAAACATGGCATTTTTGTAACCATGGCACTTTTGTAAACATGACATTTTTGTAACCATGGCATTTTTGTAAACATAGTATAACATGTCATAATATAATTTAGCACATCATAGACATAGCATAGCATCACATGTCATGGCATTGCATATCACAGCACAACATAGCATGTATATTTGAAAATATATAGTACACTTGAAAATAGTCTTTACTATTTTTATACTGTAGGTGAGGTTTGATACTTGCCTGATATGCTAGATTCTGGTTTTCGTTGTCTTAACTCGGATTGCAACTGCAGGTTCCTTCCTGCTATTAAAAGAACATAGGATAAGAATCCTATAAAAAAGTTGGTAACCTTTCCAACATTTTAGTTATATGTCCCCCCCCACACATGTCTTGGTATCCTATAGGATTACTTTGGGTAACCCTTAATTAAATGTTGGGTTAAAGTCGATATCTGATCAACTAATGGTCAACCTTGGGCTTTGAGGCTAAGCCCAGTAACTCGGGTATAACTACCGGTTACCTTTCGTAAGCTAGTCGCTTGCTATATTCTAACTTGAAAAATTCATTTCCCTTACTTGGAAAATTTAGGGAAATTAATCCCAAAACTTCATTCTTAACTTATAAAAATCCTTTACTTAAATCGTAAAAATCCAAACTCTTGGATTAGTGCTTTATAAAATCATTTGAGGTTGAAAACTGCCCTTGGAACAGTTTTTCATAATCAAAACAATAGTTTGTAGTAGAAAACAGTTTTTCTAGAAACATTTGTAAAACTAGTGGTGCAGGAATTTTCGGATTCCCTGCGCACCCTTCGAAAAATGATTCTAATTTAAAATCGGTTCATAATCTGAAAAAGTTTTCTTCATTAAAGTTGTAGCTCTCAAAAAATACTAAAACTTTCATGTTTTGCAAAAATTCCAATTCGGTCTAGATTTGTCCCAGTTTTTGTTTGAAACTGGCTGACCCGAAAAACTGAGTGAAAGCTGGGTCTGGGGATCAGCCACAGGTTTTGGGGTAAACGGAGGCCATTGGAGCCTTATTTTACAAATCCGTCCATGAAACCCCCTAGGAAAAACTGTTCTGAGAAACTTTTGTGTTTTAAGTTTTACCAAATTCGGCCTCTAAAGGCCTCAAAATCGGCTTGCCATAAACAGGTCAGGATCCACCCGAACCTGGCAGTTTTTCGGTTTAGAGTTCGTTTTACGTCCTAGACGTGGAACCTAGCTCAACCAGCCACCGCGGGAGCTCTAATACACACATGCAGTGGTTTTCTAGCATAAATTTTCTTTAATCACAATTTCTAACATCACCATGCAAACCTAATTGATATTGGATCAACTAAGTTGCATGATTTCGGTTGCACAAAACCTAGCAAGCATACTAATGTTTTTCTAGCAACCTAGCACAAAATTATCATTCACCAACATTAGGGCAGATTGGGGACATATAATAAACTAATATTTAGCATGCAAATTAAGAAAATTAAAGCAAGCATGCACATAAAAAAAATCAAACTCAAACCACCCTTAGTTCTAGATCAAGCACAAAACTCTAAATCCTAAACTTGGGCACAAATTTAAATCTAATCTAGGCCAAAACTTAAATTGAGCTTATGCTCATACAAACTTGTTGGAAATACACATAAATTTCTCAATTAAACTTAAATTGAGAAGATTAGGGTTTTAGAAGAAATTACCTCAATTAGGATCAAGGGTTTGGCTAGGCTTCCTTGGTTTTTCTCCTTTCCCCTTGTCACCACCAAAACCGGCCTCCTTGGCTTGTTTGGCTCCAAATTTTTCTCCACCACCCTAGCTCTAGAATCCGGCCACTCCAATACACAAAATCCGAACACTCCCTAAGCAAAACCCTTTGGGAAATTTTGATTTTTCTCTTCTCCCTTTTCTCTCCCTAATAGTCGGTTTTTGGTGAAGAAAAAAGACAAGAGTTTGGCTAGGTTTTTGAATAAAATGAATAAAGATCACCCCTATTTATAGGCAAAGGGAAACTTTTAAAAATTGTAATTTGACCCCTAATTTTTTTGAAAATTTGCCAAAAAGGCATCTAGGTGGCCGGCCATGCACATTGGAGAACAAGGAGGAATGTTCTAGAAGAAGACACTTGTCTTCAAAGGCTTGGTTCATGGAATTATGATGTCATAAATCCAAATAAGATGATGTCATAATTAAAAAGTTAGGTGATGTCATCCTCTTAAGGCCTCGTTTGGCTTTTTCCTTCAAATGCAGTCCATTTTTGAGTTAACACAGATATTTCCAATACTGTGCTTACTAATACACAGTATTGTTATTCTATACTGCAGTCTAAAATTCATCTGTGTAAAGATGGACTGTATAAATTTTTTCTTAATTCCTTAAGCCCTTATGCCCTTTTATTTCTAACTTGGTGTGCTTGATTTTTCTATGGTGGTTTTAAATCCTAATTATACTGTCTGGTCCGTAAAGACGGTTTTCGCAGTATATTTCTTGTACTGCTTATCGTATCACAGTATCGTCTTTTGTTTGACCACTCTGGTCAACCTTTGACTTTTTGGTCAAACTTTGACCAACATGATTTCATGAAATCTCGTCATGCATTTTTCCTTAAAAGGCCTATTATGGAGTCTCGTGGCTAATTTACCGAGAACTCAACCCTATACTGATAAAATTATGAATTTTTGTATTGGTATTCATAATTTTCATACAATTGCACATAAACACATAGTACAAACTTTAGATTTCTTATATACAAGAAAATCATGAGTTCGTGAAAATTTTTGGATATTACATTTATGTCGTTAGATTGTATTTTATAGATCCAAAGAAAATGGATGCGGATCGTGCTGCTGCTTATGCGTTTCACAGGACGATACCTTTGATTTTTGACGGAACTAGACAAACTGTGTCGCTAGCAGCTTGGCTTCATGATATGAAAGCTATATTCTAGATATGTCATACTGAAGCACATCTTCAAGTACCATTAGCTAGCCGGTGTTTAGCGAGAGATGCTAGATTTTGGTGGAGGACCATATGAGAGCCAACATTACCAGGTGGGTCGTGGGGAGAGTTTCGTACTCAAATTATTGGACGTTATGGGCCTTTACCAGATGGGGATGCCGCCATACCTTACCGAAATCTGGAGATCTATAATGATATGAATTCTGCACGATATATTAGTTATGTCGCTGACTGGCATGCTTATCCGCACGAATCCATGGGTCACTATTGTAGAAGGTTTTAGGAGGCCATGTTGGCTCACATTCCCAATGTAGGTAACCCAGAGTTGCGAGCATTGCAACTGCTTAGGGAAGGATTACCTCACGAAGTTAGGGAAATGGTTCAGGCACCAATGTTGGGAATGACATTGGAAAATATGATAGATGACATCATGGAGGTTGAGTTAAGAGCCCATATAATTCAGGCAGATGCCCTAGTGAATGACAATGGACAAGAGCCAGTCGATGATATCGGCATGGAGGACCCACGTTTTTATTGGGGTCCGTTATTGCCTGAGGATCCTATTCCGGCTGTGCCACTTCAAGAGATTCCTACGCAGGAGGCGGAAGTTGGTGCAGATGCTGTCAATATGAACCCTGAAAATCCTCTCGTAATCAACATTGAGAGCGATGATGAGGAAGATCCTCCCGTAATCAACATCGAGAGCGATGACGAGGAAGGAGGCCTTGAAGAAGTTATGGATGATGACCCGGAAGAGATTTCTTTCGGTGACGAAGAATGGGATGTATTTTCCGATGTAACAACGGAATAGATAGCTTAGATATAGGACTGTATATATGTAGGATGGAAAGTCATAGCTACTTCCGTCCTAGTTTTTGACTATGTTTGTATAGTAAGTATAAGATATATGAGATGTGTACATAATAGTACCAAACTGATGTATTTTTGTATGATATACAAAAGAACAAAGTTTAAGTATGAATGTGTAAGATGAAATTATGATGTTTTATGATATTGTAAGATGATGTTAAGATATGATATTATGATACGACATGATAAGTTTATGATAAAGCTAAGATATGGTATGATATAATAAGATATGAATGGACGGAGAGATATTTGTAGTATAACAATATCTTTCTTGTGACTAGATAAGAATTAGAAGATGTCACGTCCGCGTACGCGAGCGAACTCTAATCCGCAAGAGCCTGATCTTGCAAACCTAGTAGCTGCCTTGCAACGACAATTGCAGGAACAGCAGCAAGAGTCAAACCAGCTTCGGGAACAGTTAGCCCGATTTAACTAGATACCCCAAGTTAACGAAGTTCCACCCCAAAATAACCCCGCACCCCCAGTAGTGCCTCAGGTACCGGAGGTTCGTCAAAAAGTTTCGCTAGCACCCGCGGGGCTACAAAGGAACCCACCCTTAGCTAGGGAAGATCTGTTGTATGAACGATTTAGGCGAATGAAGGCGCCTGAGTTTGAAGGACCTATGGACCCGATAGAAGCCGATAATTGGCTGATTGATATCCAAGTGATCTTGGATTTTATGGCACTTACGGAGCACGAAAAAGTTCTATGTGCTTCCTTTGCACTTAAGAAGGACGCACGACACTGGTGGATGACTGTACAAATGCGTACAGATGTTGCGCATTTGAGTTGGCAAGAATTTGTAGCTGAGTTTAGAACAATGTACTACAACAAGGAAATTCTTGCAGCTCAACAAGATGAGTTTACTAGTTTTAAACAGGGGTCGATGTCGGCACTGGAAGCAGTCAAGAAGTTTGAACAACTTGGCCGCCTATGTCCAGAACTTGTGCCGAACGAAATGGAGAAAGTAAGAAGGATGATGAAAATGTTCCGGACAGACATTGCTAAGCAAGTTAGTGCTGGAAGTAGCCCTCCAACCCTTATAGCTGATTGTATAAGTCGGGCTTTGAGAGCTGAATACTGGATTAATTAAGATAAGGAGGCGAGGGCTCAGATATTTAAAGCTAAGAAAGAAGATCGAGCGATTGTGAAACAATCTCAGCCCAGACAGAACTAAGAATCATACTCAAAAGGCCAGACTAGTAATTCTGGCCAAAATTCCAAACAGTCTGGGAAGAATAAAAGGAAAGGGAATGCTGCTGGCCAGGGACAACAGCAGAACTACCCTCAAAAGAAGAACAACCGAGGGAATGAGGGTAATGTCAATGAGTATCCAGTGTGCGCTCAATGTGGGAAAAAGCACCAGGGAGTGTGTAGATTGGGGACGAATGCCTACTACCTTTGTGGCAAGGAAGGGCATTATGCAAGAAATTGCACCTCCAACAGCCAGAATTAGAACCCTCAGTACCAGAATAGAAATGCAAACCGACAGTTGCATGCGGTGCAAGCGAAGATCGAAGGCCCTTCGATTACACAAGGAAGATTAGAGGCTCCTGAACCCCAAGCCAAGATTTATGCTTACACAAAGGGGGATCCTGAAGCTGGAACCTCTCACGTAGTAACAGGTTAGATTTCTATAGCCGCATATGATGCAATTGTCTTATTTGAGTCTGGTGCCACCCATTCATTTGTATCGATGAAGTTTGCCCAGAAATTAGGAAGAGGTATTGATAACCTAGAACAACCTTTCAGAACCTCCCTTCCGTCAGGGGAAGTTTTGTTGTCTGATTTCTGGATGCGAAATGTTCCAGTAATCATTTGCGGTAGAGAATTACATGTAAACCTGATTACGATTAAGCTTCAAGATTATGATGTTATCCTAGGAATGGATTTCCTAGGTAAGTACAACGCTAAGATTGATTGTCGAAAACGTTGTGTTATGTTTAGTCCATCCTATGAAGAGGAATTTAGTATTCACGGCCAGTCCAACAGTTCATCAACCCGGTTGGTTTCGGCAATGAAAGCTTGGAAAATGTTGGCTAATGGATGTTAAGGATATTTAGCTAACATGATTGACAAAGAGCAAGAAATGGTTTCATAACATGAGTACATAATCATAACATTTAGGAAGGTATAAAACTTTCCCATCATATTCGCATATCACCTATTTGCCACCACCAACCTAAGGCACCGCCCAACGTCATCCTCGTATCTAACATTATTCTTATGTGGGCACGAGTTTCCCAAACACAACATGTAGCTTCCATAATGTTGATCTAATTCCTTAGTACAAAAAGTTCTCGGCTATCACCATACCAGGGTGGAGTAGTCCTTTACAAGCACCAGGAGTATCATTCTCCAACGTGGTCATTAACGAGATATGCTTACTACGTATGCAAGATCTTAACTAATTCTAATTATAAGAAAATAACTTAACTTACTTGGGCCGTTGCAGAACGATGTGAGGTAAGATGAAGTAGGCTGGCAGGATACTGCTCTGATACCAACTTTGTAACGCCCCGACCTACGTAGGGCCGTTACCATACTTACTTAAACTAAACTTATTTGAAAATTTGAGAATAATTTTTTTTCTTTAAATATATATAAATAGACTAGTCAATATAAGAAGATTTTCTGTGCATACACATACTTATTTATCATAATAAGAAGTCATACATGATCTTTGCATTTAACTCGAGTTTTCAAGCTTCATATACACAATATAACACAATTTATTCTAATACATATATATATATACATATATCTTTGTTCAAAACAACTTGCGAAAAAATTTACGTAGTGGTATCCCACACCGCCCTCCTCTTGCCGCATCGTCCGCATGACCCACCAATTAAGCTGCAGGCTTTTTACCAACAGTATGAAATATACTGATGAGCTTTACGCTCAGCAAGTACAAACTTAATCTCACAAAACATGTCAAGCATCATGTAACTTATGCATGAACCATTTATGATCAATTATGAATCTCTTATGCTCTATTATAAACTTCTTATGAACTTACTTTCTTGCTTAACATGTGGGCCCCTTGTGTACGTACCAAATGCGCGCATTCCGCAGAAAGTTAAGGTTTGCAAGGTTCCTAACAATTCTGGGAATCATGTTCATAGCCCTTCCGCATCAACAAAAGGTCTGAGAGTTTTCTTAAACATACATAATCCACCCGCATCAACAGGAGGTTGGTACGACACCTTGCTTGTCTTATCTTATGACTTAAAACATGTTCTTACCATGTGGTTTAATATTAGTGAACATGCTTCATGATGTCACTATATTGTAACATATAACATAACATAATATGGCATATCATAGCATAACATAGCATATTAAAACATGTCATACGTGAAAGTAGTATTTACTATTTTCTATATTGTAGGTGAGGTTTGTACTTACCTCTTATGCTATGTCCTAGGTTTTGTTGCTCCAAATCAGGCTGCAACAAGAGGTTACTTCCTGCTATTTCAAAGGACATAGGGTAAGGATTCTATAAAGCATAACCATAAAATGTTGGTATCCTAACCAAAATCCGTACGTAACGTTAGTTATATGTCCCCCAAACATACTCATGATAACTTACTTGGTTACTTAAAAGTAACCCTAAGGTTTATGGCCTATCATGTTTGGATCATAACTTGTTAGGTTACTTAGAGTAGCCTTGGGTACTAAGCCCAAGCATACATGAATAGTTTTAAGTTACTATTCCTAACCTTGGGCCTAAGCCTTATCACTTTCAATCCATATCCCATTAGGTTACCATAAATAACCCTGGGTTTTAGGCCCAACTAACATACTTAGTATCTTATTAGGTTATATTGGGTAACCCATGGTGTGAGCCTAAGTCAAACTTGGGTCAATTCTTATTGGGTTGCTAAGGCCCAAATTCCTAAGTTATATCCTATTGGGTTACTATAGGTAACCTTGGGCTTTGGGCCCAGTCCAGTAACTTGGGTGTCATACCCGGTTACCGTCGGTCATCATTTTGTTATCAAGTTTTTAAGATAACTTGTGGTCCAATACTCACTTTTCTTTGCTTTGGAAAAACTTAGTATTCTATGTTCATTTTCTTTGTATACAAAAATCCTTGTTCAACTTATTAAAAATTGTAACTCTTTGAGTAGGGCTTGTAAAAATTATTAAGTGTTGGAAACTTCCTTTGGAATAGTTTCCCACAGCCAGTTTATCAGTGTATGTGCAGGAATGTCCTTTTCCTGCACTGTTTTAGAAAATCCTGTGCAGGAATTTCCCCGTTTCCTACACAGTTTTAGGAATTCAATTTTATTTAAAAATCTGTGTTAAATCCAAAAAAGTTTCTCCACAAAAGTTTTAGAGCTCGAAAAACTCTATAACTTTCATGTTTTACTCAAGACTCAGTTCGGTCTCTAACCTACCCATTTCCCTGGTTGAACCTGCCTGGCCGTGCATGAAGTCTGGGCATGACCAGGTTCGGTTTTTTGTAAAAAAAAAAAGGCCATTGGAGCCTTATTTTTGAAAACTGTTCATGTTTCCCCCTAGGAATTTCCCTTATCTACAACTTTCATATTTTAAGTTTCTCCAAATTCGGCCTCTAAGGACCTCCAAATTGCCTTTCCAGTAAATTGCCCAGTTTTACCTGAAACTGACAGTTTTACCTTAATTCCGTTTTTACGCAAATCCTACGCGCACACTACCTCAAACGGTTGCAACCGTGAGCCTACAACAAACATGCAGTGGTTTCTAACGTAAACTTTCATCGACATACATACATGCATACACACGCAAACCCTTGGGTGTTCTTACACCGAGCTAGGGTTTGTAAATTGAGTTTGCATAACCGTACATCATTCAAGCTAACAACCTAACTCATTCACCATCATGCATAATCTACAACTTCTTAGGCATATTGGGGACATCATACATGCAAACCCTAAGATCATACAATCATAACCACATAATCATGCATAACAACATAAATCAAAACCACCTTAACACCTAATCAAGCACAAATCTAAAAATCCAAACTAGGGCATAAGAAATTAAAATGAGCTTATGCTCTTACAATCCAACTTTGGAAATACACTTAAATTTCCAATTAAAACTTAAATTGAAAAGCTTAGGGAACCAAAGGGGAATTACCTTAATCAACACAAAGGTTGGTGCTAGGTTTTGATTCAAACTTTTTCCCCTTTGCCTTCTACTAGAACTGGTCCTCCTAGCTTAGTTTCCTCCCAAAATTTTCGGCCACACTAGCTTGGTGATTCTCCAAATTTCCGACCACCACCAACCTATCTCTTTCTCTCTATATATATATTTTTTTTTCTACTTTGGTGTCCGGATTTAAGGGGAAAGGGTGATGAAAGATTTTGGCATGGTTTTGGGGTATTCTCATTTTGTAAAGCAAAAAGAGTCCCCCCCCCCCCCCCCCCATCACCTATTTATAGGTTATAATTAATTTTTTTTTGGATTTATTTTTAATCCAAAAATTGCTTATTAGCCCTTGAGACAAAAATATTTGCTCATCACCCCCCCTTAGGTGGCCGGCCATCATGCCTGCTTGGAGGCTAAGTTACTTGCTTATATCATCATGCTTACATCATCAAGCTTACATCATCATGCTTACATCACATTTTCTTAAAATTACACTTTGGCCCCTAAAGACAAAATATTTGCACTTTAGTCCTTGTGAGGTGGCCTCCCCTTTGGGCCTTGTTTGACTTTCCTCTTAAAATGCAATACATTTTCATACTAATGCAGATATTACAAATACTGCCTTTACTAACAACAGTACTGTCATACTGGACTGCAGTCCAAAATTCATTTGCGTATTATTTAACTGCGTATGACTTGAAGCTACTTAGCCCTTATTGTTTTAAATAATGTGCTTGATTTTTTCTACAGTGGTCTTGACCCTTATTCTCACTATTTTATCTGTGATGACGGTTTTTCACAGTATAATTCCTATACTGCTTACTATATTACAGTATCGTCATATTCATACCTTTGACTTTTCTTGGTCAAACTTTGACCAACATAAAATCATAAATTTTTATTATGCCTTTTTCCTTAAAAGGCCTTCTGCATGACTAAGCAAACTACTATTGAGTCTCGTAGCTAATTAATCGAGAACTCAAACATATACTGATAAAATTATGAATTTCACATTGATATTCATAATTTTCATGAAACATCACATAAACATATAGCACGGACTTAAATTTCTTTATATACAAGGAAATCATGAGTTCGTAAAATTTCGGTTATTACAATGCTCTTACCAACCCAAGCTTGAAATACATTTAAATCCTTGATCCAAACTTATTAAAATGCTTAGGGGATTTAAAGGATTACCTCTAGATCTTGAAGGGTGGATCTACACTTTAGATTGAGAAATTTTTTTTCCTCACTTCACTTACACACAATCGGCCACTTCTTTTTTTTTTTTTTTCTTCGGTTCCTAAGGGTGAGAGGGAGAGTTGAGGATGAACAAAAATTTTTGGGGTTCAACTAAATGGTTCACCACAACCCCAACATCACCTATTTATAGGTGAAAATTAATTAATTGTCTAGAATTATATTTATTCCTAAAATTGCACACCTAACCCTAAAAACAAAATATTTGCTAAATGCCCCCTTGAGGTGGCCGGCCATGGTGGAGCCACTTTTCTCCTAATTAATGCATAGTTATCCATTTAATTTTTAATTCCAAAAATTACTTATTTATCTTTAATGAGGTGTCACCAAATAAGAACATGTTTGATATTTTCCTTAATATACAGTCCATTTTCTTAATAACTCAGATGGTGCTAATATTGTTTTTCAACTAATAACAGTAGAGTTGTACTGGACTGCAGTCCATAATTTATCTGCACTTAACTGGACTGCATGTAGGTTTTTCTTAGGACTTGAAGCCACTTAGTCCTTATTGCTCTAAATATTGTGCTTGATTTTTCTAAAGTGGTCCCGTACCTTATTCTCTCTTCTTGATTCGTAATGACGGTTTATCGCAGTATAATTTTCATACTGCTTGATATAGTGCAGTACCATCTTAATCATACCTTAAATCATCCTGGTTAGTCGTTGATCGGAATAAAATCATAAATATTTATTCTGCATTTTTCATCAAAAGGCCTCATGCTCGGCTAAGTAAACTATTATTGAGTCTTATAATATTCTAAGAACTAAGATATATCCTGATAAAACCAGATCAGGTATTTCACATAAACATTCATATTCCTTAAAGAGAAAATCATGAATCAGTAAAAAGGGTGGCTATTACAATCTACCCCCCTTAAAATTTTTTGTCCCGAAAATTAAAACAAGTTGGGATAGCTTTTTCTCATCTCTTCTTCTAGTTCCCAAGTTGTTTCTTCAATATTATGATTATGCCATAGCAAGAAATAGATATTGTCAGAAGCACATGAGACGCCATACTCGGTACACCCTGGAGCTTCCAAGATGTATAGGGACCTCAAAGAGAATTATTGGTGGCCAAACATGAAGAATGAAATCGTGGATTTTCTGTCAAAATGCCTAACTTGTCAGAAAGTTAAGGCTGAACACCGACAACCTGACAGAGATCTTCAAAAAACTGAGCTTCCCGAATGGAAATGGAAACAAACTACTATGGATTTTGTAGTAGGATTACCCAGGACCGCAAGTGGGAATGACGCGATTTGGGTTATTGTTGATAGATTAACCAAATCAGCCCACTTTATTGCTATTAAGGCTACTTTTTCAGTGGAAAAAATTGCTAAAATTTACGTATTTCAGATCGTTAGGCTACATGGAGTGCCGGAATCCATTATTTCATATCGTGATGGGCGTTTTACCTCTCAATTCTGGTCAAGTGTTCACACTGCTTTGGGGTCGAAATTGAAGTTTAGTACAGCTTTTCACCCTCAAACTGACGGCCAATCGGAACGAACTATCCAAACACTGGAAGATATGCTGAGATCTTGTGTTTTGGATTTCAAAGGAAGCTGGGATCAGAAGCTGCCCTTGATTGAATTTTCTTATAACAACAGTTATCACGCCTCAATTGGTATGGCTCCATTTGAAGCGTTGTATAGAAGGAAATGCCGATCCCCCATTCATTGGCAAGAAGTTGGACAAAAGCAGCTTCAAACTACAGATTTCATTAGAAAAACCTGAGAAGATATCAAGATGATCAAACAGAGACTCGACATAGCTTTTAGTCGACAGAAATGAATTCTAAGTTGGAGACTCTGTTTTCATTAAGATTGGTCCTATGAAGGGAGTAATGAGGTTTGGTAAGAAAGGAAAACTCCGTCCAAGATATGTAGGACCATTAGAAATCCTTGAAAGGATTGGAAGAGTAGCCAACAAGCTTGCTTTGCCACCAGAATTAGCTTATGTGCATGATGTCTTTCACGTCTCGATGCTGAAAAAATATGTACCTGATCCTTCTCACGTTCTATGTCAAGAACCATTTGAAGTCCAAACTGATTTAATGTATAAAGAAAAGCCAGCTCGAATTCTAGACCGAGAAGAAAAGGTCCTAAGGAACAAGACAATTCCTTTGATTAAAATTAGGGACACAGATCCTTCCCTTATAGTGGAGTGTCCCGTCCGTAGAGACCTTGAATTCCTTATTCTTTTCTTCAAGAAAAAGTTACGCCTTGAGCAAAAAGGGGTCTTTCCCTTGATGGAGCTTGATAGATTCTAGGAGATTGAACTGGAGAGTCAGATCAGACAATTTCCCAGTTCTCATCTCCATATTGAAATCAGAAATTTCCTTTTGAAGTGACTTGGGCAACGTTCCAAGTAACTTTAACATGCCAGATGATTTCCTGCTTAGAGCATCTGCTACCTTGTTTGCTTTTCCAGGGTGATAAAGAATCTCACAATCGTAATCGTTCACAAATTCTAGCCATTTACGTTGCCTCATATTGAGTTCCTTCTGGGTGAAGATGTACTTGAGACTCTGATGGTCTGTATAGATTTCACATCTATTCCCATACAAATAGTGTCTCTAGATCTTTAATGCGAAAACCACTGTCGCGAGCTCCAAATCGTGCTTCGGATAGTTCTGTTCATGATCCTTCAGCTATCGGGAGGCATAGGCGACCACCTTTCCTTTTTGCATTAGGACAGCCTCTAGTTCGATTTAGAGGCGTCACTATAAATTACAAAATTCCTTGCGTCCACGTCGGGAATTATCAATACTGGTGCCCAAGTAACTCTCTTCTTAAGCTCTTGGAAATTTTCTTCACACTTTTGCGTCCACTCGAATTGCTTTCCTTTTCGAGTAAGAGCTGTAAGAGGGGCAGCTATCTGGGAAAATCCTTCTACGAAACGTCGATAGTAACCAGCTAGTCCAAGAAAACTTCGTATCTCCGTAACATTTCTTGGTACTGGCCATTTATTGACCACTTCAACTTTAGCGGGATCGACGGAAATCCCTTCCTTTAAAACCATGTGGCCTAAAAAATGAATTTTTTCCAACCAAAATTCACACTTTATGAACTTGGCATAAAGTTGATTCCGTCTTAATGTCTCCAAAACCATCCTCAGGTGCTGCTCGTTTTCTTCTCTGGACCTTGAGTAGATTAAAATATCATCAATGAAGACGATAACAAACTTATCTAGGTACTCTTTGAATACCCAGTTCATAAGATTCATAAAAGTAGCTGGTGCATTGGTTAATCCAAAGGGCATGGCAAGAAACTCATAATGCCCATAGCACGTTCGAAAAGTTGTCTTGGGAATATCCACCTCCTTAATCCTGAGTTGATGGTATCCCGGTCACAAGTCAACTTTCGAAAACACCACTGCTCCCCTGAGTTGATCATAAAGATCATCAATTCTAGGGAGAGGGTACTTGTTCTTGATCGTAATCCTATTCAACTCACGGTAATCGATGCACATCCGCAGCGATCCATCCTTCTTTTTGACGAACAAGACCGGTGCTCCCCATGGGGAGTGGCTTTGTCGGATGAATCCCTTATCTAGTAGTTCTTGCAACTGCACTTGGAGTTCTCTAAGTTCAACTGCTGCCATACCGTAAGGCACTTTTGATATTGGTGCAACTGCAGGCAACAATTCTATCTCAAAAGAAATTTCCCGCTCGGGAGGAAGTCCTGGTAAGTCTTTTGGAAAGACATCCACATATTCCCTGATAATGGGGACATCTTCCGGCTTTAACTCCACCTCTTGCTCTTTGTCCACCATGTTAGCTAAGTATCCTTGGCATCCATTAGCTATCATTTTCCAGGCCTTCATTGCCGAAACTAACCTAGTTGATGAGCATCGGAACTAGCCGTAGAAGTTGAATTCCTCTTCGCCAAAAGGACTAAACATAACACAACGCTTTCGAAAATCAATCTTAGCGTTGTACTTACATAAGAAATTCATTCCTAGGATAACATTGTAATCTTGGAGCTTAATCGCAACGAGATCTACATAAAGCTCTTTACCATAAATGACCACTAGTACATTTTGTATCCAATAGTTAGATAACAGAATTTCTCCTGACGGAGGGGAGGTTCTAAAGGGTTGCTTAAAACCTACAATTTTTCTTCCTAATTTCTGGGCAAACTCCATTGATACAAATGAATGAGTAGCCCCAGAATCAAATAAGGTAATTGCATCATGTGTGGCGACAGAAATCTGACCTGTTACGACATTAGAAGTTCCAGCTTCGACGTCCCCTATTGTGTAGGCATATATCCTGGCTTGTGGCTCCGGAGCTTCTAGTTTTCCCTGGGCAATTGATAGGCCTTCTATCTTTGCTTGCACCGCATGTACTGACTGCTGGAATTCCTATTTACGTACTGAGGGTTTTGGTTCTGGCTGTTCAGGGGACAATTCCTCGCATAGTGGACTTCCTTGACACAAAGGTAGCATGCGTTTATCCCCAATCTACATACCCCAAAATGCTTCTTTACAAACTGGCCGTACACGGGATAATTGTTGTTATCATTATTATTACCCCTATTGCCTTGGTTGCTCTTCTTGTGAGGGTAATTGTTGTACTGGCCCTGGCTCATAACAATCCCCTTTCTTTTATTCTTCCCAAACTGTTTAGAGCTCTGGGCAGAATTACTGGTCTGTCCTTTTGAATAAAACTCATGGTTCTGTCTGGGCTGTGACTGCTTCACCACGGCATTTTCCTTTTTCTTGGCTTTGAAGATCTGAGCCCTTGCCTCCTTATCCTGGTTAATCTAGTACTCGGCTCTTATTGCCCGACTGATACAGTCAGATACAAGGGTTGGAGTGCTACTGCCAGCACTAACTTGCTTGGCAATTTTCGTTCGAAACATCTTCATCATTCTTCCTACTTTCTCGGTTTCGCTCGGTACAAGTTCCAGACACAGGCGGGCTAGCTGTTCAAATTTCTTGACAGCTTCCAATACTGTCATCGACCCTTGCTTCAAACTATTGAATTCATCTTATTGAGCGGCAAGGATTTCCCTGTTGTAATACATGGCTCTAAATTCGGTTACAAAATCCTACCAACTCATGTTTGCCAAATTCCTGTGCATCTGAACAGTCATCCACCAATGCCGTGCATCCTTCTTGAGTGCAAAGGAGGCACAAATGAGCTTCTCCTGCTCTGTAAGTCCCATAAAATCAAAAATCACTTGAATATCAATTAACAAGTTATCAGCTTCTATCGCGTATATGGGTCCTTCAAATTCAGGCAAACATTCGCCTAAACTGCAAGTACAATGTAATGACCAAAATTTTCACGAACTCATGATTTTCTTGTATATAAGAAATCTAAAGTTCGTACTATGCGTTTATGTGCAATTTTATGAAAATTATGAATGCTAATACAAAATTCATAATTTTATCAGTATAGGGTTGAATTCTCGGTAAATTAGCCACGAGACTCCATAATAGGCCTTTTAAGGAAAAAGGCATGACGAAATTTCATGAATTCATGTTGGTCAAAGTTTGACTAAAAAGTCAAAGTTTGATCGGAAACAGTCAAAGGTTGACCAGTGTGGTCAAACATAAGACGGTATTGTGATATGATAAGCAGTATGGGAAATATACTGCGAAAACCGTCTTTACGGACCAGATAGTATAATTAAATTTTAAAAACCACCATAGAAAAATCAAGCACCAAAAATAGGGTATTAAGGGCCAAAGGGCTTTAAATAAAAAGAAAATTTTTTATACAGTCCAACTATACACAGATAAATTTTGGACTGCAGTTCAGTATAACAGTACTGAATTGTACTGTGTATTAGTGAAGTACAGTATTGGAAATATCTGTGTCGGCTTGAAAATGGACTGCATTTGAAGGAAAAAGCCAAACAAGACCTTATGATTTATGACATCATCCCATTTTTGAATTATGACATCATAAATGGTGGAAACAAATCACACCATGACACCTAGCACCCTAAATGGCCGGCCACTTAGAGGGCAATTTAGCAAAGTTTGTGCAATGATTTTTGCTCCAAGGATTTATGAGCAAAAGTTGAACCAAAAATAATTGCAAAGAGACGCAAATTCTCACCTATAAATACCTCAAGGGGGGGGGGGGGGGCGGATTTTTGACCAAAAATTGGGAAATTTTAGCCAAACTCTTGCAAAATTTTCTCTCCCACTCTCCCTCTCCAAAACCGAACCTAAGCCAAGAGAAAAAAAAATAGAAACCTAGAAGAAGTGAGGAATTGTTGGGTAAAGAGCAAGCAAAAGTCTCGGAATTTTGGGTGTGCCAAATCCTAGCCAATTTTGAGATAAATCAAGGTACCCATCTCTAAACCTCTAACCCCTAAACCTTAAGTTTTTATTTAGCTTGGAACATCAATCTTATATGAATTTGTTCTTGTTTTTGGTCGAAAATTTTGGAACCCCAATTGGAGGGGGGAGGCCGGTTGTAGTTGCAGTCAAGGATAAGGGAAAAAGTTTGGGATTCAAGCTAGGAAAACCACTTCCAAACCCGAGAGGTAATCCTTCAAACCCTAAGTTTTAAATTGAGCTTCAATTTGAGAAATTTAAGTGTATTTCAAGCCAAGGGATGTAAAAGCATAAGCTCAATTTACTTATTGCCCTAGATTAGTTTAGGTGTGGTGCTTGATTAGGTATTAAGGGTGGTTGATTTATGAGTTTGATTTATGAGCTTGCATAGTTTTATGCTTATGCTTGATTGATTTTTAAAATCGCATGCTAGGTGTTTGATAAGTTGTATGTCCCCAAGTATGGATAAGATTGTGCTTGGATATGCATGCTAAGTGTTTGATGTGATGAATGGTAAGCTTTGTATGAATTTAGAACCATACAAACCCTAGGAAGGCAATTTTCATTTGTGGTTTGCATGGAGGTGAATGGATCTCATGAACGTTGGTTTGGGACGTTAGAAAATGCTGCATGTCTACTTTCTAGGCTCCCGCATGTTCGTTTGAGGTAGATTGCGGGAAATAGGACGTAAAATGAATTTAAGAACAAAAACTGCCAGTTGGGATACAAACTGGCCAGTTTTCTGGAAAGTGAAATTTGAGGCCTTTAGAGGCCGAATTGAAAAAAATGTAAAACATGAAAGTTGTAGAGAAGGAAATTTCCTAGAGGAAAACGTGGACAGTTTTTGAAAATAAGGCTCCGAAGGCCTTCGTTTTTGCAAAAAATCCGAGCCTGACTGTGCCCAGGATTTATGCACGGCCAGGTAAGTTCAAATGGCAATATGAACATGTTAGAGTCCGAATTAAATTTTTCGTAAAACATGAAAGTTTTAGGATTTTCGAGAGGTAAAACTTTTGTGAAGACAATTTTTTAAAATTCAAATTAGATTTTTAAACTGACACGGATTTCTAAAGACTGTGCAGGGAACAGGAAATTCCTGCACAGGATTTTTAAAACAATGCAGAAAAACTGTATTTTTCTAAAAACCCAATGTTTTGACTGAGAAAAACTGTTCCAATGACAGTTTTCAACCCTTGATAATTTTTATAAAACCCCACTTAAGAACCACGAATTTTATAAGTTAGATTTTTTTGGATTTAAACTTACCAAATTTTCCAAGACAAAGAAAATGAAATTTTTTTAAGCCAAAGTTTAGAAAAACGATAATAACATATGGTAACCGGGAAGGATACCCGAGTTACTGGGCCAAGCCCAAATCCCAAGTTTGACCCATAGAGGGTTGACCATAGTTGACTAAAAATGTTGACTTTGGTTGACTAAGTTTGACCACCTCAAGGGTTACCCAATGTAACCCAATAAGTTATCATGTGTATAATTGGGGGACATATAACTAAGATTGTGTATGAATGTTGGATAGGTCACCAACATTTTATAGGATCCTTATCCTATGTGTTTTTTAATAGCAGGAAGTAACCTGCAGTTGCGATCTGAGTTGAAGCAACAAAACCCGGAACATAGCATATCAGGCAAGTATCAAACCTCACATACAGTATGAAAATAGTAAACACTATTTTCAAATATGCTATGTTAAGCTATGTTATTTACACCATATTTGCAAGTGTACATGCTATGATATATTATGATATGTGATGCCATGCGATGATATGCTAAGATATGCTATGACATGTTATGCCATGTTACAAGAATGTCATGTTGACAAGAATGCCATGTTTTTAAAAAATGTCATGGTTTCAAAAATGCCACGTTTACAAAAATGCCACGGTTTCAAAAAATGCCATGTTTCCAAGAATGCCATGTTATGGAAAGTGTTAGGTATGATATGACATAATGACATCATGAGGCATGTTCACTAATGTTGAACCACATGGTAAGATAAATCAAGTAAGGTGTCGTACTAACCTCCCGTGATCGTGGAGGCTACATGTTTCAGTTGTGATATTTACCTTCCGTGATCGTGAAGGGTCAAGTTATAATTTCCAGAACTGTTAGGGCCTTGCAAACCCTATTTTGTCTGGAGACTGCGCGCTTTTGGTACGTACACTATGGGCCCACATGTTGAGACAAGATAATAAGTTAACAATTGAGTCTATAATGAAGCATAAGATATTCAATAAATCATAAATGGTTCATGCATAAGTTACATGATGATTGGCATGTTTTAAGATGTTTGAAATGTTTTGTGAGATTATGTTTGTACTTGCTAGGTGAAAGCTCACTCTTATATTCCATACCGTAGGTAAGAAGCCTGCAGCTTAAGTGGTGGGCTATGCGGACGATGCGGCGGGTGAAGAGCGGTGTGGGATACCACTACGCAAAATTTTCTGCAACCGCTTTTTGAGTCAAAATGTATATATCTCAAAAAGTAAATTATGTTTGGATGTATGTATGAGGTTTGAAGACATGAGAATGTATTTTCAGTTTGGTGTGTATACATGACAAGTTTTTCTCTACAAAATAATTTATGTGAATACGTTTTAAAAAAAAAATTTGTCAAATTTTCAAGCAAGTTAAGTACAAGTAGGTATGGTGTCGACCCGGCTTGGGAAGTCGGGGCGTCACAGAGTTGGTATCAGAGCGGCATCCTGCCAGCCTACTTCAGTTCGCCTCACATCGCTTCTGCAACGGCCCAAGTAAGTTATGTTATTTTTCTTACGATTAGAATTAGTTAAGATTTTATGTGCGTAGTAAGTATCTTTCTTCAACTGTCATGCTGGAAAATGCTGGATACAAGGATGACGTTGGGTGGTGCTTTAGCTTGGTGGTGGCAACTAGGTGACATACGGAAATGATGAGAAAGTTTTATATCTTCCCCAAACGTTATGGTTATGTACTCCTGTTGTGAAGGAGATATGAACAAGAACATGATAAATTCAGATATGTTCATGTTATGCTTATATATGGAACGAAGATTATGGTTTTATATAAAAGGCATGATTTCATTAATTTTGTGAATCAAAAAGCTGAGCTTATTTCCTTATTTTTTTCCGTATAGAACCATGCCACCCAAGCGTAGAAGAATAGCAACCCAAGACGTTGATCTTGCGGCCCAGCTGAATGAGCTAAGACAAATGATGTTAGCCCAACAGCAAGAGATAGGGGGGCTTAGAGCTCAGTTAGCTCAGCAGAATCAGGGACCTCCTGATGCCGAGGTACCACCAGCACCTGTGAATCAGCCTGCGGCACCGAAAATTCCTGATGTTGACCCGGTGATCCCAGAGAACCCCATAGCCCCCGAAATACCTGTTGCGCCTGTAGCTGTACCACCAGCACCTCTGGTTCGAACTCCAGAAGAACTATAGTACAGATTTCAGCGCATGAAGGCATCGGAATTCGAGGGGTCCACAAACCCAATTGAGGCCGACAACTGGTTAATTGACCTCCAGGTCGCCCTAAATTTCCTCAGACTCAATGATCAGGAGAAAGTCCTCTGTGCATCCTATATGCTACGGAAAGATGCTCGCCTCTGGTGGGAAACAGTTCAGATTCAGCGAGATGTTACTCAGATGACTTGGGAGGACTTTGTGGAGGAATTTAAGGAAAAGTACTTCAACACTGAGGTCATGGAGGCTCAACAAGACGAGTTTGATAAGTTTCGCCAAGGGAATTTGTCGGTAGTCGAAGCCGTCAAAAAGTTTGAGCAGCTAGCACGTCTCTGCCCTCACCTCATCAGTTCTGAAAGGGACAAAGTAAGAAGGATGATGAGGATGTTCCGCTCGAACTTAGCAGTGGTAATCAGCAGTGGCCCCCATCCACCACTCACTGTTGCTGAATGTGTCAACAGGGAAATTCGAGCTGAGTACTGGGTAGGACAAAACAAGGAGCAACGAGCTAAGTTTTTCAAAGAGAAGAGGGAAGAAAAGGCCCATGCTAAACAGAACCAGGCCAAGCAAGGCCAAACCTCACAACAGAAGGTTCAAGGAGGACCTTCGGGTCAAAACAACAACAACAAGCAGTACGGCAACAACCAACAGAAGAGGAAGTGGAATGCAGGAGGACAGGGGAATCAGCAGAATTTTCCTCAAAAGAAGAATGCCCTTTATAACAACTGTTATCCCACTTGTCAAAAATGTGTGAGAAGGCACCCGGGAGATTGCCGTGTTGAAAACAGTCGCTGTTTTCTATGTGGCAAGGAAGGCCACTATGCTAGAAACTGCAACCTCAATCCCCAGAGTCCGCAGAACCAACAGAAAGGACAGGGATCTCAACTTCACGCCGCGCAAATGAAGCTCGAGGGACCTGCAATCTCTCAAGGCAGACTGGAAGCTCCAGAACCTCAAGGACGCATTTATGCTTACACTAAGGAGGATATTCAAGCTGGACCTTCCACCGTGGTGACAGGTCAGCTTCCTTTTGCCCAACAAGATGCCTACGTGTTAATTGATTCTGGAGCTACGCATTCATTCACATAACCTAGGTTCGCTAAGAAACTAGGTGGAGCAAGTGATAGGATCGGAAGAACATTTAGGATTGCATTACCCTCCGGGGAGATTCTGTTGTCTGATTATTGGGTACGTCACGTTCCAATAATTATATGTGGTACGGAAATTTATGTCAACTTGATCATCATTGACCTATACGACTACGATGTCATCTTGGGTATGGATTTCTTGGGGAAGTACAACGCAGTTATCGACTGTCCACGACGTACTGTCACGGTCAAGCCAATTGAAGGCGAGAAGTTTATTTTTAGAGGATCGACTCCAAAACAGCCGAAAATGTTCATTTATGCGCTGAAAGCTAGAAAATTGTTGGCAGAAGGATGTATGGGATTTCTAGCCAACATGGTGGATAAGACACAAGAGACCAAGAGCAGGCCGGAAGAAGTACCGATAGTCAAGGAATTTATAGAGGTTTTTCCTGAAGAGTTGCCAGGATTACCACCAGAACGAGAAATCTCTTTTGAGATCGAGTTACTTCCTGGATCTGCACCAATATCAAAGGCTCCTTATAGGATGGCGCCTGCCGAACTTAAGGAACTACAGATTCAATTACAAGAGCTTCTGGATCGAGGTTTCATTCGTCAAAGCTACTCACCATGGGGAGCTCCAGTTTTGTTCGTTAAAAAGAAGGACGACACTCTTAGGATGTGCATTGACTATCGGGAATTGAATAAGATAACCATCAAGAACAAGTATCCCTTGCCTCGGATCGACGATTTGTTTGATCAGCTGAGAGGAGCTTCAATTTTCTCGAAGATTGACCTACGATCCGGATATCATCAGCTCCGAATTAGGGAAGGAGACGTTCCCAAGACAGTCTTTCGTACGTGATATGGACACTATGAGTTTCTCGTTATGCCATTCGGATTGACAAATGCTCCAGCAGCCTTTATGGACCTAATGAATCGAGTATTCAAGGATTACTTGGACAAGTTTGTTATCGTCTTTATAGATGATATCTTGATTTATTCAAGATCAAAGGAGGAGCATGAGGAACATTTGAGGATTGCTTTACGAATTTTAAAGCAAAACCAGCATTACGCTAAATTCACAAAGTGTGAATTCTGGTTGGAAAAGGTCCATTTCTTAGGACATGTGGTCTCTAAGGAAGGCATATCTGTAGATCCGGCCAAGATTGAAGCCGTAAGTCAATGGCCAGCTCCGAAGAATGTCACCGAAGTACGTAGTTTCCTCGGCTTAGCAGGTTACTACCGACGTTTCGTCGAGGGATTTGCTAAGATCGCAGCGCCGCTCACCGCACTTACACGGAAAGGAAAGAAGTACGAATGGACGACAAAGTGTGAAGAACACTTTCAAGAGCTGAAAAGTAAGCTGACTAGTGCTCCGATCCTCACAATTCCAGAGGTGGAGAAAGGGAACTTCGTGATATATAGCGATGCTTCCAAGATAGGATTGGGAGCCGTTCTCATGCAGAATGGAAAGGTGATCGCTTATGCTTCACGACAGCTTAAGGATCATGAGAAGAACTATCCGACGCATGATTTGGAACTTGCGGCGGTAGTGTTTGCGCTCAAAATATGGAGACACTACCTTTACGGTACTAAGTGTGAAGTTTACACGGATCATCAGAGTTTGAAGTATATCTTCACACAAAAGGAGCTTAACATGAGACAAAGAAGATGGCTCGAACTGGTGAAAGATTATGACATAGACATCCGTTATCATCCAGGGAAGGCTAACAAAGTAGCCGATGCCCTTAGTCAGAAGTCATCTTCCTCATTGATGTCAATACAGTCGTTGACCGAACCTCTTCAGAAGGAGCTATTGGAAGCTGGAGTAGTGCTTATCACGGAAAGTTTAGCTGCTCTAACCTTCCAACCTACCATTTTGAATGGCATGAAGGAGCGACAAGAAGGAGATGCCTCGCTGCTTAGAACAAGGAACGAGGTCTTGGAAGGAAAGGAGTTGGATTTCAACATATCGGATGAGGGCATACTCTATCGGAAAAATAGATTATGCATTCTTAACGAGGACGAGTTGAAGCAGCAAATCATGAAGAAGGCTCATGAGACTCCATATTCCGTTCATCCAGGAGCCACAAAGATGTACCAAGACCTGAAGGAAAGTTTTTGGCGGCCCAGAATGAAGAATGACGTTGCTACCTTCGTCAGTAAATGCCTTACGTGTCAAAGGGTGAAGGTAGAACACCAACGTCCAGGGGGAGAATTGCAGAAAATTTCCATCCCAGAATGGAAATGGGACCAAGTGACCATGGAATTTGTAGTTGGTCTACCCCGAACTCCCAGTGGCAATGATGCTATTTGGGTGATTGTTGATCGTCTGACGAAATCTGCACACTTTATCGCTATAAAGCTTAGCTTTTCAGTAGAGCAGCTGGCCGAACTATACGTTGCGCAGATTGTTCGCTACCATGGGATTCCGAAATCGATTATCTCGTATCGTGATGGCCGTTTCACTTCTAAGTTTTGGAGAAGTGTACATCAAGCCATGGGTACAAAGCTTACTTTTAGTACGGCTTTTCACCCTCAAACGGATGGACAATCCGAGAGGACCATTCAGACCCTAGAAGACATGTTGCGAGCATGTGTGATGGATTTCAAAGGAACTTGGGATAAAAAGCTTCCTTTGATTGAGTTCTCATACAACAACAGTTTCCAAGCTTCAATTGGAATGGCTCCTTATGAAGCCCTGTACGGAAGAAGGTGTAGATCTCCAGTCCATTGGTATGAGACACGGGAGAAAGAACTTGTGTCCACGGATTTTATTCGTAGAACCACTGAGGCCGTGAAACTTATATGCCGACGGATGGAAACTGCATTTAGTCGACAAAAGAGCTATACTGACAAACGTAGAAGGCCTCTGGAATTCCAAGTAGGGGACTTGGTTTTCCTCAAACTTGCTCCATTCAAAGGAGTTATGAGATTTGGAAAGAAGGGAAAATCAAGTCCAAGATATATAGGGCCATTCGAAATACTGGAAAGAGTTGGTAACGTGGCCTATAAATTGGCTCTGCCCCAAGAATTAGCATATGCACACAATGTATTTCATGTGTCAATGCTAAAGAAGTACATCTCGGATCCATCCCACGTATTGGACCACGAGCCAATTGAGGTTCACGAGGATCTGACGTATGAGGAGAGACCGGTTCAAATCTTGGCACGAGAAGAAAAGGTGCTAAGGAACAAGATTATACCTCTAGTTAAGGTCCTATGGCGAAATCATGAGATTAAGGAGGCAACATGGGAACGCGAGGAAGATATGAAGAAAAGCTACCCCGAATTGTTCTAATTTTCGAGGATGAAAATTCTTTAAGGAGGGTAGATTGTAATGACCAAAATTTTCACGAACTCATGATTTTCTTGTATATAAGAAATCTAAAGTTCGTACTATGCGTTTATGTGCAATTTTATGAAAATTATGAATACTAATACAAAATTCATAATTTTATCAGTATAGGGTTTAGTTCTCGGTAAATTAGCCACGAGACTCCATAATAGGCCTTTTAAGGAAAAAGGCATGACGAAATTTCAAGAATTCAAGTTGGTCAAAGTTTGACCGAAAACAGTCAAAGGTTGACCAGCGTGGTCAAACATAAGACGGTATTGTGATATGATAAGCAGTATAGGAAATATACTGCGAAAACCGTCTTTACGGACCAGATAGTATAATTAAATTTTAAAAACCACCATAGAAAAATCAAGCACCAAAAATAGGGTATTAAGGGCCAAAGGGCTTTAAATAAAAAGAAAATTTTTTATACAGTCCAACTATACACAGATAAATTTTGTACTGCAGTTCAGTATAACAGTACTGAATTGTACTGTGTATTAGTGAAGCACAGTATTGGAAATATCTGTGTCGGCTTGAAAATGGACTGCATTTGAAGGAAAAAACCAAACAAGACATTATGATTTATGACATCATCCCATTTTTGAATTATGACATCATAAATGGTGGAAACAAATCACACCATGACACCTAGCACCCTAAATGGCCGGCCACTTGGAGGGCAATTTAGCAAAGTTTGTGCAATTATTTTTGCTACAAGGATTTATGAGCAAAAGTTGAACAAAAAATAATTGCAAAGAGACCCAAATTCCGCATTCTTTCTAAAGCATAAAATCAAATGCATGCTCAAACTTATCAATCAAGACCATCTAAACCTAAATCAAGCACATACTAAGCACATAAAACTATTGTATGAAAAATAAAGAGGGTGAGCTTATGCTCTTACAAATCTAAGCTTCAAATACATTTAAATTCTTGATCAAAACTTAATAGAATGCTTAGATTATTAAAAGAATTACCTCTAGATCTTGAAGGGTGAATCTACACTTTAGATTGAGAAAATTTTCTTCCTCACTTCACTTACACACAACCGGCCACTTTTTTTTTTTTTTTTCTTCGGTTCCTAAGGGTGAGAGGGAGAGTTGAGGATGAACTAAAATTTTTGGGGTTCAACTAAATGGTTCACCACAACCCCAACATTACCAATTTATTGGTAAAAATTAATTAATTTTCTAGAATTATTTTTATTCCTAAAATTGCACATCTAACCCTAAAAACAAAATATTTGCTAAATGCCCCCTTGAGGTGGCCGGCCATGGTGGAGCCACTTTTCTCCTAATAAATGCATAGTTATTTATTTAATTTTTAATTACAAAAATTACTTATTTATTTTTAATGAGGTGTCACCAAATAAGACCATATTTGGTACTTTCCTTAATATGCAGTCCATTTTCTTAATAACTCAGTTGGTGCTAATACTGTTTTTCAACTAATAACAGTATAATTATACTGGACTGCAGTCCAGAATTTATCTACACTTAACTGGACTGCGTGTAGGTTTTTCTTAAGACTTGAAGCCACTTAATCCTTATTGCTCTAAATATTGTGCTTGATTTTTCTAAAGTGGTCCAGTACCTTATTCTCGCTTCTTCATTCGTAATGATGGATTATCGTATTATAATTTCCATACTGCTTGATATACTGCAGTATCATCTTAATCATATCTTAAATCATCCTAGTCAGTCGCTGACCGGAATTAAATCATAAATCCTTATTCTGCCTTTTTCATCAAAAGGCCTCATGCTCGGCTAAGTAAACTATTATTGAGTCTTATAATATTGTAAGAACTCAGATATATCCTGATAAAATCAGATTAGGTATTTCACATAAACATTCATATTCCTTAAAGAGGAAATCATGAATCAGTAAAAAGGGTGGCTATTACAGAATGTTTCTTCTCCAAGTGGGTCTGGAATAGAAGATAGAAACGCTTGCTTGAGTTTGGGATCATTTAGTCCTCCGATTAGGTAGAAGCGGCGTGACATCTTTTGGAAATGAACTTCAAGATCCTTTTTGTTCATTGAACAACACCGTGTCTTGAAAAATTTTGAACGAGCTTGTTTAGTAATCTGAGCCTCTTGTCCACAGAATTCTATGTATAAGTGGTCTAAAGCTCTTTCGACTGATTCTGTCTGGATGAACATAAGCTGCATGTATTCTCCCAAACTCATCCACCAATCCTATAAAATTCCTATGAATCTTGAAATGAATTGAAGTGGGATTTGATGGGATTGAGCATTAGGCTTTTGAACCTCAAGAATAAGCGAAGCTTTAAACTCTTGAAATCTATCTCTGCATTTAGAAGGAGGAATATCATCAAGAGTAAAAATATGGACTTTCCCATTAGGGGCTGTTGACGTTGATGTCGTAGGCTGAGGTTGATCCACCATTTCATATTGTACTTCTACTGGTTCTGTCACTGTAGGTTCTTGTTGAGTGGAGGGCTCATGAGCCATCAAGTGAGGCTGAGGAGGAGATGGTTCGTCTATTGCAAGATCTTCAGAAACATCAAAAGACCATTCTTCTTCTTCCGGGATGATTTCTTCATCTGAAGAAGTATCAAGTTGTTGGAGCTGAATTTGTGGTAGCTGCTCTTCACAATGGTCTTGAATCATCTTAGTGAGAGGATTTTGGAAGGATTCCTTTTATACCATCATTTGGGAAGAAGTTGGTAGCTTGTCTGGCTGAGACTCTGTTTCTTGGACCTTTTGGTTTTCCTTTTTGTTTTCTAAGGAGATCATATTGGCCAAGAAATTTTTTGAGCCACAAAACATGATCTTCTTTATGAGGGACCATTGGTAGTGGTTGCTTTTCTTTGGGAATGGTAGCAAATATCCATGTGATTGTATTTAGCAATGGGAATCCTGTATGAGCTTGTGTCTGAAGAGCAGTTAACTGTGTCTTTAGAGACTTCATTTCTGCTTCTTTCTCTACAAATAATCTATTGCAGAAAGAATTGGTACTTGCAAGTCTCATGAGCTCCAGGTGGGTTTTTTGAATTTGTGATTAAAGTTTTTCTAGGAGAGTCTGTGATTTCATCATTTCAATATTAGAATGATCAATCTTATATTCTACCTGGAAAGTCTTTGGTCAATCTTCTAAAGGACCTTATTCTGAGCAATAAGGTTCTCTGATTGCCAATTCAGGACTGCTTCTACAAAGCTAACCTTTTTGGTTGTGCCATCAGGTTCAACAGCTTTTGAGTTGTACACTTTTGACTGTTGTGTCTTTGTTTCATCAATGGAGGTGGTTGATTGGAGCGGAGGAAAGTCTTCATCGTAAGAGACTGAGGACATCATGTGAACTTGGGGAAGAGCCATCAGTGGTACCGAATTGTAGGAGGCTGGAAATTGTTGTCTCTGTTTCTGTAGGTACTTTTGGTCCTGTTTGTAACAGGGTAAAACTGGAGGTGCTTTTGGTGGGGACCTTGGAGTTTGAGGAAACCTTCTGGTATGGTCATCCTGGTTATCATCCCAAATAGTGGGAATTATTGGCTCGGTAGTTCTCGGAGGTGGGGTATATTTGACTATATAGTCAAATTTTCCTGAGGGTTGTCCAAGAGTACCGATATTCCTGTGACCATCTTGTAGTTGTTTGAGCCGTCGGCCTGAGCTGATCTTCTTATAGTGGTCTTGAAAGTCATCCCACTGGGAATCCTTTATGCAGTCTAGGCAGAAGCACACATCCCAATAATAGTGACCTTTCTGGGATTTGTGGGCATACTGAGGTGTGCCATCAGCTTTGAAAGAAAGTATTTCTGCCTGTTCAGGGGTGATTGGAGTCATCATGTACTGGGTCGAAAAGATACTACTACGAGCTTTTTCGGGTTTCTTGAAGGTGATCAAGGTTGATCCGTCCTTCTGGGTAGTAAACGTTGCATCAGAAGACTGGACTGCAGCATAGGATTGATGAAGCTTCTCGTAGTTGGTCACCCATGAATCTGGAAGCAGTTTCTTCAATTCTTTAGTGGGGATCTATTTGGGGATCTGGGTACACATTGGAGCATTCTGAGAATCTGCAGTAATAATAAGGGCTTTAGTGGTGCCTGGAAAAGTGAGATCCAGAGCATGGTTCTGAACTCTGTATACCATCTGATAATGGAGAGTTGTACAAATGGAGCTCGAAGCCAAGTCTATTCCTATGATTTGTAGTTGAACTTTGAGGGCATTCAGAAGATGAGAGTCTTGGATGGACATGTAGAAGTTAAGGAAAATCGTTGTGATGATTGTACATGCATTCAGGGTAGTCTGTACAATTGCAATAACAACATCCCTATATCTTCTGTGTCTAGAGTCCAGTAGTGCAAGTCGAGCACAAATTGGAAGTCTTTTTTCTCCCATGAAAAGTAAGGGCTAGTCGGATAACACCAAAGTGGAGGTGAGTGAAGCCTTGTGTCTGCCACTGAGTTGGATATTCTGGAGGAATCTCCAGAGATGCAAAATGTTCTTGGCTGGTGGTTAGAAGGTTACACTGGCTGAATTTAGTGGACTGGATGTATTCTTTCACAGTTCTGGGGGTATGTTTGATGAGTTGTCTGAAGGATTTGGTAATGGGATTTACAGGTTTAGGAAAAGCATGATAAGGATTTATGAGGGGAAGATCTTCAGAGGTGACTTTTTGATCATCAGAGACATAATTTATCTCATATAGATAATATAGCTTAGAAGCAGAGGATTTCCGAAGGGAAGAAGAAGGGGCTAAAGCAAAAGGGACTAGAGTAGGCTGTATGGAAGTGTTTGAAGCGGACATAGGTGTTTCAGTGTTTAGGTTATCCATGGAAGGTGAGGACGATATACTTCTTAGAGTATGTATATACTATTACAATACTATACAAACCATAACCTGGCTCTGATATCAATTGGAGACGCCTGGTATAATTGATAGAAAGATAGCCTCGAAAGATTGATATTCCAGCAAAAGCGGTGTCTCTCAGACCTAAAGTTTAACAAGCTCGCAACCAAAATAACTCGAGCTCTAAAGGCACTCCTTGCCATGGATGAGCGAGCAAGCATGGTCTTTACAGCTTCTTCAACTTTCAGTCAAGTGACGATCATATGCTAAGATATCAAAACCTAGAGGATACCTTCATACCAACTATACCAGTGTATGATTTCAGAGTTTCATCTGGATCGTTGTATAGGATTATAATAGATATACAAGGACTCGTTGAAGTATATCAAAGAAGGGTTTAGAAAGACATGTTGTTGGAAACTTGAAATATTATTCAAAGGGTTTTCTTACATTTGATGTCTTCTCTAGGAAGGGAATACAACCTATTTATAGGGAACGGGGTACATTAACTTTTGGATTTCAAATCCGGATTTCAAACCTATTTTATAGAATATCACATGCGAGAAATACTGAAAGCGAGGCCTGAGTACAAGTGGCCGACAAAAGTAAAGATAATGCACTGAAAAAAGAGCGTCAACTTTTTACAAAAGAAAATATTCACATCATGTGAATAAAGTAAAGTAGACTTTGCCGACGTAAAATGAAAAACACACAAAGCTAGGTCTAAACACAAGTGGCCGAGGTCTGAGCTGGAAATCTTATCCTGCTGGGGCATAAGTGTGGACTGACGTAAGGGCTGATGTCTAAGCTATGCTGAACTAGCTATCAAACAAGTGCTTAGTGACGTAAGGGCTGACGTCACCATTTGAAATTGATGGGCTCATGAGATGGGCTGAGATTTGGATCCTGGAATTGATCATAATAATCATATCTTGTTGATCCATAATATGCCCAGATCTTCTTTTAATGAGCTCATTGGGCTTTTTGGTTGCTAGATTTCTTCTTCATCATCAGTTATGGTGAGTTGTAAGAACTGATGAAGATTGAGAGAAAAGTTGGGACTGGCAAAAGAACTAGTATCTCCAATAGCTAGGGCGATATTGGTATGATAGTAGTCGAGTTCTCTTGTGAGTCGTAGCATGTATCCATCTGGGAAAATTTTCCATGGAGCAGTTTCAGTCAAAGAGGGTCAGATTTCGTCTGGAATGATCTTGTTTTGTAGGAATAGTTGCTTTTGGAGACGTCTATACCCAGGGCTGTCTTCTATGAGAGGGGTTTCTCCTGAGGTGAACACTTCAATTTTTGGATGAAAATCTAGAATGTTTCCTTTGAGTTCACAGTTGAGGCTGATCATGAAAACTGTGTAACATTGCAAAGGACAAGCATTGTTGGTACTGAGAGTGATTGGGAAAGTTGTAAACGCTGGTCTGTCACCCTATATTTTTTTCATTCTTGATCCAAGAGTTGTTTCCATCTTGAGATGTGAGCGAACCAGGTGAGGGTATTGATCTGTGTTTCACAGGCTGGTCTGTATTCTGGGCTGTCATGGAAAAGCTGAACGGTGGTGTGAAGTGGAACTATGGGAACTTCAATGGCTATTCTGTAATAATTCACTAAATACCAGAAAAAGTTTGATAACTGTTTTGGCATGTAGAGAGCATCCCCCGGAAAGGAAAGAGTTTGGAAAATGAATATTTTGGGTGGATTCCAAGATCGTGAAAATTTTGATTTCCCATTTTCTCGATGAGTTGAGTTTGCATTTTGAGGGATCTTTTAACAGTTTTACGTACAGGTATCTAGAAGATTGTGGTGGAAGGAGGAGGAAGAGGAGGCCATTTGTGTGATCATGAAAAGGAGTGGAATGGGGTTGTGGATGTATCTGGTGATGAGATTTATAGCTGGTCGTGACAAAAAGTCATGGATGATATTGTCTTTTCCTTTAATATGAGAAGTATCAAAGGAATACTGTGAAAACCATGCAGCTAATCTTAATAACTGGGCATTTACCGCTTTGTTTGGCTTGAATCTGAGCATTCCTTTTGAGGCGGCAAAGTCAGTTTCAACCAGAAAGTGGTGTCCAATTAAGTGGAATTCAAACCTCAAGATCTCTTGCTTAATGGCTAAGAGTTCCTCGAATGTTGAATGATAGTGAAGTTGGGAATCTTTAAAAGTACCACTTTTGTATCCACATATCTATCTTTTTTCCTCTTTCATCTTCTTCATAAAGGACTGCTCCCCAATGTCTGTGACTTGTGCCCGTTTTGAGAATTCATTTTCCTATGGAGGGAATTTTCAACGGTGTCAAGTTTTGCAGTTGTCTTTTCAGATGTCGAACCACTTCGGTATGTGTTGAGCACCAGACTGGTGGCTTCTTTTGGAGCAACTGTTCCAGGGGGCTGTATATTGAGAAAGCTATGGAACAAAATCTCGGAGATAATTGACTATACCGAGAAATTGCTAGACTTGGACGTTTGTTAACTGATATTGGAATTTAATCAATTCATGGGCTATATGATCCTGGGCCTCATAATGTCCATTATTTAATTTCATTCCCAAAAAATCAATTTTGGATTGGTCAAGTTGCATCTTCTTTTTCTGATAGCATCACACCATGTTGTCTGGTAAGGGCTTCAAATTGGGCCAAAAGAGCTAGATGGGCTTCTTGTGATGAAGAAATGAGAAGGATGTCGTCAATGTAAATAAGAGCCTAGTTAAGGATGGGACTGTAAATATGGGTCATAGCCTTTTGAAAAAGGGGAGGAGCTGTTTTAAGGCCAAATGGCAGAGCAGTCCATTGAAAATGGTGATTGGGTATACAAAAAACTGTTTTGGGTGGATCATGAGGTTTGATTCCCAATTGCCAGAATCCTTCTTTCAAGTCAAACTTTGAAAATACTTTGCATTGGAGAGACTTGAAAATAAGGCATGTCCGTTGGGTAGAGGGAATTTATCATTGGCAAGGAAGTGGTTGAGAGGTTGATAGTTGATTACCAATCTTTGCTTACTCCGTATTTGTTCTGAACTCTTATTCACATAGAATGTATGACATGCCCATGGTGAGTTTGTTGGCTCGATCAATCCTTGTTGCTGGAGTTCTGCACACTTATCAGTTGCCATCTGTTGGTGGTCTGGGCTCATTACTGGGTGGCTTGCCTTCGTTGGATTAATATCTTCATTCTGTTTGAAGGGAAGAGAGATGGAGAATGCTTCATTCTTCCATAAAGGCATACTGCACTTCTGTAAGAATTCAAAATGAGTGTTGGCACAAGAGTGTTGTACTAGCTTTTCTTTGATCTCTTGATAAGGATCCAGATGCAATTGGAAGTAATTTGGAACAGCTTCTGATGCAGTAAAATATTGCTTGTAGACCAGACCATGAAGAAGGATTTTCAATCCTGGCTTCTTCATGTACAAATCAAAACCTATGATTAAATCTTTTCCAGGTAGTTTGAATCCAATAATCCGGTGGAGTATGGAACATCCTGGGAAAAATTGTAATTTAATAGGCTTACTTATTAGTTATGTACTTAAGACTTCTCCATTTGCAGCATGGAAGAACTGCTTCTTCTTCTTCCAGTGTGCTGGAGGTAGGATGTCTGGATTCATGATAGAATAGGAGGCACATGTGTCAAAAAAAGCAACAACCTTGATAAGGTTGGCGTATTTGGAGGGGATAACCTTCATCTTGATGATTGGGACTTTTCTGGGCCATGTTGACAGCAATCATTCGGAAGACTTCTCATGGGTCCGGTTCAGAGTCTGAATCCGACTGGCTGGTCTTGATATCAGAGTCTGAAAGTTGGAGTGCATAGAGATGAAAACTCATAAAAACATACTCCTTTGGAGCCCTTTTGTCAAAATCTGTCCAACTACCCCCTAGGATTTTCTGTGTTCTACAATTTTATAGTTTTAACTTTTTCCAAATTCAGTCTTTAATGTGCTCGATATTGGGTTTCAAAAAAATTGTCTCAATTATTTTCGAAAATCGGCAGTTTGTATATTTTGAATTCTTAGCTTAAAAATCCACACACACTACCTCAAATGGTCAAAGCCGTGAGCCTACGTCAACATGCAGCTTGTTGGTTTCGTACTTAAATTTCAACCATTCACTTATCTCATGTTCTTGAAAAACACAATATTGATAACTTACTTGTTTACGAACTTGTGTCTATAGGTCAATTTGTTAACCAACATACCCATAATATTCATATCATCATCATCATTCATAAAATCTCTAGACTTAAACATGTGAGAGCATAATCACAAACACATGGTGAGCACACATAATATGTGAGAGCATAATCACAAACACATGGTGAGCACACATAACCTTAACACTTATCTTATAGCATAAAATCAAACTCATGCTTAGAGCTAGCAATCAAGATAACCTAAGTATAGATCTAGCATAAACCAACCATAAAAGACCATCATATAGGAAAATAAGAAACATGAGCTTATACTCTTCCATCCCATAGCTTGAAATACATTTAAATCTCATAAACCAAAACTTAAAGAAAATCTTAGTTAGAGGATCAAGAATAATACATCTAAAACTTGGAAAGATTACTTCTAAACCTTGGATGAGAGGAAACTTGCTCTACCCCTTCACACCACAACCGGCCATCTTGGCTCTCTCTCTCTCTCTTCTTTTCTTTCTTTTTTTTTTTTCCTTTTTTCTAAGGCTAGAGAGGAATAGTTGAGAAAGAACTAGAAGTTTGAGAAGCCAACTAAAGAGTGCAAGTTTCTACTACCCACCCCTATTTATAATTTTCCACAATTTTTTTTTCCTAAATTCTTCTTGAATTGCATATTGGTCCTTAAAGACAAAATTTTTGCCTTTCAAGTCCCCCCTAATTGCTGGCCATGTGGAGTGTTGGAGTCAAAATATCCTTTCATACTTATCTACAATTACTTGGCCTCCAAGTAGGCCCATGTTTGGCATTCCTCCTATCACGCAGTCTATTTTCTTAATAATCCAGATAGTACCAATACTGTTTTAACTATCAATAATATAGTATTGCTGGACTGCAGTCCAAAATTTATCTGCACTTAACTGGATCGCGTATAGGTTTTTCTTAGGACTTGAAACTACTTAGTCCTCCTTGTTCCAAATATTATTCATGATTATTCTAGAGTGTCCTTATTCTCAATTCTACATCCGTAATGACGGTTGGCCACAGTATAATTTCAATACTGCATATTATACGGAAGTACCGTCTTAATCATGTCATAAATTATCATGGTCATTCATTGGCCAGAACAAAATCATAAATCATGGTTCAACCTTTTTCATCATAAGGCCTTAAACTTGACTTAATAAATTATCATTGAGTCTCATAATACTTATAAGAACTCAAACATACTCTGATAATCAAATTAGATCATGAGCTTCATATTGACATACATAGTATAGACTTAGATTTCTTTGTATCTAAGGAAATTACAAGTCCGTCAAAAGTTGGGTTGTTACAATCTACCCCCCTAAAAAAAATTTCATCATAAAAAATTTAGTGGTTCTAATGCTCCCAAAAATGAAGCTGACTAAGTGATTGGTCCCATGACACTCTATCTTCTTTAAGCTCATTTTAAAGTATGAAATCAATATCATTCAAATCATTCTTAGGTATCGTAATGTAACTGTAACACCCTTCCGAGCTAACAGCTCAAAAAGAAAGTGAACTAACTAAAAACCTTATAAATGGATCAATTCTCTAATTTGTCATTACACTCTGAAACCACTGGATTAGTCAATCTCTTGATCTTACTGATCTACAAACTGCAAACTGTAAACTACATATTGCATATTGCATACTGCATACTACATATTGCATACTACTTACTGCATACTCCATACTGCATATTGCATACTTTCATACTTTCATACTTTCGTACTTTTGTACTTTCATACTGCATCACAAGAACTATCTGAGTAAAAATCTTAGCAAGTATATCATATAGCTTATTACATTTGGAAAGCATATCATATCATATAACTTTTCCACACTTGAAAAGCATATCGTATCATATAACTTTTCCATATTTGAAAAGCATATCATATCATACATTTAAAAATATTTCTCTTTAACTTTAGTTGAGGGGGCTCAGCAAGTATATCACATTAAAATATTTGTCTTTAAATTTAGCTGAGGCTGAGGACCCTCTAGTACAATGTTAATCTCGTGTTATTAGAACCTTTACTTTTCTTTATGACCCCTTTCTTGGAACTCGCTTCCTCTATGATTCGGTCCTTTACTTTTCATTATGGCCCCTATTTTGGAATTTGATTCCTCAAGGATTCGGCCCTTTACTTTTCATTATGGCCCCTATCTTGGAATTTATTCCTCAAGGATTTGGCCCTTTACATAACGTGAGTTGGTTCTAATAAGCATGAGATTAAGCACCATACATACAAATAAATTTTTTGAATTTCTTCATAATCAATCATGGAAAAATGATAGTAAATAGCATAATTGAAACATATTTCAAAACATAATATTGTTCAAGTGATGCAGTGGAAGGTATACTTACAAATTGCATCACTAACTGCTTGCTAGATAGTGGAAGCTTCTCTCATTGCTTCTAAGATTTCCTTCATAGCACGAGTGCATAATCATAGCTCTTTGAAATGTCTAAATCTTCCCATCGTTACATAATTTCTATAACTAAAGGATCATATCATCAATTTCATCGTCAGACTCATAGCCATCATTGTAGTCTACTAAATTGTTGTTGGCAACTAACTCATGTTTGGGCATTTTCTTGTTGTCACCACTGAGTTAAGGCACTACCAAACACAAAACATTTTTACCATATCTAACTCTTATGCGGGCAAGAGTTCCACAAACATGGAACTTAAATTTCATTTCATAGTGTCGATCCAACTCCTTAGTACAAAAAGTTCATGGCTATTACCATACCAGGGTGAGGTAGTCCTTGAAATTCAGACGCCTTCATATGCCTAAATCGCTCATACAACAAATCTTTTCGAGCTATAGGCGGGTTCGCTTGTGCTCCAGCTGGTGCGACTAGTGCTAGTGGAGCTTCTGAATTCCGTGGAACATCTTGATTAACTTCTAGAGGCACAAGATTAGTAAAATTGTCCTAAGATGGAACTTCACTTGCACGAGGCATCTGATTCAGATGGGCTATCGGATCTCGAAGCCTATTCGTTTCTTATTGCTACTCTAGCAATTATCGTTGCAAATCAGCTACTACAGTTGCAAGATTAGGCTCTTGAGGAATTTAGTTCAGTCGTACGTGCGGTGAACCATCTTCTGGTTCCTAATTCATCACAAGAAAGGAAATTTCTAATACCCATTCTTTCATTCATATCTTATCATGTCGTATTATAGAAACATCATAACTCATCATATCATGCTAGAGATTCATCGTGATCTCTTCATATCATATCGTAAGCTTAGCTTTATCCACCATGCTTCAGCTGCGCAACCCTGATCCACCGGCAGTAATGGCCCATAGACTCATTCAGATAAACATGCCCAGCTGCAACAAAGCTGACGTATCCTCTTATGTACATATCATGGCATATCTTAGGATCGTGATAATGCATATGCGGTCCCTCTCTAGGCAATGGTCTATATCTTGGAGTGATCAGGGCTCTAAAACTAAAGTTTGTTTAGGTGTCGTTAGAAAAAATCATTTAGGAACCTCATCTCAAGGTGCCCTATGCTAAGCCACCATGTACGGGTACGAGCCTCCCCGACCAGGCGTCGACTGGCAAGCATAACCTAAAGATACGCCCCTATATGACATAATCTGAAGAGGATCTCTATGTCGTACAACCACTCAGCTAATGCAGCCACTCCCTATGTCCCATCGAAGATGTGTGGCTCCATTCCCCAGAATGCCAATGAAGCAACACAGTCCTCTTAAATTTGACCCGGGTTTGGCACCAGGTTCATGTCTTTATTATTATAACCTCACATAATTAATATACATGTAATAGAGTAAGAAGACAACCTTACAAAAACTGTGGAACTGACGGTAGAATTGTGAAACCGAATGGCAGAAAACCCGCTCTGACACCAAAACTGTAACGACCCGACTATGTAGGGCCGTTACCGTGCTTGCATGCCACACCATGCTTACTTAACTTAAATACTTAACTTACTTAAACATACTCTTGTATTTCTTAAAAATACGGAAATAATTTTTTTCTTAAACATACTCTTGTATTTCGTAAAAATACAGAAATATTTTTTTTCTTTATTCATTTTAAATTCAAATTTAAAACCTATCTTATTCTCATATTTATTTATATGTACTCAATCGAGTACATAGTTGTAAAACCATTTTAACACATTTGATAAACCATACTAATTACCATTGCAATAAACTTTAAATACTGTCCCAGTACTAAATATTTTAAGTACTGGTACCATTATGTTATCATATCATAGCATAAACATATTTTACAAAACACGTGGTGATGTCCAACCCAAATTTCACAGTTTGCAATGACATCTTTGCACAATCTTGCATCAAGCTTGTCCGGTAGGTTGCTTACCTACAACATGAAAGTAAGTTATGAGCTTATTCTCAGTACGTACAACTTTCTACTTCACAAAATAATTTCGGTAAAAGAATGTATGAATTGATAATGCATGAACCAATTATGTTTTTTATGAATCAAATATGCTTTCTTACGTAAACTTGGTTTTGGGCCCCTTACGTATCATGAACATGAGTGTACGTACTATGACGGGTAATCATGGAGTGGTTTAGGTGACCAGCCCTGTCCAACTCAAACCATGGAGCAAACCAAAACCCACCCCCGTGGTAGGTCGGCACGACATGAGAAACTTGCTTTATTACGTTAAGACTTGTTCTTGTTTCGATCATACTTGAAAACTTGAATCTTAACAGTTTCTTACTTGAAAACTTGATCTTGTTCTTATCGTGTGATTTATTATTAGTGAGCATACTTGCATGATGCCACAATAATAAAACATAAGCATATATACCTCATGTAAATCAATGCATGATATTTGGAAAACATGCTTTTAACTTAAATTCAAAACCTTATACTTATATATATATACAAGTATAAGCTTAATTAAGAAATATGGTTCAAACCATTGTAACATATCTTGTAACTCATACTAATTATTGGATTTTAATTACTAATACCCTTACCTCAACATCACATAACACAATGAATTTTCAAAATGCGTGGTGGTGACCAACCCAAATTTCACAGTCCGCAATGCCATCTCCACAATCTTGTATCATACATTGTTGACAGGCTGCTTACCTACAGCATAAACGTACGTCATGAGCTTTCACTCAGCAAGTACAACTTATCATCCACAAAACAATTTTGATAAAGATATGCATGAACCATTTATGCTTTCTTATCAAATCAGTTATGCTTCTTTATGTTAGCATCTTTTTGGGCCCCTTACATAACATGAGTGTACGTACCGTGGTGCACAGCTATTAAGTGGTTGGGGCGGCCAGTCCAATCCAACTCAAACCATGGACCAAACCCGACCTGGAGTGGGTCGGTACGACACAAGGCAACTTGCTTGCCATCATACTTGAAAACTTGTTCTTACTTTAAAACATATTTGAAAAACCATTTCATACTTGGAAAACCATTCCATACTTGAAAAATCATATCATACTTGAAAAATAGTTTCTTACTTGAAACTTGATCTTATTCTTACCATGTAATTTATCATTGGTGAGCATGCTTCATGATGCCATAATAATAAAACATAAATCATATGCATCACATACATGAATGCATGAGATTTGAAAAACATGCAAAGCAGTAAAACCATTTGCCTATGTTGTAGGCGGAGTTGTACTTACAGGTTATGTTAGGTCCTGAGTTTGTTGTTCCAATAGGTCACAACAACAGGTTACCTTCCTGTTTCCAAAAAGGACGTAAGATAAGAATCATCCTATCATACTATGAGTTATAACATTCAATGTTGGTATCCAAACCAACATGTTAAGTATAAGCCCATCTTATTATAACATAGGGGTATCCTATTTGGTTACCAAAAGTAACCATGGGTACAAGGCCCAACAATAATTGGTATCCTTCCCGGTTACTATATGTCTTACTATTGTTACCATATATCTTGGCCCAATTTTCTTTTCTTCACAAAACTTTGTTTGATCTTGTCTTATCTTTTTCTTATAAAATTTTAATCTTTTTAAACCGTTTTTATAAAACTGTAACTTTTGATCAAAGACTGAAAATTTTGAAAACCACTTTTGAAAACAGTCCCATAAAATTTGTTATCAGTGTTTGTGCAGGAATTGCCTGTTCATGCACTGTTTTAAAAATCTTGTGCAGGAATTTCCTGTACCCTGCACAGTTTTGAAAATCTAATTTTTCTTCAAAATCTATTTTAAATTTGAAAACTTTTTCTGAATGAAAGTTGTAGACCTCGAAGAGTCCATTAATTTTTTTTTTAACTCAAAACTTGGTTCTGCCTTTAACTTATCCGTTTTCCTTGTCGAAACCCCTGGCCTTGCATACTGCTTGATCAGGCTAGTCTCGGATTTTGATAAAAATAGAGGCCTTTGGAGCCTTGTTTTTAAAAACCGTCCATGGTTTCCCCTAGGATTTTCAATTCTCTACTACTTTTTCAGTTTTAACTTTTTCCAAACTCGGCCTCTAAAGGCCTTAAAATCGCATTTCTAGATTACTGTCTCACTGGATCCAAGAATTGGAAGTTTTGTTTTTAATTAGTTTTTACGTACAAATTCGCACATCCTACATCAAACGGCCGAAACCGTGAGCCTACGACAAACATACAGCGCGTTATGAACATTCTTATCATTCATATATGTAACAACCCGCCCAACGTAGGCCGTTACCTTACTTATCTTACATAATTACTTAACTTATTTATGTTACTTATCTTACATGATTATTGGAGGATTCTCGAGAGCATCCAAGAAATCGGGCAGGGTTCACTTCGTTATTGTCGGCGTTGGCCTCCGCCTCCTGTGGCGGGATCTCCTGCAGTGGGACGGCTGGGATAGGGTCTTCTGGCAAAATTGGGCCTCCCTCGAACAGTGGCTCAGGAATGCCAGCATCATCAACATGCACCAATAGATAGTCATCTTCCAGGTCCGCTACTTGTACCATGTATGATATTATTTCTGCCTCCATAATAGCATCTATCATATGCTCCAATGATATTACTAATCGGAACCGGAACAAACTGCTTAACTTCCGGAGGTAACCCGTCCCTATAAATATGCATTGCCCGCCACTCTAGGTCATCCAACTCTCGGGGAATGCAGGGCAACATTGCATCTCGGAACCTCCGACAGTAATGGCCCATGGACTCATTTGGGTAGGCTTGCCACTCTGTAACGTAGTTGAGGTACCGCCTCATATACATATCGTTATATATGTTCGGGTCGTGATACCGCATATTATCCTCCTCATCGGTAAAGGTCCACAACATTCAATAATCAGGGCACATAATCCAGCCCATGATCCTCCCTGAATAGCCGGCTCTCCTAAAGTCATCCACCATAATCGGCCAATCACCGTTAAACATCAACTCGCTAACGGAACTTGGAGGTACGCTTCTATATGACATATTCTAAATATCGACTCCATATCATGGAGCCATCCTGATAACGATACGATTCGTCGAGTGGCGTCGAATATCAGGGGTTGCATCCCATAAAACGCACAAGCAGCGTCACGATCCTTGTTTACTCGCCTCGGATCCATATAAACTAATCTACCATATTACATGTACATAATAAATATACATGCATAAAAAAAAATTAACTCTTACTTACAATGACTATGGCGCTGGCAGGCAGACTATGAAGCTGGAAGGCAGGAAACCTGCTCTGATACTAACTCTGTAACGACCCGCCTAACGTAGGCCGTTACTTTACTTATCTTACATAATTATTTAACTTATTTATGTTAGCTGAAATACGGAATTTTTTTTTTAAACAACGTGAAACTAAAATTTATCCCATTACATACATACTTATGTACTTCAGTACTGAAATACCAACTTACATACAACATAGTTCATAAATAATAACATAATATAACAAAAGACGTAGTGGTCTCCATCCCACGTTCCGCATCTCGCCGTGCCAAGCCCCACCGTCTTGTATCAAGGATTACCGATAGGTTGCTTACCTACAACATAGACGTAAATCGTGAGCTTTCGCTCAGCAAGTACAACTATAAACTCGCAAAACAAAACTTAATAAAGCAATGCATGAACCAATTATGCTTCATTATGCTTTCTTATGTTAGCATATCTTTTGGGCCCTTTACATAACATAACATAAGTGTTCGTACCGTGACGTGCTGCCATGAAGTGGTTGGGGCGGCCAACCAAATCCAACTCAAACCATGGACCAAACCCACCCTTGTGGCAGGTCGGTACAACACGAGGCAACTTGCCTGCCATCATACTTAAAAACTTGTTCGTAACTTGTTCTTGAACATAATTTTTTATGTGTAGTTTTCATTCTTGAAAACGATTCCTTGAACATAGTTTTCTTCTTGAAGACAGTCTTTTAAAACAGTTTCATTCTTGAAACTGGGTTCTCATTCTTACCAAGTGACTTATCATTGGTGAGCAAACTTCATGATGCCATAATAATAAAACATATATCATATGCATCACAACATATATGCATGAGCTTGAAAACAAACAAGCAATCAAACAATCTGCCTATGCTGTAGGCGGAGTTGTAATTACAGGTTTCGTCCTGGATTTTGTTGCTCCAAATCAGGTTACAACAACAGGTTACTTTCCTGTTTTTGGAAAGGATGTAAGATAAGGGTCATCTTATCTTACCATAAATCATTACATTCAATGCTGGTATCCTTAACCAGCATTCATTAGTATTCCTAGTTGTATGTCCCTCACTCACCACCATGATAACTCATTGGGTTACTAAGTGTAACCCTAAACCGCATCTTATTGGATGTACTAATAAGCTTTGGGTTTAGGGCTCAAGCATACCTAGTATCTTATTAGGTTACTATCAGTAACCCTAGGTATAAGCCCAAGTCATATATATCAAAACCCTATTGGGTTACTAAGGCCCAATTCTAAAATTATGTCCAACTAGGTTACCATTGGTAACCATGGGCTTTAGGCCCAACCCAATAACTAGGTAACCGATCCGGTTGCCAATGGTCATCATCTTGTTACTATGTCTTAAAATAATTTGGGCCCGAATAAATTTAGTAACCTATCCGATGACCATATATTTTACTATGGTTACCCTATTACTTGGCCCAATTCCTTTATTTACTTTTCCTCACTAAACTTGGTTTAACTAACTATTTTATAAACTATTTTTATAAAACTGTCTAAGTCTGGAGGAATTTGCTGAAAACAGTCCCATTAATCCAACTATCAGTGTATGTACAGGAATTGTCTGTTCCTGTACTGTTTTGTAAATCATGTGCAGGAATTTCCTGTTTTCTGCACAATTTTCAGAATCCAGTTATACCCTTAAATCCGTTTTGAATTTGAAAAACTTTTCTTCACAAAAGTTTTAGATCTTGAAAAATCCTACAACTTTCAGTCTTAACTCAAAACCCAGTTCTATCTCTAACCTTTTCTTTTTCCTTGTTGAACCTGCCTGGCCGTTCACAGGGTCTAGGCATGACCAGGTTTGGATTTTTGTAAAAATAGGGGCCTTTGGAGCCTTATTTTTAAACAAAGTCCGTGTAGCCCCTAGGATTTTCCATTTCCTACAACTTTGCAGTTTTAACTTTCCTCAAATTCGGCCTCTAAAGGCTTTAAAATCCTATTTCCAGATTACTGCCCAGTCTTGATCCGAGACTGGTAGTTTCTGTTTTAATTGTTACTTACGTAAAATTACGCGCACACTACCTCAAACGGTTAAAACCAAGAGCCTACGTCAAGCATGCAGTGCGTTACCTAACGTTTCATTGCCATGCATTCATTTTCCTTCATACAATCATTCATGCAACCCATATGGTAAATCTTTACCAACTAGGGTTTTTAGGGTTTTCTTTAACCCTTCTTGCATCATACATCAATATCACATAATCAATCATACCATACATCTTCTTGAGTGTGTGAGGACATACTACAAACATCTACTAGGCATTCATACATACCATACATACTTTAACACATAACATCATAACCATACAACAAATCATAAATGAAAACCACTAACCTAATCAAGCACAAATCTAAGCTATTACATAAAAATTACAATGAGCTTATGCTCTTACATACCCACATAAAATACGTATAAACCTTGAATCAAAAACAGAATTGGATAGCTTAAAGGTTTGTAGAAGGATATGTTTAAGCTTGGAGACTGGTTCTAGACCTTGAATCAAACTTTTCCTTCTTGCTATGGTTCCTCCCTAAAATCCGACCACTTGTTCTCTCTTTCTCTCTCTCTTCTTTTTTTTTTTTTCTTCCCTTTTCTTTGGGGTTCGGTTTTTATGAGGGAAAGAGGGTGAGATGAAATTTTGCCATAGTTTTGGTAGAGTCACATAAAATGATCCAAAAAGCCCCCCTATTTATAGGTGAAAATTAATTTCTTTTTGGATTTTTATTTATTCCTAAAATTGCATATTAGACCTCAAAAGAAAAATATTTGCTCATTGGTCCTTGTGAGGTGACCGGCCATGATAGGTTGCCTTGGAGGCCAAGTAATTCTATAATTATTTACTTAATTCTATTTTCCAAAAATCCAAAAATTCTCATGTTAATCCTTGATGAGGTGTCCCCCCATTAAGGCCCTGTTTGGCTTTCCGCCTAAAATGCAGTCCATTTTCATACTAATGTAGATATTACAAATACTGCATTTACTAATAACAGTACTATCATATTGGACTATAGTCCAAAATTCATCTGCGTAAAAATTTTTCTTATGACTTCGAGCTACTTATCCCTTATTGTCCTAAATAATGTGCTTGATTTTTCTATAGTGGTCTTGAACCTTATTCTTACTATTTTATCTGTGATGACGGTTTTTTATAGTATAATTCCTATACTGCTTGCTATATTGCAGTACCGTCATATTCATACCTTTGACTTTTCTTGGTCAAACTTTGACCAACATAAAATCATAAATTTCAATTCTACCTTTTTGCTCAAAAGGTCTTATGCTTGGCTAAGCAATCTTATTATTGAGTCTTATAAGGTCATAAGAACTTAAATACATTCTGATAAAATCAGATCAGACATTTAACATAAATTCATATTCCTTATCAAGGAAATCATGAATCAGTCAAAAGATCGGCTATTACAATCTACCTCCCTTAAAAAATTTCGTCCCCGAAAATTAGAATAAGTAGGGGTAGCTTTTCCTCATTTCTTCTTCTAAATCCCAAGTGGCTTCTTCCACCTCATGGTTTCGCCATAATACCTTAACCAAAGAAATTATCTGTAATAACCGACTTTGTTACAAATTATGATTTCTTGTCTCTCAAGGAATCAAAGTTTGTATTATGTATAAGTATATGAATTGCTAGATCAGAGTTATCAGAATTAGGATTTATGTATGATTGAATTCCGGTCAAAGTTTGACCAGAATAATCTAAAGTATGATTGAGGCGGTACTGCAGTATAATAAGCAGTATGAAAATTATACTGTGAAAAACCGTCATTACGGATAGATAAGTAAGAATAAGGTACGGAATCATGTTAGAAAAATCAAGCACAATATGTAGGACAATAAGGACTGATTAGCTTTAAGACCTAAGAAAAACCTATGCATAGTCCAGTTAAACACAGATGAATTATGGACTGCAGTTTAGTATGACAGTACTGTTTTAATTAAAAACAGTATTTTTTATAATTACATTAGTATGAAATTAGACTGTTTTAAGAAAGAAAGCCAAACAAAGCCCTTGGTGGGTGACAACTTTGGCTCATGGAAGCCTCTAGTGGCCGGCCACCTCTTGGGGATCACTTAGCAAATATTTTTATGGTAAGGCTTGGAGTGCAATTTAGAGAATAAAAATAAATCAAGAAAAGAAATTAAAATTCACCTATAAATAGGCGGAGGGGGGGATGACTTTTTGACCCATTTTATTGGAAAATTCCTCCAAACTTTGGCCATTTTTCTTCTCCTTTCCTCTCCTTCAGCCGAACCCCATAGACAGCCAAACCCAAGAGAGTGTGGTCGGATTTTAGTGAGTGAAAGCTAGAAAAAAATTTCGGAATCCAAGCTAGAGATTATCTCCACGGTTTAGAGGTAATTCTCTCAACTCCTAAGCCTTTCTATTCAAGTTTTGAGCCAAGTTATTATGTATTTTCAGTTTGGTTATAAGAGCTTAAGCTCACCAATTATGTCCTTATTTTAGTTGGTTTGCTTAGAATGTGCTTGATTTAGGTTTTGGTAAGCTTATGTTATGGTTTGGTGTATGTTTTGAATTGTATGCCCTAGAAATTATGTTGTTTATGTGTGTGACCATTAGGTGTTTGTTATATGTCCCCATAGGCTTATGAATGATGTTGAATGAATGCTTATGGTATTGAATGCTTGTATGATGAATTAGGGTTCAAAAAAACCCTAGAAAACCAAGTTTGGTGAAAATCACCAAACGGGTTTTGAATAAATGATTGAATGTTTGTGAATGAATGAATGATCATGAGAACGTTAGATTATACGCTGCATGCTTGATATGGGCTCACGGTTGCGACCGTTTGAGGTAGGGTGTGCGTAATTGTACGTAAGAACGAACCGAAACCAAAACTGCCAGTTCGGGTGAAAACTGGACAGTGATCTGGAAACGGTATTTTGAGGTCTTTAGAGGCCGAATTTGAGAAAACTCAAAACTGCAAAGTTGTAGGAAATTGAAAATTATAGGATCAACATGGACAGTGTTTGAAAATAAGGCTCCAAAGGCCTTCGTTTTTATAAAAATCCGAGCCTGGACCACCCAGACCTATGTACACGGCCAGGCAGATTCAACAAGGAAAAAGTATAAGTTAAAGACAGAAATGGACTTTGAGCAAAACACAAAAGTTGTAGGGTTTTTCAATATCTAAAACTTTTGTGAAGAAAAATTTTTCAAAATCCAAACAAATTTCAAAGTGAAACTGAATCATAATAGTAAGCTTTGGTTCAGGAATTTCAAAACAGTGCATGCACAGGAAATTCCTGCCCATGCACTGACAATTTGACTGTTTTCAGCAAATTTCCTCAAACTTAGACAGTTTCATTAAAAGACAGTTTTAAATGGTCAATCAAACTCAGTTTAGTAAGAAAAGAAATAATTCAGCAAAATAAGCTAAGATAATTGGTAACCTAGCGTAAGACACATAGTAATCGGATAGGTTACCAAATGTTATTGGGCCTAGTTATTTAAGAACAAAATATTATATGTTGGGCCTTGGGTCCAAGATTTTTAGGGTAACCATAAGGGATACCACTTTAATTATTGGGCCTTAATAGCCCAACAGGCTTTTCAAAATATAAACCTAACTTGGGCCTATACATAAGGTTACTAATCGTAACCTAATAGGATGCCAAGTACTATTGGGCTTTAAGCCCAAAGTTCATTAAGTAATTAAACATGATACTGTTTAATTATTTTTGGGACATGTGCCATAGGGTTACACTTAATAACCAATAAGGTTATCATTCAAGTATATGAGTGGGACATATAACTAGGGTTACACATAATGTTTGTTAGATACCAACATTAAATAAAATAACTTATGGTAAGATATGATGATTCTTATCTTATTTCCTTTTTGAAACAGGAAGGTAACCTAATTGAGGTAACCTGTCGGAACGACAAAACCCAAGACTTAGTATAAACTGTAAGTATAACTCCGCCTACAGCATAGGCAAATTGTTTTATGACTTTGCATGTTTGTTTTTAAATTCATGCATTTATGTGGTATGTATGATATATGTTTATTATTGTGACATCATGAAGCATGTTCACCAATAATAATTCATATGGTAAGAAGAAGATTACGTTTTAAGTAAGAGTCGTTTTAAGAAAATGTTTTCAAGTATGATGTTAAGTAAGTTTTCTTGTGTTGTACCGACCTGCTCTAGGTCATGTTTGGTTCGTGGTTTGAGTTGGACTGGGCTGGCCGCCCCAACCACTCCATGACTGTGCACCACGGTACGTACACTTATGTTAAGTAAGGGCCCTAAAATATGTTAACCAAGAAAGCATAATGAAAGCATAATTGGTTCATGCATGGTTTTATTATGAAATGTTTTTGCGGGATAATAGTTGTACTTGTTGGGCAAAAGCTCACAACTTACGTTTATGCTGTAGGTAAGCTTCCTACTGGCAATGCTTGATGCAAGGCGGTGAGGCTTGGCAGGGCTATCTGTGAAACATAGGATAGAGACTGCTACGCGTTTTGAAATAAATATATGTATTGTTTACTTATTACGAGTTATTTTACTTTACAACAATTTTGAAAAGTAAATGTTAATTTAGTACGTACGTATGTTATTTGATATGTAAGTAGTAATGTATGGATTCAAGTTGTTTAAAAAAAAAACAAAGAAAAAAAAATGTACTTTATTTCCGCATAAGTAAGTAAGTAAGTAATTATGTTAAATTAGTATGTAAGATAAGTAAGGTAACGGCCTACGTAAGACATGTCGTTACATTATCTTATTCCTTAAGACCTTTTCTTCTCAATCTAGAATCCGAACTGGCTTTTCTTCATACGTTAAATCCATTTGGACTTTGACTGGTTCCTGACTTAGAACGTGTGAAGTATCAGGTACATACTTCTTTAACATCGAGACGTGAAAAACGTTATGCACAGAAGCCAATTCTGGTGGCAAGGCAAGCTTATAAGCTACTTTTCCAACCATTTCAAGAATCTCAAATGGTCCTATATACCTAGGACTAAGTTTTCCTTTCTTTCCAAACCTCATTACTCCTTTCATAGGAGCAATCTTAATAAAAACAGAATCTCCAACTTGAAATTCCTAAGGTCTTCGATGCTTGTCGGCATAATTTTTATGTCGACTAAAAGCTATGTCGAGTCTCTGCTTAATCAACTTGATATCTTCTGAGGTTTTACGGATAAAATCCATGGTTTGAAGCTGCTTCTGTCCAACTTCTTGCCAATGGATAGGAGATCGACATTTCCTTCCATACAATGCTTCAATTGGAACCATACCAATTGAGGCGTGATAACTATTATTGTAAGAAAATTTGATCAAAGGCAGCTTATGATCCCAGTTTCCTTTGAAATTCAAAACATATAATCTTAACATGTCTTCCAGCGTCTAGATGGTTCATTCCGACTAGCCATCCATTTGGGGTGAAAAGCTGTACTAAACTTCAATTTTGACCCCATTGCAGTGTGAACACTTGTCCAAAATCGTGAGGTGAAACGTCCATCACAATCCGAAATGATTGATTTTGGCACTCCATGCAGCTTAACGATCTGAGATACATAAATTTCGGCAAGCCTTTCTACCGAAAAAGTAGATTTGATGGCAATAAAGTGGGCTGATTTGGTTAATCTATCGACAATAACCCAAATCGTATCATTCTCACTTGCAGCCCTGGGTAATCCTACTACGAAATCCATCGCAGTTTGCTCCCATTCCATTCAGGAAGCTCAATTTTTCTAAAGATCTCCACCGGGTCGTTGATGTTTAGCCTTGAATTTCTGACAAGTTAAGCATTTTGACACAAAATCTGCAATCTCATTCTTCATCTTTGGCCACCAAAAATTTTCCTTAAAATCTTTGTACATCTTGGAAGCTCCGGGATGTACCGAATATGGCGTTTCATGAGCTTCTGACATGATCTGTTCTTGAGGAACTCAAAGTTAGGAATACAAATCCTTTCTTTGAAATAATCTACCCCATCTGTAGAGGTCTTAAATTCCTTATTCTTTCCACCAAAAAGTTGCGACTTAAGCAAAAAGGGAGTCCTTCCCTTGATGAAGCTTGATGGATTCTAGGAGATTGGACTGGAGAGTCAAAATGGGCAACTTCCCAGTTATCATCTCCATATTGAAATTAGCAATTTCCCTTTGAAGTGGCTTGGGCAACATTCCAATAAACATTAACATATCGGATGATTTCCTACTCAAAGCATCCACTACCCTCTTTGTCTTTCCAGGGTGATAAAGGATCTCACAATCGTAATCCTTTACGAGTTCCAACCATCTATGCTGCCTCATATTGAGCTCCTTTTGGGTGGAGATATACTTGAGACTTTGATGGTCGGTATAGATTTCGCACCTCTTCCCATACGAATAATGTCTCCAGATCTTTAATGCGAAAACTACCGCCGCGAGCTCCAAATCGTGCGTCGGATAGTTTCGTTCGTGATCCTTTGACTATTATGAGGCATAGGCAACCATCTTTCCATTCTGCATTATGACAGCCTCTTGTCCGGTTTTAGAGGCATCACTATATATTACAAAATTCCCTGCATCTTTGTCAGGAATTATCAACACCAGTGTACTAGTGAGTTTCTTCTTAAACTCTTGAAAACTTTCTTCGTACTTCTATGTCCATACAAATTGGTTCCCTTTTTGAGTAAGGGTAATAAGAGAAGTAGCTATCTTGGAGAAGCCTTCCACAAAATGTCGATAGTATCCAGCTAACCAAAGGAAACTTCGTATCTCCGTAACATTCCTTGGTACGGCCCACTTACTGACCCTCTTTACTTTAGCTGGATCGACGAAAATTCCTTCTTTTGGAACCACATGACCTAAGAAATAAACTTTTTCTAACCAAAATTCACACTTCGTGAACTTGGCCTAAAGTTAATTCCTTCTTAATGACTCCAACACCAACCTAAGGTGTTGCTCGTGCTCCTCCCCGGACATTGAGTTTATTAAAATATTGTTAATGAAGACGATAACAAACTTGTCAAGGTACTTTTTGAACACTCGGTTCATAAGATCCATAAAGGCAGCTGGGGCATTTGTCAATTCAAATGGCATGACAAGAAACTCATAATGCCCCTATTGTGTTCGGAAAGCCGTCTTAGAAATATCTGACTCCTTAATCCTGAGCTGATGGTATCCCGATCGCCGATCCATCTTCGAAAATACCACCGCTTCCCTAAGTTGATCAAAAATATCATCTATTCTAGGGAGATGATACTTGTTCTTAATTGTGATCTTATTCAGCTCCCGGTAACAATTCTATCTTAAATGAAATTTCCCGCTCCAGCGGAAGTCCAGGCAAATCTTTTGGAAAGATATCCACGTATTCCTTTATAATAGGGACATCTTTCGGCTTTAGGTCTTTTTCTTGATCCTTATCTACCATGTTAGCTAAGTATCCTTGACATCCATTAGCTAACATTTTCCAAGCCTTCATTGCCAAGACTAGCCTGGTTGATGAGTTCCTAGACTGGCTGTAGAAGTTGAATTTTTCTTCACCAAGCAGACTAAACATAACACCATGCTTTCTACATTCGATCTTAGCATTGTACTTTCCCAAGAAATCCATTCCTAGGATCACATTATAATCTTGAAGTTTGATCACAACAAGATCCACATATAATTATCTGCCACAGATGACTATTAGAACACCTCGTATCTAGTAGTCAAACAGAAGAATTTCTTCTGACGGAAAGGATATTCTAAAATGTTGCTCTAACCAATGAACTTTTCTTCCTAATTTCTGGGCGAAATCCATCGATACAAACGAGTGGGTAGCCCCAGAATTAAATAAAGCGATTGCATTATGAGTGGTGACAGAAATCTGACCTGTTACCACATGAGAAGTTCCCGCTTCGGCATCCCCCTTTGTGCAGGCATAAATCCTTGCTTAGAGTTCAGGGGCCTCTAGCCTTCCTTTTGTGATCGAAGGGCCTTCGATCTTTACTTGGGCTGCATGCAACTAACTGCCTGCATTCCGGTTCGGAAACTGGGGATTCAGGTTCTAGCTGTTCAGGGTACAATTCTTCAGATAGTGCCCTTCTTTGCCACAAAGGTAGTAGGCATTTGTCCCTGATCTACATACCCCAAAATGTTTCTTTCCACACTGGGTGCACACATTATAACAATTATTATTATTACCCTCATTTCCTCGGTTGGTCTTCTTTTGAGGGTAATTTCTCTGTTGGCCCTGACTTATATCATTTCCTCTCCTCTTGTTCTTCCCGAATTGTCTAGGGTTCTGGCTAGCATTGCTGGACTGACCTATCAAAAGAGAGTCCTGTTTCTGTTGAGGCTGTGACTGCTTCACCACGGCCTTCTCTTCCTTCTTAGCCTTAAAAAATTGAGCCCTTGCCTCCCTATCCTGGTTAGTCCAATATTCGGCTCTAATTGCTCGACTGATACAGTCGGATACCAAGGTTGGAGGGCTACTGCCAGCACTGACTTGCTTGGCAATATCTGTTCGGAACATCTTCATCATCCTTCTTACCTTCTCGGTTTCATTCGATACCAGTTCCGGACATAAACGGGCTAGCTGTTCAAACTTCTTGACAGCTTCTAATATTGTCATTGACCCTTGTCTAAAACTATTGAACTCATCTTGTTGAGCTGCAAGGATTTACCTGTTGTAATACATGGTCTTAAACTCGGTCACGAAATCCTGCCAACTCATGGTTATCACGTTCCTGCGCATTTGCACGTCATCCACCAATGCCGTGTGTCCTTTTTAAGTGCAAAGGAAGCACACAAAACCTTCTCCTATTCTGTCAGTCCCATGAAATCCAAAATTACTTGGATATTTAACAACCAATTGTCGGCTTCTACTGGGTCCGTAGGTCCTTCGAACTCAGGCGCCTTCATTCGCTTGAAGCACTCATACAACAAATCCTCCCTAATCAAGGGTGGGTTTGCTTGTATCCCTACGGGTGGTAACGGAACTTCAGCATTCCGTGGAATCTCGTGGTGCACCTCCGGTACCTGAGGAACTACTGGAGGTATGGGGGGTTTTCCTGAGGCGGAACTACATTAACTTGGGGCATCTGGTCTAATCGGGCTATCTGTTCCCGAAGTCGATCAGTTTCTCTTTGCTGTTTCATTAACTGTTGTTGCAACGTTGCTACCACATTTGCAAGATCAGGCTCTTGCGGGTTTTGATTAGCTCTAGTTCGTGGTCGTACCATCTTCTAATTTCCTACTTAAGAAAAGATATTATCATACTTCTAATATCCTTTCTTTCATTCATAACTTATCACATCATATCATAGAACATCTTATCATAATATCGTCATAACTTATCATATCATGTCATAGAACATCTTATCATATCATAAAAGCATCATATTAGAGATCCATCGTGATCTCAACTTATCGTATCATGACTTCATCATGAATCACGCATAAACCTTTCGTAATCGATACTTAATCATAACATCGTCACTTCCTCATGTACATTTCATACCTAAACTTGTCCTTTCGTACATCATACAAAAATACATCATCTTGGTACTATTATGTACATATCACATACACCCTATACTTGCTATACATACATGGTCAAAAACAATGAGATGGAAGTGTCTACCACTTTACCATCATACTTATCCTATATATAACCCTAAAGTCATAAAGAATAAAATAATAAAAGTCAGACTTAGGTCTAAACAATCTACTCGGTCGTTACATCGGAGAATATGTTTCAAACATCGTCACCGAATAAAATCTCTTCCGGTTCATCCTTGACAACTTCTATCTCCTCCTCCATTCCCTCAAATTTTTCCCATTCTTCTTCAAACTCTTCCTCAACGTCTCCTTCATCATCATCACTGGCGATGATGATTATTGGAGGATCCTCGGGTTGATCCTCGGGAGCATCCAAGAAATCGGGCAGGGTCCACTTCGTTATTGTCGGCGTTGGCCTCCGCCTCCTGTGGCGGGAACTCCTGCAGTGGGACGGCTGGGATAGGGTCTTCTGGCAAAACTGGGCCTCCCTTGAACAATGGCTCGGGAATGCCAGCATCATCAACATGCACTAACAGATAGTCATCTTCCGGGTCCGCTACTTGTACCATGAATGCTATTATTTCTGCCTCCATAATAGCATCTATCATATGCTCCAATGACATTACTAATCGGAACCGGAACAAACTGCTTAACTTCCGGAGGTAACCCGTCCCTAATAATATGCATTGCCCGCCACTCTAGGTCATCCAACTCTCGGGGAATGCAGGGCAACATTGCATCTCGGAACCTCCGACAGTAATGGCCCATGGACTCATTTGGGTAGGCTTGCCACTCCGTGACATACTTAAGGTACCGCCTCATATACATATCGTTATATATGTCCGAGTCGTGATACGGCATATTAGCCTCCTCATCGGTAAAGGCCCACAACGTTCAATAATTAGGGCACATAATCCAACCCATGATCATCCCTGAATAGCCGGCTCTCCTAAAGTCATCCACCATAATCGGCCAATCACCGTTAGACATCAACTGGCTAACGAAACTTGGAGGTACGCTTCTATAAGACATATTCTAAATATCGACTCCATATCATGGAGCCATCCTGATAACGATACGGTTCATCGAGTGCCGTCGAATATCAGGGGTTGCATCCCATAAAACGCACAAGCAGCGTCACGATCCTCGTTTACTCGCCTCGGAACAGTATAAACTAATCTACCATATTACATGTACATAATAAATATACATGCATAAAAAAAAAATTAACTCTTACTTACAATGACTATGGCGCTGGCAGGCAGACTGTGAAACTGGAAGGCAGGAAACCCGCTCTGATACCAACTCTGTAACGACCCGCCTAACGTAGGTAGTTACCTTACTTATCTTACATAATTACTTAACTTATTTATGTTAGCTGAAATACGGAATATATTTTTTTAAAACAACTTGAAACTAAAATCTATCTCATTACATATATACTTACGTACTTCAGTACTGAAATACCAACTTACATACAACATAGTTCATAAATAATAACATAATATAATAAAAGACGTAGCGGTCTCCATCCCACGTTTCACATCTCGCCGTGCCAAGCCCCACCGTCTTATATCAAGGATTGCCGATAGGTTGGCTACCTACAGCATAGACGTAAGTAGTGAGCTTTCGCTCAACAAGTACAACTATAAACCTGCAAAACAAAACTTAATAAAGCAATGCATGAACCAATTATGCTTCATTATGCTTTCTTATGTTAGCATATCTTTTGGGCCCCTTACATAACATAACATAAGTGTTCGTACCGTGGCACGCTGCCATGGAGTGGTTGGGGCGGCCAACCAGATCCAACTTAAACCATGGACCAAACCCACCCTTGTGGCAGGTCGGTACGACAAGAGGTAACTTGCTTGCCATCATACTTAAAAACTTGTTCGTAACTTGTTCTTGAGCATAATTTCTTATGAGTAGTTTTCATTCTTGAAAACGATTCCTTGAATATAGTTTTCTTCTTGAACACAGTCTTTCAAAACAATTTTATTCTTGAGACTGGGTTCTCATTCTTACCAAGTGACTTATCATTGGTGAGCATGTTTCATGATACCATAATAATAAAACATATTTCATATGCATCACAACATGTATGCATGAGCTTGAAAACAAACAAGCAATAAAAAAAACTGCCTATGCTGTAGGCGGAGTTGTACTTACAGGTTTCGTCCTGGATTTTATTGCTCCAAATCAGGTTGCAACAACAGGTTACTTTCCTGTTTTCAGAAAGGATGTAAGATAAGGGTCATCTTATCATACCATAAATCATTACATTCAATGCTGGTATCCTTAACCAGCATTCATTAGTAATCCTAGTTGCATGTCCCCCACTCACCACCATGATAACTCATTGGGTTACTAAGTGTAACCCTAAACCGCATCTTTTTGGATGTACTAATAAGATTTGGGTTTAGGGCTCAAGCATACCTAGTATCTTATTAGGTTACTATCAGTAACCCTTGGTATAAGCCCAAGGCATATATGGATAAAAACCCTATTGGGTTACTGTAATAACCGACTTTGTTACAAATTATGATTTCTTGTCTCTCAAGGAATCAAAGTTTGTATTATGTATAAGTATATGAATTGCTTGATCTGAGTTATCAGAATTAGGATTTATGTATGATTGAATTCCGGTCAAAATTTGACCAGAATAATCTAAAGTATGATTGAGGCGGTACTGCAGTATAATAAGCAGTATGAAAATTATACTGTGAAAAACCGTAATTACGGATAGATAAGTAAGAATAAGGTACGGAATCATGTTAGAAAAATCAAGCACAATATTTAGGACAATAAGGACTAATTAGCTTTAAGTCCTAAGAAAAACCTATACGCAGTCCAGTTAAACACAGATGAATTCTAGACTGCAGTTTAGTAGGACAGTACTGTTTTAATTAAAAACAGTAGTTGTTATAATTACAGTAGTATGAAAGTAGACTATTTTTAAGAAAGAAAGCTAAACAAAGCCCTTGGTGGGTGACAACTCATCACATGATAATTATGTAATTATTTGATTTTTTTGAAAAATTGGAAAGTATTACAAATAGATAACTTTGGCTCATGGAAGCCTCTAGTGGCCGGCCACCTCTTGGGGATCTTTTAGCAAATATTTTTATGGTAAGGCTTGGAGTGCAATTTAGAGAATAAAAATAAATCAAGAAAAGAAATTAAAAATCACCTATAAATAGGTGGAGGGGGGGATGACTTTTTAACCCATTTTATTGGAATATTCTCCCAAACTTTGAGCATTTTTCTTCTCCTTTCCTCTCCTTCAACCGAACCCCATAGACAGCCAAACCCAAGAGAGTGTGGTCGGATTTTAGTGAGTGAAAGCTAGAAAAAAATTTCGAAATCCAAGCTAGAGATTATCTCCATGGTTTAGAGGTAATTCTCTCAACTCCTAAGCCTTTCTATTCAAGTTTTGAGCCAAGTTATTATATATTTTCAGTTTGGTTGTAAGAGCTTAAGCTCACCCATTTATGTCCTTATTTTAGTTGGTTTGCTTAGAATGTGCTTGATTTAGGTTTTGGTATGCTTATGTTATGGTTTGGTGTATGTTTTGGATTATATGCTCTAGAAATTTTTTGTTATGTGTGTGACCATTAGGTGTTTGTTATAAGTCCCCATATGCTTAGGACTGCTGTTGAATGAATGTTTATGAAATTGAATGTCTATATGATAAATTAGGGTTCAAGAAAACCCTAGAAAACCCATGTTTGGTGAAAATCACCAAACGGGTTTGATTATGATTGAATGATGGTGAATGAATGAAATGATCATGAGAACGTTAGATTATGCGCTGTATGCTTGATATAGGCTTACGGTTATGACCATTTGAGATAGGGTTTGCGTAATTGTACGTAAGAACGAACCGAAACCAAAACTGCCAGTTCGGGTGAAAACTGGGCAGTGATTTGGGAACGGTATTTTGAGGCCTTTAGAGGCCGAATTTGAGAAAACTTAAAACTGTAAAGTTGTAGGAAATTGAAAATTATAGGAGGCATGGCTGAAAATTTTTGAAAATAAGGCTCCAAAGGCCTTCGTTTTTACAAAAACCCGAGCCTGGACCACCCTGACCTATGTACACTGCCAGGCAGATTCAACAAGGAAAAAGTATAAGTTAAAGACAGAACTGGACTTTGAGAAAAACACAAAAGTTGTAGGGTTTTTCAATATCTAAAACTTTTGTGTAGAAAACTTTTTCAAAATCCAAACAAATTTCAAAGTGAAACTGAATCATAATAGTAAGCATTGGTTCAGGAATTTCGAAACAGTGCATGCACAGGAAATTCCTGCACATACACTGACGATTTGACTGTTTTCAGCAAATACCTTTAAAACTTAGACAGTTTTATTTAAAAATGGTTAATCAAACTCAGTTTTGTAAGACAAGAAATAATTAAACATAGTAAGCTAATTGGTAACCTAATGTAATTCGATAGGTTACCAAATTTTAATTGGGCTAAGTTAGTTAGAAACAAATGTTGTATCTTGGGCCTTGGGTCCAAGATTATTTAGGGTAATCTTAAGGGATACCACTTTAATTATTGGGCCTTGGTAGCCCAATAGGCTTTTTAAAATATAAACCTAACTTGGGCCTATACATAAGGTTACTAATCATAACCTAATAGGATACCAAGTACTATTGGGCCTTATGCCCAAAATTTATTAGGTGATCAAACAGAATACTGTTTGATTACTAATGAGACATGTGGCCTAGGGTTACACTTAGTAACCAATAAGGATATCATTAAAGCATATGAGGGGGACATATAACTAGGGTCAATGATAAATGTTGGTTAGGGTACCAACATTTAATGAAATAATTTATAGTAAGATAGGATGATTCTTATCTTACTTCTGTTTTGGAAACAGGAAGGTAACCTATTAAGGTAACCTGTCGGAACGACAAAACCCAAGACCTAGAGTAAACTGTAAGTATAACTCCGCCTACAGCATAGGCAAGAAAATTGTTTTATGACTTTGCATGTTTTTAAAGTTCATGCATTTATGTGGTATGTATTATGTTTGTTTATTATTGTGACATCGTGAAGTATGTTCACTAATAATAATTCATATGGTAAGAAGAAGTCTACGTTTTAAGTAAGAACTGTTTTAAGAAAATGTTTTCAAGTATGATGTTAAGTAAGTTTTCTTGTGTCGTACCGACCTGCTCTAGGTCAGGTTTGGTTCATGGTTTGAGTTGGACTGGGCTAGCCATCCCAACCACTCCATGACTGCGCGCCACGGTACGAACACTTATGTTAAATAGGGGCCCCAAACTATGCTAACATAAGAAAGCATAATAAAACATAACTGGTTCATGCATGGTTTTCTTATGAAATGTTTTTGCGGGTTAATAGTTGTACTTGCTGGGCGAAAGCTCACAACTTACGTTTATGCTGTAGGTAAGCTTCCTACTGGCAATTCTTGATGCAAGGTGGTGAGGCTTGGCAGGGCTATCTGTGAAACATGGGATGGAGACTGCTACGCGTTTTGAAATAAATATATGTATTGTTTACTTCTTACGAGTTATTTTACTTTACGATAATTTTGGAAAAGTAAATATTAATTTAGTACGTACGTATATTATTTGATATGTAAGTAGTAAAGAATGGATTCAAGTTGTTTAAAAAAAAGTGTGTACTTTATTTCCGCCTAAGTAAGTAAGTAAGTAAGTATGTTAAATTAGTATGTAAAATAAGTACGGTAACGGCCTACGTAAGACGGGTCGTTACAGAGTTGGTATCAGAGCGGGATCCTGTCTTCTAGTTTCACAGTCTGCCTGCCAGCGCCACCGTCATTGTAAGTAGAAGTTATTTTAGTGCATCTATATTTATTATGTACTTGTAAATTGGTAGATTCGTTATCTGGGCTGGAGATATGGACGAGAATCGAGATGCTGCTATGGCATTTTTTAAGCTGCAACCCTTACTATTTGATGGGACTCAGCAAGCAGTATCATTAGCAGGATGGTTGTTCGATATGGAGACGATTTTCAGGATAGGCCATATCGAAGCCCATCTCCAGGTTTTATTAGCAAGTAGATGTTTAACAGGAGACGTTAGATTGTGGTGGATGGTGCAGGGGGACCAGGCTATCCACGGAGGACCATCGGCGGATTTTCGTGCCCGGATTATAGCCCAATATGGACCTCTACCTGGCAAAGGAGCCAACGTGCCGTACCGTGATCCGGATATTTACAGCGACATGTATAGGAGGCGATATCTCAATTTTGTCACGGAGTGGCACGCTTACCCGAATGAGTCCATGGGCCACTATTGTCGTAGGTTTCGAGAGGCAATGTTGCCCTATATTCCTCAAGAGCTTGTCGATTCGGAGTGGCGGGCGATGCACATTCTCAGGGACGGGCTACCTCCGGAAGTTAAGAATTTTTTCCCAGCTCCAGAGGTGGGAGTAACGTTAGAGGACATGATTGATGCTATTATGGAGGCTGAGATAATAGTATACATGGTACAGGAAGCCGACCCTGAGGATGTTTATCATGTAGATCCAGTCGATGACGCTGGTATTCCAGAGCCGTTATTTGAGGGAGTTCTGGCTGTACCCGAGGACCCTATTCCAGCAATCCCACTTCTGGAGATTCCTCCACATGAGGTAGGGATCGGACCGGATGATGACGATATGGATCCTGCTGATGCTCCGGTCAACCCAGGGGAAAACCCTGAAAATCCTCCGGTAATCCTCATTGAGAGTGATGGTGAAGAACCTGAAGAGTGGGAAGAGTTTGAGGATATGGAGGAGGAGGAGATAGAGGATCTCGAGGAGCAGGAGGAAGATCCTGAGGAGATTCCGTTTGATGATGAGGATTGGTACGTATTTTCTGACGTGACGACTGAGTAGATAGTTTAGATCTAAGTCGGACTTTTGTTCTTTTATTCTTTTTGACGTTAGGATTGTATATAGGATAGGAACGATGGTAAAGTGGTAGACACTTCCATCCCGTTTTGACCATATATATATATATCGTAAATATGATTTTTTTTTTAAAATGTATAAAATGATAAGTTTATATATGAAATGAATATCATGATGATTACGACATCATGATAAAAAGTATTTATGACAAGTTTATGATAAGTTTATGATATGATATACTATGAAGAAATCCCGAAGGATTTCAGTATAATGCTTTACGATATAATTAAGTACGATATGCTATGATGTGAATAATAGGATATGAATGGAAGAAAGGATATTCGGAGTAATGATATCTTTTCTTGGAATTTACTAGGAGTTATAAGATGGTGCGTCCACGCACACGAGCTAATCAGAATCCGCAAGAGCCAGATCTTGTGAATGTTGTAGCCATGTTGCAACAGCAATTGCCACAACAACAACAAGAAATGAATCGGCTGCATTAGCAGATAGCCCGATTGAACCAGATGCCACGCGCAAACGAAATTCCACCACAGGATAACCCTGCACCCCCGGTAGCGCCCTAGGTACCGGAGGTTCGTCCAGGGGTTCCACAAAATTTTGGAGTTCCGTTAGCACTTGCTGGGATGCCAGTAAACCCACCCGTAGTTCGGGAAGACTTACTGTACGAGCGATTCAGGCGGATGAAGGCGCCTGAGTTTGAGGGTCTTATCAATAGAGGCCGATAACTGGCTCATGGACATCCAAGTAAATTTTGGATTTCATGGGACTCACGGAGCAGGAAAGGGTTCTTTGTGCCTCCTTTGCACTGAAAAAAGGATGCTAGGCATTGGTGGATAACAGTGCAAATGCATAGGAATGTTGCGGCTATGAGTTGGCAAGATTTTGTGGCTGAGTTTAAGACGATGTATTACAACAGTGAAATTCTTGCCGCTCAACAGGACAAGTTCAATAATTTGAAACAGGGATTAATGACAGTCCTGGAAGCTGTTAAGAAATTTGAACAGCTAGGCAACCTATGCCCCGAACTCATACCGAACGAAAGAGAAAAGGTAAGACGAATGATGAAGATGTTTCGGACGGACATTGCTAAGCAAGTGAGTGCAGGAAGTAGCCCTCCAACCCTAGTGTCTGACTGCATTAGTCGGGCAATTAGGGCTGAGTATTGGATTAACCAAGATAAGGAGGCAAGGGCGCAAATTTTTAAGGCTAAGAAAGAGGAGAAGGCTGCGGAAAGACAGCTACAGCCCAGGCAAAACCAGGACGCATATGCGAAAGGCCAGACTAGTAATGTGGCTCAGAATTCTAAGCAGTTCAGAAAGAACAAAAGAAAGGGAAATGCTACCGGCCAGGGTCAACAGAGGAATTACCCTCAAAAGAAAAGTAACCGAGGGAATGAGGTTAATAATAATGACTATCCAGTGTGCGCGCAATGCGGGAAGAAGCACCTGGGAGTATGTAGACTGGGGACAAATGCTTGCTACCTTTGTGGCAAGGAGGTCATTACGCGAGGAATTGTACCTTCAACAACCAGAACTAGAACCCTCAGTACCCGAATAGGAATGCCGGCAGTCAGCTGCATGCGGTGCAAGCCAAGATCGAGGACACTTCGAACGCACAAAGGAGACTAGAGGCTCCTGGACCCCAAGCCAGGATTTATGCTTACACCAAGGGGGATGCCGAGGCTAGAACTTCTCATGTGGTGACAGGTCAGATTTCTATCGCCACATGTAATGCTATTGCTCTATTTGATTCTGGTGCCACCCATTCATTTATATCAATGGTGTTTGCCCAGAAATTAGGAAGACGTGTCGATAGCTTTAAGCAACCGTTTAGAACGTTCCTTCTGTCAGGAGAAGTTCTGTTATCCGACTTTTGGATGCCAAATGTTCCTGTAGTTATTTGCGGTAGAGAACTTTATGTTGATCTCATCGCGATTAAACTTTAGGATTATGATGTTATTTTAGGAATGGACTTCTTAGGTAAGTACAACGCTAAGATCAATTGTCGAAAGCGTTGTGTTATGTTTGGTCTGCATGGTGGGGAGGAATTCAACTTTTACGGTCAGTCTCGAAACTCCTCAACTAGGTTAGTATCGGCTATGAAGGCATGGAAAATGTTGGCTAATGGATGTCAAGGATACTTAGCCAACATGGTGGACAAGGAGAAAGAGGTGGAGTTAAAGCCGGAAGATGTTCCCATTATCAGGGAATATGTGGATGTCTTTCCAAAAGAATTGCCCGAACTTCCTCCTGAGCGGGAAATTTCTTTTGAGATAGAATTATTGCCCGGAGTCACACCGGTATCCAAAGCGCCTTATCGTATGGCCCCAGCCGAACTTAGGGAACTCCAAGTGCAGTTACAAGAACTACTCGACAAGGGATTTATCTGTCAAAGTCATTCCCCATGGGGAGCACCGGTGTTGTTCGTCAAGAAGAAGGATGGGTCGTTGCAGATGTGCATCGACTATCGTGAACTAAATAAGATTACGATTAAGAATAAGTATCCTCTCCCTAGAATAGATGATCTTTTTGATCAACTTAGGGGAACAGTGGTGTTCTCGAAGGTCAACTTGCGGTCGGGATACCATCAACTCAGAATTAAGGAGGGAGACATTTCGAAGACGGCTTTTCGAACACGCTATGGGCATTACGAGTTCCTTGTTATGCCGTTTGGTTTAACCAACGCTCCAGCCGCTTTTATGGACTTGATGAACCGAGTGTTCAAGGAGTATCTAGATAAGTTTGTCATCGTTTTCATCGATGATATTCTGATATACTCAAGGTCCATGAAGGAACACGAGCAACATCTTAGAGTGGTTTTGGAGACATTAAGATGAAACCAGCTTTATGCCAAGTTCACGAAATGTGAATTTTGGTTAGAAAAAGTTCATTTCTTGGGTCACATTGTGTTAAATGAAGGGATTTCCGTTGATCCTGTTAAAGTAGAGGCGGTTAGTACGTGGCCTAGACCCAAAAACGTTACGGAAATACGGAGCTTTCTTGGATTGGCCGGATACTACCGACGGTTCGTTGAAGGATTCTCCAAGATTGCTGCACCTCTTACCGCCCTTACTCGAAAAGGGAAGAAATTCAAGTGGACACAGAAGTGTGAAGAAAACTTCCAAGAGCTTAAAAGGAAGCTTACTAGCGCCCCAATGTTAGTAATTCCTGATGTGGAGGCAGGAAATTTCGTGATTTACAGCGACGCTTCTAAAACTGGACTAGGAGCGGTCTTAATGCAGCAAGGAAAGGTGGTCGCCTATGCCTCACGACAACTAAAGGATCACGAAAGGAAATACCCTACGCACGATTTAGAGCTCGCGGCGGTGGTCTTCGCGTTAAAAATCTGGAGACACTACTTGTATGGGAATAGATGTGAGATTTTCACCGATCATCAAAGTCTCAAATACATCTTTACCCAAAAAGAGCTCAATATGAGGCAACGAAGATGGCTTGAACTCGTGAAGGACTACGATTGCGAGATCCTTTACCATCCTGGTAAAGCGAACAAAGTAGCAGATGCTCTAAGTAGGTAGTCATCCGGTATGCTGATGTCTTTAGGAACCTTGCCCAAGTCACTTCAGAAGGAAATTTCTGATTTCCACCTGGAGATGATAACTGGAAAGTTGTCTGCTTTGACTCTCCAGTCTAACTTATTAGAGTTCATTAAGGATTATCAAGGGAAGATTCTTTTCTGCTGAAGGCGCAAATCTTTGGCGGAAAGAATAAGGAATTTAAGACCTCTGAAGATGGAGTAGTTTATTTCAAAGAAAGGATTTGCGTTCCTGACTTTGAATTCCTTAAGAAAAAAATCATGTCCGAAGCACATGAAATGCCATATTCGGTACATCCTGGAGCTTCCAAGATGTACAAGGACCTTAGAGAGAACTATTGGTGGCCAAATATGAAGAACGAGATCGCTGACTTTGTGTCAAAATGCTTAACTTGTCAAAAAGTTAAGGCTGAGCATCGACAACCAGGCGGAGATCTTCAAAAGATCGAGCTCCCAGAGTGGAAATGGGAACAAATTACTATGGATTTCATAGTAGGTTTACCCAGGACCGCAAGTAGGAATGACATGATCTGGGTCATTATGGATAGATTAACCAAATCAGCCCACTTCATTGCTATCAAAGCTACCTTTTCAGTCAAGAAATTGGCTGAAATTTTCGTATCCCAGATTGTTAGGTTGCATGGAGTGCCAAGATCTATCATTTCAGATCGAGATGGGCGCTTTACCTCTCAATTCTGGAAAAGTGTTCATACGGCTATGGGATCGAAATTGAAGTTCAGTACAGCGTTTCACCCCCAGATAGATGGACAATCGGAACGAACTATCCAAACGCTGGAGGATATGCTAAGGTCATGTGTTTTGGATTTCAAAGGAAGCTGGGATCAGAAGCTACCTTTGATCGAATTTTCTTACAATAATAGTTATCACGCTTCCATTGGTATGGCTCCATTCGAAGCGTTATACGGAAGGAAATGTCGATCCCCCATTCATTGGCAGGAAGTTGGACAGAAGCAGCTTCAAACCACGGATTTCATCCAGAAAACCTCAGAGGATATTAAGAAGATTAAGCAAAGGCTCGACGTAGCTTTCAGTCGCCAGAAAAGCTACGCTGATAAACGTCGAAGGCCCTTAGAATTCCAAGTTGGGGATTATGTTTTCCTTAAGATTGCTCCTATGAAGGGAATTATGAGGTTTGGCAAGAAGGGAAAACTTAGTCCTAGATACACAGGGCCGTTCGAAATACTAGAAAGGATTGGTAAAGTAGCTTATAAGCTTGCCTTGCCGCCAGAATTAGCTTCTATGCATAACGTTTTCCATGTCTCGATATTAAAGAAGTATGTACCGGACCCTTCCCATGTGTTAAGTCAAGAACCGATTGAAGTTCAAACCGATTTGATGTACGAAGAGAAGCCAGTTCGGATTCTGGATCGGGAAGAAAAGGTCTTACGAAATAGGACAATTCCCATGGTTAAAGTGGTATGGCGAAACCACAATGTTGAAGAAGCAACCTGGGAACAAGAAGAGGATATGAGAAAGAACTATCCCCAATTGTTCTAATTTTCGAGGACGAAAATTTTTAAGGGGGGTAGATTGTAATAACCGACTTTGTTACAAATTATGATTTCTTGTCTCTCAAGGAATCAAAGTTTGTATTATGTATAAGTATATGAATTGCTTGATCTGAGTTATCAGAATTAGGATTTATGTATGATTGAATTCTGGTCAAAGTTTGACCAGAATAATCTAAAGTATGATTGATGTGGTACTGCAGTATAATAAGCAGTATGAAAATTATACTGTGAAAAACCGTCATTACGGATAGATAAGTAAGAATAAGGTACGGAATCATATTAGAAAAATCAAGCACAATATTAGGACAATAAATACTAATTAGCTTTAATTCCTAAGAAAAACCTATACGCAGTCTAGTTAAACACAGATGAATTCTGGACTGGAGTTTAGTATGACAGTACTGTTTTAATTAAAAACAATATTTGTTATAATTACAGTAGTATGAAAGTAGAGTGTTTTTAAGAAAGAAAGCCAAACGAAGCCCTTGGTGGGTGACAACTCATCACATGATAATTATGTAATTATTTGATTTTTTTGAAAAATTGGAAAGTATTACAAATAGATAACTTTGGCTCATGGAAGCCTCTAGTGGGCGGCCACCTCTTGGGGATCTCCTAGCAAATTTTTTTATGGTAAGGCTTGGAGTGCAATTTAGAGAATAAAAATAAATTAAGAAAAGAAATTAAAATTCACCTATAAGTAGGTGGAGGGGGGGATGACTTTTTGACCCATTTTATTGGAAAATTCCCCCAAACTTTGGCCGTTTTTCTTCTCCTTTCCTCTCCTTCAGCTGAACCCCATAGACAGCCAAACCCAAGAGAGTGTGGTCAGATTTTAGTGAGTGAAAGCTAGAAAAAAATTTCGAAATCCAAGCTAGAGATTATCTCCACGGTTTAGAGGTAATTCTCTCAACTCCTAAGCCTTTCTATTCAAGTTTTGAGCCAAGTTATTATGTATTTTCAGTTTGGTTGTAAGAGCTTAAGCTCACCCATTTATGTCCTTATTTTAGTTGGTTTGCTCAGAATGTGCTTGATTTAGGTTTTGGTATGCTTAAGTTATGGTTTGGTGTATGTTTTGGATTGTATGCTCTAGAAATTTTGTGTGTTATGTGTGTGACCATTAGGTGTTAGTTATATGTCCATATATGCTTAGGACTGCTGTTGAATGAATGTTTATGAAATTGAATGTTTGTATGATAAATTAGGGTTCAAGAAAACCCTAGAAAACCCATGTTTGGTGAAAATCACCAAACGGGTTTGATTATGATTGAATGATGGTGAATGAATGAAATGATCATGAGAATGTTAGATTATGCGCTGCATGCTTGATATAGGCTTACGGTTGCGACCGTTTGAGATAGGGTGTGCGTAATTGTACGTAAGAACGAACCGAAACCAAAACTGCCAGCTCGGGTGAAAACTGGGCAGTGATTTGAGAACGGTATTTTGAGACCTTTAGAGGCCGAATCTGAGAAAACTCAAAACTGAAAAGTTGTAGGAAATTGAAAATTATAGGAGACAACGAGGACATTTTTTGAAAATATGGCTCCAAAGGCCTTCGTTTTTACAAAATCCCGAGCCTAGACCACCTTGACCTATGTACACAGCCAGGCAGATTCAACAAGGAAAAAGTATAAGTTAAAGACAGAACTGGACTTTGAGAAAAACACAAAAGTTGTAGGGTTTTTCAATATCTAAAACTTTTGTGTAGAAAACTTTTTCAAAATCCAAACAAATTTCAAAGTGAAACTGAATCATAATAGTAAACATTGGTTCAGGAATTTCGAAACAGTGCATGCACAGGAAATTCCTGCACATACACTGACGATTTGACTGTTTTCAGCAAATACCTTTAAAACTTAGACAGTTTTATTTAAAAATGGTTAATCAAACTTAGTTTTGTAACACAAGAAATAATTAAACAAAGTAAGCTAATTGGTAACCTAATGTAATCCGATAGGTTACCAAATTTTAATTGGGCCAAGTTAGTTAGAAACAAATGTTGTATCTTGGGCCTTGGGTCCAAGATAATTTAGGGTAATCTTATGGGATACCACTTTAATTATTGGGCCTTGGTAGCCCAACAGGCTTTTTAAAATATAAACCAAACTTGGGCCTATACATAAGGTTACTAATCATAACCTAATAGGATACCAAGTACTATTGGGCCCTAAGCCCAAAATTTATTAGGTGATCAAACAGAATACTGTTTGATTACTAATGAGACATGTGCTCTAGGGTTACACTTACTAACCAATCAGGATATCATTAAAGCATATGAGGGGGACATATAACTAGGGTCAATGATAAATGTTGGTAAGGGTACCAACATTTAATGAAATAATTTATAATAAGATAGGATGATTCTTATCTTACTTCCTTTTTGGAAACAGGAAGGTAACCTATTAAGGTAACCTGTCGGAACGACAAAACCCAAGACCTAGAGTAAACTGTAAGTACAACTCCGCCTACAGCATAGGCAAGAAAATTGTTTTATGACTTTGCATGTTTTTAAAGTTCATGCATTTATGTGGTATGTATTATGTGTGTTTATTATTGTGACATCGTGAAGTATGTTCACTTATAATAATTCATATGGTAAGAAGAAGTCTACGTTTTAAGTAAGAACTGTTTTAAGAAAATGTTTTCAAGTATGATGTTAAGTAAGTTTTCTTGTGTCGTACCGACCTGCTCTAGGTCAGGTTTGGTTCATGGTTTGAGTTGGACTGGGCTGGCCGCCCCAACCACTCCATGACTGCGCGCCACGGTACGAGCACTTATGTTAAATCGGGGCCCCAAACTATGCTAACATAAGAAAGCATAATAAAGCATAACTGGTTCATGCATGGTTTTCTTATGAAATGCTTTTGCGGGTTAATAGTTGTACTTGCTGGTCGAAAGCTCACAACTTACGTTTATGCTGTAGGTAAGCTTCCTACTGGCAATACTTGATGCAAGGCGGTGAGGTTTGGCAGGGCTATCTGTGAAACGTGGGATGGAGACTGCTACGCGTTTTGAAATAAATATTTGTATTGTTTACTTCTTACGAGTTATTTTACTTTACGACAATTTTAGAAAAGTAAATATTAATTTAGTACGTACGTATATTATTTGATATGTAAGTAGTAAAGAATGGATTCAAGTTGTTTAAAAAAAATGTGTACTTTATTTCCGCCTAAGTAAGTAAGTAAGTAAGTATGTTAAATTAGTATGTAAGATAAGTATGGTAACGGCCTACGTAAGACGGGTCGTTACAGTTACTAAGGCCCAATTCTAAAATTATGACCTACTAGTTTACCATTGGTAGCCATGGGCTTGAGGCCCAAACCAATAACTAGGTAACCGATCCAGTTGCTAATAGTCATCATCTTGTTACTATGTCATAAAATAATTTGGGTCTGAGTAACTTTAGTAACCTATCCGATGATCATATATTTTACTATGGTTACCCTACTACTAGGCCCAATTCCTTTATTTATTTTTCCTCACTAAACTTTGTTTAACTAACTATTTTATAAACTGTTTTTATATAACTGTCTAAGTCTAGAGGAATTTGCTAAAAACGGTCCTATTAATCCAACTATCAGTGTATGTAAAGGAATTGCCTGTTCCTGTACTGTTTTGTAAATCTTGTGCAGGAATTTCTTGTTTTCTGCACAGTTTTCAGAATCCAGTTATACACTTAAATCCGTTTTGAATTTGAAAACCTTTTCTTCACAAAAGTTTTAGATCTTGAAAAATCCTACAACTTTCAGTCTTAACTCAAAACCCAGTTCTGTCTCTAACCTTTTCTTTTTCCTTGTTGAACCTGCCTGGCCGTCCACAAGGTCTAGGCATGACCAGGTTCAAATTTTTTTAAAAACATGGGCCTTTGGAGCCTTATTTTTAAAAAACGTCTATGGTACCCCCTAGGATTTTCCATTTTCTATCACTTTTCAGTTTTAACTTTCCTCAAATTCGGCCTCTAAAGGCCTTAAAATCTTATTTCCAGATTACTGCCCAGTCTTGATCCGAGACTGGCAATTTCTGTTTTAATTGTTTCTTACGTAAAATTACATGCACACTACCTCGAACGGTTAAAACCGTGAGCCTACATCAGGCATGCAGCGCGTTACCTAACGTTTTCATTGCCATGCATTCATTTTCCGTCATACAATCATTCATGCAACCCATATGGTAAATCTTTACCAACTAGGGTTTTTAGTGTTTTCTTTAACCCTTCTTGCATCATACATCAATATCACATAATCAATCACACCATACATCTTCTTGAGTGTGTGGGGACATACTACAAACATCTACTAGGCATTCATACATACCATACATACTTTAACACGTAATATCATAACCATACAACAAATCATAAATCAAAACCACTAACCCTAATCAAGCACAAATCTAAGCTATTACATAAAATTACAATGAGCTTATGCTCTTACATACCTACATAAAATACACATAGACCTTGAATCAAAAACTTAATTTGATAGCTTAAAGGTTTGTAGAAGGATACCTTTAAGCTTGGAGATTGGTTCTAGACCTTGAATCAAACTTTTCCTTCTTGCTTTAGTTCCTCCCTAAATTCCGACCGCTTGTTCTCTCTTTCTCTCTCTCTTCTTTTTTTTTTTTTTTTCCTTATCTTCTCTTTGGGGTTCGGTTTTTATGAGGGAAAGAGGGTGAGATGAAATTTTGCCATAGTTTTGGTAGGGTCACATAAAATGATCCAAAAAGCCCCTCTATTTATAGGTAAAAAATAATTTCTTTTTGGATTTATTTTTATTCCTAAAATTGCATATTAGACCTCAAAAGAAAAATATTTTCCCATTGGTCCTTGTGAGGTGGCCAGCCATGATAGGTTGCCTTGGAGGCCAAGTAATTCTATAATTATCTACTTAATTCTATTTTCCAAAAATCCAAAAATTCTCATGTTAATCCTTGATGAGGTGTCCCCCCATTAAGGCCCTGTTTGGCTTTCTGCCTAAAATGCAGTCCATTTTCATACTAATGTATATATTGTAAATACTGTTTTTACTAATAACAGTACTGTCATATTGGACTATAGTCCAAAATTCATCTGCGTAAAATTTGACTGCGTAAAAATTTTTCATATGACTTCGAGCTACTTAGCCCTTATTGTCCTAAATAATGTGCTTGATTTTTCTGTAGTAGTCTTCAACCTTATTCTTACTATTTTATCTGTGATGACGGTTTTTTGCAGTATAATTCCTATACTGCTTGCTATACCGCAGTACCGTCATATTCATACCTTTGACTTTTCTTGGTCAAACTTTGACCAACATAAAATCATAAATTTCAATTCTACCTTTTTGCTCAAAAGGTCTTATGCTTGGCTAAGCAATCTTATTATTGAGTCTTATAAGGTCATAAGAACTTAAATACATTCTGATAAAATCAGATCAGACATTTAACATAACATTCATATTCCTTATCAAGGAAATCATGAATCAGTCAAAAGAGCGGCTACTACAATACACTTGTTCCTTTTACTTGCAAAACCCAATTAGGTAATCTTACTTGTCTTACCAAATTAGGGTTTTAGGTTTTGTTTCTAACCTTTCATTCATCATACATCCACATCATGATCATCATTCAGAAAATATCCTTTCTTAAGCATGTGAGGACATTTCACAAACATAAGATAGGCATACAAACATTCCACATTCATTTTCAAGCATAAAATTACATGCATGCATAAACTCATCAATCAAGACCACTTAAGCCTAAATCAAGCACATACTAAGCATAATAAACTATTGCATGAAAAATAGAAAGGGTGAGCTTATGCTTTTACAAACCCATGCTTGAAATACATTTAAATCCTCCATCAAAACTTAATTGAATACTTAGGGGATTAAGAGGATTACCTCTAGGTCTTGGAAGGTGGATCTAAACCTTGGTTTGAGAAAATTTTCCTTCCTTTCTCCTCCCACTCACAACCGGCCACTACCTTCCTTTTTCTCTCTTTTTTTTTTCTTTTTCAGTTCTAAGGGAGGGAGAGAGAGATAGTTGAGAATGAACTAGAGTTTTTGGGGTGCAACTAAATGGTTCCCCACCACCCCATCGCCACCTATTTATAGGTGAAAAATAATTAAATTTCTAGAATTATTTTTATTCCAAAAATTGCACATCTAACCCTAAAAACAAAATATTTGCTAATAACCCCCCTTGAGGTGGCCGGCCATGAGGGTGCCATTTTGCTCCCAATTAATGCATAATTATCCATTAAATTTTTAATTCAAAAATTGCTTATTTATCTAGAATGAGGTGTCACCAACTAAGACCATGTTTGGCACTTTCCTTAATATATAGTCCATTTTCTTAATGACTCAGATAGTGCTAATACTATTTTCAACCAATAACAGTATAGTTGTATTAGACTATAGTCCAGAATTTATCTACACTTAACTGAACTGCGTATAGGTTTTTCTTAGGACTTGAAGCCACTTAGTCCTTATTGCTCAAAATATTGTGCTTGATTTTTCTAAAGTGGTCTCATACCTTATTCTTGCTTCTTCATTCGTAATGATGATTTATCACAGTATAATTTTCATACTATTAATTATACTGCAGTTTCGTCTTAATCGCACCTTAAATCATCATGTTCAAACTTTGACCGGGATAAAATCATAAATCCTTATTCTGCCTTTTTCATCAAAAGGCTTCATGCTCAACTAAGCAAACTATTATTGAGTCTTAAAAACTCCGATATATCCTGATAAAATCAAATTAGGTAATTCACATAAACATTCATATTCCTTAAAGAAGAAATCATGAATCAGTAAAAAGGGTGGCTATTACAAGAATCATTCTATCTTATTTCAAACCATAACATACTAGATCGGTATCCAATCCGATTACCATTGGTAATCATAGATACAAATCCTGACATAATAAATCGGTATCCAATACAATTACCATTGGTAATCATAGAATTGTTACTATATTCTTAGTCTATTTTTCTTCCTTTTTTAAAAAAATATCTTGTTTACTTGAAAATATCTTAACTTTACAATTCAAGTATTTCTTCGCATAAATACTTGAAATTTCATGAAATTGCCTTTTGTATGACATTATATGTATTAAAATTTACTTGTAAAATTCAAATGGATTTAAACTTTTTTGAAACTATTTTCATAAAATCATATTCTCTTTTTAAGGAGGTCATTAAACCTTAAAAACTGATTTTAAAACACCCTTTTAATTTGCTTGAATGTATATGTGCAGGAAATTTCCTGTACCATGCATTGTTTTGAAAATCCAATTTGATCTTTAAATCAGTTTAGAATTTGGAAAAATTTTCTTTAAGGAAGTTGTAGATCTCATCGAAACCTATAACTTTCGTGTCTTATCCGAAACTTAATTTTGCCTTTAACTTAGCCATTTTTCATTTTAAAAGTTACTGGCCGTGCAAAGTACCTAAACCGGCCAATTTTGAAAACTCATAAAAACAGACTTCTTTGGAGTTCTTTTTTTCAAAATGTGTGCACTTGCCCCCTAGGATTTTCTATGTTCTACAACTTTGTACTTTTAACTTTTCCAAATTCGGTTTTTAATGTGCTCAAAATTGGGTTTCCAAAAAACTGTCTCAATTATTTTCGAAAACCGGCAGTTTGTATATTTTGGATTCTTAGCTTAAAAATCCACACGCACTACCTCAAACGGTCAAAGCCATGAGCCTACGTCAACATGCAGCGTGTTGGTTTCGTTCTTAAACTTCATCCATTCACTTATCTCATGTTCTTGAAAAACACAATATTAATAACTTACTTGTTCACCAACTTGTGTCTTTAGGTTAATTTCTTAACCAACATACCCATAATATTCACATCATTATCATCATTCATAAATCTTTGTACTTAAACATTCGAGAGCATAATCACAAACACATGGTGAGCACACATAACCTTAACACTTATCTTAGAGCTAGCAATCAAGATAACCTAAGTATAGATCTAGCATAAACCAACCATAAAGGACCATCATATAGGAAAATAAGAAACATGAGCTTATACTCTTACATCCCATAGCTTGAAATACATTTAAATCTCATAAACCAAAACTTAATGAAAATCTTACTTAGAGGATCAAGAATAATACCTCTAAAGCTTGGAAATATTGCTTCTAAACCTTGGATGAGAGGAAACTTGTTCTACCCCTTCACACCATAACCGGCCATCTTGGTTCTCTCTCTCTCTCTCTCTCTCTCTTCTTTTTTTTTTCTTTTTCTAAGGCTAGAGAGGAATAGTTGAGAAAGAACTAGAAGTTTGAGAAGCCAATTAAAGAGTGTAGGTTTCTACTACCCACCCCTATTTATAGGTGGAAAATTCATAATTTACCACAATTATTTTTTTTTTCTTGAATTCTCCTTGAATTGCATATTGGTCATTAAAGACAAAATTTTTGCCTTTCAAGTCCCCACTAATTGCCGGCCATGTGGAGTGTTGGAGTCAAAATATCTTTTCCTACTTATCTACAATTACTTGGCCTCCAACAAGTAGGGCCATGTTTGGCATTCCTCCTAATACGCAGTCAATTTTCTTAATAATCCAGATAGTACTAATACTGTTTTAACTATCAACAATATAGTATTGCTGGACTACAGTCTAAAATTTATATGCACTTAACTGGACCGCGTATAGGTTTTTCTTAGAACTTGAAACTACTTAGTCCTCCTTACTCCAAATATTATTCATGATTATTCTAGAGTGTCCTTATTCTCAATTCTACATCCGTAATGACAGTTGGCCATAGTATAATTTCAATACTGCTTATTATACGGAAGTACCTCTTAATCATGTCATAAATTATCATGGTCATTCATTGGCTAGAACAAAATCATAAATCATGGTTCTGCCTTTTTCATCATAAGGCCTTATCCTTGACTTGATAAACTATCATTGAGTCTCATAATACTTATAAGAACTGAAACATACTCTGATAATTAAATCAAACCAGGAGCTTCATATTGACATTCAAAGTATAGACTTAGATTTCTTTGTATCTAAGGAAATCACAAGTCCATCAAAAGTTGGGTTGTTACAATATTGAAAACTGAAAATATTCTAATAGAGTATACAATATACTTATAGTCTACTTGAATATTTTAGAGTATATTTTTAGTAAAGTATATATAATCTAGTTGAGTATACAATATAATCTATTCGAGTATTGTGGCAACCGGTACCGATGGTCGAAGCTAAAGACATCTAGGCATCCATGTAAAAACTGAAAATATTCATCTGAAATATTCAAAATATTTTAGTAGAGTTTGTAGAATACTCTATTAGAGTATTCCGGCAACCGACACCGTTGGTGGGAATCGAAGACATCTAACCATCCATTTTAAAGACTGAAAATATTCTAGTAGAGTATATAGTATACTCTACTAGAGTATTATGCCTACCAACGCCGACGACCGGAGTTGGAGATATCTGATGATCCATGTTGAAAATTGAAAACTTTTTAGTGGAATATCCAAAATATTCTAATAGAATTCTCACAATATTCTATTAGAATATTTCGGCGACTGACATCGGTAATTAGGGTTGAAGATGTTTAACCATTCATGTTGAAAACATAAAATATTAGTAGAACACTCAAAATATTTTACTAGAATATTCCAGTGAACGATGGCTGCGGTTAGAGCCGAACACACTATATCATCAATGTTGAAAATAGAAAATATTCTTGTAGAATAATCAAAATATTCTACTAGAATATTATGACAATCAGCGTTGGCGCCTCATACCATAGACATCCGGTTATCCATGTGGAAAACATTAAATATTCTTGTAGAATTTCTATAATATGAGCAATTTGGTGTCTTGTAAATTTTTTTAATTAATATGAATAATCTGGATAAAATATATTATGTTGACATTTGACCATTATCCTTTGACTATTGATAAATGTACAAAAGTGCAATTATGTTCAAGTCATTTATTAAGTAATTTAAATTTATATTAGATATTTTACATCATTTTAATTCAAAATCATTTATTTTAGAAATATTTAATTTTAACTCATAATCTCTTTGTTTTTAGTTTATTTTATTTTATTTTCTCTTTCCTTTTTCTTTTTCTTTTTCCTTTTCCTCTCTTCTTTCTTTCCTTTCTTCTGCAGGTACAGTCGCCACATGTCCCTGCTGTGGCTCCTTCCTCGCGTGCGTGAAGCCAACCCACGCAAATCTTGTGCCAGCTCCAGCCCAGACCTTCCAAGCTCGCGAGAGTTTCGGGTCGTGTCCTCAACCAAACCCAAATCACACCCTAGGCACATTTTCTCCTCCAGCTCGTCTTCTGCTAGTCTCCACTTGATTTACCAGCTTGACAACATGATTTTTAGGCCAAATATCTATCTTTAGATGTTTGGAGTGTTTTTAGTGCCTTTGTTTTGAGTTTTTCTTCTCCTTGCATTTTCATGTCATGTTTTCTTTTTAGAATTTTGTGAGATGAATTGCATGTTATGCTAGACACTTTGGTGAGGCTAGTGATGATCTCATGTGTGAGTGATCTAATTTGGGTTTGATCTTCTTTTGGTTTGTAAAGATTATATATTTTAGTGGATTGAATCTCTTCATCTCATTTTTCTATTCAAAATATTTTATGCCAATTTTTTCATATAAATTTAGTCATGCTTTGTTTATGTAATATTAACACATTATGTTTTGACAAATATTTATTTTATGAATTGTCTTTTACTGCAATTTGTTAAAAATTGTACTTTGTCACTTTTTGATAACTTGTAACAATAAATCCCTATGGTTCAACATTGAGGTTTAATCTACCGAAACACTTTTGTTTATTTTTATTGGTTTTAATTTCATATTTTCCAGTTGCTTGTTTGGAATGTGAAACTTGCAATTGAGTCATAAATTGAATATTGAATTCAAATTAGAGAAAGAAGCATATGAAGATCAAGGGAAACCACGACCTCACCAGCTAGGCTTGTTGCATTTCAGGTTTTCAAGATTTTTCAGCAATAAACTGCAAAACCCAAAGTACCTAGAGGTTGTTTAATCTACTAAATTGACTACTTGTAGAAGAAATCACAGATCTATTTCTGTACATAAATAAATAAATAAATATCCCGTAATTTAAATAATACAGGTTAGGGAAAGAATCCCACAAACTTTTTTTTTTTTTGGGAGAACCAAATGAACACTTTGCAAATAATTAGTTTGGGAAATACCCTTTCAACTCTTATTAGAGCACTTTGAACATTTATGTAACCATAAGACAAAGGGACTCGATGACATCATTTTTTGTTGTACCAAAAATTGCTAAAACTGAAAATAGATTAATACTAATTTTCCTAATTACCAAAAAATTGATGAATGTGTTCATCTATATCACAACCTTAAATATATTGGAAAAATTAAACAATTAATCTTCAAAAAAAAAAAAAGAACGAGACAATTATGATACTTATTTTCACAATTTCGTTCAAGATTTTGAACATGTGAGCAAGGACTTTAACTTCTAGCTCAGCAATCTTAAAGTCCTTAAAATTATTGATTGCGACATATATGACAATCTCCCAATACCATTTATATGAGTGTTCTCCATCTTTTTTCACTAGGGTTTTGTGTAGAATATTTGCCCTCCCTGATCTTGACCTAAGAAGAGTCCTCGAAAAACACTTAGACGATGAAAATACAAAATAGGTTGAATACAAGATTAGGGTAAGAAGATCCTTCTTCTTCTTGCCCTAAAGAGAGTCCTTCGAACCCTAATCTTTTCTTCAACCCATTTTGTATTTTCCATCGTCAGGCTGTTTTTTGAGGACTCTCCTTAGGTCAAGATTAGGGTTTGAGGGCAAATATTATGCACAAAAACCTAGTGAAAAAGATGGAGAACACTCATATTAGTGGTATATTGGGAGATTATCCCATATATCACAATCACTAATAAGGACTTTAGGATTGCCGAGCTAGAAGCTAAAGTCCTTGCTCAAATGTTTAAAATTCTGAAAGAAATTGCAAAAGTAAGTATCATAATTGCCACGTTCTTTGTAATAGCCGCCCTTTTTGCTGATTCATGGTTTCCTTGTAGAGGAATATGAATGTTTATGTAAAATGTCTGATATGATTTTATCAGAGTATATTTGAATTCTTATAGCCTTATAAAACTCAATAATAGTTTGCTTAGCCAAGCATGAGGCCTTTTGAGGAAAAAGGCAGAATAAGAATTTATGATTTTATTCCGGTCAACGTTTGACTAGAATGACTCAAGGAATGATTATGACGGTACTGCAGTATGGAAATTGTACTGCGAAAAACAGTCAACACAGATGAAAAAATAAGAATAAGGTACGAGACCACATTAGACAAATCAAGTACAGTATTTAGAGTAATAAGGACAAAGTAGCTCCAAGTCCTAAGAAAAATTTATACGCAGCCTAGTTAAGCACAGATGAATTCTGAACTGTAGTCCAGTATGATAGTACTGTTATTAGTTGAAAACAGTACTGGTATTATCTGAGTTAGTGAGAAATTGGATTGCATATTAAGGAAAGTACCAAACATGGTCTTATGGGGTGACACCTCATTAAAGATAAATAAGCCATTTTTGGAATTAAAATTTAAATGGATAATTAAGCATTAATTAGGGGCAAGGTGGCTCATTGTTGGCCAGCCACCTCAAGAGTCCCTTTAGCAAATATTTTATTTTTGGGGTTAGATATGTAATTTTAGGAATAAAAATAATTCTAGAAAAAAAATTAATTTTCACCTATAAATAGGTGAGGTGGGATGTGTTTGTGATCATTTAGTGAAACCCCTAACTTTCTAGTTCATTCTCAACTCTCTCTCCCTTCCTTAGGAACCGAAGCCAAAGAAGGAAAAAAAAAAAAAACACAGAGAGAGAGAGAGCAAGGGTCGGATTTTTGAGGAAGTAAAGTAAGGATGAAAATTTTTAATCCAAGACCTAGAGCCATTCTCAAGGCTAAAAGGTAACCCTCCTAAACCCTTTAAGCAATTCAATTAAGTTGTGATTCAAAAGTTTAAGTGTATTTCATGTTGGGTATGTAAGAGCATAAGCTCACCTTTTATTTTTCATGCAATAGCCTAGATTGCTTGATATGTGCTTGATTAGGGTTTTGTGGTCTTGATTTATGATTTGGTGCATGTTTGTGATACTATGTGTTAGAAATTATGTGGCATGTATGAATGCCTATTATGTATTTGTAATATGTCCCCACATACTCAAGAAGAGGTATTGTATGAATGATAATGATGATGATGATGTATGATGAATGAAGGGTTAAAAATTAACCCAAAACCCTAATTTGGTAAAAGTTACCATTTGGGTTTGTAAAGATGGGAAACCAATGCATGATGATGGAAACCATACGTAATGCGCTGCATGTTTGTCGTAGGCTCACAGTTTCAAACCGTTTGAGGTGGGGTATGCGTAATTTTACGTAAAAATCAACCAAAGTTGAAAACTACCAGTTTCGGATTAAACTGAGCAGCAATCTGGAAATAGAATTTTGAGACCTTTAGAGGCTGAATTTGGAAAAGGTTAAAACTACAAAGTTGTAGAAAATTGAAAACCCTAGGGGACAAGGTGGACAAATTTTGAAAAATAAGCTCCAAAGGCTTCCATTTTTATGAAAATCCAACCTAGTCTGCCCAGGCCCTGTGCATAGCCAGGAAGTTTCAACAAGAAAAATGTATAGGTTAAAGGCAGAATTAAGATTTGAGCCAAAAAAAAAAATAAAAATAAAAAAAAAAAGGAAGTTGTAGGAATCATTGAGGTCTACAACTTTCATGAAGGAAACTTTTTCAAATTCAAAACAGATTTTTAGGATATGTCATATAGAAGCATGCCTCCAGGTTTTGTTAGCCAGTAGGTGTTTAGTGGGAGACGCTAGATTATTGTGGCTAACTCAGGGGGAACCGGCTATTCAGGGAGAATCGTGGGTAGATTTTCATGCCCTGATTATCACAGGATATGGGCCTTTACCTGATGAGGAGGCCAATATGCCGTATCGTGATCTGAATATATATATCGATATGTATATGAGGCGATATCTTAACTATGTCACGGAGTGGTACGTTTACCCAAACGAGTCCATGGGCCATTACTGCCAAAGGTTCCGAGATGCAATGTTGCCCAACATTCCTCGAGAGTTAGATGACCCAGAGTGGTGGGCATTGCATATTATTAGAGACGGGCTACCTCCGAAAGTTAAGCAGTTTGTCCCGGCTTCGATTATGAGAATATCATTGGAGGATATGATTGATGCTATTATGGAGGCAGAGATAATAGCATACATGGTACAAGTAGCTACCCCGGAGGACGACTATCTACTTGTGCCAGTCGATGACGCTGGCATTCCTAAGCTACTGTTCGAGGGAGGTCCGTTTTTGCCAAAGGACCATATCCCAGCTATTCCACTACAGGAGATTCCATCGGAGAAGGCGGGGGCCGACGCAGACGGGAACAAAGAGGACCCTGCGGATTTATTGGCTGCTCCAGAGGACCAACCCAAAGATCCTCTAGTAGTCATCATTGCCAGTGACAATGATGAAGAAGACGACGAGGAGGAGATCATAGATATCGAGGAGCCTGAGGAGATCTTATTCGACGATGGTGATTGGGACGCGGACTCCGAAATTTACTCTAATGTAACGACAGAGTAGACCGCTTAGATCTAAGTTGACTTTTTATTATTTTATTCTTTTGACCTTAGGATTGTACGTAGGATAGGCATGATGGTAAAGTGGTAGACGGTTCCATCTCATTTTTAACCATGTATGTATACCAAGTATAGGGTGTATCGGATATGTACATAATACTACCAAGATGAAGTACTTTTATATGATGTACAAAAGGACAGAGTTTAAGTGTGAAATGCATATAATGAAGTTATGACATTATGACCAAGTATGAGTTATGAAAGGTTTATGATGGATTCATGATGAAGTCATGATATGATATGATGAGATCATGATGGATCTCTAATATGATATCTTTATGATACGATATGATAAGTTATGATGACTTTATGACATGAAGTTTTAAGATATGATCTGATGAGATAAGATAAATGAAAGAATGGATATTAGAAGTATAATAATATCTTTTCTTGGGATTAAATAGAAAATTAGAAGATGGTACGACCACATACACGATCTAACCAAAACCCGCAAGAACCTGATCTTGAGAACGTGGTAGCAACGTTGCAACGTCAGTTAATGGAACAACAAAGAGAAACTGATCGGCTTCGAGAACAGATAGCCCGTTTAAATCAGATACCTCGAGCTAATGTAGACCCGCCCCAAGAAAACCATGTACCTCCAGTAGTTCTCCAGGTACCAGAGGTTCATCAAGAGGTTCCACGGAATGTTGAATTTCCGTTAGCACCTGTAGGGGTACAAGCAAACCCACCCTTGATTAGGGAGGATTGGTTGTATGAGCGCTTTAGGCGAATGAAGGCGCCCGAGTTTGAAGGACCTATGGACCCGATAAAGGCCGACAATTGGTTGATTGATATTTAAGTGATTTTGGATTTCATGGGATTAACCGAACAAGAGAAGGTTCTTTGTGCTTCCTTTGCACTTAAGAAGGATGCACGGTATTGGTGGATGACCGTGCAGATGTGCAAGAATGTTGCAAATATGAGTTGGCAGGATTTTGTAACCGAGTTTAGAGCGATGTATTACAACCGGGAAATCCTCACCGCCTAACAAGATGAGTTCAACAATTTTAAACAAGGGTTGATGACAATATTAGAAGCTGTCAAGAAGTTTGAACAGTTAGGCCGTTTATGTCCGGAACTGGTACCCGAATGAAACTGAAAAGGTAAGGAGGATGATGAAGATGTTCCGAACAAATATTGCCAAGCAAGTCAATGCTGGCAGTAGCCCACCAACCCTGGTATCCGACTGTATCAGTTAGGCAATAAGAGCCGTGCACTGGATTAACCAGGATAAGGAGGCAAGGGCTCAAATTCTTAAGGCTAAGAAGGAAGAGAAGGCCGTGGTGAAGCAGATGTAGCCCCGACAGAATTCGGAGTTATATTTGAAGGGTCAGTCTAGTAATGCTGGCTAGAATTCTAGATAGTTTGGGAAGAACAAGAGGAGAGGGAATGATATGAGTCAGGGCCAATAGAAGAATTACCCTCAAAAGAAGGTCAACCGAGGTAATGGGGGTAATAATAATAATAACAATAATTATCCTGTATGCGCCCAGTGTGGGAAGAAGCATTTTGGGGTATGTAGATCAGGGTCAAATGCCTGCTACCTTTGTGGCAATGAAGGCCACTATGCGAGAAATTGTAACCTGAATAGCCAGAACCTGAATCCCCAGTTTCCGAATAGGAATGCAAGCAGTCAGCTGCATGCAGTCCAAGCAAAGATCGAAGGCCTATCCATAGCACAAGGAAGACTGGAAGCTCCCAAACCACAAGCCCGAATATATGCCTACACAAAATGGGATGTTGAAGTTGGGACTTCTTCTATGGTAATAGGTCAGATTTCTGTCACCACCCATGATGCGATTGCTCTGTTTGATTCTGGGGCTACTCATTCTTTTGTATCGAGGGAGTTTGCCCAGAAATTAGGAAGAGAAGTTGATAATTTAAAACAACCCTTCAGAACATCCCTTCCTTCAGGAGAAATTTTTCTGTCTGACTACTGAATACGAAGTGTTCCAATAGTCATTTGTGGCAGAAAATTGTATGTGGATCTTGTTGTGATCAAACTTCAAGATTATGATGTGATCCTAGGAATGGATTTCTTAGGGAAGTACAACGCTAAGATCGATTGTTGAAAGCGTTGCGTTATGTTTAGTCCGCTTGGCGAAGAAGAATTCAACTTCTACGGCCAGTCTCGGAGCTCAGCAACCAAGCAAGTCTGGGCAATGAAGGCTTGGAAAATGTTAGCTAATGGATGCCAAGGATATTTAGCTAACATGGTGGACAAAGATCAAGAGGTGGAGCTAACGCCGGAAGATGTCCCCATTATAAAGGAATACGTGAATGTCTTTTCGAAAGACTTACCCAGACTTCCGCCGGAGCGGGAAATTTCTTTTGAGGTAGAATTATTGCCTGGATCTGCACCAATATCCAAAGCACCCTATCGTGTGGCCCCAGCCGAACTTAGGGAACTCCAAGTGCAGTTGCAAGAACTATTGGACAAAGGATTCATTCGACAAAGTCACTCTCCATGGGTGGCATCGGTTTTGTTTGTCAAAAAGAAGGATGGATCGTTGCGGATGTGCATCGACTATCGCGAGCTGAATAAGATTATGATCAAGAACAAGTATCCCCTTCCTAGAATAGATTATCTTTTTGATAAACTTAGGGTAGCAGTAGTATTTTCGAAGGTTGATCTACGATCGGGATTCCATCAGCTTAGAATCAAGGAGGCAGATATTCCCAAGACGGCGTTTCGAACACGATATGGGCATTATGAGTTTCTCGTCATGCCATTTGGATTAACTAATGCCTCAGCTTCCTTTATGGACCTTATGAAGCGGTCAGTAAGTGGCCAGCACCAAGAAACGTTACGAAGATACGAAGTTTTCTTGGACTAACTGGGTACTATCGATGCTTCATGGAAGGCTTCTCCAAGATAGCTGCCCCTCTTACTGCCCTTACTCAAAAAATGGAAGCAATTTGTATGGACGCAGAAGTGCTAAGAAAGCTTCCAAGAGCTTAAGAAGAGACTCACTAGCACACCGGTATTGATAATTCCCGACGTGAACGCAGGGAATTCTGTAATATATAGTGACACCTCTAAAAATGGATTAGGGGCTGTTTTGATGCAAAAAGAAAATGTGGTCGCCTATGCCTCACGCCAACTGAAGGATCACGAACGGAACTATCCGATGCACAATTTGGAGCTTGCAGCAGTGGTTTTCGCATTAAAGATCTGGAGACTCTACTTGTATGGGAATAGATGTGAAATCTATACAGACCATCAAAGTCTCAAGTATATCTTTACCCAAAAGGAGCTCAATATGAAGCAGCGTAGATGGCTGGAACTCGTGAAGGATTATGATTGCGAGATCCTTTACCACCCTAGAAAGGCAAACATAGTAGCGGATGCTTTAAGTAGGAAATTATCCGGCATGTTAATGTCTATTGGAATGTTGCCCAAGCCACCTAACTTTGAATTTCTTAAGAAACAGATCATGTCAGAAGCACACGAAACGCCATACTCGGTACATCCTGGAGCTTCCAAGATGTATAGAGACCTTAAAGAGAATTATTGGTGGCCGAAGATGAAGAATGAGATTGTGGATTTTGTGTCAAAATGCCTAACTTGTCAGAAAGTTAAGGCTGAACACAGACAACCTGGTGGAGATCTTCAGAAAATTGAGCTTCCTGAATGGAAATGAGAGCAAACTACCATGGGTTTTATAGTAGGATTACCCAGGACCACAAGTGGGAACGATACAATTTGGGTTATTATTGATGCAACTTTTTCAGTAGAAAGACTTGCTGAAATCTACGTATCTCAAATCGTTAGGCTACATGGAGTGCAAAAACTGATCATTTCAAATTGTGATAGGCGTTTTACCTCTCGATTTTGGACAAGTGTTCACACTGCTATGAGGTCAAAATTAAAGTTCAGTACGGCTTTTCACCCCCAAACTGATGGCCAATCGAAACGAACAATCCAAACACTGGAAGATATGCTAAGATCATGTGTTTTGGATTTCAAAGGAAGCTGGGATCAGAAGCTGCATTTGATCGAATTTTCTTATAATAACAGTTATCACGCTTCAATTGGTATGGCTCCATTTGAAGTATTGTATGGAAGGAAATGTTGATCTCCCATTCATTGGCAAGAAGTTGGACAGAAGCACCTTCAAACCACAGATTTCATCAGGAAAACCTATGAGGATATCAAGGTGATCAAACAGGTCGACAGAAAAGTTATGCCGACAAACGTCGAAGACTTTTGGAATTTCAAGTAGGAGATTCTGTCTTTATTAAGGTTGCTCCTATGAAGGGAGTAATGAGGTTTGGGAAAAAAGGAAAACTAAGCCCAAGGTATATAGGACCATTTGAGATTCTTGAAATGATTGGAAAAGTAGCTTATAAGCTCACCTTGCCGCCAGAATTGGCTTCTGTGCATAACATTTTTCACGTCTCGATGTTAAAGAAGTATGTACCTGATACTTCTCATGTTCTAAGTCAGGAACCAGTCAAAATCCAAACTGACTTAACATACGAAGAAAAGCCAGTGTGGATTCTAGATCGTGAAGAAAAGGTCTTAAGGAATAAGACAATTCCTTTGGTTTCGGTAATGTGGTGAAACCATGCTGTGGAAGAAGCCACTTCGGAATTAGAAGAAGAAATGAGGAAAAGCTATCCCGACTTGTTCTAATTTTCGGGAACGAAAATTTTAAAGGGGGTAGATTGTAATAGCCGCCCTTTTTGCTGATTCATGATTTTCTTGTTGAGGAATATGAATGTTTATGTAAAATGTCTGATCTGATTTTATCAGAGCATATTTGAGTTCTTGTAGCCTTATAAGACTCAATAATAGTTTGTTTAGCCAAGCATGAGGCCTTTTGAGGAAAAAGACAGAATAAGAATTTATGATTTTATTCCGATCAACGTTTGACCAGAATGACTCAAGGCATGATTATGACAGTACTGTAGTATAGCAAGCAGTATGAAAATTATACTGTGAAAAACCGTCATCACAGATGAAAAAATAAGAATAAGGTACGAGACCACTTTAGACAAATCAAGCACAATATTTAGAGTAATAAGGACTAAGCAGCTCCAAGTCCTAAGAAAATTTTATACGCAGCCTAGTTAAAGCACAGATGAATTTTGGACTGTAGGCCAGTATGACAGTACTGTTATTAGTTGAAAACAGTATTGACATTATCTGAGTTAGTGAGAAATTGGATTGCATATTAAGGAGAGTACCAAACATGGTCTAATGGGGTGACACCTCATTAAAGATAACTAAGCCATTTTTGGAATTAAAATTTAAATGGATAATTAAACATTAATTAGGGGAAAGGTGGCTCATTGTTGGCCGGCCACCATAAGGGTCCCTTTAGTAAATATTTATATTTGGGGTTAGATATGCAATTTTAGGAATAAAAATAATTCTAGAAAAGAAATTTATTTTCACCTATACATAGGTGAGGTCGGATGAGTTTGTGATCATTTAGTGAAACCCCTAACTTTCTAGTTCATTCTCAACTCTCTCTCCCTCCCCTAGGAACCGAATCCAAAGAAGGAAAAAGAGAGAGAGAGAGAGAGAGAGAGAGTAAGAGTCGGATTTTTGAGGAAGTAAAGTAAGGAGGGAAATTTTTAATCCAAGACCTATAGTCATTCTCAAGGCTTAAAGGTAAGCCTCCTAAACCTTTCAAACAATTCAATTAAGTTGTGATTCAAAAGTTTAAGTGTATTTCATGTTGGGTATGTAAGAGTATAAGCTCACATTTTATTTTTCATGCAATAGCCTAGATTGCTTGATATGTGCGTGATTAGGGTTTTGTGATCTTGATTTATGATTTGGTGCATGTTTATGATACTGTGTGTTAGAAATTATATGGTATGTGTGAATGCCTATTCTGTGTTTGTAATATGTCCCCACATACTCAAGAAGAGGCATTGTATGAATGATAATGATGATGATGATGTATGATGAATGGAGGGCTAAAAATTATCCCAAAATCCTAATTTGGTAAAGGTTACCATTTGGGTTTGTAAGGATGGGAAAACAATTCATGATGATGGAAACCATACGTAACGTACTGCATGTTTGTCGTAGGCTCACGATTTCAACCGTTTGAGGTAGGGTGTGAGTAATTTTACGTAAAAAAAAATCAACCAAAGTTGAAAACTGCCAGTTTCAGATTAAACTGGGTAGCAATCTGGAAATGCAATTTTGAGGCTTTAGAGGCCGAATTTGGAAAATGTTAAAACTACAAAGTTGTAAACAATTGAAAACCCTAGGGGGCAGCATGGACAGATTTTGAAAAATAAGCTCTAAAGGCTTCCGTTTTTATGAAAATCCAAACCTGGTCTGCCCAAACCCTGTGCACAGCCAGGCAGTTTCAACAAGGAAAAAGGATAGGTTAAAGACAGAATTAAGATTTGAGGGAAGAAAAAAAAAAAAAAAAAAAAAAAAAAAAGGAAAGTTGTAGGAATCATTGAGGTCTACAACTTTCATGACGGAAAATTTTTCAAATTCAAAACAGATTTTAAGATAAAACTTGATCTTACAAACTGAGCAGGAAACATGAAATTCTTGCACAGGATTTTCAAAACAGTGCATGAACAGGCAATTCCTACACATGCACTGATAACTAAAATTATGGAACTGTTTTCAAAAATTGCTTTCAGAATTTGATAGTTTTTGTTTAAAAGTTACAGTTTTATAAAAATACGGTTTTAAGTGATTAAAGTTTTACAAAAGACTTTTAATAGAAAAATTAGACAAAGTCTTGTTAAGAAAAGAGAAAAATAAATACATAAGCCAAAAATTATTTTGAAAACATAGTAAAAAAAAAATGATGACCATTAGTAACCGGATAGGATACCCAAGCTATTGGGTTGGACCTAAAGCCCATGGTTACCAATAGTAACCTAATATGGTATTACTTTAAAAGTAATTGGGCCTTAGTAACCTAATAGGGTATTAGTCTAAATATGATTGGGCTTATACCCAAGATTACTAATAGTAACATAAAAAGATACTATTTAAGTATAATTGGGCCTTGTACCCATAGTTGTATTAAGTAATCAAACAAGATACTGTTTAATTGTAATTAGGTCATGTACCCTAGGGTTACATTTAGTAACCGAATAAGATATCATTGTAGTATGTGGGGGACATGTAACTAGGGTTACTAGTGAATGTTGGTTAGGATACCAGCTTTGAATGTAATGATTTATGGTAAGATAGGATGATCCTTATCTTACGTCCTTTTTGGAAACAGGAAAATAACCTGTTGTTGCAATCTGCTGGAGCAACAAACCCAGGACGTAGCATAACCTGTAAGTACAAACTCCGCCTACAGCATAGGCAAAAAATGTTTTTACTGCTTGTATGTTTTCAAGCTCATGCATACATGTTGAGGTGCATATGATCTATGCTTTATTATTGTGGCAACATGAAGCATGCTCACTAATGATAAATCACTTGGTAAGAATGAGAACCCAGTTTCAAGTAAGAAACTATTTTAAAAGACTATTTTTGAGTAGAAAACTATTTTCAATGAATTGTTTTCAAGAAGAAAACTATTTTTAAGAAATTGTTTTCAATAACAAGTTAAGGAAAAATTTTCAACTATGATGGCAAGCAAGTTGCCTCGTGTCATACCAACCTGCCACGAGGGCGGATTTGGTCCATGGTTTGAGTTGGATTGGACTAGCCGCCCCAACCACTCCATGGCTGCGCGCCATGGTGCATACACTCATGTTAAGTAAGGGGCCCAAAAACGTGCTAACCTAAGACATCATAATGAAAGCATAATTGGTTCATGCATTATTTTTATCATGAAATGTTTTGCGGATTAAAAGTTATACTTGTTGAACGAAAGCTCATGACTTACGTTTATGCTATACGTAAGCAACCTATCGGCAATACTTAATACAAGACGGTGGGGCTTGGCACGGCTAGTTGTGAAACTTGGGATGGAGATTGCTACGCATTTTGAATTATAATACTTGTATTTGTTATGCTGTATATATATTGAAATAAGTTTGATACTCAAGTACTCAATTAAGAAAATGTACATTTATATATATATATAATTATGTGATGAGTTAGATTTTCAGTTGCCAAGTTGTGTTAAAAAAAAATATTCCGTATTTCCGCCGAGTTAAACAAGTTAAATAATTATGTAAGATAAGCACTAGTACAAAATATGGATACCACGATGGTTTTTAATCGTCGTGGTAATATTTTCACGACGGTTTTCTAACCGTCGTGGAATCCAGGGTCGTGGAATCTTTTCAGATTCCACGACGGTTTTTTACCCGTCGTGGAATAGGCAAAAAATATGGCCTAAATGTTAAGTAAAAAAACTGTCGTGATAGGCGGACCTACCACAACGGTTTTTCAAGAAAACCGTCGTGGTAGGTCTACCTATCACAACGGTTTTTTTTGAAAAAACCGTCGTGGTAGGGTCCGTCGAAAAAAAAAATTTCGAATTGATTTCATTTCCCACGGGTGGCAAATCTGGAAAATTTAACTCCCAAAATCAACATTTTTTCTGGAAAATTCCCAAATCCGTGTCTTACCCAATCAATTTTAAAGCAATCTAAATCACAACGACAATCAACAATCACCGAAAGGACGGATTTTGGACAATTTTCTACAGAAAATTTCCAAATCAACAATCAACCAAATCAACATTTTGGAAGGAACATTGTGGATTTTTGACATTTTGGACGGAAATTTCACAAATCCGTGCCTTACCCGAGCAAGATACATTTTAACTTACTGGATTGTCGTGCGTGGGTACGGGCGGAGTGGTAGAGAATGTAGGGGATGGAGAAATGGCGGCGAGAGGGAGAGGGAAAAAAGACTCGGAGTTAGAGAGAGAGGGAGGAATGGCGGCTAGAGAGAGAGGGAAAAAGGCTCGGGGTTAGAGAGAGAGAGAGAGGAATGGCGGCGAGAATGTAGAGAAAGAGCGGAGAGTGATAAATGGAGGGAGGATATGGGCGGCTTTTGGGTTTGGAGTTAGAGTTTGTATTAGAGAGTGAAAAAGGCTCGGAGTGTAATGGGGTGAGAAAGAGGGTTTTTTTTTTTGTTTTAATATACGCTCCAAAAAGTTGAACAACTTCAAAAATTTTCAAAATTCCCGCATTCATACCTACCACGACGGTTTTTTCCAAAAACCGTCATGGTAGGTTGAAAATTAAAAAAAAAAAATTTGACCTACCACGACGGTTTTTCCGAAAAACCGTCGTGGTAGGTGAAAAAAAAAAATTTTTGACCTACCACCACGGTTTTTTGGAAAAACCGTCGTGGTAGATCTACCACCACGGTTTTTGAAAAAACCGTCGTGGTAGGTAAAAAAAAATTTTTTGACCTACCACCACGGTTTTTTGGAAAAACCGTCGTGGTAGATCTACCACCACGGTTTTTTTAAAAAAACCGTCGTGGTAGGTCAAATATTTTTTTTTTTTTTTTTAAAATAAATTTTGAGAAACCGTCGTGGAAGCCTAGCCGCTTCCACGACGGTTTTGAATAACCGTCGTGGAAGCAATCCGCTTGCACGACGGTTTTGAATAACCGTCGTGGAAGCGGCTAGGCTACCACGACGGTTTACAGAAACCGTCGTGGAATCGTGCTTTTCCACGACGGTCTTTTAAAACCGTCGTGGAAGCAAGCCTTTCCACGACGGTTTTCGTAAAAAATTTTCCGCTCCGTGTTTTTGCGAATTTTACACGACGGTTTTTTAAAAAACGGTCGTCGAAGTACCGTCATGGAATCCCATATTTGTAGTAGTGAAGTATGGTAACGGCCTACGTTAGGCGGGTCGTTAGATTCATTTTTTTTTTTTTTTAAGTTCAATTGTCTTATTTTTCTAATATCTGTGGCTGTGATATAGATGAACACACTCATCAATTTTTTGGTAATTAGGAAAATCAGTGTTAATATATTTTCATTTTAAGCAATTTTTTTGTACAACCAGAAATGATGTCATCGAAGCTGTTCCTGTGTCTTATTGGTTTCCCGAAGGCTTTGATGTTCAAAGTGCTAGAACGAGAGTTGAAAGGGTATTTTCCAGACTAATTTGCAAAGTGTTTGTTTATATCTACTTAAAAAAAAGTTTCTAGAGTTCTTTCACTAACTTGTATTATTTAAATTAGGGGACTTTTTTATTTAATTATATATATATATGTATATACAGATCTATGATTGTTTCTAACCGTAGTCGATTTAGTAGATTAAACAACCCCTACAAATTTGGATTTTTGTAGTTTAAGTGGGTTTTGTTCGATCTCTTGGTGCCTGCTAACGGAGTCAGACTTGACAAGGTGGCTAAACCCACTTTACAAAAATAAAAAATAAAAAAAATTCAGTCATATTTGCAAATATTAATGAAAATGTAATTGGTTCTTTTTATACTTTTCCTTTTGGCTTCGGTTATTATTGCCTGGAGAGGAAAGAAGAACATTGATCGCCTAAAAACCTCGACTGTATTCTTTCACCCAAACACTCAAGGGTTGGAAAGTGGAACAAAGACAAAGAAGTAATCGGTGTTATGATAAAGTAGAGATTCATATTATGACATTGATAATAAGAAAACAAATATCTTGATTATATGCAATAGAACTTGCTTTATGGTTGATATTGCTCTTTTGATTCGGCACCAACTAATTGGTTGAAACCCTAGTTTGTGCGCCCCTTTGATTTCTGTTCTCGGAAGTGCTAAAAGAAAATAGATCTAAAGTTAACCACAATATGTTGGGAGCAAGTCCCACTTAATAGGGATAAGGGGACTCAAAATGGTATTTCAATGAGACCCATCTGGAGGGGCTACCTGACGTGAATGGTGAGGATTCAATCTTTTTTTTATTTTTTTTATTGAGTTGCTCTACTATTCTTAATTGTAGGGCATGATTATAAACCACTTTTGTTTTTGGCATCTATTCCAGCTTTAATGCTTTGTAATTTGCTTTATTTTTGTTTTTCTCCCCCCTCTCCTGGACTTAAATTTTGCTTTGTAATTGATTATGTTGGTTAAGTATTTAGGTTATTTAAGGTACTAACTTAGAAAATTCTTAATTGTTTTTAGGGGAAGTCTATGGTAGTGGATCCTTGTTTTTCCCTATTTATAGGAAACATTATGCCTGTCTGATTATTTTTAAATCAGTAAAATATTGTAGAATCGACCACACTTGATTACCTTAACAGAAAAAAGTTAAAAAAACAAAAAACAAAAAACAAAACAAAACAAAAAAAAAAAAAAAAAAAAAAAACACATAGTGAAGAAGAGATTGGGGAGAGAAAAGATGAGCTCGCACCAGAGGAGATAGAGGGGTTCGCGTTTGTTGCCTCCCCGATCTCTTCTTTGTATATATATATATATATATATATATATATATATATATATATATATATATTTCCTTTTTTTTTCTTCTTTTTTTTTTTTTTTTTGGTTTTTTGTCTTTTTTTTTTTTTTTTTGTTAAGATAATCAAACTGTTAATAAATATGTTCCCATATGTAGGGAAGAGGAAGCGTCTCATACCAGTGACTTCCCCTAAAAAAATTAAAAGCATCCTAACTAAGTTAGCACCTTAAGAACCAAAATACTTAACCAATATCATCAATGACAAAAGAAAATTGAAGTCCAGGGGAGAGAAGAGAAAGATAAAAACAAAACAAATTACAAAGTCTAAAAACTGGAATAGATTCCATAAAAAGATAAGAGTGGTTTAAACTCATACCCTATGGATAAATAAATAGTTTAGCAAGTTTTCATTATATAACAAAATATGATTAACCCTTATTTTCCATATCAGGTGACTCTACCAAATGGGTTATAACGACCCGACGACGTAGGCTATTACCATACATACTTAAATTAAATCTTACATTTAAATACTTAAACTTATTGAAAATTTTTAGAATAATTTTTTTTTTGCACAATATAAATAGACTAATCCATAGAGGTAAACTTTACCATGCATACACATTACTTGTTTAATAAGTTATAAAGTCATATATATAACCCTTACACTTAACCAAAGTCTTGAAACATAACATATGAACCATAATACAAATTATTTAAATATGTGTGTATATATTAATAGTTCAAAAGAGTTTGCGGAAAAATAATATGCGTAGTGGTACCCTATCTGCCCTTCACTTGATGCATCATCCACAATGCCCACCAAATTAAACTGCATGCTTCTTACCTATAGTATGAAATATACTAATATGCTTACGCTCAGCAAGTACAAATTTAATATCGTAAAAACATAACAAACATCGTATATCTTTTGCATGAACCATTGATGATTCGTCATGGGTTTGTTAACGCATGATCCAATTATCGTCGATTATGGTCTCTTATCTTCCATTATGGACTTATTATCTTGCTTAACATGTGGGCCCTTTATGTACGTACTGGATGCGTACAATCCACAAAAAGTTAGGGTTTGTAAGATCCCTAACAAATCTGGGAATCTTGAAACATACTTAATCCTCCACGATAAATGGAAGGTTAGTATGACAGTACTCTACTTGTCTTGAGTTAGTCTAAGTGTTGTAATTTAATTCTTGATAGGTATGCTTAAAATCATGCTTCTACATGAAGTCTTCACAAAAACATTTTCTAAGACTAACATTCTTAACTTGTAATCTTATTAGTCTTAATGCATATTGTTGATGTCGTTTTCTGCTCCGACCTAGAAGTACTATTCCGACCACCCGCAGCGATCCGGCAACCTTCTCGGCGAGCGGTTCCGGTAGCCGGACGTTTAGCCGACCAGTAGTCATAGCCGACCACACCCCATAACGTCGCGAGGACAAGCAGCGTACTCGGACCACATCGTTCTCGGACCACCCGGTCACTCCGGTGGTCCCCATGTTTGCGTGAGTCATCCAGGCCCACAGGCCACCTCATCACAGCAGACGCGACCCTGCCCTGGCACCCATCAGCTACAGTCGCCGCCCACCTACTCCTGCAGAACATCACTTCGCCACCCGCCGCCACCTACTCTGACACAAACCTGCCCTCGCAGGCGCCGGCGACAGTTCCCTTCTGTCCCCACTAGGAGTCGGACACCACGTGGCACGAACCGATTGGGCCAATAGCCCCTGCAGGCCTAGGACCCTAGCCCCCCCCGTCGGGCGCCCTAGGTAGCCGACCCGACCGGGTCGCCCCGAGCACCCGAATCCGGGGAGTGTGCCTATAAATAGAGGAAAATATGCAAATCCAGGTACGGTCATTCTTGCCTTGCCAATCCCTGCCTCTCCTTGCACTCATCAGTATCGTTACTGACTTAGGCATCGGAGTGCCCACGGCAAACACCACACCGGTGTCCCCCTCATTCCGAGGTGCTTTCTCTTTTGCAGGTGATCGACGGCGGAGTTTCTGGCTAGAACTGACCAGGCAACCCTGTTACTTTGGGTGTTGTTGCCGGAGTCGTTTTCGGCATCAACATTTTGGCGCTAGAAGGAGGGCGCCGCGCCTTTCCAGCAATCTTTTCACTACTCGCGCTCCCCGAGCACCCGTCTACCCAAGTCATGGCTGATCAAGACAACCAAGATTTCCAGAACGCGGACAACCCGGGGCCTTCCGGCTCGAGGGGCACAGTGAGGTCCAGCGTGCTAGAAGGGCCCCGGGTGCAGAGAAGGCCCACCCAGACGGAGGTTCTCAACCGAGAACGTCCGGAGCCTGACGGAGCTCGTCAGGTCGCTGGTGGAAGGGCGCGCGGAGGCTAATGTTGTCCAGTTCCCCGAAGGGAACCGCCCGAGGTGGCCGAGTCCACGCCAAGCAGACCCCCAGGGTCAGGAAGCCGACAACGCGATGCCCCGCCATCAGGCGACAGGAGGAGCAACCGGTCTCACCGAGAGAGCCTTGGCCGACAGCCCCAGGAGGGCGCAGAACGAGCCGAGTCCGGTCCAGGAGCCGCCATACGCAGGCTACTCCTCGGGAGCGCCCGACGCCTGAAGCGCCTTATGCAGCGACTGACGGCCTACCCGGACGTCCGCGGGAGAGGATACCGTGAACATCCGGGGGAGTACCACTTCCGTCTTCGACCGGCTCGGCAGGCCGGCCGCCCACCGCCACCCGCCTAGGCCGAGAACGCTCTGTTGACAAAACCTGCCAAGACCGAGGACTACAATCAGACCCGGCTAGACAGCTCCAACGGCAGCTCGACCAGCTCGTGGGCCAGCAATACGGCATGGACCAGTTCGGGGCGGTGGACCCGCCATTTTCTCCAGCTATCATGGCGGCCCCGTACCCTGCTAGGTTTAAGATGCCGTCTGTAGCCTCCTACGACGGTTCGACCGACGCTGACGACGCACGTTGAGAACTACCAGACCCACATGCTGATCCAAAATGCCAATGAGGCTTGCCCTGTGCAAGTCATTTTGCCTTACCCCTGTCCGGACCGGCGCGCCAGTGGTACCGGAGGCTGGCCCCCGGGTCGATCGGCTGCTTCAAACAGCTCGCTGATGCCCTTGCAGCCGCCTTCCTGAGCGCCAAGACTAGGAAGCTGGGAGCGTCCCACCTGTTCAGCATTAAGCAGGGCGAGACGGAGCCCCTGAAAACGTACCTCGAGCGCTTCGACAAAGCGGTCGTGCAGCCGAGTCCTGCACTGACGACACTTTGATGGGCGCGTTCCGAGAAGCATCAAGGATGCCCGGCTTGTCTGGACGCTCGCCTACGATAGGCCTCCCACTTTCGCGCAGCTGAGGGGAATCGCCTGGAGGCATGCCGAGGCGGACGAGTATGTCCGAGAACGTGGACTCGTGGCCAGGGAACAACCCCGGCTTCCCGGAAGGAAGTCGGAGAAACATCAACCCGACCATAGCCGACAAGACAGGGGGAAGGCTGTAGTCGTTGACAACCGGGCTATGCCCAACCCCAGTCAGAGAACGCCAGCAGGGAGATTCCAACAGTATACCCCGCTGGTGACGACTATCGAGCACGTCCTCCACCAGGTGAGCGGCCGTGGGCTGCTCCGAGATCCCCCACCCCTCCGAGCAGACCGTTCGCAGAGGAACCAGAACAAGTATTGCAACTTCCACAAGGACGTGGGCCACGACACCAAGGATTGCAGACAGCTCCGAGACCAGATCGAGCTGTTGATCCGCGATGGCCACTTGCGGAGTTCGTTGAGAGGGCTATCACAAGTGCGGGGCCAAGTAGGCCCGCGCAGGCTCCCCGGCAGAATCCGAGACCAGCCGATCGAATTGACGAGCCGGAGAAGGAGCACATCGTCCACACCATCTTCGGTGGGACCGCAACCGGCGACACTGCCAGCAGCCGAAGGAGTTATGCTCGGGAGGCCCGCCGGCACGCCCGGGGGGAGTACATCAACATGGCGGAGCATATCTCCAAGATATGCCGTCAAGACAGTGTGCCAATCACCTTCACCGATGAGGAGGCCGATCAGCTGCTCCACCCCCCACAACGACGCGTTGGTCGGCGAGATCCGAGTAGCCGACAATGTCATCCGACGTGTCTTGATCGACAACGGCAGCTCCGCCGACATAATGTTCATGGACGCTTTCACGAGGCTCAAGATAGAGGGTGCCGTGCTCATGCCCACCCAGACTCCCTCTATGGATTCTCCGGAGAATGCGTCCGTGCTGCCGGGACGGTCAACCTCCCAGTTACGATCGGAGATGGCCTCGAGAGAGTGACCCGGATGGTGGAGTTCATCGTGGTAGACCGACCATCCGTCTACAATGTCATCCTTGGGAGGGCCGACCCTCAACGCCATAAAGGCGGTAGTCTCCACCTACCACCTGGCGATGAAGTTCCCAACCAGCGGTGGAGTCGGCGTGTTCCAGGGAAACCAGGAGGGCGCGAGGAAGTGCTACGTGGAGGCGGTCAACAAGGTGTGCCGAAAGGCACCCGCCCCGATAATCGTGGCTGCCGTCTTTACGGTAGATGAGATCGAGGCCCCCTGCGGAGAGATAACCCGCCTGAGCGACCTAGACCCGAGGATTCCCGAGGAGGAGATCCGGGCACACCCGGTCGAGGACCTGGTACCCTTCCAGTTGGACCCCGAGCATCCGGAGAGGACCGTAATGCTCGGATCGAAACTCGGTCCGGGGACCAGGGCGACACTCCAGGGATTCCTCCAGGAGCACAAGGACGTGTTCGCCTGGTCGCACGAGGATATGCCTGGGATCGACCCGGCGGTGATGTGCCATCACCTGAGCGTCAGCCCGAGGCATAGGCCCGTGATCCAGAAGAGGAGAGCGTTCAACCCAGAGAGGTACGCGGCCATCAACGAGGAGGTGAAGAAACTGCTCGCGGCAGGCTTCATCCGAGAAGTCACCTACCCGGAGTGGCTAGCCAATGTCGTCCTGGTCAAGAAGACCACCGGGAAATGGAGAGTCTGCGTAGACTACACGGACCTCAACAAGGCGTGTCCGAAAGACAGCTTCCCGCTTCCTCGGATTGACCAGCTGGTCGACGCGACGGCTGGCCACGAGTTGCTCAGCTTTATGGACGCGTACTCGGGATACAATCAGATCCCTCTGAGCCGACCCGATCAGGTCAAGACGGCGTTCACCACCGACCAGGGGCTGTACTGCTACAAAGTCATGCCGTTCGGCCTCAAGAACGCCGGGGCGACATACCAGCGGCTGATGAACAAGATGTTCGCCCCGCTCATTGGGAAGTCCATGGAGGTGTACGTCGACGACATGTTTGGTGAAGAGCCGCCGAGTAGACGACCATATCCAAGACCTCCGGGACTGCTTCAATATCTTGCGGCAGTACCGGATGAAGCTCAATCCGGCCAAGTGCGCCTTCGGGGTAGAGTCAGGGAAATTCCTCGGGTTCATGGTGAACCACCGGGGAATCGAGGTCAACCCCGCCAAGGCCCAGGCTGTCGTCGACCTGCAGCCGCCGAGAACGACAAAGGAGGTCCAGAGGCTCACCGGGATGATCGCTGCCCTCGCCCGGTTTGTGTCACGGTCCACCGACAGGTGCGTCCCGTTCTTCCAAGCGCTCAAGAGCCAAGGCAAGATCAGCTGGGATGACAAGTGCGGGGCAGCCTTCGAAGGCCTGAAAGGATACTTGGCTAGCCCACCGCTGCTGTCGAAACCTGTTCCCGGGGAGGTGCTGCTCGTCTATCTTGCAGTGTCCGAGAAGGCAGTTAGCTCGGTCTTGATCCGAGAAGAAGACAAAGTACAGCTCCCCGTCTACTACAGCAGCAAGGCCTTCCAAAGCGCAGAGGAGAGGTATACCCCTCTAGAAAAGTTGGCCCTGGCGTTGGTCTCCTCAGCCCGCAAGCTGAGACCATACTTCCAGGGTCACCCAATCCGTGTGCCGACCAGCTACCCGCTCCGCCAGGTGCTCCAGAACCCCGAGCTGTCGGGTCGGATCGCGAAGTGGGCAATCGAGCTTGGGGAGTTCGACATCGAATATGTTCCACGCACCGCCGTCAAGGCGCAAGCGCTAGCCGATTTCGTGGCCGAATTCACGGGTGCTCCCGAGCCTGCCCCAGAGTCCTCGGAGAAGGTGGCAGCACCCATTGAAGAAGGCCCGACGGCTCTGAACATGGACGTCTCAAGGTGGAAGTTATTTGTTGACGGGTCGTCAAACTCGGGGGGCTCCGGAGCGGGGCTCGTCCTTGTAAGCCCCGACCAGTACAAGACCAGCCAGGCACTCCGCTTCAATTTTAAGGCATCCAATAACGAGGCGGAGTACGAAGCGGTGATTGCCGGGCTCGGCCTAGCCCGGGAACTTGGCGTACAAGACATCGAAGTGTTCAGCGACTCGATGCTCATTGTAAACCAGGTGACCGGGGAGTTCCAAGCGAAGGAAGCGAGAATGGCGAAGTACCTGGGCAGGGTGAAGGTTCTGCTCGGCCAGTTCAAGACCCAGGTAGTTACCCCGGATCCCTCGTTCAGAGAACATCGAGGCAGATGCCCTCGCTCGGCTCGCCTCGGGGAATGACCTCGACGGCCTAGTTTCGTTCCCCATCGAACGACTGGACCGTCCGAGTATCGAGCGAGAAGGGCAGGTCCTCTGTTCCGAGAACGCTACTACCTGGATGGACCCATTCATCCGGTACCTCGGCGAGTCTCAGCTACCCGAGGACCGGGAACAGGCTCGGCGAGTCAAGAACGCCTCGGCCAGGTACAACACTCATAGACGGAAAACTGTACCGCCGAGGGTACTCTTCCCCATACCAGCGCTGCATCGGCCCTGCCGAGGCCGAGTACGTTATGAAAGAAGTACACAGCGGGGTATGCGGGAACCATTCAGGGGGGAGAGCCCTGTCATTCAAGTGCCTCCGGCAGGGGTACTATTGGCCGACCATGGGTAAAGATGCGATGGATTTCGCTCAGAAATGCCTCAAGTGCCAGCAGTTCTCCAGAGCAATCAAGTCGCATCCCGAGAAGCTGACTTCGGTAGTGTGCTCCTGGCCGTTCGCCAAATGGGCTCTCGACCTGATCGGGCCACTCCCCATGGCACGGTCACAACTCCGCTATTGCATCGTGGCAATAGACTACCTCACGAAGTGGGTCGAGGTCGAACCATTGGCCCAGCAGACCGAGCCAAAGTGCACTAGTTTTCTGTGGAAGAGCATAATCTGCCGGTTCGGGCTCCCCCACACCGTGGTAACCGACAACGGGAAGCAGTTCGACAATCCCAAGTTCATCGCGCTCTGTGAACAGTTCGGGATCAAGAAGGTGTTCTCTTCTCCCGGGCATCCCCAGAGCAATGGACAGGTGGAAGCCGCCAACAAGACTATCAAGGAGAACTTGAAGAAAAACCTTGAGAGGCACAAGGGAGCTTGGATAGACGAACTTCCCCGAGTACTCTGGGCTTACCGAACGACCAAGCGCACTGCAACCGGGGAAACCCCGTTCGCGATGGCATTCGGGGTAGAGGCTGTCATTCCCGTCGAGGTTGGCTTGCCGAGTCTCCGAGTAGAAAACTACGATGAAGAGGGTAATGCCGAACAGATGCTTCCCGAGCTCGACCTAGTAGAGGAACGGCGCGAGCAGGCCCTGATACGAACAGCCGCCCGAAACCAAGTGGTGGCCAGATATTACGACAAAAGGTTCCGACCAAGGGTATTCCGAGTTGGTGATTTCGTGCTAAAAAAGGTCTTGGTCCAGGAACCCGGCCTCGGCTCGTTTGGCCCGAAATGGGACGGCCCGTACACGGTCACCGAGGTCGTTCGCCCGGGAACGTATCGCCTGGCCGACCAGGATGGCAGAGAGCTCGGACACCCTTGGAATGCCGACCACTTGAAGCGTTTTTATCAATAAATGTTTTGTAAGAAAGGCCACGGCCGATATATATAATAGAATTCATTCAAAAAAAAAATATATATATATATATATATAAATATGTTTTGAGTCGTTAATCCTTATAGTTTGCTTTTAAATTATTGATCTCCTTCGGTTCTCGGACCATGGAGACAGGTCCCCTGACCAGGCGCCGACCAGAATTGGACGTGCCTGACCAGGACCCAATATATTTCAAATTATTCGAACCCCTTCGGTTCTCGGACCAAGGAGACAGGTCCTCTGACCAGGCGCCGACCAGAATTGGACGTGCCTGACCAGGACCCAATATATTTCAAATTATTCGAACCCCTTCGGTTCTCGGACCAAGGAGACAGGTCCTCTGACCAGGCGCCAACCAGAATTGGACGTGCCTGACCAGGACCCAATATATTTCAAATTATTCGAACTCCTATGGTTCTCGGACCAAGGAGACAGGTCCTCTGACCGGGCACCGACCATAGTTGGACGTGCCCGACCTGGTCCCCAGTCGCGTTAAAAAAAAAAAAAAAAAAAACCCAACGTGGTCCGACTCGGGCCAACTCTGGTTCACCCAGTCGGACCAGGGGGGAGGAGAGGTAGTCGGAGTACCAGACCAAAACCACAGTTCGTAAAAAAATATATATATAACAAAGAAAAACAAGAATAGGAAAAATTGTGTTCATTTAAAAAAAAAAAGATTACATCGAGCAGGGTACAAGTTGGGCACCCTCGAACCCAAAAAAAAACAGTCGGCTAGCCCTAATCTAGGTGGTCCGGGAAGATATCGGCCATCGAGATTTCGAAGTTGGGAGTGGCCGGCTGATCAGTCGGGGGCTGCTCTGGAGCAACAGGCTGCTCGGGCGCCTCGGGCTGCTCCGGCTCGTCGACAACCGCGACCTCGGGCGCTGGGGCTGGGCCGGCCACTTCCCCCTCCTCAAGGGGCTCCTCAGCCGCCGTCTCCTCGACCAGGATGGGACGAACGACCAATCTACCCCGACTAGCGAGGGGTTGCTGTCGATGAAGCAGGCCTTCATGTCCCGCATCCCGTCCTGGTACTCGCTGACGAGGCGAGCCTTGAACTCCTCGGATTGGAGGTACTCGGCCACCGCCTCCGCGCGAGCATCTTCGCGTGCGGCAGGAAGGGCGACGTCGACGTATCTCTGGTGCTCGGCCCCGAGCAGCAGCTAGTTCCCCCTGAGCCTTCTCCAACTCCTTCTCCACCTCGAGGCGTGAAGTCTCAGCCTCCTCGGCCCTCTGCAGCGCCGAGCGTGCCCAGTCTTCGGCCCTAGCCCACTGATCTTTGGCCGCAGTAGCCGCCGCCTCGGCAGCCTTTGCCGTCTCCACGGCAGTCCTAGCCGTTTCCTCGGCGGCCTTCTTAGCCTTCTCGGAGGCTTCCTGGGCCGCTCTGGCATCCCTCTCGGCCCTCCCCATGGCCCTCAGGTCGGCCTCGGCCACCTTGAGCTTCTCCTCCATCAAGTTCGAGTGGGCCCGAGCAGCCGCACTCCCGGAGAAGAGATTGCAGAGGGACTGATTTAAACATGTTCAAAGTTAGACAAACGAAACCTTCAAAACAAGGAAAAAGGGGGGAGAGAGAGAAGGCCTACCCCGAGCTGTGCAAGGATGGAATCATGGATGGCCTCGATGTGGTCGGATCGGGTGGAAGCCTCGGCAAGTTTCGGCCGTCAATGCCTCCGCGAACTTGTTGACCATCACCCGGTAAACCGAGGACCCGGGAGGAGGCTGCTCGCCCGGCCCGAGTTGGGGCGGCGGTGGCAAAACTGCAGGACGATCGTCCCGGGGACGGCTCGAGCTAGGCTCGCGCCGACTTGGCCTGTCTTCCCTCGGCCTGTCGTCCCTCGGCCTATCCTCCCTCGGCTTCTCGGGCCGATCATCATGGCGAGAGGATTGCCGGCTACTCGGCGCTGCAGAAGGAGCTGCCTTCGCGGGGGCTGCCGGTGCGGTTGCCTTGGCGGGGGCTGTTGGGGGTGCCGCCGCCCTGCTCGGCGGCACGACTTCTTTTTCCTTCCCCTTCCCCTTCGCCAGCCTCGCATTTTTGAGGAGCCGTTCCCTGCTTTCCTCCAAGCTCGGGCGCTTGGTCCCACGCCGCTCTCCACCGGCCATCGGTTCTGCAAAAGGAACAAGTTCGTGAGCGCTCGGAGAGCTGGTAAATAACAACATGACAAGCGGGACGGCCAACGACCTTCGATCCGGATGCCTGCCCGAGGACCCCGACCACCTCGGACAGGGGATAGATCCCGGATCACCATATCCAGGTCCTCGTCGGCAACCCGAGGACCCCAGGGTCCCGGGGACAGGTCGCCGGGCGAAGACCCGCGGACCGTGGCCTCGGGCACCCCCTGCTGAACCCCAGAACGAGTGACCGTGGCAACTGTTGCCCCCCTTGCCCGGGAACGGTAGTGAACAGCCGGCGGTGGCATGGCCGCAACCGTCACAGTCGGTGGAATAGTCCTCGGCTGGTCGTCTACACGACCTGAGGTTGAGGACGAGCCGACCCAGTACTGCCTTAGGCTGGATTCGGCCAGGAGCCCGTGCTGGTTCCTCTCGGGGTCGGATAGATCCCGCAGCACATTTATTCTTCTCCGGGTCTGCTCCGGGACATGTGGTGCCCGAGTCCACACGTAGCCCTTCCTGAACCAGACTGGAACCCTCTCGGACCGGGGTAGCTGGTAGTATGACAGGTGCTCGTGCAGCCACCGGCCACCTGCATAGAACCAGAGGTGCTTGAACTGCTTGTCCGAGTCTGGGCACCCGGTGATGAAGGTCCCCTTGAACCCCTGGAAATAGTAGAACCCCTTCGACGAAGGGGCCGTCTTCATGCGGTAGAGATTCTGGAACACAGCAACGGGCATCTCCTCGCCGAAGCTCGCCGACCACAGGACGTAGCAGCTGACCAGAAGGCGATACGCGTTCGCGTTCAGCTGGGCGGGGGGCAACGTTCAGCCTGGTCAGCGCCTGCCTCAGAAATGGGTGGAAAGGGAGGCGCAGCCCTGCTCGGAAGTACTCGGCGGAGAGGGCGATGTATCCTTCCGGGGGGCGAGATGGGATATCGTCAGGACCCGGAGCAAGGAGCAGCACGCTCTCCGGAATCCCAAAGTCCCGGCGTAGCGAGGCCATGTACCTCTGAGTGACGGCCGTCGTAAAGTAGTCGGCCGTGTACACGGGACGACCGCCGGCCAGTCTGGACATCTCAGCGTCTGCTCGGCGGTACACCTTCACATCATTGATGCGCATCGCCTTCCCGCTGTCGCGGTCGCGCGCTTCAGTGTCTTCCCCGGACGGGTCGGTGCTGGCCGACTCCGACTCCGACTCTTCATCTCGGCCAGACGTGCTAGCCTGGCTAGCCGTTCTCTCGGCAGCTTCTTCTTCGGCCGTGAGATCAACGACCGGGGCCGGTCGGGCCTGAGAGCCCCTGCCCAGCTCCTCGACGAATTCTTGGTCGGGGGCCGTGCTCGGGCCCGCGCGGAGTATTTCCTCGAGCCTTGCCGCGCCAGACTTTTCCCGGCTGCTCGGATGGACTTCTTCGCCCGGCGATGGTATGTCAGAGATCCCCGACAGCTGGTCGGGTGTCCTGCCCCTCGGGCCCGTTGCCTCTCCTGTCGACGACGTCCTGGTACCCGACGTCGAGAAACTACTCCCCGACATGTCCACGCTCTCGGACAAGGCCGCGTTCTCGGAATCAGAAACGTCACTCATTATCGCAGATAAATAAAAACTTTTACCTGCTCGGATATGGTCGACGCTGATCTGCAAGTTCCTGCGCTAAATTGTCCTCGGAAGTCTTCGGCAGCTCTCGGCAATCTTGATCTCTCTCGAACGGTGAGGAAATGAGTGTCGCCCCCCCTCTATTTATAGGCGAGGGTTTAGCGAAAAATCCGGGCACGATTCGCGAGGCGACCCTTCGGTTTCCCGCCATTAACCCACGTCGGCGCCAGTTTCGGAAACTTAAATTTTGAAGTGTCGTTCGGTCTTCCCGCCAGTCAAGGAGAGACACGTTGCGCTGTTGACACGTGGCGTACGGCAGACCTTTCCCGAGAACATCTGTATGTCCGAGAATCCGACAACAAACCGACTTCGAAAACATGGTCGAGCAGATTATGAACAGCCGACTACTCGAGCATCCTTGGCCAAGTCAGTCCAAAGATGCTGGGGGGCTTATGTTGATGTCGTTTTCTGCTCCGACCTAGAAGTACTAATTCCGACCACCCGCAGCGATCCGGCAACCTTCTCGGCGAGCGGTTCCGGTAGCCGGACGTTTAGCCGACCAGTAGTCATAGCCGACCACACCCCATAACGTCGCGAGGACAAGCAGCGTACTCGGACCACATCGTTCTCGGACCACCCCGGTCACTTCCGGTGGTCCCCATGTTTGCGTGAGTCATCCAGGCCCACAGGCCACCTCATCACAGCAGACGCGACCCTGCCCTGGCACCCATCAGCTACAGTCGCCGCCCACCTACTCCTGCAGAACATCACTTCGCCACCCGCCGCCACCTACTCTGACACAACCTGCCCTCGCAGGCGCCGGCGACAGTTCCCTTCTGTCCCCCACTAGGAGTCGGACACCACGTGGCACGAACCGATTGGGCCAATAGCCCCTGCAGGCCTAGGACCCTAGCCCCCCCCGTCGGGCGCCCTAGGTAGCCGACCCGACCGGGTCGCCCCGAGCACCCGAATCCGGGGAGTGTGCCTATAAATAGAGGAAAATTATGCAAATCCAGGTACGGTCATTCTTGCCTTGCCAAATCCCTGCCTCTCCTTGCACTCATCAGTATCGTTACTGACTTAGGCATCGGAGTGCCCACGGCAAACACCACACCGGTGTCCCCCTCATTCCGAGGTGCTTCTCTTTTGCAGGTGATCGACGGCGGAGTTTCTGGCTAGAACTGACCAGGCAACCCTGTTACTTTGGGTGTTGTTGCCGGAGTCGTTTTCGGCATCAACACATATGATATATAGATATGACATAATATAAAACTCAATGGCATAAAATATCTTGTGACATGTTCATAAAATATAACACTATTATAAAACATGACAATGTCGTAAACTATGGCTTAATAATAAAATATGACATAGTTAAAATCATGATCTTATTGCAAACATGACATCATCGTAAAACATAGTATTATCGAAAAGTGTATCATAGTCGTAAAGCATGTCATATACATAATCTTGACATATATATAAAAACATATCACATGGCATATCATGTAAATCATGACATACATGTAAACATGTCATACTTGAAAATAATATTTACTATTATTCATACTGTATGCGAGGTTTGTACCTACCTTACACACACTTTTTTCGGCTCTTGTGACTGCAGATAAAAGCTACTACCTGAGACCTTATCCATTTTGAGTATTAATTTACACCCCATAAGGATAACATTTTATATATATTCCTTAATTAAATGAATTCTAAGTTTAAATTCGTTAAATAACTAGAACTCAAATTTCTTATGTAGGCTTTCATTTGAAAATTTAATTAACGCCATGTTAATTAAAATTTGCTCTTGATTGCCTTCGTAATCCCACTTAATGGTAATTTGATTTTCAAGTTGTGGTGTATTTTTAAATCATAAAATAGTCTTAAAATCACCTTTGGACTTACCGGGTAGAATTAGGCCCAAAAAGTTCGACTCTGTTTTTTTTTTTAATGAACTTTTTGAAGGACTTATAAAAATCATTTTTCTTGAGGCCCCATTGGTCCAAAACATGATTTTTTTTTTTTTTTTAAGCTTGCGAAATATTTTCAAATCCTCATTTGATTTTGGTGAAAAATTAAACTATTTTGATTACCGCTTTTGAAAACGGTTATTTTTCTATTATTTAACACGCAAATGTTGAAAAACCTATGCCATTACCGACCAAATAATATCAAGTTTGAAAAACAGCGTCTGAACAATTTTTTTTATTTTTTATCGGGACATTGGATCCCACGTTTTTGAAAGTTTTGAATCCATTAAAACCTTCTTGGTCGTTTACATATCATAACAGTTTTATTCAAAAAAAATCATAACTTAAAATTCATTGAGAATTTGACAAAATTTCTTCACAGGAAACATTCATTTCTAAATGATCTAAAACTTTTGTGTTTTACTTTGAGGCTGGTTCGGCCCGTAAGGGGTCCGTTTACCACAAAATCAGTGGCCCAGTGAGTGAAAAACTGTTTCGGCAGCTTTCGGAAAAATGCCCCAAACATCGTCTTAGAGTCAAAATTTTACAATAATATCTCCACAAAAATATTCTTAACATCCCTATCTAACTTTTGTCTGATGATCGTGAAGTCCGTTTCTACCTCTAAAGGGTTCAAAACGCAGCTTGAATTCAAGACAGAAAAGCTGTCCAGTTTTTCTAAGAAAAACTGCTTGTGTTGTTTCGTGTATAAAACAGTTTTTCTCCCACTGTTTTGTACAGATTTTTAACACAATTTTATAGCTTAAAAACTTATCTAATACACCACAATATCTAGTGATTAAGTTAACCTTATTTCCTTGGCGATACAATATACTAGAAGTCCTTGTAAACTTAACTTTTCATGAACAAAATCATGACTTTGGATCATTGATTTTGTTTATGTCCTATACATGTCGGACAGCTTATTTCATGCCACTTCTAGACTATTAATCACCTTTAATAATCTAATCACATAAATACATAATCATTAACATAAAAATAAAATTATTACAAAACCACATAGCCATAACCAAGAACAAATCACATAATAGCAACCCATAAATCCATCGACCATGAGTTATAGTTTTTACCTTACCATGGAGACTTGATTAACCTCTAAAATCAGTAACAAAAAGCTACAACACAAAAACAATATTTTCTCTTAACGAAGAAAAGTTGAGATTTCTACCTCAAAGGAATGTTCTAGTCTTGATCCAAGCTTAATCCGTCTTGGAGGTTAACTTTTGTGAAGGATTTGAAAGGATTTTCCCAGTTAGGTAGGTGTTTGGATGGTGAGAAAATGAGAGAAAATGAAGGAAAGTTGGAGAGAGATTTTTCTTGAGGTTAAAAAGACTAAAGGTTGAATTTTGTGGTAAATGAGGTCTATTTATAGGCCAAAGCTAATGGTGTTTGATTAGTCCATTAATCATCGTATTGATATTTCTAGAAGACTTAATCAAGCTTAATCTAACTTAAACAAAACTCAAATCATAGTCAAAGACAGAGTCAAAGTCAAGATACATGAATTAGATTATCACTATTCATGATAGGCTGTCTTCCATAACAAGTTTTGTTCAACTTTCTAGCTTCTTTGACAAGGGAATTTACGTACATGGGAAGGGAAACAAAGCCAAAAGTTTGGTTTAATCCCATCACTTGATTCTTGTACTAATGAATTTTTAGCCTTTAGATCAAAAATTCATATTTTCCTTAGATTAATTTAAATAGGAATCTTTCTCAACAAGTTCTTATACTGAAAAAATTTATCGGTGTAACTTTTGCCTGTTATAAAACTTGTCCTCCAAGTTTTAATACTGAAATGGTTAATCAGTATAAAATTTATCTATTGCAAAGCTTAGCCTCCTAGTCTTAATACTACTAAAGGTAGTCTGTTAAATTTTCATTTGAAAAAAGGTAAGCAATATAATTCTCCATCAGTCTAGAACTGTATTCTAGAAGACTATTTTCTCTTTATTTGTTATAAACTTAGATTGCTAATTCTCACTAGTTACTCTGTTTAGGTGGGTTGCTATAATTTGACATCATACAGTGACATATATTAATTGGTCACTTTTCCTTTTTACTTTTTAAATAAAAGTTATGTGACCTTATATTATGTGACATAAAAATCAATTTGTCAAATCACGAAGCATATTCTTATTTTTACTATATCTTATACCATTTAATTACTCTCTTTTATTTTTAATCAAATATTGTGACTTTATATTATGTAACATATTATTTAATTGTCACATCACGAAATATTGAAATATTTTCATTTCATAATCTTAAGTTATAATTGTAACATAAACTTTAGTAGATAAAGATTTTGATGAATTTTATAATTAATTCACTAAAATCTTTCATACAAAAACTCGATTATTACATGGGTCCCATTCAATGGGACCCACTAGTTTGTCCCATTATCCCTCTCAAGTGGGTCTCACCCCAATGATATGTGTGGCCCAATTTTCCATTGGTGACGACCACCATTTTGAATCCCATTATCCCTTCTAGTCAGGGCCACCCCCACTAGATGGATCTAAAGATGTCAAAATGTACAAGCAAGACCCCGTCAGCCGACACGACCATGACATGTTAAAAAGTGAGCTCAACATGACATGAAACGATTATTAAACGGGATAAAGCCGGCATGTTTAAGAATATACAGTGGTGTTTAATGAGTAAATTTAATTATATAAATTTTAAGAGGGGTATGTATTTAGAAGGTGGATGTAGAAAGTCATGAAGGATGTGACAATAAAACAATTCATGAAAATTAATTATGATAAAATGAAATCAAAGTTTCACTGAATTTTGAATTTTGAAATGATCTTCAAAACACCCCTTTCACATATACTTTACTTGCGTACTGTGATGTGGTCTTCTTTTCTTCACTTTCCAACCTCTATGTATGTTAACTAGTTTTTTTTGACTCTATTTGCTTCATTTTTTTATTATTCTTTTTTTAACATGCATTTTTTATTCCTTTAACTTAATCATTTACGTTCATGTTTTTTGCTTGTTTGTTTGTTTTTTATGGACCGAAAAAAAAAATCAAAAATGAATATTCCTATACGTTCCGCCCCTTGTACTTCATTTTCTTTTTGAACATGCCCTTCAGTTTCCTTCTCTTCTATTATTGTACATTCATGTTTTCTTCTTCTTTTTTTATTTTTTTTTATTTTGTAGTTTTTATTTTCTTGCTCTAATAGTTAGTTTCTAAATTTTTGATATTGTAAGAAATTCTTATTTACAAAATCATTTATGGTAATGCCCATATTATTTTTTTAAACTTCCTTATGATAATTCTTATGTCATTATAATAATCCTTTTTTTTTTATCTTGTTTTAACAGCTAGTTGGTAAGTTTTAATGATGTATGAATATCTATTTACGATATTAGTATTGTCATTATGATAAAAACACAATTTCTAGAAAAGAGAAGCATTGGAGCCGAAAAATGAAAAGCAATGGAATTTTCAAATATTAGTCAACTTTCATTAACTAGATTTTTAAGGATTTTTTACTTTTAAAACACTTTCAGTATATAGGTCAACTTTACCCTATATGTATATATTTATAATTAATGAAATTCTTTTGACATTTTTCGAAAGATTATTGTTTTCTTTCTTAATAGTTATTTATTTGTTTTATTTCAATTCATTATGAAAGGGTAATAGTGTTTTTATAGGTGCTGTTTAGACATCTTATAAATAAAGAAAAATTAACGCATTTTTTTAAAAATATTGACTCCTAAATATACATTAATTACGTAAATAAAAAAATATTAATGGGTGAATAAGAAATACCTTTACTTTATTCAACTTTACGAGTCCGTTGAATTGAAGCATCTCCACCGTTAAATACGTAAGGGTTTAAAAAAGTGAGGATGTAATCAACTTCAGTGATATCGAATAGAATTCTACGAAAAGTCAAAAAAAAAAAAATTATATATATATATATATATATATATATCATAACACTAAAAGTTTTTTTCAAAGGTTACAATACAAATTCAGCTAAAAACACAAGACTGAAAAAAAAAAAAAAAAAAAAAAAAAAAAAAAATACCAACGCCATAAGTATTTTTGTAGGCCATTTCGTATGTACATCCTCTGAACTTTTCGAATTTGACAATTTAATCACTAAATTTGTTTTTCTTCGCAATCAACCTTCTAAATTTATATATTTTTTTGACATTATCAGTCCTTACTCAAATCTGTTAAAATTTGGACAGTTTTTTTTGCACATGACTTGCATATTATATCTCAAGAAAGGCATTATTAATTAGTTTAATTAGCCTCCTTTTGGTATTTGAACTCAACTCCAACTAAACTGTACTTTTTTATCTCAATTTTTGTCTTTTTCTAAAAAGTCAACAAAAATAATAACTAGTTTTTAAAAAATCAATTAACTCCAACTTAAAAATTTCATCTTTAACTGGCGAACCAAACGAAGCATTAGTACCAATACAAATTCCTTTTAAAGTTTAGGTTTAAGTTCGAGTTATAATTGAATTTGGTTCAAGTTTTCAAATAAATTTGTATTGAAAATAAATTAAAAATAATTATCATTGTCTTTCTTGGACTATAATGTGCAATTTAGGGCCAACAAACCGTCCAAATTTTAAACGGATTGGAGTAAGAAGTACTAACAATGCCAAAGGATTGACTGACAAGGGAAAAAATAAAAATCAGCAACTAAACTGCCAAATTAAAAAAAAAAAAAAAATTTCATGGGGTGTCAATGCGGGGAAAAAAAAAAAAAAAAACCTATTCTGTTAAGCAATCAGTAACCATACAAAGCCCCTCACAAAAAGGGTCAAGAACGGGATACCAAGAAAACACTTTAAATGTCAATAGACAATAAATAAAACGATTATGGATACAAAACAAAATTAATGACAAAAAAAAAAAGGAATGAATAAAAATTAAAGACTTCTTCTAATACAAAGACAATCTTTAGAGTAGAAAATGTTTATACTATTTTTAACAATAGAATTCGCACATAGCACAAAGATTAAAACATTCGTAGGGAAAAAAAAAAAAAAATTCAGCCTCCATTTGGTGTTTCAACTTCAATTTAAATTTTTTATCTCAGTTTTTGTCTTTTTCTGAAAAAATAAACCAACTCCAACTTAAAAATTCCAACTCCAACCGGCGAACTAAATGTACCCTAACTTCTTACAATCATCATGCAGAGCATGAGAGTTTACACTGAAAACCATCGTTTCTTCTTTTGAAAAAAAAAATGGACATTGTTTTATTTTTGTAAGCAAAAATTAGGATATATTTGTTTCTAATAAGATGGTAAAATTTTTTTTTTTTTTTAAACTTTGGGACAGATGGATTCCTGTTTTATACCTTTTGATGTAGTCAATTGTTGTATTAATGCTAGCCTATACATGTAACCATGGAATAAAAGTTTTTGTTTTTTTCCTAGATATCTCAAAAAGAATTTGAACAAAAATTAATTATATAAAGAAACTTTATAATTTTACTGCATTGCCCCTATTAAAATTAAAAATTCTCACATAGTCACAACTAAAATTTATTTTGTCATGAAAAACAAAATTGGTGTACGTCCCCTACTGACATATATTTCTGGCTCCGCCCCTAACAGTAATGATGTATAGCGTGTGGTCCTATGTACTCTACATCAGTTAAGCTCATAGAAAATAAGTTTTCAAATTTAAGACCCTAGAAAAGTAACCTAACATTTGAATTTTTGAACATAAATATACCACAATAATCATTTTTTACTAGGCCACTACACTTGATGGTACTTTGACATCTTGGCTTAAATATTGATTGTGCAATATATTTAACTTTACCATATTAGCTTGGTGATATTGGAAATAACCATGAGAAGCTGCAAACAAAATAATAATAAACAAACAAATAAATAAATAAATAACGAATGATTCAAATGTCAATATCAATAGAAAAAAGAAAAAGAAAAAAAAATATAAAAGAAAAACCTTTATTTCGTCCAACTTCACGAATCCACTGAATTGAAGCATGTCTACCTTTAAATATCTATACATAGAAACAAATAGAAGCGTCAAGCTGACAATTTATTGAAGCGAGAATGTCATCAACTTCTGCAGATATAGAATCCTATGAAAGGTGTAAAAACAAGATGAAAATTTCAAATAAAAAAAAAAATTTATACTAAAGGTCACAATCTAAATTCAGCTAAAAACACAAGAGTAAAAAAGCTACAATTTATTACTACAATCCAAAAGATAAACCATGTGGCAATCAACAAAGCAATTTCTCATTAATGTGAAAGAAATTTAGCCAAAAATCTACACTTAAAATTTTGATATTTATTCGGTACTTAAAAAAAAATCCCATAAACTAAAAAGTTCACAGCAATTCTTCTTGTCTAAGAAATTGGAAGAAATGTTTTGATTAATTTCTAGAACATTGAAACTCTTGTTATAAGTGGCAATCAACCAATCAATTTATCATTCATGTGATAAAGAAATTTAGCCAAAAAATCTACCTAAAGAGGCCAATTTGCTATCAATATATTTAATAAAATTCCGATAAACAAAAAAGTTTATGGCTGTGTTCTTTTTATCTAAGAAATTGGAAGAAATGTTTTGATTAACTTCTAGAAAATTGACACTCTCATTAGGTACCCCCAAGTTCAAAAAAAAAAACTCTCATTTGTTATTCCTCCTTACAGTTAAGTAAATAAATTGGTCTCCACAATTCGCAACAGTGACTACATCAAAAAAAAGTTATAAAAAAAAAAAAACAACAACAACAACAATAATAATAATTATTATTTTAATAATAAATTCTTGTCTTGTCTAATGCACCATCGATGTTCAAATCTGATAGAGGCGTCGACATTGACATCTCGGCCGGGCTAGGCTGGGCCTCATAAATGTTGCCTTATGTCAACACCGGTAGAAGAAGAGAAGAAAATGGCCAACCTGAGTAGACAGAAGGGTTAAAGAATTTAGGTGATCAACTTTTGAGGAAGAAGGGGAGGGAGGAACAAAGCTTTCTTTCAAAGACAGATAGGAAATTAGGGATTTGATCTTTTGAGCGAGAAGATGAAAGACAATAGAGTAGGTAGGCGACGCTTCTTTCATGTGGAGGTGAGAAAAAGAGTTTATATAGTCCTAGGTTTTGAACTTTACTATCTATAAAATCACTAGTAGGGACACATGCTTCGTATGTGTGTATAAATAATGCAATAATTAATAATACATATTTTATAGATTGATGAGGATAAAATGTTTTTTAATGTTCTTATGTATGGGGAGAAAGTTTAATATAGTAGATAAAACCCATAAAATTAATGAAAGCCATTTTTAGTTTAATTGATCTTTTATTTTATTTTTTAAAATGTTGAGAAACCTATTTTATTACAAAGATTAGAAAAATGTTTTTATAATGGCCATTATGATTAAATAATATGTTGATGAATAATTTAAAAGTTTGGATTCTGATAATTAATCCGGTGTATTAGTTTTGTTATTCTACTATATTACTCTCCAATAATTGAATATACTAGTATATTACTGAAAGTAATCTACTAAAATACTCTCCAATAATTGAATATTTGTATATTACTTTAATATTGTTGTAGATTACCGAAAGTAATATACCAAACATACTCTACGACAATTGCATCAAAGATGGCCTATCATTGTGTGTTGGAAAAAAGAAAAAAAAAAATGATCAGGTAGATTACCAAAAGTAATATACCAGACCACTTTCTGCCAATCGAAGTCTGTCAAAGATGGCCGACCATCTTGTGTTTGAAATGAAAATAATGTGGTAGATTACCACTCTCTGGTTATTGAAGACTGGCTCTGTGGACCATCGACCCGGGTTGATTGAAGCGATATGTAATTGGTTGTTATCAGTAATTTATCAGACTATCTTTTTAACTAACTAGGGGTAATTTCCAAAAGTTGTATCATGTTGACCATCGACTTATCTATTGAGAGGTCGATAATCTGAAACTACTATATTTGACATAATAATAACGTAAGATCTATATGCTTCATATCAGGTTAATTTTTCAAAAATACATTATTAATGATTTTTTTAAAATTTATTTAAGTAAGGAAGATATGGTAAACGAGATGGTGAATACCACTGATGAGACACTTTGTTGGTAATAAATAAGCACAGGCACTTTTGATAAATTCCATAAAATCATGTATTGGATTGATTTTTGCTACACATGAAAAAACTCTTATAAGAAATGTCATAGATGACATCATAAATATTTACTTAGTTATTTATTAATTTAAAATAGCAATTATTATTACTAATTAGTATTCATGATTTAACCACATGGATTACCAACTGGTTACCAACCGTCGGCGAGTTTCTGATCGAAAACCACCGCTGCCGACGGGTTACCGGTTGGCTACCAAATGGTAACTAATTGGTTATCGACTTTTGGCTGGTTTCTTTCTGCTGGTGGGTTACTACCTGTTGGTTACCGACTGCCTACGGGTTTCCGATCAGCTCCGATGAGTTACTGAATGGTTACCAAATGGTAACCAGTTAGTTACTGACAGCCCATGGGTTTCTAATTGATAACCACCACCACTGGCATGTTACCAGTTGGCTACCAAATGGTAATCAGTTAGTTACCGATTGTCGACAGGTTTCTGATCGGTAACCACTGCTGTCAACAGGTTACTGATTGGCTATCAAATTGTAACCAGTTGGTTATTGATGACGGTAGGTTTTCGATCGATAACCATCGCAGTTGACGGGTTACCGACTTGTTACCAACTAGTAACTAGTTGGTTACCGATTAGTTACCACCACCGTTGGCGGATATCCAATTGATAACCAAGTAATTACCAACTGAAAACTTAGTCACCAACCAGTAGCCAATAGGTTACTAGCTTGAAACTTCCGATTTCACCGGATTTTTTAGGTTCCATTGTTGAATTCTTTAAACAAACGCGTTTTACCAGATATCACCATAAGTCCACAATAATCATAACGATTTAACTAGAATCTCAAATTCAATTTCAAAGAAAATTTTCATAAAAAATGTTTCACATAATCATGGAAAAAAAAAAGGCAGCTCCATCTGATTGCTGAGTATTAATAAAAATTCTGGCTGACTATTGACTTTGAATCGCCGGAGTACTCAGAAAACTCACAAAAATTTGTAAAGCAAATCACAAAATCCAACGAAGCATCAGAAACGCATCAACCAAAATGAAGAAAAAATGTCACAAAAACTCATTAACAATTACAAAAAACCATGAACACAACAAAAATTTGCACCAGACTCGAAGAGAAAAAAATCCTCGACTCGGACTGTTGGGATCCTTGCGCTGCCACGGTGGTCCGGTACCGGCGCTGTGACGGTGGTCCGGTACCCGCGCTACTCCGGGCCGGCATTGGAGAGGCGTGGAGCAACGGTGGTTCGGTTCCGGTGCTGCTCCGTGGGCACGATCGAGGGAGAGAGATCCTCGAACTCGGGACCGGTCCTCCACCTCGGAGAGAGAGAGATTCGGTCGGAAACAAGGTCGCCTGAGGCTGCCTACAATTCGGCCCGATCGGGACCTCCAGCCGCCTCCAACCTCGCCAGACAAGCAAACCTTGTTCCTCGCCTGATCCGCCTCCAGGCCCGATCCACCACCGGCGGGATTTGACTTTGAAGAGCTCCGGCGTGGAATAGCAGTTGGAGTCGCTCGCGGCGAGGAGAATAAGTCAGCGAAGGGGACGAGAGAGAGAGAGAAAGGATTCGGTTTTCACGTGGGAGGAGGGAAGAGAGAGAGAGTGAGGAGGAGTGAGAAATTTAAAAAATGTTAAATTAAAATTTTATGAGGTCATCTTTATGGCACTCTGTACTATAGTTTTCAACTTGCGGCAAAAATCAATTCAATGCTTGATTTTGTCGCATATCCCCTAATTATCCCAATAATAAGTACTAGAAAAACCAATATTTATTTTTTAGCCTTTCAAATCTTCTTTTTTTTTTTTTTTTTTGAATGCTTAACTAAGGGGGTGTTTGGTTGGACAACTCAAACCATTTAACTCAAACTTTTTTTTGTTTTTTTCCCAAAAAGTTTTTATCTTTTTCCCAAAATTTTTTGTCTTTTTTGAAAATTCAAAAAAATTTACTATTTAAACTTAAAAATCTCAATTCAAACTACTTCACCAAACTCCCCCTAAGTAATTAGTTGCAATTTCTGAAAAGTTGTTTCCAAAATCCTTTTTAGTCATTCTGAATTTTATTTTTCATCTTTTGTTTTGCCAAAATAATAAGAGTACTTTTTAAATGTTGTTAGGGTTATAAGTGTAATAACCGAATTTTTCGGGCTCGTGATTTCTTTATATACATATAAAGAAATTTAAGTCCGTACTAAGTATTATTGTGATATTTCATGAAAATTATGGATATAATAGGAAACTCATGATCTGATTACCGGAATATGTTCGCGTTTTTATAGTTTAAGTCCATACTAAGTATTCATGTCATGGAAATTAAGACTCAATGAAAGTTTAAGTTTAAGTATGAGGTCTTATGATGAAAAAGGCAGATCATGATTTATGGTTTTATTATGGCCAATGTGTGACTAGAAAAAAAAATTCATGACATGATTAAGACGATACTGCAGTATAATAAGCAGTATTGAAATTATACTTTGACCGACCGACACTGTAGATGCAGAATTAAGAATAAGGATTAAGAATGCTCTAGAATGATCAGGAATAACATTTGGAGTAATGAGGACTAGCTAGCTTCAAGTCGTAAGAAAAACCTACACGCGATTCAGTTAAGTGCAGATAAATTCTGAACTGTAGTTCAGTATTACTATACTGTTGATAGTTAAAATAATATTTATACTATCTGGATTATTAAGGAAATGAACTGCATATTAGGAGGGAGTGCCAAACATGGCCCAACTTGGAGGCCAACTCATATAGATAATTATGCAAATTTTGGGATTTATGGATTTTATGGAAAGAAATAGAAAAGATAAGTATGAAAAGATTTTTTTGGTCTAAGCTCTCCAAATATGTAATTCAACTTTGAGGACTTGGAAGGCAAAAATTTTGTCTTTAAGGCCAAATATGTATTTCAAGAAAGGTGAAGGAAAAAAAAATAATTGTGAAAAATTTTAGAATTTCCACCTATAAATAGAGGTGGGTGGTGAAGAGTTGGATTATTTAGTTAGTCTTTCAACTTTTAGTTCTCTTCTCATCTTTTCCTCTCTAGCCCTTAGAGAGAGAGAGAGAGAGAGAAAGCCGGTTGTCATGGTGGAGAGGTAGAGCAATAATTTTTACTCATTCAAGGACTAGAATTAACTCTTTCAAAGCTCTAGCGGTGTATTCTTGATCCCCTAACTAAAACTTTAATTAGTTTTGTTTTGAGTAATTTATGTGTATTTCTAGTTATGGGTTGTAAGAGCATAAGCTCATGTTCTTTTATTTTCTTATATTATGGTCTTTAATGGTTGGTTTATGCTTGAGGTATACTTGATTTTTATGCTTAGGTTAACATGGTTTGCTAGATCTAAGCAAGGGTTTGATTTTGTGTTGTATGATGAGTTTTAAGGTTATGTATGCTCACCATATGCTTGTGATTATGCTCTCACATGTTTAAATATGGATATTTTCTGTATGATGGTTATGTGAATGATTATATGTATGTTGGTTAAAAAATCAACCTAAAGACATAAGTTGGTAAAAATTGCAAGTTATCAATGTTGTGTTTTTCAAGTGCATAAAATAACTGATGGTTGAATTTTAAAAATGAACCCTACACGCTTCATGTTGATGTAGGCTCACGGTTTCGACCGTTTGAGGTAGTGTGCGCGGATTTTAAGATAGAATCAACAAAATATAAACTGTCGGTTTTTGAAAACAATTTGGACGGTTTTATGGAAACTACATTTTGAGCCCCTTAGAGACCGAATTTGGAAAAAGTTATAACTGCAAAGTTGTAGAAAATAGAAAATCCTAGGGGACTACCTATACAATTTTTGAAAAAAAGGGCTCCAAAGGCCTCTGTTTTTATGAGTTTTCAAAACTGGCCAGTCTAGGTACTGTACACGGCTAGAATTCTTCAAGAAGAAAAACGAGCAAGTTAAAGATGTGATAGTCATTTTATATCTCGATTTTGGATGAGTGTCTACAATACCATGTGGTCAAAGTTGAAGTTCAGTACAGCTTTTCGCCCCTAAATTGATGGACAATCGGAAAGAACCACCCAAACGTTGGAGGATATGCTGAGATCATGTGTTTTGGATTTCAAAGGAAGCTGGAATAAGAAGTTACATTGGATTGAATTCTCATACAACAACAGTCTCCATGCTTTAATTGGGATGGCTCCTTATGAAGCTCTTTATCAGAGAAGGTGCAGATCTCCAATTCAATTGTACAATACAAGAGATAAAGAACTTGTGTCTACGGAGTTTATCCGAAGAACCACTAAGGCCGTAAAACTCATCCGTCAACGGATGGAAACTGCATTCAGTGGTCAATAGAGTTATACCGACAAACGTCGAAGGCCTCTAAAATTCCAAGTTGGGGACTAAGTATTCCTCAATATTGCTCCAATGAAAGTTAACATAAGAAAGCATAATTGGTTCATGCATTCTTTTATTAGAATGATTTTGTAGGAAGAAAGTTGTAATTGCTGGGTGAAAGCTCATAACTTATGCTTATGCTGTAGGTAAATGGTAAGGTGCCTGCAATTTAATATGGTGGGCCATGGAGACGATACGGCAAGTGAAGGGCGGTGTGGAATACCACTATGCAGACTATTCCACAAACTCTTTTGAACTATAAACATATGCATATATGTTTAAATAATTTTTACCATGCTATACTTCAGATAAAAGTAAGGATTAGGTGAGATTTTATGATTTGTTAAACAAGTAATGTGTAAACATGGAAAACTTTACCCAAGTGAATATGGATTAATTTATTTATGTTGTGTTTTTTTAAAAAAAATTTATTCTAAAATTTCAGTAAATTTAAGTATTTCAAACGAAGATTTAATTTAAGTCAGTATGCTAACGGCCTACGTAATCGGGTCGTTACAATAATAATACATTATAAATGATTTTTTGGTTTATTCTAATCAAGAAGGCATAAAACATATATAAAATTAGGTATGGTAACCGAGATGGTGAATACTGGGAGTGGCAATATGGGTCGCGACACGACTCGAAAACGATACGAATTTCATGGGTTCGGGTTGGGAAAAATAGGGGGCGGGTCGTGTTCGGGTTGGGAAAAATTGACACGAAAAAAAAAAAAAAAAAAAAAAAGGTCGTGTTCGGGTTGGACCCGTTTTTTTCGTGTCGATTTCGGGTCAAGTTCGGGTCAATTTCGTGTCAATTTCGTGTTGCGGGTCAATTTCGAGTCAATCTCGTATCGCGGATCAATCTCGGTTCGTGTCGTGTCAACCCATGACGGGTTCGTGTCGTGTTCGTGTCACAGTTTCGTTTCGTGTTCGTGTCACGGGTTGTGTTCGGGTCGAGGAAGAAAAAAATCGACACGGCTCTAACACGACACGAACCCGACACGTGACACGAATTGCCACCCCTAGTGAATACCACTGATAAGACACTTTGATGATTTTTTGGTTTACTCTAAGCTATTAGTTACAATTTCTAAAAAGTTGTTTCTGAAACTCATTTAACTCATTCTAAGTTGTTTTGTTTTAACATCTTTTGTTTTCCAAAAATAATAAGAATACATTGTAAATGATTTTGTTTAGTTTATTTTAATTGAGGAGGGTACAAAGCATATAAAATTAAGTATGGTTACCCAGATAGTAGATATTACTGACGAGACACTTTGATGGTACTAAGTACTAACTAAATCAATACTCATTTTTTAGCCTATCATATCTTCTTTTAATTTTTTCTAAATGTGCCACTACTACAAAATATGGATTACACGACGGAGATTCAACGACCGTTTTTAAAAAATGGTCGTGTAAGATATGGCAAAAATGTGACAGGGATTGCCTTTTTGAAAAGTGGCTCTGGAAACTCAAGATTCCACGACCGTTTTTGAAAATAGTCGTGGAATATCGAGTTTCCACTACTTTTTAAAAAAAACGGTGGTAGAATATCTTGGATGAAAATTTTAAACTTCAAATAAAAATCTCTCTCTAAACCCACCCATGAACTCAAAACCCACTCTCTGTCTCTCTAACCCAACACAAACCCAAGACCCTGTCACCGCATTGCCCTCACCGTCGCAGTTGGCGTCGTTGTTACCCCCACCCTACCATCGCCATTTCTGTCACCCCTGCCCTATCATCACTGAATCTCCCTCACTCTCTCTCTTTCCTTTGAAGCTGCCCTCCCTCTCTCTTTCTTTCTCTTTTGCCCCGCTAATGCCATTTGCTCTCTCTCTCTCTCTCTCTCTCCACCATTTAAAGCCGCTGCCCTGCTGTCGCTTGGACATCTCTTTGTCGTGACTGTGGGACTCTAGGTTTGAATTTATTTATTTATTTATTTATATATTTATTTTTTGGGAAAAAGCTGTGTCATTTGTATTTTTTTTTTTTGGACATCCCTTTGTCGTGGCCGTGGGACTCTAGTTACAATTTCTGAACTTTGTTTTTAAAACTCCTTTTACTCTTACTAAATTGTTTTTGGTTTTTTCTTTTTTAAACATCTTTTGTTTTTAGGAGAAACAATGATATGGTTTTTTTCAAAAAAATAAAAATTTAAAACAATGATATGGTTTCAAGAAACCGTCGTGTAATCTTAGGATTACACAACGGTTTATATAAACCGTCGTGTAATTAGGTTTTAGATGACAGTTTTTGTAAAACCGTCATGTAATCTCCATCGTCTAAGCCAACTTTTGTAGTAGTGATTTGTCTCACCATGATTCTTCAGACGGTTTCTAAAATTTTGCATAGTAGATTTTATGATGGGTTTGCAATTCTAAATCTAAAAGAAAGGTGGGTCTCTTGGCTTCCTTTACTTGTTGGTTTTGCCCCTTGAAACGAGGAATTTTTAGAAATACAGGTTCATTTTTTGTTTTTGTTTAGGATGTGAATTGAAATAACTAAAAGTTCATATGAGTTTGTTGTATGTTCTAACCAATAATAAGATTTGCTGATACGCCGACTAAGCTCTTTTTGTCTTGTTTTCTTTTCTAGATGAGCAGAAATCGCTTCGTACATACTTTATCAAGCCGAGTTAAGGCAGCCTCTAGGTGAGAGTTTTTGGAAAGACGACACTATAAAGAGACTGATAGATGAACATCTATACCTTATTTGAAGAGCAAATGATATCCGGACATGAAAAGAAGAGAGGTTGTTGCCTCGTTGGCAGCTTTGACGAGAAGACAGAGTGGTGGATTGTCTCTTAGCTGCTTGTTTTCCTTTTCATTTCCTTCATGATTTCAATCTGTTGGTTGTTGTGTTGTGTGGATGATTTGCTGTTGGTTCCAATGACATGTTGAACAAAATTAACATGAGAGATGCCAATGCCAATGTAATAATTTTTCATTTCCTTCAAATATATTGTGAGGAATAAAAAGTAAAGTGTAATATTCATAGCCATTGGTCCTCCTCCTAAAGTACCTTGTGGTCGATCTCTTGTGGGATTATATATGTGTTCTTGTTTGCGTGAATACAATATATATATATATATATATAATATATATATATATATAGTAGCCACTATGGAGAGTCCCACATCGGCGGTGATTAAGGATCTTTAGTGGCTTATAAGTGACACAAGTTCTCTCATAGTTAACAATTATGTGGAAGATATAACTTTCTAGGGTCCGCTTTTGAGTTAATTAAGATTCCTACTCCTAAAGGTGTTTGTGATAGATCTGTCTCGTGAAATTATGTGTGTTCTTGATAGCTTTTAGTAATCTTTACCATATTAGTAATATTTATTTGTTGGCGTTGTTTCATCGCAATAAATTTATTTATTTATTATTATTAGTTATTGAAAACTGGTATTATATAATTACGAAAAAAATATATAGAAAATAAAAAACGTTTAATTACTAAAATTTATTATTCTTTTTGTTGAAAACAAAATCCAGGACATCTATAAAATGTTAGTGATAAAGTCTAATAATGGCAAGCTTTAGAAGTCGTTAATAAGTATTTGATAACTCTAGAAATTAGAGTTATCTTAGGCACTTTTAGACTTGGATGTAGTTGGTTTAGAGAGTATTTATGTTATTTTTAGCATATTTTCCTTTGTTTTATGTTTTTGTGAACTTTTTATCTTGGGTTTAGTGTTTAGTTCAAATCATGATAAATGTGAAGAAAAATAGGATCAAATGAGGGCTGATGTGTGTTTTAATTCTTGTGTGAATTGTAGAAGAATCTGAGCCGAAAATACTGCAACAATGCTGCATCAATTCTTGCAGCAAATTGTACCAGCTGGCATTTTTCTGAAAGAGCTAAAAGTATATTACAGCTCATATTTGTGGGGACCATTTTTCTACCTCAGCTGGGAGGTCACATGAGCCTTGATTTTTGCCCTAAAGGGTTAGTACATTTGGAGAAGCAGTCGCATTGGAGAGGGAGAGCTGGGGAAAAAGAAGAAAATTGGGAGAGTACAGAGAAGAAAAGAGGAAGAGTACAGGAAGAGTGAGAGCTGCAGATTTGCTTCCATTTTCACGCCTATTTTGGAGAGTGAGCTCAGGAGAAGAAGAAAAGGACGAGAAGGACACTTCTAGCCACTTGGAGTTTTTCCCTTGCTTACTCTTTCCTTGATTTATTTCTTGATTTTCATTCTCTATTGAACAATGGATTATGTACTTAAGCTTGTTTTTGTAATCCTAAACATGAGCTAAATTTCTTTAGCTCAGATTGTTGATGAACCCGAAATTGGGAGGATGATTTGATTGTTTATTGGAATGTTGAGGAATTTCTTTCCTGTTCATTCAAGTGCTTTGATTGTTTAATTTCTATTGTTGATTGGCTATCAATTTATAGGAAACTAGGTTCTGATTAACTCTCGAAAGATTAATTTGAGCTGGATCTACTTTGGATGATGCAAGTTCAATATGCTTTTTGTAGTTTATATTAATTTGTGAATGGTATAGGAATATGATATTTTCCTTGTATAACCCATTGAAATTGGTGCATGAATTTGTGTTCTGAGAACTAGATTCACATAGGAATATGTTGAAAAAGGTTTAAAGAATTTTTAGTCATGATTAATTCGGAAGAATTTTATGATCAAATTGAATTTCAGTTAACAGGACAGTTTTTGCTGCAGCATTTCGACAGCATTCGGATCAGACTTGCAATTGAGGGGAAATTGGCAATCCTAGCTTAATTCTCATTTTTGATTTACAAACTCTTGATTGAATCTTGTTCTTCGTGTCCATTTTCGTGCATTTTCATTATACTCATTTTATTTCATCAGATTATTGCCCTTTTAATTAGTTTAATTTTTAATCCAAATTGATTTGTGCTTGATTTCTTTTGCAATTCATTTTAGTGCTTCAATCCCTGTGGAGACGATACTCAACTCACATTCTATATTACTTGTGCGATTACGTGCACTTGCGTAGGTTTATATATACTAAATAATCGCAAACAAGTTTTTGGCGTCGTTGCCGGGGATTGAAATCGTTAAAAATATTTGTAAAAGTTATTTTGTTTTAGTTCTTGTTTTTGCATTTTCTTATTGGTTGAGTTTTTGTATTTTCAGGAGTTTGCTTTCTTTGCATGACTAATCAGCGAAACCAAGAGTTGCTGCCCTTGGATCCAGAAATTGAAAGAACATTTCTAGCAAGGAGAAAGGAGCAACAAGGTCTAGCAGGTGTGGGAGAAATAGCAGAAAGGGTTGCTGTAAATATGGCTAGTGATGGGCAGCAAGTGAATGTCAACAATCTATTGTCTCAACCGGTTTTGGCGGATGATAGAGATAGGGCTATTCGAGAGTATGTTGTACCCATTCTACATGGGCTCACCCAGGCATTATTAGGCCAGAAATGCAAGCGCCATAGTTTGAACTCAAGTCGGTTTTGTTCCAAATTATGCGAACTGTGGGCCAATTCAGTGGAATGGCAACTGAGGATCCCCACATGCACCTTCGGCTATTCATGGAAGTGTGTGATTCTTTCAAGCTACCAGGGGGGTCCGAGGAAGCATTGAGGCTAAAGCTATTCCCTTATTCCTTGAGTGATAGAGCTAGAGCATGGCTTAATTCGCTACCACCGGATTCAATAGCAATATGGAATGACTTGGCAGAAAAGTTCCTCATGAAGTACTTTCCTCCAACCAAGAATGCCAAGCTTAGAAACGACATCACTTCATTCCAATAATCGGAGGGCGAATCTTTGTATGAAGCATGGGAGAGATTCAAAGAACTGTTGCGAAAATTCCCTCATCATGGGATTCACCACTGGATTCAGATGGAAACATTTTATAAAAGGCTCAATGGGCAAACACGTACGACAGTTGACGCAGCTTCCAATGGTGCTTTTTTGGCCAAATCGTACAACGAAGCATATGAGATTTTGGAGAGGATGGCAACCAATAATTATCAGTGGCCCACCGAGAGACTCAATGCTCGAAAGGCTGCAGTACTTCATGAAGTAGATGCTATTACTGCACTTTCTGCCCAAGTGTCGAGTTTGACGAATATGATCAAGACTATGAACATGTCGGCGGGTGTTAATTCGGTGCAATCTGTTGGCTCACTTGTGTTTATTGTGGAGAGGGACACTTGTATGAGGATTGCCCTTCTAATCCAGCCTCTGCTTGTTATGTGGGTAATTTCAACAGGAACAACCCTTATTCGGTGCCTTACAATCAAGGGTTGAGACAACACCTCTAAATTTCATGGAGTAACCAAGGGGCCAGTGCTAGTGGAGAAAATGTTTATCATCGACCTTCTCACCCACCGGGCTTTCCATATCAACAACCAAGAACTCAAGCTATGGAATCATCTAGCTCATTGGAGAATTTGATCAAGGAGTATATAGCAAAGAATGATGCTAGAGTTTAGAGTCATGATGCAACATTAAGGAGCTTGGAGAATCAGATTGGGCAGATTGCAAATGCCTTGAATGTTAGGCCACATGGCTCTCTTCCAAGTAATACTGAAGATCCAAGGAGGAAAGGGAAAGAACACTGCAAGGCAATTTTATTAAGGAATGGAAAGGAGCTGGAGCCAAGGGCAAAGCCAAAAGCTGTACGAACGAGCCCACTTCAATCCAAGTACAAGATGAGCAACTTCAACAAGAAGAGAAACAGGGTACAAATCAGCAACTGGAATTTGACTCAAAAAATGCTACAGCATTTCCGCAGCATTCTGGTACAGTAGGAATTGCAGAACCCAACAACAACAAATTGCTTCTACCATTTCCTCAGCGGTTTCAGAAGCAACAAAAGGATGATCAGTTTCATAAATTTCTGGATGTCTTGAAGAAACTTCACATCAATATACCTCTTGTTGAAGCCCTGGAGAAGATGCCGAACTACGCCAAATTCATGAAATATTTGGTCACTAAAAAGCGTAGATTTGGAGAATTTGAAACTGTAGCTTTGACAGAGGAATGCAGCACCATATTGGAAAATAAACTCCCTCCCAAACTGAAGGATCCGGGAAGTTTTACAATACCGTGCTCAATTGGAAACCTATACTTTGGTAAGGCTTTATGCGATTTGGGAGCGAGTATCAATTTGATGCCAGTGTCCATCTTCAAGAAGTTAGGAATTGGTGAAGCACGGCCTATCACAGTATCATTGCAGCTTGCCGATAGGTCCATCACACATCCTGAAGGGAAGATTGAAGATGTTCTAGTAAAGGAGGACAGGTTTATTTTTCCTACAGATTTTATCATTCTTGATTATGAGGTAGACAAAGAAGTGCCAATCATCTTGGGAAGGTCATTTCTTGCAACAGGCCGCACCTTGATTGATGTGCAAAAAGGGGAATTAACTATGAGGGTGCAAGATGAGCAGGTGACATTTAATGTGCTCAAGGCTATAAAGTTTCCAGTTGAGGTGGAGGAGTGTTTGGCTATATCTGCTTTAGATTCCTTAGTGGTCGAAGAGTTTGAGGCAAGTAACCAGCAAGATTTGATACGTTCGTCATTGGCTTTGGATTCGGCGGATGATGAAGATGAATTTGTGGAACAACTTGTTTGGTTAGATGGTAATGCTATTGCGCCAAGATATGTGCGGAAATTTGAATCATTGAATCTGTCAAACCATGAGCACAAGCCATCCAAGTCCTCAAGGGAAGAGCCACCGGTGCTAGAATTGAAACCTCTAGCATCTCATCTGAGGGATGCTTATTTGGGAGAATCCTCCACTCTTCCTGTGATCATTGCTGCCGACTTAACTAAAAATCAAGAGGAGAGTTTGCTTCATATTTTGAGAAAATTCCGAGGTGCCATCGGGTGGACAATAGCAGATATAAAGGGTATAAGTCCCTCATTTTGTATGCATAAGATTCTTTTGGAGGATGACAATAAAGGTTCTATAGAAGGTCAGCGACGAATGAATCCGATCATGAAGGAGGTAGTCAAGAAGGAGATAATTAAATGGTTGGATGCAGGGATAATTTACCCAATCTCCGATAGCTCGTGGGTCAGTCCGGTTCAGTGTGTTCCCAAGAAAGGGGGGATTACCGTTGTGGAGAATGAAAATAATGAATTGATTCCAACAAGAACAGTAGCGGGTTGGCGGATTTGTATGGACTATAAGAAGTTTAACAAAGCCACATGGAAGGATCACTTCCCGCTTCCATTCATTGATCAGATGTTAGATAGATTTGCAGGAAAAGAATTATATTGCTTCTTGGACGGATATTCAGGTTATAATCAGATTGCCATAGCCCCGGAGGACCAACATAAGACAACCTTCACTTGTCCATTCGGTACATTTGCCTTCAGAAGGATGCCATTTGGCTTGTGCAACGCACCTGCAACTTTTTAGTGGTATATGATGGCAATTTTCACTGATATGGTAGAGCAATATGTGGACGTATTCATGGACGATTTTTCGGTTTTTGGAGAAAACTTTGAAGATTGCCTCACCAATTTGGCAAGGATCTTGAAGCGATGTGAAGAGACCAATTTGGTTTTCAATTGGGAAAAGTGTCACTTTATGGGTAAGGAGGGCATAGTATCGAGACACCGAGTTTCAAGAAATGGCCTTGAGGTTGACAAAACAAAGATTGCTATAATTGAGAAGCTGCCACCACCATCAAATGTGAAAGGGCTTCGGAGTTTTCTTGGGCACACGGGCTTCTACCGAAGATTTATCCGAGATTTTTCCAAGATCTCCAAACCTCTTTGCAACTTATTGGAGAAGGACAACGAATTCATCTTTGACGAGGCTTGTTTGTTAGCATTCTCAGATTTGAAGAAGACGCTCATTTCAGCACCAATCATAGTAGCCCCAGATTGGTCTTTACCATTTGAAGTGATGTGTGAAGCGAGTGATTGGGCTGTGGGAGCTGTTTTGGGATAGCGCAAAGACAGGATATTCCACTCAATTTACTATGCCAGTAAGACTCTATTAGGGGCCCAACTGAATTACACGGTGACAGAGAAAGAGTTGTTGGCTGTTGTCTTCGCCTTTGACAAATTTCGAGCTTATTTGATAGGAGCAAAGGTCACTGTTTTCACAGACCATTCGTCCATCAAATACTTGGTAGAGAAAAAGGATGCAAAGCCAAGGCTGATTAGATGGGTGCTTCTGCTTCAAGAATTTGACCTGGAGATCAAAGATAGGAAAGGAACAGAGAACCAAGTGGCTGATCATTTGTCTCGATTGGAGAAGGTTGAGAAGGGTACGGATTCAGAGGTTATTAATGAGGTGTTTCCGGATGAACAACTCTTGGTTGTCACTAGAGCTAATACTAAGTTGCCTTGGCATGCTGATTTGGTAAGTTACTTAGTGAGTGAGCTGTTACCTCCTGATTGGAATGGTCAACAAAAGAAGAAGTTTTTGCATGAGGTGAAATTTTACTTCTGGGATGAGCCTTACTTATTCAGAAAATGTGTTAATCAGATTTTGCGACGGTGTATCCCGGAGGAGGAAATCGAACAGGTGTTGCAATACTGCCATGATTCCCCGTATAGAGGGCATTTTCAAAGTGACAAGACCGCAGCAAAAGTCTTGCAATCTGGCTTTTATTCGCCGAGCTTGTTTCGAGATGCCTGGAATTTTGTGCTATGGTGCGATAGATGTCAACAGGTTGGTAGTATCTCAAGACGACATGAAATGTCACTAACCAACATTCTTTAGGTAGAGTTGTTCGATGTGTGGGGAATCGACTTTACGGGTCCTTTTATTCCTTCTTTTGGCAATTTTATACATACTAGTGGCAGTTGATTATGTTTCCAAGTGGGTAGAAGCTGTTGCCCTACCAACCAATAACTCAAAGGTGGTGGTCCAATTCATGAAGAAGCAAATTTTCACAAGGTTTGTGATACGAACAAGGCCAACTTGTGACGAAACCCGTAATCTAAGAAGTCTCCAAGATCGTCTCTATGCACAAGTTCGATTGGGATGGAAATCGCGACCTGTTGCTTGAATCGTGACACGAACCTTGGTATAGAAAACCGTGACCCAATGCCAACCCGCAAACAAGAACCTTGGTATTGTCGTAGACGCCATAAACGGTGGTGGAGAACCGTTTGATAAGTCGATTGATAAGATCGTCTCTATGCACAAGTTCGATTGGGATGGAAATCGCGACATGTTGCTTGAATCGTGACACGAACCTTGGTATAGAAAACCGTGACCCAATGCCAACCCGCAAACAAGAACCTTGGTATTGTCGTAGATGCCACAAACGGTGGTGGAGAACCATTTGATAAGTCGAATTTGAACACCACAAGACGAAGTCTTGATAAGTTCGATTAGTTCAACAAGAACTGAGAGATAAATCACAAGAGTGAATAGAATGCTAAAAGTTTTTATTGATCTGAAAATAAGGCATATTTATAGGCTAAGAATTACAATAATATTCCTAGAATATGCTAAGCTAAAGAAAAGGAAACTAACCTAATAATTTTAGCCTAAAAATAAAAAAGGAAACTAACTTAATTGTTTGGCTTTATTTTCCAACCATTTACACCCATTATTAAGAAAAGGAAACTAACTCATTCTTGCCCAATTAAGCCAAAAACGTGGACAACTAAATAGGGAATCAACTTGTGTTTGGCAAGACCTGCCATTTGCCTTTGGAGTTGGAGCACAAGGCGTATTGGGCACTTCAACAGTTGAATATGGACATGAGTGCTGATGGAGAAAAGAGATTGATGCAGCTTAATGAGCTTGATGAATTTCGATTGCAAGCTTATGAGAACGCCAAGCTCTACAAGGAAAAAGTCAAGCGTTGGCATGACAGGAGAATCATCAACAGAACATTTGAACCAGGGCAGCAAGTTCTATTGTTCAATTCAAGATTAAAGCATTTTCCAGGGAAATTGAAGTCTCGGTGGTCTGGCCCGTTCACAATTTCTTCTGTTTTTCCTCATGGAGCGGTAGAATTGCAAGAAGATCCAACAAGAATGAAATTTTTGGTGAATGGTCAGCGAATTAAGCACTATTGGAGAAGTCCTATAGAGCGTTCCAAGTCTTCCATTATTCTTAAAGATGCTTAAAATGGGGAAGTAGTCAGGCTGATGACTTAAAAACAAGCGTTCTTGGGAGGCAACCCAAAAATTTTCTTGTTTTGTTATTTTGGTTTATTTTAATTTATTTGAGTTGTTGATTTAGTAGTTGTTATGAAATTTGAATTGATTCGAAGATATTTTTCTATGCAGAAAGCGGCCTAGAAATCAGCCTTCCAGAGCAATCTGTGATAAAATGCTGCATGAATGCTGCAACATTTCTGAAAAAAGAGAGAGAGCAATCTGTGCTAAACTGCAGCATTTCTGAAAAAAGAGAGGGAGCAATCTGTGCTAAAATGCTGCAGGAATGCTACAACATTTCTAAAAAAAAAGGGAGAGCAATCTGTCTTAAAATGCTACAGGAATGCTGCAGCATTTCGAAAAAAGAAAAGGAGACCAATCAATCTTAAAATGCTGCAGCAATAAAGAAAAGGAGACCAATCTATCTTAAAACGCTGCATGATTGCTACAGCATTTCGGAAAAAATAAAAAAAATGACAACCCTTTTCTCTGTCATTGTGTAAATCTAGGATATAAAAGTAAATAATTATTTGACCCACACTAGCCCTGTCGTTTCTTCAACCTGAAACCCACCCCTTTGAAACTGCCATCAAATAAGCAGGTTTCTCCACAGATTTCGCACTTAATTAGGGGTAAGTTCCATTCATCCAAAAAAAAAAAAAAGGAAAGAGAGAGAGAGAGAGAGAGTAAAATCATCATTTTTTTCATTGACGGAAACAAAGATAACATTAACATTCTATTCTCTCCTTTTTCTTGGCAGACTACAGAAGCATTTTGCATCTTATTGCTCCTTTCTCATACTGAAATACTCAAGTAATCTTATTTTCTCTTCTGGAATGAAATATCAGGCAAATTCCTTCCATTCGTTCGTAGTCCAGTCACCAATAGGATTGAATACATGTAAAATATTACACCTTTGATCAGCATTTCAGAAGCGAATACACACAAATATCAAGTAAATTAAAAAAAAAGGCTTAAAAAAATAAATAAAAGAGAGCGAGAGAGAGAGAAGTCCCCAACTTAGAACCGGTGAAATGACTACGTTCTCACCGGCTGTTAGGCTCGGCAAGCCTCGGCGGCCTACAACCCATCTGCTCAAGAAACTTTGTGAGGCGCATGTGCTTTGCAGCCCATTGTTCGGCCAACTTCTGCTCCTTAGCCTCTGCGTCCCTCCTCAATCCCGCCAATTGCTCCCTATACTCCGCTTCAATCCTCTCCAAAGCAGCCTTCTGCTCTTCCTTCAGCACCTTCACCTTCGCCTCAATCTCTTCCATCTTCTCCCTCCTTCGACATGCCTTCTCTGACTCAAGCTGCAGCTCCACCCTTCTCAACCGCCAGGCCGCTTCCTTCTTATGTGCCGCCCATGCACGGTGCCCTTCATCCAGCTCTCTACAACACTCAGCCAGCTCAGACATCACCAGGCTCTCTCCACATGCCGGGATTGACGTGTGAGATGGCAAATTGTTGATAACAAGAGGAGTGCTAGTATTATCTGGTGGTGGCGGCCCTCTCTCAGGTTGCAGCCAGGGAATTGGAGGAGAGGCTGCAATGGTCGAGGAGGCAAGGCTCAATGTTACTGAAGGGGACGTTGGCCTAACTGCAGGGGAGCCATTGGAATTGGATAGCCATGGAGGAAGCAGAGTTGGTGCCGGCGATGAAGTTGGGTCGGTATGAAGAAACCCTCCATTAGAAGTAGCCATGAGACGATGATGATGATGAGAAGCCGTTGGGGCAGCGGCAAGGCAATGATCCTTAACTAGCTTCTCAGCAAAAGTCTCAAGAATTCTGTCGTACTTTCCCTCCTCAATTGGATCAAGTACCGTCTTATTGTTCTCCTTCTGCTCTCTCTGTTGCTTCTCTTTGAACACTTCCCACCACTTCCCTAGTCTCTTTGCGGTTCTCCCGGGGACTTCAGCGGCGATTTTCTTCCATTTGTTGCCATGTTTGGCTTGAAGGCAGATCACAAGGCGCTGCTCCTCCTCAGTGAGAGACCCTTTCTTGATGCCGGGTTTGAGATAGTTCTTCCACCTCTCTAAGCAAGACTTGGCGTCGCGGTTCAGCGACGTGTTCATGCGCTGTGACACGAGGTTCCACTCCCTCGGCCCATACTGTTTAACGTATGCGCGCAGCAATGCGTCCTCTTCAGCCCTCCAACGCTGTCTCTCCTTCATTTCCAGCTACTGCAAACATCACCGTCCATTGCCGCAAGCTGAAACTCTTCATAATGCTATCTGATGGGGAAAAAATTTTACATATTACAGTAGGTCAGTCTTATGCTCCGTTTGCTAAGAAGGAAAGACAAGAAGAGCAACAGAAAACATACAAGTAAATAACTCTTCTAACTATTAATTGGTAATACTTGTTCCAAAAATGCTGTGATTATTCTGTCCATGCAAGTAACTAATTTTCTATCAAAATATCTTCGTAATTTATAAAGGATTAAAATAGTGGGGGCATTTAAAAAGTGCTTTTTCTATGATTGCACACAGAACCTAATAGTAATTTCATACATGACTCCACCATAAGGTGTAGGTCTTCAATAAATCATTAAAAGACAACTCATGAAAGCACACAAAGGAACCAAAACCTGTATATTAACTTCACAAAACCAAACTGATCAAAATGGCATTGTTATTTTTACAAAGCAGGATCGAACCCGCAACTTCTCCTAAACCACACCCTACGCAATTCGCGGCCCCCTCGGTGGCTAGTGCCACTAGAACGAACGGTCTTAGACAACTCAAAATACGATTTTCTGAAGTTTCAGACTTCCTAAATGTGCATCTAAAGAAAGTGATATAATTTCAAATATATGTTATGAACCCAATTTATGGCTTGGGAATCCAATTGAGTAAAACGAGTCCCGGTCATAGAGTTGGTGGTACAAAACAAGAACTGATTGGAATTAATTACACACAACACCCAGGTACGAACTGAACACACTGACTAAGAATTACAAATAAATCCGATCAGTATTTTTTTATTTTTTATTTTTATATTTTTCTTTTTGGAAAGACAACAGAGTTCTTGTGCTCTAATTTAAGAAACTCATTGGACTAAATTCCAAGACAAAAGACCGTAAATTTTTTACTGTTACTTTCACGAATGAGAGCTACAACCACCTTGCTAGCTAAATAAAAGACAAATCCCATGCACTCTCAAATCTCAGCATTAAACAAGAAATTAAAAATTTGTTTAAAAAAAAAAACCATGTACATATACAGACATCTATACACGCACACGGATAGAAATAGAAGTAAACTTGCTCATGCAAATTTAGAGTTGATCATCGTACAATTACGTGTGGGGCCCAACTCTGCCATGCGGCAGTGCATAGTTGGAGCCAGCTGGGCGGTGCTAGAGCACCGTTTCTCACTCGTACTTCCCACATAACTTTTTTTTTTTTGGACAACATATATAAATATGTAAATCAAAGGAATCTTTTTTTTTTTTGTATTTTTTTAAAATCAAATTGTAAAAATGGAACAGAATGAAAAAACAATTCGGTTCAATAATAGCATAGCGCCTTCGAGTCAATCATGAGTGATGAATTCACAACCACAGCGGCACCTTTTTTTCTTTTTTCCTCTTTGTTTCTTTTAAATTTTGGCTAAAAAAAATTAAAAGAAACAATTTTGGCTAACTACTCATAATTTTAAAAACAAATATTAATTTCTAATAAAACAAGCGAGAAGCAGGATTTGAAATATTCGTAATTTCCTTATAGAAAATATACCACTTTAATCCAAAGCACTTGTTGATAATTCGTATGCGAACTAATAAAATTGAAAGAGGAACCATTGCTAAAACAAACAAAAAATAGCAATCGGTAAGTGGGAAACAAATATTGAACTTTTAGCTTGGTAGAGTGCTTCGTTTGGTTTCTTTCTTTTTTTTTTTTTTTTAAGTTTTTCGCTCTCAGTCCGCAAAATCATGACCCTATAATAATAATAAAACAAAACGACTTTTTTTTTCTGTTAAATGTAGAAAACAAATAAACATCCCTAAAAAAAACAGTAGGAAACAAATAAAATCCCTTATCCCACCTTTTCTCATTAAACAAACAGAACCTCCATGCTTAAAAAAAAAAAAAAAAAAAAAAAACAGACTTCATAAAAAACTTATGTTACTGCATATATCTTGAATTAAACAAGCAAAGAGAGCGCCGGGGGGTGGAGGGTGGTTTAACGAAGCAAGAGAGAAGGAAGAAAAAGGCCTTACGATTTTCTTGATTGTGCTCAACCAATATTCAGAGTCAAGCTTCGTCTCCTACGCATCTCCAGAGAGAGTTTTGATGAAATGAATGAAACAGAGAAAAACAGCCCTTTTTTATTTCTCCAAAAAAAAAAAAAAACACTACAACGGAAAAAATGCTAAGCTAAAGCTACGAAGCTAAAACAGGCTCAGCCGCAGAACCCACACACAGACCATAGAGAGAGAAAACAGAATTTTCGGGATTCAGAGAGACAGGAAACGACTAGACGAGAGAGAAAAGAAAAAAAAAAATAAAGAAAAGGAAAAGTGAAATGCTAAGAAAGGAGAAAAAAAAAATAAGAGCAATGAAATGAAAGATTAGACTAGAGAAAGAGAGAGATGACTGACAGTAAGCGGAAAAGGAGGGCACGCGAATGGAGAGGTAAAGAGACGACAAAAAAAAATAATAAAGGAAAAAAAATTCCAAAAAGAAATTTACGTATTTGAGGAAATTTTGCTATCGTAAGCTTACCGGGTGGGAGATGATACCTCTACTCTGTCTACAGTCGACAGTAAAAATAATATTTATTTTCATCTTTCGCATTTCACAGTTCAAGCACAGTTACTTATATATTTTACATATCAATATATATATATATATATAAATGTGTATGCGTATGTATGTAGGGACTTAGGTCATTGGGAAGCTAGAGAGTTAAAGGACGTTTTTTTCACTATCAAAAAAACAGCAACTGCATCAGCAGCACCAGACTGTTGGAGAGAGGATGTCTATATGGTTATGTATGTGTGTGAGTGTGTTGATGTGTTTAGTGCGTCTTGCGTTAATTCGGAGTCGGGATGGCAGCAAAAAGGCCTACGCTCGATTTCAGCGCTTAAAATGCGCCCCTCTTCCGTCATTTCGCTCTTCTCTCTTAATTTCTCTCTCCTCTTGTTTTCTTTCTCTCTCCCATTATCAAAACTCCATATTACGTGCCTTCTCTGACTCGCAAGGCTGTGATTCTTTCGGATGAGTCAGGACCGTCTAATGACGATGACGAGTTTGACGATTTGGGGTTTAGATTAGTGGGTCCTATACAGCATTATTGGGGTGGGTCGGACCTAGAATACACGATACGGCTTTGTCAATTAGCGAGTCTGGGGGGTAAAATCTCCTGCAAACAAACAAACAAACAAACAAAATAACAAAAATAAAAAAAAACACAAAAAAACAAAAAAATTCACCATCTTCTTGCTGTTCTCGATGGGAAAAAAAGATAAAGGAAATTCTTTTCGGTGGTTTGAAAATTCTGGGTTGCTACTGTAAATTTTCTTATTATTGATTGGGAAATTCAAGTATGGAACTTTTTTTTTTCTTTTCCGAATGGTAATTTTTAATTTAAGGATTTGGTAGGAGAATGAAATGTGTATACGAACCAAATAATATGAAAAGAAAATAAAAATCAATTAGATTAATCTAGACACGTTTGTCATCATTTTTTAGCCATGAGGTTTTTTTTTTTTTTTTTTTTTGTCTACACTTTAGAGAAAATTTTTCTTTGATTTAATTATATTTCCTTTGATTTAGAAAAGAACTTCATTTTTTTTTTTGTCAATATAAATTTAACTTCATTTGATTGTTAGCCAAAAATATTTACCAAAAAAAAAAAAGACTGTTAGCCAAAAACATTTAGAGAAAAAATTTCAATTAAAAAAAAAAGAACTTCGCTTGATTTTTTATGAGAGGATTGATTGTTTTTTGAAAAATACATATATTTCATATAAATAAAACAGATTGACGGGTCTTTTAATTTTTCTTTAATATATATATATATATATTTGGGGGTTTTTTATAATGAAAAAGAAGATACAGGGGAAAGGCGATGATCAATCATAGGACACACAAAACGAAATCCAACCGTCCATTGGAGTATATAATGAAAAAAAATTTTAAAAACAATTTTAATAAAAGCTGGGCTCCTCTCCTGTGCGGATGATTTCACAGCACAGCGTGGACCTCCTAAGAAAGCCCAAAAGAGAAACACATTCTGAATTGATTCCGTGAGGCCCAATGGTAGTTAATCGTGTGTGGGAATGCTAGCGTAGGGTGCAGATTTGGGAGCATCAGAGGGAGGGTGTAGGGGAAGCTAGCGTAGGGTAGAGAGCAGCGACGAGAGGAAAGAGAGGGATCATGATTAGAAAGCGGGATTCCCAAGGTTGGTGGGGTATGGGAAAAGAGTGGGACCCACAAGGAGGGAGGGGGAAGAGGGGACTGTACTCCGCGTTTCGCGGCACTAGGAGACGACTGTGATGGAGACGCGACCTTCTCTGTTCTGCTCCTCTGCAATGTCAGTGATACGTTACGTCGTTTTTTCTTTTATTTTTTAATTTTCGTTCCTTTTTTTTTTTTTTAGAATTTCTTTGTTTTTTCTTTTTCTTTTTTCTTTTTCATACTCTCTTGTCCTCCTCCCCCTTGTTTTTAGCACTGTAAAAGCCTGAACTTTTTTGTAATTTGATAATTTTGTTCAAAATTTTTTATTTAGAGTTCGTTTGATAAATGAGTTTGAATTGAGTTTTTGAAATTTAAATAATAAATTTTATTAACTTTTTAAAAAAGATAAAAAAAATTTTAGAAAAAAGACAAAACTTTAAAAAAAATAAATAAAACTTGAATTTGAAAAACCAAGTTCAAACTTGATTTTTAAACGAACTCTTACTTTTTGTTTCAACTGATTTGTAATTTCTTTTAGGAAAAATATCAAAAAATCCTCCATAAATTATGTCACTAATATAAATAAGGTCTATGAACTATGAAATATCCATGTTTTATTATATGATCTTTGACATTTATGTCAAGTTACCTTCTTAATTATATTCCTTTTGTTTTTCCATTTACTTTTGTGTCAAAATATCCATGATTTTTATTTTTGTGTCAAAATACTTAATGATTTTTAATATTTTGATCAAATTATCTTATTTATCTTATTTTATTTATCAACATTATATAATTACGAAAAAATTATTAATTTTTTTACAATAGGCCAAATTTTTTTTATTTTTTTAATAAAATAATATGTATATTTTTTAACACACAATTGTTTTATTTTACTTATTTTAATTTAAATTTACATTAATTTTAATCCTACATTTGGACGTCATATCCAATTTTGGAAATTGGAAAAGTTTTGCAAAAAAATTTTTTTTTTTCTCAACTCTTTTCATCATTCTCTTATTTTAAAAAAGAAAAACCATCTCATTTTTAAACTTACTTGTATAGTATCCTTTTTGAAAAACGAAAATGAATATTTTTAAAATCTTCTCATAATGGACTATTCCCAACACCATTTTTTCTCAATCCAAACAACTTTTTGTTTTCAAAAAAATTTTTTTTACACATTCAAACACTATATTCTCAAAATGAAAATATTTTCTTATTTAAAATTATAAAAATTTTTCTTTTCGAAAATGAACATGCGATCCAAACTGTGTCTAAATTTCTTTAACAAAAATAACTAAACAGCTTATGTTTATTATTTTATTGTGCTAATATTAAAATTTTTAGTTTAATTATGAAATATATGCAAATCAATCATATTTTAAATTTAAAAAATTAATTAGGAATGTGTATAGAATAAATTTATGAATAGCTTATTCTCATTTTAAGTTTAAGTAAATGCATGAATGAGATTCGTAATGACTATGATTTAAATTATGTAGGTTAAGTAAACAGCTCATTCGAAATCTAAATCCTCCCTCTGAGTCCTACCAACTATGACTATGCATAAGTAAACTCATAACCGAAATAAACTTGAATTAAATAAGTAAAATAAAAAATACTGCGTTAAAAAATATTCATAATAATTTATTAGTAAAAAAAATTTTTTTTACACATTGTAAAAAGTTAATAATTATTAGGTAATTATATAACGTCAGATAAATAAAATAAAATATATGGGGCAGTTTGTAATAACCTATCACGGACCATTATAGTTGAATTCTCTTTTCAACATTCAGCTCTTATAAAATTATAGAAAATAGTAAGCTTGAAATAAAAATATTGATTTATCGGAAAATTTAATTAGATAATTTTAGAAAACTATCCAAAATTTTTTTTTAAAATCTTGTCAAAATAACTTTTGTAATTAATCTAAATTTTTTAAGATCATATCACCAAAAAAAATTGAAGAAAATCCATATGAATCATCTAATCAAAATAATAATAAACTAAAATTTCAAAACTTTATTAGAAATTATAAATGTTCATCTCATGATCGTTCCTCCCGTTTTCTTATCACATATTATCCCGCTTCCACTCCAAGTTTCTTCCTTATGGCATATTACCATTTCATTTATCTGCGACATAAATTAACTTATATAAGCAATGGCTTAGTAAGACACTTAATCTCACAAATGTAAATAGTATTTTTTTTTTGTCATTATCAAAAATTATCTTCATAATAAAAACACAGTTGAAAAACTCTTTAACTTTCTAAACCATCATATATTGGGCTCGGCATTGTACTGTCATAGCGCGCTAGTCACAGAAAGAGTGAGGTAGCAAATCTCAAACCAATGATGACAAAAAGTCCGCTTATCAGACAAAATAGCATCGACATCATCAAGAATGTACAATGTCATTTTAAATCATAAAAATACATATACATACATATATATACTTTTCATCAAAACGTTATCATAAAAAAAGTATTAAAAAAAACATCATAATATCATCATCAACATCAAAATTTATAGTTTACAATTCTTTAATTCATGTTGCATATGAGAGTATACTTACATAGACGCTTTACTAAACCTTTTTAAAGTTTCGTAATGGTGACGCACGATTGAGGTCTTGGGTATTTGTCTTTATAATTGTGCATGCCCTAAATAAGAAATAAAAATAATTTGTTAAAAGTTTTTAATAATTCATCAAACACATCCATCGTATTATAACAGCACTTAATAGGCCTATTTCGTCATTCAATAACATCAAAATACAAAAATCTAACAATTACACAAAATTACAAAGCTTTACAAAAACTGGCAGCCAGACCTTTGTTCCTACAAAAATTTAGAAAAACTCACACAGATCTCTAAATGATCTGAAACTAATTTTAAAATTAAGTAGACATCAGAGCTTTCTAACGATACCTAATTCGTTAAAAACGAAAGCCGTTTGAACTCTTAAAAACAGTTTCGAAATCTAATCACCAAATTTTAATTGAAACTGGTAGTCGAACCTCTGTCTCTTTGAAAAATTATAAAAATTCACACAAGTCTCCAAATGACCTGAAATGGAATGCAAATGAAAGTAACATCCAGGGCTTTCCAACAATATCAAAATCATCAAAAACGGGGTCCATTGGCATCCTCAAAAATAGATTGGAAAACTGATCACAAAACCTGAAAATTTCCAGTAGTTGTCAAATCCGAAAATTCTTTCAAATTTCATCCAAAATAAATTAACACCAATCACAACAACATACACACAATAACCAATCGCAATATAAGTTTTTAAAAAATTCAAATAATAAATTTTACAAAAATCCTTTTGGCAAAGTGAATAAAGAAAATCAACGCGACATCCGAAATATGCAAAACATACTACTACAGAATGCATATTCCACAACGGAGCTTCCACGACCGCTTTTAAAAAACGGTCGTGGAAAGTTAAGCAAAAACACAGTTTCTAGAAACTTTCGTGGAAGCCCCGGCCTTCTATGACGATTTCTGGAAACCGTCGTGGAATCTTAAGCTTCCATGACCGTTTTTTAAAAACCGTCCTGCAAAATTCATGATAAATTCAGACAAAACCGAGTGTTGCCCTGATTTTTTCACATCAATACAGCAGCTGCAGTAAACCAAAATCAGATCAGATTGCTCCGAAAACAGTCAGTACACCGCCGTGGGACGTCACCACCACCATCTACCATCGATAATCAATCTCGCTTGTAAGTCATGATCACACTAACTTAGCTTTTTGTTGTTTTCCTCTGTATTTTTTATTTATGATTTTAGATTAATTTTGTATGTTTTGGGATCGCTTTTAATACGTTAAATATGTTGGAAAAATCGGATCTGATATTAGAGTTACGGTGCAGCGGAAGCTTTAATTTTTTTATGCCGATTCAGAAAATAAGCTCATGATGCATATAACAATAAATTAAATTCATGATCAAGCGTACCTTATTTCTTGGATTCCGGAATTGCTAGAGTGATTAACCAATGTGTCTTCTCTATTATTCTCGAGTTCCACGTCTCAGAGTTTGTGTGGGTACACGTTCTATGAATCCAAGCGACCGGTAATGCTTTCCAAAGTCTAGATCCTTCCTTCTCAATTTATGATGTTCCTCGTTGAGAATATGATCCAACTTCTTTCTTCAAAACTGCAAAACAGGAACCGGTTAACCTCCTATGAAAATTATCACTCGGTTTAACCTTCCTCACAATTTTGATTCAATAGAATTTTCTCTCTTTTTCTCACTCAAGAGTATGGTCGAATTTTATGATGTGGAAGAAACCCAAATTAATTTTTCTCTCACTCCAAAAACTTTTTTCTCCTTAGTGAATGACCAAAAATTAGTTTTTCAAGAATTCCTAGACTTTATATAGAAGTCCAATCCTTTTCAAAATTTATCTCCTTTAAAAATAATTAATAATTATTTTTCTGGATAAATTTTGAATCAAAAGATCATACAACTTTAGGGCTAGATTCATTGAACCTAAAAACATTTTTCCAAGAGGAAATCAATCCTCAAAAATTAGGCCACTTTGAGATAAATCTTGATTGGTGGTTCATATTTTAAATCAAGAATCTAGACTAGTCAAAAGATCCTAGTCTTATCTAGAATCAAATTTCTTTTAAACCTTTTCGAATTTAAATAAGATTCATTTATTTGAATAAATATTTTCCACAAACATTATCCATATTAATTAATTTAAATCAATGGAATATTTCAAATTTTCTTTCCTTACAAAAACCGTGCACCTCTTTTAAGGAAAGAAAAATTCATCAAATAATCTCCGTTATTTAAATCAATTAATAATTTAATGTTAGGAATATATTTGAATAATTTTGAAACAAAATTTTCTTTCTCCATTCAATTAAAAAAAACGTGCACCTATTTTAATTAGGAGAGAAAAATTTTGTTTTCCAAAATTATATAATTCAAACACAATCTTATTTCCAAAATTCAAATTAACTAATCACATGTCAACAAATCATTTGTCTACAAATTTCACATGTCGAATCCTTTCTGGATTGCATGTTAGAGAGTACCATGTCTTAATAGACATTACTAAGTTCCATTTAAATTTACCGATCTCATTAGGAACAAATCCCGAGACGCTATATGGAACTATATGAGCTAATAGAGGGACCCCATGGAAATATGTAAAGAGACTCCTATAATTGTGAAAAATTAATCCCAGATTAATTATTCATCAATTATCAACTTCAATACTATTCCACTAAAAGTTTGAAGCTGAACTCCTGTTTACATACCGTATTACGAAAGCTCTCTAATGTAGCGCTTCTTTCATGATTTATTTATCGCTTGCTTAATCCCCATATGTTATCCATGATTGAAGTAAGGACTTTTTCCGTTTTACCTTTTCATTCATTTTAACTTAAAGTTCCATTATTCTCTATTGAAAGAATCACCAATTATAAAACCATACAATTGGTAAACCACCAGAGAATACAAAGTAAACCGATGGCCAAGATCTTGTTATACTATCTTTCAATCCCCGAATAATGCCTTTAAGTAGATAACATTTACTATCGTTAAGATAGCTATAGATTCCGTATCTATGAATCTTGATTTCTCTATCCATAAGTCATGCACCCAAAACACAAGTATATTGACCATTAATTAACAGTGTCTCACCTGTAGTGCATTAAAGTACATAAGTCATGGATACGAACTCAGGTAATCATTTCAGGATTAAGATTAATGCAGGATGATAATCAAAGTGTCATTGATTTTTATAAACAGAATTATTAAACCGAATCAATTAACACTTTAGGTCCAGTCAAATGTCATACCTCAATACTGGTATAAATTAAAGTTTCTACTCGGAACCTATCTGATGGTCAAGACAAACCATCCCTCCAAGGAAGTAGACAACATTTACAATCTTATCATGAATAAGATCCCCAAATCTTATTCCATCGATTGCAGACTATTTATTTAGACTGTTATAAAATTATCACGTATTCTATGTATACCCCGTATACATATGATAATCCGATATATTACCAACAACCAATGAGTATTTTATGTTTGCTCAAAATAACCACACAATCAAAAAATGAAAGTAAATAGGATACAACTTATTAAACATGAATAACCTCATCTTATTAATATCAAAATGTCATATTTACAGAAAATTCCTAATATTGATTTTCTATCCTTAGGGCACATTTAGATCCCAACAATCTCCCACTTGCCCTAAGCGAGTAAATGTGACATATTACGCATCCCCATGCCTTCAACGTGTTCTTCGAATCTTCTGGCCACCAAAGTCTTTGTGAACGGGTCAGCAAGATTGTCCTCTGATGCGATTTTGCAAACCATCACATTTCTACTCTCAACAAAGCCTCTGATGATGTGATATTTTCTGTCAATGTGCTTACTCCTATTATGATGCCTAGGATCCTTGGTATTAGTTACTGCTGTACTGTTGTCACAGTAGAGCACCATAGCATTATCCATACCAGGAACGACCTCAAGGTCACCAAGGAACCTGCGGAGCCATACCGCTTCCTTTGATGTCTCACTAGCTACCACATACTCGGCTTCCATGGTCGAGTCAGCAATGCAAGATTGCTTAATACTCCTCCACACAACGGCACCACCTCCAAGGGTAAAAACAGATCCTGAAGTCGATTTCCTTGAATCCTAATCTGATTGAAAATCAGAATCTGTGTATCCTCTAAGAACAAGGTCCTGACCGGAATACACTAGCATATAGTCCCTCGTTCTCCGTAGATACTTGATTATATGCTTGACCGTAGCCCAATGGTTTGGTCCCGGATTCGACTGATATCGACTTACCATACCATACCAACCGCAAAACAAATGTCAAGCCTAGTGCATAACATAGCGTACATAAGACTACCTACCACTGATGCATAAGGTACATTATTCATACGCTCCCTTTCTTCCGATATCTTAGGACAGTCATCTCTAGAAAGCTTGATTCCAATCCTGAAAGGTTGGGTACCTTTCTTGGAATCTTTCATAGAAAACTTCTCAAGTACTTTATCAATGTATGAAGCTTGAGAGAGTGCTATCGTTTTGTTCTTTCTATCTCTAAAGAGTTGAATACCAAGAACATAATTAGCCTCTCCTAAGTCCTTCATGTCAAACTGTTTGGCTAACCAAACTTTGACAGATGATAATGTTGCCACATCGTTTCCAATAAGCAATATATCATCCACATAAAGTACAAGGAAAACCACTTTCTCGTTCTTGATACATTTATAAACACATGGTTCATCAATGTTTTGTTCGAATCCATAGGTTTTGATCGCTTGATCAAACCTAATATTCCAAGAACGAGATGCTTACTTTAATCCATAAATGGATTTAAGCAACTTGCATACCTTGTCTTCTTGGCCTTTTGCCTTGAACCCGTTTGATTGTATCATATAGATATCTTCTTCAAGAGAGCCATTCAAGAAAGCTGTCTTGACATCCATTTGCCATATCTCATAATCAAGAGCAGCCGCAATGGATAAAAGAATGCGGATTGACTTGAGCATTGCTTCAGGCGAAAAGGTTTCATCATAGTCGATTCCTTCTTTCTGCGTATAGCCCTTCCCCTCGAGTCTTGCCTTGAAAGTTTCCACTTTACCATCCACACCTCTCTTCCTCTTGTATACCCACTTACACCCAATCGGTTTTATGCCTTGGGGTAAGTCTACAAGTTTCCAGACCCCGTTGGAATCCATAGATTCTATCCTGGTGTTCATAGCCTTTTGCAAAAGACTAGAATCAACATTCTCCATAGCTTCCTTGTACGTAGCCGGATCATCAACATGTTCTATGGATTCTGCTTCAAAAACTTCACCATTGAACATATACCTTTCAGGTTCCCTGATAATCCTCCTACTACGACGAAGCTCCCGTGGTTGTTGATTCTTTAATGGTTTTTCCACAGGGTTTTCTGTGACTTTAGGAATATCCAAACTCGAAGTCATCTCCTCAAGCACTACTTTGCTACAAGGTTTAAAGTCTTCCATAAAACTTTCCTCCAGGAATGTTGCATGTGTAGAAACGAAGACTTTATTTTGCTTCGAATTATAGAACAGACCACCTTTTGTCCCTTTTGGATAGCCAACAAACAAGCACACTTCTGATCATGACTCCAACTTCTTCGCTTCCTTATCCAGGACGTGTGCCGGACAACCCCAAATTCGAATATGATTCAAATTAGGTTTCCTACTCGTCCATAACTAGTAAGGAGTTTTAGGAACCGATTTGGAGGGAACGTTATTCAGAAGATAGCATGCAGTTTGTGGCAAGCCCCCAAAATGACAAAGGTAATGTGGAGTAACTCATCATAGACCGGACCATATCCAATAGGGTCCTATTCCTTCTCTCAGCTACACCATTCTGTTGAGGAGTACCAGGTGCAGTCAACTGGGATTGTATCCCATTCTTTATCAAATATCCTAAGAACTCATCCGATAGATATTCCCTACCTCGATCTGATCGAAGTGTCTTAATGGACTTGCCTAATTGTTTCTCTGCTTCAGCCCGAAATTTAGGATTTGCAAATCATGGATAGAAAATAGATGTGGTTTGATGGATTGTCTAAAGCATATGAAGATGGTATTGAATAATTTTTGTCATTTGCCAAAGCTCACATACAAGATGATAAGATTCCGTGTCCGTGTCAAATTTGTGGTAATCATAGATCTCATTCCATTGATGATATTAGAGGGCATTTGCGCGCTTATGAGATTATTTGTTCTTACCAAACATGGTATTTACATGGCGAAGATTTTTTCGATATTAAATATACATCGATGAGTACTAAAGGTAAAGAGCCTATTGTTGTGGAAAATGTTTGTGATAATATGTTCAGTATGATAAATGATTTGGAAGAAAACTTTGTGCACCGTCCGGAGTTATTTGAGGCAATGGATAAATTATGGAATATGAAAGCTTCGGGAGGGTGGACTGAATTCTAGTTTCATGATTCTTTTAGAATTTTTAAAAGATGTTCTACCGGAGGATAACAAAGTGCCACCTAGTATGTACGAGGCGAAGAAGACATTGAGAACTTTTGAAAATGGAATATGAAAAGATACATGCTTGTCCAAATGATTGCATCCTTTACCGGAAAGAATATGAAGATTTAGATGAATGTCCGGTTTGTAATGAATCAAAATGGAAGAAGGGCAAAATGCCATCTAATGGTAGTAAAGGAGTGCCGGTGAAGGTGTTATGATATATTCCACCAGTTCCACTTTTGTGTCGTTTATTCCGTAATGCCAAGCATGCTAAGAATTTGACATGGCACCATGATAAACGTGTTGACGATGGCAATCTTAGACATCCGGCCGACACACCACAATGGAAGACCTTTGATGACAACCATCCATATTTTAGTGCAGAACCAAGAAATTTACATTTCGGTTTGTCGACGGACGGAATGAACCCACATAGTAACATGAGTAGTCAGCATAGTACAGTGGCCAGTCATACTTGTCAACTACAATCTCCCTCCAGAATTGTGTATGAAGTGAAAGTTCTTTATGTTGACATTATTGATCTTAGGCCCTCAACAACCGGGGAATGATATTGACGTGTACTTGGCACCATTAATCGATGACCTAAAAAGCTTGTGGGAAGATGGTTTACAAGTTAGAGATTCTTACCGTTAAGATACGTTCAATCTTCGTGCAATGTTGATTTGGTCAATTAATGATTTCCTGCACTTGGCAATCCATCTGGTTATCCTGTAACGAGTTCTATAGGTTGTCCCGTTTGTATAAATAAAACATCTTCCATCGAGTTCAAAAATCGTAGGAAAACTGTTTACCTTGGTCACAGGAGATTCTTGCCCAAAAATCATCGATATCGCAAACATAAGAAGACTTTTACTGTTAATACCGAAGAAATAACCGCTCCTCGGATTTTGATTGGACGAAGATGTATTTGAGATGGTTAAAGATGTGAAGGTAGTTTTGGGAAAGAGAAAATGTAAGGATCCAGTTGTCGATGGACCTTGGAAGAAGAAGTCAATCTTCTATGAACTTCCATATTAGAAGTCATTTTACGTTCGTCATTGTTTAGATGTTATGCATATTGAGAAAAACGTCTGTAAATCAATAGTGGGCATGTTGCTTGAAATTCTGAATAAGAATAAAGATGGTGAAAAGGCACGGTTGGATCTTAAGGAGATAAAGATTAGAATAAATTTGCTTCCCGAGAAAAAATCGAACGGCACTTACTTACCTCCGGCAAAGCACACATTATCGAGACAAGAAAAGAGAAAGCTTTGTTGCTTCCGTGAAAGTGTCAAGTGGGTACTCTTTCAACTTCAAAAGATTAGTGCCGATGAAGAATTTGAGGCTCGTTAGAATGAAAACACATGATTGTCATATCTTGATGCAACAATTATTACCTCTTGCATTGCTGGGAGTTTTAACGAAAGATATGAGATATTCAATTACGAAGTTATACTCATTTTTCAATTCAATATGCTCCAAGGTAATTGATCCACTGATGCTAGATTCGCTACATTCGGAATTGGTGATGACATTGTGCATGTTGAGAAGTATTTCCTGTTGGGATCTATATGTGCCCTAAGGATAGAAAATCAATTATAGGGATTTTCTGTAAATATGATATTTTGATATTAATAAAAGAGGTTATTCATGTTTAATATGTTTTGTCCTATTTACTTTCATTTGTTGACTGTATGATTATTTTGAGAAAACATAAAATACTCCTAGGCTGTTGGTAATATATCAGATTACCATATGTATAAGGGGTATACGTAGAAGACGTGATAATTTGATAACAGTCTAAATAAATGGTCCGCAATTGATGGAATAAGATTTGAGGATCTTATTCATGATAAGATTATAAAGGTTGTTTACATCCTTGGAGGGATGACTTGTCTTGACTATCGAATAGGTTCCGAGTAGAAACTTTAATGTAAACCAGTATTGAAGTATGACATTGGACTGGACCTAAGGTGTTAATTGATTCAGTTTAATAATTATGTTTATTAGAATAAATGACAATTTGATTATCATCTTGCATTAATCTTAATCCTGAAATGAATACTTGAGTTCGCATCCATGACTTATGCACTTTGATCCACTATAGGTGAGACACTAATAATTGATGGTCAATATACTTGTGTTTTGGGTGTATGACTTATGGATAGAGAAATCAAGATTCATAAATACGGAATTCATAGCTATCTTAACGATAGTACATGTTATCTAGTTAAAGGCATTATTCGGGAATTGAAAGATAATATAACAAGATCTGGGCCATCGGTTTACTTTGTGTTCTCTGATGGTTTACCGATTATATGGCTTTTACAATTGGTGATTCTTTAATGGAGAATAATGGAACTTGAAGTTAAAATTATTGAAAATGTAAAACGGAAAAAGTCCTTAATTCAATCATGGATAACATATGGGGATTAAGCAAGTTATGAATAAATCATGGAAGAAACACTGCGTTAGAGAGTTTTCGTAATACGATATGTAAACGGGAGTTTAGCTTCAGACTTTTAGTGAAATATTCCTAAAGTTGATAATTGATAAATAATTAATCCGGGATTAATTTTTCACAATTATAGAAGCCTCTTACATATTTCCATCGGGTTCCTCTACTAGCTCATATAGTTCAACGAAGTGTCTCAGGATTTGTTCCTATTGAGATCGGTAAATTAAATGGGAATTTAAAAATGTCTATTAAGACATGGTACTCTCTAACATGCAATCCCGAAAAAGGATTGGACATGTGAAATTAATTTACACAAATAATGTGATTTCCCTAAACCGTCGTATAATCTCGGGTTAGAGTGATTTCAAATATTTCAAAGCATAAAATTTCAAATTTTTAGAGTGATTTTCGGAAGATTACACAGAGATTACATGATGCTTTCCCTAAACCGTCGTGTAATCTCGGGTTTACACGATAGTTTTTGTAAAATCATCGTGTAATCTCCGTCGTCTAAGCCAACTTTTGTAGTAGTGAACAACATCAAAGTTAAGCACACAGACCAAGTCAATATTTATAATTTTTCGAAAGCTATAATTATGGAAAAAAAAAATATTTTATCGTCGGCCTCAAGCAAACAAAAATGACCAACAGTCAGAATTTTTTTTTTAAAACCATGAAAAACAAAAACAACATAAAACACAAAACAAAAACAAAGACAAATGACATCCCCCCAAACTTAAAATGAACATTGTCATCAATGTAAAAATAAATACAAAATAAGATACGTAGAACTTCCCTAAATGAAGAGATGTCACATAGCATCATCGTCATCCCTTGGATGAATTCAACTGTATAGTTTTTTTTTTTTTTTTTTTGGAAGCTTTGGTAAAGGAACAACCCCCATTGTGTCTCAGGACCTGGCAATCAAAATAAAATATCATGTTTAAGATTCTAAAACAAAAAACAAAAAACAAATAAAATATAAAGAAACAAAGAAACGATAAATAAAGTTCAAAACACTTGGGTTGCCTCCCAGGAAGCGCTTTGTTTATAGTCGTCAGCCATACTGTCTTCAATTTTGACCCTTAATGTCATCAATAGACTATCCAATCGCATGCTTGTACTTGTGGAAATTCTTCTTTTGATTGTCTTCTTTAACTTTTTCCTCCTTTAATTCCACTCACATCGGTATGGTGGAATTGAGATGATGGCACCATCAAAGATTTTGGCTGCAAGTCTTTGATCTTGACCTTTCTTCCTGTAATAACCAACTATTTTACAAATTTACGATTTCTTTTTTTTTTTTTTTAAGAAATCAAAGTTTGTACTATGTATGTTTACATGAAATGCCTAATCTGATTTATCAGAATTAGGATTTATGTATGATTTTATTCTGGTCAACGTTTGACCAGAATAATCTAAGATATGATTGAGACGGTACTGCAGTATTATAAGCAGTATGAAATTATACTGTGAAAAACAGTCATTATTGATAAAAAAGCGAGAATAAGGTACGGGACCACTGTAAAAAAGTCAAGTACAATATTTTGAGTAATAAGGACTAAGTGGCTTCAAGTCCTAAGAAAAATTTAAACGCAGTCCAGTTAAGTGCAGATAAATTCTGGACTGCAGTCCAGTAAAACTGTATTGTTATTAGTTCAAAGCAGTATTTGTAATATCTGTATTAGTATGAAAATGGACTGCATTTTAGGAGGAAAGCCAAATGGAGCCCTAATGGGAGGACACCTCATCTTGGGATAATTATATGAATTTATGGATTTTTAGGAAATTAAGAAAGTATTAAAATGGATGAACATTGAAAGATTACTTGGGCTACAAGTATCCCTTATGGCCGGCCACCTCATTGGATCATTGAGCAAATATTTTTGCTTTCGAGGACTAATATGCAATTTTGGAAACAAAATAATTCTAGAAAATAAATTAAATTCACCTATAAATAGGTGAGGTGGGGTTAAGTTTGGACCACTTAGTGAAACCTTAACTTTTTAGTTCACTCTCAAGTCTCTCTCCCTCCCTAGGAACCGAACCCAAAGAAAAAAAAAAAAAAGAGGAGTGGTAGAATTTTTGGAGAAGGAAAGCAAGAAGAAATTTTTTTTGATCCAAGCTTGAGAATCATCTTCAAGATCTAGAGGTAACCCTCTCAATTCCCTAAGTATTCTATTAAGTTCTGATCAAGATTTTAAATGTATTTCAAGCTTGGTTGTAAGAGCATAAGCTCACCTTCTATTTTTTTTTCATGCAATAGTTTAGTATGCTTAGTATGTGCATGATTAGGGTTTTAGTGATCTTGATTTATAATTTGGTGCATGTTTTTGATGTTATGCTTTAAAAATTATGTGCTATATGTGAATGTCTAGTAGGTGTTTGTTATATGTCCCCACATGCTTAAGAAGAAGCATGGTATGCATGAATGATGGAGATAAGATTGAATGATGAATTAAGAATGAAAAAACCAACTTAAAACCCTAAATTGGCAAAAGATTACCACACGGGTTACATGGATGAGAAACAAATGCATGTTGATAGAAACCCTATGTGATACGCTGCATGATTGACGTAGACTCACGGTTGCTACTGTTTGAAGTAGGGTGTACGTAATTTTACGTAAAAATCAACCAAAAGTAAAACTGTCAGTTTTCGGGTAAAACTGGGCAGCAATCTAGAAATGAAATTTTGAGACCCTTAGAGGCTGAATTTGGAAAAAGTTAAAACTACAAAGTTGTAGAGAATCAAAAATCCTTGGGGTCATTGTGCACGGTTTTTAAAAATAAGACTCCAAATGCCTCTTTTTTGTTTAATTAAAATCCGAGACTGGCTTGATCAGACAAGTGCTCACGGCCAGGGGGTTTCAACAAGGAAAACAGATAGGTAAAGGTAGAACCGAGTTTCGAGTTAACAACAAAAGTTCTAGGAATCATTAAGGTCTACAACTTCATGAAGAAAAATTTTTCAAATTCAAAACAGATTTTAAAATAAAACTGGAACTTAAAAACTAAGCAGGAAATGAGAAATTCCTGCATAGGATTTTCAAAATAGTGCATGAGCAGGCAATTCCTGCACATGCAATGATAACTGAAATTATGAGACTGCTTTCAAAAATGGTTTTCATAATTTTATAGTTTAACTATCTTTGTTTAAAAATCAATTACAGTTTTATAAAAATAATTTAAAAAGAGTTAAATAAGGTTTTGTGAAGAAAAGAAATAATTAAATTAGGCTAAGTTATATGGTAACCCTAGTAAGAAATATAGTAATCGGAAAGGTTACTAAAAATTATTTGGACCAAGTTATTTGAAATGTTACTTATATTAACCAAATGGGTTACTATTGTTTATATGTTAGGCTTTGGATTCAAGGTTACTTATGGTAACCGAATGGGATACCACTGTAATATCATTGGGTCTTAGTAACCTAATAGGATATTAACCTAAATATGATTGGACTTATACCTAAGGTTACTAATAGTAACCTAATAAGATACTAATTAAGTATAATTAGGCCGTGTAACCAAGGTTGCATTATGTAATCAAACAAGATATTGTTTGATTGTTATTGGGTCATGTGCCCTAAGGATTATATTTAGTAACCGAATAAGATATCATTGTAGTATGTGGGGGACATATAACTAGGGTTATTGGTCAATGTTGATTAAGATACCAGCATCGAATGTAATAATTTATGGTAAGATAGGATGATCCTTATCTTACGTCCTTTTTGAAAACAGGAAAGTAACATGTTGTTGCAACCTGTTGGAGCAACAAATTAACCCAAGATCTAGTATAACCAGTAAGTACAACTCCGCCTACAGCATAGGCAAATTGTTTTATTGCTTGCATGTTTTCAAATTTCATGCATTTATGTATGTAATGTATATGATTTATGATTTATATTGTAGCATCATGAAGCATGCTCACTAATGATAATTTACATGGTAAGAATAAGATTAAGTTTCAAGTAAGAGACTGTTTTTTTAAAAAAACTGTTTGCAAGAAAATGTTTTCAACTGTGATGTTAAGCAAGTTTCATTGTGTCGTACCGACCTGCACTAGGTCAAGTTTGGTCCATGGTTTTGAGTTGGACTGGGCTTGGCCACCCCAACCACTCCATGACTGCGCCCCACGGTACGTACAATTATGTTATGTAAGGGCCCAAAAATATGCTAACTTAAGAAAGCATAATGAAGCACAATTGGTTCATGCATTGTTCATTTCGAATTATTTTTACGGCTTAATAGTTGTATTGGTTGAGCGAAAGCTCATGACTTATGTTTTTGCCTGTAGGTAAGCAACCTATTGGCCATATTTGATGTAAGACGGTGGGCATGGTAGGGCTAACTGTGAAACTACGGGATGGAGACCGCTACGCGTTTTGTGATTAAATATATGTAATTATTATTTAGTATAATCTATTGTATGTTAAAATACGTTTAAAACTCAAATACTTAATTAAGTACTTATATATGGTTATAAGTAAGTATATGGTCGAGTTTGGATATAAGTTGTTTTAAAAAGAAAATTTTATTCCTTATTTCCGCTAGTTAAGTAAGATAAGTAATTATGTAAGATAAGTACGGTAACGGCCTACGTAAGGCGGGTCGTTACAGAGTTGGTATCAGAGCGAGTTCCTGCCTTCTGGTTTCACAGTCTGCCTACCAGCGCCACAATCATTGTAAGTGAAAAATATTTTTATGCATGTATACTTATTATGTAAGTATAATATGGTAGATTGAAAGATATAGATTCGAGGCTAATGGACGAGGACCGTGATGCTGCACTAGTGTTTTACGGAATGCAACCTCTGCTCTTTGATGGGACTTGCAGAACAGTATCGTTAGCAGGATGGCTGTATGATATGGAGGCAATTTTTAGGATATGCCATATAGAAGCGCAGGAACCCGCTGTGGATATACCTTACGGGATGCAACCTCTGCTCCTTCAGGTTTTGTTAGCTAGTCGGTGTCTAGCTGTGGAAGCTAGGTTATGGTGGATGATCATAGGGGAACCGGCCATGTTAGGAGGATCATGGGCGGATTTTCGTGCCTTAATTACCGCACGTTATGGGCCTTTACCGGATGAGGATGCCAACATGCCTTATTGTGACCCGGAAATATACAACGACATATATCTTGGGCGATATCTTAGTTATGTTGCAGATTGGACATGCTTATCCGAACAATTCCATGGGCCACTACTGCCAACGGTTTCAAGACGCGATGTTGCCTTACATTCCTCGCGACTTAGGTAGCTCGGAGTTGCAGGCATTACATCTTCTTAGGGAAGGGTTACCTCCCAACATCAGGCGATTTGTTCCGGAGCCTATGATGGGGATGACATTGGAAAGCATGATAAATGCTATCATGGAGGTGGAGATAATAGCACATATGATGCAGGCAGCTGCCCCAGAGGATGACCATGTCATTCCAGTTGATGATGTTGGTATCGCGGAGCCACTGTTTCAGGGAGGTCTGTTTCTGCCAGAGGACCCTATTCCAGCCGTACCACTTCAGGAGATTCCTCCACAGGAGGCGAAGGCCGGTGCAGATGACGATAATATGGACCCTGCTGATTTTCCAATCGACCCAGAGGAAAACCCTGAAGATCCTCCCGTAATCATCATCGAGAGTGATGACGAGGAAGATGTCGAGGAAGAACAAGAAGAACGGGAGGAGCAGGAGGGAAGGCATCGAAGAAGAGTTGGAAGATCTCGAGGAGCCGGAGGAAAACCCCGAGGAGATCTTATTCGACGATGGTGATTGGGACGCAGACTCCGACATTTTCTCCGATGTAACGACATAGTAGACCATTTAGATCTAAGTTGACTTTTTAATTATTATATTCCTTTTGACCTTAGGATTAAACATAGGATAGGTATGATGGTAAAGTGGTAGACACTTCCATCTCATTTTGACTATGTATATATAGTAAGTATTATGTGTATATGACATGTACATATTATTATCTAAATATGATGTACTTTTGTGAATGTACAAAAGGACAAGTTCATATATGAAATGTATATAATGATGTTATGATCTTATGATAAAGTATTATTTATGACAATTTTATGATAAAGTTACGATATGATATGATGAAATCACGATGGATTTCTATATGATGTTTTACGATATGATTAGATATGATATGGAATGATGTGATATGATAGATATGAATGGAAGAATGGATATTCGAAGTATAACAATATATTTTCTTTTAACTAAATAGGAATTAGAAGATGGTATGTCCACGCACACGAGCAAACCAAAATCTGCAAGAGCCGAATCTTGTGAATGTTGTAGCCACTTTACAACGGCAATTGCTGGAACAGCAACAGGAAACAAACCGGCTTCAAGAGCAGATCGGTTGAATCATATACCCCGTTCTAACGAAGTGCCACCCCAAGATAACCCTGTACCCCCAATAACACCTCAGGTACCGGAGGTTCGTCAAGGGGTTCCACGAAATTTTGAAGTCCTGTTAGCACCCGCTGGGATACAAGCAAACCCACCCTTAGTTCGGGAAGACCTGTTGTACGAACGATTTAGGCGAATGAAAACGCCTGAGTTTGAGGGACCTACGGACCCGATAGATGCCGACAACTGGTTAATTGACATCCAAGTGATTTTGGATTTTATGGGACTTATGGAGCGGGAAAATGTTCTTTGTGCTTCCTTTGCACTTAAGAAGGATGCACGACATTAGTGGATGACAGTCCAAATGCACAGAGATGTTGCAGATATGAGTTGGCAGGATTTTGTAGCTGAATTCAGAATGATGCACAACAACAGATAAATCCTTGCGGCTCAACATGATGAGTTCAATAGTTTGAAACAGGGGTCGATGATAGTACTGGAAGCTGTTAAGAAATTTGAACAGCTAGCCCGCCTATGCCCAGAACTTATATCGAACGAAACCGAGAAAGTAAGAAGAATGATGAAGATGTTTCAAACGGACATTGCCAAGCAAGTCAGTGCTGGCAGTAGCCCTCCAACCCTGGTATCTGACTGTATCAGTTGGGCAATAAGAGCCGAGTACTGGATTAACCAGGATAAGGAGGCAATGGCTCAGATTTTCAAAGCCAAGAAAGAGGAAAAAGCTGTGGTAAAACAGTTACAGCCCCGACAGAACCAGGAATTGTACCCGAAGGGCCAGACCAGCAATTCTGTCCAAAATTCCAAACAGTTCGGGAAGAACTTAAGGAAAGGGAATGCTACCGGCCAGGGTCAACATAGGAACTACCCTCAAAAGAAGAGCAACCGAGGGAATGAGGGTAATAACAATGACTACCCAGTGTGCGCGCAATGTGGAAAGAAGCACTTGGGAGTGTGTAGATTGGGGACAAACGCCTGCTACCTTTGTGGCAAGGAAGGCCATTTTGCGAGAAATTGCACCTTAAATAGCCAGAACCAGAACCCCCTGTACCCGAACAGAAATGCAAGCAGTTAGTTGCATGCGGTGCAAGCAAAGATCGAAGGCCCTTCGATTGCACAAGGAAGACTAGAGGCTCCTGAACCCCAAGCCAGGATTTATGCCTACACAAAGGGGGATGCTAAAGCTGGAACTTCCCACGTGGTAATAGGTCATATTTCTATTGCCACATATGATGCAATTGCCCTATTTGATTCTAGTGCCACCCATTCATTTGTATGGATGGAGTTTGCCTAGAAATTAGGAAGAGGTGTGGGTAATTTAAAGCAACCCTTCAGAACCTCCCTTCCGTCAGGAGAAATTTTGTTGTCCGATTTTTGGATGCAAAATGTTCCAATAATCATTTGTGGTAGAGAACTATATATAGACCTCATCGCGATTAAGCTTCAAGATTACGATGTTATTCTAGGAATGGACTTCCTAAGTAAGTACAATGCTAAGATTGATTGTCGAAAGCGTTGTGTTATGTTTAGTCTTCGTGGTGAAGAGGATTTCAACTTCTACGGTCAGTCCCGAAATTCCTCAACCAGGTTAGTATCGGCAATGAAGGCATGGAAAATGTTGGCTAATGGATGCCAAGGATACTTAGCTAACATGGTGGACAAAGAACAAGAAGTGGAGTTAAAGCCGGCAGATGTTCCCATTATCAGGGAATATGTGGATGTTTTTCCAAAAGACTTACCAGGACTTCCTCCCGAACGGGAAATTTTGTTTGAGATAGAATTATTGCCTAGAGCTGCACTAATATCAAAAGCGCCTTACCGTATGGCCCCAGCCGAACTTAGGGAACTCCAAGTGCAGTTGCAAGAACTGTTGGACAAGGGATTCATTCGACAAAGCCATTCCCCATGGGGAGCACCAGTACTATTCGTCAAAAAGAAAGATGGATCGTTGCGGATGTGCATCGACTATCGTGAGCTGAATAAGATTATGATTAAGAATAAGTATCCTCTCCCTAGAATTGGTGATCTTTTTGATCAACTCAGGGGAGCAGTAGTATTCTCGAAGGTTGACTTGCGATCGGGATACCATCAACTCAGAATCAAGGAGGTAGATATTTCTAAGACGACTTTTCGAACACACTATGGGCATTATGAGTTTCTTGTCATGCCATTTGGATTAACCAATGCACAAGTTGCTTTTATGGATCTTATGAACCGGGTGTTCAAGGAGTACCTAGATAAGTTTGTTATCGTTTTCATCGATGATATTTTGATCTACTTAAAGTCCATGAAAGAACATGAGCAGCACCTCAGGATGGTTTTGGAGACGTTAAGACGGAATCAGCTCTATGCCAAGTTCACAAAATGTGAATTTTGGTTGGAAAAAGTGCATTTCTTGGGTCACGTGGTTTTAAAGGAAGGAATTTTCGTTGATCCTGCTAAAGTAGAGACGGTCAGTACGTGGCCAGTACCCAAAAACGTTATGGAGATACGGAGCTTTCTTGGTTTGGCCGGATACTACCGACATTTCGTTGAAGGATTCTCCAAGCACTACTAGAAAAGAGGGATTACACGACGGGTTTTAACCGTCGTGTAAACTTTACACGACGGTTCCAAAACCGTCGTGTAATTCAGTGTCGTGGAAGATAACACGACGGTTTTAATACCGTCGTTGTATCTCAGTTTCACACGACGGTTTCCCAACAGTCGTGTAATCCCGGTAAACAGTTGTATGGCGGAGGAAAAAAACGTACATTACACGACGGTTCCGTCAGGAACCGTCGTGTAATGTTTAGAATTACATGACGGTTCCTGACGGAACCGTCTTGTAATGTTTAGAATTACACGACGGTTCCCCCTGGAGCCGTCGTGTAATGTACTTACATGACGGTACATCGTACCGTCGTGTAATATTATTATTAAAAAATTTTGTTGGGTTTTTGGTGATTTCCCACGGGTGGCCTAACCTGTATGTTATCCAATACACGATCCAATATATTAACTTCATTAATCAAACAAAAAATACACACCAATTATTCCATTACAAGTTTATACAATATAATTAATGAATTCCATTACATGGCTAGACCATTCTCCCATAATCAAATCCAAATCCTCAGAAGAATAAAATTGTTTACTTTCAAGTGCGTCAATTCCATTCAACACTATATCACTCATAAATCCTAAAATAAAATAACCACATTCAACACTTCCCTCTTGGAGAGGACAAGGACGGTTCGAGATTTTGGTTTTACAGTCTCGTCTCCTTCTAATCCCTTCTCCGGTCGTAATCTTCCAATCCGTTAGGGTCCCTAGCAAATTGGTAAAATTCAAACTAATTAAGATGCATATAATTAAGATTAAAAAAAATAACATATTCAAATTGACTTACATATTCATTAACTCAGTAAAATCGTCGTGTTTCTTCTCCCGAAGAGGATCAAAATAAAGGACGAGGTCCTCTCATGGGTCAATGACACCCAAAACCCAATGTCTCTCTTTGTTATGTGGCACAAGATAAAGCCGTTCTTTTGGTGCGTCACACAAAAAGCTAAGAAGATTGTCAGCTCGCTCTCTCCTGCCAGCATCTTCAGTATCTGTTCTCACCGGTGAGATCAAGCTTGGAGACACAAACACAAACTTCTCAGCTTGCCCGTTAATTCTACATAGTTCCTCCAAATATCTGCATAACCGTATCAAAATTGTTACTCTACATGAAATATAGAAGAATTTCCAGATAAAAAGAAAATTTAAGATAAAGAATGTCGTACCTCATGTAGACTAATATACAATTCACACTGATTTCTTGTCAATTAATGAACTCATAAATATCTTCAAAGCTCAGAAAGACAGGCATATCAAAACCCATGATCGTGTATGGTATTGAGACCTCAATTTGATTACCTTGACGCATGAAACTATGTGCATAACAAGCCAAAGGCCTCATTGCCCTATTCATGTTATTAAAGTCGAACACCAGTTTTTGTTCTTGCGCACCTTGTTGTACCTCAGTTCGAGAGTCGATCGTTTTATTTCCAGCTTTTTTTGGCGTTTTTTGTTGCCAGCTGCTGGGTCGGGAACGTGACTAGGCCCTCGACTCACCTTGTTCATACTCGTGTCAAGCTCAACTAAACTTTTAGGCCAAGCAACAAACCCATTAACAGCATCCTCCACAGTAGTTGCATCGTACGTCGGTATAGGTAATGGTGATTTCTTTAATTTGGGCACGTTGATTGACACTCGCACGTTCCCTTCCCCCAGTGGAATCCCATGCACCGTATCGGTGGGGAGGCTCTCGAGCCATGCTCTTCCAAACGCAACAAGCAACTGTCCACCCTGAACTTCATCGAAGATATAGAGCTTACACTCCTGACTGTCGACCGGCATGGTTGGCGGCTCAGCAACTCCATGTTGTTTTTCTTGGGCAGAGCAACTAGCTTTAAAGCTGTTATGTTGGTCCACAGTTGGCACATTCTTAGGATCAACCGACGGCTCCACATCTTTGTTCGCACATAGACCACGCACCAACGCCTTTAATTCTTCTATTTCACGTCTCATTGATTGTACTTCATTGTCTTTCTTCGAACTTCGACTTAGGTTAAAGTACTGAGATGGCTTTACGAACTTTGATTGGCCACGGACACGGCCTTTGTGTTCGGGTCTAGATAATGCCTGCGACAATACATCATTAGTGTCAACTGATTCGAAAGTGCCTTGGCTCTCATGTGTGTTGTACTCCATCTACATGATTATTAACAGAAATCATTTAAGCAAAAGGATTGTAAGTACGTATAATAGTGATGAAGAAATCATTGTTAGTTAGTAAACTTACTATCAACTCGCTAACTTTTTGACATGCTGGATCTTTCAACTCTCCATCTGCGGCTGTTTGTTGCTCTAGCCACAAACCATCTCTTTTTTTCCATTTCCCAGTCTTCTTAAACTGTAATTAACATCGTTAGTATAAATGGGATACGATTTAGTACGAACAAAATTTATTGGCATACTATTTCCTGGTCGAGCTTCCTATATCTGTCTCGGCCTCCTCTTGATGAGTATTCGTTCTTTGTCCTTATTTCGCTTTCACGATCAGATAGTTGTTGGAATTGCGAGGACGTTCTATACTGAACGAATTTCATCCAATCCTCTTCTTCAATATTGGGGTAGTTGTCAATAACTTTTTGCGGCCGTGTCCACACACTTTCTTCATTTATAAATTCCTCGACAAATGTCTTGTACAGATCATACCGAAAATTCCTTGCAGCTTCACCACATGATTTTAAACAAGTGCTCCGGAAGCTTTCATCCACATTGAAAGAAGTAACAGTTTCTTTCCAAATAATATCTTTCAATCCGTCTAAATCACGAGATCTCCAATCCTGAATCTATATTGGAACGTGCTCTCGAGCGAGCACGCCAATCCAGCTCATCAATTCGTCACCGTGCTTCCCTTCCGGTTGTCCTTTCTCATCAAACGTGACTTGAATTTGTTCACCTCTTTTCCTTGCCATATGGACGCGCTACATTATTGTTACCCTTCGCTTGCCCTCGACAGTGGGATCCATCGGGTTTCTCCTTCGTGCTCGTCCCTTTTTGGAATGTTCCATTGTATTCGTTCACCTATATTTATTGGCCAAAAAAAAAATTAATGGGCATTCGAACTTTTTTCTTCTTTTTTTTTTTAATTGCTATTAAGTAGGCGCAAATAAAATATAGTGGAAACATAACAATAAAAAAGTTATAGTGGAAATATAACTTTAATGTTATATTTCCACACGGGCGGCGGGCGCCCAAGGGCACCTGGTGCCCCACAAGGGCGCTTGGCGCCCAAGGGCTCCATGGTGCCTGGGCGCCCCACACGGGCGCCTGGCGCCCCACACGAAATAGGACAAAAAAAATGACAAGTGCAAAACGTTGCCATAGGACAAAAATAACACTCAAAAAATTCATGTGTATGCTTCTATACATATATAATAGTGATTGCTTCTATATTATTCCTCCAAAAACTCAAGTTGACATTTCATCGAGCATATTGTGGGCGGGAAAAATTCATGTGTATGTAAAGTGCAAAAATCATTCTCAAACCATTAATCTACAAAGAGCAACATTATGAACTTAAACACCCATGTTAAAAAATGGATCTTTAGTAACAAACAACAAGACAAAATCGTAAATTTATTTTAAGTTGTATATGAAGTTACCTTGCTTTTCTTTGAAGATGAATAGACATGCAAACACCAAGAGATTGGCGACGGCGGCGGCGGCGGCAATGACGGCGACGGCGACGGCGACGGCGGCGGCAACGGCGGCTTGAACGTTTTTTAAAAGAGAGTTGGCGGCGGCTTGGAGAAGGAAGTGGGTACTTGAGAAATTTAGAGAGTGTGAAGAGAAATGAGAAGGTATGTGAAGAGAAGAGGAGAGGAAGTTGTATTTAAGTAATGGGTTTTCGCGCTGATTTCGAAAAACGAAAGTTGAAAATTTTTAAAATTTTTTGAACATTACACGACGGTGTATTTTAAAACCGTCGTGTAATAGGGGGATTACACGACGGTCCAAAAATACCGTCGTTTTATCCCCCCAATTCGAGGGGATTACACGACGGTCCCCTGGGGACCGTCGTGTAATCCCCCCAGAAGATTGACCATTTTTTCCAAGGGCCGTCTACCACGGGATCATTATTACGCTGTTTTCTTTTCCCGAGCACCACTTTCAAATCCTTAACCATCTCATAAACGTCTTCGCCGGTCAAAACCCGGGGAGGGTTTCTTTCTTCCGTTTTGCCATCGAAAGCCTTTTTCTGTTTGCGGTATCGATGATTTTGTGGTAAGAATCTCCTATGACCAAGGTAAACGGTTTTCTTACCATTTTTCAATCGGATGGAGGATGTTTCTTTCATACAAACGGGACAACCGATAGAACTCTTGACTGAGTAACCAGATAGATTTCCATAAGCAGGAAAGTCATTGATTGTCCACATCAACATTGCACGGAGTGTGAATGTCTCTTGACAGTAAGCATCTCTAACTTCGATCCCTTTTCTCATAAGCTCTTTAGATCATCGATTAGTGGTGCTAAGTACTCATCAATGTGATTCCCTGGTTGTTGAGGACCAGATATCAATAAGGTCAACATCAAGAACTTTTGCTTCATGCTCAACTTCGGAGGGAGATTGTAGTTGACAAGTATAACGGGCCAAGTGGCTCCGCGAGGCACTTTACACGACGGTTCTTTGGAACCGTAGTGTAAAGTCAGACTTTACACGACGGTTCCTTGGAACCGTCGTGTAAAATGCTCTGCGGAGCCACTTTACACGACGGTTCCTTGGAATCGTCGTGTAAAGTGCAACGCGGAGCATTTTACATGACGGTTCCAAGAAACCGTCGTGTAATCTCGGTCGTGTAATGTACTTTTTGTAGTAGTGAAGATTGTGGCACCACTTACGGCCCTTACTCGAAAAGGGAAGAAATTCGAGTGGACGCAGAAGTGTGAAGAAAACTTTCAAGAGCTCAAGAGGAAGCTTACTAGCGCACCGGTGTTAATAATTCCTGACGTGGACGTAGGAAATTTTGTAATTTACAGTGACGCTTCTAAGACCGAACTAGGGGCTGTCCTAATGCAAAAAGGAAATGTGGTCGTCTATGCCTCATGCCAATTGAAGGATCACGAACGAAACTATCCGACGCATGATTTGGAGCCGCGGCAGTGGTTTTCGCATTAAAGATCTGGAGACACTACTTGTATGGGATAGATGTGAGATTTATACCGATCATCAAAGTCTCAAATACATCTTCACCCAAAAGGAGCTCAATATGAGGCAGCGTAGATGGCTAAAACTCGTGAAGGATTACGATTGTGAAATCCTTTACCATCCTAGAAAAGCGAAAAAGTAGCAGATGCTCTAAGTAGGAAGTCATCCGGTATGCTGATGTATATTGGAACGTTGCCCAAGCCACTTCAAAGGGAAATTTCTGATTTCAATATGGAGATGATAATTGGGAGATTATCTGCCCTGACTCTTCAATCCAATCTCCTAGAATTCATTAAGCTTCATCAAGGGAAGGATTCCTTTCTGCTAAAGGCGCAACTTTTTGGTGGAAAGAATAAATAATTTAAGACCTTTTCAAATGGGGTAATTTATTTCAAGGAAAAGATTTGCGTTCCTAACTTTGAATTTCTTAAGAAACATATCATGTCTGAAGCGCATGAGACGTCATACTCGGTACATTCCGGAGCTTCCAAGATGCACAAGGACCTCAGAGAAAACTATTGGTGGCCAAATATGAAGAATGAAATTGCTAACTTTGTGTCAAAATGCCTAACTTGTCAGAAAATTAAGGCTGAACACCGGCAACCTGGCGGAGATCTTCAGAAAATCGAGCTTCCAGAGTGGAAATGGGAACAAACTACTATGGATTTTGTAGTTGGATTACCCAGGACCGCCAGCGGGAATGACATGATTTGGGTGATTGTAGACAGATTAACCAAATCAGCCCACTTCATTGCTATTAAAGCTACCTTTTTAGTCGAGAAACTGGATGAAATTTACGTATCCCAGATTGTTAGGCTGCATGGAGTGCCAAAATCTATCATTTTCGGATCGGGATGGGTGTTTTACCTCTCGATTCTAGAAGAGTGTTCACACGGCTATGGGATCAAAATTGAAATTAAGTACAAGCTTTTCACCCCCAAACTGATGGACAATCGGAAAGAACTATCCAGACGCTGGAGGATATGCTGAGGTCATGTGTTTTGGATTTCAAAGGAAGCTGGGATCAGAAGCTACCTTTGATCGAATTTTCTTATAATAACAGTTATCACGCCTCAATTGGTATGGCTCTATTTGAAACGTTATATGGAAGGAAATTTCTATCTCTCATTCATTGGCAAGAAGTTGGACAGAAGCAGCTTTAAACTATGGATTTCATCAGAAAAACCTCAGAGGATATCAAGATGATTAAGCAGAGACTCGACGTAGCTTTCAGTCGACAGAAGAGTTATGCTGATAAACGTCGAAGGCCCTTAGAATTCCAAGTTGGAGATTCTATTTTCCTTAAGATTGCTCCTATGAAGGGAAAAATGAGGTTTGGTAAAAAGGGAAAGCTTAGTCCGAGATATACAGGATCATTTGAAATCCTCTCGAGGATTGAAAAAGTAGCCTATAAGCTTGCCTTGCCGCCAGAATTAGCTTCTGTACATGATGTTTTCCACGTCTCGATGCTGAAAAAGTATGTACATGACCCTTCCCATGTGCTAAGTCAAGAACCAATTGAAGCCCAAACTAATTTGACGTATGAAGAAAAGCCAGTCCGGATTTTGGATCGGGAAGAAAAGGTCTTAAGAAACAAAACCATGTCTATGGTTAAAGTGTTATGGCGGAATCATAATGTTGAAGAAGCAACGTGGGAACTAGAAGATGAAATGAGGAAGAGTTATCCCAACTTGTTTTAATTTTCAGGGACGAAAATTTTTAAGGGGGGTAGATTATAATAACCAACCTTTTTACAAATTTATGATTTCTTTTTAAGAAATCAAAGTTTGAATTATGTATGTTTATATGAAATGCCTGATCTGATTTATCAGAATTAGGATTTATGTATGATTTTATTCCTATCAACATTTGACCAGAATAATCTAAGATATGGTTGAGACAGTACTGCAGTATTATAAGCAGTATGAAATTATACTGTGAAAAACTGTCATTATGGATAAAGAAGCGAGAATAAGGTATGTGACCACTGTAGAAAAATCAAGCACAATATTTTGAGTAATAAGGACTAAGTGGCTTCAAGTCCTAAGAAAAATTTAAACGCAGTCCAGTTAAGTGCAGATAAATTCTGGACTGCAGTCCAGTACAACTGTACTGTTGTTAGTTGAAAACAGTATTTGTAATATCTGTATTAGTATGAAAATGAACTGCATTTTAGGAGGAAAGCCAAATGGAGCCCTAATGGGAGGACACCTCATCTTGGAATAATTATATGAATTTATGGATTTTTAGGAAATTAAGAAAGTATTAAAATGGATGAACATTGAAAGATTACTTGGGCTACAAGTACCCTTATGGCCGGCCACCTCATTGGATCATTGAGCAAATATTTTTGCTTTTGAGGACTAATATGTAATTTTGGAAATAAAAATAATTCTAGAAAATAAATTAAATTTCACCTATAAATAGGTGAGGTGGGGTTAAGTTTGGACCACTTAGTGAAACCTTAACTTTTTAGTTCACTCTCAAGTCTCTCTCCCTCCCTAGGAACCGTACCCAAAGAAAAAAAAAAGAAAAAAGAAGAAAGTGGTTGGATTTTTGGAGAAGGAAAGCAAGAAGAAAATTTTTTGGATCCAAGCTTGAGAATCATCTTCAAGATCTAGAGGTAACCCTCTCAATTCCCTAAGTATTCTATTAAGTTTTGATCAAGATTTTAAATGTATTTCAAGCTTGGATGTAAGAGCATAAGCTCACCTTCTATTTTTTTTCAAGCAAAAATTTAGTATGCTTAGTATGTGCTTGATTAGGGTTTTAGTGATCTTGATTTGTGATTTGGTGCATGTTTTTTATGTTATGTTTTAAAAATTATGTGCTATGTGTGAATGTCTAGTAGGTGTTTATTATATGTCCCCACATGCTTAAGAAGAAGCATGGTATACATGAATGATGGAGATAAGATTGTATGATGAATTAAGAATGAAAAAACCAACTTAAAACCCTAAATTGGCAAAACATTACCACACGGGTTACATGGATGAGAAACAAATGCATGTTAATGGAAACCCTATGTGATACACTGCATGATTGACGTAGGCTCATGGTTGCGACTGTTTGAGGTAGGGTGTATGTAATTTTAAGTAAAAATCAACCAAAAGTAAAACTGCCAGTTTTCCGATAAAATTGGGCAGCAATCTGGAAATGAAATTTTGAGGCCTTAGAGACTGAATTTGGAAAAAGTTAAAACTACAAAGTTGTAGAGAATTAAAAATCCTAAGGGTCAGTGTGGACGGTGTTTAAAAATAAGGCTCCAAAGGCCTCTTTTTTTTTTTTTTTTTTTTTTTAATTAAAATCCGAGACTGGCTTGATTAGACAAGTGCTGACGGCCAGGGCGTTTCAACAAGGGAAACGGATAGGTTAAAGGCAGAACCGGGTTTCGAGTTAAAAATAAAAGTTGTAGAAATAATTGAGGTCTACAACTTTAATGAATAAAACTTTTTAAAATTCAAAATAGATTTTAAAATAAAACTGGATATTAAAAACTGAGTAGGAAATAGGAAATTCCTGCATAGGATTTTCAAAACAGTGCATAAGCAGGCAATTCCTACACATGCACTGATAACTGAAATTATAGGGCTACTTTCAAAAAAGGCTTTTAGAATTTTACAGTTTTACTATCTTTGTTTAAAAATCAATTACAGTTTTACAAAAATAATTTAAAAAAAGTTAAATATGTAGTAACCGAAAATTTTTATGGACTCATGATTTCCTTGTACATAAGAAATTTAAGTTTGTATTATGTGTTTATGTAATGTTTCATGAAAATTATGAGTATCAATGTGAAATTCATAATTTTATCAGTAAATGTTTGAGTTCTCATTTAAATAACTGTGAGACTCAATAAGCAGTTTGTTTAGTCATGTATGAGACCTTTTGAGTACAAAGGTATAATGAAAATTTATGATTTTATGATGGTCAAAGTTTGACCAAAGAAAAAGTCAACATTGACCGAGAAAGTCAAAGGTAGACAAAAATGGTCAAAGAGATAACCATACAGTTATGTGGCAAAGCAATATGGAAATATACTGCGAAAACCATCTTTACGGATAAGATAGCATGAATAAGATTTAAAACCACTATAGAAAAATCAAGCACACCAAGTTAGAAATAAAGGGCAAAAAGGGCTTAAGGAAATAAGAAAAATTTTATACTGTCCATTTTTACACAGATGAATTTTGGACTGCAGTTCAGTGTAAAAATACTGTTATTAGTAGATAGCAGTATTGAAAATATCTGTGTTAGCATAAAAATGGACTGCATATTGAAGAAAAAAGCCAAACAAGCCCTAATGAGAATGACATCATTTTGAAATAAGGAAAAATTAGAAAGTATTAGTTGGTTCTAGATCACTCCTTGGCCGGCCACCTATGCACTATTTTGTGCAAATTTTTGCTTCTTTAGGGGTCATTTTGCAATTTTGAAGAGTTCTCAAACCTCTATAAATAGGGGTGCCATTGTTCACAAAAAATTAAAAATCTTAGCAAAAACCATGCCCATTTTTCTCCTCAAAATCTGAAATTGAGAAGGAAAGGGAGAAAGGAAAATAAGCAAAACTAAGAGTAAGAAAGGCTCCGAGGTGGTCGGATTTCTTGTGGAACACAAACAAAAAGTTGAAAAAAAAATTTTGATACCCATTTTAGTCTTAAGGCCCGGTTGTGAGGGAGGAAGAAAAGAAGAAGAGAAAAATCCATTGTGGCCGGATTTAGGGTGCTAGTAGTGGCCGGATTTGGTAGGATCAACCACTGAGTGAGACAAAATTTTTGGTAACCTTTGGAGGGTGAAAACCGGATTGGGAGAAGACCAAAGGGGGGAGAGGATTTTGAACCCAAACCCTAAGCTTAGCCTTGCTTTGATCAAGGTAACTCTCCCAAAACCCTAAACTCTTCAATTAAGTTTCAATTTGAAATTTATTTGTATTTTAAGTTGAAAATTGTAAGAGCATAAGCTCAAGTTATTTTATTGCCCTAGAATATTTTAGGTGTGGTGCTTGATTAGGTATTAAGGGTGGTTTGATTTATGAGTTGATTTATGAGCTTTGATTTGTTATATGCTTATGCTTGTTTGATCAATAGGGTTGCATGCTAGATGTTTGATGAGTTGCATGTCCTCCAAACATGTTCAAGCATAATTTAGAATGGTATGTTAGGTTGCTAGAATAAGATATGAATGTTGAATTGGGACGTTAGAAAATGCTGCATGTCTGCTTTCTAGGCTCCCGCGTGTTCGGTTGAGTTAGATTGCGCAAAATAGGACGTAAAATGAATTTAAGAACAAAAACTGTCAGTTCGGGTACAAACTGGCCAGTTTTCTGGAAAGTAAAATTTGAGGCCTTTAGAGGCCGAATTGGGAAAAACGTAAAACACAAAAGTTGTAGAGAAGGGTTTTTACTAGGGGACATCGAGGACAGTTTTCCAAAATAAGGCTCCAACGGCCTCAGTTTTTATGAAAATCCGAGCCTGACCGTGCGCAGAATTTATGCACGGCTAGGTGAGTTCAACAAGGAATAAGGGCATGATAAAGTCCGAATTGGGTTTTCCTCAAAACACAAAAGTTATAGGATTTTTCAAGATCTAAAACTTTCATGAAGACAAATTTTTAAATTCAATCCAGATTTTTAAATAAAAATGGATTTCTAAGAACTGTGCAGGAAACAGGAAATTCTTGCACAGGATTTTTTAAAACAATGCAGAAAAAAATGTATTTTTCACCAACCCCCAATGATTTGACTGTGAAAACTGTTCCAATGGCAGTTTTCAGCCCTTAACAATTTTTATAAGACCCCACTTTAAGAACCATGAATTTTTATAAGTTAAGTAAAGGATTTTTGAACTGAATTCACCAAATTTTCCAAGACAAAGGAAAAATGGATAAGTAGCAAGCTAGTAATGGATGGTAATCGGGAAGGATACTCGAGTTATTGGGCTTAGCCCCCTAAGCCCAAGTTTGACCCATAGAGGTTGACCATAGTTGACCAAAATGTTGACTTTGGTTGACCAAGTTTGACCAAGGTTATCACACCAAAGGTTACTTATTGTAACCAAATAAGATATTTTATAGGGGACATACAACTAAGACTATGTACGCATGTTGGTTAGGTCACCAACATTTTACGGTTTTGACTAGAGAATCCTTACATATGTCCTTTATTATAGCAGGGGATAGTCTGCTATTGTATCCCGACGTGAAATAGCAATATACTGGACATAGTAGACGAGGTAAGTACAAACCTCACCTACAGTATGAAAAATAGTAAGCTATTTTCAAATATATAACATGTTCCATATATGTCATGTTATGTCATGTTGTGCTATGTTATGCCATGCCATGTCATGTTATGCTATGCCATGTCATGTAAAGCTATGTTATGACATATTAAGCTATGTTAAGTCATGATAAGTCATGATAAGGCATGATGTATCAAGTTATACCATGATTTATCGTTATGCCATGCTTATGTCTCATGTGCATCTTGATTAATAAGATCACAATTAAAGATTCTTAGCCATGAAATATACAAGACTAAGACTAAACCAAGTCAAGCAAGGTGTCGTACCAACCTCCCGTCAGGTGGAGGATACATGTTTCAAGTTCAAGTTTATGATTATCAACCTCTCGTTGATGCGTGAGGGTATAATGATAATCAACCTTCCGCCAGATCGTTAAGGGTTATGTTTATAATTCCCAGAATTGTTTAGGGCCTTGCAAATCCTAACTTTCTCTAGAGGCTGCGCGCTTTTGGTACGTACACTATGGGCCCACATGTTAAGCAAGATAATGAGTTCAAGTTCGTAATTGATCATAAAAGATCCATAAATGAACATAAATGGTTCATGCATAAGTTGCACCATACTTGTTACGTTTTGTGAGATTATGTTTGTACTTGCTGGGCGAAAGCTCATTAGTATATTTCATACTGTAGGTAAAAAGCCTACAACTTAGTTGGTGAGCCATGTGGACGATGCGGCGGCGAGTGAAGGGCGGTGTGAGATACCACTACGCAAATCTTTACGCAAGTTCTTTTGAACAAAGATATATGTATATATATATGTAATAGAATAAATTGTACATATGAAGTTTGACGACTCAAGTTAAATGTAAGACTGCTTATTATAAATAAGTAATATGTGTGTATGGAAAGCTTACTCATATTGACTAAATCTACTTATAAAAAAAAAAAAATTTACCTTGAAATTTTCAAGTAAGTTTAGTTTAAGTATACATGGTAACGGCCCTACATAGGTCGGGACGTTACAGTTTTTACCCCGAAATTTTCAAGTAAGTTTAGTTTAAGTATGCATGGTAACGGCCCTACATAGGTCGGGGTGTTACAAAATAAGGTTTTGTGAAGAAAAGAAATAATTAAATTAGACTAAGTTATATGGTAACCCAAGTAAGACATATAGTAATCGGAAAGGTTACTAAAAATTGTTTGGACCAAGTTATTTGAAAGGTTACTTATAGTAACCAAATGGGTTACTAATTTTTTTATGTTAGGCTTTGGATCCAAGGTTACTTATGGTAACCGAATGGGATACCACTGTAAGTAACCTAATAGAATATTAACGTAAATATGATTGGGCTTATACCCAAGGTTACTAATAGTAACCTAATAAGATACTAATTAAGTATAATTAGGCCGTGTAATCAAGGTTGCATTATGTAATCAAACGGGATAGTGTTTGATTGTTATTGGGTCATGTGCCCTAAGGATTATATTTAGTAACCGAATAAGATATCATTGTAGTATGTGGGGGACATATAACTAGGGTTATTAGTCAATGTTGGTTAGGATACCGGAATTGAATGTAATAATTTATGATAAGATAAGATGATCCTTATCTTACGTCCTTTTTGAAAACAGGAAAGTAACATGTTGTTGCAACCTGTTGGAGCAACAAACCCAAGATCTAGCATAACCAGTAAGTACAACTCCGCCTACAGCATAGACAAATTGTTTTATTGCTTGCATGTTTTCAAAGTCCATGCATTTATGTATGTAATATATATGATTTATGATTTATATTGTGGCATCATGAAGCATGCTCACTAATGATAATTTACATGGTAAGAATCAGATTAAGTTTCAAGTAAGAGACTGTTTGCAAGAAAATGTTTTCAAGTATGATGTTAAGCAAGTTTCATCGTGTCGTACCGACCTTCACTAGGTCAGGTTTGGTCCATGATTTTGAGTTGGACTAGGTTGGCCATCCCAACCACTCCATGGCTGCGCGCCACGGTACGTACACTTATGTTATGTAAGGGCCCAAAAATATGCTAACTTAAGAAAGCATAATGAAGCATAATTGGTTCATGCATTGTTCATTTCGAATTGTTTTTGCAGGTTAATAGTTGTACTTGCTGAGCGAAAGCTTATGACTTATGTTTATGCTGTAGGTAAGCAACCTATTGGCCATACTTGATGCAAGACGATGGGGCATGGCAGGGCTAACTATGAAACTACGGGATGGAGACCGCTATGCATTTTGTGATAAAATATCTGTAATTATTATTTAGTATAATCTATTGTATGTTAAAATACGTTTAAAACTCAAATACTTAATTAAGTACGTACATATGGTTATAAGTAAGTATATGGTCGAGTTCGGATACAAGTTGTTTTAAAAAGAAAATTTTATTTCTTATTCCGCTAGTTAAGTAAGATAAGTAATTATGTAAGATAAGTACGGTAACGGCCTATGTAAGGCGGGTCGTTACACTTCCTTTCCGAGGATGTGGAGTAATTTGCACCAAGTTCTTTTCATCAAACTGAGTTTCCACTTCATCTAATTGGTAGCACGAATTAGACTCTAATAGATCATCCAATGCTTTAAAAATGCTAAAAGTAATTGTATTTTCTTCCACACCCAAACTTAGCTCTCCCTTTGGTACATTGATTTCTGCATTCCCGGTAGCTAAGAATGGCCGCGCCAAGATGATGGGAATCTCACAATCCTCCTATATGTCTAATACCAAGAAATCTGCTGGAAGAATTAAATCACCAACCTTGACAAGCACGTCTTCCAATACACCCTTAGGATATCGGATGGATTAATCAACAAGTTGAAGCAAAAAAGTTGTGGGCTTGACTTCCCCCAATCCAAGCTTTCAAAATACAGAGAGTGGCATGAGGTTCATACTTGCACCTAGATCACATAAAACTCTATCACAACTATAAGTTCCAATAGTGCAAGGTATATGAAGACTCCCTGGATCTTTTAACTTGGGCATAAGCTTCTTGGGCAAGAAAGCACTACACTCCTCAATAAGTGTGACCGTCTCATGCTCCTTCAATTTCATGTTGTTAGAGAGCACCCACTTCATGAATTTTCCATAGCTAGGAATTTGGGCTAAAACTTTTGCAAAAGGGATGTTTAATATGCAACTTTTTAAAAACATCCAGAAACTTAGCAAACTGCTCATCTAGCTTTTTCTTCTGAAACCGTTGAGGATATGGAAATGGTGGGGTAAGAGTTGGAGGATTGTCAGGGAAGCTAATACAATTAGGCTTTGCAGCCTCCTTTGATGAATCAACCTCAATCTCCTTTTTTTTTCTCTCTCTCTCTAGTGCATCTTTCTCTTGATCTTGGTGTTGTGAGGATGGTTTGAAAGCTTGTACTTTTGGATGTTTAATTTCCTTCCCGCTCCCAAGAATGATGGTGTTGCCTTCTTTGTTGAGAATTGATGGAGGTAGCTAATTGCCCAATTTGCACCTCAAGATACTTCATTGTAGCGCCCATATTACTCATGTGCGTTTCAAGATTATCCAACCTAGCCTCATCCTTGTTAAATCTCGCCCTCATCTCCATAATAAAGGTGCTTAAGAGATCCTCTATTGATGTCTTCTTCAAACTAGCTTGACTTTCAAAACCAGGTGAAGGATGTAACACATTACTTGAATTACCATAAGAGAGATCCTCATGATTGTGAAGTCCCGGATGGTAATAACTAGGCAAATTGTTGCCTCGGTAGTTGTAATTCTAGTAGTTCACAAAATGCACCTATTCATTATCCCTTTGGCTCCAAAGTATTGCATAGAAGCATGGGCAACAATTCTACCTTTGGTTGGGCTCCTTGTGTAGTCAACGTAGCAATTTTACATGTAAGTGTAGAGATTTGAGCAAAGAGAGCGGTTATAGGATCTACCTCATGAATACCAGTGACCTTCTTAGCCAAAGAGCGCTCGTTGGGCCATTGGTAACTGTTGGTAGCCATATCCTCCAACATGGAATATGCTTCTTCAGTAGTCTTGGAACTCCAGCTACCTTCGACGATAGCGTCAACAATGGTCCTAGTTTGATCATTCAACCTGTTGTAGAAGATTTGGATTTGCATCCAATCTTGATAACCATGTTGAGGACAACAACGAATGAGTTCTTTGAATTTCTCCCAAGCCTCATATAATGGTTCAAAGTCCAACTGCTTGAATTGCTCGATTTAATTGGGCTGTTTTAGAAGGTGGGAAGAACTTTCCTAGAAACTTTTGAGCCATCTCCTCCCAAGTATTAATACTCCCCGATTGTAAGGATTGCAACAATCCTCTTGCCTTGTCCCTCAAAGAAAAAGGGAATAGGCATAGCCGAATCGTATTTGTAGAAACATTGTTCATCTTCACGCTGTCACAGATCCCAAGGAACATCACCAAGTGAACATTAGGATCATCAAGTGGAGATCCCGCAAATTGATTTTGTTGCACCATATTGTTTAATGCGGGCTTTAGCTCGAAATTATTGGCGTTTATTATAATACATGAAATTTTGATAAGGAATTATTATGAATTAATAAGTTAATTCATCAAAATTCCTTACAAAAATTAAAGTTTGGGTTATAATTTTAATCTAAAGTTATGAAATGAATTTTTATGATCTGACAATTATTAATTGTGCCACATAGTAATTAGTCTAGGTCACATATTATTATTTAAAAAGGTTTGAATACTAAAAAAGTGACCAATTGATGTAAGTGTAGATAAGTTGTCGAATCACCAAATACAGTATGTCAACAGTTTTAGCAGTATGGTAATTAGTAGTCTTCCTAGACAGGATTTTTCTACATAAAAAATGCAATATCAAGAATTTGACATCAACTTTTAAGTCAGATAAAAATTTAGACTGTCTAACTTTTTACAGATAAAATTTAAACATATTACCTTTTTCATATGGGAACTTAGTGGATAAGTGTTGATGTTAGATAAAATTTCTATTGAGTTACTTTTTCAGTATGGAAACTTGGTGGATAAGTCTTGACATCAGATAAGATTTCTACTAAGTTACTTTTTCAGTATGAGGATTTAATGGATAAGTCTTGATGTCGGATAAAATTTCTACTGACCTACTTTTTCAGTATGAAAACTTGGTGGATAAGTCTTGACATTAGATAAGATTTTTACGCAATTACTTTTTCCGTAAAAAAGCCTTCTAGGATAAGTTTTCTATGCAGTAAAAATTAATACTACCTAAGTTTTAAGTTTTCTTAAGTTTCTTAAGAAAATTTTCCTTAGCCTTCACAAATTTTCCTTCACATTTTCCCACCTCACGAACACCATCCTTGCTTCTTGACAGCTTAAAGAAATCCTTCAAATTAACACCTTCAAGAGGTTCTTCTAAAGGAGGTTCTAGTTCCATTCTCCAACGGAAACTCCGATCGTTGAGGTAGTTTTCCGACCGAAACTTTAGTTATCACTCCTTTAGCTTAAAATTTTATGGGTTAATATTTTAGTAGAAAGATTGTCGAAATTTCTAGAATTAGTAGTTTGACAATAGAGTTTATGATTGTTCATATGAATATGCATATGTTCATGTTATGGGTATTATATAATTTTTAGAAATCGAATTTAAATCAGAGATTTTGAACTTCAATCCGTACGTTAAGAGTTTTAAAAATTTAAATAAGTTTCTATTAAATAGAAACTATTAAGAAAAATCTAGAAAAAAAAAAAATGGGACATGAACTATGGTGTGTGTATGTATGTGTGTGTGTATATATGAATTTCAAAACTTTCTGGTAGTGGAATTTTGGTGATTGGATATAAAAATTATTAAAAACTATCGAGTTTCGGATTTTTGAAACAACGAAGTATTTATGATCAAAATTAGACTTGTCCATAAACATTAAAAATTTAGATAACATGAGACAAACATTTTCCATGGAGAAAGTTTTATCAAATTCTCGACGATTTGAATGATACGATTTTTCAAAATTTATGCAAAACAGGGAAAATTTGGGGGGCCAAATCTGGCCACTGCAGCCCAGGGCCCAGTCCCTGGGCAGTGCAGCGCTGCCTGGGCTGCAGCAACAGCGCCGCAGAGCTGCCCAGCAGTGCCGGAGCACCTGGCCAAGGGGGGGAAAAGATGAAGAAGAAAAAGGGAAAAAAAGAATGGAAGTTATTTTAAAAAAAATATATTTATATGGAGTATTTTTTAAAAACCCAAGGACCAATTAAATATCAAGATAAAATGGTACTTAATTCATGAGTAAAACTCACTCATCAGTAATTTCCGAAAAATAATTTTAAAACCTTAAATTTGAGATATTTAATGCAGTTTAATTATTTTAAAACACAATTTAGCATACTAATAAATCTCATGTAACTTAATTAAGCACAATTAGTTCTAACGGGCGTTATAACTCTCTTTCATCCTCAAAATTTTAAACGCACACTAACTACTAAACAGATGTGGACACCGCTTTCGAATAGTGGACTCCAATTCCCAAGCATTGGGACTTGGAAAACACCAAGCATGTGCAATAGCTCCGGCAGCAAAACCAGATGATAGGTGACAACACCGATACGCTGCATGATCTGAAACGACTTCAACGTGGAGAAATCCCCAAAGGATGAAATCACACTCATCGTGCTCGAACGGGTTCACGCTGTTGATCAACGTAACTCCTCCAGCGGCTCTGAGCGGTTAGCAAATGATCTCAAATGACGAAGATCTTCCATCAGAGGATTGAATGTGGTGCTGAAGCTTAACTCAGTTCCTGAAGCTGCTTGACAACTCTTTCAATATCTGACATGGAAACACGTGCCAAGGTCTGACTGGAAAGACGATAGAACACCATAAAGTCGAAGGGTCAATGGTACAAACAGATCTGCCAAACTCTCCTGGAACACGTCTCTCGGAAAAAGGAATGAAGTGCGCGAACTCATCAAATGGTCAATGGCAATCCAGATGGTACCGTGCTTCTGCTCGGTCTTCGACTCGGAAACGCGTCAAACACGCGACGACAAAATCGATGACACCTCGGCGGAAGCTCTCCGTCACGAAACGATAGAAGGTCCGAGTCATGATTGGGTCCAGATCGATGCGGAACTCTATCTCTCGGATGTTAAGAAATAGGTGACTCGTCGGAAATCACGTCAGGAAACTCGTCCACCACCAAGACAGCTGCATCTGATCCACGCTCCGCTACAAACATGGTAGAACATCAAGCAAGGCTTCGTCGTCCATCTACACAAAGCTCCAACATCTGGCGTGCTACTAACAAATTAGAGTTTCCCAATAGGTTATCACTGTTCCCGGCCATGGGGCCAATGTAACCTTCCCACGATAACAATCAATAGTAGCTCGGTACTTCGTGAGAAAGTCCATGCTGAGTATCACATCATACAAAGTCATGGTAAAACTTGCTAAATCAACCCTCAGTAGTTCACCCCGTACCTAACCCATAACTGAGTGTAGGAATAAAGGCGGATTGAGTTCCTCATACTCCAATCCCAAGGTACTCATAAATGACACATAAATGAGAGAATACATCACCTCAATATATATCGAACAAAACACGTGCTCGAATTCTAGAAATAGGGATCATAACATCGTTAACGGTGTTGTTGGCCTGAGCGCCAGAGCTACTTTTGTCATGTGTATACCTGTCCATGAGCTTTAGCATTTCCCTTGTCGTCATCGTCATTTTTGTTGTCGCACCAGCTCTGATTTCTGAATCTGGTTTGGCGGTCAGAACTATTGCAGAAAACTTGATGATCGGAAACACTGTACCAAGGGAGATGACATCTACGATGGAAAGGTGGCGGCGAGAAATAAGGGAATTGTGAATGACTCTATCCGGCATTCCTTCTTAGGTTCCAATGCTCCTATTACGGCCGTTGGCTTCTATGCGGACAATTCCTCTAGATATGACCAGCTACTTGTAAGGATGTCAATGGACTTCTCGTAGAGTTGCTACTGCTACGAATCGTTGCGTCTCTAGCCTACACTTGGTTTGATTTGAATTCCTTTTGAAGTTGCATTGGGGTCCTTCATCACCACTAGAAGTTGTGATCATCAAACGACGGAACTCGCGAAAGTACTCCAACCTCCTATCCTCCGCAGGTTGCTCATTCTACATTCTGGTAGCCATTCCTTAGAAGACCTCATAAATTGCGTTCATCAAATCATTGTTCTGAGCAGGCTAAAGGTTCGTGGCACTATGACATAGTGACATTCTCTCGACAGAAAGAAAGAACTAGATTGCTTAGTGGTTTTCTGATGTATGTTTTGTATGTTGATCCTAAGGTTCAATAACCTGGTGCTTTGATACCAAATCTGTCGTGACCCAAAACTGGATATGGTGACATGGAAGGGTTTAATTAAAATAACAGAACGATTAAAAGAGTAAAAAGATTAAAAATACATAATATCCCGAAATTCAACCACATTTTCTTTACATAAATTCCAATTTTGCGACTTTTGGTAAAATATTTCCAACTCTTTTGCCACGTTGAAATTTGACCTAGCGTATATGATTTTTTTAATTTGTTGAAAACCATCAAGTAGCTTTTCTTTCCCTTCAAAATAGTGAGCATCCTGAAATATAAAGTTTTTAGTCAAAAATAAGTTTTGAAATACAATCTCTGGTGTCATCATACAAACAAAACAAACGCAGGAAATAAAAATACACTACAACGGAATGCGGATTCCACGATGGAGCTTCCATGACCAATTTTTAAAAACAGTCATGGAAGGTACGTCAAAAACATGGCGTATAAACGAATTTTTGAAACTGGTTGTGGAAGCCGAAGTCATCGCTAAAAGTCTCCCTGAAATTTAGGCGTGAAAAATCACACATTTTTTCACAGAGTTATCTCCAAATTTTAATTAGTGACGACAAATGTCGTCGCTAAAAGTGCCAAAAAATTTAGGCGGGAAAAGCAGCGCCTTTTTTTCAATGAGCCTTTTTACAAACAGTTTTAGTGATGACAAATGCATTCGCTAAAAGTGCCAAAAAAATTTAGGTGGGAAAAATCGTGACTTTTTTTCAATGAGCCTTTTTACAAAAACTTTTTAGTGACGACAAATGTCATCGCTAAAAGTGCCAAAAAATTTAGGCAGGAAAAATCGGGCCTTTTTTTGAATGAACGTTTTTAAAAAGCTTTTTATCATGACAATGTCGTCACTAAAAGTGACAAATTCTACTATTTAAATAAGCAGACTCTCTTTTCCCCTCAATCTCCTTCTTCTTCTTCCTATTCCTCATTAATTATTCCCTGCTCCATTGTCCCACCATCCTCCCCTTGCGCCCCCGACCACACCCACAACTACCATCGGACCTTCAACATCCACCGCTAGTGGACCTTCAGCATCCACCACCTCCATCCTCGTCAACAACCATCACTCCATCATTTTCCTCCTCCTCCTCCTATTCTTCTTCTTCTTTTCGGCCTCCACCTCCACCGCCACCGTCACCGGCCTCCTCCATTGCTACCACCGCCACCACTGGCCTCCACTGTGACGACCACCTTACGTGACCGCTAATTCTTACCTAAACATACGTAAACTGTAATACCCAAAATTTTGAGAGTTCCGTAGGAACAATGATGACTTGAGAGTTCCTCCATTGATGACTTGAGAGTTCCGTAGGAACAATGAAAACCTAAGTCTGAATCATGATCAAAGTTGAATAATAGTATATGTTTGAGTTCTCGGTAAATTAGCCACGAGACTCCATAATAGGCCTTTTAAGGAAAAAGACATGACGAAATTTCATGAAATCATGTTGGTCAAAGTTTGACCAAAAAGTCAAAGTTTGACCGGAAAAAGTCAAAGGTTGACTAGAGTGGTCAAACAAAAGACGGTACTGTGATACGATAAGCAGTATGGGAAATATACTGCGAACACCGTCTTTACGGACGAGATAGTATAATTAAGATTTAAAACCACCATAAAAAAATCAAGCACCTAAAATAGGGTATTAAGAGCCAAATAGCTTTAAATAAAAAGAAAAATTTATACTGTCCATTTTGACACAGATAAATTTTAGACTGCAGTACAGTATAAAAATATTGTGTATAAGTGAACACAGTATTGGAAATATCTGTGTAGCTTAAAAATGGACTGGTTATTGAGGAAAAGAGCCAAACAAGGCCTAAGGTGAATGACATCACCTCACCATTTATTTATTACATCATAATTTATTTTTCAAGCTTGGAAAGAAATTTTTGCTTGTTCACCAAGCATATGGCCGGCCACCTCACCCTACCATTGTGTAATTTTTAATTTTTTAGGGGTTTTTGTGCAATTTAGCAAAGTTTCTCCACCTCTATAAATAGGTGAGAGATTTAAATCATTTTATTCAAAATTCTAGCCAAATCCTTGCCATTTTTCTTCAAGAAATCCGAAGCCTTGGGGGAGAGAGAGAGAGGAAAGAAAACTAAAAAATTCTCAAAGCGGTTTTACTTAGGAGAATTCAGATTTGAGCTAGAGCCAAGAAAAAGTTTGAAAAAATTTTTGAGTCCACTTTGGCAAAGTTGCCAAGTGTGCGGGAAAAGAGAAAAAGGAAGAGAAAACAAAAAAAAAAATTTGAAGAGGGAGGTGCTAAGGTGTGGCCGAACTTGAGGTGAACCAAGCAAGAGACCAAGAAAATTTTGGTGCCCCTAGCTAGGGTAAGAACCGGTTGTGTTGACCTAAGAGGAAGGAGAAATTTTTGGTGCCCAAACCCTAGTCTTGAGCCAAGGTATTTTTCTTTAAGCCCTAAGCTTGCAATTTGAAATTTATTTGTATTTCAAGTTGAAAAATGTAAGAGCATAAGCTCAAAGTTATTTTATTGCTTTAGGTTAGATTTGGTGGTGCTTGATTAGGTATTAAGGGTGGTTTGGTTTAATGGCTTTGATTGGTTATGTTTATGCTTGTTTGAATGTTAGGATGCATGCTAGATGGATGATGAATTGTATGTCCCCTGTTTTTATGTGCAAGCCGGTTCTAGAATTGCATGCTAGGTTGTTAGTTTTGATTATGGAATGGTATGTGAATGAATAGAATGATGAGACAACCTATAACCATGCAAACCTAGGCTAGGACAGTTCGGTTTTTGGTTTGCATGGGCGCGTTTGAGTTGCATTTTTGTTCATGTGGGATGTTAGAAAACGCTGCATGTGTGCTATCTAGGCTCTCGCGTGTTCGGTTGAGTTAGCTTACACGAAATAGGACGTAAAATGAATGTGAGAACAAAAACTGCCAGTTCGAATGTGAACTGCCCAGTTTTCTAAAAAGTGGAATTTGAGGCCTTTGAAGGCCGAATTGGGAAAAACGTAAAACATAAAAGTTGTAGAGAACGATATTTCCTAAAGGGCAGCATGGATGGATTTCCAAAATAAGGCTCCAATGGCCTTTGTTTTCACGAAAACCCGAGTCTGATCCGTCCCCAGGATTTGTGCACGACCAGGTGAGTTCAAATGGCAATATGAACCTGTTAGAGTCCGAATTGAATTTTTCGTAAAACACGAAAGTTTTAGGATTTTTCGAGAACTAGAACTTTTGTGAAGAAAACTTTTTCAAAATCGAAATGGATCTTTAAACTGACACGGTTTTATAAAGACTATGCAGGGAACAGGAAATTCCTGCACAGGATTTTCTAAAAACAGTTCGGAAAAATTGTTTCTTTCCCCAAAACCACTGTTTTGACTATGGAAACTGTTCCAATAGCAGTTTTCAGCTCTAAATGATTTTTATAAAGACCTATTTCAAGAATATGAATTTTATAAGTTAGATTTTTAGATTTAAATTTACCAAATTTTTCAAGACAAAGAAAATGATTTTTTTTAAACCAAAGTTTAGAAAAACAATAATAACATATGGTAACCGGGAAGGACACCTGAGTTACTGGGCCAAGCCCAAATCCCAAGTTTGACCCATAAAGGGTTGACCATAGTTGACCAAAAATGTTGACTTTGGTTGACTAAGTTTGACCACCTCAAGGGTTACCCAATATAACCCAATAAGTTATCATGTGTATAATTGGGGGACATATAACTAAGATTGTATATGAATGTTGGATAGGTCACCAACATTTTATAATATCCTTATCCTATGTTCTTTTTAATAGCAGGAAGTAATCTGCAGTTGCAACCTGAGTTGAAGCAACAAAACCCGGAACATAGCATATCAGGCAAGTATCAAACCTCACCTACAGTATGAAAATAGTAAATACTATTTTCAAATATGATATGTTAAGCTATGCTATTTACACCATATTTTCAAGTGTACATGCTATGTTATATTATGATATGTGATGCCATGCGATGATATGCTAAGATATGCTATGACATGTTATGCCATGTTACAAGAATGTCATGTTGACAAAAATGCCATGTTTTAAAAATGTCATGGTTTCAAAAATGTCATGTTTTCAAGAATGCCATGTTATGGCAAGTGTTAGGTATGATATGACATAGTGACATCATGAGGCATGTTCACTAATGCTGAACCACATGGTAAGATAAATCAAGTAAGGTATCGTACCAACCTCCCGTGATCGTGGAGGCTACATGTTTCAGTTGTGATATTTACCTTCCGTGATCGTGAAGGGTCAAGTGATAATTCTCAGAACTGTTAGGGTCTTGCAAACCTTAGCTTTGACTGGAGGCTGCGCGCTTTTGGTACGTACACTATGGGCCCACATGTTAAGACAAGATAATAAGTTCAAGATTAAGTCCATAATGAAGCATAAGACATTTAAATCGATCATAAATGGATCATGCATAAATTACATGATAATTGGCATGTTTTTTAAGAGGTTTAAAATGTTTTGTGAGATTATGTTTGTACTTGCTGGGCGAAAGCTCATCAGTATATTTCATACTGTAGGTAAGATGCCTGCAGCTTTATTTGGTGAGCCATAGAGACGATGCAACAAGTGAAGGGCGGTGTGGGATACCACTACGCAGATTTTCCGCAACTCTTTAAATTACAAACTAGTACATGTATGACTAAGTTATGTGTACCATGTTATGTATGGAATGTTTCAAAGTCCGGTTTAAAAGGTTTTATGTTACCTTTTAATCGGCTTAGCAAGTAATGGGTAGGCATGGAGAAGTTTACCCATATGGACAAGTTTAATTATGTTATGGAAAAAAAAAATTTATTCTAAAAATTCCTTGAAGTTCAAGTGAAAGAAACTAAGAAATAAGTTAAGTAAGAAAAGTAACGGCTCACATCTACGTAGTCGGCCCTACGTGGATTTTGGGGCGTCACATAAACTTACTCTTATTCTTGTAAAAATACCAAAAAAATTTTAAGTCACTTTAAAACTCAAACTTAAAACTTTGCACTTATATATATAAATATATAAATATATATATATATATATACACACTTATTAAAGTATTAAGTTTCAAACTCTTTTAATAGATCTTACAATTCAAACTAAATACTAAATATTTGAACCATCGAATTATCATAACATAACGCAAACATATTTTACAAAACGCGTAATGGTGTCCATCCCAAAGTTTTCACAGCCTGTCGTGCCATTCTCTATAGTCTTGTATCATGCATTACCGGTAGGCTGCTTACCTACAACATAAATATAAGTTATGAGCTTTTACCCAGCAAGTACAACTTCTTTTTTCCGCAAAACAATCTTAATATAGAATGCATGAATGAATTATGCTTTCTAAAGAAAATCAATTATGATTTCTTATGTTAGCATATTTTTTGGCCCCTTACATAACATAAGTGTATGTACCGTAGCGCGCAGCCATGGAGTGGTTGGGGCGGCCAATCCAATCCAACTCAAACCATGGACCAAATCCGTCCTCGTGGCAGGTCAGTATGACACGAGAAAACTTGCTTGCTTTAATACTTAAAAACTTATTCTTGTTTTGAACATACTTGAAAACTTGAATCATAACTGTTTCATACTTGAAATCTTAAATCTTTATTGTTTCATACTTAAAACTTGGTCTTGTTCTTACCATGTGAATTATTATTAGTGAGCATGCTTTCATAATATCACAATAATAAAACATACGCATCACATAAATTAATGCATGAGCTTTGAAAAACATGCAAAGCGGTAAAAGCATTTTTGCCTATGTTGTAGGCGGGGTTGTACTTACAAGTTGTCTTATGCTCTTGGTTTATCGATCCAGCAGGGCACAACAACAGGTTATATTCCTGTTTCCAAATAGTAGGTAAGAATCATTCTACCTTATTACAAACAATAACATATTCATCGAATAAGTCGGTCTCCAAACCGACTATCATCCGTCATAGAATTATTACTTATATTCATAAGTAACTTTGACTTATTTATTTTAGTCCCTTTATTCAAAAACACCTTGTTTTCTTAGAAAATACTTTATTTACTTGAAAAATACCTTATCTTCATAAATCAAGTATTATCTTGATTTAATACTTGAGATTGCCTTTTGAAAATCATTTATGAAATTTCAAATGGATTTAAACCTTTTAAAACTGTTTTTTCTTTAAGCCATAATTCCTTTTTAATAGGGGTTGTAAATTTGTAAAACCTTGAAAACTGCTTTTTAAAACTGTAATGATCCGACTACGTAGGGCTGTTATTGTGCTTAAATACCATGCTTACTTAACTTAAATACTTAACTTACTTAAACATACTCTTGTGTTTCGTAAAAATACGGAAATATTTTTTTTTCTTTATTCATTTTAAATTCAAATTTAAAACCTAAGTTATTCTCATACTTATTTATATGTACTCAATTGAGTATAGAGTTGTAAAACCATTTTAACACATTTGATAAAACCATACTAATTACCATTGTAATAAACTTTAAACATTGTCCCAGAACTAAATATTTTAAGTGCCGGTACCATTATATTATCATATCATAACATAAACATATTTTATAAAACACGTGGTGGTATCCAACCCAAATTTCACAGTCTGCAATGCCATATCTCCACAGTCTTGCATCAAGCTTGTCCGGTAGGTTGCTTACCTATAGCATGAACGTAAGTTATGAGCTTATGCTCAGTAAGTACAACTTTCTATTTCGCAAAATAATTTCAGTAAAAGAATGTATGAATTGATAATACATGAACCAATTATGCTTTCTTATGAATCAATTGTTGATGCCGAAAACGCCTCCAGCAACAACACCCAGTGTAACAGGGTTGCCCGGTCAGAACAGGCTAGTCACTCCGCCTTTGGTCACCTGTAAAATGGAAGCACCTCGGAATGATGAGGACACCGGTGTGGTGTCTGCCGCGGGCACTCCGATGCTTAACTCAGCAAGGAAACTGATGAGCGTAGGGAGAGGCAGAGATTTGGCAAGGCAAAATGACCATACCTGGATTTGTGTGTTTTTTCTCTATTTATAGGCGTCCTCCCCGGGTTCGGGTGCTCGGGGCAACCCGGTCGGGTCGGCTACCTAGGGCACCCGGTGGGTGGCTAGGGTTTTAGACCTGCAAGGGCTATCGGCCCAATGGGCGTGCGCCACGTGGGGCCTGACTCAATGTAGGAGACAGAAAGGTGGTTATCACCGGCGCCTGCAGGGGCAGGTCCTATCAGAGTAGGTGGTGGCGGGTGGCGATGTGATGTTCTACAGAAGTAAGTGGGCAGCACCTGTAGTTGATGGGTGCGAGGACAGGGTTGGCGTCAGCTGTGAGGTGAGGTGGAATGTGAGCCCGGGTGACCTATGCAAGTCTGGGATCCGCCACTCGGATTGGGTGATCCGAGCACAATCTTGTCTGAGTACGCCGCCCGTTCTCGTGAGGCTGTGGAGTGTGGTCGGCTAATATTTCTGGTCGGCCAACATCCGGCTACTGGACCCATACCCGAGAAGGTGGGAATGAATCGCAGAAGGTGGTCGGAAGTGGTACTTCGTGGTCGGAGTAGATTACGACATCAACATCAATTATGCTTTCTTAAGTAAACTTGGTTTTGGGCCCCTTATGTATCATGAATATGAGTGTACGTACCGTGGCGCGTAACCATGGAGTGGTTAAGGTGACTAGCCCTGTCCAACTCAAACTATGGACCAAACCAAAACCCACCCTCATGGTAGGTCGGCACGACACGAGAAACTTGCTTTATTACGTGAAGACTTGTTCTTGTTTCGATCATAATTGAAAACTTGAATCTTAACTGTTTCTTACTTGAAAACTTGATCCTGTTCTTATCGTGTGATTTATTATTACTGAGCATGCTTGCATGATACCACAATAACAAAACATAAGCATATGTACCTTATGTAAATCAATGCATGATTTTTGGAAAACATGCAATGCAATAAAAACATTTTGCTCATGCTGTAGGCGGAGTTGTACTTACAATTTGTCATATGCTCTTGATCTATTGTTCCAGCAAGGCACGACAACATGTTATGTTCTTGTTTTCAAAGAGGGCATAAGATAAGAATCATTCTATCTTACTACAAACCATAACATACTAGATCTGTATCGAATCCGATTACCATTGGTAATCATAGATTCAAACCCTAACATAATAAATTGGTATCCAATCTGATTACCATTGGTAATCATAGAATTGTTACTATATTCTTAAGTAACTTAGACTTAGTCTATTTTTCTTCCTTTTTCTTAAAAATATCTTGTTTACTTGAAAATATCTTAACTTTACAAATTAAGTATTTCTTAACATAAATACTTGAAATTTCATGAAATTGCCTTTTGTAAGACATAATATGTACTAAAATTCACTTATAAAATTCAAATGGATTTAAACCTTTCTGAAACTATTTTCATAAAATCATAGTCTCTTTTCAAGAGGTCATAAAATAAAACCTTAAAAACAGATTTCAAAACACCCTTTTAATTTGCTTAAATGTATATGTGCATGAAATTTCCTATACCATGCACAGTTTTGAAAATCCAGTTTTATCTTTAAATCGGTTTAGAATTTGGAAAAGTTTTCTTCACGGAAGTTGTAGATCTCATTGAAACCTACAACTTTTGTTTCTTATCCAAAACTTAATTCTACCTTAACTTACCCATTTTTCCTTTTGAAAGTTACTGGCAGTGTACAGTACATGGACCGGCCAGTTTTGAAAACTCATAAAAACATAAGCCTTTGGAGCACTTTTTTCAAAATCTATCCAAATTATTCCCTATGATTTTCTGTGTTCTACAACTTTGTAGTAATAGCTTTTTCCAAATCCGGTCTCTAAGGGGCTCAAAATTGGGTTTCCAGAAAACTGTCCCAATTATTTTCAAAAACCGGCAGTTTGTATTTTGTGGATTCTTAGCTTAAAAATCCGAATGCACTACCTCAAACGGTCAAAGCCGTGAGCCTACGTCAACATGCAGCGCATTGGTTTCGTTCTTAAACTTCAACCATTCACTTATCTCATGTTCTTGAAAAACACAATATTGATAACTTACTTGTTTACCAACTTGTGTCTTTAGGTGAATTTCTTAACCAACATACTCATAATATTCACATCATCATCATCATCATCATTCATAAAATCTCCATACTTCAACATGTGAGAGCATAATCACAAACACATAGTGAGCACACATAACATGTGAGAGCACAATCACAAACACATGGTGAGCACACATAACCTTAACACTCATCTTAGAGCATAAAATCAAACACATGCTTAGAGCTAGCAACCAAGATAACCTAAGCATAGATCTAGCATAAACCAACCATAAAAGACCATCATATTGGAAAATAAGAAACATGAACTTATGCTCTTACATCCCATGACTTGAAATACATTTAAATCTCATAAACCAAAACTTAATGAAAATCTTCGTTAGAGGATCAAGATTATACCTCTAGAGCTTGGAAAGATTGCTTATAAACCTTGGATTAGAGGAAACTTGCTCTACCCCTTCACACCACAATCGGCCATCACCTCTCTCTCTGTCTCTCTCTCTCTCTCTTTCCTAAGGCTAGAGAGGAATAGTTGAGAAAGAACTGAAAGTTTGAGAAGCCAACTAAAGAGTGCAAGTTTCTACTACCCACCCCTATTTATAGGTCGAAAATTCATAATTTTCAACAATTATTTTTTTTAAAAAAAATTCTCCTTGAATTGCATATTGGTCCTTAAAGAAAAAATTTTTGCCTTTCAAGTCCCCCTTAATTGCCAGCCATGTGGAGTGTTGGAGCCAAAATATCCTTTCATACTTATCTACAATTACTTGAACTCCAAGTAGTGAGCATAATCACAAACACATGTGAGAGCATAATCACAAACACATAGTGAGCACACATAACATGTGAGAGCACAATCACAAACACATGGTGAGCACACATAACCTTAACACTCATCTTAGAGCATAAAATCAAACGCATGCTTAGAGATAGCAACCAATATAACCTAAGCATAGATCTAGCATAAACCAACCATAAAAGGCCATCATAAAGGAAAATAAGAAACATGAACTTATGCTCTCACATCCCATAACTTGAAATACATTTAAATCTCATAAACCAAAACTTAATGAAAATCTTAGTTAGAGGATCAATATTATACCTCTAGAGCTTGGAAAGATTGTTTATAGACCTTGAATGAGAGGAAACTTGCTCTACCCCTTCACAACACAATCGGCCATCAGCTCTCTCTCTCTCTCTCTCTCTCTCTTTCTCTCTTTTTCCTAAGGCTAGAGAGGAATAGTTGAGAAAGAACTAGAAGTTTGAGAAGCCAACTAAAAAGTGCAAGTTTCTACTACCCACCCCTATTAATAGGTCGAAAATTCATAATTTTCAACAATTATTTAAAAAAAAAATTCTCCTTGAATTGCATATTGGTCCTTAAAGACAAAATTTTTGCCTTTCAAGTCCCCCTTAATTGCCAGCCATGTGGAGTGTTGGAGCCAAAATATCCTTTCATACTTATCTACAATTACTTGAACTCCAAGTGGGGCCATGTTTGGCATTCCTCCTAATACACAATCTATTTTCTTAATAATCCAGATAGTACCAATATTGTTTTAACTATCAACAGTATAGTATTGCTGGACTGCAGTCCAGAATTTATCTGCACTTAACTAGACCGCGCATAGGTTTTTCTTAGGACTTGAAACTGCTTAGTCCTCCTTGCTCCAAATATTATTCCTGATTAATCTAGAGTGATCCCAATCCTTATTCTCAATTCTACATCCATAATGACGGTTGGCCATAGTATAATTTCAATACTGCTTATTATGTGGCAGTACCGTCTTAATCATGTCATAAATTATCCTGGTCATTCATTGACCAAAACAAAATCATAAATCATTGTTCTATCTTTTTCATCATAAGGCCTTATCCTTGACTTAATAAACTATCATTGAGTCTCATAATACTTATAAGAACTCAAACATACTCTGATAATCAAATCAGATCATGAGCTTCATATTGACATCTATAGTATAGACTTAGATTTTCTCTATATCTAACGAAATTACAAGTCCGTTAAAATTTGGGTTGTTACAAAAACAACCTTTTAATTTGGTTGAAAGTACGTGTGCATGAATTTCATGTACCATGCACAGTTTTAAAAATCCAGTTTTATCTTTAAATTGACTTAGAATTTGGAAAAGTTTTGTTCACGGAAGTTGTAGATTTCGTTGAAACCTAAAAATTTCATTTACTTGTCCAAAACTTAAATCTTTCTTTAACTTGCCCATTTTTCCTTTTGAAAGATACTGACTATGTATAGTGTCTGAACTGACCAGTTTTGAAAATTAATAAAAACAGAGGCCTTTAGAGCCTTTTTTTCAAAAACTGTCCAAGTTGACCCCTAGGATTTTCGGTGTTCTACAACTTCGCAGTTATAAATTTTTTCAAATTCGGCTGTAAGGCCCAATCCCATTAGTTATGATCATTTAGTTGGACTAAGGTACTATCTTGGTATATACCCAGTAATCCTCTTGTGTATTTTATCTTAACCCATTTAAAAACTTGTAATTCAACTTTATAAAGTTAGGGACTGTCACATTATTTGATCATACACTTAATACCAACTCATTTCATAACTAAATATGTCCATATGTTATGACCTACCCTTATGTCACATGTTAATGTTTAATCGTTTTGTTGGTGTAGGATTTTCACTTGTAAGATTTATTTAAATTTGAGTATAATCCCGTTTTGGACACTTGATAACTCGTTGGAAATCTTGAAGTATCTAGTTTCTGTCTTTATAATTTGTTTTCCAAGATCTCAAGCATTTCAAACATTAATGTGAGCATTTTCCTAAGTGTCTTATGGTGAAATCTCAGTTTACTAGATTATAATACAATATTATGTGATTTATTAAAATTTATGTACATATCTGTTTTAAAACGCATGATATCTCATTTCGAAGCTTGAGATGTTTACTTTATAGCCATAAAGTTCTTTCCTTTAGTGTTTAAGTGTTTCATACCGTAAACTTAGGTTTTGTTACTGTTGTTACAATTCATTTACAAGCTCAAATAAGACAAGAGATATGTCATTGAAAAGCTTATGCTGTCTAGTTCATAAACTAAGAATAGTTTTGTAAAATATTATGGTTTATTGACCCAAAATATACAAAACCCGTGGCTAGTACAGGGATCCAGCAATGAATTTCGGTTCGTAGTCCAAACTTGTAAAATTCACCAAAAACTACACATTTATCCGTTTCAGGCGCATGAAACTTTGCTGGAAAGCTTAAAGAATTTAGTTTTCAGACATATAACTTATAATCCAAATTTTTGAGACTAAAGGGTTCGGAGTACATAAAACCCGTGACTAGACTGTACCCTAGAGGTTCATTTTCTTCTAGTTTTGTGTCACAACTTCAAATGCTCATAACTTTAGAGATACAAAAGAAAACCAAGTGATTCCAAAGCCTAAAATGAAGTTTATCCTCTATAGAATCTTATCATATAATTTATTTTTCATACCAAAGTTTCTAATGCATGCCATATTACCACAATAACTAAAAGCTCTAACAAAGTTCGTAGATCTTACCAAAATGCTCCATATATCCTTTAAGATCTTGAACCTCCAAAGTTTTTCTCAAAACCTTTTCCTAGTTAAGAAGAAGTCTAACATTAAGATTCCAACTAAACATCATGCTTTAGTTCTCCAAAAATGACTTAATCACATAGAATACCACTAGGTTACCTCTAGTAAAACATCCTCTAACTCCGCACTTCTTCGAACTTGGTAACAGGGTTGCTTGGAGCTTGAAAATGGAGGGAGGAGGGTGCTAGAGGGGTATTTAGAAGCTGTATTTTGAGTGGTGCATAATATGAAAATTTAATACTTTTAGGTTTAAGTGGTGTGTGTATTTAGAAGAGAGGTATAAAGAGTTAAGAGGATGTGTGAGTAGATTCATCCAAAAACTTGTAGGAAAAAAGGTTGAAAAAAAAAAAGGTAAGAGAGACTTGCGAAATTAGACCTAAAAAATAATTGATCACTGGTAAAAAATAATTGACTTAAATACTGTTTGAATATATATACGCATATAGGAATATGTGTGTTCTCTAGCAACACAAATCGTGGCTTGCATGATGGTTTAAAACCGTCATGGAATATTGCATATTTTCTACTAGTGAAATGCATATTTTCTACTAGTGAAGCTAAATTTGGTAAAATTTCTAAGAAATATGAAATTCCCTTTACAATATCATCATCAAACTTTATGTGTCTAAATACATCACCATCATACTGATTGTATATGTCATGTTATATGGCTCATGGCTGTTATCTATATATACAATTATACATATACGACCATTTAGCTAGCCTGTATGAATGGTCTTTTACTTCTAAAGAGATCGAACTTCTAAACTAATTTAGCTTGATTAACGCTCACACAATCACGCGGCATGCATATATAGGATAAGGATTAATCATATAATATATACATGTATATATAGCGACACTAGATGAGTCTTTGTTTTGGACACTTATATTTTCTTACTATACATATATGTATGTATTCACACATAAAAAAAAAATTATTGTCGAAATAGACCTATTTATTTTTAATAAAACCATTTAAGTTTAAATTTATTTATTAAAAAAAAACAACTCAAATAAAATGACAAAAACAGGACAATATTCTAGTAGACTTTAATTCAGTAATTACACTTATTAAAATATATTCTTGCTACTCTAAAATCTAAAACCAAACCCTAAATTCCCTAATTTTTGCACATAGAATATTTTTACTTTTAAAGATTATTTCAGGAAAAAAAAATTATATAGCAATAAGTTTCAAACAACTATTTTCTTCCTTTTCTTTATTAATTAATATATATAACAAAATATCATGTTTTCTATATATATCTTATTTCTTTACGATGTTATATATATATATATATATATATTATAATAGTGAAATTAACAAAATATGAAAAATAGGTGTGAAAGAATATTTAAAGTGGCGGAGAAGTAATGTCTGATTTTTGGGTATTTTGGAATTAATAGTGATGTGTAATAAGTAAATTTAACATTTTGAAGTTTTAGTGATGTGTGTATTTAGAAGAGAGGTGTAAAAAGTTAAGAGCGATGTGTCAAGAGAACTACCCAAAAGCAATAGCAAAAAAAGTTTTTTTTTTAAAAAAAAAAGAGGAAAAAAAAAAAAAACAAAAAAGTAAGAGAGGCTTGCAAAATTGGACCTCATAGTACTCTCTTTGAATATATGATTTTGTAAAATTTATCAACGCCCCAAAAACGATGATTTTGTTTATGGAACAAAGAGAGAAAAATTAGGGACCGACATCTAAGAAAAATATATATATATATATATATCACGTTCAAATTAGGTTTTCAGCCACGAGCAAACCCATCCCACACCAAATTCACCACCTAACATCATATTAAATCACAAAAGAAATAGAAAAGGATAAATGTCTCAAAAACCAACTCTAAAGAGCATGGACAGAGAAAAATGGGACGGAAAAAGAAGTTTAACCACCAACATCATGCCAAGCAAACAGGAAGCTCTAAGCTTGGAAAAGCCACCAAAAAAATGATGATCAAACAATGATAGGAAGCTCATTGGAAGATGCAATATATATATATATATATATATATATATTTGTATATAAAAACATCTATATATTTTAAACAGACATCTATATATATTTTAAATAGATTTAATTGTTCTAACATTACACTTGTTAATTTCTTCATTCCATGTGCCAAGGTATCAACTCAAAGAAAGGAATCCTTGTGTTAGCTTTCACGAATTGACGTTAATATTGTACTGCTTCCAAATGTTAATACTTCTTTTTCTTTTTTCCCAGTCAAGTTACACCTTGTTTTTTTTTTTTTTTTTTTTTTTTTGAGATTTTTTTTTGTTTGTATTCCTTTTGTCCTTGGGATGGGTCCATATTTTTAGTTTTTCGTTTAAATTTCCTTTCTTTTAAGAAAATAGAGTTGGTGGTTTAATAAGAGATGAGTTATCTAGATGGTTTAAATTTAGTTGGGATGTTCTAGTCAATTTTGATATCAGTTATCCTCAGATTACCATTTATTTGTCTAAAAAATAAAAAGAATGAAAGAGGAGAAAAATTACAATTATGCCGGTACGTACTTCAAAATTATTGCTTTACTAAAGAATATTGAATACAAGAAACATTTTTTCCTTTAAAAATAATAAAATAAAATAAAAACCGGATTAAGCTGGTAAGAGAGGCTGACAAAACTATACATATTGTAAAACTAAAAACAGAATAATGAAGGGATTATTGAAACTTAACTATGCTAGCATTTGATTTTGAAGTATGTTTCATTTAGCTTATAACACATCTGAATTAGGTTAACAAACTCATCCCGCGCGGCCAAGCTTCTGCACTTACGATATTAAATTATATATAGAAAGAAAAACAAAAGGATATTTGTCTCAATTACAACTCCAAATTAAAGAGCAAGAACAAAGCAAAATTGTACGAAAGAAGAAGTCTAAAACACCAACTACATGCTTCGTAGATAGGAATCTCTAAACTTGGAAAGGCCTAAAAAAAAAAACAAAAACAAAAACAAAAAACAAAAAAACAAAAAAAAGGATGATTATACTGCCTTCATTTGGTCATAATATAGTGTACTTCAACTAAAGTAATCTTGTGTATCACAAGAAATTATTGCAAATGCACCCTTTCAAAGTATAAGAGTATTTTGCTTCTTTCATCCCATAATGATCTAGTCCTTAAATTTTCAAAGTAGTAGTAGCAATAAACTCTAATTGTTGGAGTTTTTTTTTTTTTAATATAGAATAATTGTAGGTTTTCTTCGTGCGTCTCTTACTTGTGTTTTAACCACATAATTAAATTCTTGAGAAATTTTGGCAGGAATTCCCTAAATTTTAACCTCCATTTATAGTTGAAGCATTGTTGCAGTTTCAGAAATTCGGGGACTGATAAATTGCAAAGAAACAAATTTATAGGAATGAAAATGCCAAAGCACAATAAATTTCTAGTGCACATGTGCTAAAAATCCAAAAGATCAAAACATTGCAAGCGCACCTTGAGTCAAGTGTGTCAAGGGGAAATTTGGGAAAAAAATAAAGTTACACTATGAGAAGAAAATAACATTTAAATATGTTGAATTGTCAAATCTGCGCATAAATTTACTATGATATTATGTATCTAATAATTTTTCGCTAAAGTAGAAATTTTATGGGCCATTCGTTCAAATTTAAGAGAAAATTAAGAAGAAAGTCATGTTTTGAATACCTCCTTATAATTTTGCTCACTAATATTAAAGTTGATAATTTTAGTGTTATGAAATGATAAAAATTATCAACTTTAATATTATGGCGGGTATAAATGTAAGGAGGTGTCAAATTTATGACAGTCTTGAATATAACCCAAATTATAACGATCATGTTTTATTAGTGCTAGAGAATGATGTTGATATATTGAAAGTGCTCTAACAAAACACATAAATGAGTCTAGCTAATTGAAGATGTAAAGCATGTTAAAGTGCTAGTAAAAATAAATAAATAAATAAAAATTTAAGAAATAAAGCATGCTATAGTACAAAGAAAATCATTAAGAATCTCTTCTGATGTAAGAGACACAATCACATATACATACATATATAGATATGTTTATATATTAGGCATGTAAATGAGAGTTCTTCTTACATGCTATTCAAAATTTTGGTTAAGTTACTAAAAAAATAATAATAATAATTTGGTTAAGTTCTTTTTCTCCTTTTGTGTTTTTTTCTAATACTTTTTATTTTGTTTTATTATCCTTACATTTTAAATATGCTTCAATGAAATTTCGTTTTTCTTTTAATTTGTCCATATTGAAATAATTTTCTCTAATATATCCGCAAACAAAATTTTTTTTTTTTTTATAGTGTTTTTCAATATGTATCCCTTAATAAATAATTTATTATCTAATTCCCATTATGAATCTCTCTTTTTTCTAAATTGTGTTCTCCTTTGCTATTTTTTTTTTCCAATATTAGATTTGAAAAAAAAAACTAAAACTTTTAAGAAAAAATTTACATACCCGTATAAAAAAATTTAACAAATTGAGTAAATAGGTACATAGCACGGTTCCAACTAATAATTAATAAAAACGAGTCAGAGTAGCTTTGAAGTTTCTTGACAAGATAGCATATCAGGTGTCACATTTTTTAAGAAGATAATCAACAGTTAAACTTTCTAGTAGTCAACGTTAAAAATGTTGCTAGGTGGTTTAATGACCCGGGTTTTTGTTTTGTAGTGCTTCATCTAGATATGGTGGGTCTTCCTAAAAGCAAATTCTATAGTTAGTTGACCTCTTGTTTGATAAATATGTAATCTCTTTTTTCTTCTAGTCTTTTTACTATTAAATTTCCTAGAGTGTTTTTAACTAAGGTATATTTGAAATCTTGCTTTCAAGATATTGGTCTCTGGCTAACGGCTTTGTTTTTATATTTTCGGCTTAATTGCCTTAATAGGCCTATTTTTTATTTTCTCTCTTCTTCTTTTAAGACTCTATTGTCAATTTTTGGAGAAATCATCTGAATAATATAAATTTATAGATTATTGTATTAATGTAATATAAAATTTTAAAATTAGATCAATATAATATAAAATTAAACTAAAATTTATTAAAATTTGTGTCATGTTGATCAGGAATAAAAAATTTGTGTCATGTTGATCAATAGATTAAAAAAAGGTGATTATTTAGATAATTTTCTCTAATTTTTTTTATACTAATAATATCTTGTGGATCATCAAATGATGATGATATTAATAAAGGGTGTTAACCTAATCAAGATATTTTAGTACTCCATCACTTATGAAAAAAATAATAATAATTAAAAAAAACTTTGCTCGGGCACTACTCTTAATTTCGTGATTTCGTGTGCCAATGTATTAAGTTACGGAATCCTTGCTCACTACATGTATAAATATATATATATATATATATATATATATATATATAGATAGCAAGTACAAACCACACGGCAACACACTACAAGTGCTTTCACTGGAGACGACGACATAGCTACAAGTAGCATAAAGACAAATACGGCAGCTTCACAACAAGCTGAACTTATACTAATTAGACGAAGATACTGTAACGCCCCGACAATCCACGTAGGGCCGACTACGTAGACGTAGGCCGTCACCATACTTGCTTAACTTACTTGTTAGTTTCTAATACTTGAACTTGAAAAAAATTTCAGAATAAAATTTTTTTTTTTTTTTTTTGAAAACATATACAAATACACTAGTCCATATAAGTAAACTTGTCGTGTATACATACTGAAATGAAAAGGCATACATAATCCTTACAATTCACTCAAGTCTTTGAACCCTCATATTTTCTGTATAACATAATTTATTTTGAAATAAATATATACACATATCAACTCAAAAGAGCTTGCGGAAAACTTGCGTAGTGGTATCCCACACCGTCCTTCACTTGCTGCATCGTCTCCATGGCCCACCAAGTAAAGCTGCAGGCATCTTACATACAGTATGAAATATACTGATGAGCTTTCGCCCAGCAAGTACAAACATAATCTCACAAAAACAAACAAATATCATGCATTCATGCATGAACCAATTATGATCAATTATGAATATTTTATGATCAATTATAGACTTGAACTTATTATCTTGCTTAACATGTGGGCCCCTTGTGTACGTACCAAATGCGCGCATTCCATAGAAAGTTAAGGTTTGCAAGGTCCCTAACAATTATGGGAATCATAAACATAACCCTTCACGATCTGGCAGAAGGTTGATTATACCTTCACGCATCAACGAGAGGTTGATAATCTTAAACTTGAACTTGAAACATGTATCCTCCACGATCTGGCGGGAGGTTGGTACGACACCTTACTTGTCTTGGTTTAGTCTTAGTCTTGTTACATTTTCAAGACTAAGAATCTTTACGTGTGATCTTATTAGTCATGATGCACATGAGACATAGACATAGCATGACTTAAAAATGAATAGTATAAAATAACTTGTGGCATGTTTATTTATTAAAACATGGCATTACCGTAAATCATGGCATAACTTGGCATAACATGGCTTAACATGGCTTGACATGGCTTAACATAGCATATCATGGCATAACATGGCTTAACATGGCGTAACATATAAATCGTAGCATACATGAAAATGTGTTATACTTGAAAATAATTTACTATTTTCCATACTTTAGGGGAGGTTTGTACTTACCTGATGTCCTACGCTCTTGACCTAATGTTCCAACAAAGCGCATCAATAGGTTCTATTCCTGTTTCAAACAGGACGTAAGGTAATGATCATCTTATCTTACCGTAATTCATAATCATTAAATGTTAATATCCTAACCAACATCTATGAGTAACCCTAGTTATATGTCCCCCACATATCACAATGATACCTGTTTCGATTACTAAATGTAACCCTAAGGTTCTTGGCCTAATCAAACAATATCTTGTTTGATTACTTAACGAAACCTCGGGTTCAAGGCCAAAACATACGTGAATAGTAGTTAGTATCTTATTAGGTTACTATTTGAAACCCTGGGTATAAGCCCAATCATATTTGAATGATACCCTATTGAGTTATTAGGACCCAATTACTTTCAAAGTATTACCTCATTGGGTTACTATCGGTAACCATAGGGTAAGACCCAAGTATTTATTTTCTTATAAAACCCGTATTTTTATAAAACCATAAAGTTTAGGCAAAAACTGTTAAAAACTGTCAAACTCTGAAAGCAATCCTCTAAAACAGTTTCTTAATTTAAGTATCAGTGCATGTACAGGGATTTCCTGTTTTTGCACTGTTTTCTGAAAATCCTGTGCAGGAATTTCTCGTTTCCTGCACAGTTTTGGAAATCAGGTTTTACTTTAAAATCTGTTTGGAATTAGAAAAAGTTTTCTCATAAAAGTTGTAGATCTCGAAAGACCCTGCAACTTTCGTGTTTTACTTAAAACATAATTCTGCTTTTAACTTGTTCATATCTCTGGTTGAAACCGGCTGGCCGTGCACAGGGTCTGGCAGACCAGGGCTCGGGTTTTCACAAAAACAGAGGCCTTTAGAGCCTTATTTTTAAAAACTGTCCATGTTGTCCCCTAGGATTTTCTATTTCCTACAACTTTGTTGTTTTAACTTTTCTCAAATTCGGCCTCTAAGGGCCTCAAAATAACCTTTTCAGAAAACTGTCCAGTTTTACCCGAAAACTGGCAGTTTTGCATGTGTCCGATTTTGCGTAAAATTTACGTGCACACTACCTCAAACGGTTGTAACCGTGAGCCTACGTCAAGCATGCAGCATATTACTAACGTTATCACGATCATACATTCATTCTTAATCATTCTATCATCCAATCATACATGCAAACCCATTTGGTGATTTTCACCAAACTAGGGTTTTTAGGGTTTTCTTGAGCCCTAAAATCATCATACAAGCATCTTTTTCATTTAACATCATCTTGAAGTAAGTGGGGACATATAACAAACACCTAATGGTCACACACATAAACCACAAAATTTCCGGATCATACAATCAAAAGCATGCACAAAATCATAAATCAAGATCACAAAAACCTAAATCAAGCACATACTAGTAAAACTAACTAGAGCATGAACATAATTGGTGAGCTTATGCTCTTACATCCAAGCCTAAAACTTTGCTCAAAACTCAATAAAAAGCTTAGGGATATGAGAGAATTGCCCCTAGATCTTGGAGGTAAATTCTCAAGCTCGGATCCGAAATTTTTCTCTTGCTTTTCTTCAATAAAATCCGACCACTCTCTTTCTTTTTCTTTCTCTTCTTTGGCTCGGTTTCTAGGGAGGGAGAGAGAGTTGGAATTTGGGCAGAGTTTTGGGTTCAACTAAGTGCTCAAAAAATGTGAACCAACTTCACCTATTTATAGGTGAAGAATAATTTCTAAAATTGCATATTAGGGTTTATGAGCAAAATATTTGCTCATTACCCCCTCCTATGTGGCCGGCCATAAGGAAGCCTTGGTGGGCAAGTTACTTGCTCACCAAGTACTTGCTTACATCACCTTGGTGACATCACCTTGCTTACATCACCTTAGTGACATCACCATGCTTACATCATCATGCTTACATCATCAAGCTTACATCACCATTTTCTTAAAATTGCACTGTGGCCCCTAAAGACATAATATTTGCACTTTAGTCCTTGTAGGTGGCTGGCTAGGGTAGAGCCACTTGGCTTCTAGTTCATGCATAATTAGTCCATTTGATTCCAAAAATCCATTAATATAATTATGCAGTCCATTTCCTAACTAACTCAGATCATATCAATATTATTTTTCAATAAAACAGTACTGTCATACTGAACTATGGTCCAGAATTCATCTGCACTTAAATGGGCTACGTATGGATTTTTCTTAAGACTCATAACTGCTAAGTCCTCATTGCTCCAATTATTAATCCTGATTATTCTAGAGCAATCCCATACTTTATTCTTACTTCTTCATCCGTAATGACGGTTTTTCATAGTATAATTTCCATAATGTTGATTACCCTGCAGTACCGCCTCAGTCAAACCTAAAGTCAACCTGGTCAAATTTTGACCGAAATAAAATCATAAATTCTCATTCTGCCTTTTTTTCTCAAAAGGCGTCGTGCTTAACTAAGCAAACTATTATTGAATCTCGTAACTAATTAAACGAGAACTCAACATATATACTGATATTCAACTCTGATCATAAGCTTCATATCTACAAACATGATTCAGACTTAGATTCTCTTTGTATCTAAGGAAATCACAAGTCATCAAAATTTCGGGTTATTACAGATACAACCCTTACTAGAATTTATCTCTCTAGAAATTCTCCCTAAAAGTTCTCTCTAGTTTAGTTCCAAAATTTCTTAAAGTTTTCTTAAGAAAATTTTCTCTTGCTTTCTTGCATTTTCCTTCCCATTTTCTCACCACCCAAACACTTTTTAGCTTTCTAGAGTTTTAAAAATTTTAGATCCAATTTTTTTTTCCAAAGTGAGAATGTATGATTTTATAAAAATTTCTATTATTAGTATTATTATAAAATTTTCATATTATATTATATATAATAAAGTTCATGCTACGTAATACCCTTTGAAAAATTATTTTCCTAAGATATGGTGAGTATGTGATAAAAGTTTTTATGATAAGTTAAAAAAGAATTATTATGAATTTTCAAGTATACTAGTATACGTAAATGTAGTAATTATAAGTAAATACTTAGTTTAAGCAATAATGTAATGATCTATCTAGACGGATCGTTACAAAGTTAATATCAGAGCGGTATCTTGTCACTCTACTTCGTTTCACTTCACATCGATTCTATAATTAATTGCCCAAGTAAGCTGATTTATTTGAAATAGTTATAGATTAATTAACATATATAGTACGACGTTAGTATCTTATTCATGACCACGTCAAAACCGGAGATGGCATTGCTTTTGAGGGCTTGGTGCCAGCTCTCTACAGCAACAAATGGGAATCTTTCGTACTACTGCAATGGATCAACTCGATAGAGACGATCTTTTTCGCCTGCGATGTACCCGGTCACATAAAGATCACATTAGCATCAAGAAAACTGATCAATGATGCTTACGTACGGTGGATGGACACAGCTGACAACCCTGACTATGCTGCCAAAAGGGGTGACAGTAATCATGACAATGACTTCAACAAAGTTCCAATGGATAAGGACTACTCGGAAGAAGATGCGGACTAGCCCACCCTTCGTATACAAGTAGATAAACCTTAATGACCATAAGATTATGGTGCTATATAGTTTTCATTAATCATTTAAACGAGAAGTTAAACTCTCCATGATTTCTTCATAGAACAATGCCTCCTCTCCTAGACATAAGACCCTTCTTACGCAACACTTTGATTTATCATAACCGTTAGAAGCCTTATGAGCTTTTTATAGTATTGGTAGCAATTTCTATAAAGACTAATGTCTTTATGATATTATGAAATTGTACAATACAGTACAACTTTAACAACAACGTGTTTGTCTACTAATGGTAGGACCTCGGCAAAAGGGCAAAGATGACGAGAACATATCAAAACACCAAGGATCTAGATGAGGTGATGGAAACAACACAATCGGTTGAAATGAATGCTGTTATAGCATATATGCAAATATGTTTGAGGGCCCAAAAGCAAGAATTGCAGGCTTTACGTCAACATCTTGATGTACAAGTTCAGACGAATGATAAGCCCCTAACTGGGACTCAGAAAGAACACCAGCTGGATGTGACAGCACCTCAACTTTCATCCGACAGAAGAATCTGTACGAGCGCTTTAGCCAAATGCAACCAAAGTAGTTCCCAGGTTGTTCTGATTCCTTGACTGCAAAAGAATGGTTGTGCTCAATCAAAATTATTCTAAATCGTTTGAACTTGGATGACCAGGATAACGACCTTAACAATGATGCAAATTGCTGGTGGGAATCATAGAAGAAAAGAAGGAATGTTCTGTTGGGAATGCCCTAAGAGTGAAAGACATTTTAGTTGTATTTCATTTATTTTGAACTGATTAATAATATATTTAGATTTTTTCATTACATATTTTCTATACTGTCCTCATCTAGATTTACATATTTAAGTAAATGTAAGCAAATATGGCTCATCAACTACTTGGTGTTTAAACTGTTAGAATGTTACATGTAATGAATTTTTGTATGTGAGAAGACAACGTTCTAAAGTAAGTAGTCTAAATTTATAATCCATAATCTATGGGGTTAGAATGAGCATCTAACTCATATGAAGACTAGTATATTTTCTAAAGCCAATTGGGAAGATGATTTGTCTTAACCATCTGGAGCGAGCTGACTCCTAAGTAGAGACATAGATGTATTGCCTAGTGGCGGTGGTATATTGGACTGGACCAAAATGTAATTAATCTATAAATCTACTTGATTAGATTAATTCACTTTTGACATTCATTCTGCACTAACCTTAATCTTGAGTAAGTAAATGACTTCATATTTATGACTTGTGTACTTTGATGTTCCAAAGGCTAAAGCGTCTCGGAGTAGTAAGCTATTAGACCAGTTCATTGGGTACATGACTTATATTCGATATGAGTTTTGCTTATAGATATGGAATCATAGCTTCCATAAAGAGTAAAAGTTATCCTCTTAAACGGCATTATACATGATGTGAAAATGGACGAGGCCTCGAGTCGTTTGCTAGGCAAATGACTAATTATTCACTTTGGGTGAATAATCATTTTCCTATTGGATGTATAATGGATCTTAAAGATAGTGTGATCAAAAGGTTGAACGGACTTTAACTTTAAGTTGATCATGGATATCATATGAGGTTGCTGCATATATGACAAGGTCATTGGATTGCAGCTACACACTGGCTTACGTAATGCGGTATATAATTGATAGTGCAGTTTCAGTTTTATAGTGGTATGACTCTGAAAATAATAATTGTATAACTAATCTATTTGGTATAGAATACTTAATTACATAGATTATTAGAGCCCATATTATATATATGTCCAAGTGGTCCCTTTACTAGCTCAATATAATTTCTTAACGGATGGTAATCAATTGGGATATTCATTATGGCTTAAATTCTTGGACTTAGTGCAGAGAAAAATTCAGAAAACCTCCCACTGAGTGTAGGCGTTTTTTCTGCTAAGGGTAGAAAGGGAATTTTTTTAAATTTAATTAATTGGATAAATATTTATTTGAAGATAAGATTTGAAATTTGAATTAATTATATTTATCTTTTGTGATTAATATGAGATTAATTTAAATTAAGAGATACAAACAAATTAATTAATTATTTGCATCATTAATTTAAATATCTAGACAAGCTTATTTAAATAAACATTTTAAATTAAATATGGTAATTATCCTATTTGGATTTGAAATTAAAAAAAAAAAAATTCTTATCCTAGTCTACCTTGTGTAGGCATTTTTTTGAGGATAAGGGAAGGAAAAGATTTTCTCCTTATTGATTTTATTTTGATAATTATTACATAATTATTTAATCCAAATAAAGTTGTCATGATTTTATTTTGAATTTAAATTGGAGTTATGGAACATTAACCATGGAGATAAAATCATAAGACAATTGGAGATAAAAATTTGAATCAAATTTTGAATCTCCTAGACCTATTGTGGGCGATTTTTATGTCTCCCAGGCAAGAGAAAAAACGTAGATTAGGGAAGGAGGAGAGAGAAAAATCTTTTTCAAGTGTCCAATTTGAATTCAAATTCCACCCAGTCCATTCACTATAAATATGACACCTGGAGCTCCTATTTTATTTATACCATAGACTCTAAAGTGAGCGAGCTTATTATTATTCTCCCATTATAGTAATAATAAGCTACAAGAGTTCTGGGTGGTTGGAAAGAGAAAGTCACGCACGAATACCGATCGAGAGACCGAGTGCCCACACACTCTTCCGTTCAGGAATTGGAGAATAGTAAAGAAGGCTAGTTGGTTGAAGCTCTCTTTGATCACATCCTCCAGCATTCTTGTTGTCTTTTCTCAAGGTATGTAGATTGTATAATAATTTATTGTATATGACAACATGAGTTCGTACTATATTAAGAAATTTTTTTAAAACTCCACTGCGTAAATTACCCATTTTTCTAACACGTTCAAGAAATGGCATGGACTGAGTTCACCGAGGAATTCAGCTTGAAGTATTGCGACTACATCATTATTCGGGCTCAACCTAATAAATCTAACTTCCAAAAACTAGAAACTACGTTAGGAATTAACTCTACATGGAAGGCTGACCAATCAGTCCAGCTGTACTCTTTCCTATTATCATCAAACGAAGAACACATTTTGAGAATGCGAAATATGTTACATCCCAAGCTGGCATCCATCATTAGCATTGACCAAAACTTACCGACCACAGTAGCAGAATGAATTGGGAAAGCCTTATTAAGAGTAAAGTGTTGTCCGGCCCTACATATTGGGAAAAGACCTAATAAAGGAAAAAGGAGGCTGAAGAAGAGTCGCAATTTCAGCTACTATAGTCACCTTGTTTACACTAATTGGGGGAAGCGAAATCCTGAAGGATCGAGAATTCAGAAAGATCACCCCGGGAAGAAGAAGATGCCTAACAGCAACAAGTTTCCCAACTGCTCAAAATGTGGAAAGAGGCACTTGGGAGAATGCTGAGCCGGGACAACTGGTTGTTTCTTATGTGGCAAAGAAGGCTACTATGCTAAGGACTATTATTCCAATCCTGAAAGCTAGCCAATAATCGGAGAGATTAAGAGCAAACCTAATTGTATGATTATGAGATACGTCATGATCCAATAATTATCTATGATGGAAATATGTACAATAATATTATTAATTTACGTCATGAGAATGAATTTTCTGGAAAGTACAGCTCGATCAATACAAACGTCTTAGTCATGTTTAAGCCGTTGATAAACGAAAAATTTATTTTCACGTTTAAACCTTAGAACATGCTGGCTGAAAATACGATGGATTTCTAGTCAACACAATAAATAATTCAAGATTCTAGCTTACAGTTTATAGAGGTCTTTCCAAAAGATCTACTATTATGCCGGAACGAGAGATTTCATCTGAGATCAAATTGATATTGGGGTCAGCACCGATATCCAAGGCACCTTATAGGATGGCTCCATCCGAACACAAGGACAGCATATTCAACTACAAGAGCTCTTGGATAGAGGATTCATCCGACAGAGCTATTCGCCAGGGGGAATACCTGTTCTGTTCTTCAAAAAAAAAAAAGGACGGTATTCTTAGGATGTGCAACGAATTTTGAGAAGCCAAATAAAATCACAAAAAGAGCAAACGTGGAAATGTGAGCACGACAAAAGAAAGGACTACCCAGTTTTGCTTTAATTTTCAAGGACGAAAATTCATTAAAGATGGTAGATTGTAATACCCAAATTTTTGATAAGGAATTATTGTGATTTTATAAGTTAATTCATCAAAATTCCTTGTGTAAGTTAAAGTTTAGGTTATAATTTTAACCTAAAGTTATGAAATGAATTTTTATGGTGTGACAATTATTAATTTTTGTCACTTAATAGTTAGTATATGGTCACTTCAAAAAGTGACCAGTGGATGTAAGTGTAGATAAGTTGTCAAATCACTAAATATAGTATTTCAATAGTTTTAGCAGTATAGGAATTAGCAGTTTTGGAGTGTTCTAGATAGGATTTTTCTGCATAACAAAATGCAGTATCAAGGATTTGACATCAACTTTTTAGTCAGATAAAAATTTAGAGTGTCTAACTTTTTACAGATAAAATTTAGACAGATTACCTTTTTCAATGTGAAAACTTAGTGGATAAGTCTTTATGTCAGATAAAATTTCTACTAAGTTATTTTCAGTATGAAAACTAGGTGGGCAAGTTTTGCAACATAAAACAATTATACTGATTAACTTTTAGTAGTAGAGGACCTTGAGAGTTGTGTTAGTGGAAGATAAAAGAAAATAATGTTGTGATGAGTTAGCAGCCCAATAATTGAAGATAATATCTAGTATTATCTTCAATTATTTTTTTAAGGAAAATAGGAATTTTTGATCCAATGGTTACAAATGGATTAGTATCAAGAGACACTACTATAAAATGTGGATTCCACGACGGAGCTTTCACGACCGTTTTTTAAAAAACCGTCGTGGAAAATGCGGCAAAAACACGGAGCGGAACAGAGTTTCCGAAAACTGTCGTGGAAGCCGAAGCTTCCACGACGGTTATAAAAAACCGTCGTGGAAGATCATGCTTCCACGACGGTTATAAAAAACCGTCGTGGAAGTGCATGCTTCCACGACGGTTTCTAATAACCATCGTGGAAGATTGCAAATGCAGAAAGAAAAATTTTTTTTTTTTTTTTTTTACCTTCCACGACGGTTATTAGAAACCGTCGTGGAAGCATGCTCTTCCACGACGGTTTTCGGAAACTCTGTTCCGCTCCGTGTTTTTGCCGCATTTTCCACGACAGTTTTTTGAAAAACGGTCGTGGAAGGGTCTTTTTTCACAAATTTTTTTTTTTTTAATTTTTGGACTCTACCACGACGGTTTTCCCAAAAAACCGTCGTGGTAGGTACTAAGGCTGGAATTTTGAAAAATTTTGAATTAAATTCAATTTTTTGGAGCATGTATTAAAACCCAAAAAAATACCCTCTTTCGCACCTCATTACATTCTGAGCTTTTTTCACTCTCTAATACACACTCTAACTCCATACCCAAAGCCACCCAATTTCGTCCCTCGATCTATTTCTCTCTCTCCGCTCCCTCCCTACTTAAAATCTCCAAAAACTCGCTCTATCTCACCACGCCTCCTCTCTCTATCTCACCTCTCAAATTTTTCTCTTAGCTCCACTCTATGATGGCCTACTCTACCACTCACGTGGCCTCCTCCATTCTCCTACGGGTCCACCAAGGAACTCACGCGGCTTTCCCTCTCTCTCTCGCCGCACTCCGCCCGTACCCACGCTTGACAAGCCGGTAAGTTGTAATGTATATTGCTTGGGTAATGCACGGATTTGGGAATTTTTCGTCCAAAATGTTGATTTTGTTGATTGTGGTTGTTGATAAAAGTTTCCATCCAAAATGTTGATTTTGTAGATTGTTGAGTTGGGAATATTCCGTCCGAAATGGCCAAAATCCGTCCCCTACATTTTCGGTGATTGTTTATTGTGGTTGTGTTTTAGATTGAATTAAATTGGTTGGGTAAGGCACGGATTTGAGAATTTTTCGGAAAAAAAAGTGTTGATTTTGTGATTTAAATGTTTTTGGGAAAATGAAACGAATTCGTAAATTTTTTTTTTTGTTACCTACCACGACGGTTTTCTAAAAAACCGTCGTGGTAGGTTCGTAATTTTTTTTTTTTTTCGTTTTTACCTACCACGACGGTTTTTTGGAAAAACTGTCGTGGTAGGGGGACCTACCACGACGGTTTCCTTGAGAAACCGTCGTGGTATGCCAACTAACCACGACGGTTTTTTGCGTAGAACCGTCGTGATATGTTCTTAAATGTTCGTATTTAGGCCCTATTTTTGTCCATTCCACGACGGTTAAAAAACCGTCGTGGAATCTGAAAAGATTCCACGACCCTGGATTCTACGACGGTTAGAAAACCGTCGTGAAAATATTACCACGACGGTTTTTAACCGTCGTGGTATCCACATTTTGTAGTAGTGAGATCAATGGCTAAGAAAAAGCCTTTCTAGCCTTTCTAGACAAGTTTTCTTAATCTTGATTTGACCATGATTAGCCTTCTAAAATTTATCAAGACAACAATTAACAAATTAATCCCAAAATCATTAGCCAAGGCCTATAAATAGGCATCCACCCTCCACCATTTATTCACATCTCAAAATCCATTCTCTTCTCTCTCTCTCTCTCTCTCACTCAAGTTTCTCTCTCTAGAAATTTTCTTAGATAGTCTTAAGTTTTCTTAAGAAAATTTTCTTTAGCCTTCAAAAATTTTCCTTCCCATTTTCCCACCACCCAAACACCATCCTAGCTTCTTAAGAACTTGAAGAAATCCTCCAAGGCCCTTCAAAAAGTTCTTTCCGAGCAAGTACTAGTTCCGTTCTCCGGCGGAAACTCCGATCGTCGAGGTAGTTTTCCGACCGAAACTCTAGTTATTACTCTTTTAGTTTATATTTTTTATGGGTTAATATTTAAGTATAAATGCTATCGAAATTTCTAGAATTGGTGATTAGATGATATAGAGTTTTTTATTATGAATATGTTCATGTTTTTACCATGGGTTGTGTAGAATTTTTAGAAATAGAACTTAAATTGAAGATTTTGAACTTCAATCCGTTCGTTAAGAAATTTAGAAATTTAAATGAGTTTCTATAGTTTGAAGCTATTAAGAATCTAGAAAAACTATGGAATATGAACTATGGTGTATATGTATGAAAAACTTGCGTAGTGGTATCCCACACCGCCCTCCTCTTGTCGCATCGTCCGCATGGCCCACCAATCAAGCTACAGGCTTTTTACCTATAGTATGAAATATATTGATGAGCTTTACGCTCAACAAGTACAAACTTAATCTCACAAAACATGTCAAGCATCAGGTAACTTATGTATGAACCATTTATGATCAATTATGAATCTCTTATGCTCCATTATGAACTTCTTATGAACTTACTATCTTGCTTAACATGTGGGCCCCTTGTGTACGTACCAGATGTGCGTATTCCACAAAAATTTAAGGTTTGCAAGGTCCCTAACAATTCTGGGAATCATGTTCATAACCCTTCACGATCTGGCGGAAAGTCTTACCATCTTGAACTTGAAACATGTATAATCCTCCACGATCTGGCGGGAGGTTGGTACGACACCTTGCTTGTCTTATCTTATGACTTAAAACATGTTCTTACCATGTGGTTTAATATTAGTGAACATGCTTCATGATGTCACTATATCGTAACATATAACATAACATAATATTAACCATAACATATACATACACATGGCATATCATAGCATAACATAGCATATTAAAACATGTCATACTTGAAAATAGTATTTACTATTTTCCACACTGTAAGTGAGGTTTGTACTTACCTGTTATGCTATGTCCTAGGTTTTGTTGCTCCAAATCAGGTTGCAACAACAGGTTACTTCCTGCTTTTTCAAAAGGACATAAGATAAGGGTCATCTTATCTTACCATAAATCATTGCATTCAATGCTGGTATCCTTAACCAGCATTCAATAATAATCCTAGTTATATGTCCCCTACACACACTCATGATAACTTATTTGGTTACTAAATGTAACCCTAAACAGTTTCTTGTTTGATGTGTTAATGAACTTTGGGTTCAAGGCTCAATCATACCTAGTATCTTATTAGGTTACTATTAGTAACCCTAGGTGTAAGCCCAAGTCATATTTGGATCAAACCCTATTGGGTTACTAAGGCCCAATTTTTAAAGCTATGTCCTATTAGGTTATTATTGGTAACCATGGGCTTTAGGCCCAATCCAGTAACTTGGGTATCCTACCCGTTTACTGTTGGTCATTATACCGTTACCATGCTTTCAAGATAGCTTTTGGCCTATTTAATATTTTTCCCTTCTCTTGATAAAGCCTAGTATTTATTGTCCAAATTTTCCTTGTATAAAAATCCTTGTGTGAACTGTAATTTTTTTCTTGAGTAAGGGCAATAAACTTGTCAAGTTTTGAAAGCTATCATTGAAAACAGTTTCATGCTGCCAGTTATTAGTGTATGCGCAGGAATTTCCTTTTCCTGTACTGCTTTTGAAAATCCTGTGCAGGAATTTCCTGTTTCCTGCACAGTTTTTAGAATCCAATTGTATCTAAGAATATGTTTGGCTTTTGAAAAATTTTCTTCACAAACGTTTTAGATCTTGAAAAACCCTACAACTTTTGTTCTTTACTTAAAACCTAGTTCTGCCTTTAACCTACTCATTTTTCTTGTTGAACCTGCCTAGTCGTGCACAAGGTCTGGGCATGACCAGGCTCGGGTTTTTGTAAAAACGAAGGCCATTGGAGTCTTATTTTTAAAACTGTCCCCTAGGATTTTCCATTTTCTACAACTTTTCAGTTTTAACTTTCCTCAAATTCACCCTCTAAAGGCCTAAAAATCCGGTTTCCAGATTACTGCCCAGTCTTGATCCGAGACTGGCAGTTTTCATCTTGGTTGGTTCTTACGTAAAATTACGCGCACACTACCTCGAACGGTTAAAACCGTGAGCCTACATCAAGCATGCAGTATGTTTCCTAATGTTTCCATTGCCATGCATTTATTTTCATTCATAAAATCATTCATGTAAACCCATGTGGTATTCCATACCAAATTAGGGTTTTAGGGTTAAATTCTAACCCTCCTTGCATCATACATCAAAATCAACATAATCAATCACACCATACATCTTCTTGAGTGTGTGGGGACAGACTACAAACACATACTAGGCATTCATACATACCATACATATTCTAACACATAACATAATAAACATACATCAACCCATAAATCAAAACCACTAAACTCTAATCAAGCACAAGTCTAAGCAAATCTAAGCTACTTCATGAAAAGTAAAATGAGCTTATGCTCTAACATACCCACATGAAGTACACATAAATCTTGAATCAAAACTTAATTGAAGAACTAGAGGGTGAAGAGGATTACCTTTAGATCTTGAGTGGTGAATCTACTCCTTGGATTGGAAAATTTTCTTCCTCACCTAACCTACACACAATCCGGCCACTAACCCTATTTTTTTTCTCTTTGGGTTCGGCTCCTAGGGTGAGAGGGAGAGAGTTGATGAAAATTAATTTCTTTTTGAAATTATTTTTATTTCTAAAATTGCATATCTAACCTCAAAAGCAAAATATTTGCTAAAGAGTCCCTTGATGTGGCCGGCTATTAGGGGTCCTTGGAGGCCAAGTAAGCCTTTTATATTCATGCATCTAATTATCCAATCAAAAACTACCACACAATTTCTTCAATTTTCCAAAAATCCCAAAATTCACATATTTATCCTAGATGAGGTGTCCTCCCATTAGGGCCTTGTTTGGCTTTCCTCTTAATATGCAGTCCATTTTCATACTAATGCAGATATTACAAATACTGTTTTCAACTAATACCAGTACTGTTATACTGGACTACAATCCAGAATTCATCTGCGTATTATTGAACTGGGTAATGATTTTTCTTATGACTTAAAGCTACTTAGCCCTTATTGTCCTAAATAATGTGCTTGATTTTTCTAGAGTGGTTTCGGTCCTTATTCTTACTATTTTATCTGTGATGACGGTTTTTTGCAATATAATTCCTATACTGCTTGCTATACTGCAGTACCGTCATATTCATACATTTGACTTTTCGTCGTCAAACTTTGACCGGAATAAAATAATAAATTCTTATTCTGACTTTTTTTTTTCTTAAAAGGCCTCGTTCTTGACCTAATAAACTTATTGAGTCTCATATTTAATTAAATGATAATTCAAACATATACTGATAAAATTATGAATTTCATATTGATATTCATAATTTTCATGAAATATCACATAAACACATAGCATGGACTTAAATTTCTTTACATACAAGGAAATCATGAGTTTGTAAAAATTTCGGTTATTACAGGATCAACCCGTGCCCGACCTGCAAGGCCGGCAACAGAAGCCGAGCCGTTGCCAGCATCAACAATGTCACTTTTGTCATGCCAACAACGGCTCTTCTTCAAGTGCATTTTTTCAAGACCAATGGAGTTTTTCACCACCGATTTTCCGAGGAAACCGCCTCACGTTTTCAACTATACCGGAACTCCGCCGGTGAGTCTGGCGACGAACAATGGAACAAAAGTTTACAGGCTTAAGTACAACGAGACTGTGCAGCTGGTTTTGCAGGACACGGGCAATATAGCCCCTGAGAACCACCCGGTTCATCTCCGTGGATTCAATTTCTTCGTCGTTGGAAGGGGATTAGGGAATTACAATCCGAAGAAGGATCAGAAGAGCTTCAACCTTGTAGATCCTGTTGAGAGGAACACTGTTGGTGTGCCTTATGGTGGATGGACTGCTATTAGGTTCCGAGCAGACAACCCAGGTAACATATTTCACTTTAATCATGAGCTACTCTTTCTTTCTTGACTATTGATGTGTGTGTATATATATTTATTAATTTTGATAAGCTAATGGGATATATGGATAAATGACCATTTTTTAAGAAGTTTTTTAATAAATAAGCAGAGTTTTGTTATATTAAGAAAATAAACGTTTTTTTTTAAACTAATCAATTAATTAATCCTTGATTGATAATGATTAATCACTGATTAATCAATAGTATAATGAGTATTTTTCACTGAACGACTACAATTAATCACTAATTAATGGTCATTTTTATAAATAGAAAAAAAAAATTCGGCCATTTACTTAAATTAGTGTTTAAAAACGGTCTTTTATCTCATTTTTTCTATATACTAGTTGTTAGTGTCAAATTCTTTTTCTTTTTAAGTTTTTCTTTTTTGAAATAATGTGATAAAAAGTTAGACATTATTGATATGATATATATATATATATATATACATATAGTTTTTAACTATTATATTTTCATAGGTTCTGTTAAATATTAATATTTATTTAAATTTATATAATTTTTATGTGTATGACGTTTTTCATACTTTATTAGATATTAAAAAAAACTAATTTTACTTCCAAATTAAGAGTATTATTCGTCTAACTTTGATATTTTGGTCATTATAAAATAATTTGAAAGTCAAGTTTGGATATTTTCTTTGACATTTAAACAAATCAAAACTTATTTAAGTATCAAAATAGAGGTAACTAACCCAATTTTTTAATATATATATATATATAATTCTTTGTTGTTGAGCAGGAGTTTGGTTCATGCATTGCCATTTGGAAGTGCACACAACATGGGGGCTTAAGATGACATTCTTGGTGGACAACGGGAAAGGACCAAATGAATCACTTTTACCACCTCCAAGTGATCTTCCAAAATGTTGATATATGTATAAATAAATGTCCCCCAACAACGAAACAAATATACATGCATAGCTCACCATAAAAGCAGAGCGATCTCCGCAATCAAGAAGACAGATATATATTTGCTTAAAGACAAAAATTAATCAAACGACAATTAGATGGAAAATAAAACGACCAGAGAAATGAACTTCCAATTTATTGTTTCTTGAGTGAATGGAAGAATTCGCTCAAGCGTGACCTTGTTTTAAATAACATTGCTTGAGCATTTTGGTTGTTAAATTACACAAAAAGAAAACAGAATTTCTTCCTTCCCCCCACACACACAGCCCGCCCCCGCCCCCGCCCACCCCCCCCCCACCCCCACCATCCCCCCCCCCACCCTCTCCCCGGCCCTTTTTTTTTTTTTTTTTTTTTGTCAAAAGGACTTTTGTATTTGGATTGTCTATATGTAAGCTTTTTTCTTAATGTATGTATGAAAGTTACAGCAAGTTTTACTTGCACGGTCAAAGTTGTTTTATGATCAATTTGCACAAACACGACTTATAAGGGGGGGAAAAATAAACAAAAATAAAAGGACAAATTTTACTCTCCCAAACTTTAAGTCCTATCACAAAATGGTCTCCGAACTTTAATTTGTAAGATTCTTTTTCTCTAAATTTGAAACATTTGTGAATTTCTCCTTTTGTTAAATTTTTTACATAAAAACGCATGTGAAACTTGTTGGCCGTATGAGTTGGGGGTATTAATAAGGAATTACATATGATATTATCCTTATAATTAGGTTAAGAGGGAAAAAATTTAAGATTGAATGTCACTTTTTTCCCATATCTTTCTCTTATTTTCTCCTTCACATGAGCTACTAAAAAAAATTAAATAAAAAAAACGGTTAGGAAAATTTTAGATGACATGGATGATGACCTGTACATACCGAGGCTATTCATGCTGATCCTTAGAAAATGAAGGCCGTGCTAATTGTTACAAAATAAAAATAAAATAAAAATAGCACTCCTCAAAATTGAAAAGAAAAGAAGATGAAAAGTTGGCTGCAGAAAAGACGAAAAAATAATAAGTAAACAAAAAGAAAAAAGTTTGGAGAATTTTTTGGTCTATGGCCGCTGGTTCTACGTAGAAAACTTTCAAAATTGTTTTGATGTAATTATATCTTTCTGTTTGACATATTTCACTTCATAGTTTTATGAAATAAAAAGAAAATAGCATCTTAAAACCTAAAATCTTTTCCAATACCAATTTTATTAAATGGAAGAATACATAAGGGATGAAATATCTAGGGAATAATAATAAAATGATCGTATCAGTATTATATTAATCAATAAAAACAAACAACGTAATGATCAGGTGATATTTATAAAAAAAAAAAATGATGTGGTTAGTATGATATGCACAATGTCTACGATATTGTATTTATAATAGATTTTTATACAATAAACATAATGACCAAGTTGCGGCATTACATGGCCATCATAACCCCTGACTATATGCTATGTCCGCTAGAACCTGCAAGTATGATGGATGGTTGAATCATTTATAAGAATGTGAACATTTCATAATGAACACAATGACTATAAGGGCATACCATAATCACATGTTACACAACTATTCTTCAAACAACATTCCATAATCATAATGACCATGTCATTATTAACAATATATTATAGATTTAGTTTCATGTTATAAGTAGAGAGAATATACTAACATAATGATCAGGTCAATATATTGAGGACAAGACCAATGATGATCAAATTATATTTGGGTGTACAAAATATAAGAACGCAATAATTAACATAATGATTAAGTCAATGTAGTAAATAGAGTCGAATAAATGCCAAACAATAGGGGAAAATTAAATCATATCAATACAAATGATCACAAATAACCGCAAAAAAAAAAATTCATAGTAAATTGATTCAAAAAAATTATTAAAAATTAACCAAAAACTAAAATCAATAAAAAAAAACATATGATTCAAAAAACCAAGTGGGAAATAATTTTTTGGTCGATAGCATATTGATTTAAAAAAAAAAAAAAAAAACTATTAAGAAAAAACTAAAGTCGGTAAAAAATAAAAATAATAATATCTGATTCAAAAATTCAAATAAAAAAGTTCAAAAAACACCAAATTGTAACTATATTCTAATGCAGGAAAAAAAAAAAGTGACCATAATCCAATTATTACTTATGTTGCTCACCATAATCATGCAAGGTTAATGGAATAATTAACAATTCTTTCATCAATGTGGTAAACTGATATGATATTATAAGAGAGATCGTAATATATCTCTAATTTGACATAAGATTAAAAGACAAGAAGGCAGTCCAAGATAGAGATAATGAGATATGACCAAAAGGTATTAATATGTGGTATATATTTTGCATATATATATATATATATATTATTGGTAGGCATATATTAATATGTGATAAATGCACAATTGATTTAGTTAATAATTTTGTTTGAACAAATTAATTCACTTTGCCCATTATAATACGTAATAGTCTTAATTTTCAAGTGGATGCATGAGTTTTTTGCTTTTGAATTATGTCTTTTGATGCAGCCAAGGATATAACTATGATGATCAAAGGTTAATATTCCGGTATGTTGGAGGACATTATGAATAATCCGTTTGAGGACATTACACATAACGAGAAGTCATGAACGACATGCAAATTTTGAGCTTACAAAATTTATGGTATATAAATCCAGAGTTTATCTTTGAGGTTGCAGGAGTAACACCAAAGTAATTAACAATAGAAAATAGGTTGGAGTGAAATTATCTGTTATTATTGTGGTAAAAGTTGATCACAATAAGCTATGAATAGTACTAGCCTAAACAACAACATCAATTATAGCCTGATTCCCTCTAGCTCTTGTGACTGATTCACCTAACGTTACAACTCCAATCATAGCAGCCGATGCTACTATTGGAGTCAGTATCACTTTTTTATAATTAAATCCACCATTGTAAATTACATTTTATTAGTTTAACTGCTACCAGAAAATGTACGGCTGGACTGATGCCTACCCCAATCGAACGACCTTAATTAACTATAGCGGCATTACCGTAAAAGGGACTCGGGGTCAAGGTGTCTCATGATTCCGATAAGGAACTTCAGCAACAAAGGGTACAAACTGGTTTGTGCATGTCAAAGATCCGAGAAAACTCACAACCCAATAAGCAAGGGTCTAGTCTTTTTCTCCTTTCTTAATTCTTAATCTTGTTCTTACTTTAAAAAAAAATGTTGAGAGAGCATGACTAGAATCGAAGCAAGCCGAGCATCCCAACTAGGTTGACACCTCTAGATTACTAATTCCACTCCAAATCCCTCACTCAAATCTTATTTATAGAGAAAGTGAATTACAAATGTCCTGCCAAAAGGCCAACAATCCCAAAAGACATGAATATCCAGCAAAGCCAAATAATCGTCCTCAACGATAAGGAAAAGAGTAGGGCAGCACTATGAACTCGCAACAAACTAAAACCCTACAGATTGAGCCTCATTAAAACCTTCCTCGTCAAACCCAAAGGGAAAAACCAGGGAAGGAAAAAGAGTACTCAATATTTATTTATTGGAAATAAAAAGACACCGAAGAAAGCCCAAAATATCACAAGAAACTAGAGAATTGCACAAACTAGTAGCATTCCACCGCCAATCCGTCTCTGTCGTATGAACTTCTTTAAATACATGCTTATCCGAAACCAGAATTCCTTCTCGATAGATATGAGAGGCTCTATAATTCAGCAACCTGATCATCTTCTTTTTTTTCCACCAAAGTAAAGCAAAAGAGAAAAAAGGTTTCAGGGGAAAAAATTTTAAAAAAGGCAAAGCAAAAAAAGAAAATGTCAGCAATGGACACCACAAAACAGGAAAACATAGAAACATATATTGCACATAGCACAAATAAAGAGCATCAGTAATAGCAGTTATTATTTCGATTGAAATATATACTTTCGTATTGACATAGGGCTGAACAGAATAGCAACTTGTAACCCAAAGGCTAAATTTCAGCACAAATGAAGAGCATCAGTAATAGCAGTTATTATTTCGATTGAAAGATACTTTCGTATTGACATGTAAGCAAGGTTAATTGACAAATTTTATTGAACCAGCTATAACTTGAATTAATTACCTAATTCAATTTACACAGTTTTGCTATTCTAATTAAAATTTTAATAATAAACCCCTTTTAGTTACAAACATAGGCCATGCATCTGTGTATTATCTAGAATATTTCTTACTACACTAGAAACTAATCTCCATACGAATGTTGATTCTTTTTACTACAGCATAACGTGAAGAAAAAGGGGAAAAATTAAAAACCGCATATGTCTACATATTGAATAATGGAAACACAAAAGACCAAATTTTGAGAAGGAGAGTTTAGGATATAATTATTTTGCAACTGAAAATTTAAATAAAAATTATTCAAACTAAGTACTAAACTCCAGCCAAGACATCTTAAAAAAATTATTAATAATATGTGACAGAAGATAGGAAGATTACCATCGTAAGCCACATTCATAAGGGACCAGACAACATCCTTTGCATTGGGATAATCCCACTTCAACAAACTCCACATGGATTGATTTATGTCAACATGTAGAAGATTAGGTGGACTTGATTCTCTGTCGAGGAAAGATATCCTTTCCAACTTTGGACACGCATCAATGTGGATTTCTTCTAGGGAATCGGCAGTTACTGGTATGTGATGTAATTTTGGTAGCGTCGACAAAACTAATCTCCTCAGTTTGGGAAGAGATATAGTGCTGATGGCATGCTCAGTTATTTCATCCTCTGCTTGGTGTTCTTCATCATCTGATCTCATGGATACAATTGCCTCTAGCTGCTCGCATCTAGAGAGAGTGAGTTGTTCAAGATTTGGAAGTGAAGTGATTTCAAATCCAAACAGCTTCTTTATGCTATCGCAATCACAAATTAGCAACTCTTTTAGAGACAAAAAGGAGCCAGCGGGTGGGAGTTGGGACGATGCTCCGGATGCTATTCTCCTCTCAATCAGCCCCAACAAATCCTTCACTCCATCAAGATGCAATATCTCAAGGCTTGGAAGAAGAGGCACCCCGGAATCTAAATGACAGAACAAATACCGTATTGCGCTACAATCTTCGATATAGCACACCCTCAATTTAGCCGCATTGTAGTTGGAAGTGAGTTCACATAAACTACTCATGTTTCCGAGGACATGGTGGATTGCTAGCATCTTCACATCTTTAGGGAGCAGCAACGTTACAGAACTTGATTGTTGCCAATTGCTTGTTAAATACACAATTTTATCTCCAGATTCCTCAGAGGCATAGTGCACATAAGAATCAGAGAATCCCAGTTGGAGCAAGTAACGGGCTGGCCCTGTCTCTCCCAAAGACGTAATATACTCGTTAAAACTTTCACTGTCACATAGTACCCCTTCAAAATTCTCCATCTTTCTAAGATCGGCTAACTCCTCTCCTTTAATTTTTGGTCCTTCAGATGTATGACTAAGAGCGAGGAATTGCAGATTGGTGAGCTTGCATAAAATCCCATCTGGTATGTTCTTCAATGGACAGCCGCAGAAATTAAGATACGTCAATTTGACTAGCATCTCCAAACCATGGGGAACTTGATCGATTCCTGATGAAAACAGGTCCAACTTCTTCAAATCCTTGAGCCTTGCTAAAGATGGAACACATCTCAATTTGAAACAATTTCTAAGAAACAATGCTCCAAGAGTCACCAAATCAGAGATCGAGTCAGGTAGATTCTTGAGACCTGGATTATCGGACAGATCGAGAACATTGAGTGCCTTGAAATGAAGAAAAAAGTTGTCTGAGATGCTTCCCAAGCCAGAATTTCTTGACATCAACAATGTTGAAAGAGTAGGACAATTTGGTGATATAGTATCCGGAAGAATATCAGATATGTTGTTGCTGATCAACGAAGCTTTCGCAATATCAACCTTCCAAATACTTTCTTCGGCTGGTACGGATTTCAGTCCCACACCTGCTTTCACCAAATATCGAGGACACTCACTAACAATTTGTAGTGTCATATCTCTAATCAAATCATGCATCTTCACATACTTTACACCTTCAGTTATTATTCCTTTCAATAAGCTACCATTTTCAAGATTATTTAGCATGACTTGACCCTTCTTAATCTCAAGTTCTCTTGTCGACATTTTTGGAATTATCCCCTCGACTGTCAATTGTTCTATCAAAAGATCTCTTTGAATTTCATGGTCTTCAGGGAATAGTGCACAATATAAGAGACAGGCTTGAAGTTGATTACTCAATCGGTCATAACTAAATTTCAACTGGTTCATTATATTGTCAGATGCCGATCCCTTTGTAGCCTCCCTTAGTTCTTCTAACGCAACCACCCACTCATCATGATCAACTGAACCCTTTAAACTTCCAGCTATTGTAGCAATTGCGAGAGGCAATCTCGCACATTGTTCGACAATCTGATCCACAACTTCTTTCAAACTCGGAACAGATGAAACGTCACGCCCAACCTTTTTCAAGAACAAGTCCAGCGCCTCAGTCTGTGATAGAAGCTCCATCTTGATAGGTTCACAAGACATTTTTCTACAAACATCGAAAGATCGAGTTGTTAGCATTAACTTGCATCCATTTTGGGGAGTAGGCTCGGGAATTCCTATATCATGAAGAGAATTTAGCGGCTCCCACAAATCGTCAAGGATTAGAACAAACCGCTTTTTAGCCTCAAGTCTTGTACGTAATTTTGATGCTCTTGCTTCACCATCATCATACGAAAGATCTAGCTCTAACATACGTGCAAGTTTATATTGTAAACTTAAAACGTCTGAATCTTTTGATACAGTTGTCCATATCACATTGTCAAACTTGTCCTTGCTTTCTCGAAGAAGACGGTTATTGATTTCTTTTAGGAGAGTTGTTTTGCCACTCCCGCCCATGCCATGCACTCCAATCCGTGTAACTTCATTATTGATCAAGCATGCCCATATTTCTTCTTGTTTCCTTTCAAATGTAGTTCCTTCCAGTACTTCTTGCGCCATGACGTGTCCATGATGTGGACATGGAAGGACCAAAAGTTCAGGGAATGTACTTTTTTCTTTGATGAGATCTTTCACCTCGCCTATCTTCTTAACAACATCTTTGGAGAGACTAGCACGGGAAAAGCATTTCACATTTATTACTTTATCCTTAATAGTCATCACTTCGCCTTCAATATTTTCCACCTTTTCCAACCAATGTTTTACTTCTTCCATCAACTCTGTTTCGTTTAGCACATGTTGGTAAGCTACTTTTGATTCTACATCTCTCCTTCGGACTTGCAGTTCTTCAAGTTGTTTGTCCAGGCTAACCATGTTTTTTTTCAGGCCTCTGTGATATGTCCAACATTTGGTGAATGGAGTTGATAAACATCTCAGAAATTGGACAACTGCAGAAGCTATTGCGCCTTCCATGTTGTTTGGTACCTACAAATATATAGAATTCAAGCTCATATAATTTCAGACTTGATGAAGTACCAAGAAGTAAATTTGATAACTCACTCCAAGAACAACCTACGAAATGCAGTGTGGCTCCTTGCCTTCACACAATAAGAGTCCTCCCTTTGTCAAAGCAACTACTAAGTGGATATGGCTTTACAAATAGCCGGATAGAAAATTTCCTAATGGGAAGGCCAAAACGTTGTATTCCTTTAGACAGAGAGTTTTCGTGTGTTTTTTGTATATTATGTGTCTGATATTTGGATATTAATTTTCATTATTAGATTGTTTGCCGGAATACACGGACGTTGGATTTGATATTGATCAGGACCTTAATAATTGTCAAGAGGCTAAAGAGATGAGTTGGTTGATAATTCAATCTCTTCCTTCTTGGCAAGGACTCCTTACGTGAAGCATATTATGCAACACTTCGACCTAAATTGAGCTACTATAGTGAGAACAGGAAGAGGAAGCCAGCACAGATTTAAAAGAAGAAAAAAAAAAAAAAAAAAAACAATTGGACTTCCAAGATTTCGTGACTATTTTTTGTGACTTGACTATTAAAGTTTAGAAAAATATAGACATTTTGTTTCACTCTGGATTTTGAACGTCTGATTTCGAGAAGATTTTAGGAACCTAACGTGGAATGTTGACAGTGAAATCATTTATTTAAACCTCCCACAAAACCAAAACTTAGGGTTTTTTCCCTTCGATGAAATCGTAGGGACCCTCGTTGTAGCTGCCTACCGTTGTTCGTTCAGTCGCTTCCTTATTCCTCCTCTTTATACCTCTTCCTCTTCATCCCACCTCGAACCACCGTAGATTCTTCACCTGACCACTGACAACCTCCCTCCCGCTTTCTACAACCACCATAAGCCACCTCGACCACCGTAAAGCTACCTCTCGACACCCTTCCTCATAGTAGTTTATGTCAATATAATTACTCTTGTTATACTACTATGTAATTTTATTATTGTTTAGAATTTTCTTGTTTGTAGAATTTTAATGAATTTGCTTCAAGATTCTCCTAACGATTTAGGATTTTAGCATTAGGGTTTTGACTAAAAATCCTTTGATTTATAGTTTGTTCATTCCTAGTTATTTTAGGTTTCTAGTTTATTTAAATTTCAAACAGGGAGAAAGAGGGATATTTATATATTTATAGGAAGTGATAGACTGATGGTAATAAATAACATAATGTTTTAGGATGTAAAACAGTTGCATAATCTCTTTTACGATTTCATACATACTAAAATGTCCCCTATTATTCTTCGTTCTTCCTCAGATCTCCCTCACGCTCACAGTTTCATTCCTCACCATCGTTTGCATCTTCGTCGCTTCGTGTCGTCCCCATCTCCAGCATTTCGTCGTAGCTCATCTTCTCCATCTTTGTCGCTTCCTCATCGCTTGTCATCTGTGTCTCCGCGTGAAACTCCAATTCCCATCAAGATTTCGACAAACTCCCCGCTACATGCCACTGGGTGAACTCGCGGCGTCATATTCTCCGGTTGCGTCTCCATCGTCTCCTACAGCAGCGGTGTCTCCGGCAGCATAGTAGAAAGTTACGAGAAAGGGTCAAATAGATCTGGGTTATTTGAGGTTCTAATACCCAAATTTTTTTATAAATAATTATTTTATGAAATGAATTTTATGATATGACAATTACTAATTTTGTCACATAATAGTTAGTTTAGGTCGCATATTATTATTCAAAAAGGTTTGAATACTAAGAAGTGACCAATTGATATATGTATAGGAAAGTTGTCAAATCAACAAACACAGTAGTATACAAATTAACAGTCTTGGAGTATTCTATGACAATGAGGAGTGTAATGCCAAGTTTAATTAATTTAAAATAATTAAGCTTAACAAGTATGTTTAGTATCTTATTATTATTAAGTGTTTATTAGTAGTATTGTCAATCATTTATATGAAATGTTTTTTTTTTTAAAGAATTTATGTGTTATTAAAATTGTTTAACTAAATTTTTTTTAAGTAACTGTTCAGGGAAGAGTTGACAACCGCAGAAAAGTGAAGCTGATCGATGTGCTTAGTCCATAAGATTGCTTGTATAAGAATGATAATCTAAAGTCATAGAATATACTTTAAATGAAGTTTATTAAAATTTTCTATAGACTTGATTGCAAAGAAAATATATTTTTAAGGATCTAGCATAATTTTAAATTCTTTTGGGCATTTTATGTAATTTTTTAAATATTTGTTTTGTTGCTGTCTTTATATGTGTTTTACACCTGCCTATAAGTGATAATAAGCTGATATAACCAAATTCTCATCTTCCTTACCCCTCTCATTTCCAAATGGTGCCTTTGTTCTAAGTCTCTTAAAAAAAAAAAAAAAAAAAAAAAAATTAAAAAAAAAAAGCTCCAACAACTAATCTTCTTCATCAGATTTTCTCAACAAAACCTTCTTCCCCTCCTAAATCACAAAACAAATCAAGACTAAGCTTCCTTCAAAAGCTCATTCTCAGATTCCACCAAACACCCATTTTTGTTCAAGCTAATTGAGATCAAAGTGGAGTTTGTCATCATTTTTGGGGTCCGAATTTTATAAACTATCTAAGGTCAGTTTAAATTAGGATTTTTACTAGATTTTGAAGCTATTCGAAGCTAGAGATATGAGGTTTTAAGTTATTGTTTGATTTGATTTACTTAAGATGCTTTCATGTTAAAAGTATACTTTGATTTTTCTTCCAAGTGTGTAACTTTTGATTATATTCAAAATTCTTGATGGTTCTATGTTATTTGAGATGTAAAACATTGTAAGGTCTGATTGGAAAAGAGCTTTATTGTTTTTGAAGTATTTTATGAAGTTGTATAGAAAGTGTTTGTGAAAATGTTTAGACTGAGAAATTGAGATTTCTATAACAGGGTAGTAGGATTCCAAGTTTCTTTTCTCTGTTTATACTCGGTATTTGAAGATGAAATTTGGTGAAGTTAAAGTAGGCACATGAATCTTGCTCTCCACAAAATTGCAGGTGAAATTGTTGTAAATTGGATTTTTGGTGAATTTTCAAAAGTTAGGTATTGTTGCTGGAAATTTGTGGACAGCAACTATGTAAAGACTTTGTTTGTGCTTATAACTTATCTTAAAGGACCTTAAATGGTCTCAAACGTTGAAAAGTGATACTATAATACATTTATTTCTATTTTATATGACTTTTAATTGATTGAAGATACTTTTAACTGTAAAATGACTTGAACATGGACTTTAGGACAAGCATGATCGGCTTTCTCGAAACGGTGGAGTTAATTTCTCTGCAGTAGTTCAACTTTAAAAAGGTAAGTAGGAATTCTACTTACTGTGTCATAGAAACTTAAAAAGTATATGATATAACGTTTATTGGTTTTTGACACTTGTTTAATATTTTAAAATGAGACTATGTATATAATGTTTCCCGTTATTGGAAAAAGTATGATTTGCAAGTATGAAAGCTAAAGGAAAGTATGGTTTATTCAAAGGTTTTATAACATGTTTATAATGTTTTAAATGTTTACAAATTCTAGATGTGGCCTATGAAATGATGGGAATATCTACGGAATGTGGTAACCCCACAATAATAGAGGGATGGCAATACGGGTCGCGACACAACGACATGATTCGAAAACGACACGAATTTCACGAGTTCGGGTTGGGAAAAATAGGGGACGGATCAAATTCGGATCACCCGAAATTGACACGGGAAAAAACGGGTCGTGTTCGGGTTGGACCTGTAGAACCCGAACACGAAATTTGTGTCAATTTCAGGTCCAACCCGAATATGACCCGGGTCCAACCCGAACATGAGTTTGAAATGTTTTAAAAAAAAAAACCCTAAAGATGTAGTCGTTTCCCCTTTGGCCTTTACCTTTGGCCTTTACATTTAAGAAAAAAAAACAAAGTTTAATTTTATGATTTTCTATTTGAAAACAATCCTTAAAACTTATTGTTTTGTCAATGGTATGTTTTTATTGAAGGTAAATTATTATTCTTTAAGGTTTTTTATGAATTTGGGATATAATTTGCTTAAATTGAATTGATTTTTGTGTCAAATTCAAATTAATTGCGGGTTCAATTTGGGTCTAATTCGAGTTGCGGGTTCAATTCGGATCAAATTCGTGTCGTGGGTTCAGTTCGTGTCATGGGTCAATTTCATGTCGCAGGTCAATTTCTTGTCGCGGGACAAGTTTGGTTCGTGTCGTCTCAACCCGTTACGAGTTCGTGTCGCGGTTTGAAGTCGTTTTCGTGTCACTGGTCATGTTCGGGTTGGGGAAGAAAAAAATCGACACGACTCTAACACGACACGAACCCGACACGTCACACGAATTGTCAACACTAATAATAGTGTCATTGAGACGGACTGATACGCACGGATGGGTCCCGAAAGGGACATGACTGATACCAACGTTTGGGATCCCAATGACAGTAATGAAAATGTTTGATCAAACTTAAAGTAAATGAATAGTAAATGATTTTGTAGCTTAAACCCAATATGCGCCGTATCTCATGGGCTTTCATAATATGTTTTAAATGTTGATTTGAATTTTCTATTTGCAATAAGACAATTCAAAATTCATTGAAAAATGTATTTTAAGTACATATCATGGTTTAATTGTTTTGTATTTAACTATATTCAGCTTATTAGGTTTTTAGCTTACTTTAAAGTTTCATGGCACAGGTGGTGAAGAAAAGAACGAGGAAACAACATAGTGGCGGGCTGAACCTCTTTTAGGAACCTGATGTCATGAAACCTATGTACATACTAAGCTAAAGTTGTTTCATGAAAATGCTTATCAAAGAACTCTGTGGGCTACACTACAAAAGTTTTGTTTCGAGATAGTACTAATAGTCTGGGATAGTTATAATACCAACTCTTCATATTTTTTACTAAACTATGATGAAGAGTTTTGTAAATATTTTATATTAATCATACAACTATCTTGGTTTTACTATATTTCTTATGTAATATCAGATTTTATAAATGTATAGGTTAGTGACATGTTCTAATTAAATTTAATTAAAGGCTAAACTGGTTAGGGGGTGTTACAAGGAGAACGTTGGATATTTATGTACTTTTATTGCAAAACAAGCTTACGTTAGACTTGTGAAAGTAATAGCATACCTTAAATGTTTGACTGATTGCTCTTTTCCTTTGAATTTCTTGTTGCCCTCTTATTTTAGTCTGAGAACAAAAATTTATAATCAACTTCTATTTTAAGAAAGGTTTGATAATTGTTAAAAAAAAAAAGTACCGATTGTAGGAAAAGGAATAGTGAAAATAGGCATGGCAATATTAGCATGTGTTTGGATGCATAATCTAAATCTTAGAATTACAATCAAATTTTTGTTTTTTTTTTTCCCCCTCAACTTTACTATTCACACAGTTTTGTAATTCAAACTTTAAAAGTCCATAACTTTGCATAGACAAGTCCGAATGAGATTTTTTTTAAAAAAAATTGCATCGAATTTTGAGATGAACAGAACAAACTCCATATTGATATTTTTTTTTTTTTCCAAACACATTTTAAGTTTTTACACTTTTTTAACTCCAGCAATTCAAACATTTGATAAACGCATAATCAATCTAAACCCAAATTCTATAATCCAAACCTTAGCACCAAACGCATGCTTAATATTTCTATTCTAAATAGACATGGTAAAAATGGTTGCAACCTGGGGCGCATTTGGTGGAGGTTTTGGAGACGGAGTTTTGGATTGAAGTTGAGATAAGTTTTAAAAATGTGTATTTGGTTGAAAAAAAAACTGTTTGGAGTGAAAAGAAATGTAAAAACTTGAAATATGTTTGAAAAAAAATATATCAATATAAATTTTATTTTATTCCTTTCGAAAATCAATGTAATTTGGAAAAAAAAATCATTTTTTTTTACTTGAAATAACAAAGTTATAAACTTTTAAAGTTTGACTTTATTGTAGACATTTAAATATATAAATAATAAAAAGTAATTTTGAGTTTAAAAACAAGACACCAAAAAAAAATATATGTATATATATATATATATATATATTTGTAGACATGTTTGAAGAAGTTTCCCAAACAGAACCTAAGACTTAACGATAGTTCAATACCACATTATTGAGATCTTGCATTGAAAGCTCCCACCTCAGTGTTAAATGAAAATTTAATGGTAAATAAAGCCAAGGGAAACAAACAATAATTTTTATTTGTAGCTCTATATGCTTAATATTTGACCCTTTCTTCAAATGATTTATTTGCATAATACTATTCAAAAGAGAGCACTTAAAAATCTACATATTAACATTCTGGAAGTAGAAAACAAAAATAAAAGAAAAATAAAAATTTTATCTCGTGCTATTTTTAGGGCATCTTTAGAAGAGCTTCCTAAAAGCTATTTTTGATTTTTTTTTTATTTCATAAACTACTTCTGAAAGAGTTTAAATGATCTCTAATAAGTGTTTTTTATCTACAAATTAAAGATCTTTCAGTCAAACCCAAAAACATATGACGTCTAAAAAAAGTTGTCTTAAATAGATTTTAAAACTTGTGTAAGAGTTTAAGTAAAATATTAGAAACTTCATTTAGACATTTTTGATTATTATTAGAAATTTTTACAATTATTTTAAGTTTTTAAAGCTCTTTCAAAAATATTATTTCAAACAATAAATAAAAAATTACAATTTTTGTTTGTAATGATTGAAACGAAAACAAAAATTTTGTGAAACAGTCCGTATGCCGTGTAAGTATATTTATTGAAAAGAATTAGGAATGGTAATATATATATATATATATATATATATATATATATATATATTAAACATATAGATATGTTTATTTCAAAAATTACACCCATATGAAGGCGGATCCATCCCTTTTTGTCGAATGGATAAGATATGGAGTTTAGAATGTGAGAAGGAGCAAAGTAATCAGCTGAAAAGAAATAATATATTTGTTGATTTATTAACAATTCCTTCATAATCGCATTTCAAACTTTTTGTTCGAAAAAACACTCTGAAAAAAGTTTTAAAAAATTGACTTTAAGGGATGCCAAACACCCATACAGACATATGCCTACTATTTCTTCTGGCAGTTGGTCTATAATGAAAAGAAAAAGGAACAAAAGGGAAAATAGAAAAAAGAAAAAAGGTTTTACAAAATAAATAAATAAATTGCTAGATATATAGGGGATAGAACGCCTAACCTTCTCCGCCCATAGATGTTCTTGAAGGACTTCAATTAATCATGAATAATCTAAAAGAAGAGATATAATTGTTATTAGCTAAGGGTCCTCTATATATATATATTCTGTCAATCCTATTTGCGATGTCGTTAGTTGACTTTTCAACTAACTTTCAAGTGGGTTGAGACTTCACGGATGAGAAAAATTGCAACAATTGCGATTGCAGCCACTATTTTTCCACGCCACAGAATATTGTACGTTAACGTGTTACAATCTAGATTTAATATTATTGGTCTTTTCAACGACTACTTCCCAAGTGGAATATGACATATGAGAAAACTAAAGTAAATTTACTGCAATTCTACCAAATTTTTTTAACTAACAGAAATTCATCGTGAATATTTAAGAAGCTGCATATTAATGACGTTACAATTCACCAAAACAAAACAAAAAATAATAATAATAATGATATTACAACCTACGCGTGCACTGTTTAAAGGCGACGACGTCCTCAAAGCTGTTTTAAAAATACAAGTTAATCGAAATAAAGCGGGAAAATGAGCTTTCTTTACAAATAATTAATTAAAAATAAAATAACAGTTTGGATCATCGTTGGAAACTGTTTTTAAACAAAATTTAAAACATTTTATATATTATTTTCTCTCATGAAAATTTGAAGTTAACTCATGATCTAGATGAACTTAAAAGACTCGGCAACTTTCATTCCTTATTGTTGTCTTTATGCATGTGTCAAATTGATACTCCAAAAACAAAACAAAAAAATGTGGTACACTTTTTGCTTTTTTTTAGGTGAACTGAGGAAGGTGAACAACCAAGAGCTTATCCATATGTAGAATTTCAGAAGGGGTTGGTTTTGTACCTGGATGTTGCTCCTAGTTTTTGATCATTAAAAGGTCCTTTTCAGGCTCTAAATTTGGATGTTTGAGGTGTGGTAAAGATTATATAATTTGTCAGTTTAAAAAAAAAAGGGCATGTTTGAATCTACCCAAAAATCACCATGCTTCAGAACTCACTAAAGCAGCTTCTCTTATTATGATTCCACTTTTTCTTCCAATGGGACCCACCTCCACTACTTTCTTTGGTAGAGGATAAAACTTTTGTAATTTCCATGACAGATACGCCTTTGAAGAGCTTTAATCTGTATTTTTTATCTATACTAGTTTAGACACATGCGTTGCTCATATTGAGTCATGATGAAAATTTTCATAACTTTTAATATGAGAAAATGTTTTCTAAAGATTATAAAAATATATATATAGATTAATAAACAAAGTTGAAAAGTTAAGCTTCATGATACAATTATAAAATATATAATAATAACAAAATCAAACATTCTAATAAATAAGATAACAACACACAACTCATTTATTTATTTTTTTTTCAAAGCATATAGAGTTGCATTTTGTTATCTCAAAAAAGGTTTTAATCCCATTGTTGGCTATACAAAAAATAAACATTGCAATAAGAAAAAAATGATTGGAAAAAGAAAACTAAAAACATTTTGAAAATATGATAATGAAGTAGAAGGTAAATTTAAAAAGAGTCAATATGAATATTTTACACACATTTTAATTTATATATAGAGTCACATACACACATATATCTGCAAACAAGTTTAAAAAAAAAACAAAATAGTTCATTTTTATAAACATTTTTAGTTGTAGAACAATATGCTAGCGACAACATTTATACCTACTTGTTCAAAGTTTTACAGCAAAAATAAGTATAGATGAAATGCTAATACACTCTTAAACCTGAGTTCTCACATGACAAGTTGTAGTAGGCGTTATCCTAAGCAATATTGGATATACCTATTTCCTGCATAATGAGCTCCTAAAACTATATTAGGACGGATGATCATTCCAAAAACAGATAAAAGTAGGAAATTTTTAAACAAAAAAACTCGATCCAAACACAAATTTAACATGAATATGCTCGAAAATAATGACAAAATGACATAAAAGCAAAAATGAAATTCCAAAATGAAAGAATTCTATTAACTTTGTTTGGAAACCTAAAGGCATCGTTAGCTCACAATAAAAAAGAACTCTTTTTCCTGTTTTTTAAACAAAACTTTCTAAAACAAAAGATGAAACTCAATATTCTAAAGCAATATATATATGTATGTATATATATATATATTTATTATTAACACACATAAAACAATTACATATAATATATATATATATACACAGTACAAAACAAACACGACACACAAAAGCATTTTTCAAGGGTTTCCCTATTTCTCTCTCACGGGTAAACCTTTTAAATGTAATTAATAATTGATATCCGTTTTGGTATTCTAAACACACAGGCTCTTTTTAGAGGGTTTTCTCATCTCTCAACCAAGACTGGAAAGAAGGTCTAGAAAGGGAAAGATTATTGGTGCAAGTGAGGAGAGAGAAACAAGAGAGAGAGACAGAGAAAGATCCATATGGGGAAAGGAAGGGTAGAGCAGAAGAGGATAGAGAACAAAATCAAAAGGCAAGTGACATTTGCCAAGAGAAGAAATGGGCTTCTCAAGAAGGCTTATGAGCTCTCAATTCTCTGTGAAGCTAAAGTTGCTATTATCATCTTTTCCAACCGTGGCAAGCTCTATGAGTTCTGTAGCGGTTCTAGGTACATACATACATACATACATATACACAAACATCTCTCTCTCTCTCTCTTTAGACATGCATAAAAAATGAGAATAATGTTGTCACAAACTCATTTTGGTCCAAGATCTGGGTTTTTTGCAATTGGGTTTTTGTCTTTGGAGACTCAGAGTGTGAAAAGGATGAGCTTTTCAACCATTTTCTGTTGTTAATTTGCAAAAAAAGAAAAAAAAAATCAGACTTTTTGGTTTTGATCTATTAATGAAACTCGAATTTCTCTCTTGACGATCTGCAGCTAACTTTGTAGATGACTGAATTGTTACATTGTTTTTAAGGGTTTCCAAAAAATTTAATGTTTTCGGGGGATTTGTTTTTAATTTGTACAGATTTTGGTGTTTGGTTTGTGGGAAATTTCCTCTTTTTTGGTGGGTGCACATAAGAAATGATTTCTCACCAAATCTAAAGCGATTTAGTGGATTTATTTAGATCCAAAAAACAATTCAGAAAACAGGACACAATTGCTTGGTTGCCTAGAACCCACAGCCGGCGGGGACTCACCAGCGATGGCAAGAGGAAGAAAGAGAGAGAGACGAGTCTTACCAGAATCAAGAGTCCACCAAATTCTCGTCCGGATGAGCTTCGACTTCCCCAAATCAACAAACGATGAGGGAGACACCAAAATGTCCCCAGCAAGAAAGATAAATCTCTCAGAGATGATGAAAAACTATAGAGATTGGAGAGAAACGAAAAGAGGAAAAGGAAGGGGAAAGCACCGAAAGATTGGAGATGGAAAATGCAAGTTTGAGAGAGAAAGGAAAGGGAAAGGTAATTGAAAAAGAGTGGAGGGCTGAGAAAGAAAGATGCGGTATGGTCAGAATGCATAGTAGAAGAAAACAAAAACAGCACCAAAAACGCACCGTTTTTACTACCTACCAAAAATGAAAAATTACTTTTTATCTGCTCTTTTATATATATTAATGTTTTAAGCATGTGCTATACACGTATGTTAAACTCATTAAATTTTTTATTAAATTTTGAGAATGTATTTATTGAAAATTAATAGAAATAAAGTAAAAAATTAAAGGACTGAAATATTAAAAATAAACTAATACATAAAAAAAAGACAAATAAAAAATTAAAAAAATTGTCTAAAGACAATGTTTTAATGGAAGAGGTTGTGGTAGAGCTTCTCCCAAATGACTCTACCGGTAGAATCACTTTTTAAATCTTTGAGATTTAATCGAACGGTTAAAATGTTGTTGGTGTACCATATTTATTATACACCTTACCTCATATAATCTTTCTCACCCCAAGTATTCTCCGTCGCCGGTGACCTTCCCGCCGCAGGCGACGGACTCCGGCGACTCACCCCCGATGCCGGCGTCCCACCTTCGGTCCCAACCCCGGCTGGCCGGCCGGCCACCAGCGACCCCCATTTCTCTCACTTCCCCTTTCTCTCTCCTCTTCTCTCTCTCTTCCCCTCTCTCTCTCTTCTCTTCTCCCGACCCACCTCCGGCACCCCCCCCCCCACCACTGGCCCCGCCGGCCCCCAGCCCCCAGCGCACCCCCCGGCCCCCCCACCCTGCCCGGCGGCCCCCCTCCCTTGGCCTCCCCACCCCCCCCCCCCCTCTCTCTCTCTCTCTTCCCGACCCTCGGCCCACCACCCCTGGCCGCCCGACGCCCCCCCATCCCACCCCCACCCCCACCCGCGACTCCCACTCTCTTTCTCTCTCTCTTCTCACGTCGGGGGTGGTGTGGGGGGCCGGGGGCTGGGGTGGGATAGAGAGAGAGGGGGGAGAGGCGGGGGGGTGGGGAGGCCGGGGGAGGGGGGCTGCCGGGCAGGGTGGGGGGGCCTGGGGGAGGGCTGGGGGCCGGCGAGGCCGGTGGTGGGGGGGTGCCGGAGGTGGGTCGGGAGAAGAGAAGAGAGAGAAAGGGGAAGAGAGAGGGGAAGAGAGAGAGAAAGGGGAAGAGAGAGAAAGGGGTCGCCGGCGGTGGGGCCGGTGGTGGGAGGCCCGAGGTGGAAATTGTAAATAAAATTTGAATGCAATGTATAAAAAGGACATTCAAACACATATTATATTGGGTTAATTTCAAAAGTAATACTTGTGGGAAAAATATTGTTAAAAATAACATCATTTTTGTTTCTCTTCATTATTAGCACTGTCACGTCATCAACATCAATTGAGGTGGCTGTAAAAAGTCAAAAATGCCCTCAGCCAACCCTAAACTGAAGTTTTTTCCACTTTCCCGGCCCCCCCCCCCCCCCCCCCCACCCCTCACCCACAATATATAAGTCCTAGTTCTAAATCTCATTTTTTTTCTTCCCTCATTTTCCTCTCACCCTAGCCTCACGCACTTTCTCTTCACCATTGTTGAAGATCTGAGCTCACTATAAGTCCAACAAATCTCCCTTATCTTTGTTCACTCTACTCAACAATGGTATTGATGCTAACGAGGTATGATCATTACAGAAATTACCATCCGGTCATTACGTAAATGACCAACATTGATTGACACTAATAAATGTATGGTCATTACAGAAATTGTCACCCGGTCATTACGTAAATGACCAACACCGGTATTGACACTAACGAAGGTATGGTCATTACAGAAATTACCACATGGTCATTATGTAAATGACCAACACTGGTATTGACGATAACAAAGGTGTGGTCATTACAAAAATGACCACCCGGTCATTACGTAAATGACCAACACTTGTAAATGACCTCATCAGTAATAATATATATTTAAAGTATAGAAATTACCTTTTTCTCGCCAACAACGGTTAAAGCTGACATCACATCATCAAACTTCACATTATCCGCGGAGGTACATGACAGCATACGCGGAATGGCCTCAACATACTTAGTGGTGAATTTGCTTGCTATTGTTGGGATGCTCTCATATGCCCAAATGAGTAAGGCGTGAGGAAAATTCGCAATACTGTAATGCACTTTATCAGACTTCTTTAACGGTCTTCTCTTTGAAGATAGCCTGTTTTCAACTACATTACATATTGCAGCTCGAGTTGCCTCCCATGAGAGCACGCCCCACGGAAAAGCATTGACCTCCTCCAAGTTATCGGCTAGGGCGAAATAATTCGGGTCAATCTTCACGGAATTTGCGTTTGTAAGAGGAATGCAAAATATCATGTATAGTAAGCTAAGCCTGACAGCGTCGTCGTCGTTGTCAAATTTTACATTCGACAGCTGTAACTTCAAATGTTCTCTCGACACACCTCGCAATGTAGAAAAATATCTTCTCATTTGTCGGTTATCAACCGCCGGTGCGAGATGGGTAGACCCTACACATTTCATGCCGGTTATGAAGCAGAACTCGTTGATAGAAAATTTGTCCAGGTCTTTATCAACCTCAAATCATATAGCATCACACATTCCTGAGCGATCCGTCAAACACATTACAATGTTGTGGAATACCTGCCCAGCCCAACCAAGTGTCTTTAACTTCAGAAATTTCTTAATGCATGGCTGACAGATAACGCCCTCGTATTGTCGGGGTGACAACCACTCTTTCAAGTTATTACATGTCTCTGCAATGTTAATGAAAGTATTTATTTTGGACTGGGTAATTTCACTATCCGGTACGCGTCGAACATAGTGAACTTGTGGTAATGTTAATAGTATAATAAAAGAATAATTATATTTATGACAAAGAAGTAATCATAAAAATGATCAGCTGGAAAATAATAGAAATCGAAGATTAACCATTGAATATTGATGACCAGTAAGTCATCACAAAAATGACCAGCAAGTCATCATAAAAATTACCAGCTGGAAATAACAGAAATCTGAGTATTTAAATTGATGACCATCATAAAAATGACTAGCAAGTCATCATAAAAATGATCATATGGAAATAACAGAAATCTGAGTAATTTTTATGATGACCAACAAGTCATCATAAAAATGACATATGGGTAAAATTACAAGATGATCTCAAATAAATAACTAGATAACCGCATTTTTCGATATCACATACAATTAACCAAACATCAACAAAAACCCAAACACCTTCGGCAACCAAATATTTATATAAACCAATACACTCAGTTTTCCTCTCAATATCCAAATCCCGAACCAACAAACTTTTAGTTTATGTCACAAAATCAAACAAAAATACAAACTTTACGTTTTTTTTTTTTTTTTTTTTTTTGCAAATTTTTTTCAACAAATCAATTAGAAATGTAGAATCTCATCAAAAAAACATATAAAAATGCAAACTTGTTTTTTACATAATCAGTAAAAAATGCAAACGTTCTAAAGTATAATGCACATTCTTACCGAATTATATTAAAATGCAAACTTTTAAACATATAAATGAAAATGCAACATTTTTACTTCTTCAGCTTCCGAGATCATCTTCTCTTCTACGGCTCTTTTCGCCTTCTTCGATTCCTTAGCTTCGATTTCCCCCTGCTTTTTCTTCAACCCTTCCTCGGCCACCTTTCTCTCTCTCTGGTGCCAGTTTTTTAAAAATTTTCTCCGCCGGTGGCGTTTTATCTGCCGAAGCCATTACTCGGAGAGACCTCTTATCGGGAGTAATGTTTTTCTCCGTCAACTTCGTGGGTTTGGACATGGTTGGTTTTAAAAGATTATCCGAAGTCACAAACTTCCAAAAGCTTTTTAGAGGGTGTTGGTGGTGGTTTCGGATGGTTATGGAGCGGTTTCCGATGGTTTTTGTGGGTGGTAGGAACTCTTTATCTCTCTAAATGAGAGTTTCTCTATCTAAAACATTGTAAATGATTTGAAATAAGGTTAGAGCAGACGAAGGAGTTTTGGGCAGGTGGGAAGTGGGGGTAAACCATGAATTTGGCATCCCTTAAATGCTTATGGGACCTACATATCAGAAGTGTTGATGACGTGGCAGTGCTAGTAATGAATGGAAACAGAAGTAGTGATATTTTTAATAATATTTTTCCCACAAGTGTTACTTTTGAAATTAACCCATATTATATTTCATCTATTACAGTCCAAATATTCAAGACAGTGAGTAATAGCAATCAAACATTATAATCTACGATTGGAAGTAATATTATATTAGGAAGTAATTTTCATAACCAAATGTCAAATTTTGACTTTGGTACATCAATTATGCATTGTAAGACGCCCAAGTGAAATAATCAAATTAAGCCATGTGCCGTATATATAGCGAATTTTGTCAAAATTATATAAACGTAACGTTTTTAGTTATATTAATAATTTCAACTACATCAATAACTTAGAGATTGATTTGTTAATTATGAAATTATGGATCAAAAGGTCATTATCTAAAAAAAAAAATTAAGAACTGATGTGCATAAAGTTCAAAACAAAAAGAGATTTAAAAAAGAAAAAAAGAAGAATTCACAGGAAATGATAAGCACCAAAACGTGATAAAAAAAAAATCTCTGACTTACTATGTATTTAGGATCAGGATGTATTACTCTAAAAGAAAAAGATTAGAATTTATTAAAAAACAAAAGAGAAGGAGAAGAAAAATCCGTGAGAAATAGAGACGTTTTTAATCAAATAATATTATTGATGTAATTTGAATATAAAAAGGGTTTCTTTACTTGAACCCAGCAAATAATAAGTCGGATGCTTTCCAATCAATATGCTTGCATTCCCATATATATATATATATATATAGATACATGCCTGCAAAAAGTTGTTGCTACTCGTGCAGTGTCTGAACAAAAGCTGCAAATACATGTTTTATAAAACTTATAAATCGTACCAAATTCTAGGAGAACACGGAAAGCAAAAAGGGCAGAGAAATTAAAAAAAAATATGCAACAGCAGCTTTTCATAAAGAAGGGTACGGAAAGAAAAATCTGAAAATAAATAAATTAATTAATAAAGCACCAAAACGGTGAGGATTTGGCAACCATAAATGAATACTATCTCAACTATCTACTATTTTATTATAGTTAAGATAAGATATGTAGGAAAAGGGGATTGTTAATTAGACCAAAAAAAAAAACAATAATAATAATAAAGGGAGTTGTTAATATCATCGTAGAGTTTGTAAAACTATATTATTTTCTATAATTAACTGCCATTACCATAAGTTTGGTATGCGGATTCGTTTTTAGGGCGTGTTTGTATTATTATTGAAAATGAGAAATGCGTCAATTGAAGGCATTTGATGAATGAGCGATGGCAAGCATGAAAAATGAGGTCCAAAAATGATTTTAGGAATCGGATATAAGACCAACAAAAAACGCTTCCGTTTGTACCACGGGCATTTTTCCCTTCAATACAATCTCATCACCTCCTTACATGTTACGAACTAACGTGTATATACAGTTCCAAGTAAGAATGTGAAATTAGGAAGAAAATTGGGGACTCAAAACAATTTTAAAAATTGAAATAGAAATGGGAGACGGTCTAAAATTTTGATTAAGAATGAAGTTAAATAACATTTACATTGATTTTCATGTATCAATTATTACGCAAGAAAACTATCCCAATTGCATAATTTCAAATTCAAATAATTAAAAAACCTCCTTAATAAATATCTATACATATAAATATATATATGTTTTTTTTTTTTTTTTTTGAGAAATGCTAAGTCAAGCATAGGTTTCCCAATTAGCATGACTTTTCTTCGACAATAAATAAGAAAAAAAAAAAAGCATGACTTTTCTTCGAGAATAAATAAGAAAAAAAATCAAAGGCATCATATACGGATTCCCCAACGTTGAAAAAGCTTACTATTTTATTTATACTAAGTTGGATGACGTCGATTCGTTTAAGTAATTAATACGGCTTTTTTATATGGATGCGTCTTGAATTTTTTAAATTTGGTCTCATTTCTAATTTTTTTTTTTTTTTTTTTCTAATAATCAATTTGTTGAACTTATAAATTTTGACATTGTCAGTTATTTATGTTCAAATCCATTAAAATGTGGACAGTTTTTTGCTTATGTCATGCACATTATCGTCTAAAAACGACAATGCTGATAATTTTTACTTAATTTCAATACAAATTCCTTTAAAAACATGAACATAGTTTAATTATCAAATTGAAAAAATTTAGAGAATATCCGTACGAAGTAGCCTGTCGTTATAGTTTCTTCTAGTTTTAAAGTTGAATTTCTGTTTAAAAAATGGTAAATCTGTGGTAAAATCCCACTTGTATACTATATCGATAGAGCTCATTTTTAAACCGACCCGATATAATCGAACAGTTAAGATGTTGTTTATGTTTGATAACTATAATGTACATTAACTAATAATATTATATATTAAAAAAACAGATATTCAAAGCAATTCAAAAAAAAAAAAACTTAAAAAAAAAGATTGGTCTTACGACCGTTCACCGGCGGCCCCCCGACGCCGGTGACGATGCCGAGGAGGCCCCCCTCATTCGATGCCGATACCCCCCCAAAATACTGTTCAGATCTATCTTCGGGGGAAGGGGGGGGGGGGAGGCTCGTTGGCGTCAGGTGGGGGGACTGGGCTGGACGGCGTAAGTGGGGGGTACTGGCTCGTCGGCCGGGGAGGGAATTTGTATGTTTTCATTTTAATTAACTTTTTATATATTATTTTTAAATTCTTTAGTTTATACTAGTATGAGGTAGGTGCATTATAACTATCATACATAAACAACATATTAACCATTTGATTATATCTTAACGGTTTAAAAAGGGGCTCTGCCGATAGGATTATAATAAAGGGTCTATCGTAACCTTACACTTAAAAAAATTGTAGTTGCCTAAATTGACTTTATTTTTCTCATCAACTACTTGGAAAGTAGCAGTTGAAGACCAATATTAAATCTGATTATTGATAGTAACAAGTTAATGTACTATCTGACTTTTTGGCATGTTGTTGATGGGTGAGACATTTATTTATTTATTTATATTTGTTTCCGCTTGGATGTTTACATGTCTTCTTGGAAATTTCTGGCATTTGAACACACGTTACTATATATATAACAAAAGGGGGTTGTTAATTTGACCAAAAAGAAATAAAAAAAAAGGGAGTTGTTAATATCATTGTAGAGTTTGTAAAACTATATTATTTTCAATAATTAACTGACATTACCAAAAGTTCAATATGCGGATTCGTTTTCGGGACGTGTTTGTATTATTATTGAAAATAAGAAATGCGTCAAGTGAAGGCATATGATGAATGAGCAATGGCAAGAATGAAAAATGTGGTCTAAAAATGATTTTAGGAATCGGATCTAAAACCAACAAAATACGCTTCCGTATAGGCATTTTCTCCTTGAACACAATTTCACCTCCTTACATGTTACGAACTAAATTGTATACACAGTCCCAAATAAGAATGTGGAATTAGGAAGAAAATTGAGGACTCAAAGCAATTTTAAGAATTGAAATAGAAATGGGACACAATCTAAAATTTTGATTAACAATGAAGTTAATTAACATTTACATTAATTTTCATGTATCAATTGTTACACAAGAAAACAATACTAATTGCAAAATTTACAAATTCAAATAGTTAAAAACCTCCTTCGTAAATGTGTGTGTGTGTGTATATATTTTTTTCTTTTCTTTTCTTGAGAAAGGCTCAGTCAAGCATAGGTTTCCCAATTAACATGACTTTTCTTCGAGAATAAATAAGAAAAAACCAAAGGCATCTTCTACGGATTCCCAACGTCGAAAAAGCCTACTATGTTATTTATACTAAGTTGACGTCGATTTGTCTAAGTAATTAATACGGCTTTTTTTATATGGATGTCTCTTGAATTTTTTTAAATTTGATAACCTAGTCTCTAATTTTTTTTTCTTTTCTAATAATCAATTTGTTGAACTTAAAAATTTTGACACTGTCGATCTTTTATGCTCAAATCCATTAAAATATGCCCTTTTTTTTTTTTACTTACATATGTCTTGCACATTATCGTTCAAAAAGGCAATGTTGATCATTGTTACTTAATTTCAATACAAATTTCTTTAAAAACATGAACATAGTTCAATTATCAAATTGAAAAAATGTAGAGAACATCCGTACGAAGTAGCCTATCAATGCAGTTTCTTCTAGTTTTCACGTCGAATTTCTGTTTTAAAAAATAATAAATCTGTGATAAAGTCTCATTTATATACTTTATTAATAGAGCTAACTTTTAAAACATCAAAATATAATCAAACGGTTAAGATGTTGCTTATGCATGATAACAATATTTTACCTTAACTCATAATATTATATGCTACAAATAAAAAAATAGAAATTCAAAAAAAAATTAAAAAAGATTAGTCTTGTAATCATCCACTGGCGGCCCCCACCTACGCTGATGACGAGGCCGAGGAGGTCCCCTACTCCTGACGCTGACACCCTACCCAAATGCCGTCTAGATCTAGCTTTGAGAGGAGGGGGGGGGGGGGGGACTTGTAGGAGTCGAGGGTGGGTGGGTGGGGGGAGAGGCTCGTCGGCGTTGGGTGGGGGGACTGGGTTGGTCAGCGTCAGTGGGGGGATCAGCTCGTCGGCCGGGGGATCGTCAGTCGGGGAGAGAATGGGTATGTTTTCTTTTTCATTTACTTTTTTAGATATGATTTTTAAATTTTTTAATTTATATTAGTATGAGTTAAGGTGCGTTGTAACTATCATACACAAACAACATATTAGCCATTTGATTACATTTTATCGGTTTAAAAATTGACTCTACTGATAGGATATATAAAAGGGTCTACTGCGGCCTTACCCTTTAAAAAATTGTAGTTGCATTAATTGACTTTATTTTTCTCATCAACTACTTGGAAGGTGGCAGTTGAAGACCAACATTAAATCTGATTATTGATAGTAATAAGTTAATGTATTATCTTACTTTTTGGCATGTTGTTGATGGGCGAGTCATTTATTTATTTATTTTTATTTGTTTCCGCTTGGATGTTTGGTGAGTCATTTATTTATTTATTTTTATTTGTTTCCGCTTGGATGTTTACATGTCTTCTTGGAAATTGCGGTCATTTGAACACACGTTACCAAATAATATAGGGGATTGTTAATTAGACAAAAATATAATAATAATAATAATAATAAAGGGAGTTGTTAATATCATCGTAGTCTATATTATTTTCTATAATTAACTGCCATTACCATAAGTTTGGTATGCGGATTCGTTTTTAGGGCGTGTTTGTATTATTACTGAAAATGAGAAATGCCTCAACTGAAGGCATTTGATGAATGAGCGACGGCAAGCATGAAAAATGAGGTCCAAAAATGATTTTAGGAATCGGATCTAAGACCAACAAAAAACGCTTCCGTATGTATCATGGACATTTTTCCCTTTAATACAATCTCACCTCCTTACATGTTACGAACTAACGTGTATATACAGTCCCAAATAAGGTTGTGGAATTAGGAAGAAAATTGGGGACTCAAAACAATTTTAAAAATTGAAATAGAAATGGGAGACGGTCTAAAATTTTGATTAAGAATGAAGTTAATTAACATTTACATTGATTTTCATGTATCAATTATTACGCAAGAAAACTATCCCAATTGCATAATTTACAAATTCAAATAATTAAAAACCTCCTTAATAAATATCTATACATAAAAATATATATATGTTTTTTTTTTCTTGAGAAATGCCAAGTCAAGCATAGGTTTCCCAATTAGCATGACTTTTCTTCGAGAATAAATAAGGAAAAAAAAAAAAAAAAAGCATGACTTTTCTTCGAGAATAAATAAGAAAAAAAATCAAAGGCATCATATACGGATTCCCCAAGGTTGAAAAAGCTTACTATTTTATTTATACTAAGTTGGATGACGTCGATTCGTTTAAGTAATTAATACGGCTTTTTTATATCGATGCGTCTTGAATTTTTTAAATTTGGTCTCATTTCTAATTTTCTTTTTTTTTTTCTAATAATCAATTTGTTGAACTTATAAATTTTGACATTATCAGGTATTTATGTTCAAATCCATTAAAATGTGGGCGGTTTTTTACGTATGTCATGCACATTATCGTCTAAAAACGACAATGCTGATAATTTTTACTTAATTTCAATACAAATTCCTTTAAATACATGAACATAGTTCAATTATCAAATTGAAAAAATTTAGAGAACATCCGTACGAAGTAGCCTGTAGATGTAGTTTCTTCTAGTTTTCACGTTGAATTTCTGTTTTAAAAAATGGTAAATCTGTGGTAAAATCCCACTTGTATACTATATCGATAGAGCTTATTTTTAATCCGACCCGATGTATTCGAACAGTTAAGATGTTGCTTATATTTGATAACTATAATTTACATTAATTAATAATATTATATATTAAAAATAAAAAAAAACAGATATTCAAAGCAATTCAAAAAAAAAAACTTAAAAAAAAAATTTGGTCTTGCGACCGTCCACTGACGGCCCCCCGACGCCGGTGACGATGCCGAGGAGGCCCCCCTCATTCGATGCCGATACCCCCCCTAAATGCTGTTCAGATCTATCTTCGGGGGGAGGGGGGGGGGAGGCTCGTTGGCGTCAGGTGGGGGGACTGGGCTGGACGGCGTAAGTGGGGGGTACTGGCTCGTCGGCCGGGGAGGGAATTTTTATGTTTTCATTTTAATTAACTTTTTATATATTATTTTTAAATTCTTTAGTTTATACTAGTATGAGGTAGGTGCATTATAACTATCATACATAAGCAACATATTAACCGTTTGATTATATCTTAATGGTTTAAAAAGGGGCTCTACTGATAGGATATATAATAAAGGGTCTATCGTAACCTTATCCTTAAAAAAATTGTAGTTGCCTAAATTGACTTTATTTTTCTCATCAACTACTTGGAAAGTAGCAGTTGAAGACCAATATTAAATCTGATTATTGATAGTAACAAGTTAATGTACTATCTGACTTTTGACATGTTGTTGATGGGTGAGTCAATCATTTATTTATTTTTATTTGTTTCCGCTTGGATGTTTACATGTCTTCTTGGAAATTTCTGGCATTTGAACACACGTTACTTATATATATAACAAAAGGGGGTTGTTAATTTGACCAAAAAGAAATAAAAAAAAGGGAGTTGTTAATATCATTGTAGAATTTGTAAAACTATATTATTTTCAATAATTAACTGACATTACCAAAAGTTCAATATGCGGATTCGTTTTCGGGACGTGTTTGTATTATTATTGAAAATAAGAAATGCGTCAAGTGAAGGCATATGATGAATGAGCAATGGCAAGAATGAAAAATGTGGTCTAATAATGATTTTAGGAATCGGATCTAAAACCAACAAAATACGCTTCCGTATAGGCATTTTCTCCTTGAACACAATTTCACCTCCTTACATGTTACGAACTAAATGGTATACACAGTCCCAAATAAGAATGTGGAATTAGGAAGAAAATTGAGGACTCAAAGCAATTTTAAGAATTGAAATAGAAATGGGACACAATCTAAAATTTTGATTAACAATGAAGTTAATTAACATTTACATTAATTTTCATGTATCAATTGTTACACAAGAAAACTATACTAATTGCAAAATTTACAAATTCAAATAGTTAAAAACCTCCCTCGTAAATGTGTGTGTGTGTGTGTATATATACTTTTTTTCTTTTCTTTCCTTGAGAAAGGCTCAGTCAAGCATAGGTTTCCCAATTAACATGACTTTTCTTCGAGAATAAATAAGAAAAAACCAAAGGCATCTTCTACGGATTCCCAACGTCGAAAAAGCCTACTATGTTATTTATACTAAGTTGACGTCGATTTGTCTAAGTAATTAATACGGCTTTTTTTATATGGATGTCTCTTGAATTTTTTTAAATTTGATAACCTAGTCTCTAATTTTTTTTTTCTTTTCTAATAATCAATTTGTTGAACTTAAAAATTTTGACACTGTCGATCTTTTATGCTCAAATCCATTAAAATATGCCCTTTTTTTTTTTTTTACTTACATATGTCTTGCACATTATCGTTCAAAAAGGCAATGTTGATCATTGTTACTTAATTTCAATACAAATTTCTTTAAAAACATGAACATAGTTCAATTATCAAATTGAAAAAATTTAGAGAACATCCGTACGAAGTAGCCTATCAATGCAGTTTCTTCTAGTTTTCACATCGAATTTCTGTTTTAAAAAATAATAAATCTGTGATAAAGTCTCATTTATATACTTTATTGATAAAGCTAATTTTTAAAACATCAAAATATAATCAAACGGTTAAGATGTTGTTTTTGCATGATAACAATATTTTACCTTAACTCATAATATTATATGCTACAAATAAAAAAATAGAAATTAAAAACAATAAAAAAAGATTAGTCTTGCAATCGTCCACTGGCGGCCCCCACTGACGCTGATGACGAGGCCGAGGAGGTCCCCTACCCCTGACGCCGACACCCTACCCAAATGCCGTCTAGATCTAGCTTTGAGAGGAGAGGGGAGGGGGGGGGGGGGGGGGGGGACTTGTAGGAGTCGGGGGTGGGTGGGTGGGGGGAGAGGCTCGTCGGCATTGGGTGGGGGGACTGGGTTGGTCAGCGTCAGTGGGGGGATCGGCTCGTCGGCCGGGGGATCGTCAGTCGGGGAGGGAATGGGTATGTTTTCTTTTCATTTACTTTTTTAGATATGATTTTTAAATTTTTAGTTTATATTAGTATGAGGTAAGGTGCGTTGTAACTATCATACACAAACAACATATTAGTCATTTGATTACATTTTATCGGTTTAAAAATTGACTCTACTGATAGGATATATAAAAGGGTCTACTGCGGCCTTACCCTTTAAAAAATTGTAGTTGCATTAATTGACTTTATTTTTCTCATCAACTACTTGGAAGGTGGCAGTTGAAGACCAACATTAATCTGATTATTGATAGTAATAAGTTAATGTATTATCTTACTTTTTGGCATGTTGTTGATGGGCGAGTCATTTATTTATTTATTTTTATTTGTTTCCGCTTGGATGTTTGGTGAGTCATTTATTTATTTATTTTTATTTGTTTCCGCTTGGATGTTTACATGTCTTCTTGGAAATTGCGGTCATTTGAACACACGTTACCAAATAATATAGGGGATTGTTAATTAGACAAAAAAAAATAATAATAATAATAATAATAAAGGGAGTTGTTAATATCATCGTAGTCTATATTATTTTCTATAATTAACTGCCATTACCATAAGTTTGGTATGCGGATTCGTTTTTAGGGCGTGTTTGTATTATTACTGAAAATGAGAAATGCCTCAACTGAAGGCATTTGATGAATGAGCGACGGCAAGCATGAAAAATGAGGTCCAAAAATGATTTTAGGAATCGGATCTAAGACCAACAAAAAACGCTTCCGTATGTATCACGGGCATTTTTCCCTTTAATACAATCTCACCTCCTTACATGTTACGAACTAACGTGTATATACAGTCCCAAATAAGATTGTGGAATTAGGAAGAAAATTGGGGACTCAAAATAATTTTAAAAATTGAAATAGAAATGGGAGACGGTCTAAAATTTTGATTAAGAATGAAGTTAATTAACATTTACATTGATTTTCATGTATCAATTATTACGCAAGAAAACTATCCCAATTGCATAATTTACAAATTCAAATAATTAAAAACCTCCTTAATAAATATCTATACATAAAAATATATATATGTTTTTTTTTTCTTGAGAAATGCTAAGTCAAGCATAGCTTTCCCAATTAGCATGACTTTTCTTCGAGAATAAATAAGAAAAAAAAAAAGCATGACTTTTCTTCGAGATTAAATAAGAAAAAAAAAAAAAATCAAAGGCATCATATACGGATTCCCCAAGGTTGAAAAAGCTTACTATTTTATTTATACTAAGTTGGATGACGTCGATTCGTTTAAGTAATTAATACGGCCTTTCTAGATGGATGCGTCTTGAATTTTTTAAATTTGGTCTCATTTCTAATTTTCTTTTTCGTTTCTAATAATCAATTTGTTGAACTTATAAATTTTGACATTATCAGGTATTTATGTTCAAATCCATTAAAATGTGGGCGGTTTTTTACGTATGTCATGCACATTATCGTCTAAAAACGGCAATGCTGATAATTTTTACTTAATTTCAATACAAATTCCTTTAAATACATGAACATAGTTCAATTATCAAATTGAAAAAATTTAGAGAACATCCGTACGAAGTAGCCTGTCGATGTAGTTTCTTCTAGTTTTCACGTTGAATTTCTGTTTTAAAAAAATGGTAAATCTGTGGTAAAATCCCACTTGTATACTATATCGTTAGAGCTTATTTTTAAACCGAGCCGATGTAATCAAGCAGTTAAGATGTTGCTTATGTTTGATAACTATAATTTACATTAACTAATAATATTATATATTAAAAAAAACAGATATTCAAAGCAATTCAACAAAAAAAAACTTAAAAAAAAAAAGATTGGTCTTGCGACCGTCCACTGGCGGCCCCCCGACGCCGGTGATGATGCCGAGAAGGCCCCCCTCATTCAATGCCGATACCCCCCCTAAATGCTGTTCAGATCTATCTTCGGGGGGAGGGGGGGGGAGGCTCGTTTGCGCCAGGTGAGGGGACTGGGCTGGACGGAGTAAGTGGGGGGTACTGGCTTGTCGGCCCGGGAGGGAATTTGTATGTTTTCATTTTAATTAACTTTTTATATATTATTTTTAAATTCTTTAGTTTATATTAGTATGAGGCAGGGTGCATTATAACTATCATATATAAGCAACATATTAACCGTTTGATTATATCTTAACGGTTTAAAAAAGGTACTCTAATGATAGGATATATAATAAAGGGTCTATCGTAACCTTACCCTTTAAAAAATTGTAGTTGCCTAAATTGACTTTATTTTTCTCATCAACTACTTGGAAAGTAGCAGTTGAAGACCAGTATTAAATCTGATTATTGATAGTGACAAGTTAATGTACTATCTGACTTTTTGGCATGTTGTTGATGGGTGAGTCATTTATTTATTTATTTTTATTTGTTTCCGCTTGGATGCTTACATGTCTTCTTGGAAATTGCGGTCATTTGAACACACGTTACCAAATAATAAAAGGGAATTGTTAATTAGACAAATAATAATAATAATAATAATAAAGGGAGTTGTTAATATCATCCTAGAGTTTGTAAAACTATATTATTTTCTATAATTAACTGCCATTACCTTAAGTTTGGTATGCGGATTCGTTTTTAGGGCGTGTTTGTATTATTACTGAAAATGAGAAATGCGTCAACTGAAGGCATTTGATGAATGAGCGATGGCAAGCATGAAAAATGAGGTCCAAAATGATTTTAGGAATCGGATCTAAGACCAACAAAAAACGCTTCCGTATGTATCATGGGCATTTTTCCTTTTAATACAATCTCACCTCCTTACATGTTACGAACTAACGTGTATATACAGTCCCAAATAAGAATGTGGAATTAGGAAGAAAATTGGAGACTCAAAACAATTTTAAAAATTGAAATAGAAATGGGTGACGGTCTAAAATTTTGATTAAGAATGAAGTTAATTAACATTTACATTGATTTTCATGTATCAATTATTACGCAAGAAAACTATCCCATTTGCATAATTTACAAATTCAAATAATTAAAAACCTCCTTAATAAATATCTATACATAAAAATATATATATGTTTTTTTTTTCTTGAGAAATGCTAAGTCAAGCATAGCTTTCCCAATTAGCATGACTTTTCTTCGAGAATAAATAAGAAAAAAAAAAAAAAAAAAAAAGCATGACTTTTCTTCGAGAATAAATAAGAAAAAAAAATCAAAGGCATCATATACGGATTCCCCAAGGTTGAAAAAGCTTACTATTTTATTTATACTAAGTTGGATGACGTCGATTCGTTTAAGTAATTAATACGGCTTTTTCATATCGATGCGTCTTGAATTTTTTAAATTTGGTCTCATTTCTAATTTTCTTTTTCTTTTCTAATAATCAATTTGTTGAACTTATAAATTTTGACATTTTCAGTTATTTATGTTCAAATCCATTAAAATGTGGGCGGTTTTTTTACGTATGTCTTGCACATTATCGTCTAAAAACGGCAATGCTGATAATTTTTACTTAATTTCAATGCAAATTCCTTTAAAAACATGAACATAGTTCAATTATCAAATTGAAAAAATTTAGAGAATATCCATACGAAGTAGCCTGTCAATGTAGTTTCTTCTAGTTTTCACGTTCAATTTCTGTTTTAAAAAATGGTAAATCTGTGGTAAAATCCCACTTGTATACTATATCGTTAGAGCTTATTTTTAAACCGAGCCGATGTAATCAAGCAGTTAAGATGTTGCTTATGTTTGATAACTATAATTTACATTAACTAATAATATTATATATTAAAAAAAAACAGATATTCAAAGCAATTCAACAAAAAAAAAACTTAAAAAAAAAAAGATTGGTCTTGCGACCGTCCACCGGTGGCCCCCCGACGCCAGTGACGATGCCGAGGAGGCCCCCCCTCATTCGATGCCGATACCCCCCCCTACATGCTGTGCAGATCGATCTTCCGAGAGGGGGGGGGGGGGGGGGAGGCTCGTTAGCGTCAGATGGGGGGACTGGGCTGAACGACATAAGTGGGGGGTACTGGCTCGTCTGCCGGGGAGGGAATTTGTATGTTTTCATTTTAATTAACTTTTTTATATATTATTTTTAAATTCTTTAATTTATACTAGTATGAGGTAAGGAGCATTATAACTATCATACATAAACAACATATTAACCGTTTGATTATATTTTAATGGCTTAAAAAGGGGCTCTGCCAATAGAATATATAAAAAGGGTCTATCCGAACCTTACCCTTTAAAAAATTGTAGTTGCATTAATTGACTTTATTTTTCTCATCAACTACTTGGAAAGTAGCAGTTGAAGACCAATATTAAATCTGATTATTGATAGTAACAAGTTAATATACTATCTGACTTTTTGGCGTGTTGTTGATGGGTGAGTCATTTATTTATTTATTTTTATTTGTTTCCGCTTGGATGCTTACATGTCTTCTTGGAAATTTCTGGCATTTGAACACACGTTACTATATATATAACAAAAGGGGGTTGTTAATTTGACCCAAAAAAAAAAAAAAGGGAGTTGTTAATATCATTGTAGAGTTTGTAAAACTATATTATTTTCTATAATTAACTGGCATTACCATAAGTCCAATACGCGGATTCCTTTTCAGGACGTGTTTGTATTATAATTAACTGGTATTGAAAATAAGAGTATTGTTCCCATGATGACTGCTATTTATCGATTATCGAAATTATATTAACTCTAACTTTATTTGAATAAACCGAAAAGTAATTTAAAATAAAAAATAACAATAATAAAAATAAAAACTCAAAATACTAAAATCTAGGGTTCTGATTTCACCATAACTATTCCGCCTTAATTATTCAATCTCAAAAGCCTCAATTTATTTTCCTAGTTGATAGTCGAGAATCCCTAACCAATTCACAAACCTCTCCCGAGATCTAAACAAAAATATCCTTAGAAGCTAATCCATTATATTCCTATTTGAATTAAAACTAATAAGAACTCATTAAAATTTGTGGTTCCCATATAGAGACTACACAAGCCATAAAGGTATATTCCTATCCCACATGCAACTTATGGCATTCAACACAATAAACTAGACACATGAATCTCCTTCCGGTTTCATTATGATTAATCAATAAACTAAATTGTGGCCAATTATCTAGAAGCATTAAGAACATTAAAGAACACACAATCATGGAAAATAAATCAACAACAAAATTAAAAGAATAATAAAAACATCATAATTTGGCTACACTGGAATTCTAGAGAAGAAAACTAATTCATAAATAAAAATCTACAAAACAAAGGTTCAACTATTCTTAAATTACAAAAATCAAAAGATAAGAAAATAATAAGAAAAACCCATTTACGGAGGTGTTACAAGTCTCCAAGATTATTCGTCTAATCTCCTCCTCCTTCTCCTCTTGATCTTCAAGATGATCTCTCCCTAATTTTGTAGAAAACAAAACCTAAAACTAGAGTGGAAAATAAAATATGAAAATCTAAAGCTAAAAATATTTTTTTCTTCTTTTTCTTCTACTGGTTTTCGGCTTTTCCTGTAGCCAAAGACACTAGACAAACCCTAATCTCTCCTATTCATAGACTTGTTGGGCAACTTTTAAATAAAAAATTACAAGAAAGGGAAACTTTTACGAACAAGGGCTGCAGCCTTGAAATTTGGCCGCTGCAGCCCCTACTATTCTGCCCTGACTTTGCCAAGCTTCAGGGCTGCAGCCTTGGCTCTCTGTCCTTCCTGAGCTTTGCGTCTAGCAGAATTTGCACCAAATTCGCATGATTTACTTGAAGAGTCCTTTGCTTCCAAACCTACTTAAATACATTAAAAAGCAACTTGAAAAACATTAAAATGACTCTTAAACTAGCAACACATCAAGATGATCATATTTGAATCACCGGTATAAACACCCGACTCATCAATAATCAATTTGTTGAACTTATAAATTTTGACATTGTTAGTCCTTTATGCTCAAATCCATTAAAATGTGGATGGCTTTTTATATATGTCTTGCACATTATCGTCAAAAAAGGGCAATGCTAATCATTTTTACTAATTTCAATATAAATTCCTTTAAAAACATAAACGAAGTTCAATTATCAAATTCAAAAAATTTAGAGAAAATCCGTATGAAGTAGCCTATCAATGCAGTTTCTTCTAGTTTTCACGTTGGATTTCTATTTTAAAAAATGGTAAATATGTGGTAAAGTTTCATTTATATACCTTATCGACATAGCTCATTTTTAAAAACCGTCCTGATATAATCGAACAGTTAAGATGTTGCTTATGCATGATAACTATAATGAACATTAACTCATACTATTATATACTAAAAATAAAAAAAATAAAAATTCAAAAAAAAAAACTAAAAAAAAATGGTCTTGTGACTGTCCACCAGTGATGACGCCGAGGAGGTCCCCCCCTCCCCCGATGCCGATGCCCTCCCTAAATGCTGTTTAGATTTGGATTCGGGGGGGGGGGGGGGATTGGGCTTGTCGGCGTTGGGAGTGGGGTGGGGGGCGATGGGGGATTGGGCCCGCGGCTGGGGGTGGGGGCGGGGGCGGGGGGGAGGGGGAGGTGGGGCTTTAGCCTCACGGCGTGTGGGGAAGGGGAGGGGGCCTCGTCAGCGTCGGAGGGGGGGGGGGAACTGGGCTGGTCTGTGTCGGTGGGGGGACTGGCTTGTCGGTGGTGGGTCGTCGGCCAGGGTGGGAATGGGTATGTTTTCTTTTTAATTTACTTTTTGATATATTATTTTTAATTTTTTATTTTATACTAATATGAGGTAATATGCATTATAACTATCATAGACAAGCAACATATTAGCCGTTTGATTACAACTTAACGGTTTTAAAAAGGGGCTTTACCAATATGGTATAGAAAAGAGTTCTACCGCAGCCTTACCCTTTAAAAAATTGTAGTTGCATTAATTGACTTCATTTTTTTTCATCAACTACTTGGAAGGTAGCAGTTGAAGACCAATATTAAATTTAATTATTGATGGTAACAAGTTCATGTACTATCTAACTTTTTTGGCATGTTGTTGATGGGTGAGTCATTTATTTATTTATTTATATTTGTTTCCGCTTGAATGTTTACATGTCTTCTTGGAAATTTCTGTTATTTGAACACACGTTACTATATAACAAAAGGGAGCTGTTAATTAGACCAAAAAAAAAGAAAAAAAAGGGAGTTGTTAATATAATCTAGAGTTTGTAAAACTCTATTATTTTCTATAATTAACTGATATTATCATAAGTCTGGTACGCAGATTCATTTTCAGGGCGTGTTTGTATTATTATTGAAAATGAGAAAAGCGTCAACATAAGGCATTTGATGAATGAGCGATGGCAAGCATGAAAAATGAGGAAAGTGTTATACAACGCACTCTTCATGTTCATGAAGTATCGTGACTTGAAATGTGAAGATCATACTAGTGGCAATTGACTATCTTGTTAGAATATAGAGTTGTTATTGACACATCTATTAATAGTTTAAACTTTTAGGATGGATTTATAAACTAATAGACTTAAACAATTATAAAAGCAAAATAGAAATGGGGCAAAATTATAATTTTTGACCAAGTATGAAGTTAACATTTAAATTGATTTTCATGTATCATTTAATATTACTCAAGAAAACTCTCCTAATTGCAAAATTACAGATTCAATTAAATCACAGAAAATCTCCGTGATATCCTACATATATAAAAAAGTAGATAAAAGAATTACTGTTCATTTTTGGTGGTTAAAAACGCACCGTTTTTGGGTATTGTTTTTGTTTTCTTCAACTATGCATTCTGACCGTACCGCATCTTTCTTTTCAAGCCCTCCTCTTTTCCAATTACCTTTCCCTTTCCTTTCTCTCTCAAACTTGCATTTTCCATCACCAATCTTTCGGTGCTTTCCCTTTCCTTTTCCTCTTTCCTTTTCTCTCCAATCTCTATAGTTTTTCAGAATCTCTGAGAGATTTATCTTGCTTGCTGGGGACATTTTGGTGTCTCCCTCATCGTTTGTTGATTTTGGGGAAGTCGAAGCTCCTCCCAATGAGAATTTGGTGGACTCTTGATTCCGGTAAGACTCGTCTCTCTCTCTCTTTCTTCCTCTTGCCGTCGCTGGTGACTCCCCGCCAGCTGTGGGTTCTCGGCAACCAAGCAATTTTGTCCTGTTTTCTGAATTGTTTTTTGGATCTAAATAAAATCCGCTAAATCGCTTTAGATTTGGTGAGAAATCATTTCTTATGTGCACCCACCAAAAAAGAGGAAATTTCCTACAAACCAAACATCAAAATCTGTACAAATTAACGACAAATCCCCCTAAAACATAAAATTTTGAAGAAACCATTAAAAACCCATGTAACAATTCAGTCATCTACGAAGTGAGCTGCAGATCTTCAAGAGAGAAATTATAGTTTCATTAATAGATCAAAACCAAAAGGTCTGTTTTTTTTTTCTTTTTTTGCAAATTAACAACTGAAAATGGTTGAAAAGCTCATCCTTTTCAGACACTGAGTCTCCAAAGACAAAAAACCCAATTGCAAAAAACCCAGATCTTGGACCAAAATGAGTTTGTGACAACATTATTCTCATTTTTTATGCATGTCTAGAGAGAGAGAGAGAGAGAGAGAGAGAGAGAGATGTTTGTGTATATGTATGTATGTATGTATGTACCTAGAACCGCTACAGAACTCATAGAGCTTGCCACGGTTGGAAAAGATGATAAGAGCAACTTTAGCTTCATAGAGAATTGAGAGCTCATAAGCCTTCTTGAGAAGCCCATTTCTTCTCTTGGCAAATGTCACTTGCCTTTTGATTTTGTTCTCTATCCTCTACTGCTCTACCCTTCCTTTCCCCATATGGATCTTTCTCTGTCTCTCTCTCTTGTTTCTCTCTCCTCACTTACACCAATAATCTTTCCCTTTCTAGACCTTCTTTCCAGTCTTGGTTGAGAAATGAGAAAACCCTCTAAAAAGAGCCTGTGTGTTTAGGATACCAAAACGGATATCAATTATCAATTACATTTAAAAGGTTTACCCGTGAGAGAGAAATAGGGAAACCCTTGAAAAATGCTTTTGTGTGTCGTGTTTGTTTTGTACTGTGTATATATATATATATTATATGTAATTGTTTTATGTGTGTTAATAATAAATATATATATATATACATACATATATATATTGCTTTAGAATATTGAGTTTCATCTTTTGTTTTAGAAAGTTTTGTTTAAAAAACAGGAAAAAGAGTTCTTTTTTATTGTGAGCTAACGATGCCTTTAGGTTTCCAAACAAAGTTAATAGAATTCTTTCATTTTGGAATTTCATTTTTGCTTTTATGTCATTTTGTCATTATTTTCGAGCATATTCATGTTAAATTTGTGTTTGGATCGAGTTTTTTTTGTTTAAAAATTTCCTACTTTTATCTGTTTTTGGAATGATCATCCGTCCTAATATAGTTTTAGGAGCTCATTATGCAGGAAATAGGTATATCCAATATTGCTTAGGATAACGCCTACTACAACTTGTCATGTGAGAACTCAGGTTTAAGAGTGTATTAGCATTTCATCTATACTTATTTTTGCTGTAAAACTTTGAACAAGTAGGTATAAATGTTGTCGCTAGCATATTGTTCTACAACTAAAAATGTTTATAAAAATGAACTATTTTGTTTTTTTTTTTAAACTTGTTTGCAGATATATGTGTGTATGTGACTCTATATATAAATTAAAATGTGTGTAAAATATTCATATTGACTCTTTTTAAATTTACCTTCTACTTCATTATCATATTTTCAAAATGTTTTTAGTTTTCTTTTTCCAATCATTTTTTTCTTATTGCAATGTTTATTTTTTGTATAGCCAACAATGGGATTAAAACCTTTTTTGAGATAACAAAATGCAACTCTATATGCTTTGAAAAAAAAATAAATAAATGAGTTGTGTGTTGTTATCTTATTTATTAGAATGTTTGATTTTGTTATTATTATATATTTTATAATTGTATCATGAAGCTTAACTTTTCAACTTTGTTTATTAATCTATATATATATTTTTATAATCTTTAGAAAACATTTTCTCATATTAAAAGTTATGAAAATTTTCATCATGACTCAATATGAGCAACGCATGTGTCTAAACTAGTATAGATAAAAAATACAGATTAAAGCTCTTCAAAGGCGTATCTGTCATGGAAATTACAAAAGTTTTATCCTCTACCAAAGAAAGTAGTGGAGGTGGGTCCCATTGGAAGAAAAAGTGGAATCATAATAAGAGAAGCTGCTTTAGTGAGTTCTGAAGCATGGTGATTTTTGGGTAGATTCAAACATGCCCTTTTTTTTTTAAACTGACAAATTATATAATCTTTACCACACCTCAAACATCCAAATTTAGAGCCTGAAAAGGACCTTTTAATGATCAAAAACTAGGAGCAACATCCAGGTACAAAACCAACCCCTTCTGAAATTCTACATATGGATAAGCTCTTGGTTGTTCACCTTCCTCAGTTCACCTAAAAAAAAGCAAAAAGTGTACCACATTTTTTTGTTTTGTTTTTGGAGTATCAATTTGACACATGCATAAAGACAACAATAAGGAATGAAAGTTGCCGAGTCTTTTAAGTTCATCTAGATCATGAGTTAACTTCAAATTTTCATGAGAGAAAATAATATATAAAATGTTTTAAATTTTGTTTAAAAACAGTTTCCAACGATGATCCAAACTGTTATTTTATTTTTAATTAATTATTTGTAAAGAAAGCTCATTTTCCCGCTTTATTTCGATTAACTTGTATTTTTAAAACAGCTTTGAGGACGTCGTCGCCTTTAAACAGTGCACGCGTAGGTTGTAATATCATTATTATTATTATTTTTTGTTTTGTTTTGGTGAATTGTAACGTCATTAATATGCAGCTTCTTAAATATTCACGATGAATTTCTGTTAGTTAAAAAAATTTGGTAGAATTGCAGTAAATTTACTTTAGTTTTCTCATATGTCATATTCCACTTGGGAAGTAGTCGTTGAAAAGACCAATAATATTAAATCTAGATTGTAACACGTTAACGTACAATATTCTGTGGCGTGGAAAAATAGTGGCTGCAATCGCAATTGTTGCAATTTTTCTCATCCGTGAAGTCTCAACCCACTTGAAAGTTAGTTGAAAAGTCAACTAACGACATCGCAAATAGGATTGACAGAATATATATATATAGAGGACCCTTAGCTAATAACAATTATATCTCTTCTTTTAGATTATTCATGATTAATTGAAGTCCTTCAAGAACATCTATGGGCGGAGAAGGTTAGGCGTTCTATCCCCTATATATCTAGCAATTTATTTATTTATTTTGTAAAACCTTTTTTCTTTTTTTCTATTTTCCCTTTTGTTCCTTTTTCTTTTCATTATAGACCAACTGCCAGAAGAAATAGTAGGCATATGTCTGTATGGGTGTTTGGCATCCCTTAAAGTCAATTTTTTAAAACTTTTTTCAGAGTGTTTTTTCGAACAAAAAGTTTGAAATGCGATTATGAAGGAATTGTTAATAAATCAACAAATATATTATTTCTTTTCAGCTGATTACTTTGCTCCTTCTCACATTCTAAACTCCATATCTTATCCATTCGACAAAAAGGGATGGATCCGCCTTCATATGGGTGTAATTTTTGAAATAAACATATCTATATGTTTAATATATATATATATATATATATATATATTACCATTCCTAATTCTTTTCAATAAATATACTTACACGGCATACGGACTGTTTCACAAAATTTTTGTTTTCGTTTCAATCATTACAAACAAAAATTGTAATTTTTTATTTATTGTTTGAAATAATATTTTTGAAAGAGCTTTAAAAACTTAAAATAATTGTAAAAATTTCTAATAATAATCAAAAATGTCTAAATGAAGTTTCTAATATTTTACTTAAACTCTTACACAAGTTTTAAAATCTATTTAAGACAACTTTTTTTAGACGTCATATGTTTTTGGGTTTGACTGAAAGATCTTTAATTTGTAGATAAAAAACACTTATTAGAGATCATTTAAACTCTTTCAGAAGTAGTTTATGAAATAAAAAAAAAATCAAAAATAGCTTTTAGGAAGCTCTTCTAAAGATGCCCTAAAAATAGCACGAGATAAAATTTTATTTTTCTTTTATTTTTGTTTTCTACTTCCAGAATGTTAATATGTAGATTTTTAAGTGCTCTCTTTTGAATAGTATTATGCAAATAAATCATTTGAAGAAAGGGTCAAATATTAAGCATATAGAGCTACAAATAAAAAATTATTGTTTGTTTCCCTTGGCTTTATTTACCATTAAATTTTCATTTAACACTGAGGTGGGAGCTTTCAATGCAAGATCTCAATAATGTGGTATTGAACTATCGTTAAGTCTTAGGTTCTGTTTGGGAAACTTCTTCAAACATGTCTACAAATATATATATATATATATATATATATACATATATTTTTTTTGGTGTCTTGTTTTTAAACTCAAAATTACTTTTTATTATTTATATATTTAAATGTTTACAATAAAGTCAAACTTTAAAAGTTTATAACTTTGTTATTTCAAGTAAAAAAAAAATGATTTTTTTTTCCAAATTACATTGATTTTCGAAAGGAATAAAATAAAATTTATATTGATATATTTTTTTTCAAACATATTTCAAGTTTTTACATTTCTTTTCACTCCAAACAGTTTTTTTTTTCAACCAAATACACATTTTTAAAACTTATCTCAACTTCAATCCAAAACTCCGTCTCCAAAACCTCCACCAAATGCGCCCCAGGTTGCAACCATTTTTACCATGTCTATTTAGAATAGAAATATTAAGCATGCGTTTGGTGCTAAGGTTTGGATTATAGAATTTGGGTTTAGATTGATTATGCGTTTATCAAATGTTTGAATTGCTGGAGTTAAAAAAGTGTAAAAACTTAAAATGTGTTTGGAAAAAAAAAAAATATCAATATGGAGTTTGTTCTGTTCATCTCAAAATTCGATGCAATTTTTTTTAAAAAAAATCTCATTCGGACTTGTCTATGCAAAGTTATGGACTTTTAAAGTTTGAATTACAAAACTGTGTGAATAGTAAAGTTGAGGGGGAAAAAAAAAACAAAAATTTGATTGTAATTCTAAGATTTAGATTATGCATCCAAACACATGCTAATATTGCCATGCCTATTTTCACTATTCCTTTTCCTACAATCGGTACTTTTTTTTTTTAACAATTATCAAACCTTTCTTAAAATAGAAGTTGATTATAAATTTTTGTTCTCAGACTAAAATAAGAGGGCAACAAGAAATTCAAAGGAAAAGAGCAATCAGTCAAACATTTAAGGTATGCTATTACTTTCACAAGTCTAACGTAAGCTTGTTTTGCAATAAAAGTACATAAATATCCAACGTTCTCCTTGTAACACCCCCTAACCAGTTTAGCCTTTAATTAAATTTAATTAGAACATGTCACTAACCTATACATTTATAAAATCTGATATTACATAAGAAATATAGTAAAACCAAGATAGTTGTATGATTAATATAAAATATTTACAAAACTCTTCATCATAGTTTAGTAAAAAATATGAAGAGTTGGTATTATAACTATCCCAGACTATTAGTACTATCTCGAAACAAAACTTTTGTAGTGTAGCCCACAGAGTTCTTTGATAAGCATTTTCATGAAACAACTTTAGCTTAGTATGTACATAGGTTTCATGACATCAGGTTCCTAAAAGAGGTTCAGCCCGCCACTATGTTGTTTCTCCTCGTTCTTTTCTTCACCACCTGTGCCATGAAACTTTAAAGTAAGCTAAAAACCTAATAAGCTGAATATAGTTAAATACAAAACAATTAAACCATGATATGTACTTAAAATACATTTTTCAATGAATTTTGAATTGTCTTATTGCAAATAGAAAATTCAAATCAACATTTAAAACATATTATGAAAGCCCATGAGATACGGCGCATATTGGGTTTAAGCTACAAAATCATTTACTATTCATTTACTTTAAGTTTGATCAAACATTTTCATTACTGTCATTGGGATCCCAAACGTTGGTATCAGTCATGTCCCTTTCGGGACCCATCCGTGCGTATCAGTCCGTCTCAATGACACTATTATTAGTGTTGACAATTCGTGTGACGTGTCGGGTTCGTGTCGTGTTAGAGTCGTGTCGATTTTTTTCTTCCCCAACCCGAACATGACCAGTGACACGAAAACGACTTCAAACCGCGACACGAACCCGTAACGGGTTGAGACGACACGAACCAAACTTGTCCCGCGACAAGAAATTGACCTGCGACATGAAATTGACCCATGACACGAACTGAACCCACGACACGAATTTGATCCGAATTGAACCCGCAACTCGAATTAGACCCAAATTGAACCCGCAATTAATTTGAATTTGACACAAAAATCAATTCAATTTAAGCAAATTATATCCCAAATTCATAAAAAACCTTAAAGAATAATAATTTACCTTCAATAAAAACATACCATTGACAAAACAATAAGTTTTAAGGATTGTTTTCAAATAGAAAATCATAAAATTAAACTTTGTTTTTTTTTCTTAAATGTAAAGGCCAAAGGTAAAGGCCAAAGGGGAAACGACTACATCTTTAGGGTTTTTTTTTTTTAAACATTTCAAACTCATGTTCGGGTTGGACCCGGGTCATATTCGGGTTGGACCTGAAATTGACACAAATTTCGTGTTCGGATTCTACAGGTCCAACCCGAACACGACCCGTTTTTTCCCGTGTCAATTTCGGGTGATCCGAATTTGATCCGTCCCCTATTTTTCCCAACCCGAACTCGTGAAATTCGTGTCGTTTTCGAATCATGTCGTTGTGTCGCGACCCGTATTGCCATCCCTCTATTATTGTGGGGTTACCACATTCCGTAGATATTCCCATCATTTCATAGGCCACATCTAGAATTTGTAAACATTTAAAACATTATAAACATGTTATAAAACCTTTGAATAAACCATACTTTCCTTTAGCTTTCATACTTGCAAATCATACTTTTTCCAATAACGGGAAACATTATATACATAGTCTCATTTTAAAATATTAAACAAGTGTCAAAAACCAATAAACGTTATATCATATACTTTTTAAGTTTCTATGACACAGTAAGTAGAATTCCTACTTACCTTTTTAAAGTTGAACTACTGCAGAGAAATTAACTCCACCGTTTCGAGAAAGCCGATCATGCTTGTCCTAAAGTCCATGTTCAAGTCATTTTACAGTTAAAAGTATCTTCAATCAATTAAAAGTCATATAAAATAGAAATAAATGTATTATAGTATCACTTTTCAACGTTTGAGACCATTTAAGGTCCTTTAAGATAAGTTATAAGCACAAACAAAGTCTTTACATAGTTGCTGTCCACAAATTTCCAGCAACAATACCTAACTTTTGAAAATTCACCAAAAATCCAATTTACAACAATTTCACCTGCAAGATGAAAATCCAATATTATTAAAACTTAAAAATTTCAACTCAAACACCAAACACCCCCAAGTTTAAAAAATTCAAGAGGCATCCATAAAAAAAAGCCATATTAATTACTTAAACGAGTCCACGTCATCCAATTTAGTATTAATAACATAGTAGGCTTTTTCAACATTGGGGAATCCGTATATGATGCGTTAGGTTTTTTCTTATTTATTCTTGAAGAAAAGTCATGCTAATTGGTAATCCTATGCTTGAGTTAGCATTTCTCAAGGGAAAAAAGTAATATATATATATATATATATATATATATATTTATTAAGGAGGTTTTTAATTATTTGAATTTGTAAATTTTGCAATTAGGATAGTTTTCTTGCGAAATAATTGATACATGAAAATCAATTTGTAAATGTTAATTAACTTCATTTTTAATCAAAATTTTAGACTGTGTCCCATTTCTATTTCAATTTTTAAAATTGTTTTGAGACTTGAGTCTTCAGTTTTCTTCCTAATTCCTAATTCTTATTTGGGACTGTATATACAAGTTTGTTCTTAACATGTAAGGAGGTGAAATGGTATTGAAGGATAAAATACCCGTGGTATACATAGGGAAGCGTATTTTGTTGGTCTTAGATCCGATTCCCAAAATCGTTTTTGGACGTCATCTTTCATGCCTGTCATGTCCCAGTCATCAACGGCCTTCAGTTGACGCGATTTTTTATTTTCAGTAATAATACAAACACGACTAGAAAACGAATCTGCGGGCCGAACTTATGATAATGCCAGTTAATTACCTAAAATAAATATAATTTTACAAAGCCTACCATGATATTAACAACTCCCTTTTATTATATGGTAACGTGTGTTCAAACCCCAGAAATTTCCAAGAAGACCTGTAAACATCCAAGCGGAAACAAGTGTAAACAAATGAATAAATAAATAATAATAGATACAATATCTATAAAAGAGGGACTTCCCAATCTTGTATCCGATTGATTCTCCTCCAACGTTTTCCAAGTCTAGAGTTGTAATATCTCTCTCTCTCTTTCTGTTTCGAAGATATAATAGGTAAGTCCTTGGTCAACTTTACAACTTTTAGGAAAAAATAGCAGTAATCGTTGGTCATGTTAATGCTTTCATGTTTTTATTTTGTTTATCTCGCTTTGCATAAAACAAAAACTCTGGTTTTTTTTTTTTTTTTCGGTAGATCAATACACTTTCATTAACTTTGACTATGGGGGTGTGGCTAGACATATAATAAGTTATTGGGTTCTCATGGAGTATTGGTCAGGCAATATCAGTACTGTAATTTGTCAAGACTACTTGGGACTCTATTTGAAATAATGGCAAGGAAAATTTAGATAAAGGGTTATTGGAGTATCTTTTCTTTCTTCTTTTTTTTTTTTTTTTTTTCAATTTTTTTTTCATGAATAGAAGAGTTCTATGAATAGCGAATGCCATACCCAGATAAACTCAGGAGGTTAGTCAAGCAACCCGCACGGTATATAGATCAATCGCGGGGGTGGTGTAGCAGTTGGTGTGATATATGGATCATCTCAAAGTGGACTGTCCATATATCCCAACAACCACTGCAGTCCCAACTCGTACCAGCAACTAGAGTGTATCTGAATGTTCCACCCTGCCTAAGTTCTCAGTGGTGGTTATTGGAGTACCTGAATGTCTTGACCTAGTGGCCATTAGAGAGGCTTTTTCCACTAAATTAATATTTTTCCACAAAAATGTTTTACCTAGCACCACATTACCCAAGCTTTTATTCAACTACTGGTTTAATTAAAGTCTTCCCAAACTTTAAACTCCTGAATGTTTTCATAGAACACTTGTATATGATAAATATTAGAATCAAATGACATTCAAGTGTTAATAATTGACGCTATACCTGCAGTGACGCATCGAAGATGGGGATGACTAAATGGTGGTCAAAATCTCAGCCACAACTGAAAAAAGAAGATAGTAAAAACTCACAAAACCCAACAGAAGGTAGTAACAAAGACGGGATTGTTTGCAACCCTTCAGAAGCAGAGCCTGGGACAAGCAAAGGAAAGCAAGCAAAGAGAATACTGGACTCGTTGCAGAAATTGGAAGTCATTTTAAAAGATGCAAACATAAGTAGAGAAGACTTCTCACCACAGAAGTTACTGAATACGCTCCAAGGTGGAATACTTTTGAACCAAAAAAGGCAGGCATGTCTCAGATCAACCAGCTTGGTTCTGATATGTTTTCGATTTTTTTCTTTCTTCTTTTTATTTTTATTTTATTTTTTTTATTTTTATTTTTTATCATCTATTATCGTTTTGTTGCTCATCGTTGGGGTTACTATTATTTGACAGAAGTATTGGGTCGATAAGATGGGCAAGAACTGCTTTATGATCTACCCAAGAGATTTTCATATCACTTGGAGTCATGACGATAGGCACTGGGGCTGGTTTCTTCCAGAAGAAGCAAGGTGAGTTCCAATCGGCCTCTCTTTAAGACTCAAGATGACGCTTTAAAGTACCAACAGTAAAGAAGCTAAACTCGTATTAATCATGTGTTATTAATTTTATCATGTGCCAATCTATTTAGTAATTTTATTTTTGTTAAGAAAGAATTATTTACTAATTTGTTTGTGTTAAACTAGCATCATCATAGTTGCATCATCATAGTTTGGACTAAATTGAGAAGTCTCTATAAGTTAAAGGTCATTGCTAGGAAGTTTTGAAATTGGAGGGAAATATGGGACAAGTGGAAAGTTCGCGTTTTCATAGTTGTAACCCGGTCAGATGAACAACTAGAGACAATGTTACAACAAGTGGAGAAACTTTTAACATACTGAATTGATACTGATGCAGCGGTGATGATGCTATTGAGATGGCTGAACTGATAAAAGTAAGCTGGCTAGATGTGAGCGGAAGTTTTGATACAATAATGCTGTCACCTGAAACCTTGTACGAAGCATCATTTGTTGTAATGATGAAAGAGGTTGAAGTTGTTCTGTGGGACACTCCAGCGGGCAGCGTACACATTCAACCTACAGATGGACACAACAGGCATGGACTTTCATTTGTAGTAACGACGGAAAATGAAGTTGAATGGGACACTCATGTGGAACAAGTACCCAATGTACTTCTAATGATAAAAAAGGAGGACGGAACGAACACTCCAGTGACCTTTGTACCCATTCAACCAGATGGAAGGAGGAACAAGCTATCATTTGTGGTAATGATGAAAAACGAAGATGGAACAGACACTCCAGCGACGGTAACTGGAGAACTCAGTACCCCCCAAGCTATCGATCATGCTAACGATGAGAAATGATGATGGAACAATCTCTAAAAGTAGCTTTGTACCCACTCAACCAGATGGAAGTGGGCACCAACTATCATTTGCGGTAAGGATGAAAAATGAAGTAGGACAGTACACACCAGTGACCTTCATCCCCAGTAAACCAGATGGAAGCCAACCCGAGCTGTCATTTGCACTAATGATGAACAATATAGTTGTGTGGCAAACTCCAGTGACCATCGTGCCCACTCTACTAGATGGAAGCATGCACGAGGTATCATTTGTTGTAATGATGAAAAATGAAACTGGATTGGACACTCTAGTGACCTTAGTACCCACTCAACCAGATGGAAGTAGGCATACGCATTCATTTGCGCTAACAATGAAAAACAACATTGGTTGGGACACTCCAGTAACCGTTCAAATCTCTCACTCCGATGGAAGCAGGCACGAACAAAAAGTTAAGATGTCGAATTTGCCGAAAGAACAATGGGTAGAGATTCCTGTAGCCAAGTTCCGGACTTTACATGAAAATCTTGGAAATATGAGAATCGTAATGGCTGAACATAAGGACCAATTATGGAAGAGAGGGTTTATCTTTAAGGGTTTCAAAATTCAAGCAAAGATTGCATAGTGACTCTTCTATATGAAAGCAGGAATATGTAATTGAACTCATATGTATATGAAATAACTCTGTATTTTCCAGCCAAAAAAAAAAAAAAGTTCTGAATGGCCTAATCATTTTCTTTTGCTATCAACACTTCATTCTTGAAAATCTTGGTTATTTAAAAGTGGATTCCGGACTTTAATTCTTTCATCTAAAAACCAAAACAACTCAGTTATTGGTTAGATTAATTCGATTTAGCAAATCCATTCCCAGATGCTTTATCACCCAGATAATGTTGTTTTATCAACAAAGGTTTATGGTTCAAGCAATGCAAATACACATATTGCTTGAGATGAATGAGAAAGCAAAAGTATAGAAATGAGTGGCACACTTCAACAAATTTTTAATTCTAAAGCACAACAAGGATGACCATGTAGTAAAGTCCCAAGTCTTGTCTGCTTTACCAAATTCTCTGAGGGGCTGGGCCAAAAAAAAAAAACAATGAAAATGAAAGAGAAAGAGAGAGAGAGAGAAGTGATGTAAAAAAGTGAAATTTATCAAGAAATCAGGAAATATATAGCAGCAACATCACACTTTACTAGCTTAGTCAGAATCATTAGTACGACCTGTACAAAACAGCATTGGCTAGTACAATTGTGCTTATAACAGATTGTTAAGACAAGGTACTAAACGAGCATCATTGCGTCGTAAAATCCATAGCTTGCTCGCTCCCTCAACATTGACAAATTTCCATTAAGCAAGAAGAATGCAACAAAACTTTACAATTCAGTGAGAACCGTATCTCATTCAATTGTTTTTACTTAACCTAATTCTCCCTAAAACCTAGGAGAACTCAGATAAATCTTTGACAGGAAAATAAAAAGGCGAAAACAAAATAAAAACTGATGACGATCTATCTCATGCAACTTATGGAGGACTCGAAAATTGAGAGCATAGAGTTCCAACATCTAGTGCTTATGATCGATAGAAACCCAATATTGTCCAAAGATTTTAGTAGGAGAGTTAGAGAAAGAATAGAAGAACTTGAATCAACAACAGAAGAAAGAATGATACAAGTTTGACAGGAATTCGAGAGTCCTAGCAGCAACACATCAGCCCAAATCTTTCTGATTAATTAACCTTCTAACTTACTCCTAACTCCTAACCAACTAGCAAGTCAGCTAACTAACTGCCTAACAGAACTGGAGCCTATCAATAATCTGAGTTAAAATTATCTACTCCAGTACTTCTAACTGTTAACTCCAAACAAGAAACTCAGTCTTGCGTCTCTGCCAGTCTTAAATATTCTTCGCAGACATGAAGCGGTAGTCAAGGCTCATAGATGAATGCGGAACATGGTGAGCTCTACAACCTTAGCCCGTTGCTTAAACCTCCTTCAGGCAGGTTGTGCCCAATTAATATAATTCATTCTAATTCCAAAGCCAATATGCCGTCTCTTTACAGCCAGTCCCAACTTAACGAGAGTTTGGATTAGGAATGTGTTGCACCAGAGATGTATCATTTAACACGACACTGCCAGATTTGACAATGACAAAGAATAATGACACGGCTAATTGAACAGGCCAAAACAAAATGGACACAGCTTTAGTATATATGAAATGAACAAACTCAAAAGCTTCGTTGGACAAGGACGTAACCGAAAGGAAAGTTCAATCGGTATTCACTATGCAGAAAAGATGGGGTTTGCCGCTTATAAGCAAACAAGTTTGTTTGAATGTAAAAACACAATCCCTATTCCAAAGGTCATCCACTTGAATATGTTTTAACAATAAACGTGTTAAACAGACCCTCTTTATCTCTTCACTTTGCAGGGCTTTAAACTAAACTCATTAGTATTTTATAAGAAACTAAATCCTATTGTGAAAAACAAAAAAATCATACATAAAAGTTTTCGAAAGCATGCGTATATCACATACGGAGCAGAATTTTTTTTTTTTTTTTTTCACTTTACACTTCCCAATCACCAAATCACAGTAGAAAGAAAAGCCCGGTTATGCAACACAGGAAAATATCCAATCCCAAGATATTCAATCATCAAACAGATTTATAAATAGATTTTACTTCTATGTTTCTACAAAATAATTGTTGACCGGGTGAAAAAAGAAAATCATATGATAAATAATACTACTCTAACCACAAGGGAAACGTTTGCATTGAGCAAGTGCACGCTTTACTATACATGACAAGTTGTATGTTAACATGTTGGCAATTTAAACCAACTTTTACATTTAAAAAAAAAAAATAGAACTAATTAATATATGGAAACAACTAGTCTGATTTTCACAACACAAACACTAGCTAGTTCAAATTAAAGTAAACTACAAACAAACTGGCATACAAGCATAGAACAAAGGCGCCCTATCTATCAACCATGCACGAGTAGAATAAACCATCTCCGAGCACACAACTTCTCCTTGGAAATCCCCATCCTCATCTCCATTCTTTTTCACTTCAATTTCCCAACACCATATTCCCATTTTTGCTCTCAACTCTGAAGCTGCAAATTCATCCTGTATATCTCCCCGACCCATAATCACCAACCTCCCTCCCACATTCACCATTTTAAAGTTCCGCAAGTGATTCGGCAACCCCCAATTCAGAAGCTTGAGATTTTTCCACACCCAGATTTCTTCATCAAATCCTTTAAACTCGTATGTGTTCTCATCCAAGGAAAGCAACTCTCCGTTCCCGTCCCTGTATCATCATCAACAAAGCAAGACAATACCTTATTCACCACAAGTAAATTACATGTCTACTCTCATAACAGCAATACAACCCATATTCACCTGACACATCTGCGTACTCCAAGGCAATCCCACTCCGATATCCCTCTCAAACACCTCCCACTCTTTTGTAACGGGATCGAACTTGAGCTCTTCTCCGTCCATCCACACGCAAACCTTACCGCACCTAATGGCACATCCGACAACCTGTTTGTCGTAGACACCAAGCTTCGGCCGAGGAAGGGCCTCCTAACGCCCAGCCACCGTGTCCAACACATCGGCCCATGAGTCCTCGAACCTCCACCCTCCAATCACGTAAACATTGCTGTCGAAAACTACGGTCTTGGCATCCCCCTTTTGGGCCATTGGCATGCTCGGACCGCGCTCCCACGTGTGGAACCGGCAGTCCAATATCCAGACATCAGTTGATCGATCGTAGAATCCGCTGCCCAGGACGTCAATCTTGGGGCCCAAGGTCGCCCAAACAGACGAATCTAGCAGGTCCCGGGGATTTTCAGGGACCCGGGCCATAATGATGTTTCCCGTTGAGGAGTTAGGATTGGGTCTTGGATAGAGCGTGAGCCAGCCATTGTGCTGGCAGTATCGGTTTCGGATTCTGAGGTAAAGCAGGTGTTGGGTGCAGTTGAGGGCTGATGGGGCGGCGAAGAACTCCGGGGAGTTGACGAGAGATCTGATGGGCTTCGACACCGCCACCAGGACAGGGTGATACTGTCTCGGGACTCGAGCTAGACATTGCAAGGCGATGTAGTTTTACAGCGATGGGATGAGGTTCTCCGGCGGCGACTCGCTGGTGCTGGAGCTGGTGCCGGTGGTGGACGTGGTGTATGTTAATGAGGTCAACGCAAGAGAAACAGAGAGGTATTAACTGAAGGCTAAGCAGTAAGTAGAAAGTGAACTGTGTTTAATCAAAAAGAAAGTGAAGCAACACGAAATTGAAATGGATTTTTTTGTCGAGTTTAATTAATTTTTAAAAAATTAATTATAATTTTTATTAATTTTTTTAAAAAAAATTAAAATTGATATGAAAAATTTAGGATTAGACATGTATTTCAAACGGAAGCAAAATCTTTTAATATTGATTCTTTTATTCTCGTAGTGCTTTATTTAGTTTTGATTGCTTCAGAAAGGGCTGCTAAAATATAATTAAAATAAAGACTGGATTCAACTTCCAGATTAATTAGTACAAATTGTGTTATGTGTATGCTTTATGAAAATAGTTCTAGACCCTTTTCGTGAAGATTAATCTTAAAGATCATGGCACACAACCTAGAAAAAATGACAATGAATGCTAATAGATTAACCCCACGCCAAACGGTAATTCATAAATCTCCAATTAACTCGGTAACATTTTCATACAAGCCTGATAAAAATTTTCACATTTCCGAATCTAGAAGACAAACTTCCAGCCCATATCAGGAATTTGCATGTTCTTGATTCTTAGAAGTGCTCAGAAGTCCTCTGAAACAGACTCACATAACTAAAACAAAAGAACTATACATTACATGAACAAACTTTGCTATGATACATGCTTGAATTATCAAACTCCTGACAACCCTCCCTAAACTCTCACTCAAGTCATAGATACACTTTGAAAAAAAAGCCCCCCCTCCTAAGCGAAAAGCGGAGAATTAGAAGGTCTGGGATAAGAAACAGTGACTTTAGAATTACCCGCAGTACTACTTCTGCTGGATTTGCGTGCTTCACTGTTTACATGGTGTTCTTTATGAGCACCTTTAGGAATGTCCTTTGAATCCTGGAGTTGCTCCAATGTTGTTACCACTTCATCCATGTTAGGCCTGTACTTGGAGTCTATAGCTAGACATTGGAGCGCTAGGTTGGCTGCCTTCTGGGCCAAGCTAAGGGAGTACTGGCCTTCGAGACGAGTATCCATAACATTAAGGACTCTGCGTTTGCTAGTGAGGTATGGTTTTGCCCACTCCACTAGGTTGTGTTGTCCGGTTGGTCGGTTCTTGTCTATGGCCCGTCGACCAGATAACATTTCTAGAAGAACGACTCCAAAGCTATATACATCACTCTTGGTAGTAAGATGGCCTTCAGAGCAAAAGTTGCAATTTATAATGAGAGGAAGAAACAGGATACAAAACTTACGTTTCTTTTCCTTTATTTAGCAAGTGATGAAATTTTATTGGTGAAAACAGAAACTTAAAACCAGACTACTAAACCAAGGACAAGACATCCTTGCGGCAACCAAAATAGAAAAACTAAAACAGGCCTTAGAGAAGTAGTGAGGCACAACATTCTTCTAATTAAAAGGATCATCAAAGTGAGAGGGTAATCCTTCAAACTTTTGTCCGTCAACACCGAGAGAGATGATAGATATTTAACTCTCTCAAACATAATCATTATGATATGTTCTTGTAGCGCTTATGTTTTAATATTTCACATCATGCTTCTAATTGCTTAATGCAAACGTGATTTAGTCGTAAACGACTATTGCAAATAAATAACTGACGAATGAAGTTCAAAAGAAGGAAGACTAATGCAGACAAAAAGAGAAAAAGAGGCTTCGAGACAGAATTTATGGATTGTTTTTGCGCTTTAATAAGCACGAAAGGACTCTGGTCCAAAGAATTTTTAGACATATGGTATGTAAATGCATCTGATTGAAAAAAACAGTTGGCCAGAGAAAGTGTATATATCAAGAAGTCAGTGTCATCAACTGAAATATTTAAACTTCGGTGTCGAGATTACTTTGTGGAAGTCAAAGTGGTCCATTCAAGTCAAGGATTCAAGAAAAGATATAAAAGAATTCAAGTACCTGTGGCTAAATACTCTGGCGCAGCATATCCATAAGTTCCCATGACTCTAGTAGAGACATGGCTCTTATCACCAGTTGGCCCATCTCGGGCCAACCCAAAATCAGACAGCTTCACGTTGTAGTTCTGAAACGAGGAAGAAGAGAATAAGCATACAAGAATTTGACAAACCCATTAACATAATGAAATGTGACAAGAAGAAGTCGGGGGCAAGTCACGTACTGAATCGAGCAAAATGTTAGAAGTCTTGAAGTCACGATATATGACTTGCATTTCAGCTCCGTGGAGAAACGCAAGCCCCCTTGCAGCGCCAAGTGCAATTTCCATCCGCAGACTCCAAGAAAGCGACTGAATGTGAGAACCCCCTGTTGGAAAATTATAAGTAAAGATCCTATTAGAACAAGGATGATGTTTCAGAAGAATAATAATAAAGACTACTTCTCTGCGAGGAGAGGTAAGAGTGGCAAAAAAAATAGTTCAAAATGAAATCACAATTCACAAGTTGGAGTAAAAGCTCACTCACTCCTGAAAAGATGATTCTCCATGCTTCCCTTGGGCATGAACTCATACACCAAAAGCCGATGTTCGTCCTCTAGGCAGTAACCAATCAACTTCACAAGATTAGGATGATGAAGCTGCCCCAGATAGTTTATTTCCGTCTGTATATCGAATGGCAAAAGCATGTAGAATTAATTAGTTTCGCCATGTAAAATAGAATTAAGTTATAAAATGTCAACATCATAAAGTCACAATGGACACACTCAAGATCAAGATTTGTACTGACCAGCCATTCCTTGTGGCCCTGGAAACCTTCTTGGTTGAGCCTCTTCACGGCAATTACTATTCCAGTCCCAGGCTTTGTCGCTGTGAGTGATTGCTCGTCGACCCAACCCTTGAAAACTGATCCAAAACCACCCTCCCCCAATACACTATCGGGGCGAAAATTTCTTGTAGCATTTTTGAGTTCAGAGAAGCTGAAACTCTTTATGTTAGGGGATCGTAATATATCATCCTCGCTCCTAGGAGTTAATGGTGCTGAAAACGACGATAATTTGCTACTCGAGTTCGTACTTTTGGAATTAAACCCTTCAATAAGAGCCAGTGAGACATGTCAACAAAGATTCACTAGGAATTTCACCATCACTAGAATTAGCTTTCACATGCCAAATCCGAGTGAAACCCGAAAAAAGGACAATTGAGAATACAAAAACTAACTAAGAATCCTTCAAGAAGGGGAAAAAAATGAAAAAGAAGCTAGACCTTGTGAAGATGAAAGAATTTCAATTGCCAAAGAACAACATAAGTGAAAAAACTGATCTAAACGAAACAGAGCAGAACACATCAATTTCCAGTTTCAACTTCGTTTTCTGGGAAACAAATGAAAGTGATGTTCTCATTCAGATTTGAAGATCACTTCACGAAGGTTTCCAAAACAATTTCTCAAAGCAATCACATACACAATTCACGTTTCCAAGGACAAATGAATAAAACAAATGTTCTTCTCAGATGAGAGAAAAAAAAAGAGCTGTTGACTTAGTCAAATGATTCATTTTGACCACGACCCAGTTCATCAATCAATAAGAAGACATTGTGTAAAACAGAAAAATTTTAAAAACTTTGATCAAAACAAAAGCTTGATGAAGCATCTTCATATTTGCATATGTATGTATGTGTATATATGAACAGAAAGAAGAATCAGAGGCTTACCTGTATTGTAAGGACTTTCGGCCTTAATTCGGTTGCTCCAACAAGCCCCCATTAAAACAAGAATTTCTTTCCAAAATCTCAGTAAGCTCTTTTCAGAATCAAGAGAAACTATAAAAAGGAAGAAACACAAAGATCTTGTGCCCAACAGAGATTTCTTTCTTCTTTTCTTTTATTTTGTTTTTTCCTTTTCTCTCTGCGTAAAAGATGGGAACAAATTGCCAAGTTGCTCTCTTTATTCTTTCTTCCTGAAAAGGACAGTGAACCAGATGACCAAAAAAATCAAAACTTTTATTTTCCTCTTCTTTTTTGTTTTTGGGTTTTTTTTTTTTAACATTCCTCAATCTCAATACTTGAGATCCTCAGCCATAATGGTTATTAGTACAGATGATTGAGGAGTAAAGAGAGAGAGAGAGAGATCTTTTGGTATGCACTTTTTCCTTTGTTTTGGAGTTGCTTTTTGGATTAGAAGCTACCAAAAAGGTTGCAGAAGAGAGAAAGAGGAGAGAGAAAGAGGGGGTTATGGAAATGGGGAAGTTTTTTCTTTGTTGGTGGCTTTTTTTAGACCAACCATGGAGAGATAGAGATATATTAGATGGGTTGACTTGCTTTTTAACCTTGTCTTTTACTTTTTCTCAAAACCAAACCAACCACCCCCACAATCCAATTATTATTCCGAGAATTTATTTTAGAAAAAGATAATTATTTTTATATACTTAAACAGTAGAATATCATCTAAAATTATTAAAATTTAATTGAATATACAAGAAATTAATAATATGTAATAATAAAAATAAGCTCTTATTTATAAGATTACATGAAAAAAATTAAAAATTGAAGTCCCTATGATTGTTATTCGTTGGTTGTTTGGGGGGAGGGGGGGATTTGGGGCCTGTCGACGGACTTGGGGTGGGGTTTCGCAGGTTGGGTTGGGACGTGGGGGGCGCCGTCGATGGACTTTGGTGCGGAGGCGTTAATGGACTTTGGTGCAGGGGGCGATTCACTGAAGTTGGGGTGGGGGTTTTGCAGGTTGGGTTGGGACGTGGGGGGCGATTCATCGTCGACGAACTTTGGTTGGTGAGGGGCGTGGGGTGTGGCAGTTTCGCAGGTTGGGTTGGGACTTGGGGGCGATTCATCGTCGACAAACGTGGGATTTCACCACGAACAACATAAGGTCGCCAGAATGGGGGCGATTTTTCAGGTAGGGGCCATCGGAGGGGGGGACTCCGGTCGTTGGGGGTGGGATGGTTTTCCAGCCGAAGGGGTTGGGTTTTTTTTTAATATCTTTTTTCTTGGCTTTGATTTTTTTTTTTATTAGATTAGAATACTATGTGTTAAAGTGTATGATAAGTATCATGTACAAATAACATCTCAACCGTTAAAACACATTAAACGATATGTAAAAAGAATTCTACCGATATGATATATAAAATGGACTTTATCTTACCATTTCCCTTTATTTCATTATAATTTTTTTTTTTACGGCAGCCACTATTTCTTTTTAAATTTGTGTGATCATGTATATGTGTTTTTTTTTTTTTTTCTTTGGTAGAATTCTCATGTATATTAGTTATCTGTGAGAAATATCTTATGGGGAATTCTACGATGAGGGACACTTACTTTACCTCATTGATGGGATACAAATTATACATCATTCAATTTACATCGATTGGCTACAAAGATACGTGTCCACATGGAGCTAAATAGACCACACCATTTAGAATAACAACTTCTTTTAATCTGACACACGAACTGTGAGCCAAAAAAAAAAAAAGCAAATATGACACACAATTTCTTCAGTTTTCGAGCTCCGGCAGCAAAACAAACTCCATTTTCTCTTTATATGTTTAGTGATAACAAACTCCATTTTTGAGTTTAGCACCAAAACAAACTCCATTTCCCGCTTTTGTTCTATCTTCTCAGATTTGTATGTAACCCGAATACAATAACAGTAAAAGCATGGAAGAGCATATTGGTACAAGATAAAAGATTTCATATTTTTGTTTTGTTTCAGGTGTAAAATTAATTATCAGCAGGATAAATTTTGTTTTCCGCCATATCTGAGCTTTTGTAGCAGCAGAAGTAAATGGAAGAAAACCAAGGAAAAAGCTTAGATTGTTAAGTTGGGCCTTCCAAAAATAATAAATAAATAATCAACAAGGTGAAGGAGGGGGTCGCCGTGAAAATGGTGGATTGTGAAGCCGGCGTGGGTGGGGCTCGCACGGGGAAGCCAGAGATTTAGCCGCCGTTCAGGGGTAAGGAGCCGTGAGAATGGTGGGTTGTGAAGCCAACGTTGGTGGCGGTCGCACGGGGAAGCCATAAATTTAGCCGCGGTTCGGGGTTGAGGAGATGGTGCTGTTGTGAGGGCTATGTTTTCCGCTGCTGCCGTTTCGCCACAGCACCACCGGCATCGTAGTGCCGATGAGAGAGAAAAAAACCTTTAAAGTTTATTTTCGAAATTTTAAAAAATAAATAAATAAAGTCTTCACCTTTGAAGTTGGAATCATCTCTCAAGGAGAAGTTGTTATCCAGTATAATAGGATGTATGTTAACATTTTTAAATCTTCCTCAGATTAAATATGGACCCTTGAATTTCACCGACGAAAACCGACCTGCTAGAACTCCCCCTATATGTGTATTTGCTAAATTACTTTAAAAAGAAAAATACGGGATGTGTGGGTAAATCTAAATAGTCTAAAATAAATTAAAAGAAAAGGAAAAGAAATGATCGTTTTTTTAATATAAGATCGATTATTTATATATAGTAATTTGATAATCGATCAATATCAACATGTGTTTTTTATTAATAGATTATTTTTTAATTATGATAGTGATTGATTAAATTGATCAGTAGTTTACATTTGATTCGTCGATTGGAAATGAAATTTTTAAGTTGGATTTCTAAACACTAGTTATAAATTTTATTAACTTTTTAAAAAAAAATAAATTAAAATGAAAAAATATAATTTAATTAGAATTAAACTTAAATGTCAAATAAAACTTTAGATGATAATTGATCTTTTTTTTTAATAAAAAAAATCAGCCGCTTTTTGAAATTAAGTGTCCAAAAACTCTATCTATTGAGAGAAGTATAAGATTATAATAATATAATATATGTAATCCTAAAAGAAAGATCACTCAATGTTAATTATTATAAAAAATAAATATCAGGGTGTAATATTTTATTCAAAAAAAAATTTACAGTCATTTGTTTTAAAAAATTTTGAATTTGTTCTTTAAGTTATGGGTTTAAATGTATGTTCCAAATGGATCTAAAAAATGTGGTTACATGCATAATCTTATACTAATATTATATTTAACTTCATTTAAAAATATAGAGTTTGAATTTATCATCCGAGATTCAAAAAAGAAAATTTAAATAGTATGTTGATATTATTTTGTCAATAAACAAAAACATATAAAATCTTACTAGATAAATTAATCATAAGACCTTTAAAGAAGGAATCGTAATGGACTCATAAATAATTCCCACTAAATTATAACTTCTTCATAATTATCGACTAAAAAAACTTGAAACACTTGTAAATTACTAGACTCACTTATTTGTTTTCTTTTTGTTCCACGAACCGAAACTCTATGGAACTATCCTGAGTTTTTCTTATTTTTCTTCTTCTTCGTCATCATTGCCCCCGCCCCCCCCCCCCCCCCCCCCCCCCCGTCCTTCTTCTCTTTTCTTGTCTTACTTTTCTTCTTTTCTTTCTTTCTTTCTTTCTTTTCCTTTTCTTTTTTGGGTGTGTGGTCCCAGAGGAATATGGTTGATTAAATCAATTAATTTCCTGGAAAGATACATGAATATTCCTGCGAAGGAGGGGCTATTTTATGTTGGATGTTTTTTCTTTATACCATTGGATTCTTGTTATGATTAATAATGTTATTCTATGTTCAAAGCCCCCACGGAATGTAGACAATGAAATGGTCAAATAATTTAATAAAATATTAATGATTTATCTTTTTGGGAGTTTTTGTGCAGACCGTCAAGGGTGTTCAGGGTTGACCACAGCCGGCCCGGTTTTCATGTAGCAAAGATTCCAGATCGTAAATTTTAATCCACATGTTTATTAATTATTGTTAATCATTCTCGTCAGGCCTCTATATAAACATATTAATTTATATTGTTCTAATCGATAAACATGTGGAAAAGAATGTATAGGACATGTTTTGGGTGCTAAAGATGACAAAAATAATTCGTAATTGTTAAAGTGAGAGAGAGAGTATATTTAGATTTATTTTTATCTTTTTAGAATATTTTTGACAAATCTGCTTTTCTTTTCTTTTTGTTTCCCCCCAAAAGGGTGCTCTTTTTTTTTTTTTAAGCAATTTATCTTTTTTATTAAGACATCTATGTGACGTACCTATGCAAGATTTCATTTGAAATAAACAGAATATTAAACATGCGATTGGTGTTAAGATTTTGATTATCGAATTTGAGTTCAAATTAAATTATATGTTTGATGAGACGTTTAAATTACTAGAGTTAAAAAGTATAAAACTAAAAATATGTTCAGAAAAAATATATATCAATACAGAGCTTGTTTTGTTTGTCTCGACATTTTATGTAATTTAAAAAAAAATTCATCTTATTTGAATTTGTATATGTAAAATTATAGAGTTTTAAAGTTTGAGTTACAAAACTGTATGAATAGTGAAACTGAGATTGACTTTTTAGGAAAAAAATTGAGTTGTATTTTATGATTCAAACCTTAGCACCAAACACCCCCTAAGAGAGTGATCAAAATTGTAATGATCTGTTTGAAAGGCACATTCATTTTATATAATGTTCTAATGTAATATATGAAATACAATATGCATTTGGATATCCCCTTTTAAATGTAATATGTGTTTAGATTGTTTACATTTGAATAGTCTTTTTAATATGTATTGGTGCGAAAGAGAGATAAAAAGTACATGATGTGGTTAATGATAAAGTACATAGAAAAAGTAAATAGATGACTAGTAAAATAAGTGGGGTTACTGTAAAGATATATTTGTATTAAAATGAAATATATGATATCTCAAATGTACATTAAATTGCATTATAATATAACTAGTTTATTGCCCCTGCGATACACGGTGGCAAAAAAATAAATAAATAAAAATGATAAGGGTTACATGTAAATGTTAAAAATACATCAGGATTTACATAATGTCTATAAATTACCATTGATCTTGATAATTTTAAATCATATATCTTAGACTTCCTATATAAGAAGATGGTAAAAATAATTATGTTACCAATTGCTTGTACATATGTATCAGATCTTAAATTGTTTTGATTTTATCTACCATAATCTAAACGATCTTCTTCAAAAGAAGCATAGATATCTACAATATTTGTTGAAAAAGTTTGCCAGCTCTAAATATTATATTTCCTTGATGTAGTTGTTATTGAAGTTAAAAAGCATAAAACGATCTCATTGATATTCTATTTTTACGTGGTAATTTACCAATAAAATTTGAATTCCATCATATATCAATTATATATCCATATTCTCCGTAAGGAAATAATTATGGATATTGTAATATCATATAAGATGGATGAAGTTTATTTATTATTTATAATTCTCCAGTTTGATTATGAATGATAATATCTCTACCTTTTTCACGTTGATCAATATCTCTGACAATTAAAGTACCATATCTGTTGAAGTTGGAGGATCGTATTGTGTGCTATCTCCTTACCGTCTTCCTATTAATCTTACTTTCATTTATGGTATGTGATTATTTTTATAAATATCTCTAACAGTTCTGAAAAATTGTACTAATTTATTTGTCTCATCTAGCATTGTAATTAGTTTTTGGACGATGGTCTCATTTAAATTGTTTAGATCATTATTATTTGGAAATGTTGCTATTCTGTTTTGAATTTTGTTTTCTGTATCATAAATTTATAATTGTGCAAATCTTGGAAGGTTATTATTTGTTAGAAGTAAAGATCCAATTAAATTATGTATTTGACCACTAATTTTAAAAATATAAGGTGTTGATGAATTATTGATATTTGATTGAATATTTGCTCTAGATGAAGTAAAAGCAAACATAGAATTCTAAATTCTAATGTTTTTTCTAAAATTTGTACTTAAAGATCCTCCATAATAATTTAATAGCTGATCTAAAATTGGTGGTGTCTTTTTATTTAAATGTATGTTAATTTTTCTATTTTGACAACATGAACAAATTTTGTGGTGGATGTGTATTTCGTGTTTGTTCATTTTTTTCAAAATAATACTCCACAATATTGACGTGTACAATTACAATCTCCAATATCGATATATTCATCATTTGAATTTGGAGAAAAGTTTATAGGCGAAATAAAAAGAAAATTAAAAATTGTTACTAAAAAATTTTATTTAAACTAATAATCTGTAAAAAAAAAAAAAAAAGTGAAAAAAAAATTGAGATTAAGGATTTACTTTTTCCAATTGATGGTGAATTGTAGCCTTCCAAAGATTGGATTGATGTTCCTTGATTTGTGTAATAAATTGGAGATAATTGAATGAGTCTGGTTTGATAACCAGGTATAATTTATGTATTCAATTCTTCAAACTGATTATTTGAAGATTGCAAATTTATAGACGCAGATGCTTTATTATTATTTGTATCATTTTGATTTTTTTGACATTTTGAATGTTTTGAGTAATTAACATTTTTACGAGAATTTATTTCCATTTTTATTATTCTTGTGTTTTGTAGGAAACGAAAAGACAACGAAAAGAAATATCGTTAAAAAAATAGAAATTATAAATAAAAAGTGAAAGAGGAAGAAATTATTTTTTTTAATAGTAAAACAATACTAACATTAAAATAGAAAAAAACAGATAGTATATGTAAAATAAAAATTAAATATTAACCATTAGGTTATGTTTGTTATAATAAAATAAATTCTTATGTTTCAATGAAAAAAAAAACACTAACAATTTAATCTAACGAAATAAACAAATAAGGCAAAAATAATTAATAAAATTAGTATATAAATATAAAAATTTATTATATATTGAAGTTAAACGTAAATCAAAAGTGTAACATAAAAATATAATGTAAAAAAATATTTAATCATAGTTACACATATATTTTTTGTGAAGAAATCCAATCACTATTGAAAAAAAATATGTTATAAATTAATAAAGCTCCAATGTTTGTAAATTTTTATATGTTATTTTTTTAAAGGTTTTTTAAGTTGTTTTGAATTTTTTATATCATAAACCGTTTGTTTGAATTCCTTTTTTTTTTTTTTTTACATAAATTTTTAAATAAAGTCAATATTTTTGTATTTTTACATGTTAGCCAATTTATGCAGTCTTAATTTTTTTATTTATGCAATTTTATTTTTTCTGATAGAAAATTTGTATGTTCTATATTTTTTAGCAAAATTTGTATGACACCTATTAGCAAGATAATAAATAAATTAATTTATACTTATCGTATTTAATGTTGTTAAATTTGGTAATTTTATCTTGAAATTTTTATTTCTTTCCTATAAATATTTAGATGGTATGACCTTTTGCTCATTCTTTTTTTGAATGTCACATAATAAATAACCAAATAAATATGTACTTCGTATTCTAACCTTTTTATATATATTTTTATGAGTAACAAATTATGTTTGTTAAATTGAATACTAAATAAATTAATACATTAATATCTTTATGTTAAGTAAAGAAAAATTTTATTCTTACATTATAAAATCACATAATACAAAAACAATTAAATCATACAACCTAAATTACAATAACTTCTAATTATAGAAATGTTCATATACAAACATTATCGTAATAAAGTTAAATACATAGCCATTAAATTGAATAAAATAAGAATATCCCGGTAAAAAAAATAGAAGGAAAAATTTATATGGAATGACAAAACACAAAGGAAAACAATAATAATGAAAAAGGAAATAATACCATGAAGACATCAAAATTTGGGAATATAATATATTATGTAATATATATGAAAGCAAGTAAAAAGCACAACATGTATATTAAGGAAAGCATATATACCACATATTTTTAACAATAATAAAACAAAAAAGGAAGAACAATTTTCCTGATTCGTCATTTATTGAATAACATGTATTGATATGTGTTAAAAGCTCATATTTTTATTACATAAAAAATAAAATTATTAAGGAAAGCTTAGATCTCTTATATTGTTATCACTGTATGTTAGGAATAATAAAATATAACTCGACGTCATCTTTAGTTACTAATTGAAATGTTTGGGTGTAAATATAAACATGTTTTTATTAAAATTTGAAAAAAAAAAATTAAAAAATAAAAACAGTAACAATAACATGTGTTGAAATAAATAAAATATGATATTCGTAATACATAAAAAGTAAAAACTATTAGAGTAAACTCAAATATCTTATATTGTTATTAATATATGTTAAGAATAATAAAAATATAATATGAAAATGTCTAAAAATACATACAAAATGTTTTCAAAGAACAGTAACAACCTGCATTCCTTTATTCTAAAGTTATTATAAAGTTATAAAGTAAAAACGTTATAATTATAAAGTTATAATTATAGTATAGTTTATTGCAAATATAAAAGGAATACTGAAAGAGCTGAAAAAGAGTGACCAAAATTAGAAGTAAAATAACACAAAACCAATAGCATAATTAATGCTACTATATATTTGGAAAACTTGAAAAATAACTCAAATCCTAAACATTTACAACAACAATAAATACTGCCAAATCATAACTAACAATTCTCTAACAACTAATAACAATTGTATCAATTTCATCAACATAGACCAAACCAAATAATGCATCTGGTATATGCATTAGTATATACCAAAATAGAGATCCTCATAGAAAGCTTAAATCTTTGTACAAAAACTCTTTAGAAAACTATTTATAACAGAAAAAAAAAAACAATTACAAAGAAAAAAACAGTGACTACAATAGTAACAAAACAATATCATATAAATATATATACAAACTGAAAACAACTTAAATGTCAAATATTTACAGTAACAATAAAGACTAACAAATTGTATTTAACAATTCTCTAACAATTGATAACAACAATATCATTTTTAACAACATATACCAAACAAATAATGCATCTAATATATATATATATATATATATGTTATTATATACCAAAATAGAGATCATCATAGTAAGCTTAAATCTATATAAAAAACTGTTTTCAAAAAGTAATTATAACAGAAAAAAAAAAAAACAAAATAACAATTAAAGCAAACAGTGACAAGAACAATCACAGACCAATATCATATAGGCATACATATAGATTTTACAAATTATAAGAACACAAAAATAAGAAGAGCAAAATGATGGAGAGATAAAATAATTCAAACAAATAGAGTCATATTTTCTTATATGTACATCAATCATATAAATTAACATATCTTATTTCATAATCATCTAACATATAATAACAGTGACATGATCAAAACATTGATAAATAAAAATTTCAAAAAAATAGAGTTGATCAGACCATATTAAAAAACAAAGACAAAGACTAAAGAAGAGAACACAACAACAAAACCAAATCCTTTCATAATATATTAATAACTATTATTAATCTGTAACAACCCGACTAAGTAGGCTATTAATATGCTTACTGAAATTAAATCTCAACTTTAAATACTTAAACTTACTGAAAATTTTAGAATAATTGTTTTAGCATAACATAAATAAACTAATCCATATAAGTAAACTTTACCATGCATACACATTACTTGTTTAACAGATTAAAAGTCACACATAATTCATTCATTCAACCGAAGTCTTGAAACATTACATACGTGCCATGGTACATATATGTATATGTTTAAAGTTCAAAAGAGTTTGCAGAAAAGTCTGCGTAGTGGTATCCCACACCGCCCTTCACTTGTCGTATCGTCCTCATGGCCCACCAATTAGGCTGCAGGCTTTTTACCTACAACATGAACATAAGTAATGAGCTTTCGCTCAGCAAGTACAACTTCCTAACCGCAAAATGATCATAGCAAAAGAATGCATGAACCAATTATGCTTTCTTATGTTAGCTTAGTTTCGTGCCCTTTACATAACATGAGTGTACATACTGTGACGTGCAGCCATGGAGTGGTTGAGGCGGCCAGTCCAATCCAACTCAACTATGGACCAAACCCACCCTCGTGGCAGGTCAGTACGACACGAGAAAACTTGCTTGTCTTAATACTTGAAAACTTGTTCTTGATTTGATCATACTTGAAAACTTAAATCTTAATTGTTTCTTACTTGAAACTTGGTATTGTTCTTATCATATGATTTATTATTTGTGAGCATACTTTCACGATACCACAATAATAAAACATAAGTATATGCATCATATAAATCAATGCATGAGTTTTGGAAAACATGCAAAGCAGTAAAATATTTTTTTTTTGCCCATGTTTTAGGCGGGGTTGTACTTACAAGTTGTCCCACACTCTTGATCTAGCATTCCAAAATGGCAAGACAACATGTTACATTCATGTTTCCAGACAAAGCGTAAGGATTATACTGCATTTCTACTTAACAACTATAACATCTTTATTAAACAATAAATCGGCCTCATAATGACTGCCATCTCCAGTAATAGAATTGTTACTATATTCTCAAGTAACTTTAGTCTATTTTTATTTCCTTTTCTCAAAAATAACTTATTTTCTTAAAAAAATACCTTAACTCCACAAATCAAGTATTTCTTGATTTAATACTTGAGATTGCCTTTTTAAAGTTTAAAAATCACTTGTGAAATTTCAAATGGATTCGAACCTCTTTGAAACAATTTTTGTAAAACCAATAGTTCCTTTTTTAAAAAGGGTCGTAAAACCTTAAAAACTGATTTCGAAACAGCCTTTTAATTTAATTGAAAGTATGTGTGCGGTAATTTCAACTTTCATGCACTGTTTTGAAAATTCAGTTTTATCTCTTAATCGGTTTAGAATTTGGAAAAGTTTTCTTACGGAAGTTCTTCTCATCGAAACCTACAATTTTTGTTTCTTGTCCAAAACTTAAATCCGTCTGTAACTTACCCATTTTTCCTTTTGAAAGATACTGGCCGTGTACAGTATCTGGACCAACCAGTTTTGAAAACTGATAAAAACAGAGGTCTTTGGAGCCTTTTCTTCAAAAACTGTCCATGTTGTCCCAAGGATTTTGTGTGTTCTATAACTCTAGATTTTATAAATTTATTCAAATCGGCTTCTAAATGGCTCAAAATTATGTTTCCAGAAAACTGTCCAATTAATTTTTGAAAACTGACAGTTTGTATTTTGTTGGTTCTTGTTTAAAAACCGCACACCCTACCTCGAACGGTCAAGGCTGTGAGCCTAAATTATCATGCAGCGCGTCGGATTCGTTCTTAAAATTCAACCATTCACTTATATTGAAAAACACAATATTGATAACTTACTAATTTACCAAATTGCGTCTTTAGGTTGATTTCTTAACCAACATACATAATATCTTCATACTTAAACATATGAGAGCATAATCACATGCACATAATCTTAAAACTCATCATAGAGCATAAAATCAAACTCATGCTTAGAGCTAGCAAATATGATAGCGCAAGCATAAATCAACCATTAAAGGCTATAATATAGGAAAATAAGAGAACATGAGCTTATGCTCTTACATCCCATAACTTGGAATACACTTAAATTCCTCAAACCAAAACTAATCAAAGTTTTAGTTAGAGGATCAAGAATATACCTCCAGAGCTTGAAAGAGGTGATTATAGGCCTTGGATGAGAAAAATCCTTGCTCTTCTTCTCCACAATACAACTGGCCACCACTTGTTCTTCTAACTCTCTCTCTCTCTCTCTCTTTCTCTTTTTTCTTTTTTTTTCTAAGGGCTAGAGAGGAAAAGTTGAGAAGATAACTAAAAAAATGAGAAGCTAATTAAATGGTCAAATTCTCACTACCCACCCCTATTTATAGGTGGAATTTCCAAAATTTTAGAAAATTATTTCTTTTCTTCAACTTTCTTTGAATTACATATTTGGCCTTAAAACACAAATTTTTTGTCTTCCAAGTCCCAAAACAACCGGCAATGTGGAGAGTTTTAACCAAAAAAAAAAAAATCTTTTCATACTTGTCTTCTTAATTCTTTCCATAAAATCAATAAATCCCAAAATTACATAATTATCTATAATTACTTGGCCTCCAAGTAATGTCATGTTTGGCATTACCTCCTAATACGCAGTTCATTTTCTTAATAATCCAGATAGTACCAATATTGTTTTAACTATCAACAGTCCGGTAATATTGAACTGCAGTTCAGAATTTATCTGCACATAATTGGACCGCGTATAGTTTTTCTTAGAACTTGAAGCCACTTAATTTTTATTGCTCCAAATATCATTCCTGATTATTCTAGAGTGATCATAATCCTAATTCTCAATTCTGCATCCGTAATGACGGTCGGTCACAATATAATTTCAATACTGCTTATTATACTGTAGTACCGTCTTAATCATGTTATAAGCTATCCTGGTCATTCATTAGCCAGAACAAACCATAAATCATGATGCTGCATTTTTCACCACAAGGCCTCATACTTGATTCTATGAACTGTCATTGAGTCTTATAACACTATAAGAACACAAATATATTATGATAATCAAATCGTGAATTTCATATTGATATTCCTAATTTCTATGAAACATCACAATAACACATTGTACGAACTTAAATTTCTTTATATATATATAAGGAAATTACGAGTCTGTTAAAATTCGATTATTACATAAACAGTAAAAGAAATAGGAAAATATTACATGAACAAATGTGTAGAAAATAATAATAATAAAAAGAACATATATTTAAGGAAGAAACTGAAACCAGTCAATAAAAGCATTCAAAAACAGTCAAAAGACATAAATAGGAGCAGAAGTACCTTAATGAAAAAGACCCTCTTTACAAAAAACAATAGTTGATAAAGCTCAGTTCTTAGAAAATAAGAAAGGAGGGAACAAGAAAGTTGGGATAACAATTAAAGAAGATTGGGAGCAGTGTAAATAGGAAGATATTACAGAGATAGTAATAACTAAATGATAGTTGTAAAGAGAGTGAGTAAGAGAATATTGCAGAAGTAGTGATAGTGAAACATAGGAATAAAGTAGTAAATGAAGAAGAAGATTATTTATAACAGAAAAATTATAAAATAAAATTAAAATTTTGAGGTCGGTGAGTAAAAAAAAAAAAGAAATATTACACAAATAACAGAGTTATCTTAGTACAATATTAGAGGAAAACATGGTTAGTCATAACAAATAACAGAGTTTGGGTAAATCAGGGTATTACAAATCCAAAACCGTAGCCCAGAAGCATTAAAAATAGGGTAATAGATGTAAAAAATGTAGTGAAACTGAAGAAAGTAAACAATAAATCACAGGATTACATCAATGACACAATTACAGATCCAAAAAGATTGTTTAGAAGCATTAAATGTCTGAGACAAATCAGCAAAGACCATAACAACATATTTCAGTACAAAAGCTGCAACTAAGAAACAATGTAAAAGGTCTAGAAGCTTAAAGAATAAATTAGCCTAACAATCCATTGAAATCTAACTAAATAGTACATATAAGAAAATCCAACAATTCATTCAAATAAAACTAACAAATAAAATATAATCTGAAAATGATATGCAAATCTTAAAAACAACTATATATATATATATATATATAAATCTAACAATCAAGTCATAAAATTTAAAAACCAAGTTCAGTAAAATTTTACCTGGTGGGAAGGAAAAAAAGAGAAAAAACAAAAATCAAAATATCATATAAATAAGTGCTTGAATTTTCCACTGCATACTCCCAATCCACCATGTTCACAGCATTATTATCACAATCTACAAAAGCAAATTAACAAAAATCAGAAATAAAGACCAGCATATATATATATATATATGTAATAAATAAGTACAACAAAAACTAGATTCTTACCCCATTTTTTCTTTAATTTTTTGCTTTTCAGCTTTTTCTATGATTTTTTTGAACCATGTAAATATAAGAAGCAAAAATAACAATAATAACAAACAAGAAAAACAAAAAATAAAAATAAAACAAAAATACTTTTCTATGATTATGTACATACAGAAGAAAAAACAACTATAAAAAAAGACAAAAAGAAAAATTGACACAAAAACTAAAAAAAAAAAATTTGGATAAACAAAATGGAGAAACTAAAAATTCCATAAACAAAAATATACGGAAACAAAAAAAAATCCACCAACACATACACAACAAAAAACCTTACTAATAATAATAAGGGAAAAAATTACAAGAAAAAAAGACCAATCAAAACCCTAAAAAAAGAAATTAAAAAAATGACACTTTTAATTATATACATGCAGGGAAAAAATAACCATTAAAAAACCAAAAAAAAAAAAAAAAAAAAGAAGGAAAATCACCCAAAAATGCAAAAAAAAAAAAAGGAAAAAAATTAAGAGAAAAACATATAGAAAAAAAAAATTCCAAAGGCAAAAACATTCAGAAACAAAAAATAAATAAATAAATTTTCTACCACTATATACATAGGAAAAAACAATAAACATTTTAAAATCTAAAGTTGAAGAACCAAAAGTAGAAGAAAAAACCTTGCAAAGAAAAGCAAAAAAAAAAACCTAAAGCAAATAAAATAACGACTGAAGACAAATAAAATAACGGCAAAAACAAATCAAGAACACAAAAAATCAAAACTTCGGATTCAGAGAAAAGGAAAAAACCGAGAAGAAAAATGAACAGTGTTGCAAAAAAAATCAGAGAAGAAAATGCTTTCAAAAAAATTTAAAAAACACAAAAAAAAAGAGCAAACAACAATGTAAGGAGACGATGATGCCGGAAAAAAACGAAAACCGACAATAAGAAAAATGTAAATTAAATTTTAGGGTTTTGAAAGAACGAAGTAACTGAGAGAGAGCGAGAGAGAGCAACCAGAAGAGAGAGAAAGTAAATAGAAGAGAGAGAAAATAGAGAGAGTAAATGAGCGGTGGAGAGAGAAGTGAGGGAAAAAAATATAGGGTTATAGGGGCAATTTCGTCCATCCACTATAGAGAAACCCTAATTCAGTACTTCTGATAAGGGCAAAATCATCAAAGAACAAAAACCAAGGGCAAAACTGTCCGTTTATTGTAGTGAAAGGGAAAAGCAACACTGATCAAAGGGCAAATTAGTCTGTGCAACAAGGGAAAAAGGGCAACTATGTTCGTTCACTGTACAAGAGGTAAAAACAACCTTTCCCAAGAGGTAGAATAGTTTGCGCACTATTCAAAGAACAATAACCTCATGTATTCTTTTAGTATGTAGTAATAATGTAGAGCGAACGTGACCTCCAAACATAATATAAATTTGTGAAATGTCAAGGATCATAGAAGCTTGTAACGACCCCTCACGGACCATTACAGTTGACTTCTTATTTAATCATTCATCTCTTATAAAATTGCGGAAAAGATTAAGCTTAAAATAAAAATCTTTATATAACGGAAAATTTACTTAGATAATTTTAGAAAACTCTTAATTTTTTTTAAACTATATCAAAATAATACTTCATAATTAATATAAGTATATATATATATATATATATTTTTTTTAAAAACCCAACTCATGAAATAAAATTTAAGTCCTTATGAAACATCCAATCAAATAATAATAAATTAAAATCTCAAAACTTCATTTGAAATCAAAAATGTTCATCTTATGATCGTTCCTCCTGTTTTCAAATGAAAATAGACATTTAGGGCTTCATAATTAATATAAGTATATATATATATATATATATATATTTCCTATCACAACAACATGAATTTCAAATGAAAATAGACATCTAGGGCTTTCCAACAATACTAAATTTGTGTAAAATGGAGACTGTTTGGATTCTTCAAAGCAGTTTCAAATCTTATCATAAAATCTGGAAATCCCAGTAACAGTGGTCAAATCTGAAAATCATTAAAAGTATATAAAAAAATATATATCATCACAATGTATATGATTCATACACACACACACCCCCCCCCCCCACAAAACAGCCCTAAGACATGTTTCTAACACATAAAATTATTCAATCATCATATCAATGAAATTATAAATCAAGAAATCAAAAACCCTAATTTCACCTTATTCACAAAATCAACCTTATCGCCATCCTTCGATCATCATTCGATAAATATTTCTCATCCTCTTTTCAAACTCACATAAAGACACTTATCAAGAAAATCATCCAATCCCTCAAAGAATCCCAAACTAAAATAAATAACAAAATCATTCTCATCATTAAACAATACCGAAACTTACCTTGAAAACCTTTGATTTTCGGTTTGGAAGAATTTAGAGGTTTGGCGGATTCTTTTTTTTTTCCTCTGTGTTTGTGCATGTGAGGAAAAGAGAGAGAGCAGATAAAGATAATTAGAATGAAAGGAAAAGGGAGACTATGGTGCAAAGAGTGAGCGTTGAAGAAAAAGGGTGTGGACTTTGTGGATTTCAATTAGAAGTCAATTGAATGCTAATTGGCTGTCAAAAACTTATTTTGGGTAGGAAAATTGTCAGATAAAAGAGGGAATTGAATGGGAATAAGAGGAGTTTTCCTTTTTTTTTTTTTTTTTCCTTTCTTTCTTTCCTTCCTTCCTTCGGCTGCAATTACTTTCCCCTTTACACCTTTCCCCTTATACCGTGCATACCACATATAACACACACATATACATGCATATAATTTTATATATAATTGACTAATCAAATAACTTAATATATATATGTTATATATATAAAGACATATATATACAGTACAATCTTTATATATATATAGAATAAAATATACTTACATGTAGTATATACATATAAACATATACATATCCATTTATATAACATATCATTTTATATCTACTAAAAAAATTGTCACATGAATTCATCAAATCATCATAAGAAAATTTTATCAATTTGGCATGAATTTTGTTCTAGCACATCGAGTCCTCTTCGCGTCACCTGTGAAAATAACTCAACATAACATTAGAATTAAGAAATTGCAATCTCATCACATTATCCATGTTAATTCTAATGTTAATTCTCTAACGTTATAGTTAGGTAGCATTTGTGGCGTTACAATCCCTCTTACCTTATAAAAGTTTCGTCCTCGAAACTTAGAATAATTCCAGATAATTCATTCTCATAGCGTCTTCTCGCTCCCATGTAACTTCCTCCATCTTGTGATTACGCCAAAGAACTTTTACTAAGGGAATCTCTTTGTTTCTTAAGGTCTTCATCTTTCGATCAAGAATCTCAACTGGTTTCTCTTTGTAACTCATATCCTCTTGAATCTGAATCGATTGCGGTTGGATGACGTGAGATAAATCCGGTACATACTTCTTCAACATCGAGACATGAAATACATTGTGGATGGATGTCATCTCCTGAGGCAAATCTAACTTATATGCCACATTGCCGATACGCTCAATCACCATATACGGTCCCACATACCTGGGACTAAGCTTGTTTTTCTTCCCAAATTGCATCACACCCTTCATCGAGGCGACCTTGATAAACACCAAGTCTCCAACCTCAAACTCTAAGGGTCTTCGACGCACATCCGCTTAGCTTTTCTGCCTACTTTGAGCTGTTGCAATCCGCTGCTGAATCACTTTCAATGCTTCAGTTGTCTTATTGAAGAAGTCAGTTTTCTCCTTAAGTTCTGACTCCACTAGCTTCTTCTCCCCAGCCTCATGCCAATAAATTGGGGACCTACAACGTCTTCCGTAAAGTGCCTCATAAGGAGTCATCCCAATCGTCGCTTGATAACTATTGTTATAAGCAAACTCAGCCAACGGTAAAAACTTACACCAACTCCCTTTGAAGTCCAAGGCGCAAGCTCGAAGCATATCCTCAAGTGTCTGAATAGTCATCTCCGTCTGACCGTCTGTTTGCGGATGAAAAGCCGTGCTAAATTTCAACTTCATACCCATAGCAGCTTGAACGCTTTTCCAGAAATGGGAGGTGAACCTACTATCTGGATCTGAAATAATAGATCTGGGAACACCATGAAGCCTCACGACCTCCTTCACATATAATTCTGCCAACTGTTTCATAGAGGACGTCAATCGTATAGGAAGAAAATATGCTAACTTGGTCAATCTGTCGATGACCACCCATATAGCATCGTATCCATTCGTAGTCCTTGGCAATCCAGTAATAAAATCCATCGCAATGTCTTCCCATTTTCATTCCGGTATCTGAATTGACTGGAGCACCCCTCCTGGCTTTTGGTGCTCAGCCTTAACTTGTTGGCACGTCATACAATGCTTCACATAGTGTGCTACATCCTTCTTCATTCCGAACCACCAAAAACTATTCTTAAGATCCATGTACATTTTGGTTGCACCGGGATGACGCATATACAGGGTGTTGTGCGCCTTTTCAAGAATCTTCTTCCTCAACTCCTCGTCCTTAGGAATACATAACCGTCCCTTAAGTTTCAGCACTCCATCATCACACACACTAAATCCTTCACACTTCCCTTCAAGCATTTCCTTTTTAATCCTCACAAGGCTTGGATCAAGATCTTGTTTGCTCCGAATGTTATCTAAAATAGTTGGAGACAAAGTCATTGCTAAAAATTGCCTAACTATTAATTCCAACCCAAAATCAAAAATCTCCTTTTGAAGGGGCTTGAACATCACATTCAAGGACATTAACGTGGTTGGGGTCTTCCGACTCAATGCATCAGCTACCCTATTTGCCTTCCCCGGGTGGTATAAGATTTCACAGTCGTAATCCTTTACTAGCTCAAGCCACCTCCTTTGCCTCATATTCAAATCCTTCGACGAGAAGAAGTACTTCAAACTTTAGTGATCGGTGTATATTTGGCAATGGACTCCATACAAATAATGCCTCCATATTTTCAATGCAAAAACAACAGCAACCAACTCTAGGTCATGGGTGGGATAGTTCTTCTCATAATCCTTCAATTGCCTTGAAGCGTAGGCAATTACCTTCCCATTTTGCATCAAGACTGCACCAAGTCCCATTTCAGAAGCATCACTGTAAATTACGAACCCTTCATCCCTATTCAGAATCGTCAAGATTGGAGCACTTGTGAGTCGTCTCTTCAGCTCTTGAAAGCTCTTTTCGCAGTCCTCTGTCCATTCGAACTTCTTTCCTTTTGGAGTAAGTGTCGTAAGCGGCATAGCAAGTTTCGAGAAATCAGCTACAAATTTCCTGTAATATCCCGCTAAACCAAGGAAACTTCTGATCTCACTTACGTTGGTTGGTCTCTTCCAATTACTAACAGCCTCAACCTTTGCGGGATCCACCATTACGCCATCTTTTGAAATCACATGACCAAGGAATGCCACACGATCCAACCAAAACTCACACTTAGAGAATTTGGCATACAACTGGTGCTGTTTCAATGTCTGCAAAACTGTCCTTATATGCTTCTCATGTTGGTCTCGAGTATTTGAATAAATGTGAATGTCGTCGATAAACACTATCACAAACTTATCCAGAAACTCCTTAAACACTTTATTCATCAGGTCCATAAAGGCAGCAGGGGCATTGGTCAACCCAAATGGCATGACCACTAACTTATAATGACTATATCGAGTTCTGAAGGCTGACTTGTGGATATCTCCTTCCTTGATCTTCAGTTGGTGGTATTCAGATCGTAGATCAATCTTCGAAAACACAGTCGCACTTTGCAGTTGGTCGAATAAATCATCAATTCTCGGCAATGGATACTTGTTCCTTATGGTCACCTTGCTTAGCTCCCTATAGTCGATGTAGAGTCTCATTGTCTCATCCTTCTTCTTCACAAATAAAACTGGAGCTCCCCACGGTGAATGACTAGGGCGAATGAAACCCTTGGTCAACAACTCTTGAAGTTGCTCATGTAATTCCTTCAATTCAGCAGGTGCCAATCGATAAGGTGCCTTAGAGATTGGCCCAGTGCCCAGTGCTAACTCAATCTCGAACTCGATTTCTCTATCTGGCGGCAAACTTGGCAAGTCCTCTGGAAACACGTCACTAAATTCTCGTACGACGGGTACATCATCAAGCTTCAATTTGTCTTCTTTCTTCTTATCCACGATGTTGGCTAAGAAACCATTACAGCCATTGGCTAGCAGCTTTCGGGCCTTCATTGCTGACAGGAACAACTTCGTCTTCTTTTTCGCATCACCAATGAATTCAAATCGATCATCTCCTTCGGGATTAAACACGACCTTACGTCTTCGGCACTCAATAGACGCGTTATACTTTCCCAAGAAATCCATACCTAAAATTAGGTCATAGTCAAGCATCTCGAGCACTATCAGATGCTGTAGAGCTCTCTATCAACAATTCTCATTGGCACTGCTCGTAGCCAATGAGTGAACATCATCACTTCCCCAGAGGGTAGTGTTGTAGTGAATCCCTGACTCAAGATATCCTGATTTATTCCTAGTTTTTTAGCAAAAGTAGAAGACACAAAGGAGTGTAAGGCTCCTATGTCGAAAAGGACATTAGCACATTGGTTAATGACAAGTATCTGACCTGTGACAACAGTAGAAGTCTCGGTAGCTGCTTCTTCTTTGGTAATGGTGAAAATTCTGGCATTGGTGGTAAGTGGAGGAGTTCCGCTATCAACAATCATTGCAATCTCGGGTCTCAGTATCCCAATCATTCTCCTCAGCCGTTCTTCTTCATTTGGCACCATGTGGGGACAAAGGCATGCTAGTTAGTTGAACAGCTTAACAGCTTCTGTCACCGATAGATTTCCTTGACGAAGTTATTAAACTCGTCATAGTGTTCCCTGGTCACAGATATGTTGAAATATTGCTCGTTAAATTCTTGGATAAAGTCTTCCCATGTCATCTGACTTATATCCCTGCTTAGCTTTATTCCTTCCCACCAGATTCTAGCATTATCCATCAAACAGTAGGAAGCACACTTCACTTTCTCATTTTTGGTTAAACCCATGAAATTAAGGACTAACTCGATCGACTTCAACCATCCTTGAGCTACCAAAGGGTCAGTTGAACCACTGAATTCCTTAGGCTTCATCCTCTTGAATCGCAGATACAGGGGCTCATGATTTGTCGTTGCTTGAACTCCTCTATCTTGCACTGGTTGTGCAGCCGGTGGGTTAATGGGGATTTCCACTCTCTTGGCATTAGCTTGCAAGTTGTTAATAAGAGTCTGTTGTTCCTGAACTTGCCTCTGAAGTTGAATCACCATTTCTACTAAATTAGGCTCTGTCATCGCTTCGTTTCGAACTTGTCCACGACCCCTTTGTTGGTCTTGACGCAACTGCTCCATAACTTCTACCAAGTTAGGTTCCGCAGCAACCTCATCTTCGACGTGCACTCGGCCACTACCACGTCCTCGAACTGCACGTCCTCGAGCTGCACGTCCTCGTCCGCGTACCATCTTATCTTAGTCATTTGTTAGTAGCAAATATTGTCAATAAGAGACCTTTCCCTTTTTTTTTTTTTTTTTTTAATCAAGTCAGGATTCAAACTTTTCATAAATAGAACATCACCTCACAACTCTTACATTTCTATTTAAGGAAATTAGTTAATTACTTACTTGAAGAAGTTTAAAGTGGATACGTGGCGATGCATGATAGGAAATAGGAAACCTCTCTAATACCATATCTGTAACGACCCCTCACGGACCGTTACAGTTGACTTCTTATTTAATCATTCATCTCTTATAAAATTACGGAAAAGATTAAGCTTAAAATAAAAATCTTTATATAACGGAAAACTTTACTTAGATAATTTTAGAAAACTCTCAATTTTTTTTAAAACTATATCAAAATTATACTTCATAATTAATATAAGTATATATATATATATATATTTTTAAAACCCAACTCATGAAATAAAATTTAAGTCCTTATGAAACATCCAATCAAATAATAATAAATTAAAATCTCAAAACTTCATTTGAAATCAAAAATGTTCATCTTATGATCGTTCCTCCTGTTTTCCTATCACATATCATCCCGCTTCCGCTCCAAGCTCCTCCAACACTATATCTTACCCTTTCCTTTATCTGCAACATGAATTAACTTATATAAGCAAGGGATCTCACAAATGTAAATAAACATTTTTCTTTTATCATCATAAATATAAACATCATTTAAAAACTTTTTACTTTTAAAACCGTCATATATTGGGCCCGACGTTATACCATCATAGCGCGCTAGTCACGGAAGTCTTGGGGTAGCAAATCCCAAACCAACGGTGACAAAAGTCCGCTCCCCGGACAACATCATCATCATTATCATCAAGAGTGTACAACGCCATTTTAAAACATAAAAAATACATATACATGCAATATATATACTTTTCATCAAAACGTCATCATAGGAGAAATATTATTTAAAAACATCATAACATCATCATCAACATCAAAACATATACTTCTCAAATCTTTAATTCATGTTGCAGGTGAGAGTGTACTTACATAAACGCCTTACTTAACCTTTTTAAATTTTTTAATGGTGATGCGCGATTGAGGTCTCGGGTGCTCGCCTTTAGAACCGTTCATGCCATAAATAATAAATGTCATAAAATCAACAAAAGCTCATAATAATACATCAAACACATCCATCATATCATAACAGCGCCTAAAAGGCCTATTTCATTATTCAATAACATCAAAATACAAAAATTGAACACTTCCATGAAATTACAAATCTTTGCAGAAACTGGCAGTTAGACTTTGTCCCTTAAAAAATTCATAAAAATTCACACAGGCCTCCTAATGATCTGAGACTAATTTTAAATTAAAGTAGACATCCATATCTTTCTAATGGTATCTGATTCGTAAACAATGAAGACCGTTTGGACCCTCAAAAATAGTTTTGAAATTGATTTCTAAAATTTTACCGAAACTGGCAGCCAGACCTCTGCTTATTTGAAAAATCACAAAACTTCAAATATATCTCCAAATGACCTAAAACTGATTCCAAATCAAAATAGACATCCATAGTTTTCTATCAATATCAAATTTATTAAAAACAAAGACTGTTTGGGTCCTTAAAAACAGTTTTGAAAACGCACCACTAAAATTATATAAAATCTAGCAGCCGGACCTCTGGCTCTTTGAAAAATCATAAAAATTCACATATATCTCCAAACGATATGAAACTAATTTCAAATGAAAATAGACATCTAGGGCTTTCCAACAATACTAAATTTGTGTAAAATGGAGACTGTTTGGATTCTTAAAAGCAGTTTCAAAACTTATCATAAAATCTGGAAATCCCAGTAACAGTGGTCAAATCTGAAAATCATTAAAAGTATATAAAAAAAATATATATCATCACAATGTATATGATTCATACACACACACCCCCCCACAAAACAGCCCTAAGCCATGTTTCTAACAAATAAAATTATTCAATCATCATATCAATGAAATTATAAATCAAGAAATCAAAAACCCTAATTTCACCTTATTCACAAAATCAACCTTATCGCCATCCTTCGATCATCATTCGATAAATATTTCTCATCCTCTTTTCAAACTCACATAAAGACACTCATCAAGAAAATCATCTAATCCCTCAAAGAATCCCAAACTAAAATAAATAACAAAATCATTCTCATCATTAAACAATACCGAAACTTACCTTGAAAACCTTTGATTTTCGGTTTGGAAGAATTTAGAGGTTTGGCGAATTCTCTTTTTTTTTTTTTTTTTCCTCTGTGTTTGTGCGCATGAGGAAAAGAGAGAGGGTAGACAAAGATAATTAGAATGAAAGGAAAAGGGAGACTATGGAACAAAGAGTGAGCGTTGAAGAAAAAGGGTGTGGACTTTGTGGATTCAATTGGAAGTCAATTGAATGCTAATTGGCCGTCAAAAACTTATTTTGGGTAGGAAAATTATCAGATAAAAGAGGGAATTGAATGGGAATAAGAGGAGTTTTCCTTTTTTTTTTTTTTTTTTTTCTTTCTTTCTTTCCTTCCTTCCTTCGGCTGCAATTACTTTCCCCTTTACACCTTTCCCCTTATACCGTGCATACCACATATAACACACACATATACATGCATATAATTTTATATATAATTGACTAATCAAATAACTTAATATATATGTTATATATATAAAGACATATATATACAGTACAATATTTATATATATATATAATAAAATATACTTACATATAGTATATACATATAAACATATAAATATCCATTTATATAACATATCATTTTATATATACTAAAAAAATTGTCACATGAATTCATCAAATCATCATAAGAAAATTTTATCAATTTGACATGAACTTTGTTCTAGCACATCGAGTCCTCTTCGCGTCACCTGTGAAAATAACTTAACATAACATTAGAATTAAGAAATTGCAATCTCATCACATTATCCATGTTAATTCTAATGTTAATTCTCTAACGTTATAGTTAGGTAGCATTTGTGGCGTTACAAAGCTAAACCTCTAAAAATAAATATTGAGAATTGATGTGAGATAAGTGGATATCCTAGAGACTAGTACGAAAATAACCTAAGAGAAAATGGAGACAGTAAGAAAATTGAAAGGGAGAGAGGGTAAGCTCTTTCTGTCTCTCCTTTTTTCCCGTAAACTTTTTAATCTTTTAAAAAGATAGTTAAGTTAGATCACATGATAGTTTTTGGTTATTTAATTTTATAAAAAAAATTCGTTAATTAATATTAGTCAAACATATTTTGATATCAGTTAATTCGTGATTAACTATTAAGTGATATTAAGAAAACAACAATTTTACTACTTTAATAAAACTTTTTACATTTATTAAAAAAATATTTAAGAAGGCCATTTTTCCTCACTTCTCAATTAAAAATGTCATAAGATTCTCCGTTGGACTTTGGTGGCTGGTTTTTTCTATTTGCCTAATATTTCTAGATTCGGATGGATTTGCAATTTATGCAAAGTATTGCGATTTATTGTACATTTAATTTAATTATTAATTAGAAAGGATAAACCATACGTACTTTGTTATGTTGGGTTTTGCTAACCTGTCATTTCGACGACTATAATAATCCCTTTTCTATCTACGGTTTGATCAATCTGTAAATTATGGTCTCCAAGAAAAGAAAACTTATATACAATGAAAGAAAAAAAACAAAACAAAACAAAAAAAGCAACAACCCACTACAAATTGAAAAGAGCAGTGGCATTCTCAAGCAACCCAAAATGGAATTAATAAAGAAGTACTTGAGAATAGTAGGATTGCTTGAGGATTGAGATATAGATACTGCACAAACTTATACGTTTTAATTTCAGTCTTATAGATGTGGAGAGTACGTATGCACTTATAGACAACAAAAAAAAAAAAAATATATATATATATATATATATAAGCCTTTCTGCCGTAACATATCTCTATAGATTATTACATATTTCTCAATGTTAAATCTAATTAAAATAAAAAATTACAGAACTAATAACTTTTTATATCAGACGGTTTAAAACAAAATATCGTCGATAGGAATTTTTTTTCGTATCCATAAATATACAGCAAAAGCTTATATATATAGGCTTATTTTTTAAACATACAGCAAAAATTTATGTTACATCATATAAAAGTGAGAAGAGTAACATTGATGTTGGAAGGGTCTCATAGTAATAGTCTTGGAGTACTAAGTTTCTTGAATTTCACACTTTCAAATCAGTTAAGTTGAATAAATATCATATTATATATTTTAACATTAATTTTGTATTAAAAAAATAATGTTACGCTTTATATATATATATATTATGTTGTAAGTATGATCGTCACGTAAAAATGATAGCAAAAGCCTTGTATTGTATTGCCTATGTCCCACTTACTTGGTGCAATTTTGTAGAATTAAAGAGATCGGCTTATCTAGTTTTCTAGATGCATATGCAACAAAAAGATGCCATTCTATATATTTAAAAAGTTAATTTGATTTGGAACTTGATCAATATAATTTTGGTCGTCAAGAGTAAAAATACTTTATTATATATACAAATATATATAGAAAAGGGAATTTTATTTGGAAGAAGGTGAGAAGAGTCAATCAGACCCTAGGGTATATTTACAAGGACATTGTTTCTAGAATATACATGCATAACTAAAACACAAAGAAATGTAACTAAAAGCAAATAAGAGAGTGGAGAAGCTCTAATGGCTTTCCTAAAATGCATGCATGTGATCATCAATCAAAAGTCCTCTACATATTTTTCTTCCACATGTTTCGTCTTGATTATTATTCCGACCTTTTTGACATGGTTGAACATTAAAATAAAAAACCATTAAATTGATTTTCTTACCTAACTTGGAGTATAGTTGTATCCACATTCCACAACAATTATTATTTTTTTCTATTATTATTATTATTTTTTTGGGGAATAGTTGTTGGAAATAAATTCAAAAGAATTTCGGTTGATCATGATTTTGGGTCATCAAGTTTTGAAACAAACAGTCTCTCGCATAAGACAAAAGAAAAAAAAAAAACGGGAGTTGTGTTGTCATTATCTGTATGTAGTTTTAGAAATGAAAAATGATAAGATTATCATCAAATTCTTTATTCAAAAAGAAAAGGAAAAAAAAAAAAAAACTCGCATAAGACGAGAAAATGGACAGCAAAAAGGTAAGTCAGCAATTAATAATTGAAACAATCAAAAGTCCCACCTCGTTATCTTATGCACTGTTCATGCAAAAATAAAGGTCCCCACGTTGGTTACTCCATATTTGTATGCCCAGCCTTCGTCTTCGTTGCCTTTTCCCTTCTTTTGTTTGTTTGTTTTTTTTTTAACATTTTTCCTTACATAATTTTTTTTATAATAAATTACATGGGGATTTTGTTAATGCAATCAATGTAATTGCGGACATTCATGATATGATGTCTCAACTCTCAAGCCACTAGTGTCTAGTGGTGTGTGGAACTTGCTATTCTATACCTTCCGGCAAGAGAATTGTGTAACCCGGCCATTTCTAATGATCTTTGTTGCTTGGATAAGGTGCCTTTGATAATACTAAGGCCTTTTGTACTGCGTGATATTTTGAAGTTGCAATAAAGTGCGTGTTTCCCAAAAAATAAAAATAAATAAATAAATAAAACTTGACCTGAAAATGGAGATTATGAGCATGAATGAACAAAAGGTAACGGGATTATAAAGGAAAGTATAAATAAATAAATAAAATAAAATAAGACTTAAGATTATTTTTTTTCTTGTAGTGTTTTCTTATCTATTTAAAGGTGTTAAAAGAAAAAAAAAACTCAACCCTTTTTCAGTGTTTATATATTAAACTTAAAAATGAAATTATTATAATGTAATTGCTAAAATATCATTGCATAAAATTAAATGATCAAGTAATTAGCTATATTTGTCCCTGAACTAAACATCTTTTGTCACGCTTTGATTCTAAATTTTTAATTTTGATAGATTACTCTCCGTCCCTACACTACTAGAAAAGAGGGATTACACGACGGGTTTTAACCGTCGTGTAAAGTTTTCACGACGGTTCCTTAACCGTCGTGTAATCCAGCGTCGTGGAAGATAACACGACGGTTTTAATATTATCGTCGTATCTAAGTTTTACACGACGGTTTTCCAACAGTCGTGTAATCCCGGTAAACAGTTATGTGGCGGAGCAAAAAAATGAACATTACACGACGGTTCCGGGAGGAACCGTCGTGTAATCACACTACACCCACAGGAGATTACACGACGGTTCCCCCCGGAACCGTCGTGTAATCACAGCAGATTACACGACGGTTCCGGGAGGAACCGTTGTGTAATATGCTTGCACAACGGTACTTCGTACCGTCGTGTAATTTATTATGTAAAAAAAAAATTTGGGTTTTTTTTTATTTCCCACGGGTGGCCTAATATCTGTAGGTTATCCAATACACGATCTAAGATATTAACTTCATTAATCAAACTAAAAATACACTCCAATTATTACATTACAAGTTTATACATCATAATTAATGAATTCCATTACATGTATAGATCATTCTCCCCTAATCAGATCCAAATCCTCAGAAGAATAAAATTATTTACTTTCAAGTGCGTCAATTCCATTCAATACTATATCCCTCATAAAACCTAAAATAAAATAACCACATTCAACACTTCCCTCTTGGAGAGGACAAGGACGGTTCGAGATTTTGGTTTTACAGTCTCGTCTCCTTCTAATCCCTTCTCCGGTCGTAATCTTCCAATCCGTTAGGGCCCTAGCAAATTGGTAAAATTCAAACTAATTAAGATGCATATAATTAAGATTAAAAAAAAAATATATTCAAATTGACTTACATGTTCATTAGCTCAGTAAAATCGTCGCGTTTTTTCTCCCGAAGAGGATCAAAATAAAGGACGAGGTCCTCCCATGGGTCAATGACACCCAAAACCCAATGTCTCCCTCTGTTATGTGGCACAAGATAAAGCCGTTCTTTGGGTGCGTCACGCAAAAAGCTGATAAGATTGTCGGCTCGCTCTCTCCTGCCAGCATCTTCAGTATCTGTTCTCACCGGTGAGATCAAGCTTGGAGACACAAAGACAAACTTCTCAGCTTGCCCGTTAATTCTACATAGTTCCTCTAAATATCTGCATAACCGTATCAAAAATTTTACTCTACATGAAATATAGAAGATTTTCCAGATAAAAAGAAAATTTAAGATAAAGAATGTCGTACCTCATGTAGACTAATATACAATTCGCACTGATTTCTTGTAAATTAATGAACTCATAAATATCTTCAAAGCTCAGAAACACAGGCATATCAAAACCCATAATCGTGTATGGTATTGGGACCTCAATCTGATTACCTTGACGCATGGAACTATGTGCATAATAAGCCAAAGGCCTCATTGCCCTGTTCATGCTATTAAAGTCGAACACGAGTTTTTGTTCTTGCGCACCTTGTTGTACCTCAGTTCGAGAGTCGATTGTTTTATTTCCAGCCTTTTTTTGGCGTTTTTTGTTGCCAGCTGCTGGGTCGGGAACGTGACTAGGCCCTCGACTCGCCTTGTTCATACTTATGTCGAGCTCAACTAAACTTTTAGGCCAAGCAACAAACCCATTAATAGCATCCTCCACAGTGGTTGCGTCGTACGTCGGTATAGGTAATGGTGCTTTTTTTAATTTGGGCACGTTAATTGACACTCGCACGTTCCCTTCCCCCAGTGGAATCCCATGCACCGTATCGGTAGGGAGGCTCTCGAGCCATGCTCTTCCAAACGCAACAAGAAACTGTCCACCCTGAACTTCATCGAAGATATAGAGCTTACACTCCTGACTGTCGACAGGCATGGTTGGCGGCTCAGCAACTCCATGTTATTTTTCTTGGGCAGAGCAACTAGCCTTAAAGTTGTTGTGTTGGTCTACGGTTGGCACATTCTTGGGATCAACCGACGGCTCCACATCTTTGTTCGCACATAGACCACGCACCAACGCCTTTAATTCTTCTATTTCACGTCTCATTGATTGTACTTCATTGTCTTTCTTCGAACTTCAACTTAGGTTAAACTACTGAGACGGCTTTACGAACTTTGATTGGCCACGGACACGGCCTTTCTGTTCGGGTCTAGATAATGCCTGCGACAATACATCATTAGTGCCAACTGACTCGAAAGTGCCTTGGCTCTCTTGTGTGTTGTACTCCATCTACAAGATTATTAATAGAAATCATTTAAGCAAAAGAGTTGTAAGTACGTATAGTAGTGATGAAGAAATCATTGTTAGTTAGTAAACTTACTATCATCTCGCTAACTTTTTGACATGCCGGATCTTTCAACTCTCCATCTGCGGCTGTCTGTTGCTCTAGCCACAAACCATCTTTTTTTTCCCATTTTCCAGTCTTCTTAAACTGTAATTAACATCGTTAGTATAAATGGGATACGATTTAGTACAAACAAAATTTATTGACATACCATTTCCTGGTCGAGCTTCCTATATCCGTCTCGACCTCCTCTTGATGAGTATTCGTTGTTTGTCCTTATTTTGCTTCCACGATCAGATAGTTGTTGGAATTGCGAGGACGTTCTATACTGAACGAATTTCATCCAATCCTCTTCTTCAATATTGGGGTAGTTGTCAATAACTTTTTGCGGCCGTGTCCACACACTTTATTCATTTATAAATTCCTCGACAAATGTCTTGTACAGATCATACCGAAAATTCCTTGCAGCCTCACCACATGATTTTAAACAAGTGCTTCGGAAGCTTTCTTCCACGGTGAAAGAAATAACAGTTTCTTTCCAAATAATTTCTTTCAATCCGTCTAAATCACGAGATCTCCAATCTTGAATCCATATTGGAACGTGCTCTCGAGCGAGCACGCCAATCCAGCTCATCAATTCGTACACCGGTCCACATAGCTTCACTTCCCGGACTAAGTGCACCGTTAGATGAATCATTATGTCAAAAATGATAGTGGAAAGTACTTTTCAAGCAAGTACAAAGTCTTAACCAACTCTAATTGTAGCGAATCTAGTGTCAATGGATCTATTACCTTAGAGCATATCGAGTTGAAAAATGAGCATAACTTGGTAATTGCGAATCTCACATCCTTCGTTAAAACTCCTCGCAACGCCAGCGGTAATAACTGTTGCATCAAGATATGACAATCATGTGATTTCATGCCAATCAGCCTCAGATCCTTCATAGATACCAACCTTTTCAAGTTGGAAGAATACCCGTTGGGCACTTTTACAGAAGCGAGCCACTCACAAAGCTTTCTTTTTTCTTGTCTTGATAGTGTGTACTTCGCCGGAGGTAAGTAAGTTGCATTCCCTTTCTTTGTAGGGATCAAGTTAAATCTAATCTTCAATTTCTTAAGATCCAACCGTGCCTTCTCACCATCTTTGCTCTTATTAGGAATGTCTAGCAACGTGCCCACTATTGATTCACACACGTTTTTCTCAATATGCATCACATCCAAGCAATGACGAACAAAAAATGTCCTCCAATATGGAAGTTCATAGAAGATTGACCGTTTTTTCCAAGGGCCGTCTACCACTGGATCATTGTTACGCCGTTTTCTTTTCCCGAGCACCACTTTCAAATCCTTAACCATATCATAAACGTCTTCGCCGGTCAAGGGTTTCTTTCTTCCGTTTTGCCATCGAAAGCCTTTTTCTGTTTGCGGTATCGATGATTTTGTGGTAAGAATCTCCTATGACCAAGGTAAACGGTTTTCTTACCATTCTTCAATCGGATGGAGGATGTTTCTTTCATACAAACGGGACAACCGATAGAACTCTTGACTGAATAACTAGATAGATTTTCATAAGCAGGAAAGTCATTGATTGTCCATATCAACATTGCATGGAGTGTGAATGTCTCTTGACGGTAAGCATCTCTAACTTCGATCCCCTTTTCCCATAAGCTCTTTAGATCATCGATTAGTGGTGCTAAGTACACATCAATGTCATTCCCTGGTTGTTGAGGACCAGATATCAATAAGGTCAACATCAAGAACTTTCGCTTCATGCTCGACTTCGGAGGGAGATTGTAGTTGACAAGTATGACGAGCCAAGTACTATGCCTACTACTCATATTACCATGTGGGTTAATTCCGTCCGCCGACAAACCAAGACGTAGATTCCGTGGTTCCGCACAAAATTTAGGATGATCGGCATCAAAGGTCTTCCATTGTGGTGCATCGGCTGGATGTCTAAGCATACCATCTTCAACACGTTTATCATGGTGCCAAGTCAAATTCTTGGCATGCTCGGCATTACGGAATAAACGCCGTAGACGCGGTGCCGGAGGAATGTACCATAACACCTTTGCCGGCACACCTTTGCTGCCATTCATTGGCTTCTTGCCCTTCTTCCATCTTGACTCCTTACAAACTGGATATTCATCCAAATCCTCGTACGCATTTCGGTAAAGGGTGCAATCATTTGGACATGCATGAATTTTTTCATATTCCATTCCCAAAGTGCTCAACGTCTTCTTAGCTTCGTACATACTAGCGAGTATTTTATTATCAACCGGTAGAACCTCTCTTAGAAATTCTAAAAGAGCCGTGAAACTAGAATTTGTCTACCCTCCCGATGCCTTCATGTTCCATAATTTGACCAATGCGGACAATTTCGTATATTTACTACACCCATCATACAAGGGCATCTCGACATCATTCATCATTACTTCAAATAACTCCGGACGATGCACAAACTGTTCTTCCAAATCATTAACCATATCAAACAAATTATCTCCTACAACTTCCTCAACAACATCATCTTTCACTTTGTTGTTCGATGATGGATTAAAACACATTTCACCGTGTAAATACCACGTTTGGTACGAACAAATAATCCCACGCGCAAGCAAATGTCTTCTAACTTCATCAACTGGATGAGATCTATGATTTCCACAATCCACACAAGGACATCGAATCTTATCATTCTTCATGTGAGTTTCCGCAAATGACAAAAATTCTTCAATCTCATCTCGATATTTTCTAGTCAATCTATTAGCCCACATCCATTTTCGATCCATTTCCAAGAACCCGACCTAAATTGATATTAAATTTATCATACAAATTATTCAATAATCACATTTTTGCATTTAAAAACACAACGTTTAGTCAACAACTAATCTACCGAAAAAGAAAAAAAGAGAATATATATCAGTTTTGACATCTACAATAAATCGTCCTTAAAAATCAAATAAATAAAAAGAAGAGTAAGTAATAATCACAATACTTACAAATATTTAATATACGCGAGTGTTGGTTTCGCAGTGGAGGAGACGTGGTTTTGCAGGTGTCTGTGATGTTTTTCGCGGCTGCGCGATAGATCTGTAATGAGATGAAATGAGGGCTGCTGAAGGGTAAAAAAGTTAGGAATACACGACGGGTTCTTAAAACCCGTCGTGTAAAGTCACACTTTACACGACGGTTCCAAGGAACCGTAGTGTAAAGTGGCTCCGCGAGTGCACTTTACACGACAGTTCTTTGGAACCGTAGTGTAAAGTCGGACTTTACACGACGGTTCTTTGGAACCGTAGTGTAAAGTTGCTCTGCGAGGCACTTTACACGACGGTTCTTTGGAACCGTGTGTAAAGTCGGACTTTACACGACGGTTCTTTGGAACCGTAGTGTAAAGTCCGACTTTACACGACGGTTCTTTAGAACTGTAGTGTAAAGTTGCTCCGCGAGGCACTTTACACGACGGTTCTTTGGAACCGTAGTGTAAAGTCGGACTTTACACGACGGTTTCAAGGAACCGTTGTGTAATCTCCGTCGTGTAATGTACTTTTTGTAGTAGTGCTATCACTAAAATTGATGAAAGATTTTCAAATTTTAAGATAAACACATTCCAATCACACAATAAATAAAACTTTTTAAAGAAATATTTCCACTAAGTGTTAAATGTTCTAGTTTTCAAGGGTTGTTATTTGTTAACAATGATAACGAGGACATTCTGAACCTAGTGTAACTATTTTTGCAAAATTTTATGTTGCCATGCAAATGACACATTTTTCCTTCTGTTAAACTTCAGATCCCCTTCGTCAAATTTAGTTTAAGAGAGACAAAGACCAAAATTGTCGACAAATAAAAATTCAAAGTAATTTTTCAAAATCAAAAGTTCAGAGATCAAAGTGAAACGATGCTTATACTTTAAGGACTAACAATTCTAATTACCCTAAACAATTATAACATGAGAACTTATTAAGGATATGTAAGTAAAATATAAATTCATTGTCTTTGATTAGAAATCAATATTCTACAAGACACAATTTGGTAGTCCAATTGCTCAGATTTTTGCCCGAATGCTGTCAGTCATGGTATGGTTGTTTTCCTTGCTATAGGTTTTTGTGAAAGCCAACCGTTTGTGGTAATTATGTATTCTTTTTTTCCCTAGTCTTTTTCCCATTGGATTTAGCAAGAGGGTTTTTTAGCGAGACATAATTATAGCTTACTCTCAAGATGAAAGTCAAGGCTTGAATCTCCTAGACTAGTTTCCGGCTTTTGTTACTTTCAGTTTCAGTTTTTGTCGCCTTTTTTGGCTGTTTTCTCTTTTTCCCATCTTGTTTGAACATTTTGTATTTCTTTCTTTTCTCTGTTATTAATAATATCGAGTTAGGGATGTGGTAGAAGACAGGTGTTGCAAGCAGGTACCAATCTAGTTGAGATGTGCTTCAATTCCTAGGTATCATTTATCCACTCTCTCAATTTATCCAAAAAAGAAAAAAAAATTAGAAATCAATGTCTTGGATGATATTTGGTATTCCCCTTACTCATTTCTTATAGCGTAATCGCCATTATTGGTCCGCAAACTGTTTAGTAGATGACGACTTGGTTTTTATTTTTAAATTTTTGCATAACAACCCCCAAAATCTTAAAAAAATTAGAAATTTAATCCTCTCTGCCCGCATCAGTTAGATTCTTCACCGCAACTCGCACATAGCCCCTCATGTGACCTTCTTTCTCAATGTAAAGACAACAAAATCCTACGAAATCACACCAATTGGGGGGGGGGGGGGGGGGGGGAAGGGATCTAAATCCTTAGTAAGAAGTTATTGAACCCTAGTACTAAATTATAGGGTTTAGGTTAAGTGATTAAAGTATAAAGATTTTACACTAGAGGGGTCAAAATGACCCGTTGGTTGTGAAAAATTATTTCGAGCAAATACATAACATTATTAAGGACATTTTTTTTTATACCGGAAGGTTTTAAGGAAAAATAGTTTCGGATTTAAGGGTAAAACTGTTATAGATTAAAAGTTAGGGGTAAAATGGTCAAAATGAGAATTATGGTTAGGTTCCTAGCTGTGAAATGTTTTTAATATAAACTTTACAATTATACTGTAAGAATAGGATCAAGTCATAGTGAAAAGAGAAAAGTAAGTGGTAAAACAAAGGAATTGAAAGTGTCTAAACTTTTAAAGGGCAAAATTGTTGTTGGACATCAAGAATTGTATATATTTTTTATTTTCTATAGTCTAGGACAGTACATGGATAGATTTGAGTGCGAGGATTTTGGTCAAAAAAAAGTTTTGACCAAAAAAATTGAGATAACTAAGGGTATGTCTTAAAAATGAACGGTGGATTGATTTTTATCATGATATAAAAAGTTTTGTTAAAAATGTCACCTTGTGATGTCATAATTAATTTAAAAATTACTTTTTAAAAATTTATATTCTCATCTGCACATCTCTGTCCCTCCTGGGAAGGTATTTTTTCTGTCAATTTGTTACTCCCTTCTAGCCTTACCTTTGAATAAAGGGTCCTTCTCTTTCACCACGAAGGAAAGCCCTTTCGAAAGACACTTTTGTTCTAAGCGCGGACCACGCGGAGTCTATCTGGTGATCGACAATCTCTTCAATGACTGCAGAAGATGGTTCTTGTGTGACTGGTCTTAACACACCCATTTCTATGAAGCTATCAAATACTTCTTAGGCAACTTAGAAGATGGTTTTGTTCTAGCTCGTAAGTTCACCTTCCGATTCGAGGTTTACACCCTAGTGGTCATTTGGTCACCGCCAACATTTGGTACTCTCTCGATAGCTTCAATAGTTCACTGAAAGCCTTTGGTGTAATGAATCACATGACCTTCAGAAAGAAAGACATAATTTAAACAAAAAACAAAAACAAAAAAAGCTTGGTTGCGGAACCAACGATGATGAAGGTTACGTTCATCACCCTTCTTTCTCTCTCCTCACTCTCCCTCCTATCTTCCCAGCCCCTTTCTCTCTCTCTATCTTCCCTCTCTCTCCACAGACCACAGACCACAGCCCTGACTCTCTTCCTCCCCACTCCGACGAGCACCTCTACAGCCGTCACTTCCGCCACGCCGGGAAGAAGCAGCAACGTCGTCGAGATGCCGTGATCGGAGCTAGAACGAACTGCAATCGGAGCTACGACAAGTCTGAGGACGCGATCTGAGCTCCGATGGCAAGCTGACTGGTGCGATCTGAACTCTGACGGACCGATCTGAGCTCCAACGGCTAGTTTGACGGGCGCGATCTATGCTCCGACAAGGTCGCCGCCGCGCCTCCCCGGCTGAACCAACGTCCATTCTTCCCAGCCGTCAAGTCGTCCTCTTCGTGTTAGATCTGAGCTCCAATGGTTTCGGATCTTCCTACATTGCGACTGCGCCGAAGAGTCCGACAAGGTCTCCGCGCGCGAGCCATGGCCGCGTGGAGCTTGGAACTCCTCCGCCAGCGAGCCGTGACGGCGAGTAAGGTGGATCTCCCGCCGAGATTTTCGCCGTGTGAGGCTCCTTTTTTTTTTTTTTAGTTATGTGACTTTTTTTTTTCTCCTAATTTTGGTGTATATTTTCTTGGAGTTTGTTGGTGTTTGTGATTTTAATGAATTTGTTTTGTAGAATTTTTTAATCTAAATCTGTTTTTTTTTTTTTTTGAAAATTCTGAATTTCTTACATTTTTGTGGAATTTTTATTTTTATTTTTTATTTTTGGTTACCGATCCATAACCAATTAGTTACTCGTCAATAGTCGATTGACGATAACCACTGGTTATCATTTGATAATCAATTGATTATTTGTCAGCTCTCGGTATGCATTTGGTTGCCATTTGATAACTAACCGGTTACTCGTCGACGGTGGTGGCTACCGATCGGAAACCCATCGATTGTTGATAACCAACGGTGGTCGGTAACCAACTGGTAACCCGGGTGGTTATATCATAGATACCAACAAGTAATTTTAATTGGTATTTAAAAATAAATTGATAAATAAATATTTATGATGTGATTTACAATATTTCTTGCAAGAGTTTTTTCTTGTGTAACAAAAATCAATTCAAAGCATGATTTTATGAAATTTATCAAAAGTGCCCAAAAAAATTATAAATGGAAGTCTAAATTAAAATATGTCTATTTTTCCTTTTATTTTACATAAACGTTTAAAAGAGTAATTATAAAAATAATGTATATTTTTCCTTTTATTTTACATAAATGTCTAAAAGAGTAATTATAAAAACAACATTATTCTTCATAAAGAATGTACAATTAACAAATAAAGAAATTACAAAAAGGAAAAAAAAAAAAAAAAAAAAGGAATCTAAGATGTTTACCAAAAAAATGAAATTGCAAAACAACATGATATAAAAAGAAACTTTGAAAATTTTATTGATTTATTGTAAAAAAAATTTGTTAATATTCATAATGAAACAAAAATAAAATGTTTTCTCAAAATCAGATTTTCCATTAATGAGAATAAGCTAAATAAAGAAAACGAAACTTTTCAAAAAAAAAAAATATTTCGTATAATAAATCAATCTTTATCATAAAGATATGTTAGATTTCATTTCTACTAATTTATATAGATAATGAGAATAATCTAAACAAAGAAAAAGGAACATCTCAAAAAAAATATTTCGTATAAGAAATCAGTATTTATCATAAAATTAGGTTCAATTTCATTTATACTAATTTATATAGATAATATTGCTTTTTCATAAAGAATTTGGTACCGTTTATTGTGCTATTCTTCAATTTGCTTGATTGAAATATAAATGGCAACCCTTTAATTTATAGTAAATTACATAAATAAATAGGTTTTTTCATAAAGAATTCATTAGTTTTTATAAGAAAAATGTGAATATTTTAACTTCATCAATCTTTATAGTTAATATTTTGGATTGTGTTTATTATTTGGTCTGAATCATCATCTTTATAGTAAATATTTTATAGTTATTATAATTTCTTTGATGTTTATAAGTAATTTGAGTTTATTATAGGTAATTCACATTTATCAACAAAATATATTCATCACTAAAGTCCAAAAACAAAAAAGGAAAAATAAAAGAATCTATATAAAAAAGAAATGAGTCAAATATAGCAAATGGCGAAATAGGTTCTCTAGACATTTATTTATTAAAAAATAGACATATACGTAATATTATTAAAAATGAACATATTTTAAAACGGGACTCTAAAAATAGACTATTTGTGTAATTATTTCAAAAAATTAGTGGAATAGAGCCACTAACGGGCCCAATTTCCCAAGTCACGTACATAGTATGGGTTTTTTGAGGAAGCCCCAAAATAGCATATCTATAAAATATTGTCTCATTTATAATGGCTTTAAAATTTTTATTCTCATATAGTGCCAAAAAAAAAAAAAACATGACAAAAATCCTAACAGTGGGGCAAAAATCATAAGCATAAGCATTAAAAGAGCTATTTCTATAATTTCCATGGTTTTTAACCATGTTAATTATTGACCAATTTTTTAGTTTGACTAGACAAATTAAAATACCAACTTACCCTCTGTTGGGGTCATATTTCGTCTCCCTGAAATATTATAACTGCTTCATCATGACCTCTAATCAATGAACGACGAACATTGGACCATGATGGATCAAGCGTTCTCAAACATTTGGGCTTGGCCCAATAAACGATTACCGTTTGCAAGAGTGACAAACGACAAACGATCGCCCTCAACCATTCGACCTTATTTTCCTTGAGACCCGCTAATTTACCGAGTGTGGATCGGGTGGGCATTTGGCCCAACAAACAAACGACGAACGATGCTTGATCCTTATTCGGTTTGGATGGCTAGTTCATCGTTCAGTGCTCATAATTGACGAACATCGAATGGAGAAAAGATCAATCTTCATAGCTGCCAAGCCCACGATCAATTATGGCATCGTGACCCACGCCCTTGTACACGTTCCGAGTCACTCGGGGTAATGGGGAACCGCCCATTACTGTCCTAAGAACTCGGACCCATGATTTTTCTTCTATAAATAGGGAAAGATCCTTCTCATTTAGGGAACTTTTGAGCCCTTTGCCTACAGTTATTATGCTGCATTATACCCAGAAATTGTAAACCTCTTGTACTCAGAATTCATATGTAGTGGAAATCCACATACTCAGAGGACGTAGCATAATTCCGGTGAATCTCTCTAAATATCGGTGTTGCTATCTTTCACTAATTCCATTTTTAATTTATATGCGTCTTTTTCTAATTATGACTGTTCTGTGACTTTCATATGCGATGTCCGAGGACCCCAACAAATATTGTATGTTAATTTCTTTATCAACTAACTCAGGTTAAAATTTGACAGTAGATTCCAAACATCTATAGTTTAGCACCCACCTTGGGGCCCTTAGCTGTCATACACCGAAAATTCATAGAGTAACCATGTCAGACAACCGCGAATAATAGGTGGAACCATTGCAAAGTAGTCCTGATGCTCAGCCTAAAGCTTCAACATCAGGAGGAAATGCCCAAATCGCCAACCTAATGTGTCTAGTCGAGGAACTTACTCAGAAGCACAATGCCCAACAGACGCGAATGGAAAACATCAATGCTGAAAATCAGACACTGAAAAGCCAGTTGGCCCCAATAACGACGCAAGCTGCATACTCCTACTACTATAACCCATGTGCAGGATATTCAGCAGGAGCAAGCGCCGGGGGCTGGCAGCAAGCCACACCCTACTATCCTCAAGGGACGCGAGCCACAACTCACAGTCCCATGGCTCCAATACAACCTCTTTCCACACTGGGGAACACCCCAAAAGCGAACAACCGACGAACATAGATACAACAAGCCCGAACCCAACTCTCGGAGAAACTCAACCCCAATTTGACGATCGACGAATGAATTACCACCACCACCAGAAGGTCCCGTTCCCCCCAAGGACTATGAATATCGAAGTCATGATGCAAAATATAATGTCTGAGGAAATTAGGATATTAGAAACACAAATGGAGCGGTGGTTCACCTCACAGCTGCATAAAGCCACAAGTTCAACTCCGGGGTTTGACAACCTCGCACGCGGGATCCGTGAGACACCCCTAACAAAACGAATAACGAGCACACCTACTCCAAAATTTGGTAGCGTCTCTTTTCCAAGGTTCGATGGTATGTTGGACCCACACAATCATTTGCTCCAATATAAACATGTCGTACCATCGACGAACATTCCCACTAGTATGCTCGACGATATGATGTGCAAACTCTTTACACAAAGTTTGAAAGGACCCGACCTACGATGGTTTTGCAATCTCACTCCATAATCCATTAATTCGTTCGATGAACTCTTGCTTGAATTTATGAGAAGTTATTCCGTCCACATTCAATCCGGGAAGACCACAAAGGACCTATGGCGAGTGGTCCAAGGACCAAATGAAGCGCTATGCGCCTACTTAAAGCGCTTTAGCAAAGCAATATGTAAAATTCCTAGATTAGACGATGGAACGGCGAGAGAAGCACTGAAGAAAGGCCTGAGGCACAAATCCCTCTTCAAGAACGAAATTTGCACAACATATTTGCCAACCATCCATGATGCTATGCATCAGGCGAAAGGATTCATAGACTCGGAAGAAGAAAATTAACGCATTGAACGAGAGTTAGCACGAACCCGAGAGGAGGTAACAAAGGTTCGCGAGGAGCGTGAAAGAACGATTAGGCACGAACGTACATGGAACGGTGAATCTTCATTTTCGCTAACTTTTAGAATGGAGGAGCTCATCCCAGCAGAGATCGGCATTCCCACACTTCAACGCCAACTATCTTTTGAAAACGAAGATCAGAACTAGGAGATGCTCAACGACAGTCTCGATACGCATGACGAAAGACAGGATCGAGCCCTAGTTCGCATGGCAAGCTATCAACAATCGGTCGTTCGATATTAAAACTCAAAAGTTCATCCGCGAACTTTCAACGAAGGAGATTTGGTGCTACACAAAGTCTTCCAGAATACCCCTGAACCAAATGCTGGAAAATTGGGAGCGAGCAGGGAAGGCCCATACAGAGTCTTGAAGGTCGTTCGTCCCGACGTCTACTGCCATAAAATGCTTGACGGTATTTAAGTGCTTCGCAGTTAGAACACTCTTCACCTTAGGAAATATTACTTGTAATTTCGCGCAAATTCTTGTAATTTTAGTTTTCCTATGTTTACATTATAAAGGCTCGATCCGTTACATCGGTCATTCGACACTTTTCGATCCATAGAGGTCGACGCCAAAGTGATATTATACTATTGAACAACGTTCGGCTTGATCCCTACACATGGGTACGTAGGCAGCTCGTAAACGTATGAACGAGTCCAATCACATTACTAAAATAATGACATTATACTATTGGAACTACGTTCAACTTGATCCCTACACATGGGTACGTAGGTAGCTCGTACGATATAAATGAGCGTAGCCACTTTATCAAAACAGAAACTCGTTTCCACAAATCACACAAGCAATAATGGCTACCAACCTATTTTGTAATTCGTTGTCCAATCCTAATCCGGGGCACTAGGAATTAAACTCTTCGTGCCATTTCAAGGGACTTACGGTCAGGATCGGCCACTGCTTAAGCACGGCTAACATTCACATTTGCTTGATCTTTTAGTATTCTAAACGATTTGATTACATAATTATACATGAACATTCTTTACATTCGTTCAGCCTCCAAGAGCTTGATCGGTCAAACATATCGTTTTGGCGCCCAGCTCGCTATTTCTATGTTCGATCTTCGGACCATTACGTCTTCCAATCCCATCAAAGTTGAAAATTTTTTTTTGGACAAATCTCGCAAGAAATGGACATATTATGCTTTGCTCGACATTCTTCATGTCGTATTCAATAACCCTTACACCGTATCAGCAGCTAATCCAAACTCTTAGATTTGTTTATCGCTCACATCATATCAACACATTTAAGCAATGCAAAACATGGAAATAAATTAAAACAAAATAACTACAAATTTACGGTTTGAAACCTAATGTTTGAATAACTAGGGCATGCCGGCCGCTATTCAAAAAAAAAAAAAAATTTGCCATGCAAGCCAAAGATTACAAAACAAAATAATTTACTGCTTCGCAACCTTCTCAAACACTGGAGGTTCGTCTCTTGGTCCATCGGTTGTAGAAGGCTCAAGAGCGATGGGACTAATCTCATTGTCTGTTTGCGGATAGCTATAGTGGCTAGCTAAATGTTCGTGCTAGGGGCAGACGTTGGAGCTCCGGCATCAGCAATGGGTTCCATATACAGTTTGATCTCCTCGTCAACATCAGCGTCCACAAGAAGGCCTTGTTTGTATTCCTTCAAGAGCTCGAAACGAACTTTGAGAGTAGGCTTCTCGTGTTCACCGACAATACGAGTAACCAGTCCCGTGATGTCCTCATTCTTCTGTTTTATCGGCTTTTCAGGGCATCGTTCTCAACCTTCGCGCTGTCGAACCTATTGACCATTGCCTTCATCATCTCCACTCCCTCATTCATCGTTTGGTTGAGAATATGGAGCTCTGCGATCAAACCATATGTGTTCACTTTAACGTCCTTGAACTTTCGTTCAATATCGAGCAACTTTTATGCACGATCTTGTCGACTTCTTCGTGATCTCTAATTCGCTTCCTCCGCTCGACGGCCTTGTCAGTGGAACGATAGATCAGCTCCATTCCCCTCATAATACACTAGAAAATAGCGAGGTTAAACAATATAATCAATCGCAAAAGCAAGAGTCGGGGTACAGCTAACATACCTTCAAACTATCCTATAAGAATTCGTCAAGGTGGCCTTGTATTCGGCCATCATTCACCGTATTGATATCAACGTCAGTAAGTAACTGACGCATAATCTGAACGCCGAGTTTTTTATTTTCAAGGAGGCTCCTCCCTGGAGGAAGGTTCACCTCCACATCTGCCTCCTCTCATTTGTTATTTGAGGTTCACTGTTTGACTCGGGATCGATCGCCTTGACTGGCTCCTTTTTCTTCGTCGGCGCCTTTCTCTTTGGCTTTTCACCTACCTTCTACTTTTTGGCAAGGGGCTGCTCTGGCACGTTCGAAGGTTCAGGGGATGATTCGATAAGAGGAAATGGAGTAGGTGTGAGAGATTGAGCGGCCTCCGCTGCCTTTGCTACTGCTACTGCTTTCGCAGCCTCTCATTACTCCAGTTTCCTTGAAAGTATTTCCTTCGGGGAGGGAAATTCAATCTTCATCATGCAATCTTCATCATGTCTAAAGCCAACTTTGTGATCAAAACCTCTTCGTCAGAAAGTGGCTCGATGAGTGGCTCAATGAACAGCGATTAAACGCCTCTAAGTCAGAATCTGGGCTAGAAGCGACGCATGCGCCCATCGCCCATTTGCCGATCTGCAATAGGGGCCTTGGCCCCCAAAGGCACGTGCCGTTGGTGAATCCCACACAGCGAACAAGCAGGGCGGGCCGCCTTGAAGTACAATTCCTACTGAGCAGTGGGTAGAATCCTTTGCATACGACTTGCCATCATTTTCCACTTTTACCCCTCAAAAGACAGCCCCATTTAAGACACGTATTGTCTAAAACTAAACCATAACATCTCATTTCTTACTCACCCAAGTTAAGCTCAAAAACCTATCTTCTCTAGCCACCACCAATCTCAAAAAACACCAAAAATATTCTCCATCTCCAAAACCCCTCTAGCACACCCTCCTCCCTCCATTTTCAAGCTCCAAGAAACCCTATTACTAAGTTCGAAGAAGTGTGAAGCTGAGTTAGAGAACATGTTACTAGAGGTAACCTAGTAGTTCTCTTTGTGTTTTGGTCATTTTTGGAGAACTAAAGCATGTTATATAGTTATAATCTTAATGTTAGACTCCTTCTTATCTAGGAAAAGATTTTGAGAAGAACTTTGAAGGTTCGAGGTCTTAGAGGATCCACAGAGCATTTCGGTAAAATCTACGAACTTTGTTGGAGCTTGTGGTTGTTGTGATAATATGGTATGTGTTAGAAACTTTGGTCTGAAAAAAAAATTATATGATAAGATTCTACAAAGGACAAGCATTATTTTAGGCCTTGGAATCACTTGGTTTGCTTATGTATATCTAAAGTTATGTGCATTTGAAGTTGTGATACAAAACTAGAAAGAAAATGAACCCCATGCGTACAGTCTAGCATGGGTTTTGAAATCTGAACCCTTAATCTCCAAATTTTGGATTATAAATTATATATTTAAAAATTAGATTCTTTAAGCTTTCCAACGAGGTATCTTACACCTCACATGAATAAAAATACAATTTTTGGTGAATTTTACAAATTAAGATTACGAATTGAGAGGTTTTGCTGGAACTCTATACTAGCCATGACTTTTGTATGTTTTGGGATAGCAAACCATAATATTTTTGTAAAAATGTTTCTTTTTTCATAAATTAGACATTATAATTTTTTCAATGACATATTTTTTGCCTTATTTGGACTTGTAAGTGAATTGTTATGATTTTTCTAAATTTAACCACAAATCTTGGGCATATGATACATACATGATACCAACATTAACAACACCTCGTTATACAGCATATAAACTCCAAAACATAAGAAAATAACTTATGATTGTAAAGCAGACAAATTAGTTTTTGAAATGAGCTATCTTACGTTTAAAACGGATAAGTACATAATTTTTAATAAATTATACAACATTATATTGAAATCTGGTAAACTGAGATTTTACTATAGGACACTAAGGAAAATGTCTATACTAAGGTTTAAAAACCCTGAGATTTTAGAAAATAAATTATAAGAACAGAAACTAGATATTTCAAGCTTTCCAACGAGTCATCAAGTGTCCAAAACAGAATTATACACAAATTTAAATAAATCTTACAAATTAAAATATCACACCGATAAAACGATTAAACATTAAAAATGTGACATATGGTAAGTCATAACATATGTATATGAATATTGATGAAATGAGTTGGTATTAAGTATATGATCAAAAAATGTGAAAAAAAATTCCTAACTTTATAAAGTTGAATCACAAGTTTTAAGATGGACCAAGACAAAGTAAACTAGAGGATTGCTAGATATATACTAAGAGACTACCTTAGCTCAACTAAATGATTATAACTAATAGGATTGGACCATACAAACCCAATACTAGATGAAAGGCAGCCCACTCAAGGGTATACACTTAGGTGACTCCTTGTCACCAAGGTGATATAGATTGTTTAATTAATTAAGAAATAAATAAATAAACTAACAAATATATAACAAAATGTAACTATACTAAGAAACTAAATTAGTAATTAATAAAATAATTAATTAATTAATTATAAGAGTTAATAAGTGATTATTAATTATGTAAGCAAGATTATTATGTTGAGCAATTACATAATTAAAATACATGAGTAATTAGAGATTAATTAATTATTAATCATTAATATGATTATTAATATTATAATGAATGATTAATTAGAAATTAATCATTCATAATAACTAACATAATTATTAATTATTAATTAATAATTTAGAAAGAATATTTAAAGAACATAATTAGTTATTGAGGATATAATTACTAATTAGTCAATAAAAATTATATAATTCATCTATCATTTTTCCCAATCAAGTAATAATTAAGGATTACCTAATTAATTAATTAATTAGTTATTTAATTAATAGATTAATTAATCAATTAAATTAAATTAATGATAATTAATATAATTTTCTTTTACACTTAATAATTAATAGAAATTAATTATTAAGGTTAGTTATGATGCAAGTAAATTAAGTTCACCTTAAATTATAAAAAACAAATAAATATATATATGTAATCATGATTCACACTAATGACAAATTATTGTTAAATCATAATAATTCCCTGAACTTACGTAGTATGAGTTATAATTCCCGAAGTTGAAGCACATAAGATAAGTAAGTACAAACCTCACCTACAGCATGGAACAAAATGTTTTTTTTTTTTTTTTGATATTCTATGTTTGCAATGATTTGCCTTGATGATGTGATGAGTACATGAGTTATATGTATTGCTTCAATTAAGCATTTAACGTGCATAATTTCTCTTGCATTAATATGATCAATATGCCTCATAGATATTTATGCCATAAGGATAGATGCATAGTGACACGTAAATCTACACATTGTCACAATTAATAAGAATGAGGCTAACGAAAAATAGGATTAAATGTCGTACCAACCTCCAATTAGTGAGAGGATATGATAATAATGAAAGTTATAAGTTATGACCTTAAAGTGCAACGACCTGACTACGTAGGTTATTACCATGCTTCTGAAATTAAATCTCAACTTTAAATACTTAAACTTATTGAAAATTTTAGAATAAAATATATATATTTATATAAATATATATATATAAAAGCACAACATAAACATTACTTGTTTAACATATTAAAAGTCATGCATAATCCTTATATTTAACCGAAGTATTGAAATATCACATACATGGCATGTTACAAATTATTTAAACATATATGTATATGTTTATAGTTCAAAAGAATTTGCGAAAAAGTCTGCGTAGTGGTATCTCACACCACCCTTCACTTGATGCATCGTCCTCATGGCCCACCAATTAGGCTGCAGGCTTTTACCTACAACATGAACATAATTAATGAGCTTTCGTTCAACAAGTACAACTTCCTAACCCGCAAAATGATCATAGCAAAAGAATGCATGAACCAATTATGTTTTCTTATGTTAGCTTAGTTTTGGGCCCCTTACATAACATGAGTGTACGTACCATGACACGCAGCCATAGAGTGATTGGGGGTAGCCAGCCCAGTCTAACTCAACCAAGGACCAAACCTGCCCTCGTGGCAAGTCGGTACGACACAAGACAACTTGCTTGTCTTCATACTTGAAACTTGTTCTTGATCTGATCATACTTGAAAACTTAAATCTTAATTGTTTCTTACTTGAAACTTGATATTGTTCTTATCATGTGATTTATTATTTGTGAGCATGCTTTCATGACGCCACAATAATAAGACAACTTGCTTGTCTTCATACTTGAAACTTGTTCTTGATCTGATCATACTTGAAAACTTAAATCTTAATTGTTTCTTATTTGAAACTTGGTCTTGTTCTTATCATGTGATTTATTATTTGTGAGCATGCTTTCATGACGCCACAATAATAAAACATGAGCATATGCATCATATAAATCAACGCATGAGTTTTGGAAAACATGTAAAGCAGTAAAATATTTTTGCCTCTGTTGTAGGTGGGGTTGTACTTACAATTTGTCCTACGCTCTTGATCTAGCATTCCAAAAAGGCAAGATAACATGTTATATTCCTGTTTCCAGACAGTGCGTAAGGATTATTTCTTATTCTGCATTTCTACTTAACAAACTATAACAATAAATCAGCCTCCATACCGACTACCATCTTCAATCGTAGAATTGTTACTACGTTCTCAAAAAACTTTGGTCCATTTTTATTTCCTTTTCTCAAAAATACCTTATTTTCTTAGAAAATACCTTAACTTCATGAATCAAGTATTTCTTGATTTAATACTTGATATTGTCTTTTTAAAGTTTTGAAAATTACTTGTTAAATTTCAAATGGATTCAAACCTCTCTGAAACTATTTTTATAAAACCATAGTTGTTTTTTTAAAAACGGTCGTAAAACCTTAAAAACTGATTTCGAATTAGCCTTTTAATTTAATTGAAAATATGTGTGCAGGAATTTCTACTTTCATACACTATTTTGAAAATTCAGTTTTATCTTTTAATCGGTTTAGAATTTGAAAAAAGTTTTCTTCATGAAAGTTGTAGAACTCGTCGAATCCTATCATTTTCGTTTCTTGTCCAAAACTTAAATTCATCTTTAACTTTCCCATTTTTCCTTTTAAAAGATACTAGCCGGTTATAGTACCTAGACCGACCAGTTTTGAAAACTTATAAACACAGAGGTCATTGGAGTCCTTTTTCAAAAACTGTCAATGGTCCCCCCTAAGATTTGTTGTGTTTTATAACTTTGCAGTTATAACTTTGTTCAAATTCGGCCTCTAAGGGGCTCAAAATTGAGTTTTCAGAAAACTGTCCAATTATTTTTCGAAAATGGGCAGTTTGTATTTTGTTGGTTCTTGTTTAGAAATCCGCGCACCCTACCTCGAACGGTCAAGGCTGTGAGCCTAAATCATAATGCAGCACATCAGATTCGTTCTTAAAATTCAACCATTCACTTATCTTGAAAAACACAATATTGATAACTTACTAATTTACCAAATTGCATCTTTAGGTTGATTTCTTAACCAACATACATAAGATCTTCATTCTTAAACATATGAGAGCATAATCACATGTACATAATCTTAAAACTCATCATAGATTATAAAATCAAACTCATGCTTTGAGATAGCAAAATAAGATAACCCAAGCATAAATCAACCATTAAAGGCTATAATATAGGAAAATAAGAGAACATGAGCTTATGCTCTTACATTCCATAACTTGAAATACACTTAAATTCCTCAAACCAAAACTAATTAAAGTTTTAGTTAGCGAATCAAGAATATACCTCTAGAGCTTGAAAGAGTTGATTCTAGTCCTTGAATAAGAGAAATCTTTGCTCTACCTCTCCACAATACAACCGGCCACCACTTGTTCTTCTAACTCTCTCTTTCTCTCTCTCTTTCTAAGGGCTAGAGAGAAAAATGAGAAGATAACTAAAAGATGAGAAGATGACTAAATGGTCCAATTTTTTACTACCCACCCCTATTTCTAGGTGGAATTTCCAAAATATTTCACAATTTTTTTTCAACTCTCCTTGAATTACATATTTGGCCTTAAACACAAAATTTTTGCCTTCCAAGTCCTTAAAATAGCCGGCCATGTGGAGGGCTTTAACCAAAAAATATATATATATTTTTCATACTTATCTTTTTAATTATTTCCATGAAATAAATAAATCCCAAAATTACATAATTATCTATAATTACTTGGCCTCCAAATATGTCATGTTTGACATTCTCTCCTAATATGTAGTCCATTTTCTTAATAATCTAGATAGTACAAATATTGTTTTAACTATCAACAGTCCAGTAATATTGAATTGCACTCCATAATTTATCTGCACATAACTAGACAGCGTATAGGTTTTTCTTAGGACTTGAAGCCACTTAATCTTTATTGCTCCAAATATTATTCCTACTCATTCTAGAGTGTTCTTAATTCTTATTCTCAATTCTGCATCTGTAATGACGGTTGCCCACAATATAATTTCAATACTGCTTATTATACTACAGTACCGCCTTAATCATGTCATAAGTTATCCTGGTCATTCATTAGCCAGAACAAAACCATAAATCATGATTCTGCATTTTTCATCATAAGGCTTCATACTTGATTCGATGAATTGTCATTGAGTCTTATAACACTATAAGAACTTAAACATATTTTGATAATCATATCATGAATTTCATATTGATATCCCCAATTTCCATGAAGCATCACAATAACACATACTAAGAACTTAAATTTCTTTATATATATAAGGACATTACGAGTCCGTAAAAATTCGGTTATTGCATGGAGTTTGTTGAAAGGTCGCTCTCCCAGCTCCCCATTAGTTGCGTGCATATGGGTACGACATATGGGTCCTTAAGTGGACAAGATATATATATACTAAAGCATAATTGAACATATATATATCACATGTATTTTGAAAATTCATGTTGTGACATGTGATGATATGATCTATGAAAATATTTTATGAGATATAATTTGTGCTTGCTGAGCAAAAGCTCATATGTGTGTTCATGCTGTAGGAAACGCGGGCAAGCAGCCCGCCACTTAGATGTTTTCTAGACTGACGAAGCAGTGCGAAGACGATGAAGGAAAGGAGTGGGATACCACCACAAATTTAATTTCCACATTTAGACTTCTTAAATTATTTTATATTGATTATCTTTAAAACTATGTTTTCAATGTTTCGGTGCATAAAGACTTTAAGGTCTTTCGTTTTAACTCGCATGATGTTATAGCTTTTTTAAATACTATTTAAATACGAATTTGAATGTGATTTTTATTATTTAGAAATTTCAATTTCTTCAATTAAAATTTTAGTTTATTAAACTCTTCAAGTACAAGTATGATATGTTTTTAAAAAGAAAAAAAAAATTTCTGCATTTTTGAAATCAAACATAAATAAATATTAAGACTATATTAACTTAAAATAAGTAAGTTAGTTAACGGTCCAAAAAATTGGATCATTACACCTAGCAGGAGAGGCTTTTCCTCAAAGGAAGAGGTAGAGTTTAGCCAAATGGGAGATGAGTGAATTCGTTCTTCTCAATGCTCTACACCGAGAGTATCACAGATAAGGCAAAGTGACAGCTCAACAAAATCCCGAGAGTTGTGGGATTTAAACTAGAGAATATTTAGTATTTGAAATTTGAGTTCAACAAATTGCGGACTATTCTCCCCAAAGATCTCGAAAGCAGTTCAAATTACAAATTTTGAGATATTCACTAGATTTTATTTATTTATTTAAATTTATTGCATTTATCCAAAGGGGGGTGTATATATCGCCTTTGGAACCCTAAGGTGCTTTTTCTACATTACATAATCAAGAGCTAACACTTGTAATCTCTATGAAAATAGTGAAACTTTAGCACCAAAAGAGGACGTAGCTCAAGAGATTACGACGAAACTCTATAAAATCTTTTGTGTTATCTATTTTTCTACAAATTTGCTTTTACTGTTTATCTTGATTGGAGCGTGGTCAGGATAATTCCGAGTAGTCGAATTTTCATTGTCACCAACCAGCTATTAAAAAAAAAAGTAACTTATCACTCAAACCCTAACTTCCTTGTTGTGGAAAATCACTCAATCCCACGAGAATTGAGTTTAATTTTGATTAATTACCAAAATTTGTTAACTCTAAAATTATTTGAACAACCAATTAAAAAAGATAATAAAAAAAAGTAAACTATATTAAACAAAACTAGAAAAATTAAGGAAATGAAAATTATAAAAACAAAGGTCTAAGGACCCAATTTTATCTAATTAGTTTTATTTGAATTAAATTTACCCTCTAAGTAATTAATTTTAATTGATGTAATTGTTAGCCGAATGCACAAAATTACCTACTTACTCTTCCAATAAACTAATAGGAATATACATATTAATTAAAACCCCTATTTTCCAACGAGGAATTAATTAACACAAATTGGTTAAGTTTAATCATCCGCAACAACTACAAATGCACTAAGGATATATTTCTATTCCAACTTGCAAATGAAATTCTATTATTGATCAAGACCTAAATTTCATTTTCCAATTTCATTTAAGTCCAACTAGAGCTGTTCAAAATAACCGGAAAACCGACACCGACCGTCGAAAACCGCAAATCAACCGGAGAGCACCAACCAACATCGGAACCGACATCATAGGCCGGAGGACCAAACCGCCCAAGTAATGGGCGGCTTGGTGGTCGGTGCAGGGGTATGTGCTTCGGTTTCAGTTTGGAACCGAAACTGACCGACTTCCTTTGTTGTTCAGAAGCCTCAGATCGTCGGCACCGTTGTGAAGGAAGAAGACACGGCTAAGAAGGAGGAGGAAAAAATGTATCAGCAACCCTAATTAATTTGAAGCCCAAGCCCAAACCCATTGGTTTTTTTATTTCTTAACTTTTTTCTCTAAGTCAGAGAGCCCAAGCCCCAAAGCCCAAGGGCCATTAGGGATCTATTCTAATAAGTGATAACCCTAGTTCATAGATTTGCAGTGCATCTCTCCTCCCCCCCCCCAAATGACGACCTTCGCGTCTCTCTTAACACTCTCGGCAATGTAGGCCTTCTTTTTCGCCATTGTAGTTCCCAGTTGCCACCATTCTTCTTTTCTCCTCCTCCTCGTGCGATCTTACTGACGAACGTCAAACCGATCATTTTCGGTCAGTTAACCAAGTTGCTACCCTCTTTGGTTCGGTGCTCGGTTTCCCTCCATGGAAACTGACGTGATCGGTCGAAGAACCGAACCGACGAAAATGGTCGGTTACCAACCAATGTTCAGGCCTAAGTCCAACAAAATCACCTAATGAATGACCAATTCACTCGGAGCATTAAGCAAGTAATAGGATAAACAATTACCAACAATCATAATCAACCCAAGAAAGCAAAACTATGTTCAAAATCTACTAATAAGATCCATTAGAACCCTAAAATCAAAAACTATTTCATAAATGGTTTAAGCATCATCAAATTACAAAAATTAAAGAAAAAAAAAAAAAAAAGGAAAGAAAAACCCCCTTAAAATTGTCACAAAGCTTCAAGTTTTTTCACCCAAATTTCTTATCCTCTTCAAGCTCTTCCACAATGCAATCTCCCTTAAAAATTATTGAAATAAAACCTAAATCTGAAAATAAAAATAAAAACCTAAAGCTAAAAATCCTAAACTACCATTTTTCCCCCCTTTTTCTATCTATCTTTTCCCCCCCTCTTTTTCTTACTCATTTTCTTCTTTTCCTAGTTCGGCCTCCAAGCTCTCAGCCTCCCCAGACTCTCGCACTCCCAAACCCAGCACTTTCCTAAAACTAGGGGTGAACATTGGGTAGGTTGGGTGGGTTTTTGGGAATTTTCAACTTGGAAAAAGTTTTAAACCCACCCAGTTAATACAAAGTTTAGAATCAACCCAAGCAATTAAAGTTGGGTTAAGTTAGATGAGTTGATCGGGTTGAGTATTTAATAAAAAAGAAACTAATAATGCAATTTTAAAAAAATGTGTCAAAAAATTAACAAATTCGTAATATATCTTTTATATCAAGATCAAATATAATTAAAATTTTCAAAATTATAACAAAAAAAAATAAACAAATCGAAAATCAACTATCCAAGTTTAAATGTATTTATATGTCATAAATCATAGTAAAAAGTAATTAATATATAAGTATAATATACTTTAAAAACCATAAAATAGTTTGATTTGGTATGTTGAGTTTATGTTGGGTTATTAAATTTGAACCCAAAGTAGGTTTAGTTAAGCTTAAGATTAAGTTAAATCGGATTGGGTTAATCAGACTGAATTCGAGTATGTAAATGGGATTGTGGGTTTTTGTTTTTTGTTCACCCATACCTCAAACCTTTTTTGCTCTTTTCTTTTTTTTTTTTGTTTTTTTGTTTTTGTTTTTTTATTTTTTATTTCTCTTTCTCCCACGCCGGCAGCACACTTCAGCTGCTTCTGACGCACGAGCACATGTGTCGACGTACGGTTGGGTGGGTGAAAGCTGCTGGACACGAGGCTAATTTCGCCTGGGCATGCGCGAGGGTCCACTGGAGAATCGCTGGGCGCAAGCATGGGAACCGGCAAGCCTGCACACTTGCTGACGCGGGCCTGACGTGGACGCCCGGCTGTCTTCATGTGGAAGAAACGCGCGTGGTGGGAGGGGCTAGGTGCGATGGACGGCTGAGATGCACGTTGTGGCGCTCTCGGAAGCTCCTGCGATTGGGTTTAGTCTGGCTCAGGGTAAGATTTGAATTTTTAAACCGTTTTAGAGGCTTTTAATGACTTCTTGTCTCCAATTTGAGCCCATAAATAATGTTGGAAAATTCTGAAAATGGAGCGTTATTCGCCCCCTCTCAAAATAATATTGTTTTGGGTTGAATAACAAATCGTTTTCATGATATAATAAGCTTTTGAATGAATTTTAAAACAAAGCAAAAGTGAAAATTCAAGTAGAAAAGAGAACACAATATTTCCAAAGAATAACAATGAGAGAGTTCGAATTTTTCAGTTAAAAAAATTTGATTTATTTACAATTCTTATAGAAATCTGACAACTTTTGATGACACATTTTGCGAAACAACTATTATTATGTATGCTTTCAGAAAACGTATATTTTCTGAGAAAATGCAACTCTTTTAAAGATTATATCTGTTTTCAAATTTAAATTTAAATTCAGAAAAAATATAAAAATTTATTTAATAGCAGTTTAATCACAACGCACCACATGTCCCACACACGTACCCTGCGCCCAAGTGCTAAGTGCACCTAATAAGCACCTCTACAACCTTACTGCCCACGCCACGTGTGTGCGTGTGCGAGCCACATAGGCACTCTCACATATCACTAAATTAATCTTTTAAGGTGGGAAAGACTTATGCAGTATTTTACACTCTCATTCTTTTCCCATTTGGGACTTTTTAGATTAGTTGTCAATACCCAACAATTATACTAAGTTTATATATGAACAAAACCCAACAAATAATAATTGCTCATTTTCACCTAATTAACCTACATAAATGTGAAAAATAATAATTATATAAAGGATGAATAAATAACAATATACAATATATTAAAACTAAAATTAACCAAAATAAAATAAAATTACCCAAAACAAAATAAATCAAAATACACTAATCTAAATTAAAATTAAGCTAAACTAAACTAAATTAACTTAAATTAAATTAAAATACTCAAGAGCATATCCAATTTATAAGTGTAAAAATGATTAAAAAAACTTTATTTAATAAAGTTGTTGTCATCAATGTCCATCCTGGCCTCGCGATCGCGACCATGATCACAATCTCGCGATCCCTCGATTGCACTTTTGCAATCTCATCGTCTCTAGCGTTCTGCCTCCAGATCGCGATCTCGTGATCCCTCCACTGGCCGCATGTTCTTGTTGATCTATTTTTCCATTTTTATTTTTATTTTTATTTTTTTGTTTTCTGTCGGAAATTTAGGGTTTTTTTCCCCTTAAATTTGGGGATTTTCATCTTGCGAGTTAGGGTTTTAAAATAATAAATAATTGATGAAAAATCTGTAGAATACCGAACATTATTCTACATAATAAAGTTTGGTATTCCGGTGAATACCAAACGGTATTCTGGTGAATGTCGCATAGTAATCCGATAGAATATCATTATATCCTTTTAGTTAGTCCGGGGTATTTTTGGGAAGACGTGTTAGGTTAACCTTTGACTTATCTTGGAAGAGGGAAAATTCTTGAATCCATTATAGATGAGGTAATATTTCTAATATGTGCTCTACCAGGCCATCCCTTCAAACTTCTGAAGAGACTTGTCTCAATATCATCTCCGGGTAAGAATTCAGAAAGCCCATAATTAAAAGAAAAGCACCAGCCAACATCACTTGTCAAGGCACATGCAATTAGGCTTTAGAAGAAAGAGGTTAATATCATTTTTTCCAAAACTAAAATTGATAAGTAACAGATTTTAAAAAAAAAATGATAGATAACAATATTTTAAAACATTTTAGGTAATATATTTACAGAGAATAATTTATTAATGAAGCATATTTATAACAAATTTATCTTATAAATCATTTATCCTAAATATGTTATCATCTTAAATACTTGAAAATAGACTATTATCGTAAATATTAAAAAAATTCCTATACGTTACAAGATCTATTAATCTTCCAATTAAGTCTTCTTAAAAGCGAATATATATATTTGAATGTCCTAAGATATCACTCGTTACGTATATATATATTTGAATGAAAATCAGAATGTCATAAGATATCTTACGTGGTCATTCTGTTCAGCAACAAGTACATCACACCTTATTATAATTTTGGGGCTCAATGAGGAGTGTGTGTGCGCGCGCCTTTTTTTTTTTTTGGGGGGGGGGGGGGGGGGGGTGGTGGGGGGAACTGGGCTAGCGCTTGCTATTAGGGCTCAATGAGTAAATGCATTCAAAACGGTCACAAATTTGCTAGAAACTTGCTAGAGAAAAACCTTGTACAAGCTAGAGCTAATAAGTTCAAGGGAAAATGATATGTTTTGGTACATATTCAGATACACATCTTATGCAAGAATCCCAATATCAAGAGTAACTTTGGGATGAAGACAAGATACTTGAAACAAAGAGGGGTCCAAATTTTTTTATTTTTTAATATATATATATATATATATATATATATTTTACTCCAAAGGCGAATTTGCAGCAAAAGTAAGGTTAATAGCAGCCATTCTTTTGAAGGCGGAAAGTGTGTTTTTCTTGATGGTATATTTGGATAAGGCATAAATGCCATTCTTGCTTTACTTCAAGTGGTGGAAGTTTTCTTACCCTTTTGGGCTCCAATGTTATCTAAATAGAACCTACCTAGCACCGGCATATTATCTCATTTTCTTGGTCAAAATAATTTACCAAAGATGTAGTCATGCAAAGCTTATGAAGCCCCATTGTATTGAGGTTTTGTGTACAAACTACAAAAGATTAGGATCCATTTTGTTTCTACGAAAATGAAAAATTGATTTTGAGTTGAAAAGTCATTTTTGTTTGGTTTAGAAATGGCATTTAAAAATACAATTGAAAGTCTCATCCTAAAAAGAGAATATTTTCTGAAATGATGTTTAAATAGAAAATAGTCATTTAAAAAAAAAGTTTCCAATTAAATGTCATAAAAACTTAATTACCATAGCTTGTTAAATAGGGTATATGAATAGGGATTTGTTCATCTTCCCATTATGAACACTTTGAAAAAAAATAATCTTTTTCAAAAAAAATGAAACGAAAAACTCATGATATTTTAAAAATTAAAGTAGAAGAGAGGAAAAAATTTTAATATGAAAATGTTACGCTGCAAAAATGGTCGAGAAAAATATAAAACAGGGGGGTGTCATTTCACAAATGGGACCAAATGGAAAGAGAATGGATTCGTATATTTGCAAGATGCCATATTGTTTTTGTTTCATTATATAGTTCAGATAACATGAAGTGGGTTTGGGTACTTTTTTTTTTTTTTTTTGAAAGTATTGTTTGAGTACATTTTAAGCATATATTTTGAGAAGCAAACACAGGTGGAAGATTTGAGCAGCTAAGTTGAAATAGACCCTTTTGTGGGATTCCTAATATTTTTGTTTTTAGTTTGAGGATAAGAAATTCGAACTCTGCATCTTATGGTGGAGTTATATGTAGAATTATCGCTAAATTATGCATGTGATCACGGATTCCCAACATGTTAATTGGTGGCGTTTGGATTTGCTGTGGTAACCATTAGGTGCTATGCTCTCTTTGGTAGAACCTGAAAATGGGTTACGAAAGATGATATTTAAAACACACCCCCCCCATAAATGAGAGGCCCACAACTTGATGTGCAATGCCTTTGCCATAATTACAAGTAGACACACCAGAGGACAAATCAAATCTTGATCCCATTTTGTATTGACAAGTTCAAGGTATCAAGACGTCTATGAAATTTGTGTTGACGGTGGACAGATTTACCAAAGATATTAACTAAATCATAAGCATTCTTCTAACAATATAAAGAATCAAAACACCATTACATTTACTTAACACGGCAGTTCAACAATAAAAACTGGCAGAGAAAAGCGTAGCGTGTAGCCTTTTACTCACTGGTCTAGTTGAGTGATACTTTAGCAACATGACCGTGTCTACAGCCAATGGAAGAGCTAGTGGTGTGCCTTTGGACTTTGGAGACAAACTGAAAGGCATTGATTCAAAATGAATTAACATACAACCAATGGTAGTAACATAGCGGTGAGTGGATGATTTATCAAGACCTTTTTATTTGGTATCCAGAAATTGAATCTCATTGTTAGTCATGAGACTGCAATTATGCGTGTCCAATAGCCTATCAAATTGGACCGGACCTTGGTGACGTTGGACACTCTGGATATTAAGATGAGAAAGCATGAGTCAGGTCTTTTTTTCGTTTCACATATGGTATCAGTATATTCTCATAATGGTATTAGTCTGGAGGTGTAAAGATACTTTTTTTTTTTTTTTTAAAGAAAAAAATAAACTACAAAATATTAGCAGTAGTAGGCTTCCCAAAATGGAGTGAAGTGAAAATAGTGAAAAATAGAATGGAATCACAATTCACAAACAAGAAAAAGAAAGAGAAATAAATGGACAAGTCAGTGCCAGTGGAGCAGCACATGGTGCTCTGAACATCCACCGACAAAAGGAGGGTCTACTTGCGCTGTATTCTTCAAAGAGTGGCTAAATTGTCATTTTGATAAATAGGGTTTTTGTTTTCGCTCTCTTACTTGCTTCTACTCCCTAAATTAATGGTCTTCTACCACATCTATCCTGATTTTGATTCGAAAGATAAATACATATGCATATATCTGCGTCCCTTAATGTTGCCTAAATATTAAATGAACCCATCTAGTTCTATGCAATTTATGACAACCAAAAGGCACATAACTTCGATGTTGACCTTTTGGAGTCATATTAAGGAAAAATATTATGTTAGAAAAATGAAAACAACAAAATAAGGTTCAGAGCCAAAACAAAAAACAAAAAACAAAAAACCAAATGGATCTCTTTACCATCTCTTTAGGTGATCGAATCTTCTTTATTGGACGGGCAAATGAGTTTGCTGGTTCACACCCACCTCATTCCCTGGTGGGAAGGTGGTCTCCAGTCTCAGAAACATTACACCATCAACATAATGAATGTTTTTCAATATACATTTGGATGTCATAATTTTGCATTTAATTGCATGTATTCAAATAGAATATGCGTTTAGATAACATTGGAATATATTTGAATACATGCAAAAGTAAAGATGTAAATTTGAATGCGTGTAAAATGGTGAATAGTATTTGTATCGGGTTTGTTTCAAAAACTATGTATTTAGATACAAAATACTAATAACCAAATGAATTTCATATTGTATTGAAAAAATATTTCAATTGAATTGGTGATCTAAACCCCTTATAAAAGAAAAATAAAACCAAAAAAACCTAACTCAATTTTACTATGTCGCAGTCTATAATGGAGCTATATATATAGGGTATCAAGCTCTGTCACATGGTTGATTGTTGCTGGAAGAACAATGTTTTTTCATTGTTTTTTTTTTTTTGGACAGCAAAGCAGTGCATTATTACAGCATTACAATTACCTTGCAGTACCACTGCCACAATAACAACCCTACAACACCAAAAAAAAAAAAAAAAAAAAAAAAAAAAAAAAAAAAAAAACACCCTTGTCTTCCGACTGGCAACAACCAACCAACATTAACGAGCAGGCAGGCTATCTGTTGCCTTGTTCACATTCGATGAAATTTCCCCCAACGAGTTTTATTTATTTTCTCCCAACATTAATAAATGCAAAAGACACAACTCCACCAAGTGTGGTAAAAAAAAACACAAATGTAATAACAACAAAAATACAACAGACTTATTCATAGTAATAACAACTTCATTATAATTTGATATCACAATATTCTTATATATATATATTTGAAAACGAGACAGCTGCGGGCTACATGCCTTTGTTTTAGGCCTTCTTTGCAGCCGCTTCAGCCCCAAACACAAACACATTTTACTAATGTGGCTAGTTTTGAAAATTTTCACTACGCCACATTTCCCCCACTTAAAAAGGTAAAAACCACAAACAAAAACACACCCCCCCAAAAGTCATTAACCAAAAATAAAAAAGCAAAAAATAAAAAATGAAAAAGTCACCAAACTAAGTAGGTGACTTTCCTACTATTACATTGTTCACCCAACTCTTTTTTACCCATTACACCCCCTTCTATTACTTTTTATACTCCCTCCCAGCCCTTGAAATTTTCCCGAGAAAATAACGGAAAATCCCAACTGGGGAAACTTATAGAACAAAAAAGTCAAAACAAACAACAAAACAAAGGTTAAGAAAGAGTGGGGGCAGTAAAAAAAAAAAAAAACAAAAACAAAAAGACTTGTTTTCTTTTGTGGAGGCTGGAGGGAAATATCAGACGCGGAAATTCTTGCCAACGTAGGTTTGACCGAACTGCCAGTTGGCGGGGGGCAATATTCCATGAAGTGGAGCTCCGTTTGTCGCTGGCCCGAACCCGGAATGAGAGGGGCTGGCCCACCAAGACGGCATTGGATTGCCAGTTTTGCCCCCAGTTGCGGCTCATCGCCAGCCAGCCTGTCTTGCTTCCTTTGACGCTCACCTGCACGATGTTCCCTGCTCCTGCCACGTTCGTCACCAACACCAGGTTGAAGTATCGGAAGCCGTTGATCGTGAATCTGATTCCTCCTTGCTTCCTGCATGGGACCCTGGTAAAAACACACAAAAAAAAAAAAAACAAAACAAAACAAAACAAAAGGTAAAAAATGATTAGATTTAAAGAACAAGAGTAAAAAAAAAAAGAGAGAAGTTACTGCGGTAAAAACTCCAGAAAAAGGTTGTGAGTTTCCAAAAAATTAAAAATTAAAATTAAAATAATAATGTGAGCCAACAGAATTACACACGCGTGGGAGAGCGTGAAAATACGCATCCGATTTTCTGACTTTTCCCATCCTGATTTGCCGGGAAATAAAAAATATTTTAAAAAATAAATAAATAAACACTGAGCGTCGTGAATTGGCAATTTTATCCTCTGTTGCTTTATTACCAAAATACCCCTAGAAAACTGACGAAACTTCATAAACAAACCGGGGTTAATGAGGTTGACCTCTCATTTCTTGAGGCGCAATTTGGGACGTATCTGTTGGGTTCTCCTGGTTCTCGGACACAAGGATATAATATAAAGCCCCTCTAGACTGGCACTTTTCACAAAGGATTAGGCTATTTTGGTAATTCTATCTATTAGGGTTACAGTTGGGACAAAAAGCGAAGAAAAGGAATCGAAAGATAAGAAAAAAGGCCAACGGGATTTCCGTTGGGTTTGTTTGGGTAAATGACACCATAAACCTGAACGGATTCGCAACTGACACTGAGTCACTCTTACTCACTAGCTATCACTCCTGTGATAAAGATTCTCTCACCCCAGCTCCTGTTTGTTTCCCGAGAAAAATAAAATGTATCCTACTTTTTCTGTTCGCTCATTTTCTAGGCGCACCGTGCTCCTGAACTTAAATTGCAAAAAAAAAAAAAGAAAAAAAACAAAAAGAAAAAAGAAACCCTGATCTTTAAGGCATTAACTAGCAATTAGCTTAAAAAACTTTCTGGTTTTAAACAACCTGTTCGACTTATGTAATTTATAACACTTTCGTCTTTAAAATTTGTGAATACAAGGACTAAAGGGCTAAGAAAAAGAACTTATGGGAGAAAATGTTAAAGAGAAAATTGTAGAGCAATTTTTAGTTCAACCTCCTCAGAAAGGAAACAGTAACAGTATAACAGAACAGAGCAGAGCAGAGACAGAGAAACAAGACTAGAAAAAAGGAATCTAAAAGCCAGAAAGAAAGAGCGTGAAAACAAAGCAGAACTGGCGAGAAAAGAAAGAGAGAGGAAAAAAGAAGAAGAAGAAGTGGTTAATGAATGTTAGGAAAAAGACACAGACCGGCGGAAGGAGACGGGGACGATGCCGGCGCGGTACTCGGCGATCTTGAGGAACATGGGCATGGCGAGGTCGAAGTGGGGACGAGGGGGGGTTGCACCAGCCGCCATTGTCGTTGGGGAGAGCGAAGTTGGGAGGGCAGAAGTTGGTCGCAGTGATGAAGATGGAGGGGCTTCCTGGGTGGCACCATCTAGGGTCGACGGCGCACTTTATCTCGAAGCACGCCCCGCAGCTCATCCCGTTGTTGAACAGCGCCGTGCTCAGCGCCGCCGTGTTCACTCCGTACCCCTGGCTGTACAGGTTTCCGTACCCACATGCACCGCCTGTCGTATTAATATTCAACACAGACATATCTATGTGATTTAATGGGAAAAAACAAGTTATAAAAAAGTTAAGTAGGAAATGGGTGAGCTTGACATAAATTATAATAACGTACCCATGGTTCCGGAGGCGTCGCTGCCGCCGTAGAAGGTGGCGTGGGCGGATTCCCAGTCGCCGCCGGTGTAAACGCCGGGGATTCTGGCGTCGGCGAGGAGGAGGAGGAGGGAGAGGAGGGAGGCAATAAAGAGGAAGGTGGTTGAGAATGAGGCCATTTATATAGAGAGAGAGTGTGTGTGTGAGAGAGAGTGTGTGTGTGAAAGGAGGGGGCGAATGGGAAGCAGGAAGAAGGGCTGAGGGGGTACTTATGGGGGAGGGAATCCACGAGGTGGGAAGGGAGGGTCAAGTCAGGGTCTGAATTTATTGCCCTCCCTATCAGATCCTTCTTTTTTTTTTTTTTTTTCTTTTTTTTTTTTCAGATCTATTTTTCTCTACTATTCAATTTTTGTTATTATTTTATTTGGTTAATAAAAACTAAATAACTATTCCCTTAAAAAAAAAAAACTAAACTAAACTAAACTAACTATTTTGTAACGGGGGAAAGGCTGCAACAAAACTATTTTTATCTACCCTTTCGGTAGAGTTTCATCTAAAATCGTTTAAATTTAATCGAATGGACAAAATATTAAGAGTGTACAATAACTAAAATAGATACTGATTTATGAAATTTCACCCAAAAAAAATTGAAGCCCTCTAATTGTTCTTCTTCGTCAAGCGAGGGAGGGGGACCAGTAAAAGGTCGCTGGAGGAGGCCCGAGTGGGAGATTTCACAGGTTGGGATCCGCAAGGGTGACGATTTTGCCCTCACCGGGCGTGGGGGGCTATTCGAGGTAGTCGAACATTTGCGGCAAAGGGTGGTTTTCGAAGTCGTCGAACGTAGGGGGTTTGCGGTTTCGAAGGTCGGTGTGTGTGTGTGTGTGTTGGGGGGGGGGGGGGGGGGGTTTCGAAGGTTGGTGGGTAGGGGTGATTTGCACAGTTGCCGAACAGCCGACAGGAAGGGGGGCCGTTATGAGGGTTGCTGGTGGGGCAATTCATGATTTGCCCTCGCTGAATAGCTAGGTTAGGCGATTCGCCCTTGCTGAACTTTTTTTTGGGGGGGGGGGGGGGGGGGGGGAATGGGGCAATTTCGCCGTCAAACAGCGGAAGATCGCTGGAACGAAAGAGATTTCTCAGGTAGGGCCGCCGTGGGGGAAGCCGGTCGTCGAGGGAGGGGGTGGTTTTCCACTCAAGGTTGGGTTTTTTTTTTTTTTTTTTTTGCTTTGATTTTTTTAATTTCTTAGATTATAATATTAAAAGGTGAGACGCATCATAAATTTCATAAACAAAGAACATCTTAATCGTTAAAATATATCCAACGGTTTATAAAATGAACTCTACTGATAGGATATATAAATGAGACTCTACCATAAGCTTTCCCTTTTGTATTTACTTTTGTGTTTTTTTTTTCTAATGGCAACAGCCTCTAATTACTCCCCTTTATTTTATGTTTCAATTTGTTTTTTTACTATTTGAGAGAATAACTATCAACCATTAATATTTGAATTAGCATGCTTTCAACTATTTAATTAGTTTTATTTTCAAGCCAAAAAAAAAAAAAAAATTACCCTCTGTTTTGATGGGGTATCCGTTTTTTGAATTAAGAAATTTTTGTAAAATGGTGTTTTTCCTAACATTTTCCATTTTTATTCTCATTTTGAAAAATTAAAACTATCTCATTTTTAAACATATCTTATACAGTATCATTTGAAAAATGAAAATGAATATTTTTAAAAAAATTTCATAATATACTATTCCCAACATTATTTCTTATCATTTCGAATAACCTTTTGTTTTTAAGAAGAAAATTTTTTTACACATCTAAATATCATTTTATTCTCAAAATAAAAAGACTTTCATTTAAAATAAGAAAATTTTTTTTTTTCAAAAATGAACTCGCTATAGAAATGAAGCCTTAGTTAATATTAGAAAAACCTTTTGGACCCTCATACATACATACATATATATATATGTATCGTGAATTTTTTTTAATGATTGTTTGAATTCAAGGGCGTTTGGTGTATCGATTTAAAAATGAAATTTGTAATTGAAGTTGATTGATTTTTTAAAAATTAGTTTTAATTTTTGCTAACTTTTTAGAAAGAATAATTAGCCAAAATGATTCTTAAACTCTTTAAAATGTGACGATTTGGTCCCTTTTTTTTTAATTTTGATCGAAATGATCATAAACTCTCAAAATGTTAACTCTTATAGTTCTTTCCGTCTAAAACTATTAAGTTTTTAATAGAATGAGTAATGTATAATACGTGTGATATAATTTAAGTGGGTATTTTAGTAATATAATAATATAGTTTAACAAAACTCTGCTTCAACAGATCACTTTTCTTCCGCTTCTTCTTCGCTGGTTTTTGCTGGCTCGGAGGATTCTTCTTCTTCTTCTTCGTTGCTCTCAGCCACGTTGTTTTCTTGAGGGTATTGCTTTCTCAGATCATTCTTTTAATGCTTCTTCCTTGTTGGTTTTCGCTGGCCGTGGTCCCCTTCATCCCACCGGAGAACCAGTTCCCCGAGGGACAAATCCACACCGTCGCGTCAACCTTCCACCTGAGCAAGTCCGATCTCGACAGATCGGGCAGGTTGTGCCTTCGAATCACAATCTACACCGGCCGTAGGGGCACCACCTGCGGCGTCAACTCCAGTGACTCCTCGGGAAGGTATCGGTGCCGCTGGAACTTTTCGGAACCGAATCGAAGTCCATAATCTTCCACAATGGCTAGATTTCCGTCGGAAAAGAGGCCAAAGGCTCGTCCGCTCAGTTGCACCTGAATGTCAGGGCTGAGCCCAATCCCAGATTGGTCTTCCAGTTCGACGGTGAGCCTGAGCGTAGCCCTCAGGTGTTTCAGAAATAGAAGAAGAAAACCATCTTTATTTATTTGTTTATTTATTTAATGTTATTGACGAGAGATATTGTTTTTAATAAGAATATTTTCTTCTATGGACGGTTAATTGAGCTTATATAATGGGTTATGTTACCTATTTTGTTAAAAATTTAACGATTTTAAATAAAGATGGCTATAATTATCAATAATTAGAGAGTTTTTGATCATCTCAATCAAAATTTTTTTAAAAAATAAGAATAAAATCATCATCTTTTAAAAAATTTAAGAATAATTTTGATCAATTACTCTTTTAGAAAGAAAAAAAAAAAAAAAAAAACTAATGCATGCCTAGACTACCATGTTATTTCATATTAAGTAGTCAAGTTTTCCTTCATGACTAACATCAGCTATTAGAGGTAAATTGTCATTATCTTTAAAATAGAATAAATCACTTGTTTAATTTTATTTATAGTTTTGAATTGATATATTTAGTACCCTGATTGGAATTTTTTTTTAAAACCTATTTAACTTTTTGTTTTATCCGTCTTTTCCCTTTTTTCAGCAGAAAAAATCAAGCAACATTTTTGACGGCCATTGACAGAGGAAACATGAATCTACATGTGCAACCATTACACATGAGGGCAAAATCATTATTATTCCATATTGATTTTCAGAGAAGAAGAGAGAACGGGGAATCGGGCAAGTTGGAAAATCTCTTTAAAGCATAAATCCATATTCATTTCTTTTTTTCTTTTTTAAGGGAAATCCTTATGACCAATCCTACTCTTCATTCCATATGGGTCACCAAAATTCATTTACTCCTATTGTTGAGGATGAAGATTTGTTGCGTGAAATCTCACAAGTATACAAGTTGAACAAGTAATAAAGTGATAAGTAATGTTGTCGATCCCACAAAGATTGTGTTTAATTTTAAGTTAATTACCGAAATTCGTTAATGCTAGAATTATTTGAAAGACCGATTTAAAAATAACAAAAATGTAAATTAAAATAAATAAAGTAAATTAAAATAATCAAACAAAACCGAAGGAATAAAAAGACATAAGTAAATTTCTAAGAAATTGATTTTACTCTACTATTCCTATACTTATCTGATTTACTAATTATTAATAAACTTCATCCAATTCATTAATCAGTGGATCTAATATAATCTTGTTACCTCTCCCGAGTGTCAAATGAGATAATAAGCATAAGTGTCTAAATTGATATCTCTATCTAACTTGTTACCTACACATTTATTAAGCACACTCTTATATGATTATCAAAGTGTCATCGGCCTCCGGAACTTAATAACAATTAAGCTTGTTTTTCCCAAACCGATAAACGAATTAATCTCTCCTGAACATTAAAATCCATAAAATCTAATCAACTAATTCATTTCCCAACAAATAAGAAGCATTAAGCATAAAAAACACTAATGAATTGAATATAGACTTCATTAATGATTAACCAAATCATTAAAATATAGTTCACGTAGAGTTATATCAAATCCTATAACCAACATATTACACAAAATCCATAAATGAAATTTAACACAAAATTAAGCAAATCAATAGTTCAAGTATCATCCAACTACAAAAACAAAATAGTTAAGAAAAAAGAATGAAAACCCCAATGATTGTTTTAACAAATCTTCAGATTTTTCACTAATTTCTCATCTCCTCTTTTATTCTTCAAATATCATCTCCCTTAAAATTTATTGAAAGTAAAAACCTAAAATTAAAAATAAAAACTAAATCCTAGACATAAAAACACTACACCAATATTTTTTGGCTTTTTTCTATTTTTCTATTTTTTCTCTATTTCTTCTTCATTTCTCGTCTCCTTTCTCGCTGGGTTTGTCCTATGTTCCACGGCCTCCCCAGTAGAGCTGGGAATTCGGGCCGCTCGGCTCGGCCCGATGGGCAATTTCAAAAATTCAGGCCGGGTCGGCCCGGCCTGAATTTTGAAATATAAGCCTAGCCCGGCCCTCAGGCTTAGAGCGGGTCGGGCCGGGCCTAGCCCGATTTTTAAAATTTTTATTTAATTTTATTTTTTATTTGTAATTTTTGAATAAATTTGTATATTTTGATAATTTAATAATGTATCTTCATATTTTATCTTAGATAAAAAATAAAAAAAATTATTATACTATTTCGATTAATTTTTATTTTTTATTTTCTTTTATATTGTTATATATATAAAAGAAAAATTATTTTTTAATAAAAATAATATATATAAATTATTATTTTATTTTTATATATGTATAAATTTTTTAACAGTCGGGCCGGGCCGGCCCATTGGGCTTAAATATTTGGGCCGGCCCGGCCTGCCGAGCCTAAAGGAGAGCCCCAGCCCGCCTCTTACTAAAGGGCCGGGCTTTTACCAGGCTCATAGAATGCGGGCTGGGCCACCAACTGGGCCTAAATTACGGGCCGCGGGTCGGCCCGTTTGGCCCGGCTCAAATTCCCAGCTCTACTCCCTAGCACTTAGAACTCTAAGCCAGTCTCGTTTCCTTTTTTTTTTTTTGCTGCAGCGTGGGCCCACTTTGGTTTTGAATTTTTTTCCCTTTTTCTTTTTAGTTGAAAGGTGGTGCGAGACTATTCGCCGTGTGGAGAACCTTGACACGTGGATGCTTCTTGCTGGACAAGGGAGGCAAGCTCATGTAAGCACAATGGAACACACAGCAGTGGATTTCAAGCATTGTTGTAATTGGACATGTGATGCTCTCTGGTTGGTAGAGAATATAATTTTAATTTAAATTCTTTTTAAAGTTATTTGATGATCGTTTTGCCCTCAGTTTTAGTCCAAAATTCCTTTTTTTTTTTTTTTTTTGTCTATTTTCACCTAATTATCCTAAAAATAATTGTTTAGAGGGGGTAAATTTATAACAATATATTGAAGTTAATATTAAACTAATTAAACAAAATTAAATCAAATTACACAAAATCAAAATAAAGTAACCTAAATTAAAATTATGTAAAATTAAACTAAATTAACCTAAAATTTATTAAAATGTTCAAGAATATAGCCAATTTACATGCACAAAAGTAGTAAAATAACTCTATTTTATAGAGTTATCACATCCTCAAACTTAAGATTTTGCTAGTTCTCGAGCAAAACAAATAATAAAAGACACAAAAACAAACTAGAGGCAAATTGGACTACAATGGTGATTCTCAAAAATTTTCCTCAAAGATTGCTAATTGACATAGCTTAAAGAAGAATACAAACTTTATCCAAGTATTGCAATCAACTCAAGAGTAAGTCCCATCTCAAATTGGATTATTCGTGTGTGTGTGCGCGCGCGCGTTGTCTTTCTCAATTTGTTGTGTGCAATCTGAATAAATTTATGCAAATACGAAATGAACATATAATCTCAAATAAAATTAACAAGTATCATAAGCTTGCTTTTTATCTCTCTCTCCACTAATGTAGACTAGCACAAAATCGAAGATCAACAAGACTTTGTTAAGCTTGTAATGTGGGGCTAGGGTGAGGGTAGGATATAAGGAAATAATGTAGCTCAAATCACAACCTAAACACATTAGTCATTCTAGGACCCTTTATAGAGCTCTTTTCGTCACTTCAAATTACATCCCAAAACTTATTTTCAACTTTCATTTGACATCCACTTTATTTTCTCTCTCTTTTTTTTTTTTATTTCATTTCATTTCTTTTTTTTTTTTATGAGTCACTACAACCCCCAAACTTATTTATTTCTTAATGAACAAAGGGTGTAGCACTTTTTTTTTTTTTTTAAAACCACAAACAAAATTTTCACAACTCCACACATCCTTCCATACTCTAGCATAGCTCAAGATAGATCCTAAAATAACCAATATGCTTAAAGAGTGAGGGATAGAAAGTTGAAAATTACTAAAAGGCTAGGCTAAAAATGTTGGTGACAAAGAAAGGGTAAATTAGGCTCAACATGGTATACTAAGGATAAACATGTTGAACGGTAGGCTTGAAAGGCTCAAACGGTCCAAAGATGACCTAAATCATCTCCCTAATCAAGTGTTGTCTAGGATTTTGTCTCAAGAGAGAATCAAACAAATTCTAACACTTGTGAGATCAAGAAAATCACATATTCACATAAACATTCTCCAATTGTGCACACAACTCAAAGATCAAGACAAGGGGCTCAAATATGGAATAATCACAATCAAAATGTTACTAACTCAAAAATCAAACACAAACTCAAGCAATATCCACATTTTTCCAAAAGCCATGCACAATGCCAATCAAAGTTTATATCATTGGATCAATAAGAGTCACCAAAGAAAGCACAAAGCACCTCAAGTTATTCACAAAAATTTTTAAAATTTTAAAATTTTTTGTTTTTTTTTTTTTGGATGTGTAAAGGAACACAAGAAAAACAAAAACCAAAATTCACACCCCCAAACTTAAAATGCACATTGTCCTCAATGTGTAAGCCATAGAAAATTAAAGAGGGATTTATGAAACTCCCCTCGTTGGTGCTTGGGATTAATGGCTCGTTCCCGTAAAATGTGTCGCTAACTCCCCTCGCCTCCGGAGCTTGTACCTAGAGAAGAAAAATGGAAGAAAAATTAAAAAGATCCAAAAAGAAGACATTATTCAAAATCAAACAAAACAAGTAAAAAGTTTAGAAACTTGGGTTGCCTCCCAAGAAGCATTTGATTTATAGTCATCGGCTTGACTTTTGGAGAAGCGCTCATCAAAGAGCAGTTTCCGCCCGTAGTAGGTGTCAAATAACACCACATACGGGTCTTGGTTGTGATTGCCCTCTCACAAGATGTGGAATGAATCGGCACGTGGCTCTAACAAGACTTAGCTTTGATGGATGTGCTTGGTGTGCTTGAAGGAATAATGCTAGTGTTGATGGAGGAGGTGTTGGCCACATCGGATCTTCATAGATGTGATCGTGCTTGATCAGTGGTGGCTCAACAATGGAGATCTCCAGAAGTCGAGGATCGTAGACATCTTCTTGTGATTCTTCATCAATACATAAGTCTTGTATCTCTTCCTCTCCCGAAGAGTCATCTTTAAACCACTCCCATTCCTCCTCATTTTATGTCGGCTCATCATGGTGGATTTCACTATATGCTTCCAATTCTTTATAGATGTCCTCCATTAATGACTTCCTTCTCATGGCACTACTACAAAAGTTGGCTTAGAAGACGGAGATTACACGACGGTTTTTGTAAAACCGTCGTCTAAAACCTAATTACACGACGGTTTTAATAAACTGTCGTGTAAACCCGAGATTACACACAATTCTTTAATAACTTGCTTGTAATGTAATTTGTGCATTTATTGTTTTTTAATTTTTTTTATTGTAGCTCTTTGTAGACGAATCTTTTGTGTAATTTTTTGGCATTTTAAGATCTTTGTGGACAATATTCTACGCTTTTTTTTCCACCCACTACATGCTAGATGAAATGTCAAAATGGAATTTTGTTTGGATAATCATATGGAATTGGTTTCTAGTGTAGTGTGCTCGGTTTTTTTAAAGTTCTTGGTGATTTGATTAAATTGGACCGATTATTTGTTTGTTTTGTGTATTTGTTTGGTTAATCATATAGAATTAGTTTCTAGTGTAGTGTGCTCGGATTTTTTTATTGTCGCTCTTTGTAGATGAATCTTTTGTGCAATTTTTGGCAGTTTAAGATATTTATATATTATATTCTGTGCATTTTTTTCCGCCCACCACATGCTCAATGAAATGTCAAAATGGAATTTTATTTGGTTAATCGTATGGAATTAGTTTCTAGTGTAGTCTGCTTGGATTTTTAACGTTCTTCGTGAATGTGAATTTGATTTGATTAAATTGGTCCGCCATACTTTTTTTTGTGTATTTGTGTTGCAATAAACATAGGTGAGTGTTGGAATTAAAAATGACACAAAATAGAGCTAGAGAATGCAAAAAGGAAAAAAGCACGAAGAAAAAACCCATTTAATCTCATTGCCGATGGCAAACGAAGGACAACTTAATGAAATGAATCCATATGGTAAGGAAAAGAGGTGAACGAATTGAAATCACATTTGATGAGAAAAGACAACCGGAAAGGAAGCATGGTGATGAATTGATGAGTTGGATTGGCGTACTCGCTCGAGAGCACGTTCCAATATGGATACAAGATTGGAGATCCCGTGATTTAGACGGAACGTAACACGTAATTTGGAAAGAAACTATTACTTCTTTCAACGTGGATGACTGGTTTCGGAGTGCTTGTTTAAAATGATATGGTGAAGCTGAAAGGAATTTTCGACATGATCTTTACAAGACTTTTGTTGAGGACTTTCTATCAGAAGAAAGTGTGTGGATACGGTTTCAAAAAGTTATTGACAACTACCTTAATATAGAAGAAGATGATTGGATGAAATTCGTTCATTATAGAATTTCCTTACAATTCCAATAACTTTCGGATCGTGGAAGCGAAATAAGGGCCAATAATGAATACACATCAAGAGGAGGTTGAGATGGATATAGAAAGCTTGACCAAAAATTGGTATGTCATTAAATTTTGTTTCTAATAAATCGTCGTCAAATTATTTTTTTAATTATTCATGTATACTAACGATGATAAATTAAAGTTTAAGGAGACTAAGAAATGGGAAAAAAGAGATGGGTTGTGGCTAGAATCACGGACAGGAAAAGATGGAGAGTAGAAGAATCCATCATATCGAAAAGTTGGCAAGTTGATAGTAAGTTTACTAATTAATAATTAAAGTTTCATCACTAGAGCCATTTATAACACTTTTATTTATAATGTGTGCTTTTAATTCTCTCGTAGGTAGAGTACAACATACAGGAGAGTCAAGGAAATTTCGAATCTGTTGGCACTAATGATGTATTGACCCAAGCATTATCCAAACCTGAACACCCAGGATGTACCCGTGGTCAATTGAAGTTCGTAAAGCAGTCTCAGTACTTCACCCTAAAGCGAAGTTCGAATAGAGATACTAAATTACTGTCAATGAGACGTGAAATTGAAGAATTAAAGGAGTTGGTGCGTGGTCTATGTGTAAAGAAAGATGTGGAGCCGTCGTTTTACCAAGAGAATATGCCAACCGTTGACCAATAAAATAGCTTTAAGGCTAGTTGCACCCTCCAAGAAAAACAACTTATAGTGTTGATCCGCCAACCATGCCGGTCGACAGTCAGGAGTGTAAGCTCTATATTGTCGATGAACTTCATGGTGGACAGTTACTTGTTGCGTTTGGAAGGGCATGGATGAAGAGCCTTCTCACCGAGACAGTCCATGGGATACCACTAGGTGAAGGGAACGTGTGAGTGTCAATCATTGTGCCAAAATTAAAAAAAGCAGCACTACCTATTCCAACGTACGAGGCAACAACTGTGGATGAGGCTGTTAATGGGTTTGTAGTTTGGCCGAAAACATTAATTGAGCTCGACATAAGTATGAACAAGGCGAGTTGAGGGCTTAGTCACGTTTCTAACCAAGCAGCTGAGGTAAACAAACGCCCAAAAAAGCTAGAAAAAAAAAAATCGATCAACTCTCGAATTGAGGTACAACAAGATGCGAAACAACAAAAACCTTCGTTCGACTTTAATAAAATGAACATGGAGATGAGGTCTTTGGCTTATTATGCACTTAGTTCCATGCGTGTAGGTAATCAAATAGAGGTCCCAATACCACGCACGATCAGTGGTGCTAACGTGCCTGTATTTCTGAACTTTGATGATATTTATGAGTTCATTAATTTTCAAGAATCAGTGTAAATTGTATATTAGTATACCTCAGGTATGTCATTCTATCTCTAAATTTTATTTATTTTGTCTGAAAAATCTTCTATATGTTGTCTAGAGTAACAATTTTGATATTCTTATGCAGATATTTGGCGGAACTATGTGTCATTAATGGGCGAGCTATGAAGTTTGTGTTTGTGTCTCCAACCTTGATCTCACCGGTTAGAATAGATACTCTAGATACTGGCCTAAGAAAGCGAGCCGATGCTCTTGTCGCCTTTTTGCATGGCGCACCAAAAGGGCGACTTTATCTTATGCCACATAATAGAGGGAGAAATTGGGTCTTGGGAGTTATTGACCCATGGGAAGACCTAGTCCTTTATTTTGATCCTCTTCGAGAGAAGAAACGAAGCGATTTTACTAATCTAATGAATATGTAAGTCAATTTTCATATGTTAAATTTTGATTTAATCTTAATGGTATGCATCTTAATTATTTTGAATTTTGCAAACTTGCTAGGGCCCTAATGGATTGGAAGCTTATAGCCGAAGAAGGGATTAAAAAGAGTCGAGACTATAAAATAAAAATCTCGGATCATCCTTGCACTCACCAAGAGGGAAGTGTTGAATGTGATTATTTTGTTTTAGGTTTTAGGAGGGACACAGTGTTGAATGAAATTGATGTACTTGAAATAAAAAAAGAATTTTATACTTGTGATGATATGGATTTGATCCAAAATTTTCATGTTTCTCACTTTAGCAAAGTTTGCTCCCTTTTTCTCTATTCAACGACAGAGTGAAACGTCGTGGAATATTGAGATACCATGATGATTTATTAACTATCGTGGTATCTCAATATTCCACAATAGTGGATTACACGAAGGTTGTCTAACCATCGTGTAAACTTTAGACGACGGTTAATAATCGTCGTGAAATCCATAATTTTTACTAGTGTAGCTTCAATTGAATCATTTGGAGGTGCATTCATCCTTGACAACTGCACTTGAATTTGAGTCAATTCGGCTTGTAGTTGATGAAGTATCTCGATCCTCTCAAACTTCTCTATACGGAGCTTTATCTCCTCCAAAAATTGGGCAACAAGGGCTTAAAGATCGGGGAGAAGACTCCGCATGTTGAGGTCGAGTGTCATACTCCGAAATGTTGGAATTGTTCTCCCATCCTTGGTTGTTCACTGAACAATCCCAATTCCAACGATCAAACTCGGCCATGTCTTCCAACAACCAATAGGCTTCGTCAATAGATCGTTGGTAGAAAGAGGTGGTACCATCTCCTTTTTCAACCCAATGTCTTGTTATAGCACACAAGCCACTAAGGAAGATTTCAAGTTGACATTCTTTAGAAAAACCATGAAATGGAAACCTAATTAGCAAATCATTAAATCTCCACCAAGCAAGAAAAAATGGTTTCAATTCTTGTTGAGCAAAACACAAGAGGACTTGTCGTTATGACATCTTTCAAGTACCTCAAACAAGTTAACAAGAAATATTTACACAAAAGTAAAAACAAAGAAAGAAACTAAGAACAAGAAAAGAAAAATAAAAATTCTCAAATTAATCCTAGAGCTAATTGATATCGATATTAACCAAAATTAAACAAAACAATCTCCTACAACGGCGCAAAAACTTGTTGTGTGAAATCTCGCAAGTATACGAGTCGCACAAGTAATAAAGTGATAAGTAAGGTTCTGGGGAATTGATTTCACTCTACTATTTCTATGCTTATCCGATTAATAATTATTAAAATGCTCAAGAACATAATCAATTTACATGCACAAAAGTGATAAAATAACTCTATTTATAAAGTTATCAAGATGCCCCTTTCATTTTCGTTTTTCTTTCTTAAAAAAAAATAATGGAAGAAAAGAAAAAGAAGATGGAGTTTTTCTTTCTCACTCACCAGAAAAAAAAAAAAAAAAGAAAAAAAAAAAAGCAACTTGAAAATTAAGAGAAATGAAAGGGAAATTATCGTCTATTTCTAAATTCAAGGAGCAACTTTCAATTAAAAGAAAATAATTGATAGGCTTTCGAAGTTGGCGTATCTATATCAGTTTTATTGTCCACTGTTCATCCATGCCCATGTGTGGTTCCTCTAAACTCCCCCCCCCCCCCCCCCCCCCCTCAAAAAAAAAAATGACTTTAGGGATTTGTACTTTATTTGATACATTAGTTTAAGTTCAACTAAATTATAATTTTTTTATTTGTTTTTAATCTTTTTTTTTTTAAGTCAACAAAAATTATAACTAGTTTTAAAATATCAACCACTCTAACTTAAAAATTTTAACTTCAACTACGATCCAAACGGACGCTTAGTTTAATTTCTCTTTATTTTTTTTTTTTTTGAAACGACGAATTTTAATGATTAGGAAAGGAGATATGTGGGTAAACTACATTTTCTTAAGAAAAATTTTAATAAATATCGAAGTTTTATAAAATTATCAGGATGACTATTTAAAAAAAATATATCAATAATTCAATCACTTAATGAGCATGATTAATTAGTGATTGACAAATGTTAATTTGTACTTTTTCAACTGATTGATCATAATCAATCACTTATTAGCTATGACAATCACTGATTATTATAATCAATTACCGATTAATAACTATTTTTCTAAATAAAGAATATTAGGATACTATTTAAGTAAGTGTTCACAAATTGCTTATTTATCTAATCTTAGTTAGTAATGGGACATTGCTAATTAGTGATGATATCTTAATGCTTTTGTTTATTTCATCCTTAAAAGGAAGTTACAGATATAGTCTCTTTTAGGGGTCAATGAAATGTCTAATAGTGCACTATTCTAAGGGCTTGTTTGACCAGAGTTTTCTAAAAGCTACTTTGGTTTTCTAGGCCCAAAAGTAGTTTCTGGAAGTGATTTGATGATCTGTTAGAAGAGCTTCCAGTATTCAGAAATTCTTCAAGTCAAAGCAAAAAAAAAAAAAAAAAAAGTATCTTCTGGTTCTTTGAGTAAACTTTAAAATTTATAATAAAATTTAAATTAGACATTATAAACTATATTTTAACATTTTTATACATTTTAGAAAACTTTAAAGATCATTTTGAACTCAAAAGATTCCGATTCCAAACATTTACTGAGAAGTCATAGTTTTTGTTTATCTTATTCTACGAGTTAGAAGTTAAAGTAAAAACTATGTCAAACGGATCTTATAAATCTTGTCATTCCTCTAATCGACTTCCTTTTCTCCTTCCACTTGGGGGACATGATACAAAGAAAAGAATGTGGGAAACATCACTTAAATAAATATTTAACTTTATTTGTGTTTTCTTAATGGTTATTGGATTATTAACCTTCTATACTTATCAAATTAGATGAAAAAAAAAAAATGAAGTTACTATAACTAAGTTAATAATCTAAAGATATACTTTTTAGGAACAAACCTACAAATAACCCTAATTTAAATGTTAGTCATGGACTGGGCTAGTCACTATATATATTTTAAAAAAGTAGTTAATTTTAGTAAGAATATATTTAGAATAGAAAACATGAATGACACAAATTAAAGATCATTACATTAATTGACACAAAAATTTAATATTAGATTAATATGACACAAAAATAAAACTAAAGTTTGTGTCATGTTGGTCAACTGATGAAAGAAAGTGACTATTTTGGTTATTTTCTCAAATTTTTGTTTTTCTCCCATTAATCCATCATCAATCGTTATAAATTTAAAAATTGATCCCTAAGATTTCTTTGAAATATATAACTTAATACACCAAATTTAGATAAATCATAACATAAACATATTTTATAAGCATTTTTAAAAATTAAAGAAGATTTTTTAAAAATGGTAAATTATACTATCTTTTTATGAGTAAATTTTTGAATTTTCTACTAAATCCTTAGAATTTCCAGTAAATAATAGATTGTGATAATAATAGACTCGTACGATGACACCAGTACCGACGATATCGAAGAAAGAGAGTTACAGTAAAGAAGAGAGGGGAGAATTATAGAGGTAATCTCGAATATGCTATTTTTCAAATCCTCAGACATTATTATTACTCTTGGCTGTGATTTTAATAAAATTGGACGTATATATGCTACTCTCCTACCTAGCAGGCGTAGACTATTGGAGTTGCATAATCTTTAATGTAGATAATACATATAATGACAAAAAAATATATCAATAGGATTTATATTGTACCAATTTTTTAAAAAAGGTTTTTGTAGGTTAAGATCTCATATAATGATGTGTATTTTTTATCACTAGGTCTAACCAATTATAGTGCACTATTTTAAAGTGTGTGGGAAGAAAAAAGTAGAGAGAGGAGAGAGAGAGAGAGAGAGGGAGAGACAGAGAGAGAGGCGTGTACTAGGTGTATAATCCTCTGTTTGGAAGAATAATTTCCAAAATTTCAAATATTTTATGTCTTAATATTTTAAATGGGCATTTGAAATCACCATTTGAAATAATTTAAAATATTATAAAAATTGACCATTTAGATTTTTTCGGTGCCTAAATGTTTTTAGTTAAATATTTCCATCTAAGTGCCCGTTTGGGACAGGTTAGTTGGAGATGGAGTTTTGGATTGGAGTTTAAGATAAGTTTTGAAAATATGTACTTGGTTAAAAAAAAATGTTCTAAGTAAAAAGTTTAAAAACTTGAAATGTATTAAAAAAAATCAATATGTACCTTATTTCATTTCTCCAAAATTCTATACAATTTGGAAAAAAAAAAAAAAAATCTCATTTGAACTTAAAATAACAAAGTTATGAAACTTTAAAGTTTGATTTTTTTTTGGCTCTTATAAATATCATTTGTTAAAAAAAAAAACATTAAAAAAAATGCCCTGTAATGCATACTCATACAATTGCTCATGTGCCAGGGACCTAGATTGAACTGGTGCTTAAAGTAAAGGATTATCTCCCCCCACCCCTCCCCCCGCCCACAAAAAAAAACAATGCCCTGTAAATACATACTCATAAAAATTGCTCATGTGCCAGGAACCAGATTTGAACTGGTGACACGAGGATTTCAGTCCTCTGCTCTACCAGCTGAGCTATCCCGACCATCCCTTACGCACCATCCTCATTTTAATATAGGACTTGGGTCTATGTCAATTAAAAAGACGAAAGGGGGAATTTGTTATAAATTCATATCAATCCCAATCCATCAAAAAAATTTATTTTGATATAAAAGGTTTATAGACGGAGTTAATAATTTTGTTAATATATCCAACTGCATTCCTTCTTGATTGAATTGATTGAAGAAAGGAATTCCTATAATTCGAATGAAGAATGTAGATTCATATCAAGATCTGGAAGTGTAAAGTCTAAAGAAAGAGTAAAGAAAAAAGGACCTTGTTTCATTGAAGATTGACTATCCAATTAATTTGGAAATAACGAAAAGATTATTAGTAATCACCGCCTCTCTTGCACCAGAAATAATATTGTTTCCATAACGTAGAGATCCAAAAACAGGTTCACGAATACCATCAATATCTACTGGAGGGGCAGCAATGAAAGCGATATAAATACAGAAGCTTGCGGTCAATAAAGTAGGGAACATCAAAACACCAAACCATCCAATGTCCCCCCCCCCACAAAAAAAAAAAAAAAAAAAGCCCTGCTTACAGGTCAAAAAAAAGCTTAAAGTAGGCAACAATACCTTGACACGGAGCTGCAATGAGAAAGTTAGAATATCTGCCACAAAAGAAAAGAGTAGAGACTTGCTTCAACATGAAGCCTTCAGGGGAGAGGCGACTTCCTCAAATTCAAAAACATTTTTGAATTTTTTAAACTTTTGAAGTCACTTTATTATTATTATTATTCTGCTAAAAGGGAGTCGATTTCAATTTTAACCTCTAAAATAATTTGTATTTTTCCCTCTAAAACTTAACTATCACACTATTAAATTCAAACTATAAATATTTTACTATTCGTCCATCCATGACAGAAAATGTTAAAAAAGTGACGGACGAAGCACCCGTTGAGGGTGATTTAGTAAAATGATATGGGGTGATTGATTACGTGGGTTAATTGAATCAGAACAACATTATCTAACTGATCCACATATTAAAACTATAATTTTGGATCAATTAGCTCCGTCCAATCAAATACCTAAAATTTGCTTCACTATATTAACCTCCACCTATCCATCACGTTCTCACTTGCTTCATTGTCATTATTTACGTTTTTGTCACAAAGGGACTAATTGTGAAATATTGACAAGCTCAGGTGCTAATAGTGTGATTTTCAGTTTTATTAGATAAAGTGAGACAAAGTTTATATTTTTTTTCAACACTAAAATTAAAATTGGCAGTGTCTATGGTAGAGCCCTCTATGGTAGAGTCCCTTTGAGGAGCACTACCATAGAGTTCAATAAGCTCAATTTTAGAGCAATTTAGATCAAAACGTATGGATAGGATTGTGTAGTTGCACAAATTGGTCACATTGCACATCGCCATTGATAACAAAATTGATTAATTGTTTTATGTCTAGTAAAAAAAGGAAATTAAAAAGACGGCAAGCCCAGAGAGCCTCCCCACCCCCCCCCCCCCCCCCCCCCCCCGGCAGATCTTGCTAGCCTGCAACACCTCCCCACCCCCTTGTCGCCATCTCCGACGAGAAAAGGTCCCCCCCTCCCAGATGGCCTCCTCACAGCCAGATTCCGTAGACCCGCGACACTCCTCCGGACCTCCAGTAAAGTAGTCCCCCCACCCCCAACGGCCTCCCGAGAACCCCCCCCCCCCCCCCCCCCCCCCGGCCCCCTTGCACGACCTTCAGCAAAGTCACCTCCAACTCTAGCAAACTCGCAACCCCTTGAGGCCTTGACTACCTCCCCGTGGCTAGATCCCACCAGCCTGTTGACCCCCCCTCCCCCCCGGCAACGAACCACCCATCCCCACCCTCAAGTCCACCGACGTCGAGCCCGAGCCCTCCCTCCAACCGTCCACCGATGAAGTTTTTTTTTCTTTCTTTCTTAATTATGTTTTAATTATTTGGTCTAGACTATTATGTGATAAGGGGTATTATAATTACCATAGACAAGCAACATCTCAGTCTTTTGATTACATTTAATTGGGTTTAAAAATAAGCTCTACCGATAAGATATATAAAAGGACTTTACCACAGACTTACCCATTAAAATTAATCCAAACTGTTGCTAGGGATTTTCTAGTAGTTCTACATTTTTTATCAATTCATAGTTAAAAATAAACAAATGTAAGAATCAAATAATATATAAGAGGGTAAGTCTGTGTTAGAGTCTCATTTATATACCCTATCAGCAAAGCTTATTTTTAAAACCGTTTAGATGTGATCGGACGGTAGAAATGGTTGCATTTAATAATTATCAGCACATTATTTCATAGTAGTATAAACTAATTATAAATTAAACAAATAATTAAAAAAAAAACCAGAACTTCATCGATGAAAAGCTTTTGTGTGTTCTTTAGGGGGGAACTATCTTATCGGCGACTCGACGTCGCGTGGCGGGGCTTGTCATCATCGGGAGCGTTGTAAGGTTTGGTCACAAGTCATTGTCTGGGATCATCGGGCTAGGAAGGCCTCATCATCGCGGGAGGGGGGGTCTAGATTGCCGTGGTGGTCGGATCTGGCTGGCGAGGACACGTGGGGGGGGGGGGGGGGGGGGGGGGCGTGAGATTTGGTTTTGGGGAGAAGGGTGCCTCGTAGGCATTGATGGGGCTGGGTTGGGGGGGGGGAGGGGGCGGAGGACTGGCTCGTCGCCACAGTCGAGGAGGGGGGAGCTGGTTCGTGGAGGGGGGGGGGGTGTACTTTGTCGGCGTCAGCAGGGGGGTGCAGATCTTGGGTTGGGGGCGGGGGGGGGGGGGGGGGGGGGGGGGGGGGGAAGGGGTTCATTCATCGGTGTCGGGTTGGAGGGGGGGGTGCTCGTTACCGGCATCCGGGGGGAGGGAAGGGGTCTTCATCAACGTTGGGAGGGGGGGTGCTCGTAGCCAGCGTTGGGGTAAACGATGGACGGTCGCTGGCCAGTTTTTTTAGTTTCTTTGAATTTTTTTTAATTTCTATTTTTTTAATATTTTTAGTATATAGTTCTATGTGGTAATGTGCATAATAGTTATCATACCCAAATAACATATCAGCCATTTGATTACATCATAACGGTTTTAAAAATGATGCTCTATCGATAGGGTATATAAATGAAACTCTACTATACTTTAACCTACATAAAATTAGTTTTTTTTTTAAACTTATTTTTTAAGCAATGTTACAGTGAAGGGAAAAAATCATCATAAGCATAGTAGGCGTTTTCTGGAGGTTTTTTTTTTTTTTTTTTTTTTAAGCAAACAATATTATAGCAAGAATATCGTACTATGAAACTCCTCATGTTTAAGGATACAGAAACACGTATTATACGATTTTCTTTTTACTCGGAAAAGTAAATAAAAAATTGAAAACAAAAATAGATCACTGGTGTGAATTTATTTCACATTTCTAAATATTGTTAGAGACAACAACTCTAATATCAATTTTTGAACCATATTCACGTAACGATAAGTTGTTATCTTTTCAATGATAGATCCTTTTTATTGATGTGGCCAATCATATAAATGAAATAATAATAACTAATATGTCACACAAGGTGATACTTTAGGATGGTAATTTGTTAGAATCTATATGTACCCTAAGAATAGAAAATCAATTATAGGGATTTATGTAAATATGACATTTGATATTAATAAAGAGAGGTTATTCATGTTTAATAAGTAGTGTCATATTTACTTTCATTTGTTGATTGTATGATTATGTTGAGCAAACATAAATACTCCTGACTGTTGGTAATATATCGGAGTACCATATGTAAACGGGGTATACATAGAAGACGTGATAATTTGATAACAGTCTAAAAAAATGGTCTGCAATCGATGGAATAGATTTAGGGATCTTATTCATGATAAGATTGTAAAGGTTGTCTACTTCCTTGGAGGGATGGTTTGTCTTGACCATAGGATTGGTTCCGAGTAGAAACTTTAATGTATACCAGTATTTAGTTATGACATTGGACTGGACTTAAGGTGTTAATTGATTCGGTTTAATAATTCTATTTATAAGAATCAATGACGCTTTGATTATCATCCTACATTAATCTTAATCATGAAATGAATACTTGAGTTCGCATTCATGACTTATGCACTTTGATCCACTATAGGTGAGACACTGATAATTGATGGTCAATATACATGTGTTTTGGGGTATGACTTATGGATGGAGAAATCAAGACTCATAGATACGAATCCATAACTATCTTAACGATAGTACATGTTATCTACTTAAAGACATTATTCGGAATTGAAAGATAATATAACAAGATCTTAGCTATCGGTTTACTTTATGTTCTCTGATGGTTTACCGATTGTATGGCTTTACAATGGGTGGTTCTTTCAATGGAGAATAATGAAACTTAAGTTAAAATGATTGAAAAGGTCAAAACAAAAAAAGTCCTTAATTCAATCATGGATAACATATGGGGATTAAGCAAGCGATGAACAAATCATGAAAGAAGCACTGTGTTAGAGAGCTTTCATAATACGGTATGTAAACGAGAGTTCTGCTTCAAAATTTTAGTGGAATAGTCTTGAAGTTGATAATTGATGAATAATTAATCCGGGATTAATTTTTCACAATTATAGGAGCCTCTTACATATTTTCATTGAGTCCCTCTACTAGCTCCTATAGTTCCACGAAGCATCTCAGGATTTGTTCCTAATGAGATCGGTAAATTAAATGAGAATTTAATAATGTCTATTAAGACATGGTACTCTCTAATATGCATCCCGAAAAAGGATTGGATATGTGAAATTAATGTAGACAAATAATGTGATTTGTCAACATATGATTGGTTGCAAATAAAATAATTATTTGTTAATTATTTGGTTAATTGAATTTTGGAAATAAGATTGTGTTTGAATTATTTAGTTTTTGAAAACAAAATTTTTCTCTCCTAATTTATGGTGCACGAATTTTTTGTGGATGGAGGGAAGAAAATTTGTTTCAAAATTGTTTAAATATATTCCTAACATTAAATTATTAATTGATTTAAATAATAAACCTTATTTGATAGATTTTCTTTTCTTAAAGAATAGTGCACGGTTTTGGATGGAAAAGAAATCTAAAATATTCCATTTATTTAAATTAATTAAATATGGGATAATGTTTGTGAAAAATATTTATTTAAATTCAAATAAGAAAATCTTATTTAAATTCAAAGGTTTTAAAAAGAGTTTGAATCTAGATAGGATTAAGGGCCCGTTTGGTTCGCAAGCTGAGTTGATATTTGAAGTTGAGTTTGAGTTAAGTTAAGTTGAGAATAAAAGTTTTGTGTTTGGGAAAAAGTTGAGTTGAAAAGTTGAGTTTGAGTTGAGTGTTTGGATGTAAAAAAGTTGAGATAAAGTTTAAAAAAAACAAGGCCCCTGTTTGGATGTTCAAAAAATGAGTATTAACAAATTTTTGTCTATATATAACATTCTATTTGTAGTTTTTGTGCTTGTTTGGTCCACAAAGTTAACCATAATTTCAAACTTTTTTGGTCTTTTTCCCAAAAAGTTGTTGTCTTTTGGCTCAAATTTTTTTTTGTCTTTCTGAAATTCCAAAAATTGTACCATTGAAACTCGACGAATTTCAGCTCAAACTTATGAACCAAGCGCATGAAAAAATAGCCAACAAACAGTACGTAGTTGTCCATTAAAATTTTATAATAACAAATTAATAATTACAATCGTTGTCTGGCGCGCGTAGGTAAAAACGGGTCTTGCTTTCACGTTGATTTATACCATGGAGATGCTGTTGATATCTTTCCCACATATCATCAGCTATGTGGTCTCTCATCTGATTCATTACTTCCCTACTCGAGTCATGTTGCTACGGTCCTGTACTTGGGCCACTTCCATCGATCCCGTCGTTAAACACGTAATCCAATTTAACGTTGACATTTCCCCCTACAGGCACACTATCTGTCGCATACTCTTCGAGAAAGGGATCCCCATCCTGCACCATCCCTATGAAATTATGTACGACCGCACACGCCACGGGGATCATATTTTGTTTGTCCATAGGGTAGCTGTTGATGCCTTTTAGTATTTTAAATCTTGCCTTCCAGACACCAAATGTGCGCTCAATACAATTCCGTAGTGATGAATGTGTGTAGTTAAAAACTTCACGGCGGTTGCCTAGCCCATAACGACATCTTCGAAACTCCGGTAAATGATACGTCTCCCGACGATATGGGCTCAGGAAACAATCCTTATTGGCATAGCCCGAATCCACTAAGTAGAATTTCCCTACACAATAAAAATTGAAGCAAATGGAGACAATTATCATTATTTAACCTATTATTATATGTAAATACTGATAGCAAATTGCTAAGGCTGCTTACCTGGTGGAGGTATTGGGAAACCATGAAATGCTATTGCCTCTTCCAACATTCTGGCATCATGGCAAGATCCCTCATAACCGGCCAATATATAAGTGAATTTCATGTCAAATGACATGCTGCTAATACATTTTGCTAGTGATATCCCTTGCGATTTATCTAAGCGTCAGCATTTTCGCGCTTAGGGACACATGGTACGTGCGTGCCATCTATAGCACCAATACAGCCCTGCAAGAAACCAAAGAATATTTAATATGCGTACCGGCATTAACAATAACAGATTTTTATTAAAGCTCTTTCGTACGATAATGTGCTTATATAACGTATGTAACGTACATCAAACCATGGCCGATATTTGTCCGAATGCTCCAGAATCAAATTTTGAACCGATCTGTAGTCGGTTGGTCTGATGAATTCATCCTTTAGCAAACACATAACCTTCAACACTTTATCAAACCAACGTGAAGTTGTCTCTATCGAATGTTGGAACAAAATAAGAAATGTGCCGGTTCGTAACGCCTCGTGCACAAATGGATAAAAATATAAACAACTGCTCGTTCACATTCATGTTGCGAGTTGGCTTCAATAACTCCCCGACTAGCTAAAATGTTACTTAGTGATCTGAATGTTTCTGCTTTCATACTTATCAATCCTTGAATTATTTCCGCATGACCATTTAAAATCTCGTCCACACGCATGCTCCCAGTTAGAGTTGAGTTATGCATTGGTTGTGGTTGTCGTCCGCCTGCTACGCCTGCTGACAGTGACGGCTACCACTGCCTTCATCAGATAACTGTTATGGTCGGTATACTCGTTTTCAAAGTACACATCATCTTGTTCCTCATCGGATGCGGAACTATACTCGTTCATTTTGAGAATATCTTGATATCCGCTCTAAAATTTGATGTTTACCTGGTTATAAGAAATTTTTTAGCAAACTATAAAAAATTATTTCCCAATAGCATCATGTCACCGCAACTAGTCGTTCCGAAGTGAATGTTAACTTGTATTTTTCTCATAACCGGTACAAAACATTAGCAGTGTAACACAAAATATCAGATATAAAAAAACATAAAATAGCGAAACCTACAGTCTCATCTATGTTCTCAAACATGAAATACATAAATAAATAAAAGTTAATATGCTAAGAAGATTAACATCTCAAATATTCATAAGCAAATAAAAGAAATAAAAAGGACTCGAACAAGAAAATCATCGGTGGGGGGCCGGTGGGAGTCAACAACGGATGAAATAATTTCTCGCCTATCGACCTCGGGCAGCTGATAAAACGTACGTTGGAGCCGTGGATGAGCGTCCAGGTAGTGCCACATTTGACACCATTGATTTGGTGGAATACCCATCTCTGTCATAATGTTCATACACAGTAGCATGTGGTTCGGTCGGTTTGAGGTTTCGTTACTTGGGCCCGATTGCGACTGACTACAGAAATGACTCACTATTTCCTGCATTGCTAAGAATGTCGTCTCATCCGTTTCGTCTCTTGCTTCCTTTTACCAGAACTTTCCCTTGACCGCGACGGACCTGCATCAGCTCCCGAACGTATGTTGCTACAATGGCGCGCACCGGTATTTGGCGTTAGAAACTCTTCTAAACCACCCGGGTTTTAGAGTAGTCCATTGAAGCTTCAACGTCGCCGTACGGAGTACTATTAGCTAGCATGGTTACTGATCCATATCCCGATGCACCGACAGCGTGATTTTTCTCGAACACGTTATAATAAAGCTCCTTGTTGCGCAGCCCCTCATAGCGTAGATGGTTGCACTCCTTAAAAACCTGCAAATGAAATTTTAGCTTAGTACAAGTATAATCATCGCATTAATGAACAATATAACGTAGGGCCTTATATTAGACTACGCAGTTACCCCTATAAAGCTTTGCCACACTTCGTCAGAGCATATCACATGATCCGTCGATGGATCGTAGTCTAGACCGGTTTGTTTTTGCAATGCCTTCCAGCCCCTATATTTTTTTTTTCATCCTTTCTTTCTTTTGATATAATGTCTTTCCATGTGCTGGTACCCCACCGAACTCAGCATTAAACTGGGCGGCCCAAAGTTCAACAGTTGCTTTGGGGGGATGTTTACCGCCACTGCAGGCCAGGTACTCAACAAGTTGAAGCAGGAATATTTTTTCTTTAGCGGCGTCCCAAAAGTAATGATCCCCCGATACTTTGCGCGGCATCTCCTTAGGAAAGAGATAACCAAACATAGGAAAAGAATTTTAAAAAACGGTCTGACGGTCGATTAATTGGCTCAGCATAAATTGATTGACACATTTAATCTGAGGCATGTCAAATACCCGATACAGAATCGGCTACCATGGCATATAAACAATGGGTTCGGGTTTTTACTTGTTTATGACTAGCACAACCCATAGTTAAGGCCCTTAACACCAAACATGTGCTTATATACCGGTAACTGACAACGTATATCGAGTAAATGACTCACCAGTCAGACTATAATATAATTTTATGTATTGTTGTATACATCATCGCCAATAAGGTGTAAAGGTGAACGAACACCTTTACAAGTTCAAAACGTGGCTAAATAGAGATCAAAACAAGTCCATGGCATAAAATGAGGATTCTAGTACCTCAAACAGCATAAACAAGTGCAAAAAATGGCAAATGGAGATCAAAACAGGGCAATGGCAGCACATGGGGATTCTAGTACCTCAAACAGTATTAATAAGTGTAAAAAATGGCTAATTGGAGATCAAAAACAGGACAATGGCATAAAATAAGGATTATAGTACCTCAAACAGCATTAACAAGTGCAAACCGTGGGTAAATGGATATCAAAACAAGTACATGGCATAAAATGAGGATTCTAGTACCTCAAACAGTATTTACAAGTGCAAAAAATGGCTAATTGGAGATCAAAACAGGTCCATGGCATAGGCATAAAATGAGGATTCTAGTACCTCAAACAGCATTAACAAGTGCAAAAAATGGCAAAATGGAGATCAAAATGAGTCCATGGCATAAAATAAGGATTCTAGTACCATCAAACAGCATTTACAAGTGAAAAAAATGGCAAAATGGAGATCAAAACAGGTCCATGGCATAAAATGAGGATTCTAGTACCTCAAACAGCATTAACAAGTGCAAAAAAATGGCTAATTGGAGATCAAAACGAGTCCATGGCATAAAATGAGGATTCTAGTACCTCAAACAGCATTAACAACCTCAAACAGCATTAACAAGTGCAAACCGTGGGTAAATGGATGTCAAAACAAGTCCATGGCATAAAATGAGGATTCTAGTACCTCAAACAGCATTAACAAGTGCAAAAAAATGGCAAAATGGAGATCAAAACAGGGCAATGGCAGCAAATGGGGATTCTAGTACCTCAAACATAATTACAAGTGCAAACCGTGGGTAAATGGAGATCAAAACAAGTCTATGGCATAAAATGAGGATTCTAGTACCATCAAACAACATTTACAAGTGAAACAAATGGGTAAATGGAGATCAAAACAGGGCAATGGCAGCAAATGGGGGATTCTACTACCTAAAACATCATATCCAAGTGAAAAAAATGGCTAAATTGAGATCAAAACAAGTCCATGGCATAATATGGGGATTCTAGTACCACGGGGATCATTTGCAAGTGCAAAAACGTTGGTAAATGGGGTTCAAAACAGGTCCTATGTGCAAATGGATGATCTAGTTCAACAAACAAGCTTGACTAGTGCAATTGCTCTCGAAAATACAAACACCCACGGACAACAGACACACAAATAAATATGAGAATGCAACCATAACATTTGAGAATTAGGGGAAGATTTTATACTAGGGTTACCGAATTGGAGCCTGAGGACGAGCACCCAGTATCGAATGTTGGATTAGGGTAGAAATTGACAGGTCGGTGAGTAGATTTCCGAACTTGGAAATACTGGGTAATCCGACCAACGTTTTGCCTTCGTTTCCCAAACCTCCCTCGGCGCCGCATCTGCTTGACGGGAGTGGACGAGGACAATACCTCAAAGTTTAAACTCAGCGAGGAGAGAAGAAGGACGACCACAAACCAGAGCTTCTGCTACTCAGCAGATGCTCGATGGGATGGGGGGCACAGCCAACATACCCACTGAGACCAGCACATGGGCGCCGAGAGGGGAGGCGTGAGATTCGACCACAGGAGCCAGGCACTGAAGCTTCAGATGTGCAGGCAAGATTCGTTGAACAATAAACCCCGTTGGGGTTACTGTATAACGGGTCAAAGTGCAGCTGAAGATGAACAAGAAAGCCAAACACCATTAGCTGGGATGCAACTTCGAAAACACCGTTTCAACCGGTGTCCCAAACACACATTAAGACTTTTTGACTAGTCTAGATTTTTTATTTAAATTTGAACCACCAATCAATCTACACATAAGGTGGAGCACAAATTTTTTGAGCATTCTCCAAGCAAAAAGCCGTCCATAAGGTTTAAAGAACCTAGCTCGAAATTCGAATGATCCTTTGGTTTAAAAGATTATCCAGAAAAATAATTATTAATTTTTCAATAGGAGATATTTTTGAAAAAATGATTAGAGTATTATATAAAGGCTAGGGGTTCTTGAAGAAATCTAACACTCATCGTACACTCAAAGAAAGAGGACGGTTTTTTGGGAGAGAGAAAAACAAAAACTAGGTTTTTCGAGCTTGAAAAAATTCGTCCTTCTTGGGTGTGAGAAAAAGAGAGAAATTTTCATTGAATCAAAACTGTGAGGAAGGTTAAGCCGAGTGATATTTTTCATAGAAAGTTAACTGGTTCCTGTTTTGTAGTTTTGAAGAACAAACCTGGATCGAATTCTCAATGATGTACATCGGGATTGAGAAAGTGGGATTTAAACTTTGGAAGAATTACCGGTCGTTTGGATTCATAGCACGTGTGCCCACACACACTCTGAGACGTGGGGACTCGAGAATAGTAGAGAAGACACATTGGTCAACGCTCTAGCAATTCCAGAATCCGAGAAAGTGGGATCTAGACTTTGGAAGATTACCGGTCGCTTGGA